>CM075595.1:15119376-16399220 GCA_037962945.1 Sarcoramphus papa | reverse complement strand
AATGACCGTGACGTTTGGTGGCTAGAGAAGCACAAAACCCCAGTGTTGCTGCGCCTGTGAAAGCGCTTCCAAGGAAGGGTGCTGGCTAGCAAGAGCTTTCAGTGCTGGCACTTTTCATCTCTGAGCAATTGCTCGACGTTTGCAATTTCTCAGCTCGTGTCTACGAGACGGAAAGTGAATGACCGTGTCGTTTGGTGGGTAGAGAAGCGCAAAGCCCCAGTGTTACTGCGCCTGTGAAAGTGCTTCCAAGGAAGGGTGCTGGCTAGCAACAGCTTTCAGTGCTGGCACTTTTCATCTCTGAGCAATTGCTCGACGTTTGCAATTTCTCACCTGAGCTCTCTTTAGAGTGCGCGAGAGGATGAGCAGAAGATTAGGTGGCTAGAGAAGCCCAGAGCCCCAGTGTGCTTAGGGCTACAAAAGCGCTTCCAAGGAAGGGGGCTGGCTAGCAACAGCTTTCAGTGCTGGCACTTTTCATCTCTGAGCAATTGCTCGACGTTTGCAATTTCTCAGCTCGTGTCTACGAGACGGAAAGAGAATGACCGTGTCGTTTGGTGGGTAGAGAAGCGCAAAGCCCCAGTGTTGCTGCGCCTGTGAAAGAGCTTCCAAGGAAGGGTGCTGGCTAGCAACAGCTTTCAGTGCTGGCACTTTTCATCTCTGAGCAATTGCTCGACGTTTGCAATTTCTCACCTGAGCTCTCTTTAGAGTGCGCGAGAGGATGAGCAGAAGATTAGGTGTCTAAAGAAGCCCAAGAGCCCCAGTGTTCTTAGGCCTACAAAAGCGCTTCCAAGGAAGGGGGCTGGCTAGCAACAGCTTTCAGTGCTGGCACTTTTCATCTCTGAGCAATTGCTCGACGTTTGCAATTTCTCAGCTCGTGTCTACGAGACGGAAAGAGAAGGACCGTGACGTTTGGTGGCTAGAAAAGCGCAAAGCCCCGGTGTTGCTGCGCCTGTGAAAGCGCTTCCAAGGAAGGGTGCTGGCTAGCAAGAGCTTTCAGTGCTGGCACTTTTCATCTCTGAGCAATTGCTCGACGTTTGCAATTTCTCACCTGAGCTCTCTTTAGAGTGCGCGAGAGGATGAGCAGAAGATTAGGTGGCTAGAGAATCCCAGAGCCCCAGTGTTGCTGCGCCTGTGAAAGCGCGTCCAAGGAAGGGTGCTGGCTAGCAACAGCTTTCCGTGCTGGCACTTTTCATCTCTGAGCAATTGCTCGACGTTTGCAATTTGTCACCTGAGCTCTCTTTAGAGTGCGCGAGAGGATGAGCAGAAGATTAGGTGGCTAGAGAAGCCCAGAGCCCCAGTGTGCTTAGGCCTACAAAAGCGCTTCCAAGGAAGAGTGCTGGCTAGCAAGAGCTTTCAGTGCTGGCACTTTTCATCTCTGAGCAATTGCTCGACGTTTGCAATTTCTCAGCTCGTGTCTACGAGACGGAAAGAGAAGGACCGTGACGTTTGGTGGCTAGAGAAGCACAAAGCCCCAGTGTTGCTGCGCCTGTGAAAGCGCTTCCAAGGAAGGGTGCTGGCTAGCAAGAGCTTTCAGTGCTGGCACTTTTCATCTCTGAGCAATTGCTCGACGTTTGCAATTTCTCAGCTCGTGTCTACGAGACGGAAAGAGAATGACCGTGTCGTTTGGTGGGTAGAGAAGCGCAAAGCCCCAGTGTTGCTGCGCCTGTGAAAGCGCTTCCAAGGAAGGGTGCTGGCTAGCAACAGCTTTCAGTGCTGGCACTTTTCAGCTCTGAGCAATTGCTCGACGTTTGCAATTTCTCACCTGAGCTCTCTTTAGAGTGTGCGAGAGGATGAGCAGAAGATTAGGTGTCTAAAGAAGCCCAGAGCCCCAGTGTTCTTAGGCCTACAAAAGCGCTTCCAAGGAAGGGTGCTGGCTAGCACGAGCTTTCAGTGCTGGCACTTTTCATCTCTGAGCAATTGCTCGACGTTTGCAATTTCTCAGCTCGTGTCTACGAGACGGAAAGAGAAGGACCGTGATGTTTGGTGGGTAGAGAAGCGCAAAGCCCCAGTGTTGCTGCGCCTGTGAAAGCGCTTCCAAGGAAGGGTGCTGGCTAGCAAGAGCTTTCAGTGCTGGCACTTTTCATCTCCGAGCAATTGCTCGACGTTTGCAATTTCTCACCTGAGCTCTCTTTAGAGTGCGCGAGAGGATGAGCAGAAGATTAGGCGGCTAGAGAAGCCCAGAGCCCCAGTGTTCTTAGGCCTACAAAAGCGCTTCCAAGGAAGGGTGCCGGCTAGCAACAGCTTTCAGTGCTGGCACTTTTCATCTCTGAGCAATTGCTCGACGTTTGCAATTTCTCAGCTCGTGTCTACGAGACGGAAAGAGAAGGACCGTGACGTTTGGTGCGTATAGAAGCGCAAAGCCCCAGTGTTGCTGCGCCTGTGAAAGCGCTTCCAAGGAAGGGTGCTGGCTAGCAAGAGCTTTCAGTGCTGGCACTTTTCATCTCTGAGCAATTGCTCGACGTTTGCAATTTCTCACCTGAGCTCTCTTTAGAGTGCGCGAGAGGATGAGCAGAAGATTAGGTGGCTAGAGAAGCCCAGAGCCCCAGTGTGCTTAGGCCTACAAAAGCGCTTCCAAGGAAGAGTGCTGGCTAGCAACAGCTTTCAGTGCTGGCACTTTTCATCTCTGAGCAATTGCTCGATGTTTGCAATTTCTCAGCTCGTGTCTACGAGACGGAAAGAGAAGGACCGTGACTTTTGGTGCGTATAGAAGCGCAAAGCCCCAGTGTTGCTGCGCCTGTGAAAGCGCTTCCAAGGAAGGGTGCTGGCTAGCAAGAGCTTTCAGTGCTGGCACTTTTCATCTCTGAGCAATTGCTCGACGTTTGCAATTTCTCACCTGAGCTCTCTTTAGAGTGCGCGAGAGGATGAGCAGAAGATTAGGTGGCTAGAGAAGCCCAGAGCCCCAGTGTGCTTAGGCCTACAAAAGCGCTTCCAAGGAAGAGTGCTGGCTAGCAAGAGCTTTCAGTGCTGGCACTTTTCATCTCTGAGCAATTGCTCGACGTTTGCAATTTCTCAGCTCGTGTCTACGAGACGGAAAGAGAAGGACCGTGACGTTTGGTGGGTAGAAAAGCGCAAAGCCCCAGTGTTGCTGCGCCTGTGAAAGCGCTTCCAAGGAAGGGTGCTGGCTAGCAAGAGCTTTCAGTGCTGGCACTTTTCATCTCTGAGCAATTGCTCGACGTTTGCAATTTCTCACCTGAGCTCTCTTTAGAGTGCGCGAGAGGATGAGCAGAAGATGAGGTGGCTAGAGAAGCCCAGAGCCCCAGTGTGCTTAGGCCTACAAAAGCGCTTCCAAGGAAGGGTGCTGGCTAGCAAGAGCTTTCAGTGCTGGCACTTTTCATCTCTGAGCAATTGCTCGACGTTTGCAATTTCTCAGCTCGTGTCTACGAGACGGAAAGAGAATGACCGTGTCGTTTGGTGGCTAGAGAAGCGCAAAGCCCCAGTGTTGTTGCGCCTGTGAAAGAGCTTCCAAGGAAGGGTGCTGGCTAGCAAGAGCTTTCAGTGCTGGCACTTTTCAGCTCTGAGCAATTGCTCGACGTTTGCAATTTCTCACCTGAGCTCTCTTTAGAGTGCGCGAGAGGCTGAGCAGAAGATTAGGTGTCTGAAGAAGCCCAGAGCCCCAGTGTTCTTAGGCCTACAAAAGCGCTTCCAAGGAAGGGGGCTGGCTAGCAACAGCTTTCAGTGCTGGCACTTTTCATCTCTGAGCAATTGCTCGACGTTTGCAATTTCTCAGCTCGTGTCTACGAGACGGAAAGAGAAGGACCGTGACGTTTGGTGGGTAGAGAAGCGCAAAGCCCCAGTGTTGCTGCGCCTGTGAAAGCGCTTCCAAGGAAGGGTGCTGGCTAGCAACAGCTTTCAGTGCTGGCACTTTTCCTCTCTGAGCAATTGCTCGACGTTTGCAATTTCTCAGCTCGTGTCTACGAGACGGAAAGAGAAGGACCGTGACGTTTGGTGGGTAGAGAAGCGCAAAGCCCCAGTGTTGCTGCGCCTGTGAAAGCGCTTCCAAGGAAGGGTGCTGGCTAGCAACAGCTTTCAGTGCTGGCACTTTTCATCTCTGAGCAATTGCTCGACGTTTGCAATTTCTCACCTGAGCTCTCTTTAGAGTGCGCGAGAGGATGAGCAGAAGATTAGGTGGCTAGAGAAGCCCAGAGCCCCAGTGTGCTTAGGCCTACAAAAGCGCTTCCAAGGAAGGGTGCTGGCTAGCAACAGCTTTCAGTGCTGGCACTTTTCATCTCTGAGCAATTGCTCCACGTTTGCAATTTCTCAGCTTGTGTCTACGAGACGGAAAGAGAATGACCATGTCGTTTGGTGGGTAGAGAAGCGCAAAGCCCCAGTGTTGCTGCGCCTGTGAAAGAGCTTCCAAGGAAGGGTGCTGGCTAGCAACAGCTTTCAGTGCTGGCACTTTTCATCTCTGAGCAATTGCTCGACGTTTGCAATTTCTCACCTGAGCTCTCTTTAGAGTGCGCGAGAGGATGAGCAGAAGATTAGGTGTCTAAAGAATCCCAAGAGCCCCAGTGTTCTTAGGCCTACAAAAGCGCTTCCAAGGAAGGGGGCTGGCTAGCAACAGCTTTCAGTGCTGGCACTTTTCATCTCTGAGCAATTGCTCGACGTTTGCAATTTCTCAGCTCGTGTCTACGAGACGGAAAGAGAAGGACCGTGACGTTTGGTGGCTAGAAAAGCGCAAAGCCCCGGTGTTGCTGCGCCTGTGAAAGCGCTTCCAAGGAAGGGTGCTGGCTAGCAAGAGCTTTCAGTGCTGGCACTTTTCATCTCTGAGCAATTGCTCGACGTTTGCAATTTCTCAGCTCGTGTCTACGAGACGGAAAGAGAAGGACCGTGACGTTTGGTGCGTATAGAAGCGCAAAGCCCCAGTGTTGCTGCGCCTGTGAAAGCGCTTCCAAGGAAGAGTGCTGGCTAGCAACAGCTTTCAGTGCTGGCACTTTTCATCTCTGAGCAATTGCTCCACGTTTGCAATTTCTCAGCTCGTGTCTACGAGACGGAAAGAGCATGACCGTGACGTTTGGTGGCTAGAGAAGCACAAAACCCCAGTGTTGCTGCGCCTGTGAAAGCGCTTCCAAGGAAGGGTGCTGGCTAGCAAGAGCTTTCAGTGCTGGCACTTTTCATCTCTGAGCAATTGCTCGACGTTTGCAATTTCTCAGCTCGTGTCTACGAGACGGAAAGAGAATGACCGTGATGTTTGGTGGCTAGAGAAGCGCAAAGCCCCAGTGTTACTGCGCCTGTGAAAGTGCTTCCAAGGAAGGGTGCTGGCTAGCAACAGCTTTCAGTGCTGGCACTTTTCATCTCTGAGCAATTGCTCGACGTTTGCAATTTGTCACCTGAGCTCTCTTTAGAGTGCGCGAGAGGATGAGCAGAAGATTAGGTGGCTAGAGAAGCCCAGAGCCCCAGTGTGCTTAGGCCTACAAAAGCGCTTCCAAGGAAGGGTGCTGGCTAGCAACAGCTTTCAGTGCTGGCACTTTTCATCTCTGAGCAATTGCTGGACGTTTGCAATTTCTCAGCTCGTGTCTACGAGACGGAAAGAGAATGACCGTGTCGTTTGGTGGGTAGAGAAGCGCAAAGCCCCAGTGTTGCTGCGCCTGTGAAAGCGCTTCCAAGGAAGGGTGCTGGCTAGCAAGAGCTTTCAGTGCTGGCACTTTTCATCTCTGAGCAATTGCTCGACGTTTGCAATTTCTCAGCTCGTGTCTACGAGACGGAAAGAGAAGGACCGTGACGTTTGGTGCGTATAGAAGCGCAAAGCCCCAGTGTTGCTGCGCCTGTGAAAGCGCTTCCAAGGAAGGGTGCTGGCTAGCAACAGCTTTCAGTGCTGGCACTTTTCATCTCTGAGCAATTGCTCGACGTTTGCAATTTCTCAGCTCGTGTCTACGAGACGGAAAGAGAATGACCGTGACGTTTGGTGGCTAGAGAAGCACAAAACCCCAGTGTTGCTGCGCCTGTGAAAGCGCTTCCAAGGAAGGGTGCTGGCTAGCAAGAGCTTTCAGTGCTGGCACTTTTCATCTCTGAGCAATTGCTCGACGTTTGCAATTTCTCAGCTCGTGTCTACGAGACGGAAAGAGAATGACCGTGTCGTTTGGTGGGTAGAGAAGCGCAAAGCCCCAGTGTTACTGCGCCTGTGAAAGTGCTTCCAAGGAAGGGTGCTGGCTAGCAACAGCTTTCAGTGCTGGCACTTTTCATCTCTGAGCAATTGCTCGACGTTTGCAATTTCTCACCTGAGCTCTCTTTAGAGTGCGCGAGAGGATGAGCAGAAGATTAGGTGGCTAGAGAAGCCCAGAGCCCCAGTGTGCTTAGGGCTACAAAAGCGCTTCCAAGGAAGGGGGCTGGCTAGCAACAGCTTTCAGTGCTGGCACTTTTCATCTCTGAGCAATTGCTCGACGTTTGCAATTTCTCAGCTCGTGTCTACGAGACGGAAAGAGAATGACCGTGTCGTTTGGTGGGTAGAGAAGCGCAAAGCCCCACTGTTGCTGCGCCTGTGAAAGAGCTTCCAAGGAAGGGTGCTGGCTAGCAACAGCTTTCAGTGCTGGCACTTTTCATCTCTGAGCAATTGCTCGACGTTTGCAATTTCTCACCTGAGCTCTCTTTAGAGTGCGCGAGAGGATGAGCAGAAGATTAGGTGTCTAAAGAAGCCCAAGAGCCCCAGTGTTCTTAGGCCTACAAAAGCGCTTCCAAGGAAGGGGGCTGGCTAGCAACAGCTTTCAGTGCTGGCACTTTTCATCTCTGAGCAATTGCTCGACGTTTGCAATTTCTCAGCTCGTGTCTACGAGACGGAAAGAGAAGGACCGTGACGTTTGGTGGCTAGAAAAGCGCAAAGCCCCGGTGTTGCTGCGCCTGTGAAAGCGCTTCCAAGGAAGGGTGCTGGCTAGCAAGAGCTTTCAGTGCTGGCACTTTTCATCTCTGAGCAATTGCTCGACGTTTGCAATTTCTCACCTGAGCTCTCTTTAGAGTGCGCGAGAGGATGAGCAGAAGATTAGGTGGCTAGAGAATCCCAGAGCCCCAGTGTTGCTGCGCCTGTGAAAGCGCTTCCAAGGAAGGGTGCTGGCTAGCAACAGCTTTCCGTGCTGGCACTTTTCATCTCTGAGCAATTGCTCGACGTTTGCAATTTGTCACCTGAGCTCTCTTTAGAGTGCGCGAGAGGATGAGCAGAAGATTAGGTGGCTAGAGAAGCCCAGAGCCCCAGTGTGCTTAGGCCTACAAAAGCGCTTCCAAGGAAGAGTGCTGGCTAGCAAGAGCTTTCAGTGCTGGCACTTTTCATCTCTGAGCAATTGCTCGACGTTTGCAATTTCTCAGCTCGTGTCTACGAGACGGAAAGAGAAGGACCGTGACGTTTGGTGGCTAGAGAAGCACAAAGCCCCAGTGTTGCTGCGCCTGTGAAAGCGCTTCCAAGGAAGGGTGCTGGCTAGCAAGAGCTTTCAGTGCTGGCACTTTTCATCTCTGAGCAATTGCTCGACGTTTGCAATTTCTCAGCTCGTGTCTACGAGACGGAAAGAGAATGACCGTGTCGTTTGGTGGGTAGAGAAGCGCAAAGCCCCAGTGTTGCTGCGCCTGTGAAAGCGCTTCCAAGGAAGGGTGCTGGCTAGCAACAGCTTTCAGTGCTGGCACTTTTCAGCTCTGAGCAATTGCTCGACGTTTGCAATTTCTCACCTGAGCTCTCTTTAGAGTGTGCGAGAGGATGAGCAGAAGATTAGGTGTCTAAAGAAGCCCAGAGCCCCAGTGTTCTTAGGCCTACAAAAGCGCTTCCAAGGAAGGGGGCTGGCTAGCACGAGCTTTCAGTGCTGGCACTTTTCATCTCTGAGCAATTGCTCGACGTTTGCAATTTCTCAGCTCGTGTCTACGAGACGGAAAGAGAAGGACCGTGATGTTTGGTGGGTAGAGAAGCGCAAAGCCCCAGTGTTGCTGCGCCTGTGAAAGCGCTTCCAAGGAAGGGTGCTGGCTAGCAAGAGCTTTCAGTGCTGGCACTTTTCATCTCCGAGCAATTGCTCGACGTTTGCAATTTCTCACCTGAGCTCTCTTTAGAGTGCGCGAGAGGATGAGCAGAAGATTAGGTGGCTAGAGAAGCCCAGAGCCCCAGTGTTCTTAGGCCTACAAAAGCGCTTCCAAGGAAGGGTGCCGGCTAGCAACAGCTTTCAGTGCTGGCACTTTTCATCTCTGAGCAATTGCTCGACGTTTGCAATTTCTCAGCTCGTGTCTACGAGACGGAAAGAGAAGGACCGTGACGTTTGGTGCGTATAGAAGCGCAAAGCCCCAGTGTTGCTGCGCCTGTGAAAGCGCTTCCAAGGAAGGGTGCTGGCTAGCAAGAGCTTTCAGTGCTGGCACTTTTCATCTCTGAGCAATTGCTCGACGTTTGCAATTTCTCACCTGAGCTCTCTTTAGAGTGCGCGAGAGGATGAGCAGAAGATTAGGTGGCTAGAGAAGCCCAGAGCCCCAGTGTGCTTAGGCCTACAAAAGCGCTTCCAAGGAAGAGTGCTGGCTAGCAACAGCTTTCAGTGCTGGCACTTTTCATCTCTGAGCAATTGCTCGATGTTTGCAATTTCTCAGCTCGTGTCTACGAGACGGAAAGAGAAGGACCGTGACTTTTGGTGCGTATAGAAGCGCAAAGCCCCAGTGTTGCTGCGCCTGTGAAAGCGCTTCCAAGGAAGGGTGCTGGCTAGCAACAGCTTTCAGTGCTGGCACTTTTCATCTCTGAGCAATTGCTCGACGTTTGCAATTTCTCACCTGAGCTCTCTTTAGAGTGCGCGAGAGGATGAGCAGAAGATTAGGTGGCTAGAGAAGCCCAGAGCCCCAGTGTGCTTAGGCCTACAAAAGCGCTTCCAAGGAAGAGTGCTGGCTAGCAAGAGCTTTCAGTGCTGGCACTTTTCATCTCTGAGCAATTGCTCGACGTTTGCAATTTCTCAGCTCGTGTCTACGAGACGGAAAGAGAAGGACCGTGACGTTTGGTGGGTAGAAAAGCGCAAAGCCCCAGTGTTGCTGCGCCTGTGAAAGCGCTTCCAAGGAAGGGTGCTGGCTAGCAAGAGCTTTCAGTGCTGGCACTTTTCATCTCTGAGCAATTGCTGGACGTTTGCAATTTCTCACCTGAGCTCTCTTTAGAGTGCGCGAGAGGATGAGCAGAAGATGAGGTGGCTAGAGAAGCCCAGAGCCCCAGTGTGCTTAGGCCTACAAAAGCGCTTCCAAGGAAGGGTGCTGGCTAGCAAGAGCTTTCAGTGCTGGCACTTTTCATCTCTGAGCAATTGCTCGACGTTTGCAATTTCTCAGCTCGTGTCTACGAGACGGAAAGAGAATGACCGTGTCGTTTGGTGGCTAGAGAAGCGCAAAGCCCCAGTGTTGTTGCACCTGTGAAAGAGCTTCCAAGGAAGGGTGCTGGCTAGCAAGAGCTTTCAGTGCTGGCACTTTTCATCTCTGAGCAATTGCTGGACGTTTGCAATTTCTCACCTGAGCTCTCTTTAGAGTGCGCGAGAGGCTGAGCAGAAGATTAGGTGTCTGAAGAAGCCCAGAGCCCCAGTGTTCTTAGGCCTACAAAAGCGCTTCCAAGGAAGGGGGCTGGCTAGCAACAGCTTTCAGTGCTGGCACTTTTCATCTCTGAGCAATTGCTCGACGTTTGCAATTTCTCAGCTCGTGTCTACGAGACGGAAAGAGAAGGACCGTGACGTTTGGTGGCTAGAGAAGCGCAAAGCCCCAGTGTTGCTGCGCCTGTGAAAGCGCTTCCAAGGAAGGGTGCTGGCTAGCAACAGCTTTCAGTGCTGGCACTTTTCCTCTCTGAGCAATTGCTCGACGTTTGCAATTTCTCAGCTCGTGTCTACGAGACGGAAAGAGAAGGACCGTGACGTTTGGTGGGTAGAGAAGCGCAAAGCCCCAGTGTTGCTGCGCCTGTGAAAGCGCTTCCAAGGAAGGGTGCTGGCTAGCAACAGCTTTCAGTGCTGGCACTTTTCATCTCTGAGCAATTGCTCGACGTTTGCAATTTCTCACCTGAGCTCTCTTTAGAGTGCGCGAGAGGATGAGCAGAAGATTAGGTGGCTAGAGAAGCCCAGAGCCCCAGTGTGCTTAGGCCTACAAAAGCGCTTCCAAGGAAGAGTACTGGCTAGCAAGAGCTTTCAGTGCTGGCACTTTTCATCTCTGAGCAATTGCTCGATGTTTGCAATTTCTCAGCTCGTGTCTACGAGACAGAAAGAGAATGACCGTGTCGTTTGGTGGCTAGAGAAGCGCAAAGCCCCAGTGTTGCTGCGCCTGTGAAAGCGCTTCCAAGGAAGGGTGCTGGCTAGCAAGAGCTTTCAGTGCTGGCACTTTTCATCTCTGAGCAATTGCTCGACGTTTGCAATTTCTCAGCTCGTGTCTACGAGACGGAAAGAGAAGGACCGTGACTTTTGGTGCGTATAGAAGCGCAAAGCCCCAGTGTTGCTGCGCCTGTGAAAGCGCTTCCAAGGAAGGGTGCTGGCTAGCAACAGCTTTCAGTGCTGGCACTTTTCATCTCTGAGCAATTGCTCGACGTTTGCAATTTCTCACCTGAGCTCTCTTTAGAGTGCGCGAGAGGATGAGCAGAAGATTAGGTGGCTAGAGAAGCCCAGAGCCCCAGTGTGCTTAGGCCTACAAAAGCGCTTCCAAGGAAGAGTGCTGGCTAGCAAGAGCTTTCAGTGCTGGCACTTTTCATCTCTGAGCAATTGCTCCACGTTTGCAATTTCTCAGCTCGTGTCTACGAGACGGAAAGAGAATGACCGTGTCGTTTGGTGGGTAGAGAAGCGCAAAGCCCCAGTGTTGCTGCGCCTGTGAAAGCGCTTCCAAGGAAGGGTGCTGGCTAGCAAGAGCTTTCAGTGCTGGCACTTTTCAGCTCTGAGCAATTGCTCGACGTTTGCAATTTCTCACCTGAGCTCTCTTTAGAGTGCGCGAGAGGCTGAGCAGAAGATTAGGTGTCTAAAGAAGCCCAGAGCCCCAGTGTTCTTAGGCCTACAAAAGCGCTTCCAAGGAAGGGTGCCGGCTAGCAAGAGCTTTCAGTGCTGGCACTTTTCATCTCTGAGCAATTGCTCGACGTTTGCAATTTCTCAGCTCGTGTCTACGAGACGGAAAGAGAAGGACCGTGGTGTTTGGTGGGTAGAGAAGCGCAAAGCCCCAGTGTTGCTGCGCCTGTGAAAGCGCTTCCAAGGAAGGGTGCTGGCTAGCAACAGCTTTCAGTGCTGGCACTTTTCATCTCTGAGCAATTGCTCGACGTTTGCAATTTCTCACCTGAGCTCTCTTTAGAGTGCGCGAGAGGATGAGCAGAAGATTAGGTGGCTAAAGCCCAGAGCCCCAGTGTGCTTAGGCCTACAAAAGCGCTTCCAAGGAAGGGTGCTGGCTAGCAAGAGCTTTCAGTGCTGGCACTTTTCATCTCTGAGCAATTGCTCCACGTTTGCAATTTCTCAGCTCGTGTCTACGAGACGGAAAGAGAAGGACCGTGACGTTTGGTGCGTATAGAAGCGCAAAGCCCCAGTGTTGCTGCGCCTGTGAAAGCGCTTCCAAGGAAGGGTGCTGGCTAGCAACAGCTTTCAGTGCTGGCACTTTTCATCTCTGAGCAATTGCTCGACGTTTGCAATTTCTCACCTGAGCTCTCTTTAGAGTGCGCGAGAGGCTGAGCAGAAGATTAGGTGTCTAAAGAAGCCCAGAGCCCCAGTGTTCTTAGGCCTACAAAAGCGCTTCCAAGGAAGGGGGCTGGCTAGCAACAGCTTTCAGTGCTGGCACTTTTCATCTCTGAGCAATTGCTCGACGTTTGCAATTTCTCAGCTCCTGTCTACGAGACGGAAAGAGAAGGACCGTGATGTTTGGTGGGTAGAGAAGCGCAAAGCCCCAGTGTTGCTGCACCTGTGAAAGCGCTTCCAAGGAAGGGTGCTGGCTAGCAAGAGCTTTCAGTGCTGGCACTTTTCATCTCTGAGCAATTGCTCGACGTTTGCAATTTCTCACCTGAGCTCTCTTTAGAGTGCGTGAGAGGATGAGCAGAAGATTAGGTGGCTAGAGAAGCCCAGAGCCCCAGTGTTCTTAGGCCTACAAAAGCGCTTCCAAGGAAGGGTGCTGGCTAGCAAGAGCTTTCAGTGCTGGCACTTTTCATCTCTGAGCAATTGCTCGATGTTTGCAATTTCTCAGCTCGTGTCTACGAGACGGAAAGAGAAGGAACGTGACGTTTGGTGGGTAGAGAAGCGCAAAGCCCCAGTGTTGCTGCGCCTGTGAAAGCGCTTCCAAGGAAGGGTGCTGGCTAGCAACAGCTTTCAGTGCTGGCACTTTTCATCTCTGAGCAATTGCTGGACGTTTGCAATTTCTCACCTGAGCTCTCTTTAGAGTGCGCGAGAGGATGAGCAGAAGATGAGGTGGCTAGAGAAGCCCAGAGCCCCAGTGTGCTTAGGCCTACAAAAGCGCTTCCAAGGAAGAGTGCTGGCTAGCAACAGCTTTCAGTGCTGGCACTTTTCATCTCTGAGCAATTGCTTGACGTTTGCAATTTCTCAGCTCGTGTCTACGAGACAGAAAGAGAAGGACCGTGACGTTTGGTGCGTATAGAAGCGCAAAGCCCCAGTGTTGCTGCGCCTGTGAAAGCGCTTCCAAGGAAGGGTGCTGGCTAGCAAGAGCTTTCAGTGCTGGCACTTTTCATCTCTGAGCAATTGCTGGATGTTTGCAATTTCTCACCTGAGCTCTCTTTAGAGTGCGTGAGAGGATGAGCAGAAGATGAGGTGGCTAGAGAAGCCCAGAGCCCCAGTGTTCTTAGGCCTACAAAAGCGCTTCCAAGGAAGGGTGCTGGCTAGCAAGAGCTTTCAGTGCTGGCACTTTTCATCTCTGAGCAATTGCTTGACGTTTGCAATTTCTCAGCTCGTGTCTACGAGACGGAAAGAGAATGACCGTGTCGTTTGGTGGCTAGAGAAGCGCAAAGCCCCAGTGTTGCTGCGCCTGTGAAAGAGCTTCCAAGGAAGGGTGCTGGCTAGCAACAGCTTTCAGTGCTGGCACTTTTCATCTCTGAGCAATTGCTCGACGTTTGCAATTTCTCACCTGAGCTCTCTTTAGAGTGCGCGAGAGGATGAGCAGAAGATTAGGTGTCTGAAGAAGCCCAGAGCCCCAGTGTTCTTAGGCCTACAAAAGCGCTTCCAAGGAAGGGGGCTGGCTAGCAAGAGCTTTCAGTGCTGGCACTTTTCATCTCTGAGCAATTGCTCGACGTTTGTAATTTCTCAGCTCGTGTCTACGAGACGGAAAGAGAAGGACCGTGACGTTTGGTGGCTAGAAAAGCGAAAAGCCCCAGTGTTGCTGCGCCTGTGAAAGCGCTTCCAAGGAAGGGTGCTGGCTAGCAACAGCTTTCAGTGCTGGCACTTTTCATCTCTGAGCAATTGCTCGACGTTTGCAATTTCTCACCTGAGCTCTCTTTAGAGTGCGCGAGAGGATGAGCAGAAGATTAGGTGTCTAAAGAAGCCCAGAGCCCCAGTGTGCTTAGGCCTACAAAAGCGCTTCCAAGGAAGAGTGCTGGCTAGCAAGAGCTTTCAGTGCTGGCACTTTTCATCTCTGAGCAATTGCTTGACGTTTGCAATTTCTCAGCTCGTGTCTACGAGACGGAAAGAGAAGGACCGTGACGTTTGGTGGCTAGAGAAGTGCAAAGCCCCAGTGTTGCTGCGCCTGTGAAAGCGCTTCCAAGGAAGGGTGCTGGCTAGCAACAGCTTTCAGTGCTGGCACTTTTCATCTCCGAGCAATTGCTCGACGTTTGCAATTTCTCAGCTCGTGTCTACGAGACGGAAAGAGAAGGACCGTGACGTTTGGTGCGTATAGAAGCGCAAAGCCCCAGTGTTGCTGCGCCTGTGAAAGCGCTTCCAAGGAAGGGTGCTGGCTAGCAAGAGCTTTCAGTGCTGGCACTTTTCATCTCTGAGCAATTGCTCGACGTTTGCAGTTTCTCACCTGAGCTCTCTTTAGAGTGCGCGAGAGGATGAGCAGAAGATGAGGTGGCTAGAGAAGCCCAGAGCCCCAGTGTGCTTAGGCCTACAAAAGCGCTTCCAAGGAAGGGTGCTGGCTAGCAAGAGCTTTCAGTGCTGGCACTTTTCATCTCTGAGCAATTGCTCCACGTTTGCAATTTCTCAGCTCGTGTCTACGAGACGGAAAGAGAATGACCGTGTCGTTTGGTGGCTAGAGAAGCGCAAAGCCCCAGTGTTGCTGCGCCTGTGAAAGAGCTTCCAAGGAAGGGTGCTGGCTAGCAACAGCTTTCAGTGCTGGCACTTTTCATCTCTGAGCAATTGCTCGACGTTTGCAATTTCTCACCTGAGCTCTCTTTAGAGTGCGCGAGAGGCTGAGCAGAAGATTAGGTGTCTGAAGAAGCCCAGAGCCCCAGTGTTCTTAGGCCTACAAAAGCGCTTCCAAGGAAGGGGGCTGGCTAGCAACAGCTTTCAGTGCTGGCACTTTTCATCTCTGAGCAATTGCTCGACGTTTGCAATTTCTCAGCTCGTGTCTACGAGACGGAAAGAGAAGGACCGTGATGTTTGGTGGCTAGAGAAGCGCAAAGCCCCAGTGTTGCTGCGCCTGTGAAAGCGCTTCCAAGGAAGGGTGCTGGCTAGCAACAGCTTTCAGTGCTGGCACTTTTCCTCTCTGAGCAATTGCTCGACGTTTGCAATTTCTCAGCTCGTGTCTACGAGGCGGAAAGAGAAGGACCGTGACGTTTGGTGGGTAGAGAAGCGCAAAGCCCCAGTGTTACTGCGCCTGTGAAAGTGCTTCCAAGGAAGGGTGCTGGCTAGCAAGAGCTTTCAGTGCTGGCACTTTTCATCTCTGAGCAATTGCTGGACGTTTGCAATTTCTCACCTGAGCTCTCTTTAGAGTGCGCGAGAGGATGAGCAGAAGATGAGGTGGCTAGAGAAGCCCAGAGCCCCAGTGTGCTTAGGCCTACAAAAGCGCTTCCAAGGAAGGGTGCTGGCTAGCAAGAGCTTTCAGTGCTGGCACTTTTCATCTCTGAGCAATTGCTCGACGTTTGCAATTTCTCATCTCGTGTCTACAAGACGGACAGAGAAGGACCGTGACGTTTGGTGCGTATAGAAGCGCAAAGCCCCAGTGTTGCTGCGCCTGTGAAAGCGCTTCCAAGGAAGGGTGCTGGCTAGCAACAGCTTTCAGTGCTGGCACTTTTCATCTCTGAGCAATTGCTCGACGTTTGCAATTTCTCAGCTCGTGTCTACGAGACGGAAAGAGAAGGACCGTGACGTTTGGTGGCTAGAGAAGCACAAAACCCCAGTGTTGCTGCGCCTGTGAAAGCGCTTCCAAGGAAGGGTGCTGGCTAGCAAGAGCTTTCAGTGCTGGCACTTTTCAGCTCTGAGCAATTGCTCGACGTTTGCAATTTCTCACCTGAGCTCTCTTTAGAGTGCGCGAGAGGCTGAGCAGAAGATTAGGTGTCTAAAGAAGCCCAGAGCCCCAGTGTTCTTAGGCCTACAAAAGCGCTTCCAAGGAAGGGTGCCGGCTAGCAAGAGCTTTCAGTGCTGGCACTTTTCATCTCTGAGCAATTGCTCGACGTTTGCAATTTCTCAGCTCGTGTCTACGAGACGGAAAGAGAAGGACCGTGGTGTTTGGTGGGTAGAGAAGCGCAAAGCCCCAGTGTTGCTGCGCCTGTGAAAGCGCTTCCAAGGAAGGGTGCTGGCTAGCAACAGCTTTCAGTGCTGGCACTTTTCATCTCTGAGCAATTGCTCGACGTTTGCAATTTCTCACCTGAGCTCTCTTTAGAGTGCGCGAGAGGATGAGCAGAAGATTAGGTGGCTAAAGCCCAGAGCCCCAGTGTGCTTAGGCCTACAAAAGCGCTTCCAAGGAAGGGTGCTGGCTAGCAAGAGCTTTCAGTGCTGGCACTTTTCATCTCTGAGCAATTGCTCGACGTTTGCAATTTCTCAGCTCGTGTCTACGAGACGGAAAGAGAAGGACCGTGACGTTTGGTGCGTATAGAAGCGCAAAGCCCCAGTGTTGCTGCGCCTGTGAAAGCGCTTCCAAGGAAGGGTGCTGGCTAGCAACAGCTTTCAGTGCTGGCACTTTTCATCTCTGAGCAATTGCTCGACGTTTGCAATTTCTCACCTGAGCTCTCTTTAGAGTGCGCGAGAGGCTGAGCAGAAGATTAGGTGTCTAAAGAAGCCCAGAGCCCCAGTGTTCTTAGGCCTACAAAAGCGCTTCCAAGGAAGGGGGCTGGCTAGCAACAGCTTTCAGTGCTGGCACTTTTCATCTCTGAGCAATTGCTCGACGTTTGCAATTTCTCAGCTCCTGTCTACGAGACGGAAAGAGAAGGACCGTGATGTTTGGTGGGTAGAGAAGCGCAAAGCCCCAGTGTTGCTGCACCTGTGAAAGCGCTTCCAAGGAAGGGTGCTGGCTAGCAAGAGCTTTCAGTGCTGGCACTTTTCATCTCTGAGCAATTGCTCGACGTTTGCAATTTCTCACCTGAGCTCTCTTTAGAGTGCGTGAGAGGATGAGCAGAAGATTAGGTGGCTAGAGAAGCCCAGAGCCCCAGTGTTCTTAGGCCTACAAAAGCGCTTCCAAGGAAGGGTGCTGGCTAGCAAGAGCTTTCAGTGCTGGCACTTTTCATCTCTGAGCAATTGCTCGATGTTTGCAATTTCTCAGCTCGTGTCTACGAGACGGAAAGAGAAGGACCGTGACGTTTGGTGGGTAGAGAAGCGCAAAGCCCCAGTGTTGCTGCGCCTGTGAAAGCGCTTCCAAGGAAGGGTTTTCGCTAGCAACAGCTTTCAGTGCTGGCACTTTTCATCTCTGAGCAATTGCTCGACGTTTGCAATTTCTCACCTGAGCTCTCTTTAGAGTGCGCGAGAGGATGAGCAGAAGATGAGGTGGCTAGAGAAGCCCAGAGCCCCAGTGTGCTTAGGCCTACAAAAGCGCTTCCAAGGAAGAGTGCTGGCTAGCAACAGCTTTCAGTGCTGGCACTTTTCATCTCTGAGCAATTGCTCGACGTTTGCAATTTCTCAGCTCGTGTCTACGAGACAGAAAGAGAAGGACCGTGACGTTTGGTGCGTATAGAAGCGCAAAGCCCCAGTGTTGCTGCGCCTGTGAAAGCGCTTCCAAGGAAGGGTGCTGGCTAGCAAGAGCTTTCAGTGCTGGCACTTTTCATCTCTGAGCAATTGCTGGATGTTTGCAATTTCTCACCTGAGCTCTCTTTAGAGTGCGTGAGAGGATGAGCAGAAGATGAGGTGGCTAGAGAAGCCCAGAGCCCCAGTGTTCTTAGGCCTACAAAAGCGCTTCCAAGGAAGGGTGCTGGCTAGCAAGAGCTTTCAGTGCTGGCACTTTTCATCTCTGAGCAATTGCTTGACGTTTGCAATTTCTCAGCTCGTGTCTACGAGACGGAAAGAGAATGACCGTGTCGTTTGGTGGCTAGAGAAGCGCAAAGCCCCAGTGTTGCTGCGCCTGTGAAAGAGCTTCCAAGGAAGGGTGCTGGCTAGCAACAGCTTTCAGTGCTGGCACTTTTCATCTCTGAGCAATTGCTCGACGTTTGCAATTTCTCACCTGAGCTCTCTTTAGAGTGCGCGAGAGGATGAGCAGAAGATTAGGTGTCTGAAGAAGCCCAGAGCCCCAGTGTTCTTAGGCCTACAAAAGCGCTTCCAAGGAAGGGGGCTGGCTAGCAACAGCTTTCAGTGCTGGCACTTTTCATCTCTGAGCAATTGCTCGACGTTTGTAATTTCTCAGCTCGTGTCTACGAGACGGAAAGAGAAGGACCGTGACGTTTGGTGGCTAGAAAAGCGAAAAGCCCCAGTGTTGCTGCGCCTGTGAAAGCGCTTCCAAGGAAGGGTGCTGGCTAGCAACAGCTTTCAGTGCTGGCACTTTTCATCTCTGAGCAATTGCTCGACGTTTGCAATTTCTCACCTGAGCTCTCTTTAGAGTGCGCGAGAGGATGAGCAGAAGATTAGGTGGCTAGAGAAGCCCAGAGCCCCAGTGTGCTTAGGCCTACAAAAGCGCTTCCAAGGAAGAGTGCTGGCTAGCAAGAGCTTTCAGTGCTGGCACTTTTCATCTCTGAGCAATTGCTTGACGTTTGCAATTTCTCAGCTCGTGTCTACGAGACGGAAAGAGAAGGACCGTGATGTTTGGTGGCTAGAGAAGTGCAAAGCCCCAGTGTTGCTGCGCCTGTGAAAGCGCTTCCAAGGAAGGGTGCTGGCTAGCAACAGCTTTCAGTGCTGGCACTTTTCATCTCCGAGCAATTGCTCGACGTTTGCAATTTCTCAGCTCGTGTCTACGAGACGGAAAGAGAAGGACCGTGACGTTTGGTGCGTATAGAAGCGCAAAGCCCCAGTGTTGCTGCGCCTGTGAAAGCGCTTCCAAGGAAGGGTGCTGGCTAGCAAGAGCTTTCAGTGCTGGCACTTTTCATCTCTGAGCAATTGCTCGACGTTTGCAGTTTCTCACCTGAGCTCTCTTTAGAGTGCGCGAGAGGATGAGCAGAAGATGAGGTGGCTAGAGAAGCCCAGAGCCCCAGTGTGCTTAGGCCTACAAAAGCGCTTCCAAGGAAGGGTGCTGGCTAGCAAGAGCTTTCAGTGCTGGCACTTTTCATCTCTGAGCAATTGCTCCACGTTTGCAATTTCTCAGCTCGTGTCTACGAGACGGAAAGAGAATGACCGTGTCGTTTGGTGGCTAGAGAAGCGCAAAGCCCCAGTGTTGCTGCGCCTGTGAAAGAGCTTCCAAGGAAGGGTGCTGGCTAGCAACAGCTTTCAGTGCTGGCACTTTTCATCTCTGAGCAATTGCTCGACGTTTGCAATTTCTCACCTGAGCTCTCTTTAGAGTGCGCGAGAGGCTGAGCAGAAGATTAGGTGTCTGAAGAAGCCCAGAGCCCCAGTGTTCTTAGGCCTACAAAAGCGCTTCCAAGGAAGGGTGCTGGCTAGCAACAGCTTTCAGTGCTGGCACTTTTCATCTCTGAGCAATTGCTCGACGTTTGCAATTTCTCAGCTCGTGTCTACGAGACGGAAAGAGAAGGACCGTGATGTTTGGTGGCTAGAGAAGCGCAAAGCCCCAGTGTTGCTGCGCCTGTGAAAGCGCTTCCAAGGAAGGGTGCTGGCTAGCAACAGCTTTCAGTGCTGGCACTTTTCCTCTCTGAGCAATTGCTCGACGTTTGCAATTTCTCAGCTCGTGTCTACGAGGCGGAAAGAGAATGACCGTGACGTTTGGTGGGTAGAGAAGCGCAAAGCCCCAGTGTTACTGCGCCTGTGAAAGTGCTTCCAAGGAAGGGTGCTGGCTAGCAAGAGCTTTCAGTGCTGGCACTTTTCATCTCTGAGCAATTGCTGGACGTTTGCAATTTCTCACCTGAGCTCTCTTTAGAGTGCGCGAGAGGATGAGCAGAAGATGAGGTGGCTAGAGAAGCCCAGAGCCCCAGTGTGCTTAGGCCTACAAAAGCGCTTCCAAGGAAGGGTGCTGGCTAGCAAGAGCTTTCAGTGCTGGCACTTTTCATCTCTGAGCAATTGCTCGACGTTTGCAATTTCTCATCTCGTGTCTACAAGACGGACAGAGAAGGACCGTGACGTTTGGTGCGTATAGAAGCGCAAAGCCCCAGTGTTGCTGCGCCTGTGAAAGCGCTTCCAAGGAAGGGTGCTGGCTAGCAACAGCTTTCAGTGCTGGCACTTTTCATCTCTGAGCAATTGCTCGACGTTTGCAATTTCTCAGCTCGTGTCTACGAGACGGAAAGAGAATGACCGTGACGTTTGGTGGCTAGAGAAGCACAAAACCCCAGTGTTGCTGCGACTGTGAAAGCGCTTCCAAGGAAGGGTGCTGGCTAGCAAGAGCTTTCAGTGCTGGCACTTTTCATCTCTGAGCAATTGCTCGACGTTTGCAATTTCTCAGCTCGTGTCTACGAGACGGAAAGAGAATGACCGTGACGTTTGGTGGGTAGAGAAGCGCAAAGCCCCAGTGTTACTGCGCCTGTGAAAGTGCTTCCAAGGAAGGGTGCTGGCTAGCAAGAGCTTTCAGTGCTGGCACTTTTCATCTCTGAGCAATTGCTCGACGTTTGCAATTTCTCACCTGAGCTCTCTTTAGAGTGCGCGAGAGGATGAGCAGAAGATGAGGTGGCTAGAGAAGCCCAGAGCCCCAGTGTGCTTAGGCCTACAAAAGCGCTTCCAAGGAAGGGTGCTGGCTAGCAACAGCTTTCAGTGCTGGCACTTTTCATCTCTGAGCAATTGCTCCACGTTTGCAATTTCTCAGCTCGTGTCTACGAGACGGAAAGAGAATGACCGTGTCGTTTGGTGGCTAGAGAAGCGCAAAGCCCCAGTGTTGCTGCGCCTGTGAAAGAGCTTCCAAGGAAGGGTGCTGGCTAGCAACAGCTTTCAGTGCTGGCACTTTTCATCTCTGAGCAATTGCTCGACGTTTGCAATTTCTCACCTGAGCTCTCTTTAGAGTGCGCGAGAGGCTGAGCAGAAGATTAGGTGTCTAAAGAAGCCCAGAGCCCCAGTGTTCTTAGGCCTACAAAAGCGCTTCCAAGGAAGGGTGCTGGCTAGCAACAGCTTTCAGTGCTGGCACTTTTCATCTCTGAGCAATTGCTCGACGTTTGCAATTTCTCAGCTCGTGTCTACGAGACGGAAAGAGAAGGACCGTGATGTTTGGTGGGTAGAGAAGCGCAAAGCCCCAGTGTTGCTGCACCTGTGAAAGCGCTTCCAAGGAAGGGTGCTGGCTAGCAAGAGCTTTCAGTGCTGGCACTTTTCATCTCTGAGCAATTGCTCGACGTTTGCAATTTCTCACCTGAGCTCTCTTTAGAGTGCGTGAGAGGATGAGCAGAAGATTAGGTGGCTAGAGAAGCCCAGAGCCCCAGTGTTCTTAGGCCTACAAAAGCGCTTCCAAGGAAGGGTGCTGGCTAGCAAGAGCTTTCAGTGCTGGCACTTTTCATCTCTGAGCAATTGCTCGATGTTTGCAATTTCTCAGCTCGTATCTACGAGACGGAAAGAGAAGGACCGTGACGTTTGGTGGGTAGAGAAGCGCAAAGCCCCAGTGTTGCTGCGCCTGTGAAAGCGCTTCCAAGGAAGGGTGCTGGCTAGCAAGAGCTTTCAGTGCTGGCACTTTTCATCTCTGAGCAATTGCTGGACGTTTGCAATTTCTCACCTGAGCTCTCTTTAGAGTGCGCGAGAGGATGAGCAGAAGATGAGGTGGCTAGAGAAGCCCAGAGCCCCAGTGTGCTTAGGCCTACAAAAGCGCTTCCAAGGAAGAGTGCTGGCTAGCAACAGCTTTCAGTGCTGGCACTTTTCATCTCTGAGCAATTGCTCGACGTTTGCAATTTCTCAGCTCGTGTCTACGAGACAGAAAGAGAAGGACCGTGACGTTTGGTGCGTATAGAAGCGCAAAGCCCCAGTGTTGCTGCGCCTGTGAAAGCGCTTCCAAGGAAGGGTGCTGGCTAGCAAGAGCTTTCAGTGCTGGCACTTTTCATCTCTGAGCAATTGCTGGACGTTTGCAATTTCTCACCTGAGCTCTCTTTAGAGTGCGCGAGAGGATGAGCAGAAGATTAGGTGTCTGAAGAAGCCCAGAGCCCCAGTGTTCTTAGGCCTACAAAAGCGCTTCCAAGGAAGGGTGCTGGCTAGCAACAGCTTTCAGTGCTGGCACTTTTCATCTCTGAGCAATTGCTCGACGTTTGCAATTTCTCAGCTCGTGTCTACGAGACGGAAAGAGAAGGACCGTGATGTTTGGTGGCTAGAGAAGCGCAAAGCCCCAGTGTTGCTGCGCCTGTGAAAGCGCTTCCAAGGAAGGGTGCTGGCTAGCAACAGCTTTCAGTGCTGGCACTTTTCCTCTCTGAGCAATTGCTCGACGTTTGCAATTTCTCAGCTCGTGTCTACGAGGCGGAAAGAGAATGACCGTGACGTTTGGTGGGTAGAGAAGCGCAAAGCCCCAGTGTTACTGCGCCTGTGAAAGTGCTTCCAAGGAAGGGTGCTGGCTAGCAAGAGCTTTCAGTGCTGGCACTTTTCATCTCTGAGCAATTGCTGGACGTTTGCAATTTCTCACCTGAGCTCTCTTTAGAGTGCGCGAGAGGATGAGCAGAAGATGAGGTGGCTAGAGAAGCCCAGAGCCCCAGTGTGCTTAGGCCTACAAAAGCGCTTCCAAGGAAGGGTGCTGGCTAGCAAGAGCTTTCAGTGCTGGCACTTTTCATCTCTGAGCAATTGCTCGACGTTTGCAATTTCTCATCTCGTGTCTACAAGACGGACAGAGAAGGACCGTGACGTTTGGTGCGTATAGAAGCGCAAAGCCCCAGTGTTGCTGCGCCTGTGAAAGCGCTTCCAAGGAAGGGTGCTGGCTAGCAACAGCTTTCAGTGCTGGCACTTTTCATCTCTGAGCAATTGCTCGACGTTTGCAATTTCTCAGCTCGTGTCTACGAGACGGAAAGAGAATGACCGTGACGTTTGGTGGCTAGAGAAGCACAAAACCCCAGTGTTGCTGCGACTGTGAAAGCGCTTCCAAGGAAGGGTGCTGGCTAGCAAGAGCTTTCAGTGCTGGCACTTTTCATCTCTGAGCAATTGCTCGACGTTTGCAATTTCTCAGCTCGTGTCTACGAGACGGAAAGAGAATGACCGTGACGTTTGGTGGGTAGAGAAGCGCAAAGCCCCAGTGTTACTGCGCCTGTGAAAGTGCTTCCAAGGAAGGGTGCTGGCTAGCAAGAGCTTTCAGTGCTGGCACTTTTCATCTCTGAGCAATTGCTCGACGTTTGCAATTTCTCACCTGAGCTCTCTTTAGAGTGCGCGAGAGGATGAGCAGAAGATTAGGTGGCTAGAGAAGCCCAGAGCCCCAGTGTGCTTAGGCCTACAAAAGCGCTTCCAAGGAAGGGTGCTGGCTAGCAACAGCTTTCAGTGCTGGCACTTTTCATCTCTGAGCAATTGCTCCACGTTTGCAATTTCTCAGCTCGTGTCTACGAGACGGAAAGAGAATGACCGTGTCGTTTGGTGGCTAGAGAAGCGCAAAGCCCCAGTGTTGCTGCGCCTGTGAAAGAGCTTCCAAGGAAGGGTGCTGGCTAGCAACAGCTTTCAGTGCTGGCACTTTTCATCTCTGAGCAATTGCTCGACGTTTGCAATTTCTCACCTGAGCTCTCTTTAGAGTGCGCGAGAGGCTGAGCAGAAGATTAGGTGTCTAAAGAAGCCCAGAGCCCCAGTGTTCTTAGGCCTACAAAAGCGCTTCCAAGGAAGGGGGCTGGCTAGCAACAGCTTTCAGTGCTGGCACTTTTCATCTCTGAGCAATTGCTCGACGTTTGCAATTTCTCAGCTCGTGTCTACGAGACGGAAAGAGAAGGACCGTGATGTTTGGTGGGTAGAGAAGCGCAAAGCCCCAGTGTTGCTGCACCTGTGAAAGCGCTTCCAAGGAAGGGTGCTGGCTAGCAAGAGCTTTCAGTGCTGGCACTTTTCATCTCTGAGCAATTGCTCGACGTTTGCAATTTCTCACCTGAGCTCTCTTTAGAGTGCGTGAGAGGATGAGCAGAAGATTAGGTGGCTAGAGAAGCCCAGAGCCCCAGTGTTCTTAGGCCTACAAAAGCGCTTCCAAGGAAGGGTGCTGGCTAGCAAGAGCTTTCAGTGCTGGCACTTTTCATCTCTGAGCAATTGCTCGATGTTTGCAATTTCTCAGCTCGTATCTACGAGACGGAAAGAGAAGGACCGTGACGTTTGGTGGGTAGAGAAGCGCAAAGCCCCAGTGTTGCTGCGCCTGTGAAAGCGCTTCCAAGGAAGGGTGCTGGCTAGCAAGAGCTTTCAGTGCTGGCACTTTTCATCTCTGAGCAATTGCTGGACGTTTGCAATTTCTCACCTGAGCTCTCTTTAGAGTGCGCGAGAGGATGAGCAGAAGATGAGGTGGCTAGAGAAGCCCAGAGCCCCAGTGTGCTTAGGCCTACAAAAGCGCTTCCAAGGAAGAGTGCTGGCTAGCAACAGCTTTCAGTGCTGGCACTTTTCATCTCTGAGCAATTGCTCGACGTTTGCAATTTCTCAGCTCGTGTCTACGAGACAGAAAGAGAAGGACCGTGACGTTTGGTGCGTATAGAAGCGCAAAGCCCCAGTGTTGCTGCGCCTGTGAAAGCGCTTCCAAGGAAGGGTGCTGGCTAGCAAGAGCTTTCAGTGCTGGCACTTTTCATCTCTGAGCAATTGCTGGATGTTTGCAATTTCTCACCTGAGCTCTCTTTAGAGTGCGCGAGAGGATGAGCAGAAGATGAGGTGGCTAGAGAAGCCCAGAGCCCCAGTGTTCTTAGGCCTACAAAAGCGCTTCCAAGGAAGGGTGCTGGCTAGCAAGAGCTTTCAGTGCTGGCACTTTTCATCTCTGAGCAATTGCTCGATGTTTGCAATTTCTCAGCTCGTGTCTACGAGACGGAAAGAGAAGGACCGTGACGTTTGGTGGCTAGAGAAGTGCAAAGCCCCAGTGTTGCTGCGCCTGTGAAAGCGCTTCCAAGGAAGGGTGCTGGCTAGCAACAGCTTTCAGTGCTGGCACTTTTCATCTCCGAGCAATTGCTCGACGTTTGCAATTTCTCAGCTCGTGTCTACGAGACGGAAAGAGAAGGACCGTGACGTTTGGTGCGTATAGAAGCGCAAAGCCCCAGTGTTGCTGCGCCTGTGAAAGCGCTTCCAAGGAAGGGTGCTGGCTAGCAAGAGCTTTCAGTGCTGGCACTTTTCATCTCTGAGCAATTGCTCGACGTTTGCAGTTTCTCACCTGAGCTCTTTTTAGAGTGCGCGAGAGGATGAGCAGAAGATGAGGTGGCTAGAGAAGCCCAGAGCCCCAGTGTGCTTAGGCCTACAAAAGCGCTTCCAAGGAAGGGTGCTGGCTAGCAAGAGCTTTCAGTGCTGGCACTTTTCATCTCTGAGCAATTGCTCCACGTTTGCAATTTCTCAGCTCGTGTCTACGAGACGGAAAGAGAATGACCGTGTCGTTTGGTGGCTAGAGAAGCGCAAAGCCCCAGTGTTGCTGCGCCTGTGAAAGAGCTTCCAAGGAAGGGTGCTGGCTAGCAAGAGCTTTCAGTGCTGGCACTTTTCATCTCTGAGCAATTGCTCGACGTTTGCAATTTCTCACCTGAGCTCTCTTTAGAGTGCGCGAGAGGCTGAGCAGAAGATTAGGTGTCTGAAGAAGCCCAGAGCCCCAGTGTTCTTAGGCCTACAAAAGCGCTTCCAAGGAAGGGGGCTGGCTAGCAACAGCTTTCAGTGCTGGCACTTTTCATCTCTGAGCAATTGCTCGACGTTTGCAATTTCTCAGCTCGTGTCTACGAGACGGAAAGAGAAGGACCGTGATGTTTGGTGGCTAGAGAAGCGCAAAGCCCCAGTGTTGCTGCGCCTGTGAAAGCGCTTCCAAGGAAGGGTGCTGGCTAGCAACAGCTTTCAGTGCTGGCACTTTTCCTCTCTGAGCAATTGCTCGACGTTTGCAATTTCTCAGCTCGTGTCTACGAGGCGGAAAGAGAATGACCGTGACGTTTGGTGGGTAGAGAAGCGCAAAGCCCCAGTGTTACTGCGCCTGTGAAAGTGCTTCCAAGGAAGGGTGCTGGCTAGCAACAGCTTTCAGTGCTGGCACTTTTCATCTCTGAGCAATTGCTGGACGTTTGCAATTTCTCACCTGAGCTCTCTTTAGAGTGCGCGAGAGGATGAGCAGAAGATGAGGTGGCTAGAGAAGCCCAGAGCCCCAGTGTGCTTAGGCCTACAAAAGCGCTTCCAAGGAAGGGTGCTGGCTAGCAAGAGCTTTCAGTGCTGGCACTTTTCATCTCTGAGCAATTGCTCGACGTTTGCAATTTCTCATCTCGTGTCTACAAGACGGACAGAGAAGGACCGTGACGTTTGGTGCGTATAGAAGCGCAAAGCCCCAGTGTTGCTGCGCCTGTGAAAGCGCTTCCAAGGAAGGGTGCTGGCTAGCAACAGCTTTCAGTGCTGGCACTTTTCATCTCTGAGCAATTGCTCGACGTTTGCAATTTCTCAGCTCGTGTCTACGAGACGGAAAGAGAATGACCGTGACGTTTGGTGGCTAGAGAAGCACAAAACCCCAGTGTTGCTGCGACTGTGAAAGCGCTTCCAAGGAAGGGTGCTGGCTAGCAAGAGCTTTCAGTGCTGGCACTTTTCATCTCTGAGCAATTGCTCGACGTTTGCAATTTCTCAGCTCTTGTCTACGAGACGGAAAGAGAATGACCGTGACGTTTGGTGGGTAGAGAAGCGCAAAGCCCCAGTGTTGCTGCGCCTGTGAAAGTGCTTCCAAGGAAGGGTGCTGGCTAGCAAGAGCTTTCAGTGCTGGCACTTTTCATCTCTGAGCAATTGCTCGACGTTTGCAATTTCTCACCTGAGCTCTCTTTAGAGTGCGCGAGAGGATGAGCAGAAGATGAGGTGGCTAGAGAAGCCCAGAGCCCCAGTGTGCTTAGGCCTACAAAAGCGCTTCCAAGGAAGGGTGCTGGCTAGCAACAGCTTTCAGTGCTGGCACTTTTCATCTCTGAGCAATTGCTCCACGTTTGCAATTTCTCAGCTCGTGTCTACGAGACGGAAAGAGAATGACCGTGACGTTTGGTGGCTAGAGAAGCGCAAAGCCCCAGTGTTGCTGCGCCTGTGAAAGAGCTTCCAAGGAAGGGTGCTGGCTAGCAACAGCTTTCAGTGCTGGCACTTTTCATCTCTGAGCAATTGCTCGACGTTTGCAATTTCTCACCTGAGCTCTCTTTAGAGTGCGCGAGAGGCTGAGCAGAAGATTAGGTGTCTAAAGAAGCCCAGAGCCCCAGTGTTCTTAGGCCTACAAAAGCGCTTCCAAGGAAGGGTGCTGGCTAGCAACAGCTTTCAGTGCTGGCACTTTTCATCTCTGAGCAATTGCTCGACGTTTGCAATTTCTCAGCTCGTGTCTACGAGACGGAAAGAGAAGGACCGTGATGTTTGGTGGGTAGAGAAGCGCAAAGCCCCAGTGTTGCTGCACCTGTGAAAGCGCTTCCAAGGAAGGGTGCTGGCTAGCAAGAGCTTTCAGTGCTGGCACTTTTCATCTCTGAGCAATTGCTCGACGTTTGCAATTTCTCACCTGAGCTCTCTTTAGAGTGCGTGAGAGGATGAGCAGAAGATTAGGTGGCTAGAGAAGCCCAGAGCCCCAGTGTTCTTAGGCCTACAAAAGCGCTTCCAAGGAAGGGTGCTGGCTAGCAAGAGCTTTCAGTGCTGGCACTTTTCATCTCTGAGCAATTGCTCGATGTTTGCAATTTCTCAGCTCGTATCTACGAGACGGAAAGAGAATGACCGTGACGTTTGGTGGGTAGAGAAGCGCAAAGCCCCAGTGTTGCTGCGCCTGTGAAAGCGCTTCCAAGGAAGGGTGCTGGCTAGCAACAGCTTTCAGTGCTGGCACTTTTCATCTCTGAGCAATTGCTGGACGTTTGCAATTTCTCACCTGAGCTCTCTTTAGAGTGCGCGAGAGGATGAGCAGAAGATGAGGTGGCTAGAGAAGCCCAGAGCCCCAGTGTGCTTAGGCCTACAAAAGCGCTTCCAAGGAAGAGTGCTGGCTAGCAACAGCTTTCAGTGCTGGCACTTTTCATCTCTGAGCAATTGCTCGACGTTTGCAATTTCTCAGCTCGTGTCTACGAGACAGAAAGAGAAGGACCGTGACGTTTGGTGCGTATAGAAGCGCAAAGCCCCAGTGTTGCTGCGCCTGTGAAAGCGCTTCCAAGGAAGGGTGCTGGCTAGCAAGAGCTTTCAGTGCTGGCACTTTTCATCTCTGAGCAATTGCTGGATGTTTGCAATTTCTCACCTGAGCTCTCTTTAGAGTGCGCGAGAGGATGAGCAGAAGATGAGGTGGCTAGAGAAGCCCAGAGCCCCAGTGTTCTTAGGCCTACAAAAGCGCTTCCAAGGAAGGGTGCTGGCTAGCAAGAGCTTTCAGTGCTGGCACTTTTCATCTCTGAGCAATTGCTCCACGTTTGCAATTTCTCAGCTCGTGTCTACGAGACGGAAAGAGAATGACCGTGTCGTTTGGTGGCTAGAGAAGCGCAAAGCCCCAGTGTTGCTGCGCCTGTGAAAGAGCTTCCAAGGAAGGGTGCTGGCTAGCAACAGCTTTCAGTGCTGGCACTTTTCATCTCTGAGCAATTGCTCGACGTTTGCAATTTCTCACCTGAGCTCTCTTTAGAGTGCGCGAGAGGATGAGCAGAAGATTAGGTGTCTGAAGAAGACCAGAGCCCCAGTGTTCTTAGGCCTACAAAAGCGCTTCCAAGGAAGGGGGCTGGCTAGCAACAGCTTTCAGTGCTGGCACTTTTCATCTCTGAGCAATTGCTCGACGTTTGCAATTTCTCAGCTCGTGTCTACGAGACGGAAAGAGAAGGACCGTGACGTTTGGTGGCTAGAAAAGCGAAAAGCCCCAGTGTTGCTGCGCCTGTGAAAGCGCTTCCAAGGAAGGGTGCTGGCTAGCAACAGCTTTCAGTGCTGGCACTTTTCATCTCTGAGCAATTGCTCGACGTTTGCAATTTCTCACCTGAGCTCTCTTTAGAGTGCGCGAGAGGATGAGCAGAAGATTAGGTGGCTAGAGAAGCCCAGAGCCCCAGTGTGCTTAGGCCTACAAAAGCGCTTCCAAGGAAGAGTGCTGGCTAGCAAGAGCTTTCAGTGCTGGCACTTTTCATCTCTGAGCAATTGCTTGACGTTTGCAATTTCTCAGCTCGTGTCTACGAGACGGAAAGAGAAGGACCGTGACGTTTGGTGCGTATAGAAGCGCAAAGCCCCAGTGTTGCTGCGCCTGTGAAAGCGCTTCCAAGGAAGGGTGCTGGCTAGCAAGAGCTTTCAGTGCTGGCACTTTTCATCTCTGAGCAATTGCTCGACGTTTGCAGTTTCTCACCTGAGCTCTCTTTAGAGTGCGCGAGAGGATGAGCAGAAGATGAGGTGGCTAGAGAAGCCCAGAGCCCCAGTGTTCTTAGGCCTACAAAAGCGCTTCCAAGGAAGGGGGCTGGCTAGCAACAGCTTTCAGTGCTGGCACTTTTCATCTCTGAGCAATTGCTCCATGTTTGCAATTTCTCAGCTCGTGTCTACGAGACGGAAAGAGAATGACCGTGTCGTTTGGTGGCTAGAGAAGCGCAAAGCCCCAGTGTTGCTGCGCCTGTGAAAGAGCTTCCAAGGAAGGGTGCTGGCTAGCAACAGCTTTCAGTGCTGGCACTTTTCATCTCTGAGCAATTGCTCGACGTTTGCAATTTCTCACCTGAGCTCTCTTTAGAGTGCGCGAGAGGCTGAGCAGAAGATTAGGTGTCTAAAGAAGCCCAGAGCCCCAGTGTTCTTAGGCCTACAAAAGCGCTTCCAAGGAAGGGGGCTGGCTAGCAACAGCTTTCAGTGCTGGCACTTTTCCTCTCTGAGCAATTGCTCGACGTTTGCAATTTCTCAGCTCGTGTCTACGAGGCGGAAAGAGAAGGACCGTGACGTTTGGTGGCTAGAGAAGCACAAAACCCCAGTGTTGCTGCGACTGTGAAAGCGCTTCCAAGGAAGGGTGCTGGCTAGCAAGAGCTTTCAGTGCTGGCACTTTTCATCTCTGAGCAATTGCTTGACGTTTGCAATTTCTCAGCTCGTGTCTACGAGACGGAAAGAGAATGACCGTGTCGTTTGGTGGCTAGAGAAGCGCAAAGCCCCAGTGTTGCTGCGCCTGTGAAAGAGCTTCCAAGGAAGGGTGCTGGCTAGCAACAGCTTTCAGTGCTGGCACTTTTCATCTCTGAGCAATTGCTCGACGTTTGCAATTTCTCACCTGAGCTCTCTTTAGAGTGCGCGAGAGGATGAGCAGAAGATTAGGTGTCTGAAGAAGCCCAGAG
Organism: Sarcoramphus papa; assembly: GCA_037962945.1. Classification (NCBI taxonomy): domain Eukaryota; kingdom Metazoa; phylum Chordata; class Aves; order Accipitriformes; family Cathartidae; genus Sarcoramphus; species Sarcoramphus papa. The sequence goes on along the minus strand of CM075595.1, from coordinate 16,369,591 downwards.
CCCCAGTGTTCTTAGGCCTACAAAAGCGCTTCCAAGGAAGGGGGCTGGCTAGCAACAGCTTTCAGTGCTGGCACTTTTCATCTCTGAGCAATTGCTCGATGTTTGCAATTTCTCAGCTCGTGTCTACGAGACGGAAAGAGAAGGACCGTGACGTTTGGTGGCTAGAAAAGCGCAAAGCCCCAGTGTTGCTGCGCCTGTGAAAGCGCTTCCAAGGAAGGGTGCTGGCTAGCAAGAGCTTTCAGTGCTGGCACTTTTCATCTCTGAGCAATTGCTCGACGTTTGCAATTTCTCACCTGAGCTCTCTTTAGAGTGCGCGAGAGGATGAGCAGAAGATTAGGTGGCTAGAGAAGCCCAGAGCCCCAGTGTGCTTAGGCCTACAAAAGCGCTTCCAAGGAAGAGTGCTGGCTAGCAAGAGCTTTCAGTGCTGGCACTTTTCATCTCTGAGCAATTGCTCGACGTTTGCAATTTCTCAGCTCGTGTCTACGAGACGGAAAGAGAATGACCGTGACGTTTGGTGGCTAGAGAAGCACAAAACCCCAGTGTTGCTGCGACTGTGAAAGCGCTTCCAAGGAAGGGTGCTGGCTAGCAAGAGCTTTCAGTGCTGGCACTTTTCATCTCTGAGCAATTGCTCGACGTTTGCAATTTCTCAGCTCGTGTCTACGAGACGGAAAGAGAAGGACCGTGACGTTTGGTGGGTAGAGAAGCGCAAAGCCCCAGTGTTGCTGCGCCTGTGAAAGCGCTTCCAAGGAAGGGTGCTGGCTAGCAAGAGCTTTCAGTGCTGGCACTTTTCATCTCTGAGCAATTGCTCGACGTTTGCAATTTCTCACCTGAGCTCTCTTTAGAGTGCGCGAGAGGATGAGCAGAAGATTAGGTGGCTAGAGAAGCCCAGAGCCCCAGTGTGCTTAGGCCTACAAAAGCGCTTCCAAGGAAGGGTGCTGGCTAGCAACAGCTTTCAGTGCTGGCACTTTTCATCTCTGAGCAATTGCTCGACGTTTGCAATTTCTCAGCTCGTGTCTACGAGACGGAAAGAGAATGACCGTGTCGTTTGGTGGCTAGAGAAGCGCAAAGCCCCAGTGTTGCTGCGCCTGTGAAAGAGCTTCCAAGGAAGGGTGCTGGCTAGCAACAGCTTTCAGTGCTGGCACTTTTCATCTCTGAGCAATTGCTCGACGTTTGCAATTTCTCACCTGAGCTCTCTTTAGAGTGCGCGAGAGGCTGAGCAGAAGATTAGGTGTCTAAAGAAGCCCAGAGCCCCAGTGTTATTAGGCCTACAAAAGCGCTTCCAAGGAAGGGGGCTGGCTAGCAACAGCTTTCAGTGCTGGCACTTTTCATCTCTGAGCAATTGCTCGACGTTTGCAATTTCTCAGCTCCTGTCTACGAGACGGAAAGAGAAGGACCGTGATGTTTGGTGGGTAGAGAAGCGCAAAGCCCCAGTGTTGCTGCACCTGTGAAAGCGCTTCCAAGAAAGGGTGCTGGCTAGCAACAGCTTTCAGTGCTGGCACTTTTCATCTCTGAGCAATTGCTCGACGTTTGCAATTTCTCACCTGAGCTCTCTTTAGAGTGCGTGAGAGGATGAGCAGAAGATTAGGTGGCTAGAGAAGCCCAGAGCCCCAGTGTTCTTAGGCCTACAAAAGCGCTTCCAAGGAAGAGTGCTGGCTAGCAACAGCTTTCAGTGCTGGCACTTTTTATCTCTGAGCAATTGCTCGACGTTTGCAATTTCTCAGCTCGTGTCTACGAGACAGAAAGAGAAGGACCGTGACGTTTGGTGCGTATAGAAGCGCAAAGCCCCAGTGTTGCTGCGCCTGTGAAAGCGCTTCCAAGGAAGGGTGCTGGCTAGCAAGAGCTTTCAGTGCTGGCACTTTTCATCTCTGAGCAATTGCTGGATGTTTGCAATTTCTCACCTGAGCTCTCTTTAGAGTGCGCGAGAGGATGAGCAGAAGATGAGGTGGCTAGAGAAGCCCAGAGCCCCAGTGTTCTTAGGCCTACAAAAGCGCTTCCAAGGAAGGGTGCTGGCTAGCAAGAGCTTTCAGTGCTGGCACTTTTCATCTCTGAGCAATTGCTTGACGTTTGCAATTTCTCAGCTCGTGTCTACGAGACGGAAAGAGAATGACCGTGTCGTTTGGTGGCTAGAGAAGCGCAAAGCCCCAGTGTTGCTGCGCCTGTGAAAGAGCTTCCAAGGAAGGGTGCTGGCTAGCAACAGCTTTCAGTGCTGGCACTTTTCATCTCTGAGCAATTGCTCGACGTTTGCAATTTCTCACCTGAGCTCTCTTTAGAGTGCGCGAGAGGATGAGCAGAAGATTAGGTGTCTGAAGAAGCCCAGAGCCCCAGTGTTCTTAGGCCTACAAAAGCGCTTCCAAGGAAGGGGGCTGGCTAGCAACAGCTTTCAGTGCTGGCACTTTTCATCTCTGAGCAATTGCTCGACGTTTGCAATTTCTCAGCTCGTGTCTACGAGACGGAAAGAGAAGGACCGTGACGTTTGGTGGCTAGAAAAGCGAAAAGCCCCAGTGTTGCTGCGCCTGTGAAAGCGCTTCCAAGGAAGGGTGCTGGCTAGCAACAGCTTTCAGTGCTGGCACTTTTCATCTCTGAGCAATTGCTCGACGTTTGCAATTTCTCACCTGAGCTCTCTTTAGAGTGCGCGAGAGGATGAGCAGAAGATTAGGTGGCTAGAGAAGCCCAGAGCCCCAGTGTGCTTAGGCCTACAAAAGCGCTTCCAAGGAAGAGTGCTGGCTAGCAAGAGCTTTCAGTGCTGGCACTTTTCATCTCTGAGCAATTGCTTGACGTTTGCAATTTCTCAGCTCGTGTCTACGAGACGGAAAGAGAAGGACCGTGACGTTTGGTGGCTAGAGAAGTGCAAAGCCCCAGTGTTACTGCGCCTGTGAAAGCGCTTCCAAGGAAGGGTGCTGGCTAGCAACAGCTTTCAGTGCTGGCACTTTTCATCTCCGAGCAATTGCTCGACGTTTGCAATTTCTCAGCTCGTGTCTACGAGACGGAAAGAGAAGGACCGTGACGTTTGGTGCGTATAGAAGCGCAAAGCCCCAGTGTTGCTGCGCCTGTGAAAGCGCTTCCAAGGAAGGGTGCTGGCTAGCAAGAGCTTTCAGTGCTGGCACTTTTCATCTCTGAGCAATTGCTCGACGTTTGCAGTTTCTCACCTGAGCTCTCTTTAGAGTGCGCGAGAGGATGAGCAGAAGATTAGGTGGCTAGAGAAGCCCAGAGCCCCAGTGTGCTTAGGCCTACAAAAGCGCTTCCAAGGAAGGGTGCTGGCTAGCAACAGCTTTCAGTGCTGGCACTTTTCATCTCTGAGCAATTGCTCCACGTTTGCAATTTCTCAGCTCGTGTCTACGAGACGGAAAGAGAATGACCGTGTCGTTTGGTGGCTAGAGAAGCGCAAAGCCCCAGTGTTGCTGCGCCTGTGAAAGAGCTTCCAAGGAAGGGTGCTGGCTAGCAACAGCTTTCAGTGCTGGCACTTTTCATCTCTGAGCAATTGCTCGACGTTTGCAATTTCTCACCTGAGCTCTCTTTAGAGTGCGCGAGAGGATGAGCAGAAGATTAGGTGTCTAAAGAAGCCCAGAGCCCCAGTGTTCTTAGGCCTACAAAAGCGCTTCCAAGGAAGGGTGCTGGCTAGCAACAGCTTTCAGTGCTGGCACTTTTCATCTCTGAGCAATTGCTCGACGTTTGCAATTTCTCAGCTCCTGTCTACGAGACGGAAAGAGAAGGACCGTGATGTTTGGTGGGTAGAGAAGCGCAAAGCCCCAGTGTTGCTGCACCTGTGAAAGCGCTTCCAAGGAAGGGTGCTGGCTAGCAAGAGCTTTCAGTGCTGGCACTTTTCATCTCTGAGCAATTGCTCGACGTTTGCAATTTCTCACCTGAGCTCTCTTTAGAGTGCGCGAGAGGATGAGCAGAAGATTAGGTGGCTAGAGAAGCCCAGAGCCCCAGTGTTCTTAGGCCTACAAAAGCGCTTCCAAGGAAGAGTGCTGGCTAGCAACAGCTTTCAGTGCTGGCACTTTTCATCTCTGAGCAATTGCTCGATGTTTGCAATTTCTCAGCTCGAGTCTACGAGACAGAAAGAGAATGACAGTGACGTTTGGTGGGTAGAGAAGCGCAAAGCCCCAGTGTTGCTGCGCCTGTGAAAGCGCTTCCAAGGAAGGCTGCTGGCTAGCAAGAGCTTTCAGTGCTGGCACTTTTCCTCTCTGAGCAATTGCTCGACGTTTGCAATTTCTCAGCTCGTGTCTACGAGGCGGAAAGAGAAGGACCGTGACGTTTGGTGGGTAGAGAAGCGCAAAGCCCCAGTGTTGCTGCGCCTGTGAAAGCGCTTCCAAGGAAGGGTGCTGGCTAGCAACAGCTTTCAGTGCTGGCACTTTTCATCTCTGAGCAATTGCTCGACGTTTGCAATTTCTCACCTGAGCTCTCTTTAGAGTGCGTGAGAGGATGAGCAGAAGATTAGGTGGCTAGAGAAGCCCAGAGCCCCAGTGTTCTTAGGCCTACAAAAGCGCTTCCAAGGAAGGGTGCTGGCTAGCAAGAGCTTTCAGTGCTGGCACTTTTCATCTCTGAGCAATTGCTCGATGTTTGCAATTTCTCAGCTCGTGTCTACGAGACGGAAAGAGAAGGACCGTGACGTTTGGTGCGTATAGAAGCGCAAAGCCCCAGTGTTGCTGCGCCTGTGAAAGCGCTTCCAAGGAAGGGTGCTGGCTAGCAAGAGCTTTCAGTGCTGGCACTTTTCATCTCTGAGCAATTGCTCGACGTTTGCAATTTCTCAGCTCGTGTCTACGAGACGGAAAGAGAAGGACCGTGACGTTTGGTGGGTAGAAAAGCGCAAAGCCCCAGTGTTACTGCGCCTGTGAAAGCGCTTCCAAGGAAGGGTGCTGGCTAACAAGAGCTTTCAGTGCTGGCACTTTTCATCTCTGAGCAATTGCTCGACGTTTGCAATTTCTCACCTGAGCTCTCTTTAGAGTGCGCGAGAGGATGAGCAGAAGATTAGGTGGCTAGAGAAGCCCAGAGCCCCAGTGTTCTTAGGCCTACAAAAGCGCTTCCAAGGAAGAGTGCTGGCTAGCAACAGCTTTCAGTGCTGGTACTTTTCATCTCTGAGCAATTGCTCGACGTTTGCAATTTCTCAGCTCGTGTCTACGAGACGGAAAGAGAATGACCGTGACGTTTGGTGCGTAAAGAAGCGCAAAGCCCCAGTGTTGCTGCGCCTGTGAAAGCGCTTCCAAGGAAGGGTGCTGGCTAGCAAGAGCTTTCAGTGCTGGCACTTTTCATCTCTGAGCAATTGCTCGACGTTTGCAATTTCTCACCTGAGCTCTCTTTAGAGTGCGCGAGAGGATGAGCAGAAGATTAGGTGTCTAAAGAAGCCCAGAGCCCCAGTGTTCTTAGGCCTACAAAAGCGCTTCCAAGGAAGGGTGCTGGCTAGCAACAGCTTTCAGTGCTGGCACTTTTCATCTCTGAGCAATTGCTCGACGTTTGCAATTTCTCAGCTCGTGTCTACGAGACGGAAAGAGAAGGACCGTGACGTTTGGTGCGTATAGAAGCGCAAAGCCCCAGTGTTGCTGCGCCTGTGAAAGCGCTTCCAAGGAAGGGTGCTGGCTAGCAAGAGCTTTCAGTGCTGGCACTTTTCATCTCTGAGCAATTGCTCGACGTTTGCAATTTCTCACCTGAGCTCTCTTTAGAGTGCGCGAGAGGCTGAGCAGAAGATTAGGTGTCTGAAGAAGCCCAGAGCCCCAGTGTTCTTAGGCCTACAAAAGCGCTTCCAAGGAAGGGGGCTGGCTAGCAAGAGCTTTCAGTGCTGGCACTTTTCATCTCTGAGCAATTGCTCGACGTTTGCAATTTCTCAGCTCGTGTCTACGAGACGGAAAGAGAAGGACCGTGACGTTTGGTGGGTAGAGAAGCGCAAAGCCCCAGTGTTGCTGCGCCTGTGAAAGCGCTTCCAAGGAAGGGTGCTGGCTAGCAACAGCTTTCAGTGCTGGCACTTTTCCTCTCTGAGCAATTGCTCGACGTTTGCAATTTCTCAGCTCGTGTCTACGAGACGGAAAGAGAATGACCGTGACGTTTGGTGGGTAGAGAAGCGCAAAGCCCCAGTGTTGCTGCGCCTGTGAAAGCGCTTCCAAGGAAGGGTGCTGGCTAGCAACAGCTTTCAGTGCTGGCACTTTTCATCTCTGAGCAATTGCTGGACGTTTGCAATTTCTCACCTGAGCTCTCTTTAGAGTGCGCGAGAGGATGAGCAGAAGATTAGGTGTCTAAAGAAGCCCAGAGCCCCAGTGTGCTTAGGCCTACAAAAGCGCTTCCAAGGAAGAGTACTGGCTAGCAACAGCTTTCAGTGCTGGCACTTTTCATCTCTGAGCAATTGCTCGATGTTTGCAATTTCTCAGCTCGTGTCTACGAGACAGAAAGAGAATGACAGTGACGTTTGGTGGCTAGAGAAGCGCAAAGCCCCAGTGTTGCTGCGCCTGTGAAAGCGCTTCCAAGGAAGGGTGCTGGCTAGCAAGAGCTTTCAGTGCTGGCACTTTTCATCTCTGAGCAATTGCTCGACGTTTGCAATTTCTCAGCTCGTGTCTACGAGACGGAAAGAGAAGGACCGTGACTTTTGGTGCGTATAGAAGCGCAAAGCCCCAGTGTTGCTGCGCCTGTGAAAGCGCTTCCAAGGAAGGGTGCTGGCTAGCAACAGCTTTCAGTGCTGGCACTTTTCATCTCTGAGCAATTGCTGGACGTTTGCAATTTCTCACCTGAGCTCTCTTTAGAGTGCGCGAGAGGATGAGCAGAAGATTAGGTGGCTAGAGAAGCCCAGAGCCCCAGTGTGCTTAGGCCTACAAAAGCGCTTCCAAGGAAGAGTGCTGGCTAGCAACAGCTTTCAGTGCTGGCACTTTTCATCTCTGAGCAATTGCTCGACGTTTGCAATTTCTCAGCTCGTGTCTACGAGACGGAAAGAGAAGGACCGTGACGTTTGGTGGGTAGAGAAGCGCAAAGCCCCAGTGTTGCTGCGCCTGTGAAAGCGCTTCCAAGGAAGGGTGCTGGCTAGCAAGAGCTTTCAGTGCTGGCACTTTTCATCTCTGAGCAATTGCTCGACGTTTGCAATTTCTCACCTGAGCTCTCTTTAGAGTGCGCGAGAGGATGAGCAGAAGATTAGGTGTCTAAAGAAGCCCAGAGCCCCCGTGTTCTTAGGCCTACAAAAGCGCTTCCAAGGAAGGGGGCTGGCTAGCAACAGCTTTCAGTGCTGGCACTTTTCATCTCTGAGCAATTGCTCGACGTTTGCAATTTCTCAGCTCGTGTCTACGAGACGGAAAGAGAAGGACCGTGACGTTTGGTGGGTAGAGAAGCGCAAAGCCCCAGTGCTGCTGCGCCTGTGAAAGCGCTTCCAAGGAAGGGTGCTGGCTAGCAACAGCTTTCAGTGCTGGCACTTTTCATCTCTGAGCAATTGCTGGACGTTTGCAATTTCTCACCTGAGCTCTCTTTAGAGTGCGCGAGAGGATGAGCAGAAGATTAGGTGGCTAGAGAAGCCCAGAGCCCCAGTGTGCTTAGGCCTACAAAAGCGCTTCCAAGGAAGAGTGCTGGCTAGCAACAGCTTTCAGTGCTGGCACTTTTCATCTCTGAGCAATTGCTTGACGTTTGCAATTTCTCAGCTCGTGTCTACGAGACGGAAAGAGAATGACCGTGACGTTTGGTGGCTAGAGAAGTGCAAAGCCCCAGTGTTGCTGCGCCTGTGAAAGCGCTTCCAAGGAAGGGGGCTGGCTAGCAACAGCTTTCAGTGCTGGCACTTTTCATCTCTGAGCAATTGCTCGATGTTTGCAATTTCTCAGCTCGAGTCTACGAGACAGAAAGAGAATGACAGTGACGTTTGGTGGGTAGAGAAGCGCAAAGCCCCAGTGTTGCTGCGCCTGTGAAAGCGCTTCCAAGGAAGGCTGCTGGCTAGCAAGAGCTTTCAGTGCTGGCACTTTTCCTCTCTGAGCAATTGCTCGACGTTTGCAATTTCTCAGCTCGTGTCTACGAGGCGGAAAGAGAAGGACCGTGACGTTTGGTGGGTAGAGAAGCGCAAAGCCCCAGTGTTGCTGCGCCTGTGAAAGCGCTTCCAAGGAAGGGTGCTGGCTAGCAACAGCTTTCAGTGCTGGCACTTTTCATCTCTGAGCAATTGCTCGACGTTTGCAATTTCTCACCTGAGCTCTCTTTAGAGTGCGCGAGAGGATGAGCAGAAGATGAGGTGGCTAGAGAAGCCCAGAGCCCCAGTGTTCTTAGGCCTACAAAAGCGCTTCCAAGGAAGGGTGCTGGCTAGCAAGAGCTTTCAGTGCTGGCACTTTTCATCTCTGAGCAATTGCTCGATGTTTGCAATTTCTCAGCTCGTGTCTACGAGACGGAAAGAGAAGGACCGTGACGTTTGGTGCGTATAGAAGCGCAAAGCCCCAGTGTTGCTGCGCCTGTGAAAGCGCTTCCAAGGAAGGGTGCTGGCTAGCAACAGCTTTCAGTGCTGGCACTTTTCATCTCTGAGCAATTGCTGGACGTTTGCAATTTCTCACCTGAGCTCTCTTTAGAGTGCGCGAGAGGATGAGCAGAAGATGAGGTGGCTAGAGAAGCCCAGAGCCCCAGTGTTCTTAGGCCTACAAAAGCGCTTCCAAGGAAGAGTGCTGGCTAGCAACAGCTTTCAGTGCTGGTACTTTTCATCTCTGAGCAATTGCTCGACGTTTGCAATTTCTCAGCTCGTGTCTACGAGACGGAAAGAGAATGACCGTGACGTTTGGTGCGTAAAGAAGCGCAAAGCCCCAGTGTTGCTGCGCCTGTGAAAGCGCTTCCAAGGAAGGGTGCTGGCTAGCAAGAGCTTTCAGTGCTGGCACTTTTCATCTCTGAGCAATTGCTCGACGTTTGCAATTTCTCCCCTGAGCTCTCTTTAGAGTGCGCGAGAGGATGAGCAGAAGATTAGGTGTCTAAAGAAGCCCAGAGCCCCAGTGTTCTTAGGCCTACAAAAGCGCTTCCAAGGAAGGGTGCTGGCTAGCAACAGCTTTCAGTGCTGGCACTTTTCATCTCTGAGCAATTGCTCGACGTTTGCAATTTCTCAGCTCGTGTCTACGAGACGGAAAGAGAAGGACCGTGACGTTTGGTGCGTATAGAAGCGCAAAGCCCCAGTGTTGCTGCGCCTGTGAAAGCGCTTCCAAGGAAGGGTGCTGGCTAGCAAGAGCTTTCAGTGCTGGCACTTTTCATCTCTGAGCAATTGCTCGACGTTTGCAATTTCTCACCTGAGCTCTCTTTAGAGTGCGCGAGAGGCTGAGCAGAAGATTAGGTGTCTGAAGAAGCCCAGAGCCCCAGTGTTCTTAGGCCTACAAAAGCGCTTCCAAGGAAGGGGGCTGGCTAGCAAGAGCTTTCAGTGCTGGCACTTTTCATCTCTGAGCAATTGCTCGACGTTTGCAATTTCTCAGCTCGTGTCTACGAGACGGAAAGAGAAGGACCGTGACGTTTGGTGGGTAGAGAAGCGCAAAGCCCCAGTGTTGCTGCGCCTGTGAAAGCGCTTCCAAGGAAGGGTGCTGGCTAGCAACAGCTTTCAGTGCTGGCACTTTTCCTCTCTGAGCAATTGCTCGACGTTTGCAATTTCTCAGCTCGTGTCTACGAGACGGAAAGAGAAGGACCGTGACGTTTGGTGGGTAGAGAAGCGCAAAGCCCCAGTGTTGCTGCGCCTGTGAAAGCGCTTCCAAGGAAGGGTGCTGGCTAGCAACAGCTTTCAGTGCTGGCACTTTTCATCTCTGAGCAATTGCTGGACGTTTGCAATTTCTCACCTGAGCTCTCTTTAGAGTGCGCGAGAGGATGAGCAGAAGATGAGGTGGCTAGAGAAGCCCAGAGCCCCAGTGTGCTTAGGCCTACAAAAGCGCTTCCAAGGAAGAGTACTGGCTAGCAACAGCTTTCAGTGCTGGCACTTTTCATCTCTGAGCAATTGCTCGATGTTTGCAATTTCTCAGCTCGTGTCTACGAGACAGAAAGAGAATGACAGTGACGTTTGGTGGCTAGAGAAGCGCAAAGCCCCAGTGTTGCTGCGCCTGTGAAAGCGCTTCCAAGGAAGGGTGCTGGCTAGCAAGAGCTTTCAGTGCTGGCACTTTTCATCTCTGAGCAATTGCTCGACGTTTGCAATTTCTCAGCTCGTGTCTACGAGACGGAAAGAGAAGGACCGTGACTTTTGGTGCGTATAGAAGCGCAAAGCCCCAGTGTTGCTGCGCCTGTGAAAGCGCTTCCAAGGAAGGGTGCTGGCTAGCAACAGCTTTCAGTGCTGGCACTTTTCATCTCTGAGCAATTGCTGGACGTTTGCAATTTCTCACCTGAGCTCTCTTTAGAGTGCGCGAGAGGATGAGCAGAAGATTAGGTGGCTAGAGAAGCCCAGAGCCCCAGTGTGCTTAGGCCTACAAAAGCGCTTCCAAGGAAGAGTGCTGGCTAGCAAGAGCTTTCAGTGCTGGCACTTTTCATCTCTGAGCAATTGCTCGACGTTTGCAATTTCTCAGCTCGTGTCTACGAGACGGAAAGAGAAGGACCGTGACGTTTGGTGGGTAGAGAAGCGCAAAGCCCCAGTGTTGCTGCGCCTGTGAAAGCGCTTCCAAGGAAGGGTGCTGGCTAGCAAGAGCTTTCAGTGCTGGCACTTTTCATCTCTGAGCAATTGCTCGACGTTTGCAATTTCTCACCTGAGCTCTCTTTAGAGTGCGCGAGAGGATGAGCAGAAGATTAGGTGTCTAAAGAAGCCCAGAGCCCCCGTGTTCTTAGGCCTACAAAAGCGCTTCCAAGGAAGGGGGCTGGCTAGCAACAGCTTTCAGTGCTGGCACTTTTCATCTCTGAGCAATTGCTCGACGTTTGCAATTTCTCAGCTCGTGTCTACGAGACGGAAAGAGAAGGACCGTGACGTTTGGTGGGTAGAGAAGCGCAAAGCCCCAGTGTTGCTGCGCCTGTGAAAGCGCTTCCAAGGAAGGGTGCTGGCTAGCAACAGCTTTCAGTGCTGGCACTTTTCATCTCTGAGCAATTGCTGGACGTTTGCAATTTCTCACCTGAGCTCTCTTTAGAGTGCGCGAGAGGATGAGCAGAAGATTAGGTGGCTAGAGAAGCCCAGAGCCCCAGTGTGCTTAGGCCTACAAAAGCGCTTCCAAGGAAGAGTGCTGGCTAGCAACAGCTTTCAGTGCTGGCACTTTTCATCTCTGAGCAATTGCTTGACGTTTGCAATTTCTCAGCTCGTGTCTACGAGACGGAAAGAGAAGGACCGTGACGTTTGGTGGCTAGAGAAGTGCAAAGCCCCAGTGTTACTGCGCCTGTGAAAGCGCTTCCAAGGAAGGGGGCTGGCTAGCAACAGCTTTCAGTGCTGGCACTTTTCATCTCTGAGCAATTGCTCGAAGTTTGCAATTTCTCACCTGAGCTCTCTTTAGAGTGCGCGAGAGGATGAGCAGAAGATGAGGTGGCTAGAGAAGCCCAGAGCCCCAGTGTGCTTAGGCCTACAAAAGCGCTTCCAAGGAAGGGTGCTGGCTAGCAAGAGCTTTCAGTGCTGGCACTTTTCATCTCTGAGCAATTGCTTGACGTTTGCAATTTCTCAGCTCGTGTCTACAAGACGGAAAGAGAATGACCGTGACGTTTGGTGGCTAGAGAAGTGCAAAGCCCCAGTGTTACTGCGCCTGTGAAAGCGCTTCCAAGGAAGGGTGCTGGCTAGCAACAGCTTTCAGTGCTGGCACTTTTCATCTCCGAGCAATTGCTCGACGTTTGCAATTTCTCAGCTCGTGTCTACGAGACGGAAAGAGAAGGACCGTGACGTTTGGTGCGTATAGAAGCGCAAAGCCCCAGTGTTGCTGCGCCTGTGAAAGCGCTTCCAAGGAAGGGTGCTGGCTAGCAAGAGCTTTCAGTGCTGGCACTTTTCATCTCTGAGCAATTGCTCGACGTTTGCAGTTTCTCACCTGAGCTCTCTTTAGAGTGCGCGAGAGGATGAGCAGAAGATTAGGTGGCTAGAGAAGCCCAGAGCCCCAGTGTGCTTAGGCCTACAAAAGCGCTTCCAAGGAAGAGTGCTGGCTAGCAAGAGCTTTCAGTGCTGGCACTTTTCATCTCTGAGCAATTGCTCGATGTTTGCAATTTCTCAGCTCGTGTCTACGAGACGGAAAGAGAATGACCGTGACGTTTGGTGCGTATAGAAGCGCAAAGCCCCAGTGTTGCTGCGCCTGTGAAAGCGCTTCCAAGGAAGGGTGCTGGCTAGCAACAGCTTTCAGTGCTGGCACTTTTCATCTCTGAGCAATTGCTCGACGTTTGCAATTTCTCAGCTCGTGTCTACGAGACGGAAAGAGAAGGACCGTGACGTTTGGTGGGTAGAAAAGCGCAAAGCCCCAGTGTTACTGCGCCTGTGAAAGCGCCTCCAAGGAAGGGTGCTGGCTAGCAACAGCTTTCAGTGCTGGCACTTTTCATCTCTGAGCAATTGCTCGACGTTTGCAATTTCTCACCTGAGCTCTCTTTAGAGTGCGCGAGAGGATGAGCAGAAGATTAGGTGGCTAGAGAAGCCCAGAGCCCCAGTGTGCTTAGGCCTACAAAAGCGCTTCCAAGGAAGAGTGCTGGCTAGCAACAGCTTTCAGTGCTGGTACTTTTCATCTCTGAGCAATTGCTCGACGTTTGCAATTTCTCAGCTCGTGTCTACGAGACGGAAAGAGAAGGACCGTGACGTTTGGTGCGTAAAGAAGCGCAAAGCCCCAGTGTTGCTGCGCCTGTGAAAGCGCTTCCAAGGAAGGGTGCTGGCTAGCAAGAGCTTTCAGTGCTGGCACTTTTCATCTCTGAGCAATTGCTCGACGTTTGCAATTTCTCACCTGAGCTCTCTTTAGAGTGCGTGAGAGGATGAGCAGAAGATTAGGTGGCTAGAGAAGCCCAGAGCCCCAGTGTGCTTAGGCCTACAAAAGCGCTTCCAAGGAAGAGTGCTGGCTAGCAACAGCTTTCAGTGCTGGCACTTTTCATCTCTGAGCAATTGCTTGACGTTTGCAATTTCTCAGCTCGTGTCTACGAGACGGAAAGAGAATGACCGTGTCGTTTGGTGGCTAGAGAAGCGCAAAGCCCCAGTGTTGCTGCGCCTGTGAAAGAGCTTCCAAGGAAGGGTGCTGGCTAGCAACAGCTTTCAGTGCTGGCACTTTTCATCTCTGAGCAATTGCTCGACGTTTGCAATTTCTCACCTGAGCTCTCTTCAGAGTGCGCGAGAGGATGAGCAGAAGATTAGGTGGCTAGAGAAGCCCAGAGCCCCAGTGTTCTTAGGCCTACAAAAGCGCTTCCAAGGAAGGGGGCTGGCTAGCAACAGCTTTCAGTGCTGGCACTTTTCATCTCTGAGCAATTGCTCGACGTTTGCAATTTCTCAGCTCGTGTCTACGAGACGGAAAGAGAAGGACCGTGACGTTTGGTGGCTAGAAAAGCGCAAAGCCCCAGTGTTGCTGCGCCTGTGAAAGCGCTTCCAAGGAAGGGTGCTGGCTAGCAAGAGCTTTCAGTGCTGGCACTTTTCATCTCTGAGCAATTGCTGGACGTTTGCAATTTCTCACCTGAGCTCTCTTTAGAGTGCGCGAGAGGATGAGCAGAAGATGAGGTGGCTAGAGAAGCCCAGAGCCCCAGTGTGCTTAGGCCTACAAAAGCGCTTCCAAGGAAGAGTGCTGGCTAGCAAGAGCTTTCAGTGCTGGCACTTTTCATCTCTGAGCAATTGCTGGACGTTTGCAATTTCTCAGCTCGTGTCTACGAGACGGAAAGAGAAGGACCGTGACGTTTGGTGGCTAGAGAAGTGCAAAGCCCCAGTGTTACTGCGCCTGTGAAAGCGCTTCCAAGGAAGGGTGCTGGCTAGCAACAGCTTTCAGTGCTGGCACTTTTCATCTCTGAGCAATTGCTCGACGTTTGCAATTTCTCAGCTCGTGTCTACGAGACGGAAAGAGAAGGACCGTGACGTTTGGTGCGTATAGAAGCGCAAAGCCCCAGTGTTGCTGCGCCTGTGAAAGCGCTTCCAAGGAAGGGTGCTGGCTAGCAAGAGCTTTCAGTGCTGGCACTTTTCATCTCTGAGCAATTGCTCGACGTTTGCAGTTTCTCACCTGAGCTCTCTTTAGAGTGCGCGAGAGGATGAGCAGAAGATTAGGTGGCTAGAGAAGCCCAGAGCCCCAGTGTGCTTAGGCCTACAAAAGCGCTTCCAAGGAAGAGTGCTGGCTAGCAACAGCTTTCAGTGCTGGCACTTTTCATCTCTGAGCAATTGCTCGATGTTTGCAATTTCTCAGCTCGTGTCTACGAGACGGAAAGAGAATGACCGTGACGTTTGGTGCGTATAGAAGCGCAAAGCCCCAGTGTTGCTGCGCCTGTGAAAGCGCTTCCAAGGAAGGGTGCTGGCTAGCAAGAGCTTTCAGTGCTGGCACTTTTCATCTCTGAGCAATTGCTCGACGTTTGCAATTTCTCAGCTCGTGTCTACGAGACGGAAAGAGAAGGACCGTGACGTTTGGTGGGTAGAAAAGCGCAAAGCCCCAGTGTTACTGCGCCTGTGAAAGCGCTTCCAAGGAAGGGTGCTGGCTAGCAAGAGCTTTCAGTGCTGGCACTTTTCATCTCTGAGCAATTGCTGGACGTTTGCAATTTCTCACCTGAGCTCTCTTTAGAGTGCGCGAGAGGATGAGCAGAAGATTAGGTGGCTAGAGAAGCCCAGAGCCCCAGTGTGCTTAGGCCTACAAAAGCGCTTCCAAGGAAGAGTGCTGGCTAGCAACAGCTTTCAGTGCTGGCACTTTTCATCTCTGAGCAATTGCTCGACGTTTGCAATTTCTCAGCTCGTGTCTACGAGACGGAAAGAGAAGGACCGTGACGTTTGGTGCGTAAAGAAGCGCAAAGCCCCAGTGTTGCTGCGCCTGTGAAAGCGCTTCCAAGGAAGGGTGCTGGCTAGCAAGAGCTTTCAGTGCTGGCACTTTTCATCTCTGAGCAATTGCTCGATGTTTGCAATTTCTCACCTGAGCTCTCTTTAGAGTGCGCGAGAGGATGAGCAGAAGATTAGGTGGCTAGAGAAGCCCAGAGCCCCAGTGTTCTTAGGCCTACAAAAGCGCTTCCAAGGAAGGGTGCTGGCTAGCAACAGCTTTCAGTGCTGGCACTTTTCATCTCTGAGCAATTGCTCGACGTTTGCAATTTCTCAGCTCGTGTCTACGAGACGGAAAGAGAATGACCGTGTCGTTTGGTGGCTAGAGAAGCGCAAAGCTCCAGTGTTGCTGCGCCTGTGAAAGCGCTTCCAAGGAAGGGTGCTGGCTAGCAACAGCTTTCAGTGCTGGCACTTTTCATCTCTGAGCAATTGCTCGACGTTTGCAATTTCTCACCTGAGCTCTCTTTAGAGTGCGCGAGAGGCTGAGCAGAAGATTAGGTGTCTAAAGAAGCCCAGAGCCCCAGTGTTCTTAGGCCTACAAAACCGCTTCCAAGGAAGGGTGCTGGCTAGCAAGAGCTTTCAGTGCTGGCACTTTTCATCTCTGAGCAATTGCTCGACGTTTGCAATTTCTCAGCTCGTGTCTACGACACGGAAAGAGAAGGACCGTGACGTTTGGTGCGTATAGAAGCGCAAAGCCCCAGTGTTGCTGCGCCTGTGAAAGCGCTTCCAAGGAAGGGTGCTGGCTAGCAAGAGCTTTCAGTGCTGGCACTTTTCATCTCTGAGCAATTGCTCGACGTTTGCAATTTCTCACCTGAGCTCTCTTTAGAGTGCGCGAGAGGCTGAGCAGAAGATTAGGTGTCTGAAGAAGCCCAGAGCCCCAGTGTTCTTAGGCCTACAAAAGCGCTTCCAAGGAAGGGGGCTGGCTAGCAAGAGCTTTCAGTGCTGGCACTTTTCATCTCTGAGCAATTGCTCGACGTTTGCAATTTCTCAGCTCGTGTCTACGAGACGGAAAGAGAAGGACCGTGACGTTTGGTGGCTAGAGAAGCGCAAAGCCCCAGTGTTGCTGCGCCTGTGAAAGCGCTTCCAAGGAAGGGTGCTGGCTAGCAACAGCTTTCAGTGCTGGCACTTTTCCTCTCTGAGCAATTGCTCGACGTTTGCAATTTCTCAGCTCGTGTCTACGAGACGGAAAGAGAAGGACCGTGACGTTTGGTGGGTAGAGAAGCGCAAAGCCCCAGTGTTGCTACGCCTGTGAAAGCGCTTCCAAGGAAGGGTGCTGGCTAGCAAGAGCTTTCAGTGCTGGCACTTTTCATCTCTGAGCAATTGCTCGACGTTTGCAATTTCTCAGCTCGTGTCTACGAGACGGAAAGAGAAGGACCGTGACTTTTGGTGCGTATAGAAGCGCAAAGCCCCAGTGTTGCTGCGCCTGTGAAAGCGCTTCCAAGGAAGGGTGCTGGCTAGCAACAGCTTTCAGTGCTGGCACTTTTCATCTCTGAGCAATTGCTCGACGTTTGCAATTTCTCACCTGAGCTCTCTTTAGAGTGCGCGAGAGGATGAGCAGAAGATGAGGTGGCTAGAGAAGCCCAGAGCCCCAGTGTGCTTAGGCCTACAAAAGCGCTTCCAAGGAAGAGTGCTGGCTAGCAAGAGCTTTCAGTGCTGGCACTTTTCATCTCTGAGCAATTGCTCGACGTTTGCAATTTCTCAGCTCGTGTCTACGAGACGGAAAGAGAATGACCGTGACGTTTGGTGGGTAGAGAAGCGCAAAGCCCCAGTGTTGCTGCGCCTGTGAAAGCGCTTCCAAGGAAGGGTGCTGGCTAGCAAGAGCTTTCAGTGCTGGCACTTTTCATCTCTGAGCAATTGCTCGACGTTTGCAATTTCTCACCTGAGCTCTCTTTAGAGTGCGCGAGAGGATGAGCAGAAGATTAGGTGGCTAGAGAAGCCCAGAGCCCCAGTGTGCTTAGGCCTACAAAAGCGCTTCCAAGGAAGAGTGCTGGCTAGCAAGAGCTTTCAGTGCTGGCACTTTTCATCTCTGAGCAATTGCTTGACGTTTGCAATTTCTCAGCTCGTGTCTACGAGACGGAAAGAGAAGGACCGTGACGTTTGGTGGCTAGAGAAGTGCAAAGCCCCAGTGTTACTGCGCCTGTGAAAGCGCTTCCAAGGAAGGGTGCTGGCTAGCAACAGCTTTCAGTGCTGGCACTTTTCATCTCTGAGCAATTGCTCGAAGTTTGCAATTTCTCACCTGAGCTCTCTTTAGAGTGCGCGAGAGGATGAGCAGAAGATTAGGTGGCTAGAGAAGCCCAGAGCCCCAGTGTGCTTAGGCCTACAAAAGCGCTTCCAAGGAAGAGTGCTGGCTAGCAAGAGCTTTCAGTGCTGGCACTTTTCATCTCTGAGCAATTGCTTGACGTTTGCAATTTCTCAGCTCGTGTCTACGAGACGGAAAGAGAAGGACCGTGACGTTTGGTGGCTAGAGAAGTGCAAAGCCCCAGTGTTACTGCGCCTGTGAAAGCGCTTCCAAGGAAGGGTGCTGGCTAGCAACAGCTTTCAGTGCTGGCACTTTTCATCTCCGAGCAATTGCTCGACGTTTGCAATTTCTCAGCTCGTGTCTACGAGACGGAAAGAGAAGGACCGTGACGTTTGGTGCGTATAGAAGCGCAAAGCCCCAGTGTTGCTGCGCCTGTGAAAGCGCTTCCAAGGAAGGGTGCTGGCTAGCAAGAGCTTTCAGTGCTGGCACTTTTCATCTCTGAGCAATTGCTCGACGTTTGCAATTTCTCACCTGAGCTCTCTTTAGAGTGCGCGAGAGGATGAGCAGAAGATTAGGTGGCTAGAGAAGCCCAGAGCCCCAGTGTGCTTAGGCCTACAAAAGCGCTTCCAAGGAAGAGTGCTGGCTAGCAACAGCTTTCAGTGCTGGCACTTTTCATCTCTGAGCAATTGCTCGATGTTTGCAATTTCTCAGCTCGTGTCTACGAGACGGAAAGAGAATGACCGTGACGTTTGGTGCGTATAGAAGCGCAAAGCCCCAGTGTTGCTGCGCCTGTGAAAGCGCTTCCAAGGAAGGGTGCTGGCTAGCAACAGCTTTCAGTGCTGGCACTTTTCATCTCTGAGCAATTGCTCGACGTTTGCAATTTCTCAGCTCGTGTCTACGAGACGGAAAGAGAAGGACCGTGACGTTTGGTGGGTAGAAAAGCGCAAAGCCCCAGTGTTACTGCGCCTGTGAAAGCGCTTCCAAGGAAGGGTGCTGGCTAGCAACAGCTTTCAGTGCTGGCACTTTTCATCTCTGAGCAATTGCTCGACGTTTGCAATTTCTCACCTGAGCTCTCTTTAGAGTGCGCGAGAGGATGAGCAGAAGATTAGGTGGCTAGAGAAGCCCAGAGCCCCAGTGTGCTTAGGCCTACAAAAGCGCTTCCAAGGAAGAGTGCTGGCTAGCAACAGCTTTCAGTGCTGGTACTTTTCATCTCTGAGCAATTGCTCGACGTTTGCAATTTCTCAGCTCGTGTCTACGAGACGGAAAGAGAAGGACCGTGACGTTTGGTGCGTAAAGAAGCGCAAAGCCCCAGTGTTGCTGCGCCTGTGAAAGCGCTTCCAAGGAAGGGTGCTGGCTAGCAACAGCTTTCAGTGCTGGCACTTTTCATCTCTGAGCAATTGCTCGACGTTTGCAATTTCTCACCTGAGCTCTCTTTAGAGTGCGCGAGAGGATGAGCAGAAGATTAGGTGGCTAGAGAAGCCCAGAGCCCCAGTGTTCTTAGGCCTACAAAAGCGCTTCCAAGGAAGGGTGCTGGCTAGCAACAGCTTTCAGTGCTGGCACTTTTCATCTCTGAGCAATTGCTCGACGTTTGCAATTTCTCAGCTCGTGTCTACGAGACGGAAAGAGAATGACCGTGTCGTTTGGTGGGTAGAGAAGCGCAAAGCCCCAGTGTTGTTGCGCCTGTGAAAGAGCTTCCAAGGAAGGGTGCTGGCTAGCAAGAGCTTTCAGTGCTGGCACTTTTCATCTCTGAGCAATTGCTCGACGTTTGCAATTTCTCACCTGAGCTCTCTTTAGAGTGCGCGAGAGGCTGAGCAGAAGATTAGGTGTCTAAAGAAGCCCAGAGCCCCAGTGTTCTTAGGCCTACAAAAGCGCTTCCAAGGAAGGGTGCTGGCTAGCAAGAGCTTTCAGTGCTGGCACTTTTCATCTCTGAGCAATTGCTCGACGTTTGCAATTTCTCAGCTCGTGTCTACGAGACGGAAAGAGAATGACCGTGTCGTTTGGTGGCTAGAGAAGCGCAAAGCCCCAGTGTTGTTGCGCCTGTGAAAGAGCTTCCAAGGAAGGGTGCTGGCTAGCAACAGCTTTCAGTGCTGGCACTTTTCATCTCTGAGCAATTGCTCGATGTTTGCAATTTCTCAGCTCGTGTCTACGAGGCGGAAAGAGAAGGACCGTGACGTTTGGTGCGTATAGAAGCGCAAAGCCCCAGTGTTGCTGCGCCTGTGAAAGCGCTTCCAAGGAAGGGTGCTGGCTAGCAAGAGCTTTCAGTGCTGGCACTTTTCATCTCTGAGCAATTGCTCGACGTTTGCAATTTCTCACCTGAGCTCTCTTTAGAGTGCGCGAGAGGCTGAGCAGAAGATTAGGTGTCTGAAGAAGCCCAGAGCCCCAGTGTTCTTAGGCCTACAAAAGCGCTTCCAAGGAAGGGGGCTGGCTAGCAAGAGCTTTCAGTGCTGGCACTTTTCATCTCTGAGCAATTGCTCGACGTTTGCAATTTCTCAGCTCGTGTCTACGAGATGGAAAGAGAAGGACCGTGACGTTTGGTGGCTAGAGAAGCGCAAAGCCCCAGTGTTGCTGCGCCTGTGAAAGCGCTTCCAAGGAAGGGTGCTGGCTAGCAAGAGCTTTCAGTGCTGGCACTTTTCATCTCTGAGCAATTGCTCGACGTTTGCAATTTCTCAGCTCGTGTCTACGAGGCGGAAAGAGAAGGACCGTGACGTTTGGTGGGTAGAGAAGCGCAAAGCCCCAGTGTTGCTGCGCCTGTGAAAGCGCTTCCAAGGAAGGGTGCTGGCTAGCAACAGCTTTCAGTGCTGGCACTTTTCATCTCTGAGCAATTGCTGGACGTTTGCAATTTCTCACCTGAGCTCTCTTTAGAGTGCGCGAGAGGATGAGCAGAAGATGAGGTGGCTAGAGAAGCCCAGAGCCCCAGTGTGCTTAGGCCTACAAAAGCGCTTCCAAGGAAGAGTACTGGCTAGCAAGAGCTTTCAGTGCTGGCACTTTTCATCTCTGAGCAATTGCTCGATGTTTGCAATTTCTCAGCTCGTGTCTACGAGACGGAAAGAGAAGGACCGTGATGTTTGGTGGCTAGAGAAGCGCAAAGCCCCAGTGTTGCTGCGCCTGTGAAAGCGCTTCCAAGGAAGGGTGCTGGCTAGCAAGAGCTTTCAGTGCTGGCACTTTTCATCTCTGAGCAATTGCTCGACGTTTGCAATTTCTCACCTGAGCTCTCTTTAGAGTGCGCGAGAGGATGAGCAGAAGATTACGTGTCTAAAGAAGCCCAGAACCCCAGTGTTCTTAGGCCTACAAAAGCGCTTCCAAGGAAGGGTGCCGGCTAGCAAGAGCTTTCAGTGCTGGCACTTTTCATCTCTGAGCAATTGCTCGACGTTTGCAATTTCTCAGCTCGTGTCTACGAGACGGAAAGAGAAGGACCGTGATGTTTGGTGGCTAGAGAAGCGCAAAGCCCCAGTGTTGCTGCGCCTGTGAAAGCGCTTCCAAGGAAGGGTGCTGGCTAGCAACAGCTTTCAGTGCTGGCACTTTTCATCTCTGAGCAATTGCTCGACGTTTGCAATTTCTCACCTGAGCTCTCTTTAGAGTGCGCGAGAGGATGAGCAGAAGATTAGGTGGCTAGAGAAGCCCAGAGCCCCAGTGTGCTTAGGCCTACAAAAGCGCTTCCAAGGAAGGGTGCTGGCTAGCAAGAGCTTTCAGTGCTGGCACTTTTCATCTCTGAGCAATTGCTCGACGTTTGCAATTTCTCAGCTCGTGTCTACGAGACGGAAAGAGAATGACCGTGACGTTTGGTGCGTAAAGAAGCGCAAAGCCCCAGTGTTGCTGCGCCTGTGAAAGCGCTTCCAAGGAAGGGTGCTGGCTAGCAAGAGCTTTCAGTGCTGGCACTTTTCATCTCTGAGCAATTGCTCGACGTTTGCAATTTCTCACCTGAGCTCTCTTTAGAGTGCGCGAGAGGATGAGCAGAAGATTAGGTGGCTAGAGAAGCCCAGAGCCCCAGTGTTCTTAGGCCTACAAAAGCGCTTCCAAGGAAGGGTGCTGGCTAGCAACAGCTTTCAGTGCTGGCACTTTTCATCTCTGAGCAATTGCTCGACGTTTGCAATTTCTCAGCTCGTGTCTACGAGACGGAAAGAGAATGACCGTGTCGTTTGGTGGCTAGAGAAGCGCAAAGCCCCAGTGTTGTTGCGCCTGTGAAAGAGCTTCCAAGGAAGGGTGCTGGCTAGCAAGAGCTTTCAGTGCTGGCACTTTTCATCTCTGAGCAATTGCTCGACGTTTGCAATTTCTCACCTGAGCTCTCTTTAGAGTGCGCGAGAGGCTGAGCAGAAGATTAGGTGTCTAAAGAAGCCCAGAGCCCCAGTGTTCTTAGGCCTACAAAAGCGCTTCCAAGGAAGGGTGCTGGCTAGCAAGAGCTTTCAGTGCTGGCACTTTTCATCTCTGAGCAATTGCTCGACGTTTGCAATTTCTCAGCTCGTGTCTACGAGACGGAAAGAGAATGACCGTGTCGTTTGGTGGCTAGAGAAGCGCAAAGCCCCAGTGTTGTTGCGCCTGTGAAAGAGCTTCCAAGGAAGGGTGCTGGCTAGCAACAGCTTTCAGTGCTGGCACTTTTCATCTCTGAGCAATTGCTCGATGTTTGCAATTTCTCAGCTCGTGTCTACGACACGGAAAGAGAAGGACCGTGACGTTTGGTGCGTATAGAAGCGCAAAGCCCCAGTGTTGCTGCGCCTGTGAAAGCGCTTCCAAGGAAGGGTGCTGGCTAGCAAGAGCTTTCAGTGCTGGCACTTTTCATCTCTGAGCAATTGCTCGACGTTTGCAATTTCTCACCTGAGCTCTCTTTAGAGTGCGCGAGAGGCTGAGCAGAAGATTAGGTGTCTGAAGAAGCCCAGAGCCCCAGTGTTCTTAGGCCTACAAAAGCGCTTCCAAGGAAGGGGGCTGGCTAGCAAGAGCTTTCAGTGCTGGCACTTTTCATCTCTGAGCAATTGCTCGACGTTTGCAATTTCTCAGCTCGTGTCTACGAGACGGAAAGAGAAGGACCGTGACGTTTGGTGGCTAGAGAAGCGCAAAGCCCCAGTGTTGCTGCGCCTGTGAAAGCGCTTCCAAGGAAGGGTGCTGGCTAGCAACAGCTTTCAGTGCTGGCACTTTTCATCTCTGAGCAATTGCTCGACGTTTGCAATTTCTCAGCTCGTGTCTACGAGGCGGAAAGAGAAGGACCGTGACGTTTGGTGGGTAGAGAAGCGCAAAGCCCCAGTGTTGCTGCGCCTGTGAAAGCGCTTCCAAGGAAGGGTGCTGGCTAGCAACAGCTTTCAGTGCTGGCACTTTTCATCTCTGAGC
Source organism: Sarcoramphus papa (assembly GCA_037962945.1). Lineage (NCBI taxonomy): Eukaryota > Metazoa > Chordata > Aves > Accipitriformes > Cathartidae > Sarcoramphus > Sarcoramphus papa. The sequence goes on along the minus strand of CM075595.1, from coordinate 16,347,224 downwards.
AATTGCTCGACGTTTGCAATTTCTCACCTGAGCTCTCTTTAGAGTGCGCGAGAGGATGAGCAGAAGATGAGGTGGCTAGAGAAGCCCAGAGCCCCAGTGTGCTTAGGCCTACAAAAGCGCTTCCAAGGAAGAGTACTGGCTAGCAAGAGCTTTCAGTGCTGGCACTTTTCATCTCTGAGCAATTGCTCGATGTTTGCAATTTCTCAGCTCGTGTCTACGAGACGGAAAGAGAAGGACCGTGATGTTTGGTGGCTAGAGAAGCGCAAAGCCCCAGTGTTGCTGCGCCTGTGAAAGCGCTTCCAAGGAAGGGTGCTGGCTAGCAAGAGCTTTCAGTGCTGGCACTTTTCATCTCTGAGCAATTGCTCGACGTTTGCAATTTCTCACCTGAGCTCTCTTTAGAGTGCGCGAGAGGATGAGCAGAAGATTAGGTGGCTAGAGAAGCCCAGAGCCCCAGTGTGCTTAGGCCTACAAAAGCGCTTCCAAGGAAGAGTGCTGGCTAGCAAGAGCTTTCAGTGCTGGCACTTTTCATCTCTGAGCAATTGCTCGACGTTTGCAATTTCTCAGCTCGTGTCTACGAGACGGAAAGAGAAGGACCGTGACGTTTGGTGGCTAGAGAAGCGCAAAGCCCCAGTGTTGCTGCGCCCGTGAAAGCGCTTCCAAGGAAGGGTGCTGGCTAGCAACAGCTTTCAGTGCTGGCACTTTTCAGCTCTGAGCAATTGCTCGACGTTTGCAATTTCTCACCTGAGCTCTCTTTAGAGTGCGCGAGAGGATGAGCAGAAGATTACGTGTCTAAAGAAGCCCAGAGCCCCAGTGTTCTTAGGCCTACAAAAGCGCTTCCAAGGAAGGGTGCCGGCTAGCAAGAGCTTTCAGTGCTGGCACTTTTCATCTCTGAGCAATTGCTCGACGTTTGCAATTTCTCAGCTCGTGTCTACGAGACGGAAAGAGAAGGACCGTGATGTTTGGTGGCTAGAGAAGCGCAAAGCCCCAGTGTTGCTGCGCCTGTGAAAGCGCTTCCAAGGAAGGGTGCTGGCTAGCAAGAGCTTTCAGTGCTGGCACTTTTCCTCTCTGAGCAATTGCTCGACGTTTGCAATTTCTCACCTGAGCTCTCTTTAGAGTGCGCGAGAGGATGAGCAGAAGATTAGGTGGCTAGAGAAGCCCAGAGCCCCAGTGTGCTTAGGCCTACAAAAGCGCTTCCAAGGAAGGGTGCTGGCTAGCAAGAGCTTTCAGTGCTGGCACTTTTCATCTCTGAGCAATTGCTCGACGTTTGCAATTTCTCAGCTCGTGTCTACGAGACGGAAAGAGAAGGACCGTGACGTTTGGTGGGTAGAGAAGCGCAAAGCCCCAGTGTTGCTGCGCCTGTGAAAGCGCTTCCAAGGAAGGGTGCTGGCTAGCAAGAGCTTTCAGTGCTGGCACTTTTCATCTCTGAGCAATTGCTCGACGTTTGCAATTTCTCACCTGAGCTCTCTTTAGAGTGCGCGAGAGGATGAGCAGAAGATTAGGTGTCTAAAGAAGCCCAGAGCCCCCGTGTTCTTAGGCCTACAAAAGCGCTTCCAAGGAAGGGGGCTGGCTAGCAACAGCTTTCAGTGCTGGCACTTTTCATCTCTGAGCAATTGCTCGACGTTTGCAATTTCTCAGCTCGTGTCTACGAGACGGAAAGAGAAGGACCGTGACGTTTGGTGCGTATAGAAGCGCAAAGCCCCAGTGTTGCTGCGCCTGTGAAAGCGCTTCCAAGGAAGGGTGCTGGCTAGCAACAGCTTTCAGTGCTGGCACTTTTCATCTCTGAGCAATTGCTCGACGTTTGCAATTTCTCACCTGAGCTCTCTTTAGAGTGCGCGAGAGGATGAGCAGAAGATGAGGTGGCTAGAGAAGCCCAGAGCCCCAGTGTGCTTAGGCCTACAAAAGCGCTTCCAAGGAAGAGTGCTGGCTAGCAACAGCTTTCAGTGCTGGCACTTTTCATCTCTGAGCAATTGCTCGATGTTTGCAATTTCTCAGCTCGTGTCTACGAGACAGAAAGAGAAGGACCGTGACTTTTGGTGCGTATAGAAGCGCAAAGCCCCAGTGTTGCTGCGCCTGTGAAAGCGCTTCCAAGGAAGGGTGCTGGCTAGCAACAGCTTTCAGTGCTGGCACTTTTCAGCTCTGAGCAATTGCTCAACGTTTGCAATTTCTCACCTGAGCTCTCTTTAGAGTGTGCGAGAGGTTGAGCAGAAGATTACGTGTCTAAAGAAGCCCAGAGCCCCAGTGTTCTTAGGCCTACAAAAGCGCTTCCAAGGAAGGGTGCCGGCTAGCAAGAGCTTTCAGTGCTGGCACTTTTCATCTCTGAGCAATTGCTCGACGTTTGCAATTTCTCAGCTCGTGTCTACGAGACGGAAAGAGAAGGACCGTGATGTTTGGTGGCTAGAGAAGCGCAAAGCCCCAGTGTTGCTGCGCCTGTGAAAGCGCTTCCAAGGAAGGGTGCTGGCTAGCAAGAGCTTTCAGTGCTGGCACTTTTCATCTCTGAGCAATTGCTCGACGTTTGCAATTTCTCACCTGAGCTCTCTTTAGAGTGCGCGAGAGGATGAGCAGAAGATTAGGTGGCTAGAGAAGCCCAGAGCCCCAGTGTGCTTAGGCCTACAAAAGCGCTTCCAAGGAAGAGTGCTGGCTAGCAACAGCTTTCAGTGCTGGCACTTTTCATCTCTGAGCAATTGCTTGACGTTTGCAATTTCTCAGCTCGTGTCTACGAGACGGAAAGAGAATGACCGTGTCGTTTGGTGGCTAGAGAAGCGCAAAGCCCCAGTGTTGCTGCGCCTGTGAAAGAGCTTCCAAGGAAGGGTGCTGGCTAGCAACAGCTTTCAGTGCTGGCACTTTTCATCTCTGAGCAATTGCTCGACGTTTGCAATTTCTCACCTGAGCTCTCTTTAGAGTGCGCGAGAGGATGAGCAGAAGATTAGGTGTCTGAAGAAGCCCAGAGCCCCAGTGTTCTTAGGCCTACAAAAGCGCTTCCAAGGAAGGGGGCTGGCTAGCAACAGCTTTCAGTGCTGGCACTTTTCATCTCTGAGCAATTGCTCGACGTTTGCAATTTCTCAGCTCGTGTCTACGAGACGGAAAGAGAAGGACCGTGACGTTTGGTGGCTAGAAAAGCGAAAAGCCCCAGTGTTGCTGCGCCTGTGAAAGCGCTTCCAAGGAAGGGCGCTGGCTAGCAACAGCTTTCAGTGCTGGCACTTTTCATCTCTGAGCAATTGCTCGACGTTTGCAATTTCTCACCTGAGCTCTCTTTAGAGTGCGCGAGAGGATGAGCAGAAGATTAGGTGGCTAGAGAAGCCCAGAGCCCCAGTGTGCTTAGGCCTACAAAAGCGCTTCCAAGGAAGAGTGCTGGCTAGCAAGAGCTTTCAGTGCTGGCACTTTTCATCTCTGAGCAATTGCTTGACGTTTGCAATTTCTCAGCTCGTGTCTACGAGACGGAAAGAGAAGGACCGTGACGTTTGGTGGCTAGAGAAGTGCAAAGCCCCAGTGTTACTGCGCCTGTGAAAGCGCTTCCAAGGAAGGGTGCTGGCTAGCAAGAGCTTTCAGTGCTGGCACTTTTCATCTCTGAGCAATTGCTCGACGTTTGCAATTTCTCAGCTCGTGTCTACGAGACGGAAAGAGAAGGACCGTGACGTTTGGTGCGTATAGAAGCGCAAAGCCCCAGTGTTGCTGCGCCTGTGAAAGCGCTTCCAAGGAAGGGTGCTGGCTAGCAACAGCTTTCAGTGCTGGCACTTTTCATCTCTGAGCAATTGCTCGACGTTTGCAGTTTCTCACCTGAGCTCTCTTTAGAGTGCGCGAGAGGATGAGCAGAAGATTAGGTGGCTAGAGAAGCCCAGAGCCCCAGTGTGCTTAGGCCTACAAAAGCGCTTCCAAGGAAGAGTGCTGGCTAGCAACAGCTTTCAGTGCTGGCACTTTTCATCTCTGAGCAATTGCTCGATGTTTGCAATTTCTCAGCTCGTGTCTACGAGACGGAAAGAGAAGGACCGTGACGTTTGGTGCGTATAGAAGCGCAAAGCCCCAGTGTTGCTGCGCCTGTGAAAGCGCTTCCAAGGAACGGTGCTGGCTAGCAACAGCTTTCAGTGCTGGCACTTTTCATCTCTGAGCAATTGCTCGACGTTTGCAATTTCTCAGCTCGTGTCTACGAGACGGAAAGAGAATGACCGTGACGTTTGGTGCGTATAGAAGCGCAAAGCCCCAGTGTTGCTGCGCCTGTGAAAGCGCTTCCAAGGAAGGGTGCTGGCTAGCAAGAGCTTTCAGTGCTGGCACTTTTCATCTCTGAGCAATTGCTCGACGTTTGCAATTTCTCACCTGAGCTCTCTTTAGAGTGCGCGAGAGGATGAGCAGAAGATTAGGTGGCTAGAGAAGCCCAGAGCCCCAGTGTTCTTAGGCCTACAAAAGCGCTTCCAAGGAAGGGTGCTGGCTAGCAACAGCTTTCAGTGCTGGCACTTTTCATCTCTGAGCAATTGCTCGACGTTTGCAATTTCTCAGCTCGTGTCTACGAGACGGAAAGAGAATGACCGTGTCGTTTGGTGGCTAGAGAAGCGCAAAGCTCCAGTGTTGCTGCGCCTGTGAAAGCGCTTCCAAGGAAGGGTGCTGGCTAGCAACAGCTTTCAGTGCTGGCACTTTTCAGCTCTGAGCAATTGCTCGACGTTTGCAATTTCTCACCTGAGCTCTCTTTAGAGTGCGTGAGAGGATGAGCAGAAGATTAGGTGTCTAAAGAAGCCCAGAGCCCCAGTGTTCTTAGGCCTACAAAAGCGCTTCCAAGGAAGGGGGCTGGCTAGCAACAGCTTTCAGTGCTGGCACTTTTCATCTCTGAGCAATTGCTCGACGTTTGCAATTTCTCAGCTCGTGTCTACGACACGGAAAGAGAAGGACCGTGACGTTTGGTGCGTATAGAAGCGCAAAGCCCCAGTGTTGCTGCGCCTGTGAAAGCGCTTCCAAGGAAGGGTGCTGGCTAGCAAGAGCTTTCAGTGCTGGCACTTTTCATCTCTGAGCAATTGCTCGACGTTTGCAGTTTCTCACCTGAGCTCTCTTTAGAGTGCGCGAGAGGATGAGCAGAAGATTAGGTGGCTAGAGAAGCCCAGAGCCCCAGTGTGCTTAGGCCTACAAAAGCGCTTCCAAGGAAGAGTGCTGGCTAGCAACAGCTTTCAGTGCTGGCACTTTTCATCTCTGAGCAATTGCTCGATGTTTGCAATTTCTCAGCTCGTGTCTACGAGACGGAAAGAGAATGACCGTGACGTTTGGTGCGTATAGAAGCGCAAAGCCCCAGTGTTGCTGCGCCTGTGAAAGCGCTTCCAAGGAACGGTGCTGGCTAGCAACAGCTTTCAGTGCTGGCACTTTTCATCTCTGAGCAATTGCTCGACGTTTGCAATTTCTCAGCTCGTGTCTACGAGACGGAAAGAGAATGACCGTGACGTTTGGTGCGTATAGAAGCGCAAAGCCCCAGTGTTGCTGCGCCTGTGAAAGCGCTTCCAAGGAAGGGTGCTGGCTAGCAAGAGCTTTCAGTGCTGGCACTTTTCATCTCTGAGCAATTGCTCGACGTTTGCAATTTCTCACCTGAGCTCTCTTTAGAGTGCGCGAGAGGATGAGCAGAAGATTAGGTGGCTAGAGAAGCCCAGAGCCCCAGTGTTCTTAGGCCTACAAAAGCGCTTCCAAGGAAGGGTGCTGGCTAGCAACAGCTTTCAGTGCTGGCACTTTTCATCTCTGAGCAATTGCTCGACGTTTGCAATTTCTCAGCTCGTGTCTACGAGACGGAAAGAGAATGACCGTGTCGTTTCGTGGCTAGAGAAGCGCAAAGCTCCAGTGTTGCTGCGCCTGTGAAAGCGCTTCCAAGGAAGGGTGCTGGCTAGCAACAGCTTTCAGTGCTGGCACTTTTCAGCTCTGAGCAATTGCTCGACGTTTGCAATTTCTCACCTGAGCTCTCTTTAGAGTGCGTGAGAGGATGAGCAGAAGATTAGGTGTCTAAAGAAGCCCAGAGCCCCAGTGTTCTTAGGCCTACAAAAGCGCTTCCAAGGAAGGGGGCTGGCTAGCAACAGCTTTCAGTGCTGGCACTTTTCATCTCTGAGCAATTGCTCGACGTTTGCAATTTCTCAGCTCGTGTCTACGACACGGAAAGAGAAGGACCGTGACGTTTGGTGCGTATAGAAGCGCAAAGCCCCAGTGTTGCTGCGCCTGTGAAAGCGCTTCCAAGGAAGGGTGCTGGCTAGCAAGAGCTTTCAGTGCTGGCACTTTTCATCTCTGAGCAATTGCTCGACGTTTGCAGTTTCTCACCTGAGCTCTCTTTAGAGTGCGCGAGAGGATGAGCAGAAGATTAGGTGGCTAGAGAAGCCCAGAGCCCCAGTGTGCTTAGGCCTACAAAAGCGCTTCCAAGGAAGAGTGCTGGCTAGCAACAGCTTTCAGTGCTGGCACTTTTCATCTCTGAGCAATTGCTCGATGTTTGCAATTTCTCAGCTCGTGTCTACGAGACGGAAAGAGAATGACCGTGACGTTTGGTGCGTATAGAAGCGCAAAGCCCCAGTGTTGCTGCGCCTGTGAAAGCGCTTCCAAGGAACGGTGCTGGCTAGCAAGAGCTTTCAGTGCTGGCACTTTTCATCTCTGAGCAATTGCTCGACGTTTGCAATTTCTCAGCTCGTGTCTACGAGACGGAAAGAGAATGACCGTGACGTTTGGTGCGTATAGAAGCGCAAAGCCCCAGTGTTGCTGCGCCTGTGAAAGCGCTTCCAAGGAAGGGTGCTGGCTAGCAAGAGCTTTCAGTGCTGGCACTTTTCATCTCTGAGCAATTGCTCGACGTTTGCAATTTCTCACCTGAGCTCTCTTTAGAGTGCGCGAGAGGATGAGCAGAAGATTAGGTGGCTAGAGAAGCCCAGAGCCCCAGTGTTCTTAGGCCTACAAAAGCGCTTCCAAGGAAGGGTGCTGGCTAGCAACAGCTTTCAGTGCTGGCACTTTTCATCTCTGAGCAATTGCTCGACGTTTGCAATTTCTCAGCTCGTGTCTACGAGACGGAAAGAGAATGACCGTGTCGTTTGGTGGCTAGAGAAGCGCAAAGCTCCAGTGTTGCTGCGCCTGTGAAAGCGCTTCCAAGGAAGGGTGCTGGCTAGCAAGAGCTTTCAGTGCTGGCACTTTTCAGCTCTGAGCAATTGCTCGACGTTTGCAATTTCTCACCTGAGCTCTCTTTAGAGTGCGTGAGAGGATGAGCAGAAGATTAGGTGTCTAAAGAAGCCCAGAGCCCCAGTGTTCTTAGGCCTACAAAAGCGCTTCCAAGGAAGGGGGCTGGCTAGCAACAGCTTTCAGTGCTGGCACTTTTCATCTCTGAGCAATTGCTCGACGTTTGCAATTTCTCAGCTCGTGTCTACGAGACGGAAAGAGAAGGACCGTGACGTTTGGTGCGTATAGAAGCGCAAAGCCCCAGTGTTGCTGCGCCTGTGAAAGCGCTTCCAAGGAAGGGTGCTGGCTAGCAAGAGCTTTCAGTGCTGGCACTTTTCATCTCTGAGCAATTGCTCGACGTTTGCAATTTCTCACCTGAGCTCTCTTTAGAGTGCGCGAGAGGCTGAGCAGAAGATTAGGTGTCTGAAGAAGCCCAGAGCCCCAGTGTTCTTAGGCCTACAAAAGCGCTTCCAAGGAAGGGGGCTGGCTAGCAAGAGCTTTCAGTGCTGGCACTTTTCATCTCTGAGCAATTGCTCGACGTTTGCAATTTCTCAGCTCGTGTCTACGAGACGGAAAGAGAAGGACCGTGACGTTTGGTGGCTAGAGAAGCGCAAAGCCCCAGTGTTGCTGCGCCTGTGAAAGCGCTTCCAAGGAAGGGTGCTGGCTAGCAAGAGCTTTCAGTGCTGGCACTTTTCATCTCTGAGCAATTGCTCGACGTTTGCAATTTCTCAGCTCGTGTCTACGAGACGGAAAGAGAAGGACCGTGACGTTTGGTGGGTAGAGAAGCGCAAAGCCCCAGTGTTGCTGCGCCTGTGAAAGCGCTTCCAAGGAAGGGTGCTGGCTAGCAAGAGCTTTCAGTGCTGGCACTTTTCATCTCTGAGCAATTGCTGGACGTTTGCAATTTCTCACCTGAGCTCTCTTTAGAGTGCGCGAGAGGATGAGCAGAAGATGAGGTGGCTAGAGAAGCCCAGAGCCCCAGTGTGCTTAGGCCTACAAAAGCGCTTCCAAGGAAGAGTACTGGCTAGCAACAGCTTTCAGTGCTGGCACTTTTCATCTCTGAGCAATTGCTCGATGTTTGCAATTTCTCAGCTCGTGTCTACGAGACAGAAAGAGAATGACCGTGACGTTTGGTGCGTATAGAAGCGCAAAGCCCCAGTGTTGCTACGCCTGTGAAAGCGCTTCCAAGGAAGGGTGCTGGCTAGCAAGAGCTTTCAGTGCTGGCACTTTTCATCTCTGAGCAATTGCTCGACGTTTGCAATTTCTCAGCTCGTGTCTACGAGACGGAAAGAGAAGGACCGTGACGTTTGGTGGGTAGAGAAGCGCAAAGCCCCAGTGTTGCTGCGCCTGTGAAAGCGCTTCCAAGGAAGGGTGCTGGCTAGCAACAGCTTTCAGTGCTGGCACTTTTCATCTCTGAGCAATTGCTCGACGTTTGCAATTTCTCACCTGAGCTCTCTTTAGAGTGCGCGAGAGGATGAGCAGAAGATTAGGTGGCTAGAGAAGCCCAGAGCCCCAGTGTGCTTAGGCCTACAAAAGCGCTTCCAAGGAAGAGTGCTGGCTAGCAAGAGCTTTCAGTGCTGGCACTTTTCATCTCTGAGCAATTGCTCGACGTTTGCAATTTCTCAGCTCGTGTCTACGAGACGGAAAGAGAAGGACCGTGACGTTTGGTGCGTATAGAAGCGCAAAGCCCCAGTGTTGCTGCGCCTGTGAAAGCGCTTCCAAGGAAGGGTGCTGGCTAGCAAGAGCTTTCAGTGCTGGCACTTTTCATCTCTGAGCAATTGCTCGACGTTTGCAATTTCTCACCTGAGCTCTCTTTAGAGTGCGCGAGAGGATGAGCAGAAGATTAGGTGGCTAGAGAAGCCCAGAGCCCCAGTGTGCTTAGGCCTACAAAAGCGCTTCCAAGGAAGAGTGCTGGCTAGCAAGAGCTTTCAGTGCTGGCACTTTTCATCTCTGAGCAATTGCTTGACGTTTGCAATTTCTCAGCTCGTGTCTACGAGACGGAAAGAGAAGGACCGTGACGTTTGGTGGCTAGAGAAGTGCAAAGCCCCAGTGTTACTGCGCCTGTGAAAGCGCTTCCAAGGAAGGGTGCTGGCTAGCAACAGCTTTCAGTGCTGGCACTTTTCATCTCCGAGCAATTGCTCGACGTTTGCAATTTCTCAGCTCGTGTCTACGAGACGGAAAGAGAAGGACCGTGACGTTTGGTGCGTATAGAAGCGCAAAGCCCCAGTGTTGCTGCGCCTGTGAAAGCGCTTCCAAGGAAGGGTGCTGGCTAGCAAGAGCTTTCAGTGCTGGCACTTTTCATCTCTGAGCAATTGCTCGACGTTTGCAATTTCTCACCTGAGCTCTCTTTAGAGTGCGCGAGAGGATGAGCAGAAGGTTAGGTGGCTAGAGAAGCCCAGAGCCCCAGTGTGCTTAGGCCTACAAAAGCGCTTCCAAGGAAGAGTGCTGGCTAGCAACAGCTTTCAGTGCTGGCACTTTTCATCTCTGAGCAATTGCTCGATGTTTGCAATTTCTCAGCTCGTGTCTACGAGACGGAAAGAGAATGACCGTGACGTTTGGTGCGTATAGAAGCGCAAAGCCCCAGTGTTGCTGCGCCTGTGAAAGCGCTTCCAAGGAAGGGTGCTGGCTAGCAACAGCTTTCAGTGCTGGCACTTTTCATCTCTGAGCAATTGCTCGACGTTTGCAATTTCTCAGCTCGTGTTTACGAGACGGAAAGAGAAGGACCGTGACTTTTGGTGCGTATAGAAGCGCAAAGCCCCAGTGTTGCTGCGCCTGTGAAAGCGCTTCCAAGGAAGGGTGCTGGCTAGCAACAGCTTTCAGTGCTGGCACTTTTCAGCTCTGAGCAATTGCTCAACGTTTGCAATTTCTCACCTGAGCTCTCTTTAGAGTGTGCGAGAGGTTGAGCAGAAGATTACGTGTCTAAAGAAGCCCAGAGCCCCAGTGTTCTTAGGCCTACAAAAGCGCTTCCAAGGAAGGGTGCCGGCTAGCAACAGCTTTCAGTGCTGGCACTTTTCATCTCTGAGCAATTGCTCGACGTTTGCAATTTCTCAGCTCGTGTCTACGAGACGGAAAGAGAAGGACCGTGATGTCTGGTGGCTAGAGAAGCGCAAAGCCCCAGTGTTGCTGCGCCTGTGAAAGCGCTTCCAAGGAAGGGTGCTGGCTAGCAAGAGCTTTCAGTGCTGGCACTTTTCATCTCTGAGCAATTGCTCGACGTTTGCAATTTCTCACCTGAGCTCTCTTTAGAGTGCGCGAGAGGATGAGCAGAAGATTAGGTGGCTAGAGAAGCCCAGAGCCCCAGTGTGCTTAGGCCTACAAAAGCGCTTCCAAGGAAGAGTGCTGGCTAGCAACAGCTTTCAGTGCTGGCACTTTTCATCTCTGAGCAATTGCTTGAAGTTTGCAATTTCTCAGCTCGTGTCTACGAGACGGAAAGAGAATGACCGTGTCGTTTGGTGGCTAGAGAAGCATAAAGCCCCAGTGTTGCTGCGCCTGTGAAAGAGCTTCCAAGGAAGGGTGCTGGCTAGCAACAGCTTTCAGTGCTGGCACTTTTCATCTCTGAGCAATTGCTCGACGTTTGCAATTTCTCACCTGAGCTCTCTTTAGAGTGCGCGAGAGGATGAGCAGAAGATTAGGTGTCTGAAGAAGCCCAGAGCCCCAGTGTTCTTAGGCCTACAAAAGCGCTTCCAAGGAAGGGTGCTGGCTAGCAACAGCTTTCAGTGCTGGCACTTTTCATCTCTGAGCAATTGCTCGACGTTTGCAATTTCTCAGCTCGTGTCTACGAGACGGAAAGAGAAGGACCGTGACGTTTGGTGGCTAGAAAAGCGCAAAGCCCCAGTGTTGCTGCGCCTGTGAAAGCGCTTCCAAGGAAGGGGGCTGGCTAGCAACAGCTTTCAGTGCTGGCACTTTTCATCTCTGAGCAATTGCTCGACGTTTGCAATTTCTCACCTGAGCTCTCTTTAGAGTGCGCGAGAGGATGAGCAGAAGATGAGGTGGCTAGAGAAGCCCAGAGCCCCAGTGTGCTTAGGCCTACAAAAGCGCTTCCAAGGAAGAGTGCTGGCTAGCAAGAGCTTTCAGTGCTGGCACTTTTCATCTCTGAGCAATTGCTTGACGTTTGCAATTTCTCAGCTCGTGTCTACGAGACGGAAAGAGAAGGACCGTGACGTTTGGTGGCTAGAGAAGTGCAAAGCCCCAGTGTTACTGCGCCTGTGAAAGCGCTTCCAAGGAAGGGTGCTGGCTAGCAACAGCTTTCAGTGCTGGCACTTTTCATCTCTGAGCAATTGCTCGACGTTTGCAATTTCTCAGCTCGTGTCTACGAGACGGAAAGAGAAGGACCGTGACGTTTGGTGCGTATAGAAGCGCAAAGCCCCAGTGTTGCTGCGCCTGTGAAAGCGCTTCCAAGGAAGGGTGCTGGCTAGCAAGAGCTTTCAGTGCTGGCACTTTTCATCTCTGAGCAATTGCTCGACGTTTGCAGTTTCTCACCTGAGCTCTCTTTAGAGTGCGCGAGAGGATGAGCAGAAGATTAGGTGGCTAGAGAAGCCCAGAGCCCCAGTGTGCTTAGGCCTACAAAAGCGCTTCCAAGGAAGAGTGCTGGCTAGCAACAGCTTTCAGTGCTGGCACTTTTCATCTCTGAGCAATTGCTCGATGTTTGCAATTTCTCAGCTCGTGTCTACGAGACGGAAAGAGAATGACCGTGACGTTTGGTGCGTATAGAAGCGCAAAGCCCCAGTGTTGCTGCGCCTGTGAAAGCGCTTCCAAGGAAGGGTGCTGGCTAGCAAGAGCTTTCAGTGCTGGCACTTTTCATCTCTGAGCAATTGCTCGACGTTTGCAGTTTCTCACCTGAGCTCTCTTTAGAGTGCGCGAGAGGATGAGCAGAAGATTAGGTGTCTAAAGAAGCCCAAGAGCCCCAGTGTTCTTAGGCCTACAAAAGCGCTTCCAAGGAAGGGTGCTGGCTAGCAACAGCTTTCAGTGCTGGCACTTTTCATCTCTGAGCAATTGCTCGACGTTTGCAATTTCTCAGCTCGTGTCTACGAGACGGAAAGAGAATGACCGTGTCGTTTGGTGGCTAGAGAAGCGCAAAGCTCCAGTGTTGCTGCGCCTGTGAAAGCGCTTCCAAGGAAGGGTGCTGGCTAGCAAGAGCTTTCAGTGCTGGCACTTTTCATCTCTGAGCAATTGCTCGACGTTTGCAATTTCTCAGCTCGTGTCTACGAGACGGAAAGAGAAGGACCGTGACGTTTGGTGCGTAAAGAAGCGCAAAGCCCCAGTGTTGCTGCGCCTGTGAAAGCGCTTCCAAGGAAGGGTGCTGGCTAGCAAGAGCTTTCAGTGCTGGCACTTTTCATCTCTGAGCAATTGCTCGACGTTTGCAATTTCTCACCTGAGCTCTCTTTAGAGTGCGCGAGAGGATGAGCAGAAGATTAGGTGGCTAGAGAAGCCCAGAGCCCCAGTGTGCTTAGGCCTACAAAAGCGCTTCCAAGGAAGAGTGCTGGCTAGCAAGAGCTTTCAGTGCTGGCACTTTTCATCTCTGAGCAATTGCTCGACGTTTGCAATTTCTCAGCTCGTGTCTACGAGACGGAAAGAGAATGACCGTGACGTTTGGTGGCTAGAGAAGCGCAAAGCCCCAGTGTTGCTGCGCCTGTGAAAGCGCTTCCAAGGAAGGGTGCTGGCTAGCAAGAGCTTTCAGTGCTGGCACTTTTCATCTCTGAGCAATTGCTGGACGTTTGCAATTTCTCACCTGAGCTCTCTTTAGAGTGCGCGAGAGGATGAGCAGAAGATGAGGTGGCTAGAGAAGCCCAGAGCCCCAGTGTGCTTAGGCCTACAAAAGCGCTTCCAAGGAAGAGTGCTGGCTAGCAAGAGCTTTCAGTGCTGGCACTTTTCATCTCTGAGCAATTGCTTGACGTTTGCAATTTCTCAGCTCGTGTCTACGAGACGGAAAGAGAAGGACCGTGACGTTTGGTGGCTAGAGAAGTGCAAAGCCCCAGTGTTACTGCGCCTGTGAAAGCGCTTCCAAGGAAGGGTGCTGGCTAGCAACAGCTTTCAGTGCTGGCACTTTTCATCTCTGAGCAATTGCTCGACGTTTGCAATTTCTCACCTGAGCTCTCTTTAGAGTGCGCGAGAGGATGAGCAGAAGATTAGGTGGCTAGAGAAGCCCAGAGCCCCAGTGTGCTTAGGCCTACAAAAGCGCTTCCAAGGAAGAGTGCTGGCTAGCAAGAGCTTTCAGTGCTGGCACTTTTCATCTCTGAGCAATTGCTTGACGTTTGCAATTTCTCAGCTCGTGTCTACGAGACGGAAAGAGAAGGACCGTGACGTTTGGTGGCTAGAGAAGTGCAAAGCCCCAGTGTTACTGCGCCTGTGAAAGCGCTTCCAAGGAAGGGTGCTGGCTAGCAACAGCTTTCAGTGCTGGCACTTTTCATCTCTGAGCAATTGCTCGACGTTTGCAATTTCTCAGCTCGTGTCTACGAGACGGAAAGAGAAGGACCGTGACGTTTGGTGCGTATAGAAGCGCAAAGCCCCAGTGTTGCTGCGCCTGTGAAAGCGCTTCCAAGGAAGGGTGCTGGCTAGCAAGAGCTTTCAGTGCTGGCACTTTTCATCTCTGAGCAATTGCTCGACGTTTGCAATTTCTCACCTGAGCTCTCTTTAGAGTGCGCGAGAGGATGAGCAGAAGATTAGGTGGCTAGAGAAGCCCAGAGCCCCAGTGTGCTTAGGCCTACAAAAGCGCTTCCAAGGAAGAGTGCTGGCTAGCAACAGCTTTCAGTGCTGGCACTTTTCATCTCTGAGCAATTGCTCGATGTTTGCAATTTCTCAGCTCGTGTCTACGAGACGGAAAGAGAATGACCGTGACGTTTGGTGCGTATAGAAGCGCAAAGCCCCAGTGTTGCTGCGCCTGTGAAAGCGCTTCCAAGGAACGGTGCTGGCTAGCAAGAGCTTTCAGTGCTGGCACTTTTCATCTCTGAGCAATTGCTCGACGTTTGCAATTTCTCAGCTCGTGTCTACGAGACGGAAAGAGAAGTACCGTGACTTTTGGTGCGTATAGAAGCGCAAAGCCCCAGTGTTGCTGCGCCTGTGAAAGCGCTTCCAAGGAAGGGTGCTGGCTAGCAACAGCTTTCAGTGCTGGCACTTTTCAGCTCTGAGCAATTGCTCAACGTTTGCAATTTCTCACCTGAGCTCTCTTTAGAGTGTGCGAGAGGTTGAGCAGAAGATTACGTGTCTAAAGAAGCCCAGAGCCCCAGTGTTCTTAGGCCTACAAAAGCGCTTCCAAGGAAGGGTGCCGGCTAGCAACAGCTTTCAGTGCTGGCACTTTTCATCTCTGAGCAATTGCTCGACGTTTGCAATTTCTCAGCTCGTGTCTACGAGACGGAAAGAGAAGGACCGTGATGTCTGGTGGCTAGAGAAGCGCAAAGCCCCAGTGTTGCTGCGCCTGTGAAAGCGCTTCCAAGGAAGGGTGCTGGCTAGCAAGAGCTTTCAGTGCTGGCACTTTTCATCTCTGAGCAATTGCTCGACGTTTGCAATTTCTCACCTGAGCTCTCTTTAGAGTGCGCGAGAGGATGAGCAGAAGATTAGGTGGCTAGAGAAGCCCAGAGCCCCAGTGTGCTTAGGCCTACAAAAGCGCTTCCAAGGAAGAGTGCTGGCTAGCAAGAGCTTTCAGTGCTGGCACTTTTCATCTCTGAGCAATTGCTTGACGTTTGCAATTTCTCAGCTCGTGTCTACGAGACGGAAAGAGAATGACCGTGTCGTTTGGTGGCTAGAGAAGCGCAAAGCCCCAGTGTTGCTGCGCCTGTGAAAGAGCTTCCAAGGAAGGGTGCTGGCTAGCAACAGCTTTCAGTGCTGGCACTTTTCATCTCTGAGCAATTGCTCGACGTTTGCAATTTCTCACCTGAGCTCTCTTTAGAGTGCGCGAGAGGATGAGCAGAAGATTAGGTGTCTGAAGAAGCCCAGAGCCCCAGTGTTCTTAGGCCTACAAAAGCGCTTCCAAGGAAGGGGGCTGGCTAGCAACAGCTTTCAGTGCTGGCACTTTTCATCTCTGAGCAATTGCTCGACGTTTGCAATTTCTCAGCTCGTGTCTACGAGACGGAAAGAGAAGGACCGTGACGTTTGGTGGCTAGAAAAGCGCAAAGCCCCAGTGTTGCTGCGCCTGTGAAAGCGCTTCCAAGGAAGGGTGCTGGCTAGCAACAGCTTTCAGTGCTGGCACTTTTCATCTCTGAGCAATTGCTCGACGTTTGCAATTTCTCACCTGAGCTCTCTTTAGAGTGCGCGAGAGGATGAGCAGAAGATTAGGTGGCTAGAGAAGCCCAGAGCCCCAGTGTGCTTAGGCCTACAAAAGCGCTTCCAAGGAAGAGTGCTGGCTAGCAAGAGCTTTCAGTGCTGGCACTTTTCATCTCTGAGCAATTGCTTGACGTTTGCAATTTCTCAGCTCGTGTCTACGAGACGGAAAGAGAAGGACCGTGACGTTTGGTGGCTAGAGAAGTGCAAAGCCCCAGTGTTACTGCGCCTGTGAAAGCGCTTCCAAGGAAGGGTGCTGGCTAGCAACAGCTTTCAGTGCTGGCACTTTTCATCTCTGAGCAATTGCTCGACGTTTGCAATTTCTCAGCTCGTGTCTACGAGACGGAAAGAGAAGGACCGTGACGTTTGGTGCGTATAGAAGCGCAAAGCCCCAGTGTTGCTGCGCCTGTGAAAGCGCTTCCAAGGAAGGGTGCTGGCTAGCAAGAGCTTTCAGTGCTGGCACTTTTCATCTCTGAGCAATTGCTCGACGTTTGCAGTTTCTCACCTGAGCTCTCTTTAGAGTGCGCGAGAGGATGAGCAGAAGATTAGGTGGCTAGAGAAGCCCAGAGCCCCAGTGTGCTTAGGCCTACAAAAGCGCTTCCAAGGAAGAGTGCTGGCTAGCAACAGCTTTCAGTGCTGGCACTTTTCATCTCTGAGCAATTGCTCGATGTTTGCAATTTCTCAGCTCGTGTCTACGAGACGGAAAGAGAATGACCGTGACGTTTGGTGCGTATAGAAGCGCAAAGCCCCAGTGTTGCTGCGCCTGTGAAAGCGCTTCCAAGGAAGGGTGCTGGCTAGCAAGAGCTTTCAGTGCTGGCACTTTTCATCTCTGAGCAATTGCTCGACGTTTGCAATTTCTCAGCTCGTGTCTACGAGACGGAAAGAGAAGGACCGTGACGTTTGGTGGGTAGAAAAGCGCAAAGCCCCAGTGTTACTGCGCCTGTGAAAGCGCTTCCAAGGAAGGGTGCTGGCTAGCAAGAGCTTTCAGTGCTGGCACTTTTCATCTCTGAGCAATTGCTCGACGTTTGCAATTTCTCACCTGAGCTCTCTTTAGAGTGCGCGAGAGGATGAGCAGAAGATTAGGTGGCTAGAGAAGCCCAGAGCCCCAGTGTGCTTAGGCCTACAAAAGCGCTTCCAAGGAAGAGTGCTGGCTAGCAAGAGCTTTCAGTGCTGGCACTTTTCATCTCTGAGCAATTGCTCGACGTTTGCAATTTCTCACCTGAGCTCTCTTTAGAGTGCGCGAGAGGATGAGCAGAAGATTAGGTGGCTAGAGAAGCCCAGAGCCCCAGTGTTCTTAGGCCTACAAAAGCGCTTCCAAGGAAGGGGGCTGGCTAGCAACAGCTTTCAGTGCTGGCACTTTTCATCTCTGAGCAATTGCTCGACGTTTGCAATTTCTCAGCTCGTGTCTACGAGACGGAAAGAGAATGACCGTGTCGTTTGGTGGCTAGAGAAGCGCAAAGCTCCAGTGTTGCTGCGCCTGTGAAAGCGCTTCCAAGGAAGGGTGCTGGCTAGCAACAGCTTTCAGTGCTGGCACTTTTCAGCTCTGAGCAATTGCTCGACGTTTGCAATTTCTCACCTGAGCTCTCTTTAGAGTGCGTGAGAGGATGAGCAGAAGATTAGGTGTCTAAAGAAGCCCAGAGCCCCAGTGTTCTTAGGCCTACAAAAGCGCTTCCAAGGAAGGGGGCTGGCTAGCAACAGCTTTCAGTGCTGGCACTTTTCATCTCTGAGCAATTGCTCGACGTTTGCAATTTCTCAGCTCGTGTCTACGACACGGAAAGAGAAGGACCGTGACGTTTGGTGCGTATAGAAGCGCAAAGCCCCAGTGTTGCTGCGCCTGTGAAAGCGCTTCCAAGGAAGGGTGCTGGCTAGCAAGAGCTTTCAGTGCTGGCACTTTTCATCTCTGAGCAATTGCTCGACGTTTGCAATTTCTCACCTGAGCTCTCTTTAGAGTGCGCGAGAGGCTGAGCAGAAGATTAGGTGTCTGAAGAAGCCCAGAGCCCCAGTGTTCTTAGGCCTACAAAAGCGCTTCCAAGGAAGGGGGCTGGCTAGCAAGAGCTTTCAGTGCTGGCACTTTTCATCTCTGAGCAATTGCTCGACGTTTGCAATTTCTCAGCTCGTGTCTACGAGACGGAAAGAGAAGGACCGTGACGTTTGGTGGCTAGAGAAGCGCAAAGCCCCAGTGTTGCTGCGCCTGTGAAAGCGCTTCCAAGGAAGGGTGCTGGCTAGCAACAGCTTTCAGTGCTGGCACTTTTCCTCTCTGAGCAATTGCTCGACGTTTGCAATTTCTCAGCTCGTGTCTACGAGACGGAAAGAGAAGGACCGTGACGTTTGGTGGGTAGAGAAGCGCAAAGCCCCAGTGTTGCTGCGCCTGTGAAAGCGCTTCCAAGGAAGGGTGCTGGCTAGCAACAGCTTTCAGTGCTGGCACTTTTCATCTCTGAGCAATTGCTGGACGTTTGCAATTTCTCACCTGAGCTCTCTTTAGAGTGCGCGAGAGGATGAGCAGAAGATGAGGTGGCTAGAGAAGCCCAGAGCCCCAGTGTGCTTAGGCCTACAAAAGCGCTTCCAAGGAAGAGTACTGGCTAGCAACAGCTTTCAGTGCTGGCACTTTTCATCTCTGAGCAATTGCTCGATGTTTGCAATTTCTCAGCTCGTGTCTACGAGACAGAAAGAGAATGACCGTGACGTTTGGTGGCTAGAGAAGCGCAAAGCCCCAGTGTTGCTACGCCTGTGAAAGCGCTTCCAAGGAAGGGTGCTGGCTAGCAAGAGCTTTCAGTGCTGGCACTTTTCATCTCTGAGCAATTGCTCGACGTTTGCAATTTCTCAGCTCGTGTCTACGAGACGGAAAGAGAAGGACCGTGACTTTTGGTGCGTATAGAAGCGCAAAGCCCCAGTGTTGCTGCGCCTGTGAAAGCGCTTCCAAGGAAGGGTGCTGGCTAGCAACAGCTTTCAGTGCTGGCACTTTTCATCTCTGAGCAATTGCTCGACGTTTGCAATTTCTCACCTGAGCTCTCTTTAGAGTGCGCGAGAGGATGAGCAGAAGATGAGGTGGCTAGAGAAGCCCAGAGCCCCAGTGTGCTTAGGCCTACAAAAGCGCTTCCAAGGAAGAGTGCTGGCTAGCAAGAGCTTTCAGTGCTGGCACTTTTCATCTCTGAGCAATTGCTCGACGTTTGCAATTTCTCAGCTCGTGTCTACGAGACGGAAAGAGAATGACCGTGACGTTTGGTGCGTATAGAAGCGCAAAGCCCCAGTGTTGCTGCGCCTGTGAAAGCGCTTCCAAGGAAGGGTGCTGGCTAGCAACAGCTTTCAGTGCTGGCACTTTTCATCTCTGAGCAATTGCTCGACGTTTGCAATTTCTCACCTGAGCTCTCTTTAGAGTGCGCGAGAGGATGAGCAGAAGATTAGGTGGCTAGAGAAGCCCAGAGCCCCAGTGTGCTTAGGCCTACAAAAGCGCTTCCAAGGAAGAGTGCTGGCTAGCAACAGCTTTCAGTGCTGGCACTTTTCATCTCTGAGCAATTGCTCGATGTTTGCAATTTCTCAGCTCGTGTCTACGAGACGGAAAGAGAATGACCGTGACGTTTGGTGCGTATAGAAGCGCAAAGCCCCAGTGTTGCTGCGCCTGTGAAAGCGCTTCCAAGGAAGGGTGCTGGCTAGCAACAGCTTTCAGTGCTGGCACTTTTCATCTCTGAGCAATTGCTCGACGTTTGCAATTTCTCAGCTCGTGTCTACGAGACGGAAAGAGAAGGACCGTGACGTTTGGTGGGTAGAAAAGCGCAAAGCCCCAGTGTTACTGCGCCTGTGAAAGCGCTTCCAAGGAAGGGTGCTGGCTAGCAACAGCTTTCAGTGCTGGCACTTTTCATCTCTGAGCAATTGCTCGACGTTTGCAATTTCTCACCTGAGCTCTCTTTAGAGTGCGCGAGAGGATGAGCAGAAGATGAGGTGGCTAGAGAAGCCCAGAGCCCCAGTGTGCTTAGGCCTACAAAAGCGCTTCCAAGGAAGAGTGCTGGCTAGCAACAGCTTTCAGTGCTGGTACTTTTCATCTCTGAGCAATTGCTCGACGTTTGCAATTTCTCAGCTCGTGTCTACGAGACGGAAAGAGAATGACCGTGACGTTTGGTGCGTAAAGAAGCGCAAAGCCCCAGTGTTGCTGCGCCTGTGAAAGCGCTTCCAAGGAAGGGTGCTGGCTAGCAAGAGCTTTCAGTGCTGGCACTTTTCATCTCTGAGCAATTGCTGGACGTTTGCAATTTCTCACCTGAGCTCTCTTTAGAGTGCGCGAGAGGATGAGCAGAAGATTAGGTGGCTAGAGAAGCCCAGAGCCCCAGTGTTCTTAGGCCTACAAAAGCGCTTCCAAGGAAGGGTGCTGGCTAGCAACAGCTTTCAGTGCTGGCACTTTTCATCTCTGAGCAATTGCTCGACGTTTGCAATTTCTCAGCTCGTGTCTACGAGACGGAAAGAGAATGACCGTGTCGTTTGGTGGCTAGAGAAGCGCAAAGCCCCAGTGTTGTTGCGCCTGTGAAAGAGCTTCCAAGGAAGGGTGCTGGCTAGCAACAGCTTTCAGTGCTGGCACTTTTCATCTCTGAGCAATTGCTCGACGTTTGCAATTTCTCACCTGAGCTCTCTTTAGAGTGCGCGAGAGGATGAGCAGAAGATTCGGTGTCTAAAGAAGCCCAGAGCCCCAGTGTTCTTAGGCCTACAAAAGCGCTTCCAAGGAAGAGTGCTGGCTAGCAACAGCTTTCAGTGCTGGCACTTTTCATCTCTGAGCAATTGCTCGATGTTTGCAATTTCTCAGCTCGTGTCTACGACACGGAAAGAGAAGGACCGTGACGTTTGGTGCGTATAGAAGCGCAAAGCCCCAGTGTTGCTGCGCCTGTGAAAGCGCTTCCAAGGAAGGGTGCTGGCTAGCAAGAGCTTTCAGTGCTGGCACTTTTCATCTCTGAGCAATTGCTCGACGTTTGCAATTTCTCACCTGAGCTCTCTTTAGAGTGCGCGAGAGGCTGAGCAGAAGATTAGGTGTCTGAAGAAGCCCAGAGCCCCAGTGTTCTTAGGCCTACAAAAGCGCTTCCAAGGAAGGGGGCTGGCTAGCAAGAGCTTTCAGTGTTGGCACTTTTCATCTCTGAGCAATTGCTCGACGTTTGCAATTTCTCAGCTCGTGTCTACGAGACGGAAAGAGAAGGACCGTGACGTTTGGTGGCTAGAGAAGCGCAAAGCCCCAGTGTTGCTGCGCCTGTGAAAGCGCTTCCAAGGAAGGGTGCTGGCTAGCAACAGCTTTCAGTGCTGGCACTTTTCCTCTCTGAGCAATTGCTCGACGTTTGCAATTTCTCAGCTCGTGTCTACGAGGCGGAAAGAGAAGGACCGTGACGTTTGGTGGGTAGAGAAGCGCAAAGCCCCAGTGTTGCTGCGCCTGTGAAAGCGCTTCCAAGGAAGGGTGCTGGCTAGCAACAGCTTTCAGTGCTGGCACTTTTCATCTCTGAGCAATTGCTGGACGTTTGCAATTTCTCACCTGAGCTCTCTTTAGAGTGCGCGAGAGGATGAGCAGAAGATGAGGTGGCTAGAGAAGCCCAGAGCCCCAGTGTGCTTAGGCCTACAAAAGCGCTTCCAAGGAAGAGTACTGGCTAGCAAGAGCTTTCAGTGCTGGCACTTTTCATCTCTGAGCAATTGCTCAATGTTTGCAATTTCTCAGCTCGTGTCTACGAGACGGAAAGAGAAGGACCGTGATGTTTGGTGGGTAGAGAAGCGCAAAGCCCCAGTGTTGCTGCGCCTGTGAAAGCGCTTCCAAGGAAGGGTGCTGGCTAGCAACAGCTTTCAGTGCTGGCACTTTTCATCTCTGAGCAATTGCTCGACGTTTGCAATTTCTCACCTGAGCTCTCTTTAGAGTGCGCGAGAGGATGAGCAGAAGATTAGGTGGCTAGAGAAGCCCAGAGCCCCAGTGTGCTTAGGGCTACAAAAGCGCTTCCAAGGAAGGGTGCTGGCTAGCAAGAGCTTTCAGTGCTGGCACTTTTCATCTCTGAGCAATTGCTCGACGTTTGCAATTTCTCAGCTCGTGTCTACGAGACGGAAAGAGAAGGACCGTGACGTTTGGTGGCTAGAGAAGCGCAAAGCCCCAGTGTTGCTGCGCCTGTGAAAGCGCTTCCAAGGAAGGGTGCTGGCTAGCAACAGCTTTCAGTGCTGGCACTTTTCAGCTCTGAGCAATTGCTCGACGTTTGCAATTTCTCACCTGAGCTCTCTTTAGAGTGCGCGAGAGGATGAGCAGAAGATGAGGTGGCTAGAGAAGCCCAGAGCCCCAGTGTGCTTAGGCCTACAAAAGCGCTTCCAAGGAAGAGTACTGGCTAGCAACAGCTTTCAGTGCTGGCACTTTTCATCTCTGAGCAATTGCTCGATGTTTGCAATTTCTCAGCTCGTGCCTACGAGACAGAAAGAGAATGACCGTGACGTTTGGTGCGTATAGAAGCGCAAAGCCCCAGTGTTGCTACGCCTGTGAAAGCGCTTCCAAGGAAGGGTGCTGGCTAGCAAGAGCTTTCAGTGCTGGCACTTTTCATCTCTGAGCAATTGCTCGACGTTTGCAATTTCTCAGCTCGTGTCTACGAGACGGAAAGAGAAGGACCGTGACTTTTGGTGCGTATAGAAGCGCAAAGCCCCAGTGTTGCTGCGCCTGTGAAAGCGCTTCCAAGGAAGGGTGCTGGCTAGCAACAGCTTTCAGTGCTGGCACTTTTCATCTCTGAGCAATTGCTCGACGTTTGCAATTTCTCACCTGAGCTCTCTTTAGAGTGCGCGAGAGGATGAGCAGAAGATGAGGTGGCTAGAGAAGCCCAGAGCCCCAGTGTGCTTAGGCCTACAAAAGCGCTTCCAAGGAAGAGTGCTGGCTAGCAAGAGCTTTCAGTGCTGGCACTTTTCATCTCTGAGCAATTGCTCGACGTTTGCAATTTCTCAGCTCGTGTCTACGAGACGGAAAGAGAATGACCGTGACGTTTGGTGGCTAGAGAAGCGCAAAGCCCCAGTGTTGCTGCGCCTGTGAAAGCGCTTCCAAGGAAGGGTGCTGGCTAGCAAGAGCTTTCAGTGCTGGCATTTTTCATCTCTGAGCAATTGCTCGACGTTTGCAATTTCTCACCTGAGCTCTCTTTAGAGTGCGCGAGAGGATGAGCAGAAGATTAGGTGGCTAGAGAAGCCCAGAGCCCCAGTGTGCTTAGGCCTACAAAAGCGCTTCCAAGGAAGAGTGCTGGCTAGCAAGAGCTTTCAGTGCTGGCACTTTTCATCTCTGAGCAATTGCTTGACGTTTGCAATTTCTCAGCTCGTGTCTACGAGACGGAAAGAGAAGGACCGTGACGTTTGGTGGCTAGAGAAGTGCAAAGCCCCAGTGTTACTGCGCCTGTGAAAGCGCTTCCAAGGAAGGGTGCTGGCTAGCAACAGCTTTCAGTGCTGGCACTTTTCATCTCTGAGCAATTGCTCGAAGTTTGCAATTTCTCACCTGAGCTCTCTTTAGAGTGCGCGAGAGGATGAGCAGAAGATTAGGTGGCTAGAGAAGCCCAGAGCCCCAGTGTGCTTAGGCCTACAAAAGCGCTTCCAAGGAAGAGTGCTGGCTAGCAAGAGCTTTCAGTGCTGGCACTTTTCATCTCTGAGCAATTGCTTGACGTTTGCAATTTCTCAGCTCGTGTCTACGAGACGGAAAGAGAATGACCGTGACGTTTGGTGGCTAGAGAAGTGCAAAGCCCCAGTGTTACTGCGCCTGTGAAAGCGCTTCCAAGGAAGGGTGCTGGCTAGCAACAGCTTTCAGTGCTGGCACTTTTCATCTCCGAGCAATTGCTCGACGTTTGCAATTTCTCAGCTCGTGTCTACGAGACGGAAAGAGAAGGACCGTGACGTTTGGTGCGTATAGAAGCGCAAAGCCCCAGTGTTGCTGCGCCTGTGAAAGCGCTTCCAAGGAAGGGTGCTGGCTAGCAAGAGCTTTCAGTGCTGGCACTTTTCATCTCTGAGCAATTGCTCGACGTTTGCAATTTCTCACCTGAGCTCTCTTTAGAGTGCGCGAGAGGATGAGCAGAAGATTAGGTGGCTAGAGAAGCCCAGAGCCCCAGTGTGCTTAGGCCTACAAAAGCGCTTCCAAGGAAGAGTGCTGGCTAGCAACAGCTTTCAGTGCTGGCACTTTTCATCTCTGAGCAATTGCTCGATGTTTGCAATTTCTCAGCTCGTGTCTACGAGACGGAAAGAGAATGACCGTGACGTTTGGTGCGTATAGAAGCGCAAAGCCCCAGTGTTGCTGCGCCTGTGAAAGCGCTTCCAAGGAAGGGTGCTGGCTAGCAACAGCTTTCAGTGCTGGCACTTTTCATCTCTGAGCAATTGCTCGACGTTTGCAATTTCTCAGCTCGTGTCTACGAGACGGAAAGAGAAGGACCGTGACGTTTGGTGGGTAGAAAAGCGCAAAGCCCCAGTGTTACTGCGCCTGTGAAAGCGCTTCCAAGGAAGGGTGCTGGCTAGCAACAGCTTTCAGTGCTGGCACTTTTCATCTCTGAGCAATTGCTCGACGTTTGCAATTTCTCACCTGAGCTCTCTTTAGAGTGCGCGAGAGGATGAGCAGAAGATGAGGTGGCTAGAGAAGCCCAGAGCCCCAGTGTGCTTAGGCCTACAAAAGCGCTTCAAAGGAAGAGTGCTGGCTAGCAACAGCTTTCAGTGCTGGTACTTTTCATCTCTGAGCAATTGCTCGACGTTTGCAATTTCTCAGCTCGTGTCTACGAGACGGAAAGAGAATGACCGTGACGTTTGGTGCGTAAAGAAGCGCAAAGCCCCAGTGTTGCTGCGCCTGTGAAAGCGCTTCCAAGGAAGGGTGCTGGCTAGCAAGAGCTTTCAGTGCTGGCACTTTTCATCTCTGAGCAATTGCTGGACGTTTGCAATTTCTCACCTGAGCTCTCTTTAGAGTGCGCGAGAGGATGAGCAGAAGATTAGGTGGCTAGAGAAGCCCAGAGCCCCAGTGTTCTTAGGCCTACAAAAGCGCTTCCAAGGAAGGGTGCTGGCTAGCAAGAGCTTTCAGTGCTGGCACTTTTCATCTCTGAGCAATTGCTCGACGTTTGCAATTTCTCAGCTCGTGTCTACGAGACGGAAAGAGAATGACCGTGTCGTTTGGTGGCTAGAGAAGCGCAAAGCCCCAGTGTTGTTGCGCCTGTGAAAGAGCTTCCAAGGAAGGGTGCTGGCTAGCAACAGCTTTCAGTGCTGGCACTTTTCATCTCTGAGCAATTGCTCGACGTTTGCAATTTCTCACCTGAGCTCTCTTTAGAGTGCGCGAGAGGATGAGCAGAAGATTAGGTGTCTAAAGAAGCCCAGAGCCCCAGTGTTCTTAGGCCTACAAAAGCGCTTCCAAGGAAGGGTGCTGGCTAGCAACAGCTTTCAGTGCTGGCACTTTTCATCTCTGAGCAATTGCTCGATGTTTGCAATTTCTCAGCTCGTGTCTACGAGACGGAAAGAGAAGGACCGTGACGTTTGGTGGCTAGAGAAGCGCAAAGCCCCAGTGTTGCTGCGCCTGTGAAAGCGCTTCCAAGGAAGGGTGCTGGCTAGCAAGAGCTTTCAGTGCTGGCACTTTTCATCTCTGAGCAATTGCTCGACGTTTGCAATTTCTCACCTGAGCTCTCTTTAGAGTGCGCGAGAGGCTGAGCAGAAGATTAGGTGTCTGAAGAAGCCCAGAGCCCCAGTGTTCTTAGGCCTACAAAAGCGCTTCCAAGGAAGGGGGCTGGCTAGCAACAGCTTTCAGTGCTGGCACTTTTCATCTCTGAGCAATTGCTCGACGTTTGCAATTTCTCAGCTCGTGTCTACGAGACGGAAAGAGAAGGACCGTGACGTTTGGTGGCTAGAGAAGCGCAAAGCCCCAGTGTTGCTGCGCCTGTGAAAGCGCTTCCAAGGAAGGGTGCTGGCTAGCAACAGCTTTCAGTGCTGGCACTTTTCCTCTCTGAGCAATTGCTCGACGTTTGCAATTTCTCAGCTCGTGTCTACGAGGCGGAAAGAGAAGGACCGTGACGTTTGGTGGGTAGAGAAGCGCAAAGCCCCAGTGTTGCTGCGCCTGTGAAAGCGCTTCCAAGGAAGGGTGCTGGCTAGCAACAGCTTTCAGTGCTGGCACTTTTCATCTCTGAGCAACTACTCGACGTTTGCAATTTCTCACCTGAGCTCTCTTTAGAGTGCGCGAGAGGATGAGCAGAAGATGAGGTGGCTAGAGAAGCCCAGAGCCCCAGTGTGCTTAGGCCTACAAAAGCGCTTCCAAGGAAGAGTACTGGCTAGCAAGAGCTTTCAGTGCTGGCACTTTTCATCTCTGAGCAATTGCTCAATGTTTGCAATTTCTCAGCTCGTGTCTACGAGACGGAAAGAGAAGGACCGTGATGTTTGGTGGGTAGAGAAGCGCAAAGCCCCAGTGTTGCTGCGCCTGTGAAAGCGCTTCCAAGGAAGGGTGCTGGCTAGCAACAGCTTTCAGTGCTGGCACTTTTCATCTCTGAGCAATTGCTCGACATTTGCAATTTCTCACCTGAGCTCTCTTTAGAGTGCGCGAGAGGATGAGCAGAAGATTAGGTGGCTAGAGAAGCCCAGAGCCCCAGTGTGCTTAGGCCTACAAAAGCGCTTCCAAGGAAGGGTGCTGGCTAGCAAGAGCTTTCAGTGCTGGCACTTTTCATCTCTGAGCAATTGCTCGACGTTTGCAATTTCTCAGCTCGTGTCTACGAGACGGAAAGAGAAGGACCGTGACGTTTGGTGGCTAGAGAAGCGCAAAGCCCCAGTGTTGCTGCGCCTGTGAAAGCGCTTCCAAGGAAGGGTGCTGGCTAGCAACAGCTTTCAGTGCTGGCACTTTTCAGCTCTGAGCAATTGCTCGACGTTTGCAATTTCTCACCTGAGCTCTCTTTAGAGTGCGCGAGAGGATGAGCAGAAGATTACGTGTCTAAAGAAGCCCAGAGCCCCAGTGTTCTTAGGCCTACAAAAGCGCTTCCAAGGAAGGGTGCCGGCTAGCAACAGCTTTCAGTGCTGGCACTTTTCATCTCTGAGCAATTGCTCGACGTTTGCAATTTCTCAGCTCGTGTCTACGAGACGGAAAGAGAAGGACCGTGATGTTTGGTGGGTAGAGAAGCGCAAAGCCCCAGTGTTGCTGCGCCTGTGAAAGCGCTTCCAAGGAAGGGTGCTGGCTAGCAACAGCTTTCAGTGCTGGCACTTTTCATCTCTGAGCAATTGCTCGACGTTTGCAATTTCTCACCTGAGCTCTCTTTAGAGTGCGCGAGAGGATGAGCAGAAGATTAGGTGGCTAGAGAAGCCCAGAGCCCCAGTGTGCTTAGGCCTACAAAAGCGCTTCCAAGGAAGGGTGCTGGCTAGCAAGAGCTTTCAGTGCTGGCACTTTTCATCTCTGAGCAATTGCTCGACGTTTGCAATTTCTCAGCTCGTGTCTACGAGACGGAAAGAGAAGGACCGTGACGTTTGGTGGGTAGAGAAGCGCAAAGCCCCAGTGTTGCTGCGCCTGTGAAAGCGCTTCCAAGGAAGGGTGCTGGCTAGCAAGAGCTTTCAGTGCTGGCACTTTTCATCTCTGAGCAATTGCTCGATGTTTGCAATTTCTCACCTGAGCTCTCTTTAGAGTGCGCGAGAGGATGAGCAGAAGATTAGGTGTCTAAAGAAGCCCAGAGCCCCCGTGTTCTTAGGCCTACAAAAGCGCTTCCAAGGAAGGGGGCTGGCTAGCAACAGCTTTCAGTGCTGGCACTTTTCATCTCTGAGCAATTGCTCGACGTTTGCAATTTCTCAGCTCGTGTCTACGAGACGGAAAGAGAAGGACCGTGACGTTTGGTGCGTATAGAAGCGCAAAGCCCCAGTGTTGCTGCGCCTGTGAAAGCGCTTCCAAGGAAGGGTGCTGGCTAGCAACAGCTTTCAGTGCTGGCACTTTTCATCTCTGAGCAATTGCTCGACGTTTGCAATTTCTCACCTGAGCTCTCTTTAGAGTGCGCGAGAGGATGAGCAGAAGATTAGGTGGCTAGAGAAGCCCAGAGCCCCAGTGTGCTTAGGCCTACAAAAGCGCTTCCAAGGAAGAGTGCTGGCTAGCAAGAGCTTTCAGTGCTGGCACTTTTCATCTCTGAGCAATTGCTCGACGTTTGCAATTTCTCAGCTCGAGTCTACGAGACGGAAAAAGAAGGACCGTGACGTTTGGTGCGTATAGAAGCGCAAAGCTCCAGTGTTGCTGCGCCTGTGAAAGCGCTTCCAAGGAAGGGTGCTGGCTAGCAAGAGCTTTCAGTGCTGGCACTTTTCATCTCTGAGCAATTGCTCGACGTTTGCAATTTCTCACCTGAGCTCTCTTTAGAGTGCGCGAGAGGATGAGCAGAAGATTAGGTGTCTAAAGAAGCCCAGAGCCCCAGTGTTCTTAGGCCTACAAAAGTGCTTCCAAGGAAGGGTGCTGGCTAGCAACAGCTTTCAGTGCTGGCACTTTTCATCTCTGAGCAATTGCTCGACGTTTGCAATTTCTCAGCTCGTGTCTACGAGACGGAAAGAGAAGGACCGTGATGTTTGGTGGGTAGAAAAGCGCAAAGCCCCAGTGTTGCTGCGCCTGTGAAAGCGCTTCCAAGGAAGGGTGCTGGCTAGCAACAGCTTTCAGTGCTGGCACTTTTCATCTCTGAGCAATTGCTCGACGTTTGCAATTTCTCACCTGAGCTCTCTTTAGAGTGCGCGAGAGGATGAGCAGAAGATTAGGTGGCTAGAGAAGCCCAGAGCCCCAGTGTGCTTAGGCCTACAAAAGCGCTTCCAAGGAAGAGTGCTGGCTAGCAAGAGCTTTCAGTGCTGGCACTTTTCATCTCTGAGCAATTGCTCGACGTTTGCAATTTCTCAGCTCGTGTCTACGAGACGGAAAGAGAAGGACCGTGACGTTTGGTGCGTATAGAAGCGCAAAGCCCCAGTGTTGCTGCGCCTGTGAAAGCGCTTCCAAGGAAGGGTGCTGGCTAGCAACAGCTTTCAGTGCTGGCACTTTTCATCTCTGAGCAATTGCTCGACGTTTGCAATTTCTCACCTGAGCTCTCTTTAGAGTGCGCGAGAGGATGAGCAGAAGATTAGGTGGCTAGAGAAGCCCAGAGCCCCAGTGTGCTTAGGCCTACAAAAGCGCTTCCAAGGAAGAGTGCTGGCTAGCAAGAGCTTTCAGTGCTGGCACTTTTCATCTCTGAGCAATTGCTCGACGTTTGCAATTTCTCAGCTCGAGTCTACGAGACGGAAAAAGAAGGACCGTGACGTTTGGTGCGTATAGAAGCGCAAAGCCCCAGTGTTGCTGCGCCTGTGAAAGCGCTTCCAAGGAAGGGTGCTGGCTAGCAAGAGCTTTCAGTGCTGGCACTTTTCATCTCTGAGCAATTGCTCGACGTTTGCAATTTCTCACCTGAGCTCTCTTTAGAGTGCGCGAGAGGCTGAGCAGAAGATTAGGTGTCTAAAGAAGCCCAGAGCCCCAGTGTTCTTAGGCCTACAAAAGTGCTTCCAAGGAAGGGTGCTGGCTAGCAAGAGCTTTCAGTGCTGGCACTTTTCATCTCTGAGCAATTGCTCGACGTTTGCAATTTCTCAGCTCGTGTCTACGAGACGGAAAGAGAAGGACCGTGATGTTTGGTGGGTAGAAAAGCGCAAAGCCCCAGTGTTGCTGCGCCTGTGAAAGCGCTTCCAAGGAAGGGTGCTGGCTAGCAACAGCTTTCAGTGCTGGCACTTTTCATCTCTGAGCAATTGCTCGACGTTTGCAATTTCTCACCTGAGCTCTCTTTAGAGTGCGCGAGAGGATGAGCAGAAGATGAGGTGGCTAGAGAAGCCCAGAGCCCCAGTGTGCTTAGGCCTACAAAAGCGCTTCCAAGGAAGAGTACTGGCTAGCAAGAGCTTTCAGTGCTGGCACTTTTCATCTCTGAGCAATTGCTCGATGTTTGCAATTTTTCAGCTCGTGTCTACGATACAGAAAGAGAATGACAGTGACGTTTGGTGGGTATAGAAGCGCAAAGCCCCAGTGTTGCTGCGCCTGTGAAAGCGCTTCCAAGGAACGGTGCTGGCTAGCAAGAGCTTTCAGTGCTGGCACTTTTCATCTCTGAGCAATTGCTCGACGTTTGCAATTTCTCAGCTCGTGTCTACGAGACGGAAAGAGAAGGACCGTGACTTTTGGTGCGTATAGAAGCGCAAAGCCCCAGTGTTGCTGCGCCTGTGAAAGCGCTTCCAAGGAAGGGTGCTGGCTAGCAACAGCTTTCAGTGCTGGCACTTTTCAGCTCTGAGCAATTGCTCGACGTTTGCAATTTCTCACCTGAGCTCTCTTTAGAGTGTGCGAGAGGCTGAGCAGAAGATTACGTGTCTAAAGAAGCCCAGAGCCCCAGTGTTCTTAGGCCTACAAAAGCGCTTCCAAGGAAGGGTGCCGGCTAGCAACAGCTTTCAGTGCTGGCACTTTTCATCTCTGAGCAATTGCTCGACGTTTGCAATTTCTCAGCTCGTGTCTACGAGACGGAAAGAGAAGGACCGTGATGTTTGGTGGCTAGAGAAGCGCAAAGCCCCAGTGTTGCTGCGCCTGTGAAAGCGCTTCCAAGGAAGGGTGCTGGCTAGCAAGAGCTTTCAGTGCTGGCACTTTTCATCTCTGAGCAATTGCTCGACGTTTGCAATTTCTCACCTGAGCTCTCTTTAGAGTGCGCGAGAGGATGAGCAGAAGATTAGGTGTCTAAAGAAGCCCAGAGCCCCCGTGTTCTTAGGCCTACAAAAGCGCTTCCAAGGAAGGGGGCTGGCTAGCAACAGCTTTCAGTGCTGGCACTTTTCATCTCTGAGCAATTGCTCGACGTTTGCGATTTCTCAGCTCGTGTCTACGAGACGGAAAGAGAAGGACCGTGACGATTGGTGCGTATAGAAGCGCAAAGCCCCAGTGTTCCTGCGCCTGTGAAAGAGCTTCCAAGGAAGGGTGCTGGCTAGCAAGAGCTTTCAGTGCTGGCACTTTTCATCTCTGAGCAATTGCTCGACGTTTGCAATTTCTCACCTGAGCTCTCTTTAGAGTGCGCGAGAGGATGAGCAGAAGATTAGGTGGCTAGAGAAGCCCAGAGCCCCAGTGTGCTTAGGCCTACAAAAGCGCTTCCAAGGAAGGGTGCTGGCTAGCAACAGCTTTCAGTGCTGGCACTTTTCCTCTCTGAGCAATTGCTCGACGTTTGCAATTTCTCAGCTCGTGTCTACGAGACGGAAAGAGAAGGACCGTGACGTTTGGTGGCTAGAGAAGCGCAAAGCCCCAGTGTTCTTAGGCCTACAAAAGTGCTTCCAAGGAAGGGTGCTGGCTAGCAAGAGCTTTCAGTGCTGGCACTTTTCATCTCTGAGCAATTGCTCGACGTTTGCAATTTCTCACCTGAGCTCTCTTTAGAGTGCGCGAGAGGATGAGCAGAAGATTAGGTGGCTAGAGAAGCCCAGAGCCCCAGTGTGCTTAGGCCTACAAAAGCGCTTCCAAGGAAGGGGGCTGGCTAGCAAGAGCTTTCAGTGCTGGCACTTTTCATCTCTGAGCAATTGCTCGACGTTTGCAATTTCTCAGCTCGTGTCTACGAGACGGAAAGAGAATGACCGTGACGTTTGGTGGCTAGAAAAGCGCAAAGCCCCAGTGTTGCTGCGCCTGTGAAAGCGCTTCCAAGGAAGGGTGCTGGCTAGCAACAGCTTTCAGTGCTGGTACTTTTCATCTCTGAGCAATTGCTCGACGTTTGCAATTTCTCACCTGAGCTCTCTTTAGAGTGCGCGAGAGGATGAGCAGAAGATGAGGTGGCTAGAGAAGCCCAGAGCCCCAGTGTGCTTAGGCCTAAAAAAGCGCTTCCAAGGAAGGGTGCTGGCTAGCAAGAGCTTTCAGTGCTGCCACTTTTCATCTCTGAGCAATTGCTCGACGTTTGCAATTTCTCAGCTCGTGTCTACGAGACGGAAAGAGAAGGACCGTGACGTTTGGTGCGTATAGAAGCGCAAAGCCCCAGTGTTGCTGCGCCTGTGAAAGCGCTTCCAAGGAAGGGTGCTGGCTAGCAACAGCTTTCAGTGCTGGCACTTTTCATCTCCGAGCAATTGCTCGACGTTTGCAATTTCTCAGCTCGTGTCTACGAGACGGAAAGAGAAGGACGATGACGTTTCGTGGCTAGAGAAGCGCAAAGCCCCAGTGTTGCTGCGCCTGTGAAAGCGCTTCCAAGGAAGGGTGCTGGCTAGCAAGAGCTTTCAGTGCTGGCACTTTTCAGCTCTGAGCAATTGCTCGACGTTTGCAATTTCTCACCTGAGCTCTCTTTAGAGTGCGCGAGAGGATGAGCAGAAGATTAGGTGGCTAGAGAAGCCCAGAGCCCCAGTGTGCTTAGGCCTACAAAAGCGCTTCCAAGGAAGAGTGCTGGCTAGCAACAGCTTTCAGTGCTGGCACTTTTCATCTCTGAGCAATTGCTTGACGTTTGCAATTTCTCAGCTCGTGTCTACGAGACGGAAAGAGAAGGACCGTGACGTTTGGTGGCTAGAGAAGTGCAAAGCCCCAGTGTTACTGCGCCTGTGAAAGCGCTTCCAAGGAAGGGGGCTGGCTAGCAAGAGCTTTCAGTGCTGGCACTTTTCATCTCTGAGCAATTGCTCGACGTTTGCAATTTCTCACCTGAGCTCTCTTTAGAGTGCGCGAGAGGATGAGCAGAAGATGAGGTGGCTAGAGAAGCCCAGAGCCCCACTGTTCTTAGGCCTACAAAAGCGCTTCCAAGGAAGAGTGCTGGCTAGCAACAGCTTTCAGTGCTGGCACTTTTCATCTCTGAGCAATTGCTCGACGTTTGCAATTTCTCAGCTCGAGTCTACGAGACGGAAAGAGAAGGACCGTGACGTTTGGTGCGTATAGAAGCGCAAAGCCCCAGTGTTGCTGCGCCTGTGAAAGAGCTTCCAAGGAAGGGTGCTGGCTAGCAACAGCTTTCAGTGCTGGTACTTTTCATCTCTGAGCAATTGCTCGACGTTTGCAATTTCTCACCTGAGCTCTCTTTAGAGTGCGCGAGAGGATGAGCAGAAGATTAGGTGTCTAAAGAAGCCCAGAGCCCCAGTGTTCTTAGGCCTACAAAAACGCTTCCAAGGAAGGGGGCTGGCTAGCAACAGCTTTCAGTGCTGGCACTTTTCATCTCTGAGCAATTGCTCGACGTTTGCAATTTCTCAGCTCGTGTCTACGAGACGGAAAGAGAATGACCGTGATGTTTGGTGGGTAGAAAAGCGCAAAGCCCCAGTGTTGCTGCGCCTGTGAAAGCGCTTCCAAGGAAGGCTGCTGGCTAGCAACAGCTTTCAGTGCTGGCACTTTTCATCTCTGAGCAATTGCTCGACGTTTGCAATTTCTCACCTGAGCTCTCTTTAGAGTGCGCGAGAGGATGAGCAGAAGATGAGGTGGCTAGAGAAGCCCAGAGCCCCAGTGTGCTTAGGCCTACAAAAGCGCTTCCAAGGAAGGGTGCTGGCTAGCAAGAGCTTTCAGTGCTGGCACTTTTCATCTCTGAGCAATTGCTCGACGTTTGCAATTTCTCAGCTCGTGTCTACGAGACGGAAAGAGAAGGACCGTGACGTTTGGTGGCTAGAGAAGCGCAAAGCCCCAGTGTTGCTGCGCCTGTGAAAGCGCTTCCAAGGAAGGGTGCTGGCTAGCAAGAGCTTTCAGTGCTGGCACTTTTCATCTCTGAGCAATTGCTCGATGTTTGCAATTTCTCACCTGAGCTCTCTTTAGAGTGCGCGAGAGGATGAGCAGAAGATTAGGTGTCTAAAGAAGCCCAGAGCCCCCGTGTTCTTAGGCCTACAAAAGCGCTTCCAAGGAAGGGGGCTGGCTAGCAACAGCTTTCAGTGCTGGCACTTTTCATCTCTGAGCAATTGCTCGACGTTTGCAATTTCTCAGCTCGTGTCTACGAGACGGAAAGAGAAGGACCGTGACGTTTGGTGCGTATAGAAGCGCAAAGCCCCAGTGTTGCTGCGCCTGTGAAAGCGCTTCCAAGGAAGGGTGCTGGCTAGCAACAGCTTTCAGTGCTGGCACTTTTCATCTCTGAGCAATTGCTCGACGTTTGCAATTTCTCACCTGAGCTCTCTTTAGAGTGCGCGAGAGGATGAGCAGAAGATTAGGTGGCTAGAGAAGCCCAGAGCCCCAGTGTGCTTAGGCCTACAAAAGCGCTTCCAAGGAAGAGTGCTGGCTAGCAAGAGCTTTCAGTGCTGGCACTTTTCATCTCTGAGCAATTGCTCGACGTTTGCAATTTCTCAGCTCGAGTCTACGAGACGGAAAAAGAAGGACCGTGACGTTTGGTGCGTATAGAAGCGCAAAGCCCCAGTGTTGCTGCGCCTGTGAAAGCGCTTCCAAGGAAGGGTGCTGGCTAGCAAGAGCTTTCAGTGCTGGCACTTTTCATCTCTGAGCAATTGCTCGACGTTTGCAATTTCTCACCTGAGCTCTCTTTAGAGTGCGCGAGAGGCTGAGCAGAAGATTAGGTGTCTAAAGAAGCCCAGAGCCCCAGTGTTCTTAGGCCTACAAAAGTGCTTCCAAGGAAGGGTGCTGGCTAGCAAGAGCTTTCAGTGCTGGCACTTTTCATCTCTGAGCAATTGCTCGACGTTTGCAATTTCTCAGCTCGTGTCTACGAGACGGAAAGAGAAGGACCGTGATGTTTGGTGGGTAGAAAAGCGCAAAGCCCCAGTGTTGCTGCGCCTGTGAAAGCGCTTCCAAGGAAGGGTGCTGGCTAGCAACAGCTTTCAGTGCTGGCACTTTTCATCTCTGAGCAATTGCTCGACGTTTGCAATTTCTCACCTGAGCTCTCTTTAGAGTGCGCGAGAGGATGAGCAGAAGATGAGGTGGCTAGAGAAGCCCAGAGCCCCAGTGTGCTTAGGCCTACAAAAGCGCTTCCAAGGAAGAGTACTGGCTAGCAAGAGCTTTCAGTGCTGGCACTTTTCATCTCTGAGCAATTGCTCGATGTTTGCAATTTTTCAGCTCGTGTCTACGATACAGAAAGAGAATGACAGTGACGTTTGGTGGGTATAGAAGCGCAAAGCCCCAGTGTTGCTGCGCCTGTGAAAGCGCTTCCAAGGAACGGTGCTGGCTAGCAAGAGCTTTCAGTGCTGGCACTTTTCATCTCTGAGCAATTGCTCGACGTTTGCAATTTCTCAGCTCGTGTCTACGAGACGGAAAGAGAAGGACCGTGACTTTTGGTGCGTATAGAAGCGCAAAGCCCCAGTGTTGCTGCGCCTGTGAAAGCGCTTCCAAGGAAGGGTGCTGGCTAGCAACAGCTTTCAGTGCTGGCACTTTTCAGCTCTGAGCAATTGCTCGACGTTTGCAATTTCTCACCTGAGCTCTCTTTAGAGTGTGCGAGAGGCTGAGCAGAAGATTACGTGTCTAAAGAAGCCCAGAGCCCCAGTGTTCTTAGGCCTACAAAAGCGCTTCCAAGGAAGGGTGCCGGCTAGCAACAGCTTTCAGTGCTGGCACTTTTCATCTCTGAGCAATTGCTCGACGTTTGCAATTTCTCAGCTCGTGTCTACGAGACGGAAAGAGAAGGACCGTGATGTTTGGTGGCTAGAGAAGCGCAAAGCCCCAGTGTTGCTGCGCCTGTGAAAGCGCTTCCAAGGAAGGGTGCTGGCTAGCAAGAGCTTTCAGTGCTGGCACTTTTCATCTCTGAGCAATTGCTCGACGTTTGCAATTTCTCACCTGAGCTCTCTTTAGAGTGCGCGAGAGGATGAGCAGAAGATTAGGTGTCTAAAGAAGCCCAGAGCCCCCGTGTTCTTAGGCCTACAAAAGCGCTTCCAAGGAAGGGGGCTGGCTAGCAACAGCTTTCAGTGCTGGCACTTTTCATCTCTGAGCAATTGCTCGACGTTTGCGATTTCTCAGCTCGTGTCTACGAGACGGAAAGAGAAGGACCGTGACGATTGGTGCGTATAGAAGCGCAAAGCCCCAGTGTTCCTGCGCCTGTGAAAGAGCTTCCAAGGAAGGGTGCTGGCTAGCAAGAGCTTTCAGTGCTGGCACTTTTCATCTCTGAGCAATTGCTCGACGTTTGCAATTTCTCACCTGAGCTCTCTTTAGAGTGCGCGAGAGGATGAGCAGAAGATTAGGTGGCTAGAGAAGCCCAGAGCCCCAGTGTGCTTAGGCCTACAAAAGCGCTTCCAAGGAAGAGTGCTGGCTAGCAAGAGCTTTCAGTGCTGGCACTTTTCATCTCTGAGCAATTGCTTGACGTTTGCAATTTCTCAGCTCGTGTCTACGAGACGGAAAGAGAAGGACCGTGACGTTTGGTGGGTAGAGAAGCGCAAAGCCCCAGTGTTCTTAGGCCTACAAAAGTGCTTCCAAGGAAGGGTGCTGGCTAGCAAGAGCTTTCAGTGCTGGCACTTTTCATCTCTGAGCAATTGCTCGACGTTTGCAATTTCTCACCTGAGCTCTCTTTAGAGTGCGCGAGAGGATGAGCAGAAGATTAGGTGGCTAGAGAAGCCCAGAGCCCCAGTGTGCTTAGGCCTACAAAAGCGCTTCCAAGGAAGGGGGCTGGCTAGCAAGAGCTTTCAGTGCTGGCACTTTTCATCTCTGAGCAATTGCTCGACGTTTGCAATTTCTCAGCTCGTGTCTACGAGACGGAAAGAGAATGACCGTGACGTTTGGTGGCTAGAAAAGCGCAAAGCCCCAGTGTTGCTGCGCCTGTGAAAGCGCTTCCAAGGAAGGGTGCTGGCTAGCAACAGCTTTCAGTGCTGGTACTTTTCATCTCTGAGCAATTGCTCGACGTTTGCAATTTCTCACCTGAGCTCTCTTTAGAGTGCGCGAGAGGATGAGCAGAAGATTAGGTGGCTAGAGAAGCCCAGAGCCCCAGTGTGCTTAGGCCTAAAAAAGCGCTTCCAAGGAAGGGTGCTGGCTAGCAAGAGCTTTCAGTGCTGGCACTTTTCATCTCTGAGCAATTGCTCGACGTTTGCAATTTCTCAGCTCGTGTCTACGAGACGGAAAGAGAAGGACCGTGACGTTTGGTGCGTATAGAAACGCAAAGCCCCAGTGTTGCTGCGCCTGTGAAAGCGCTTCCAAGGAAGGGTGCTGGCTAGCAACAGCTTTCAGTGCTGGCACTTTTCATCTCCGAGCAATTGCTCGACGTTTGCAATTTCTCAGCTCGTGTCTACGAGACGGAAAGAGAAGGACGATGACGTTTCGTGGCTAGAGAAGCGCAAAGCCCCAGTGTTGCTGCGCCTGTGAAAGCGCTTCCAAGGAAGGGTGCTGGCTAGCAACAGCTTTCAGTGCTGGCACTTTTCAGCTCTGAGCAATTGCTCGACGTTTGCAATTTCTCACCTGAGCTCTCTTTAGAGTGCGCGAGAGGATGAGCAGAAGATTAGGTGGCTAGAGAAGCCCAGAGCCCCAGTGTGCTTAGGCCTACAAAAGCGCTTCCAAGGAAGAGTGCTGGCTAGCAACAGCTTTCAGTGCTGGCACTTTTCATCTCTGAGCAATTGCTTGACGTTTGCAATTTCTCAGCTCGTGTCTACGAGACGGAAAGAGAAGGACCGTGACGTTTGGTGGCTAGAGAAGTGCAAAGCCCCAGTGTTACTGCGCCTGTGAAAGCGCTTCCAAGGAAGGGTGCTGGCTAGCAACAGCTTTCAGTGCTGGCACTTTTCATCTCTGAGCAATTGCTCGACGTTTGCAATTTCTCACCTGAGCTCTCTTTAGAGTGCGCGAGAGGATGAGCAGAAGATGAGGTGGCTAGAGAAGCCCAGAGCCCCACTGTTCTTAGGCCTACAAAAGCGCTTCCAAGGAAGAGTGCTGGCTAGCAACAGCTTTCAGTGCTGGCACTTTTCATCTCTGAGCAATTGCTCGACGTTTGCAATTTCTCAGCTCGAGTCTACGAGACGGAAAGAGAAGGACCGTGACGTTTGGTGCGTATAGAAGCGCAAAGCCCCAGTGTTGCTGCGCCTGTGAAAGAGATTCCAAGGAAGGGTGCTGGCTAGCAACAGCTTTCAGTGCTGGTACTTTTCATCTCTGAGCAATTGCTCGACGTTTGCAATTTCTCACCTGAGCTCTCTTTAGAGTGCGCGAGAGGATGAGCAGAAGATTAGGTGTCTAAAGAAGCCCAGAGCCCCAGTGTTCTTAGGCCTACAAAACCGCTTCCAAGGAAGGGGGCTGGCTAGCAAGAGCTTTCAGTGCTGGCACTTTTCATCTCTGAGCAATTGCTCGACGTTTGCAATTTCTCAGCTCGTGTCTACGAGACGGAAAGAGAATGACCGTGATGTTTGGTGGGTAGAAAAGCGCAAAGCCCCAGTGTTGCTGCGCCTGTGAAAGCGCTTCCAAGGAAGGCTGCTGGCTAGCAACAGCTTTCAGTGCTGGCACTTTTCCTCTCTGAGCAATTGCTCGACGTTTGCAATTTCTCAGCTCGTGTCTACGAGACGGAAAGAGAAGGACCGTGACGTTTGGTGGGTAGAGAAGCGCAAAGCCCCAGTGTTCTTAGGCCTACAAAAGTGCTTCCAAGGAAGGGTGCTGGCTAGCAACAGCTTTCAGTGCTGGCACTTTTCATCTCTGAGCAATTGCTCGACGTTTGCAATTTCTCACCTGAGCTCTCTTTAGAGTGCGCGAGAGGATGAGCAGAAGATTAGGTGGCTAGAGAAGCCCAGAGCCCCAGTGTGCTTAGGCCTAAAAAAGCGCTTCCAAGGAAGGGTGCTGGCTAGCAACAGCTTTCAGTGCTGGCACTTTTCATCTCTGAGCAATTGCTCGACGTTTGCAATTTCTCAGCTCGTGTCTACGAGACGGAAAGAGAAGGACCGTGACGTTTGGTGGCTAGAAAAGCGCAAAGCCCCAGTGTTGCTGCGCCTGTGAAAGCGCTTCCAAGGAAGGGTGCTGGCTAGCAACAGCTTTCAGTGCTGGCACTTTTCATCTCTGAGCAATTGCTCGACGTTTGCAATTTCTCACCTGAGCTCTCTTTAGAGTGCGCGAGAGGATGAGCAGAAGATTAGGTGGCTAGAGAAGCCCAGAGCCCCAGTGTGCTTAGGCCTACAAAAGCGCTTCCAAGGAAGGGTGCTGGCTAGCAAGAGCTTTCAGTGCTGGCACTTTTCATCTCTGAGCAATTGCTCGACGTTTGCAATTTCTCAGCTCGTGTCTACGAGACGGAAAGAGAAGGACCGTGACGTTTGGTGCGTATAGAAGCGCAAAGCCCCAGTGTTGCTGCGCCTGTGAAAGCGCTTCCAAGGAAGGGTGCTGGCTAGCAACAGCTTTCAGTGCTGGCACTTTTCATCTCTGAGCAATTGCTCGACGTTTGCAATTTCTCAGCTCGTGTCAACGAGACGGAAAGAGAATGACCGTGACGTTTGGTGGCTAGAGAAGCACAAAACACCAGTGTTGCTGCGACTGTGAAAGCGCTTCCAAGGAAGGGTGCTGGCTAGCAACAGCTTTCCGTGCTGGCACTTTTCATCTCTGAGCAATTGCTCGACGTTTGCAATTTCTCACCTGAGCTCTCTTTAGAGTGCGCGAGAGGATGAGCAGAAGATTAGGTGGCTAGAGAAGCGCAAAGCCCCAGTGTTGCTGCGCCTGTGAAAGCGCTTCCAAGGAAGGGTGCTGGCTAGCAAGAGCTTTCAGTGCTGGCACTTTTCATCTCTGAGCAATTGCTCGACGTTTGCAATTTCTCACCTGAGCTCTCTTTAGAGTGCGCGAGAGGATGAGCAGAAGATTAGGTGGCTAGAGAAGCCCAGAGCCCCAGTGTGCTTAGGCCTACAAAAGCGCTTCCAAGGAAGAGTGCTGGCTAGCAAGAGCTTTCAGTGCTGGCACTTTTCATCTCTGAGCAATTGCTCGACGTTTGCAATTTCTCAGCTCGTGTCTACGAGACGGAAAGAGAAGGACCGTGACGTTTGGTGGCTAGAGAAGCGCAAAGCCCCAGTGTTGCTGCGCCTGTGAAAGCGCTTCCAAGGAAGGGTGCTGGCTAGCAACAGCTTTCAGTGCTGGCACTTTTCATCTCTGAGCAATTGCTCGACGTTTGCAATTTCTCAGCTCGTGTCTACGAGACGGAAAGAGAATGACCGTGACGTTTGGTGGGTAGAGAAGCGCAAAGCCCCAGTGTTACTGCGCCTGTGAAAGTGCTTCCAAGGAAGGGTGCTGGCTAGCAAGAGCTTTCAGTGCTGGCACTTTTCATCTCTGAGCAATTGCTCGACGTTTGCAATTTCTCAGCTCGTGTCTACGAAACGGAAAGAGAAGGACCGTGACGTTTGGTGCGTAAAGAAGCGCAAAGCCCCAGTGTTGCTGCGCCTGTGAAAGCGCTTCCAAGGAAGGGTGCTGGCTAGCAACAGCTTTCAGTGCTGGCACTTTTCAGCTCTGAGCAATTGCTCGACGTTTGCAATTTCTCACCTGAGCTCTCTTTAGAGTGCGCGAGAGGCTGAGCAGAAGATTAGGTGTCTAAAGAAGCCCAGAGCCCCAGTGTTCTTAGGCCTACAAAACCGCTTCCAAGGAAGGGGGCTGGCTAGCAACAGCTTTCAGTGCTGGCACTTTTCATCTCTGAGCAATTGCTCGACGTTTGCAATTTCTCAGCTCGTGTCTACGACACGGAAAGAGAAGGACCGTGACGTTTGGTGCGTATAGAAGCGCAAAGCCCCAGTGTTGCTGCGCCTGTGAAAGCGCTTCCAAGGAAGGGTGCTGGCTAGCAACAGCTTTCAGTGCTGGCACTTTTCATCTCTGAGCAATTGCTCGACGTTTGCAATTTCTCACCTGAGCTCTCTTTAGAGTGCGTGAGAGGCTGAGCAGAAGATTAGGTGTCTGAAGAAGCCCAGAGCCCCAGTGTTCTTAGGCCTACAAAAGCGCTTCCAAGGAAGGGGGCTGGCTAGCAACAGCTTTCAGTGCTGGCACTTTTCATCTCTGAGCAATTGCTCGACGTTTGCAATTTCTCACCTGAGCTCTCTTTAGAGTGCGCGAGAGGATGAGCAGAAGATTAGGTGGCTAGAGAAGCCCAGAGCCACAGTGTGCTTAGGCCTACAAAAGCGCTTCCAAGGAAGAGTGCTGGCTAGCAAGAGCTTTCAGTGCTGGCACTTTTCATCTCTGAGCAATTGCTCGACGTTTGCAATTTCTCAGCTCGTGTCTACGAGACGGAAAGAGAATGACCGTGACGTTTGGTGGGTAGAGAAGCGCAAAGCCCCAGTGTTACTGCGCCTGTGAAAGCGCTTCCAAGGAAGGGTGCTGGCTAGCAAGAGCTTTCAGTGCTGGCACTTTTCATCTCTGAGCAATTGCTCGACGTTTGCAATTTCTAACCTGAGCTCTCTTTAGAGTGCGCGAGAGGATGAGCAGAAGATTACGTGTCTAAAGAAGCCCAGAGCCCCAGTGTTCTTAGGCCTACAAAAGCGCTTCCAAGGAAGGGTGCCGGCTAGCAACAGCTTTCAGTGCTGGCACTTTTCATCTCTGAGCAATTGCTCGACGTTTGCAATTTCTCAGCTCGTGTCTACGAGACGGAAAGAGAAGGACCGTGATGTTTGGTGCGTATAGAAGCGCAAAGCCCCAGTGTTCCTGCGCCTGTGAAAGCGCTTCCAAGGAAGGGTGCTGGCTAGCAACAGCTTTCAGTGCTGGCACTTTTCATCTCTGAGCAATTGCTCGACGTTTGCAATTTCTCACCTGAGCTCTCTTTAGAGTGCGCGAGAGGATGAGCAGAAGATTAGGTGGGTAGAGAAGCGCAAAGCCCCAGTGTGCTTAGGCCTACAAAAGCGCTTCCAAGGAAGGGTGCTGGCTAGCAACAGCTTTCAGTGCTGGCACTTTTCATCTCTGAGCAATTGCTCGACGTTTGCAATTTCTCAGCTCGTGTCTACGAGACGGAGAGATAGTGACCGTGACGTTTGGTGGCTAGAGAAGCGCAAAGCCCCAGTGTTGCTGCGCCTGTGAAAGCGCTTCCAAGGAAGGGTGCTGGCTAGCAACAGCTTTCAGTGTTGGCACTTTTCAGCTCTGAGCAATTGCTCGACGTTTGCAATTTCTCACCTGAGCTCTCTTTAGAGTGCGTGAGAGGATGAGCAGAAGATTAGGTGGCTAGAGAAGCCCAGAGCCCCAGTGTTCTTAGGCCTACAAAAGTGCTTCCAAGGAAGAGTGCTGGCTAGCAAGAGCTTTCAGTGCTGGCACTTTTCATCTCTGAGCAATTGCTTGACGTTTGCAATTTCTCAGCTCGTGTCTACGAGACGGAAAGAGAAGGACCGTGACGTTTGGTGGCTAGAGAAGTGCAAAGCCCCAGTGTTACTGCGCCTGTGAAAGCGCTTCCAAGGAAGGGTGCTGGCTAGCAACAGCTTTCAGTGCTGGCACTTTTCATCTCTGAGCAATTGCTCGACGTTTGCAATTTCTCACCTGAGCTCTCTTTAGAGTGCGTGAGAGGATGAGCAGAAGATTAGGTGGCTAGAGAAGCCCAGAGCCCCAGTGTGCTTAGGCCTACAAAAGCGCTTCCAAGGAAGGGTGCTGGCTAGCAACAGCTTTCAGTGCTGGCACTTTTCATCTCTGAGCAATTGCTCGACGTTTGCAATTTCTCAGCTCGTGTCTACGAGACGGAAAGAGAATGACCGTGACGTTTGGTGCGTATAGAAGCGCAAAGCCCCAGTGTTGCTGCGCCTGTGAAAGCGCTTCCAAGGAAGGGTGCTGGCTAGCAACAGCTTTCAGTGCTGGTACTTTTCATCTCTGAGCAATTGCTCGACGTTTGCAATTTCTCACCTGATCTCTCTTTAGAGTGCGCGAGAGGATGAGCAGAAGATTAGGTGTCTAAAGAAGCCCAGAGCCCCAGTGTTCTTAGGCCTACAAAAACGCTTCCATGGAAGGGGGCTGGCTAGCAACAGCTTTCAGTGCTGGCACTTTTCATCTCTGAGCAATTGCTCGACGTTTGCAATTTCTCAGCTCGTGTCTACGAGACGGAAAGAGAAGGACCGTGATGTTTGGTGCGTATAGAAGCGCAAAGCCCCAGTGTTGCTGCGCCTGTGAAAGCGCTTCCAAGGAAGGGTGCTGGCTAGCAAGAGCTTTCAGTGCTGGCACTTTTCATCTCCGAGCAATTGCTCGACGTTTGCAATTTCTCAGCTCGTGTCTACGAGACGGAAAGAGAAGGACCGTGACGTTTGGTGGCTAGAGAAGCACAAAACAACAGTGTTGCTGCGACTGTGAAAGCGCTTCCAAGGAAGGGTGCTGGCTAGCAAGAGCTTTCAGTGCTGGCACTTTTCATCTCTGAGCAATTGCTCCACGTTTGCAATTTCTCAGCTCGTGTCTACGAGACGGAAAGAGAATGACCGTGTCGTTTGGTGGGTAGAGAAGCGCAAAGCCCCAGTGTTACTGCGCCTGTGAAAGTGCTTCCAAGGAAGGGTGCTGGCTAGCAAGAGCTTTCAGTGCTGGCACTTTTCATCTCTGAGCAATTGCTCGACGTTTGCAATTTCTCACCTGAGCTCTCTTTAGAGTGCGCGAGAGGATGAGCAGAAGATTAGGTGGCTAGAGAAGCCCAGAGCCCCAGTGTGCTTAGGCCTACAAAAGCGCTTCCAAGGAAGGGGGCTGGCTAGCAACAGCTTTCAGTGCTGGCACTTTTCATCTCTGAGCAATTGCTCGACGTTTGCAATTTCTCAGCTCGTGTCTACGAGACGGAAAGAGAATGACCGTGTCGTTTGGTGGCTAGAGAAGCGCAAAGCCCCAGTGTTGCTGCGCCTGTGAAAGAGCTTCCAAGGAAGGGTGCTGGCTAGCAAGAGCTTTCAGTGCTGGCACTTTTCATCTCTGAGCAATTGCTCGACGTTTGCAATTTCTCACCTGAGCTCTCTTTAGAGTGCGCGAGAGGATGAGCAGAAGATTAGGTGTCTAAAGAAGCCCAGAGCCCCAGTGTTCTTAGGCCTACAAAAGCGCTTCCAAGGAAGGGGGCTGGCTAGCAACAGCTTTCAGTGCTGGCACTTTTCATCTCTGAGCAATTGCTCGATGTTTGCAATTTCTCAGCTCCTGTCTACGAGACGGAAAGAGAAGGACCGTGATGTTTGGTGGGTAGAGAAGCGCAAAGCCCCAGTGTTGCTGCACCTGTGAAAGCGCTTCCAAGGAAGGGTGCTGGCTAGCAACAGCTTTCCGTGCTGGCACTTTTCATCTCTGAGCAATTGCTCGACGTTTGCAATTTCTCACCTGAGCTCTCTTTAGAGTGCGCGAGAGGATGAGCAGAAGATTAGGTGGCTAGAGAAGCGCAAAGCCCCAGTGTTGCTGCGCCTGTGAAAGCGCTTCCAAGGAAGGGTGCTGGCTAGCAACAGCTTTCAGTGCTGGCACTTTTCATCTCTGAGCAATTGCTCGACGTTTGCAATTTCTCACCTGAGC
This sequence comes from Sarcoramphus papa, assembly GCA_037962945.1. Taxonomy (NCBI): domain Eukaryota; kingdom Metazoa; phylum Chordata; class Aves; order Accipitriformes; family Cathartidae; genus Sarcoramphus; species Sarcoramphus papa. Next base: position 16,303,678 of record CM075595.1, on the reverse strand, counting down.
TCTCTTTAGAGTGCGCGAGAGGATGAGCAGAAGATTAGGTGGCTAGAGAAGCCCAGAGCCCCAGTGTGCTTAGGCCTACAAAAGCGCTTCCAAGGAAGAGTGCTGGCTAGCAACAGCTTTCAGTGCTGGCACTTTTCATCTCTGAGCAATTGCTCGATGTTTGCAATTTCTCAGCTCGAGTCTACGAGACAGAAAGAGAATGACAGTGACGTTTGGTGGCTAGAGAAGCGCAAAGCCCCAGTGTTGCTGCGCCTGTGAAAGCGCTTCCAAGGAAGGGTGCTGGCTAGCAAGAGCTTTCAGTGCTGGCACTTTTCATCTCTGAGCAATTGCTCGACGTTTGCAATTTCTCAGCTCGTGTCTACGAGACGGAAAGAGAAGGACCGTGACGTTTGGTGCGTATAGAAGCGCAAAGCCCCAGTGTTGCTGCGCCTGTGAAAGCGCTTCCAAGGAAGGGTGCTGGCTAGCAACAGCTTTCAGTGCTGGCACTTTTCATCTCTGAGCAATTGCTCGACGTTTGCAATTTCTCACCTGAGCTCTCTTTAGAGTGCGCGAGAGGATGAGCAGAAGATTAGGTGGCTAGAGAAGCCCAGAGCCCCAGTGTGCTTAGGCCTACAAAAGCGCTTCCAAGGAAGGGTGCTGGCTAGCAACAGCTTTCAGTGCTGGCACTTTTCATCTCTGAGCAATTGCTCGACGTTTGCAATTTCTCAGCTCGTGTCTACGAGACGGAAAGAGAATGACCGTGATGTTTGGTGGGTAGAGAAGCGCAAAGCCCCAGTGTTGCTGCGCCTGTGAAAGAGCTTCCAAGGAAGGGTGCTGGCTAGCAACAGCTTTCAGTGCTGGCACTTTTCATCTCTGAGCAATTGCTCGACGTTTGCAATTTCTCACCTGAGCTCTCTTTAGAGTGCGCGAGAGGATGAGCAGAAGATTAGGTGTCTAAAGAAGCCCAGAGCCCCAGTGTTCTTAGGCCTACAAAAGCGCTTCCAAGGAAGGGGGCTGGCTAGCAACAGCTTTCAGTGCTGGCACTTTTCATCTCTGAGCAATTGCTCGATGTTTGCAATTTCTCAGCTCGTGTCTACGAGACGGAAAGAGAAGGACCGTGATGTTTGGTGGGTAGAGAAGCGCAAAGCCCCAGTGTTGCTGCACCTGTGAAAGCGCTTCCAAGGAAGGGTGCTGGCTAGCAACAGCTTTCCGTGCTGGCACTTTTCATCTCTGAGCAATTGCTCGACGTTTGCAATTTCTCACCTGAGTTCTCTTTAGAGTGCGCGAGAGGATGAGCAGAAGATTAGGTGGCTAGAGAAGCGCAAAGCCCCAGTGTTGCTGCGCCTGTGAAAGCGCTTCCAAGGAAGGGTGCTGGCTAGCAAGAGCTTTCAGTGCTGGCACTTTTCATCTCTGAGCAATTGCTCGACGTTTGCAATTTCTCACCTGAGCTCTCTTTAGAGTGCGCGAGAGGATGAGCAGAAGATTAGGTGGCTAGAGAAGCCCAGAGCCCCAGTGTGCTTAGGCCTACAAAAGCGCTTCCAAGGAAGAGTGCTGGCTAGCAACAGCTTTCAGTGCTGGCACTTTTCATCTCTGAGCAATTGCTCGATGTTTGCAATTTCTCAGCTCGAGTCTACGAGACAGAAAGAGAATGACAGTGACGTTTGGTGGCTAGAGAAGCGCAAAGCCCCAGTGTTGCTGCGCCTGTGAAAGCGCTTCCAAGGAAGGGTGCTGGCTAGCAAGAGCTTTCAGTGCTGGCACTTTTCATCTCTGAGCAATTGCTCGACGTTTGCAATTTCTCAGCTCGTGTCTACGAGACGGAAAGAGAAGGACCGTGACGTTTGGTGCGTATAGAAGCGCAAAGCCCCAGTGTTGCTGCGCCTGTGAAAGCGCTTCCAAGGAAGGGTGCTGGCTAGCAACAGCTTTCAGTGCTGGCACTTTTCATCTCTGAGCAATTGCTCGACGTTTGCAATTTCTCACCTGAGCTCTCTTTAGAGTGCGCGAGAGGATGAGCAGAAGATTAGGTGGCTAGAGAAGCCCAGAGCCCCAGTGTGCTTAGGCCTACAAAAGCGCTTCCAAGGAAGGGTGCTGGCTAGCAACAGCTTTCCGTGCTGGCACTTTTCATCTCTGAGCAATTGCTCGACGTTTGCAATTTCTCAGCTCGTGTCTACGAGACGGAAAGAGAATGACCGTGATGTTTGGTGGGTAGAGAAGCGCAAAGCCCCAGTGTTGCTGCGCCTGTGAAAGAGCTTCCAAGGAAGGGTGCTGGCTAGCAACAGCTTTCAGTGCTGGCACTTTTCATCTCTGAGCAATTGCTCGACGTTTGCAATTTCTCACCTGAGCTCTCTTTAGAGTGCGCGAGAGGATGAGCAGAAGATTAGGTGTCTAAAGAAGCCCAGAGCCCCAGTGTTCTTAGGCCTACAAAAGCGCTTCCAAGGAAGGGGGCTGGCTAGCAACAGCTTTCAGTGCTGGCACTTTTCATCTCTGAGCAATTGCTCGACGTTTGCAATTTCTCAGCTCCTGTCTACGAGACGGAAAGAGAAGGACCGTGATGTTTGGTGGGTAGAGAAGCGCAAAGCCCCAGTGTTGCTGCACCTGTGAAAGCGCTTCCAAGGAAGGGTGCTGGCTAGCAACAGCTTTCCGTGCTGGCACTTTTCATCTCTGAGCAATTGCTCGACGTTTGCAATTTCTCACCTGAGCTCTCTTTAGAGTGCGCGAGAGGATGAGCAGAAGATTAGGTGGCTAGAGAAGCGCAAAGCCCCAGTGTTGCTGCGCCTGTGAAAGCGCTTCCAAGGAAGGGTGCTGGCTAGCAACAGCTTTCAGTGCTGGCACTTTTCATCTCTGAGCAATTGCTCGACGTTTGCAATTTCTCACCTGAGCTCTCTTTAGAGTGCGCGAGAGGATGAGCAGAAGATTAGGTGGCTAGAGAAGCCCAGAGCCCCAGTGTGCTTAGGCCTACAAAAGCGCTTCCAAGGAAGAGTGCTGGCTAGCAACAGCTTTCAGTGCTGGCACTTTTCATCTCTGAGCAATTGCTCGATGTTTGCAATTTCTCAGCTCGAGTCTACGAGACAGAAAGAGAATGACAGTGACGTTTGGTGGCTAGAGAAGCGCAAAGCCCCAGTGTTGCTGCGCCTGTGAAAGCGCTTCCAAGGAAGGGTGCTGGCTAGCAAGAGCTTTCAGTGCTGGCACTTTTCATCTCTGAGCAATTGCTCGACGTTTGCAATTTCTCAGCTCGTGTCTACGAGACGGAAAGAGAAGGACCGTGACGTTTGGTGCGTATAGAAGCGCAAAGCCCCAGTGTTGCTGCGCCTGTGAAAGCGCTTCCAAGGAAGGGTGCTGGCTAGCAACAGCTTTCAGTGCTGGCACTTTTCATCTCTGAGCAATTGCTCGACGTTTGCAATTTCTCACCTGAGCTCTCTTTAGAGTGCGCGAGAGGATGAGCAGAAGATTAGGTGGCTAGAGAAGCCCAGAGCCCCAGTGTGCTTAGGCCTACAAAAGCGCTTCCAAGGAAGGGTGCTGGCTAGCAACAGCTTTCAGTGCTGGCACTTTTCATCTCTGAGCAATTGCTCGACGTTTGCAATTTCTCAGCTCGTGTCTACGAGACGGAAAGAGAATGACCGTGATGTTTGGTGGGTAGAGAAGCGCAAAGCCCCAGTGTTGCTGCGCCTGTGAAAGAGCTTCCAAGGAAGGGTGCTGGCTAGCAAGAGCTTTCAGTGCTGGCACTTTTCAGCTCTGAGCAATTGCTCGACGTTTGCAATTTCTCACCTGAGCTCTCTTTAGAGTGCGCGAGAGGATGAGCAGAAGATTAGGTGTCTAAAGAAGCCCAGAGCCCCAGTGTTCTTAGGCCTACAAAAGCGCTTCCAAGGAAGGGGGCTGGCTAGCAACAGCTTTCAGTGCTGGCACTTTTCATCTCTGAGCAATTGCTCGATGTTTGCAATTTCTCAGCTCGTGTCTACGAGACGGAAAGAGAAGGACCGTGATGTTTGGTGGGTAGAGAAGCGCAAAGCCCCAGTGTTGCTGCACCTGTGAAAGCGCTTCCAAGGAAGGGTGCTGGCTAGCAACAGCTTTCCGTGCTGGCACTTTTCATCTCTGAGCAATTGCTCGACGTTTGCAATTTCTCACCTGAGCTCTCTTTAGAGTGCGCGAGAGGATGAGCAGAAGATTAGGTGGCTAGAGAAGCGCAAAGCCCCAGTGTTGCTGCGCCTGTGAAAGCGCTTCCAAGGAAGGGTGCTGGCTAGCGACAGCTTTCAGTGCTGGCACTTTTCATCTCTGAGCAATTGCTCGACGTTTGCAATTTCTCACCTGAGCTCTCTTTAGAGTGCGCGAGAGGATGAGCAGAAGATTAGGTGGCTAGAGAAGCCCAGAGCCCCAGTGTGCTTAGGCCTACAAAAGCGCTTCCAAGGAAGGGTGCTGGCTAGCAACAGCTTTCAGTGCTGGCACTTTTCATCTCTGAGCAATTGCTCGACGTTTGCAATTTCTCAGCTCGTGTCTACGAGACGGAAAGAGAATGACCGTGATGTTTGGTGGGTAGAGAAGCGCAAAGCCCCAGTGTTGCTGCGCCTGTGAAAGAGCTTCCAAGGAAGGGTGCTGGCTAGCAACAGCTTTCAGTGCTGGCACTTTTCATCTCTGAGCAATTGCTCGACGTTTGCAATTTCTCACCTGAGCTCTCTTTAGAGTGCGCGAGAGGATGAGCAGAAGATTAGGTGTCTAAAGAAGCCCAGAGCCCCAGTGTTCTTAGGCCTACAAAAGCGCTTCCAAGGAAGGGTGCTGGCTAGCAACAGCTTTCAGTGCTGGCACTTTTCATCTCTGAGCAATTGCTCGATGTTTGCAATTTCTCAGCTCGTGTCTACGAGACGGAAAGAGAAGGACCGTGATGTTTGGTGGGTAGAGAAGCGCAAAGCCCCAGTGTTGCTGCACCTGTGAAAGCGCTTCCAAGGAAGGGTGCTGGCTAGCAACAGCTTTCCGTGCTGGCACTTTTCATCTCTGAGCAATTGCTCGACGTTTGCAATTTCTCACCTGAGCTCTCTTTAGAGTGCGCGAGAGGATGAGCAGAAGATTAGGTGGCTAGAGAAGCGCAAAGCCCCAGTGTTGCTGCGCCTGTGAAAGCGCTTCCAAGGAAGGGTGCTGGCTAGCAACAGCTTTCAGTGCTGGCACTTTTCATCTCTGAGCAATTGCTCGACGTTTGCAATTTCTCACCTGAGCTCTCTTTAGAGTGCGCGAGAGGATGAGCAGAAGATTAGGTGGCTAGAGAAGCCCAGAGCCCCAGTGTGCTTAGGCCTACAAAAGCACTTCCAAGGAAGAGTGCTGGCTAGCAACAGCTTTCAGTGCTGGCACTTTTCATCTCTGAGCAATTGCTCGATGTTTGCAATTTCTCAGCTCGAGTCTACGAGACAGAAAGAGAATGACAGTGACGTTTGGTGGCTAGAGAAGCGCAAAGCCCCAGTGTTGCTGCGCCTGTGAAAGCGCTTCCAAGGAAGGGTGCTGGCTAGCAAGAGCTTTCAGTGCTGGCACTTTTCATCTCTGAGCAATTGCTCGACGTTTGCAATTTCTCAGCTCGTGTCTACGAGACGGAAAGAGAAGGACCGTGACGTTTGGTGCGTATAGAAGCGCAAAGCCCCAGTGTTGCTGCGCCTGTGAAAGCGCTTCCAAGGAAGGGTGCTGGCTAGCAACAGCTTTCAGTGCTGGCACTTTTCATCTCTGAGCAATTGCTCGACGTTTGCAATTTCTCACCTGAGCTCTCTTTAGAGTGCGCGAGAGGATGAGCAGAAGATTAGGTGGCTAGAGAAGCCCAGAGCCCCAGTGTGCTTAGGCCTACAAAAGCGCTTCCAAGGAAGGGTGCTGGCTAGCAAGAGCTTTCAGTGCTGGCACTTTTCATCTCTGAGCAATTGCTCGACGTTTGCAATTTCTCAGCTCGTGTCTACGAGACGGAAAGAGAAGGACCGTGACGTTTGGTGGGTAGAGAAGCGCAAAGCCCCAGTGTTGCTGCGCCTGTGAAAGCGCTTCCAAGGAAGGGTGCTGGCTAGCAAGAGCTTTCAGTGCTGGCACTTTTCATCTCTGAGCAATTGCTCGACGTTTGCAATTTCTCACCTGAGCTCTCTTTAGAGTGCGCGAGAGGATGAGCAGAAGATTAGGTGTCTAAAGAAGCCCAGAGCCCCAGTGTGCTTAGGCCTACAAAAGCGCTTCCAAGGAAGGGGGCTGGCTAGCAACAGCTTTCAGTGCTGGCACTTTTCATCTCTGAGCAATTGCTCGACGTTTGCAATTTCTCAGCTCCTGTCTACGAGACGGAAAGAGAAGGACCGTGATGTTTGGTGGGTAGAGAAGCGCAAAGCCCCAGTGTTGCTGCACCTGTGAAAGCGCTTCCAAGGAAGGGTGCTGGCTAGCAACAGCTTTCCGTGCTGGCACTTTTCATCTCTGAGCAATTGCTCGACGTTTGCAATTTCTCACCTGAGCTCTCTTTAGAGTGCGCGAGAGGATGAGCAGAAGATTAGGTGGCTAGAGAAGCGCAAAGCCCCAGTGTTGCTGCGCCTGTGAAAGCGCTTCCAAGGAAGGGTGCTGGCTAGCAACAGCTTTCAGTGCTGGCACTTTTCATCTCTGAGCAATTGCTCGACGTTTGCAATTTCTCACCTGAGCTCTCTTTAGAGTGCGCGAGAGGATGAGCAGAAGATTAGGTGGCTAGAGAAGCCCAGAGCCCCAGTGTGCTTAGGCCTACAAAAGCGCTTCCAAGGAAGAGTGCTGGCTAGCAACAGCTTTCAGTGCTGGCACTTTTCATCTCTGAGCAATTGCTCGATGTTTGCAATTTCTCAGCTCGAGTCTACGAGACAGAAAGAGAATGACAGTGACGTTTGGTGGCTAGAGAAGCGCAAAGCCCCAGTGTTGCTGCGCCTGTGAAAGCGCTTCCAAGGAAGGGTGCTGGCTAGCAACAGCTTTCAGTGCTGGCACTTTTCATCTCTGAGCAATTGCTCGACGTTTGCAATTTCTCAGCTCGTGTCTACGAGACGGAAAGAGAAGGACCGTGACGTTTGGTGCGTATAGAAGCGCAAAGCCCCAGTGTTGCTGCGCCTGTGAAAGCGCTTCCAAGGAAGGGTGCTGGCTAGCAACAGCTTTCAGTGCTGGCACTTTTCATCTCTGAGCAATTGCTCGACGTTTGCAATTTCTCACCTGAGCTCTCTTTAGAGTGCGCGAGAGGATGAGCAGAAGATTAGGTGGCTAGAGAAGCCCAGAGCCCCAGTGTGCTTAGGCCTACAAAAGCGCTTCCAAGGAAGGGTGCTGGCTAGCAACAGCTTTCCGTGCTGGCACTTTTCATCTCTGAGCAATTGCTCGACGTTTGCAATTTCTCAGCTCGTGTCTACGAGACGGAAAGAGAATGACCGTGATGTTTGGTGGGTAGAGAAGCGCAAAGCCCCAGTGTTGCTGCGCCTGTGAAAGAGCTTCCAAGGAAGGGTGCTGGCTAGCAACAGCTTTCAGTGCTGGCACTTTTCATCTCTGAGCAATTGCTCGACGTTTGCAATTTCTCACCTGAGCTCTCTTTAGAGTGCGCGAGAGGATGAGCAGAAGATTAGGTGTCTAAAGAAGCCCAGAGCCCCAGTGTTCTTAGGCCTACAAAAGCGCTTCCAAGGAAGGGGGCTGGCTAGCAACAGCTTTCAGTGCTGGCACTTTTCATCTCTGAGCAATTGCTCGACGTTTGCAATTTCTCAGCTCCTGTCTACGAGACGGAAAGAGAAGGACCGTGATGTTTGGTGGGTAGAGAAGCGCAAAGCCCCAGTGTTGCTGCACCTGTGAAAGCGCTTCCAAGGAAGGGTGCTGGCTAGCAACAGCTTTCCGTGCTGGCACTTTTCATCTCTGAGCAATTGCTCGACGTTTGCAATTTCTCACCTGAGCTCTCTTTAGAGTGCGCGAGAGGATGAGCAGAAGATTAGGTGGCTAGAGAAGCGCAAAGCCCCAGTGTTGCTGCGCCTGTGAAAGCGCTTCCAAGGAAGGGTGCTGGCTAGCAAGAGCTTTCAGTGCTGGCACTTTTCATCTCTGAGCAATTGCTCGACGTTTGCAATTTCTCACCTGAGCTCTCTTTAGAGTGCGCGAGAGGATGAGCAGAAGATTAGGTGGCTAGAGAAGCCCAGAGCCCCAGTGTGCTTAGGCCTACAAAAGCGCTTCCAAGGAAGAGTGCTGGCTAGCAACAGCTTTCAGTGCTGGCACTTTTCATCTCTGAGCAATTGCTCGATGTTTGCAATTTCTCAGCTCGAGTCTACGAGACAGAAAGAGAATGACAGTGACGTTTGGTGGCTAGAGAAGCGCAAAGCCCCAGTGTTGCTGCGCCTGTGAAAGCGCTTCCAAGGAAGGGTGCTGGCTAGCAAGAGCTTTCAGTGCTGGCACTTTTCATCTCTGAGCAATTGCTCGACGTTTGCAATTTCTCAGCTCGTGTCTACGAGACGGAAAGAGAAGGACCGTGACGTTTGGTGCGTATAGAAGCGCAAAGCCCCAGTGTTGCTGCGCCTGTGAAAGCGCTTCCAAGGAAGGGTGCTGGCTAGCAACAGCTTTCAGTGCTGGCACTTTTCATCTCTGAGCAATTGCTCGACGTTTGCAATTTCTCACCTGAGCTCTCTTTAGAGTGCGCGAGAGGATGAGCAGAAGATTAGGTGGCTAGAGAAGCCCAGAGCCCCAGTGTGCTTAGGCCTACAAAAGCGCTTCCAAGGAAGGGTGCTGGCTAGCAACAGCTTTCAGTGCTGGCACTTTTCATCTCTGAGCAATTGCTCGACGTTTGCAATTTCTCAGCTCGTGTCTACGAGACGGAAAGAGAATGACCGTGATGTTTGGTGGGTAGAGAAGCGCAAAGCCCCAGTGTTGCTGCGCCTGTGAAAGAGCTTCCAAGGAAGGGTGCTGGCTAGCAAGAGCTTTCAGTGCTGGCACTTTTCATCTCTGAGCAATTGCTCGACGTTTGCAATTTCTCACCTGAGCTCTCTTTAGAGTGCGCGAGAGGATGAGCAGAAGATTAGGTGTCTAAAGAAGCCCAGAGCCCCAGTGTTCTTAGGCCTACAAAAGCGCTTCCAAGGAAGGGTGCTGGCTAGCAACAGCTTTCAGTGCTGGCACTTTTCATCTCTGAGCAATTGCTCGATGTTTGCAATTTCTCAGCTCGTGTCTACGAGACGGAAAGAGAAGGACCGTGATGTTTGGTGCGTATAGAAGCGCAAAGCCCCAGTGTTGCTGCACCTGTGAAAGCGCTTCCAAGGAAGGGTGCTGGCTAGCAACAGCTTTCCGTGCTGGCACTTTTCAGCTCTGAGCAATTGCTCGACGTTTGCAATTTCTCACCTGAGCTCTCTTTAGAGTGCGCGAGAGGATGAGCAGAAGATTAGGTGGCTAGAGAAGCGCAAAGCCCCAGTGTTGCTGCGCCTGTGAAAGCGCTTCCAAGGAAGGGTGCTGGCTAGCAACAGCTTTCAGTGCTGGCACTTTTCATCTCTGAGCAATTGCTCGACGTTTGCAATTTCTCACCTGAGCTCTCTTTAGAGTGCGCGAGAGGATGAGCAGAAGATTAGGTGGCTAGAGAAGCCCAGAGCCCCAGTGTGCTTAGGCCTACAAAAGCGCTTCCAAGGAAGAGTGCTGGCTAGCAACAGCTTTCAGTGCTGGCACTTTTCATCTCTGAGCAATTGCTCGATGTTTGCAATTTCTCAGCTCGAGTCTACGAGACAGAAAGAGAATGACAGTGACGTTTGGTGGCTAGAGAAGCGCAAAGCCCCAGTGTTGCTGCGCCTGTGAAAGCGCTTCCAAGGAAGGGTGCTGGCTAGCAACAGCTTTCAGTGCTGGCACTTTTCATCTCTGAGCAATTGCTCGACGTTTGCAATTTCTCAGCTCGTGTCTACGAGACGGAAAGAGAAGGACCGTGACGTTTGGTGCGTATAGAAGCGCAAAGCCCCAGTGTTGCTGCGCCTGTGAAAGCGCTTCCAAGGAAGGGTGCTGGCTAGCAACAGCTTTCAGTGCTGGCACTTTTCATCTCTGAGCAATTGCTCGACGTTTGCAATTTCTCACCTGAGCTCTCTTTAGAGTGCGCGAGAGGATGAGCAGAAGATTAGGTGGCTAGAGAAGCCCAGAGCCCCAGTGTGCTTAGGCCTACAAAAGCGCTTCCAAGGAAGGGTGCTGGCTAGCAACAGCTTTCAGTGCTGGCACTTTTCATCTCTGAGCAATTGCTCGACGTTTGCAATTTCTCAGCTCGTGTCTACGAGACGGAAAGAGAAGGACCGTGATGTTTGGTGGGTAGAGAAGCGCAAAGCCCCAGTGTTGCTGCGCCTGTGAAAGAGCTTCCAAGGAAGGGTGCTGGCTAGCAACAGCTTTCAGTGCTGGCACTTTTCATCTCTGAGCAATTGCTCGACGTTTGCAATTTCTCACCTGAGCTCTCTTTAGAGTGCGCGAGAGGATGAGCAGAAGATTAGGTGTCTAAAGAAGCCCAGAGCCCCAGTGTTCTTAGGCCTACAAAAGCGCTTCCAAGGAAGGGGGCTGGCTAGCAACAGCTTTCAGTGCTGGCACTTTTCATCTCTGAGCAATTGCTCGACGTTTGCAATTTCTCAGCTCCTGTCTACGAGACGGAAAGAGAAGGACCGTGATGTTTGGTGGGTAGAGAAGCGCAAAGCCCCAGTGTTGCTGCACCTGTGAAAGCGCTTCCAAGGAAGGGTGCTGGCTAGCAACAGCTTTCCGTGCTGGCACTTTTCATCTCTGAGCAATTGCTCGACGTTTGCAATTTCTCACCTGAGCTCTCTTTAGAGTGCGCGAGAGGATGAGCAGAAGATTAGATGGCTAGAGAAGCGCAAAGCCCCAGTGTTGCTGCGCCTGTGAAAGCGCTTCCAAGGAAGGGTGCTGGCTAGCAACAGCTTTCAGTGCTGGCACTTTTCATCTCTGAGCAATTGCTCGACGTTTGCAATTTCTCACCTGAGCTCTCTTTAGAGTGCGCGAGAGGATGAGCAGAAGATTAGGTGGCTAGAGAAGCCCAGAGCCCCAGTGTGCTTAGGCCTACAAAAGCGCTTCCAAGGAAGAGTGCTGGCTAGCAACAGCTTTCAGTGCTGGCACTTTTCATCTCTGAGCAATTGCTCGACGTTTGCAATTTCTCAGCTCGAGTCTACGAGACAGAAAGAGAATGACAGTGACGTTTGGTGGCTAGAGAAGCGCAAAGCCCCAGTGTTGCTGCGCCTGTGAAAGCGCTTCCAAGGAAGGGTGCTGGCTAGCAAGAGCTTTCAGTGCTGGCACTTTTCATCTCTGAGCAATTGCTCGACGTTTGCAATTTCTCAGCTCGTGTCTACGAGACGGAAAGAGAAGGACCGTGACGTTTGGTGGGTAGAGAAGCGCAAAGCCCCAGTGTTGCTGCGCCTGTGAAAGCGCTTCCAAGGAAGGGTGCTGGCTAGCAAGAGCTTTCAGTGCTGGCACTTTTCATCTCTGAGCAATTGCTCGACGTTTGCAATTTCTCACCTGAGCTCTCTTTAGAGTGCGCGAGAGGTTGAGCAGAAGATTAGGTGGCTAGAGAAGCCCAGAGCCCCAGTGTGCTTAGGCCTACAAAAGCGCTTCCAAGGAAGAGTGCTGGCTAGCAAGAGCTTTCAGTGCTGGCACTTTTCATCTCTGAGCAATTGCTCGACGTTTGCAATTTCTCAGCTCGTGTCTACCAGACGGAAAGAGAATGACCGTGACGTTTGGTGCGTAAAGAAGCGCAAAGCCCCAGTGTTGCTGCGCCTGTGAAAGCGCTTCCAAGGAAGGGTGCTGGCTAGCAAGAGCTTTCAGTGCTGGCACTTTTCATCTCTGAGCAATTGCTCGACGTTTGCAATTTCTCACCTGAGCTCTCTTTAGAGTGCGCGAGAGGTTGAGCAGAAGATTACGTGTCTAAAGAAGCCCAGAGCCCCAGTGTTCTTAGGCCTACAAAAGCGCTTCCAAGGAAGGGTGCCGGCTAGCAAGAGCTTTCAGTGCTGGCACTTTTCATCTCTGAGCAATTGCTCGACGTTTGCAATTTCTCAGCTCGTGTCTACGAGACGGAAAGAGAAGGACCGTGACGTTTGGTGCGTAAAGAAGCGCAAAGCCCCAGTGTTGCTGCGCCTGTGAAAGCGCTTCCAAGGAAGGGTGCTGGCTAGCAAGAGCTTTCAGTGCTGGCACTTTTCATCTCTGAGCAATTGCTCGACGTTTGCAATTTCTCACCTGAGCTCTCTTTAGAGTGCGCGAGAGGATGAGCAGAAGATTAGGTGTCTAAAGAAGCCCAGAGCCCCCGTATTCTTAGGCCTACAAAAGCGCTTCCAAGGAAGGGTTCTGGGTAGCAAGAGCTTTCAGTGCTGGCACTTTTCATCTCTGAGCAATTGCTCGACGTTTGCAATTTCTCAGCTCGTGTCTACGAGACGGAAAGAGAAGGACCGTGACGTTTGGTGGCTAGAGAAGCGCAAAGCCCCAGTGTTGCTGCGCCTGTGAAAGCGCTTCCAAGGAAGGGTGCTGGCTAGCAACAGCTTTCAGTGCTGGCACTTTTCAGCTCTGAGCAATTGCTCGACGTTTGCAATTTCTCACCTGAGCTCTCTTTAGAGTGCGCGAGAGGATGAGCAGAAGATTAGGTGGCTAGAGAAGCCCAGAGCCCCAGTGTGCTTAGGCCTACAAAAGCGCTTCCAAGGAAGAGTGCTGGCTAGCAAGAGCTTTCAGTGCTGGCACTTTTCATCTCTGAGCAATTGCTTGACGTTTGCAATTTCTCAGCTCGTGTCTACGAGACGGAAAGAGAAGGACCGTGACGTTTGTTGGCTAGAGAAGTGCAAAGCCCCAGTGTTACTGCGCCTGTGAAAGCGCTTCCAAGGAAGGGGGCTGGCTAGCAACAGCTTTCAGTGCTGGCACTTTTCATCTCTGAGCAATTGCTCGACGTTTGCAATTTCTCACCTGAGCTCTCTTTAGAGTGCGCGAGAGGATGAGCAGAAGATTAGGTGTCTAAAGAAGCCCAGAACCCCAGTGTTCTTAGGCCTACAAAAACGCTTCCAAGGAAGGGGGCTGGCTAGCAACAGCTTTCAGTGCTGGCACTTTTCATCTCTGAGCAATTGCTCGACGTTTGCAATTTCTCAGCTCGTGTCTACGAGACGGAAAGAGAATGACCTTGACGTTTGGTGGCTAGAGAAGCGCAAAGCCCCAGTGTTGCTGCGCCTGTGAAAGCGCTTCCAAGGAAGGCTGCTGGCTAGCAACAGCTTTCAGTGCTGGCACTTTTCCTCTCTGAGCAATTGCTCGACGTTTGTAATTTCTCAGCTCGTGTCTACGAGACGGAAAGAGAAGGACCGTGACGTTTGGTGGGTAGAGAAGCGCAAAGCCCCAGTGTTCTTAGGCCTACAAAAGTGCTTCCAAGGAAGGGTGCTGGCTAGCAAGAGCTTTCAGTGCTGGCACTTTTCATCTCTGAGCAATTGCTGGACGTTTGCAATTTCTCACCTGAGCTCTCTTTAGAGTGCGCGAGAGGATGAGCAGAAGATTAGGTGGCTAGAGAAGCCCAGAGCCCCAGTGTGCTTAGGCCTACAAAAGCGCTTCCAAGGAAGAGTGCTGGCTAGCAAGAGCTTTCAGTGCTGGCACTTTTCATCTCTGAGCAATTGCTGGACGTTTGCAATTTCTCAGCTCGTGTCTACGAGACGGAAAGAGAAGGACCGTGACTTTTGGTGCGTATAGAAGCGCAAAGCCCCAGTGTTGCTGCGCCTGTGAAAGCGCTTCCAAGGAAGGGTGCTGGCTAGCAACAGCTTTCAGTGCTGGCACTTTTCATCTCTGAGCAATTGCTCGACGTTTGCAATTTCTCACCTGAGCTCTCTTTAGAGTGCGCGAGAGGATGAGCAGAAGATTAGGTGGCTAGAGAAGCCCAGAGCCCCAGTGTGCTTAGGCCTACAAAAGCGCTTCCAAGGAAGAGTGCTGGCTAGCAAGAGCTTTCAGTGCTGGCACTTTTCATCTCTGAGCAATTGCTCGACGTTTGCAATTTCTCAGCTCGTGTCTACGAGACGGAAAGAGAATGACCGTGACGTTTGGTGGGTAGAGAAGCGCAAAGCCCCAGTGTTGCTGCGCCTGTGAAAGCGCTTCCAAGGAAGGGTGCTGGCTAGCAACAGCTTTCAGTGCTGGCACTTTTCATCTCTGAGCAATTGCTCGACGTTTGCAATTTCTCACCTGAGCTCTCTTTAGAGTGCGCGAGAGGCTGAGCAGAAGATTAGGTGTCTAAAGAAGCCCAGAGCCCCAGTGTTCTTAGGCCTACAAAAGCGCTTCCAAGGAAGGGTGCCGGCTAGCAAGAGCTTTCAGTGCTGGCACTTTTCAGCTCTGAGCAATTGCTCGACGTTTGCAATTTCTCACCTGAGCTCTCTTTAGAGTGCGCGAGAGGATGAGCAGAAGATTAGGTGGCTAGAGAAGCCCAGAGCCCCAGTGTGCTTAGGCCTACAAAAGCGCTTCCAAGGAAGAGTGCTGGCTAGCAAGAGCTTTCAGTGCTGGCACTTTTCATCTCTGAGCAATTGCTCGACGTTTGCAATTTCTCAGCTCGTGTCTACGAGACGGAAAGAGAAGGACCGTGACGTTTGTTGGCTAGAGAAGTGCAAAGCCCCAGTGTTACTGCGCCTGTGAAAGCGCTTCCAAGGAAGGGGGCTGGCTAGCAACAGCTTTCAGTGCTGGCACTTTTCATCTCTGAGCAATTGCTCGACGTTTGCAATTTCTCACCTGAGCTCTCTTTAGAGTGCGCGAGAGGATGAGCAGAAGATTAGGTGGCTAGAGAAGCCCAGAGCCCCAGTGTGCTTAGGCCTACAAAAGCGCTTCCAAGGAAGAGTGCTGGCTAGCAACAGCTTTCAGTGCTGGCACTTTTCATCTCTGAGCAATTGCTCGACGTTTGCAATTTCTCAGCTCGTGTCTACGAGACGGAAAGAGAAGGACCGTGACGTTTGGTGGGTAGAGAAGCGCAAAGCCCCAGTGTTGCTGCGCCTGTGAAAGCGCTTCCAAGGAAGGGTGCTGGCTAGCAAGAGCTTTCAGTGCTGGCACTTTTCATCTCTGAGCAATTGCTCGACGTTTGCAATTTCTCACCTGAGCTCTCTTTAGAGTGCGCGAGAGGATGAACAGAAGATTAGGTGGCTAGAGAAGCCCAGAGCCCCAGTGTGCTTAGGCCTACAAAAGCGCTTCCAAGGAAGAGTGCTGGCTAGCAAGAGCTTTCAGTGCTGGCACTTTTCATCTCTGAGCAATTGCTCGACGTTTGCAATTTCTCAGCTCGTGTCTACGAGACGGAAAGAGAATGACCGTGACGTTTGGTGGGTAGAGAAGCGCAAAGCCCCAGTGTTGCTGCGCCTGTGAAAGCGCTTCCAAGGAAGGGTGCTGGCTAGCAACAGCTTTCAGTGCTGGCACTTTCCATCTCTGAGCAATTGCTCGACGTTTGCAATTTCTCACCTGAGCTCTCTTTAGAGTGCGCGAGAGGCTGAGCAGAAGATTACGTGTCTAAAGAAGCCCAGAGCCCCAGTGTTCTTAGGCCTACAAAAGCGCTTCCAAGGAAGGGTGCCGGCTAGCAAGAGCTTTCAGTGCTGGCACTTTTCATCTCTGAGCAATTGCTCGACGTTTGCAATTTCTCAGCTCGTGTCTACGAGACGGAAAGAGAAGGACCGTGACGTTTGGTGCGTAAAGAAGCGCAAAGCCCCAGTGTTGCTGCGCCTGTGAAAGCGCTTCCAAGGAAGGGTGCTGGCTAGCAACAGCTTTCAGTGCTGGCACTTTTCATCTCTGAGCAATTGCTCGACGTTTGCAATTTCTCACCTGAGCTCTCTTTAGAGTGCGCGAGAGGATGAGCAGAAGATTAGGTGGCTAGAGAAGCCCAGAGCCCCAGTGTGCTTAGGCCTACAAAAGCGCTTCCAAGGAAGGGTGCTGGCTAGCAACAGCTTTCAGTGCTGGCACTTTTCATCTCTGAGCAATTGCTCGACGTTTGCAATTTCTCAGCTCGTGTCTACGAGACGGAAAGAGAAGGACCGTGACGTTTGGTGGGTAGAGAAGCGCAAAGCCCCAGTGTTGCTGCGCCTGTGAAAGCGCTTCCAAGGAAGGGTGCTGGCTAGCAACAGCTTTCAGTGCTGGCACTTTTCAGCTCTGAGCAATTGCTCGACGTTTGCAATTTCTCACCTGAGCTCTCTTTAGAGTGCGCGAGAGGATGAGCAGAAGATTAGGTGGCTAGAGAAGCCCAGAGCCCCAGTGTGCTTAGGCCTACAAAAGCGCTTCCAAGGAAGAGTGCTGGCTAGCAAGAGCTTTCAGTGCTGGCACTTTTCATCTCTGAGCAATTGCTCGACGTTTGCAATTTCTCAGCTCGAGTCTACGAGACGGAAAGAGAAGGACCGTGATGTTTGGTGCGTATAGAAGCGCAAAGCCCCAGTGTTGCTGCGCCTGTGAAAGCGCTTCCAAGGAAGGGTGCTGGCTAGCAACAGCTTTCAGTGCTGGTACTTTTCATCTCTGAGCAATTGCTCGACGTTTGCAATTTCTCACCTGAGCTCTCTTTAGAGTGCGCGAGAGGCTGAGCAGAAGATTAGGTGTCTAAAGAAGCCCAGAACCCCAGTGTTCTTAGGCCTACAAAAACGCTTCCAAGGAAGGGGGCTGGCTAGCAACAGCTTTCAGTGCTGGCACTTTTCATCTCTGAGCAATTGCTCGACGTTTGCAATTTCTCAGCTCGTGTCTACGAGACGGAAAGAGAATGACCTTGACGTTTGGTGGCTAGAGAAGCGCAAAGCCCCAGTGTTGCTGCGCCTGTGAAAGCGCTTCCAAGGAAGGCTGCTGGCTAGCAACAGCTTTCAGTGCTGGCACTTTTCCTCTCTGAGCAATTGCTCGACGTTTGCAATTTCTCAGCTCGTGTCTACGAGACGGAAAGAGAAGGACCGTGACGTTTGGTGGGTAGAGAAGCGCAAAGCCCCAGTGTTCTTAGGCCTACAAAAGTGCTTCCAAGGAAGGGTGCTGGCTAGCAAGAGCTTTCAGTGCTGGCACTTTTCATCTCTGAGCAATTGCTGGACGTTTGCAATTTCTCACCTGAGCTCTCTTTAGAGTGCGCGAGAGGATGAGCAGAAGATTAGGTGGCTAGAGAAGCCCAGAGCCCCAGTGTGCTTAGGCCTACAAAAGCGCTTCCAAGGAAGAGTGCTGGCTAGCAAGAGCTTTCAGTGCTGGCACTTTTCATCTCTGAGCAATTGCTGGACGTTTGCAATTTCTCAGCTCGTGTCTACGAGACGGAAATAGAAGGACCGTGACTTTTGGTGCGTATAGAAGCGCAAAGCCCCAGTGTTGCTGCGCCTGTGAAAGCGCTTCCAAGGAAGGGTGCTGGCTAGCAACAGCTTTCAGTGCTGGCACTTTTCATCTCTGAGCAATTGCTCGACGTTTGCAATTTCTCACCTGAGCTCTCTTTAGAGTGCGCGAGAGGATGAGCAGAAGATTAGGTGGCTAGAGAAGCCCAGAGCCCCAGTGTGCTTAGGCCTACAAAAGCGCTTCCAAGGAAGAGTGCTGGCTAGCAAGAGCTTTCAGTGCTGGCACTTTTCATCTCTGAGCAATTGCTCGACGTTTGCAATTTCTCAGCTCGTGTCTACGAGACGGAAAGAGAATGACCGTGACGTTTGGTGGGTAGAGAAGCGCAAAGCCCCAGTGTTGCTGCGCCTGTGAAAGCGCTTCCAAGGAAGGGTGCTGGCTAGCAACAGCTTTCAGTGCTGGCACTTTTCATCTCTGAGCAATTGCTCGACGTTTGCAATTTCTCACCTGAGCTCTCTTTAGAGTGCGCGAGAGGCTGAGCAGAAGATTAGGTGTCTAAAGAAGCCCAGAGCCCCAGTGTTCTTAGGCCTACAAAAGCGCTTCCAAGGAAGGGTGCCGGCTAGCAAGAGCTTTCAGTGCTGGCACTTTTCATCTCTGAGCAATTGCTCGACGTTTGCAATTTCTCAGCTCGTGTCTACGAGACAGAAAGAGAAGGACCGTGATGTTCGGTGGGTAGAGAAGCGCAAAGCCCCAGTGTTGCTGCGCCTGTGAAAGCGCTTCCAAGGAAGGGTGCTGGCTAGCAACAGCTTTCAGTGCTGGCACTTTTCATCTCTGAGCAATTGCTCGACGTTTGCAATTTGTCACCTGAGCTCTCTTTAGAGTGCGCGAGAGGATGAGCAGAAGATTAGGTGGGTAGAGAAGCGCAAAGCCCCAGTGTTCTTAGGCCTACAAAAGCGCTTCCAAGGAAGGGGGCTGGCTAGCAACAGCTTTCAGTGCTGGCACTTTTCATCTCTGAGCAATTGCTCGACGTTTGCAATTTCTCAGCTCGTGTCTACGAGACGGAAAGAGAATGACCTTGACGTTTGGTGGGTAGAGAAGCGCAAAGCCCCAGTGTTGCTGCGCCTGTGAAAGCGCTTCCAAGGAAGGGTGCTGGCTAGCAAGAGCTTTCAGTGCTGGCACTTTTCATCTCTGAGCAATTGCTCGACGTTTGCAATTTCTCACCTGAGCTCTCTTTAGAGTGCGCGAGAGGATGAGCAGAAGATTAGGTGGCTAGAGAAGCCCAGAGCCCCAGTGGGCTTAGGCCTACAAAAGCGCTTCCAAGGAAGGGTGCTGGCTAGCAACAGCTTTCAGTGCTGGCACTTTTCATCTCTGAGCAATTGCTCGACGTTTGCAATTTCTCAGCTCGTGTCTACGAGACGGAAAGAGAAGGACCGTGACGTTTGGTGCGTATAGAAGCGCAAAGCCCCAGTGTTGCTGCGCCTGTGAAAGCGCTTCCAAGGAAGGGTGCTGGCTAGCAACAGCTTTCAGTGCTGGCACTTTTCATCTCTGAGCAATTGCTCGACGTTTGCAATTTCTCACCTGAGCTCTCTTTAGAGTGCGCGAGAGGATGAGCAGAAGATGAGGTGGCTAGAGAAGCCCAGAGCC
This sequence comes from Sarcoramphus papa, assembly GCA_037962945.1. Classification (NCBI taxonomy): domain Eukaryota; kingdom Metazoa; phylum Chordata; class Aves; order Accipitriformes; family Cathartidae; genus Sarcoramphus; species Sarcoramphus papa. The sequence goes on along the minus strand of CM075595.1, from coordinate 16,284,877 downwards.
CCAGTGTGCTTAGGCCTACAAAAGCGCTTCCAAGGAAGGGTGCTGGCTAGCAACAGCTTTCAGTGCTGGCACTTTTCATCTCTGAGCAATTGCTCGACGTTTGCAATTTCTCAGCTCCTGTCTACGAGACGGAAAGAGAAGGACCGTGATGTTTGGTGGGTAGAGAAGTGCAAAGCCCCAGTGTTGCTGCACCTGTGAAAGCGCTTCCAAGGAAGGGTGCTGGCTAGCAAGAGCTTTCCGTGCTGGCACTTTTCATCTCTGAGCAATTGCTCGACGTTTGCAATTTCTCACCTGAGCTCTCTTTAGAGTGCGCGAGAGGATGAGCAGAAGATTAGGTGGCTAGAGAAGCGCAAAGCCCCAGTGTTGCTGCGCCTGTGAAAGCGCTTCCAAGGAAGGGTGCTGGCTAGCAACAGCTTTCAGTGCTGGCACTTTTCATCTCTGAGCAATTGCTCGACGTTTGCAATTTCTCAGCTCGTGTCTACGAGACGGAAAGAGAAGGACCGTGACGTTTGGTGGCTAGAGAAGCGCAAAGCCCCAGTGTTGCTGCGCCTGTGAAAGCGCTTCCAAGGAAGGGTGCTGGCTAGCAAGAGCTTTCAGTGCTGGCACTTTTCATCTCTGAGCAATTGCTCGACGTTTGCAATTTCTCAGCTCGTGTCTACGAGACGGAAAGAGAATGACCGTGATGTTTGGTGGGTAGAAAAGCGCAAAGCCCCAGTGTTGCTGCGCCTGTGAAAGCGCTTCCAAGGAAGGCTGCTGGCTAGCAACAGCTTTCAGTGCTGGCACTTTTCCTCTCTGAGCAATTGCTCGACGTTTGCAATTTCTCAGCTCGTGTCTATGAGACGGAAAGAGAAGGACCGTGACGTTTGGTGGGTAGAGAAGCGCAAAACCCCAGTGTTCTTAGGCCTACAAAAGTGCTTCCAAGGAAGGGTGCTGGCTAGCAACAGCTTTCAGTGCTGGCACTTTTCATCTCTGAGCAATTGCTCGACGTTTGCAATTTCTCACCTGAGCTCTCTTTAGAGTGCGCGAGAGGATGAGCAGAAGATTAGGTGGCTAGAGAAGCCCAGAGCCCCAGTGTGCTTAGGCCTACAAAAGCGCTTCCAAGGAAGGGGGCTGGCTAGCAAGAGCTTTCAGTGCTGGCACTTTTCAGCTCTGAGCAATTGCTCGATGTTTGCAATTTCTCAGCTCGTGTCTACGAGGGGGAAAGAGAAGGACCGTGACGTTTGGTGGCTAGAGAAGCGCAAAGCCCCAGTGTTGCTGCGCCTGTGAAAGCGCTTCCAAGGAAGGGTGCTGGCTAGCAACAGCTTTCAGTGCTGGCACTTTTCATCTCTGAGCAATTGCTCGACGTTTGCAATTTCTCACCTGAGCTCTCTTTAGAGTGCGCGAGAGGATGAGCAGAAGATGAGGTGGCTAGAGAAGCCCAGAGCCCCAGTGTGCTTAGGCCTACAAAAGCGCTTCCAAGGAAGAGTGCTGGCTAGCAACAGCTTTCAGTGCTGGCACTTTTCATCTCTGAGCAATTGCTCGATGTTTGCAATTTCTCAGCTCGAGTCTACGAGACAGAAAGAGAATGACAGTGACGTTTGGTGGCTAGAGAAGCGCAAAGCCCCAGTGTTGCTGCGCCTGTGAAAGCGCTTCCAAGGAAGGGTGCTGGCTAGCAAGAGCTTTCAGTGCTGGCACTTTTCATCTCTGAGCAATTGCTCGACGTTTGCAATTTCTCAGCTCGTGTCTACGAGACGGAAAGAGAAGGACCGTGACGTTTGGTGCGTATAGAAGCGCAAAGCCCCAGTGTTGCTGCGCCTGTGAAAGCGCTTCCAAGGAAGGGTGCTGGCTAGCAACAGCTTTCAGTGCTGGCACTTTTCATCTCTGAGCAATTGCTCGACGTTTGCAATTTCTCACCTGAGCTCTCTTTAGAGTGCGCGAGAGGATGAGCAGAAGATTAGGTGGCTAGAGAAGCCCAGAGCCCCAGTGTGCTTAGGCCTACAAAAGCGCTTCCAAGGAAGGGTGCTGGCTAGCAACAGCTTTCAGTGCTGGCACTTTTCATCTCTGAGCAATTGCTCGACGTTTGCAATTTCTCAGCTCGTGTCTACGAGACGGAAAGAGAATGACCGTGATGTTTGGTGGGTAGAGAAGCGCAAAGCCCCAGTGTTGCTGCGCCTGTGAAAGAGCTTCCAAGGAAGGGTGCTGGCTAGCAAGAGCTTTCAGTGCTGGCACTTTTCAGCTCTGAGCAATTGCTCGACGTTTGCAATTTCTCACCTGAGCTCTCTTTAGAGTGCGCGAGAGGATGAGCAGAAGATTAGGTGTCTAAAGAAGCCCAGAGCCCCAGTGTTCTTAGGCCTACAAAAGCGCTTCCAAGGAAGGGGGCTGGCTAGCAACAGCTTTCAGTGCTGGCACTTTTCATCTCTGAGCAATTGCTCGATGTTTGCAATTTCTCAGCTCGTGTCTACGAGACGGAAAGAGAAGGACCGTGATGTTTGGTGGGTAGAGAAGCGCAAAGCCCCAGTGTTGCTGCACCTGTGAAAGCGCTTCCAAGGAAGGGTGCTGGCTAGCAACAGCTTTCCGTGCTGGCACTTTTCATCTCTGAGCAATTGCTCGACGTTTGCAATTTCTCACCTGAGCTCTCTTTAGAGTGCGCGAGAGGATGAGCAGAAGATTAGGTGGCTAGAGAAGCGCAAAGCCCCAGTGTTGCTGCGCCTGTGAAAGCGCTTCCAAGGAAGGGTGCTGGCTAGCGACAGCTTTCAGTGCTGGCACTTTTCATCTCTGAGCAATTGCTCGACGTTTGCAATTTCTCACCTGAGCTCTCTTTAGAGTGCGCGAGAGGATGAGCAGAAGATTAGGTGGCTAGAGAAGCCCAGAGCCCCAGTGTGCTTAGGCCTACAAAAGCGCTTCCAAGGAAGGGTGCTGGCTAGCAACAGCTTTCAGTGCTGGCACTTTTCACCTCTGAGCAATTGCTCGACGTTTGCAATTTCTCAGCTCGTGTCTACGAGACGGAAAGAGAATGACCGTGATGTTTGGTGGGTAGAGAAGCGCAAAGCCCCAGTGTTGCTGCGCCTGTGAAAGCGCTTCCAAGGAAGGGTGCTGGCTAGCAACAGCTTTCAGTGCTGGCACTTTTCATCTCTGAGCAATTGCTCGACGTTTGCAATTTCTCACCTGAGCTCTCTTTAGAGTGCGCGAGAGGATGAGCAGAAGATTAGGTGTCTAAAGAAGCCCAGAGCCCCAGTGTTCTTAGGCCTACAAAAGCGCTTCCAAGGAAGGGTGCTGGCTAGCAACAGCTTTCAGTGCTGGCACTTTTCATCTCTGAGCAATTGCTCGATGTTTGCAATTTCTCAGCTCGTGTCTACGAGACGGAAAGAGAAGGACCGTGATGTTTGGTGGGTAGAGAAGCGCAAAGCCCCAGTGTTGCTGCACCTGTGAAAGCGCTTCCAAGGAAGGGTGCTGGCTAGCAACAGCTTTCCGTGCTGGCACTTTTCATCTCTGAGCAATTGCTCGACGTTTGCAATTTCTCACCTGAGCTCTCTTTAGAGTGCGCGAGAGGATGAGCAGAAGATTAGGTGGCTAGAGAAGCGCAAAGCCCCAGTGTTGCTGCGCCTGTGAAAGCGCTTCCAAGGAAGGGTGCTGGCTAGCAACAGCTTTCAGTGCTGGCACTTTTCATCTCTGAGCAATTGCTCGACGTTTGCAATTTCTCACCTGAGCTCTCTTTAGAGTGCGCGAGAGGATGAGCAGAAGATTAGGTGGCTAGAGAAGCCCAGAGCCACAGTGTGCTTAGGCCTACAAAAGCACTTCCAAGGAAGAGTGCTGGCTAGCAACAGCTTTCAGTGCTGGCACTTTTCATCTCTGAGCAATTGCTCGATGTTTGCAATTTCTCAGCTCGAGTCTACGAGACAGAAAGAGAATGACAGTGACGTTTGGTGGCTAGAGAAGCGCAAAGCCCCAGTGTTGCTGCGCCTGTGAAAGCGCTTCCAAGGAAGGGTGCTGGCTAGCAAGAGCTTTCAGTGCTGGCACTTTTCATCTCTGAGCAATTGCTCGACGTTTGCAATTTCTCAGCTCGTGTCTACGAGACGGAAAGAGAAGGACCGTGACGTTTGGTGCGTATAGAAGCGCAAAGCCCCAGTGTTGCTGCGCCTGTGAAAGCGCTTCCAAGGAAGGGTGCTGGCTAGCAACAGCTTTCAGTGCTGGCACTTTTCATCTCTGAGCAATTGCTCGACGTTTGCAATTTCTCACCTGAGCTCTCTTTAGAGTGCGCGAGAGGATGAGCAGAAGATTAGGTGGCTAGAGAAGCCCAGAGCCCCAGTGTGCTTAGGCCTACAAAAGCGCTTCCAAGGAAGGGTGCTGGCTAGCAAGAGCTTTCAGTGCTGGCACTTTTCATCTCTGAGCAATTGCTCGACGTTTGCAATTTCTCAGCTCGTGTCTACGAGACGGAAAGAGAAGGACCGTGACGTTTGGTGGGTAGAGAAGCGCAAAGCCCCAGTGTTGCTGCGCCTGTGAAAGCGCTTCCAAGGAAGGGTGCTGGCTAGCAAGAGCTTTCAGTGCTGGCACTTTTCATCTCTGAGCAATTGCTCGACGTTTGCAATTTCTCACCTGAGCTCTCTTTAGAGTGCGCGAGAGGATGAGCAGAAGATTAGGTGTCTAAAGAAGCCCAGAGCCCCAGTGTGCTTAGGCCTACAAAAGCGCTTCCAAGGAAGGGGGCTGGCTAGCAACAGCTTTCAGTGCTGGCACTTTTCATCTCTGAGCAATTGCTCGACGTTTGCAATTTCTCAGCTCCTGTCTACGAGACGGAAAGAGAAGGACCGTGATGTTTGGTGGGTAGAGAAGCGCAAAGCCCCAGTGTTGCTGCACCTGTGAAAGCGCTTCCAAGGAAGGGTGCTGGCTAGCAACAGCTTTCCGTGCTGGCACTTTTCATCTCTGAGCAATTGCTCGACGTTTGCAATTTCTCACCTGAGCTCTCTTTAGAGTGCGCGAGAGGATGAGCAGAAGATTAGGTGGCTAGAGAAGCGCAAAGCCCCAGTGTTGCTGCGCCTGTGAAAGCGCTTCCAAGGAAGGGTGCTGGCTAGCAAGAGCTTTCAGTGCTGGCACTTTTCATCTCTGAGCAATTGCTCGACGTTTGCAATTTCTCACCTGAGCTCTCTTTAGAGTGCGCGAGAGGATGAGCAGAAGATTAGGTGGCTAGAGAAGCCCAGAGCCCCAGTGTGCTTAGGCCTACAAAAGCGCTTCCAAGGAAGAGTGCTGGCTAGCAACAGCTTTCAGTGCTGGCACTTTTCATCTCTGAGCAATTGCTCGATGTTTGCAATTTCTCAGCTCGAGTCTACGAGACAGAAAGAGAATGACAGTGACGTTTGGTGGCTAGAGAAGCGCAAAGCCCCAGTGTTGCTGCGCCTGTGAAAGCGCTTCCAAGGAAGGGTGCTGGCTAGCAACAGCTTTCAGTGCTGGCACTTTTCATCTCTGAGCAATTGCTCGACGTTTGCAATTTCTCAGCTCGTGTCTACGAGACGGAAAGAGAAGGACCGTGACGTTTGGTGCGTATAGAAGCGCAAAGCCCCAGTGTTGCTGCGCCTGTGAAAGCGCTTCCAAGGAAGGGTGCTGGCTAGCAACAGCTTTCAGTGCTGGCACTTTTCATCTCTGAGCAATTGCTCGACGTTTGCAATTTCTCACCTGAGCTCTCTTTAGAGTGCGCGAGAGGATGAGCAGAAGATTAGGTGGCTAGAGAAGCCCAGAGCCCCAGTGTGCTTAGGCCTACAAAAGCGCTTCCAAGGAAGGGTGCTGGCTAGCAACAGCTTTCAGTGCTGGCACTTTTCATCTCTGAGCAATTGCTCGACGTTTGCAATTTCTCAGCTCGTGTCTACGAGACGGAAAGAGAATGACCGTGATGTTTGGTGGGTAGAGAAGCGCAAAGCCCCAGTGTTGCTGCGCCTGTGAAAGAGCTTCCAAGGAAGGGTGCTGGCTAGCAACAGCTTTCAGTGCTGGCACTTTTCATCTCTGAGCAATTGCTCGACGTTTGCAATTTCTCACCTGAGCTCTCTTTAGAGTGCGCGAGAGGATGAGCAGAAGATTAGGTGTCTAAAGAAGCCCAGAGCCCCAGTGTTCTTAGGCCTACAAAAGCGCTTCCAAGGAAGGGGGCTGGCTAGCAACAGCTTTCAGTGCTGGCACTTTTCATCTCTGAGCAATTGCTCGACGTTTGCAATTTCTCAGCTCCTGTCTACGAGACGGAAAGAGAAGGACCGTGATGTTTGGTGGGTAGAGAAGCGCAAAGCCCCAGTGTTGCTGCACCTGTGAAAGCGCTTCCAAGGAAGGGTGCTGGCTAGCAACAGCTTTCCGTGCTGGCACTTTTCATCTCTGAGCAATTGCTCGACGTTTGCAATTTCTCACCTGAGCTCTCTTTAGAGTGCGCGAGAGGATGAGCAGAAGATTAGGTGGCTAGAGAAGCGCAAAGCCCCAGTGTTGCTGCGCCTGTGAAAGCGCTTCCAAGGAAGGGTGCTGGCTAGCAAGAGCTTTCAGTGCTGGCACTTTTCATCTCTGAGCAATTGCTCGACGTTTGCAATTTCTCACCTGAGCTCTCTTTAGAGTGCGCGAGAGGATGAGCAGAAGATTAGGTGGCTAGAGAAGCCCAGAGCCCCAGTGTGCTTAGGCCTACAAAAGCGCTTCCAAGGAAGAGTGCTGGCTAGCAACAGCTTTCAGTGCTGGCACTTTTCATCTCTGAGCAATTGCTCGATGTTTGCAATTTCTCAGCTCGAGTCTACGAGACAGAAAGAGAATGACAGTGACGTTTGGTGGCTAGAGAAGCGCAAAGCCCCAGTGTTGCTGCGCCTGTGAAAGCGCTTCCAAGGAAGGGTGCTGGCTAGCAAGAGCTTTCAGTGCTGGCACTTTTCATCTCTGAGCAATTGCTCGACGTTTGCAATTTCTCAGCTCGTGTCTACGAGACGGAAAGAGAAGGACCGTGACGTTTGGTGCGTATAGAAGCGCAAAGCCCCAGTGTTGCTGCGCCTGTGAAAGCGCTTCCAAGGAAGGGTGCTGGCTAGCAACAGCTTTCAGTGCTGGCACTTTTCATCTCTGAGCAATTGCTCGACGTTTGCAATTTCTCACCTGAGCTCTCTTTAGAGTGCGCGAGAGGATGAGCAGAAGATTAGGTGGCTAGAGAAGCCCAGAGCCCCAGTGTGCTTAGGCCTACAAAAGCGCTTCCAAGGAAGGGTGCTGGCTAGCAACAGCTTTCAGTGCTGGCACTTTTCATCTCTGAGCAATTGCTCGACGTTTGCAATTTCTCAGCTCGTGTCTACGAGACGGAAAGAGAATGACCGTGATGTTTGGTGGGTAGAGAAGCGCAAAGCCCCAGTGTTGCTGCGCCTGTGAAAGAGCTTCCAAGGAAGGGTGCTGGCTAGCAAGAGCTTTCAGTGCTGGCACTTTTCATCTCTGAGCAATTGCTCGACGTTTGCAATTTCTCACCTGAGCTCTCTTTAGAGTGCGCGAGAGGATGAGCAGAAGATTAGGTGTCTAAAGAAGCCCAGAGCCCCAGTGTTCTTAGGCCTACAAAAGCGCTTCCAAGGAAGGGTGCTGGCTAGCAACAGCTTTCAGTGCTGGCACTTTTCATCTCTGAGCAATTGCTCGATGTTTGCAATTTCTCAGCTCGTGTCTACGAGACGGAAAGAGAAGGACCGTGATGTTTGGTGCGTATAGAAGCGCAAAGCCCCAGTGTTGCTGCACCTGTGAAAGCGCTTCCAAGGAAGGGTGCTGGCTAGCAACAGCTTTCCGTGCTGGCACTTTTCAGCTCTGAGCAATTGCTCGACGTTTGCAATTTCTCACCTGAGCTCTCTTTAGAGTGCGCGAGAGGATGAGCAGAAGATTAGGTGGCTAGAGAAGCGCAAAGCCCCAGTGTTGCTGCGCCTGTGAAAGCGCTTCCAAGGAAGGGTGCTGGCTAGCAACAGCTTTCAGTGCTGGCACTTTTCATCTCTGAGCAATTGCTCGACGTTTGCAATTTCTCACCTGAGCTCTCTTTAGAGTGCGCGAGAGGATGAGCAGAAGATTAGGTGGCTAGAGAAGCCCAGAGCCCCAGTGTGCTTAGGCCTACAAAAGCGCTTCCAAGGAAGAGTGCTGGCTAGCAACAGCTTTCAGTGCTGGCACTTTTCATCTCTGAGCAATTGCTCGATGTTTGCAATTTCTCAGCTCGAGTCTACGAGACAGAAAGAGAATGACAGTGACGTTTGGTGGCTAGAGAAGCGCAAAGCCCCAGTGTTGCTGCGCCTGTGAAAGCGCTTCCAAGGAAGGGTGCTGGCTAGCAAGAGCTTTCAGTGCTGGCACTTTTCATCTCTGAGCAATTGCTCGACGTTTGCAATTTCTCAGCTCGTGTCTACGAGACGGAAAGAGAAGGACCGTGACGTTTGGTGCGTATAGAAGCGCAAAGCCCCAGTGTTGCTGCGCCTGTGAAAGCGCTTCCAAGGAAGGGTGCTGGCTAGCAACAGCTTTCAGTGCTGGCACTTTTCATCTCTGAGCAATTGCTCGACGTTTGCAATTTCTCACCTGAGCTCTCTTTAGAGTGCGCGAGAGGATGAGCAGAAGATTAGGTGGCTAGAGAAGCCCAGAGCCCCAGTGTGCTTAGGCCTACAAAAGCGCTTCCAAGGAAGGGTGCTGGCTAGCAACAGCTTTCAGTGCTGGCACTTTTCATCTCTGAGCAATTGCTCGACGTTTGCAATTTCTCAGCTCGTGTCTACGAGACGGAAAGAGAAGGACCGTGATGTTTGGTGGGTAGAGAAGCGCAAAGCCCCAGTGTTGCTGCGCCTGTGAAAGAGCTTCCAAGGAAGGGTGCTGGCTAGCAACAGCTTTCAGTGCTGGCACTTTTCATCTCTGAGCAATTGCTCGACGTTTGCAATTTCTCACCTGAGCTCTCTTTAGAGTGCGCGAGAGGATGAGCAGAAGATTAGGTGTCTAAAGAAGCCCAGAGCCCCAGTGTTCTTAGGCCTACAAAAGCGCTTCCAAGGAAGGGGGCTGGCTAGCAACAGCTTTCAGTGCTGGCACTTTTCATCTCTGAGCAATTGCTCGACGTTTGCAATTTCTCAGCTCCTGTCTACGAGACGGAAAGAGAAGGACCGTGATGTTTGGTGGGTAGAGAAGCGCAAAGCCCCAGTGTTGCTGCACCTGTGAAAGCGCTTCCAAGGAAGGGTGCTGGCTAGCAACAGCTTTCCGTGCTGGCACTTTTCATCTCTGAGCAATTGCTCGACGTTTGCAATTTCTCACCTGAGCTCTCTTTAGAGTGCGCGAGAGGATGAGCAGAAGATTAGATGGCTAGAGAAGCGCAAAGCCCCAGTGTTGCTGCGCCTGTGAAAGCGCTTCCAAGGAAGGGTGCTGGCTAGCAACAGCTTTCAGTGCTGGCACTTTTCATCTCTGAGCAATTGCTCGACGTTTGCAATTTCTCACCTGAGCTCTCTTTAGAGTGCGCGAGAGGATGAGCAGAAGATTAGGTGGCTAGAGAAGCCCAGAGCCCCAGTGTGCTTAGGCCTACAAAAGCGCTTCCAAGGAAGAGTGCTGGCTAGCAACAGCTTTCAGTGCTGGCACTTTTCATCTCTGAGCAATTGCTCGACGTTTGCAATTTCTCAGCTCGAGTCTACGAGACAGAAAGAGAATGACAGTGACGTTTGGTGGCTAGAGAAGCGCAAAGCCCCAGTGTTGCTGCGCCTGTGAAAGCGCTTCCAAGGAAGGGTGCTGGCTAGCAAGAGCTTTCAGTGCTGGCACTTTTCATCTCTGAGCAATTGCTCGACGTTTGCAATTTCTCAGCTCGTGTCTACGAGACGGAAAGAGAAGGACCGTGACGTTTGGTGGGTAGAGAAGCGCAAAGCCCCAGTGTTGCTGCGCCTGTGAAAGCGCTTCCAAGGAAGGGTGCTGGCTAGCAAGAGCTTTCAGTGCTGGCACTTTTCATCTCTGAGCAATTGCTCGACGTTTGCAATTTCTCACCTGAGCTCTCTTTAGAGTGCGCGAGAGGTTGAGCAGAAGATTAGGTGGCTAGAGAAGCCCAGAGCCCCAGTGTGCTTAGGCCTACAAAAGCGCTTCCAAGGAAGAGTGCTGGCTAGCAAGAGCTTTCAGTGCTGGCACTTTTCATCTCTGAGCAATTGCTCGACGTTTGCAATTTCTCAGCTCGTGTCTACCAGACGGAAAGAGAATGACCGTGACGTTTGGTGCGTAAAGAAGCGCAAAGCCCCAGTGTTGCTGCGCCTGTGAAAGCGCTTCCAAGGAAGGGTGCTGGCTAGCAAGAGCTTTCAGTGCTGGCACTTTTCATCTCTGAGCAATTGCTCGACGTTTGCAATTTCTCACCTGAGCTCTCTTTAGAGTGCGCGAGAGGTTGAGCAGAAGATTACGTGTCTAAAGAAGCCCAGAGCCCCAGTGTTCTTAGGCCTACAAAAGCGCTTCCAAGGAAGGGTGCCGGCTAGCAAGAGCTTTCAGTGCTGGCACTTTTCATCTCTGAGCAATTGCTCGACGTTTGCAATTTCTCAGCTCGTGTCTACGAGACGGAAAGAGAAGGACCGTGACGTTTGGTGCGTAAAGAAGCGCAAAGCCCCAGTGTTGCTGCGCCTGTGAAAGCGCTTCCAAGGAAGGGTGCTGGCTAGCAAGAGCTTTCAGTGCTGGCACTTTTCATCTCTGAGCAATTGCTCGACGTTTGCAATTTCTCACCTGAGCTCTCTTTAGAGTGCGCGAGAGGATGAGCAGAAGATTAGGTGTCTAAAGAAGCCCAGAGCCCCCGTATTCTTAGGCCTACAAAAGCGCTTCCAAGGAAGGGTTCTGGGTAGCAAGAGCTTTCAGTGCTGGCACTTTTCATCTCTGAGCAATTGCTCGACGTTTGCAATTTCTCAGCTCGTGTCTACGAGACGGAAAGAGAAGGACCGTGACGTTTGGTGGCTAGAGAAGCGCAAAGCCCCAGTGTTGCTGCGCCTGTGAAAGCGCTTCCAAGGAAGGGTGCTGGCTAGCAACAGCTTTCAGTGCTGGCACTTTTCAGCTCTGAGCAATTGCTCGACGTTTGCAATTTCTCACCTGAGCTCTCTTTAGAGTGCGCGAGAGGATGAGCAGAAGATTAGGTGGCTAGAGAAGCCCAGAGCCCCAGTGTGCTTAGGCCTACAAAAGCGCTTCCAAGGAAGAGTGCTGGCTAGCAAGAGCTTTCAGTGCTGGCACTTTTCATCTCTGAGCAATTGCTTGACGTTTGCAATTTCTCAGCTCGTGTCTACGAGACGGAAAGAGAAGGACCGTGACGTTTGTTGGCTAGAGAAGTGCAAAGCCCCAGTGTTACTGCGCCTGTGAAAGCGCTTCCAAGGAAGGGGGCTGGCTAGCAACAGCTTTCAGTGCTGGCACTTTTCATCTCTGAGCAATTGCTCGACGTTTGCAATTTCTCACCTGAGCTCTCTTTAGAGTGCGCGAGAGGATGAGCAGAAGATTAGGTGGCTAGAGAAGCCCAGAGCCCCAGTGTGCTTAGGCCTACAAAAGCGCTTCCAAGGAAGAGTGCTGGCTAGCAACAGCTTTCAGTGCTGGCACTTTTCATCTCTGAGCAATTGCTCGACGTTTGCAATTTCTCAGCTCGTGTCTACGAGACGGAAAGAGAAGGACCGTGACGTTTGGTGGGTAGAGAAGCGCAAAGCCCCAGTGTTGCTGCGCCTGTGAAAGCGCTTCCAAGGAAGGGTGCTGGCTAGCAAGAGCTTTCAGTGCTGGCACTTTTCATCTCTGAGCAATTGCTCGACGTTTGCAATTTCTCACCTGAGCTCTCTTTAGAGTGCGCGAGAGGATGAGCAGAAGATTAGGTGGCTAGAGAAGCCCAGAGCCCCAGTGTGCTTAGGCCTACAAAAGCGCTTCCAAGGAAGAGTGCTGGCTAGCAAGAGCTTTCAGTGCTGGCACTTTTCATCTCTGAGCAATTGCTCGACGTTTGCAATTTCTCAGCTCGTGTCTACGAGACGGAAAGAGAATGACCGTGACGTTTGGTGGGTAGAGAAGCGCAAAGCCCCAGTGTTGCTGCGCCTGTGAAAGCGCTTCCAAGGAAGGGTGCTGGCTAGCAACAGCTTTCAGTGCTGGCACTTTCCATCTCTGAGCAATTGCTCGACGTTTGCAATTTCTCACCTGAGCTCTCTTTAGAGTGCGCGAGAGGCTGAGCAGAAGATTACGTGTCTAAAGAAGCCCAGAGCCCCAGTGTTCTTAGGCCTACAAAAGCGCTTCCAAGGAAGGGTGCCGGCTAGCAAGAGCTTTCAGTGCTGGCACTTTTCATCTCTGAGCAATTGCTCGACGTTTGCAATTTCTCAGCTCGTGTCTACGAGACGGAAAGAGAAGGACCGTGACGTTTGGTGCGTAAAGAAGCGCAAAGCCCCAGTGTTGCTGCGCCTGTGAAAGCGCTTCCAAGGAAGGGTGCTGGCTAGCAACAGCTTTCAGTGCTGGCACTTTTCATCTCTGAGCAATTGCTCGACGTTTGCAATTTCTCACCTGAGCTCTCTTTAGAGTGCGCGAGAGGATGAGCAGAAGATTAGGTGGCTAGAGAAGCCCAGAGCCCCAGTGTGCTTAGGCCTACAAAAGCGCTTCCAAGGAAGGGTGCTGGCTAGCAACAGCTTTCAGTGCTGGCACTTTTCATCTCTGAGCAATTGCTCGACGTTTGCAATTTCTCAGCTCGTGTCTACGAGACGGAAAGAGAAGGACCGTGACGTTTGGTGGGTAGAGAAGCGCAAAGCCCCAGTGTTGCTGCGCCTGTGAAAGCGCTTCCAAGGAAGGGTGCTGGCTAGCAACAGCTTTCAGTGCTGGCACTTTTCAGCTCTGAGCAATTGCTCGACGTTTGCAATTTCTCACCTGAGCTCTCTTTAGAGTGCGCGAGAGGATGAGCAGAAGATTAGGTGGCTAGAGAAGCCCAGAGCCCCAGTGTGCTTAGGCCTACAAAAGCGCTTCCAAGGAAGAGTGCTGGCTAGCAAGAGCTTTCAGTGCTGGCACTTTTCATCTCTGAGCAATTGCTCGACGTTTGCAATTTCTCAGCTCGAGTCTACGAGACGGAAAGAGAAGGACCGTGATGTTTGGTGCGTATAGAAGCGCAAAGCCCCAGTGTTGCTGCGCCTGTGAAAGCGCTTCCAAGGAAGGGTGCTGGCTAGCAACAGCTTTCAGTGCTGGTACTTTTCATCTCTGAGCAATTGCTCGACGTTTGCAATTTCTCACCTGAGCTCTCTTTAGAGTGCGCGAGAGGCTGAGCAGAAGATTAGGTGTCTAAAGAAGCCCAGAACCCCAGTGTTCTTAGGCCTACAAAAACGCTTCCAAGGAAGGGGGCTGGCTAGCAACAGCTTTCAGTGCTGGCACTTTTCATCTCTGAGCAATTGCTCGACGTTTGCAATTTCTCAGCTCGTGTCTACGAGACGGAAAGAGAATGACCTTGACGTTTGGTGGCTAGAGAAGCGCAAAGCCCCAGTGTTGCTGCGCCTGTGAAAGCGCTTCCAAGGAAGGCTGCTGGCTAGCAACAGCTTTCAGTGCTGGCACTTTTCCTCTCTGAGCAATTGCTCGACGTTTGCAATTTCTCAGCTCGTGTCTACGAGACGGAAAGAGAAGGACCGTGACGTTTGGTGGGTAGAGAAGCGCAAAGCCCCAGTGTTCTTAGGCCTACAAAAGTGCTTCCAAGGAAGGGTGCTGGCTAGCAAGAGCTTTCAGTGCTGGCACTTTTCATCTCTGAGCAATTGCTGGACGTTTGCAATTTCTCACCTGAGCTCTCTTTAGAGTGCGCGAGAGGATGAGCAGAAGATTAGGTGGCTAGAGAAGCCCAGAGCCCCAGTGTGCTTAGGCCTACAAAAGCGCTTCCAAGGAAGAGTGCTGGCTAGCAAGAGCTTTCAGTGCTGGCACTTTTCATCTCTGAGCAATTGCTGGACGTTTGCAATTTCTCAGCTCGTGTCTACGAGACGGAAATAGAAGGACCGTGACTTTTGGTGCGTATAGAAGCGCAAAGCCCCAGTGTTGCTGCGCCTGTGAAAGCGCTTCCAAGGAAGGGTGCTGGCTAGCAAGAGCTTTCAGTGCTGGCACTTTTCATCTCTGAGCAATTGCTCGACGTTTGCAATTTCTCACCTGAGCTCTCTTTAGAGTGCGCGAGAGGATGAGCAGAAGATTAGGTGGCTAGAGAAGCCCAGAGCCCCAGTGTGCTTAGGCCTACAAAAGCGCTTCCAAGGAAGAGTGCTGGCTAGCAAGAGCTTTCAGTGCTGGCACTTTTCATCTCTGAGCAATTGCTCGACGTTTGCAATTTCTCAGCTCGTGTCTACGAGACGGAAAGAGAATGACCGTGACGTTTGGTGGGTAGAGAAGCGCAAAGCCCCAGTGTTGCTGCGCCTGTGAAAGCGCTTCCAAGGAAGGGTGCTGGCTAGCAACAGCTTTCAGTGCTGGCACTTTTCATCTCTGAGCAATTGCTCGACGTTTGCAATTTCTCACCTGAGCTCTCTTTAGAGTGCGCGAGAGGCTGAGCAGAAGATTAGGTGTCTAAAGAAGCCCAGAGCCCCAGTGTTCTTAGGCCTACAAAAGCGCTTCCAAGGAAGGGTGCCGGCTAGCAAGAGCTTTCAGTGCTGGCACTTTTCATCTCTGAGCAATTGCTCGACGTTTGCAATTTCTCAGCTCGTGTCTACGAGACAGAAAGAGAAGGACCGTGATGTTTGGTGGGTAGAGAAGCGCAAAGCCCCAGTGTTGCTGCGCCTGTGAAAGCGCTTCCAAGGAAGGGTGCTGGCTAGCAACAGCTTTCAGTGCTGGCACTTTTCATCTCTGAGCAATTGCTCGACGTTTGCAATTTGTCACCTGAGCTCTCTTTAGAGTGCGCGAGAGGATGAGCAGAAGATTAGGTGGGTAGAGAAGCGCAAAGCCCCAGTGTTCTTAGGCCTACAAAAGCGCTTCCAAGGAAGGGGGCTGGCTAGCAACAGCTTTCAGTGCTGGCACTTTTCATCTCTGAGCAATTGCTCGACGTTTGCAATTTCTCAGCTCGTGTCTACGAGACGGAAAGAGAATGACCTTGACGTTTGGTGGGTAGAGAAGCGCAAAGCCCCAGTGTTGCTGCGCCTGTGAAAGCGCTTCCAAGGAAGGGTGCTGGCTAGCAAGAGCTTTCAGTGCTGGCACTTTTCATCTCTGAGCAATTGCTCGACGTTTGCAATTTCTCACCTGAGCTCTCTTTAGAGTGCGCGAGAGGATGAGCAGAAGATTAGGTGGCTAGAGAAGCCCAGAGCCCCAGTGGGCTTAGGCCTACAAAAGCGCTTCCAAGGAAGGGTGCTGGCTAGCAACAGCTTTCAGTGCTGGCACTTTTCATCTCTGAGCAATTGCTCGACGTTTGCAATTTCTCAGCTCGTGTCTACGAGACGGAAAGAGAAGGACCGTGACGTTTGGTGCGTATAGAAGCGCAAAGCCCCAGTGTTGCTGCGCCTGTGAAAGCGCTTCCAAGGAAGGGTGCTGGCTAGCAACAGCTTTCAGTGCTGGCACTTTTCATCTCTGAGCAATTGCTCGACGTTTGCAATTTCTCACCTGAGCTCTCTTTAGAGTGCGCGAGAGGATGAGCAGAAGATGAGGTGGCTAGAGAAGCCCAGAGCCCCAGTGTGCTTAGGCCTACAAAAGCGCTTCCAAGGAAGGGTGCTGGCTAGCAACAGCTTTCAGTGCTGGCACTTTTCATCTCTGAGCAATTGCTCGACGTTTGCAATTTCTCAGCTCCTGTCTACGAGACGGAAAGAGAAGGACCGTGATGTTTGGTGGGTAGAGAAGTGCAAAGCCCCAGTGTTGCTGCACCTGTGAAAGCGCTTCCAAGGAAGGGTGCTGGCTAGCAACAGCTTTCCGTGCTGGCACTTTTCATCTCTGAGCAATTGCTCGACGTTTGCAATTTCTCACCTGAGCTCTCTTTAGAGTGCGCGAGAGGATGAGCAGAAGATTAGGTGGCTAGAGAAGCGCAAAGCCCCAGTGTTGCTGCGCCTGTGAAAGCGCTTCCAAGGAAGGGTGCTGGCTAGCAACAGCTTTCAGTGCTGGCACTTTTCATCTCTGAGCAATTGCTCGACGTTTGCAATTTCTCAGCTCGTGTCTACGAGACGGAAAGAGAAGGACCGTGACGTTTGGTGGCTAGAGAAGCGCAAAGCCCCAGTGTTGCTGCGCCTGTGAAAGCGCTTCCAAGGAAGGGTGCTGGCTAGCAAGAGCTTTCAGTGCTGGCACTTTTCCTCTCTGAGCAATTGCTCGACGTTTGCAATTTCTCAGCTCGTGTCTACGAGACGGAAAGAGAATGACCGTGATGTTTGGTGGGTAGAAAAGCGCAAAGCCCCAGTGTTGCTGCGCCTGTGAAAGCGCTTCCAAGGAAGGCTGCTGGCTAGCAACAGCTTTCAGTGCTGGCACTTTTCCTCTCTGAGCAATTGCTCGACGTTTGCAATTTCTCAGCTCGTGTCTATGAGACGGAAAGAGAAGGACCGTGACGTTTGGTGGGTAGAGAAGCGCAAAACCCCAGTGTTCTTAGGCCTACAAAAGTGCTTCCAAGGAAGGGTGCTGGCTAGCAACAGCTTTCAGTGCTGGCACTTTTCATCTCTGAGCAATTGCTCGACGTTTGCAATTTCTCACCTGAGCTCTCTTTAGAGTGCGCGAGAGGATGAGCAGAAGATTAGGTGGCTAGAGAAGCCCAGAGCCCCAGTGTGCTTAGGCCTACAAAAGCGCTTCCAAGGAAGGGGGCTGGCTAGCAAGAGCTTTCAGTGCTGGCACTTTTCCTCTCTGAGCAATTGCTCGATGTTTGCAATTTCTCAGCTCGTGTCTACGAGGGGGAAAGAGAAGGACCGTGACGTTTGGTGGCTAGAGAAGCGCAAAGCCCCAGTGTTGCTGCGCCTGTGAAAGCGCTTCCAAGGAAGGGTGCTGGCTAGCAACAGCTTTCAGTGCTGGCACTTTTCATCTCTGAGCAATTGCTCGACGTTTGCAATTTCTCACCTGAGCTCTCTTTAGAGTGCGCGAGAGGATGAGCAGAAGATGAGGTGGCTAGAGAAGCCCAGAGCCCCAGTGTGCTTAGGCCTACAAAAGCGCTTCCAAGGAAGAGTACTGGGTAGCAAGAGCTTTCAGTGCTGGCACTTTTCATCTCTGAGCAATTGCTCGATGTTTGCAATTTCTCAGCTCGTGTCTACGAGACAGAAAGAGAATGACAGTGACGTTTGGTGGCTAGAGAAGCGCAAAGCCCCAGTGTTGCTATGCCTGTGAAAGCGCTTCCAAGGAAGGGTGCTGGCTAGCAAGAGCTTTCAGTGCTGGCACTTTTCATCTCTGAGCAATTGCTCGACGTTTGCAATTTCTCAGCTCGTGTCTACGAGACGGAAAGAGAAGGACCGTGACGTTTGGTGCGTATAGAAGTGCAAAGCCCCAGTGTTGCTGCGCCTGTGAAAGCGCTTCCAAGGAAGGGTGCTGGCTAGCAAGAGCTTTCAGTGCTGGCACTTTTCATCTCTGAGCAATTGCTCGACGTTTGCAATTTCTCACCTGAGCTCTCTTTAGAGTGCGCGAGAGGATGAGCAGAAGATTAGGTGGCTAGAGAAGCCCAGAGCCCCAGTGTGCTTAGGCCTACAAAAGCGCTTCCAAGGAAGAGTGCTGGCTAGCAAGAGCTTTCAGTGCTGGCACTTTTCATCTCTGAGCAATTGCTCGACGTTTGCAATTTCTCAGCTCGTGTCTACGAGACGGAAAGAGAATGACCGTGACGTTTGGTGGGTAGAGAAGCGCAAAGCCCCAGTGTTGCTGCGCCTGTGAAAGCGCTTCCAAGGAAGGGTGCTGGCTAGCAACAGCTTTCAGTGCTGGCACTTTTCAGCTCTGAGCAATTGCTCGACGTTTGCAATTTCTCACCTGAGCTCTCTTTAGAGTGCGCGAGAGGCTGAGCAGAAGATTAGGTGTCTAAAGAAGCCCAGAGCCCCAGTGTTCTTAGGCCTACAAAAGCGCTTCCAAGGAAGGGTGCTGGCTAGCAACAGCTTTCAGTGCTGGCACTTTTCATCTCTGAGCAATTGCTCGACGTTTGCAATTTCTCAGCTCGTGTCTACGAGACGGAAAGAGAAGGACCGTGATGTTTGGTGGCTAGAGAAGCGCAAAGCCCCAGTGTTGCTGCGCCTGTGAAAGCGCTTCCAAGGAAGGGTGCTGGCTAGCAACAGCTTTCAGTGCTGGCACTTTTCATCTCTGAGCAATTGCTCGACGTTTGCAATTTGTCACCTGAGCTCTCTTTAGAGTGCGCGAGAGGATGAGCAGAAGATTAGGTGGCTAGAGAAGCCCAGAGCCCCCGTGTGCTTAGGCCTACAAAAGCGCTTCCAAGGAAGGGTGCTGGCTAGCAACAGCTTTCAGTGCTGGCACTTTTCATCTCTGAGCAATTGCTCGACGTTTGCAATTTCTCAGCTCGTGTCTACGAGACGGAAAGAGAAGGACCGTGATGTTTGGTGGCTAGAGAAGCGCAAAGCCCCAGTGTTGCTGCGCCTGTGAAAGCGCTTCCAAGGAAGGGTGCTGGCTAGCAAGAGCTTTCAGTGCTGGCACTTTTCATCTCTGAGCAATTGCTCGACGTTTGCAATTTCTCACCTGAGCTCTCTTTAGAGTGCGCGAGAGGATGAGCAGAAGATTAGGTGGCTAGAGAAGCCCAGAGCCCCAGTGTGCTTAGGCCTACAAAAGCGCTTCCAAGGAAGGGTGCTGGCTAGCAAGAGCTTTCAGTGCTGGCACTTTTCATCTCTGAGCAATTGCTCGACGTTTGCAATTTCTCAGCTCTTGTCTACGAGACGGAAAGAGAAGGACCGTGACGTTTGGTGCGTATAGAAGCGCAAAGCCCCAGTGTTGCTGCGCCTGTGAAAGCGCTTCCAAGGAAGGGTGCTGGCTAGCAAGAGCTTTCAGTGCTGGCACTTTTCATCTCTGAGCAATTGCTCGACGTTTGCAATTTCTCACCTGAGCTCTCTTTAGAGTGCGCGAGAGGATGAGCAGAAGATTAGGTGGCTAGAGAAGCCCAGAGCCCCAGTGTGCTTAGGCCTACAAAAGCGCTTCCAAGGAAGAGTGCTGGCTAGCAACAGCTTTCAGTGCTGGCACTTTTCCTCTCTGAGCAATTGCTCGACGTTTGCAATTTCTCAGCTCGTGTCTACGAGACGGAAAGAGAAGGACCGTGACGTTTGGTGGCTAGAGAAGCGCAAAGCCCCAGTGTTCTTAGGCCTACAAAAGTGCTTCCAAGGAAGGGTGCTGGCTAGCAACAGCTTTCAGTGCTGGCACTTTTCATCTCTGAGCAATTGCTCGACGTTTGCAATTTCTCACCTGAGCTCTCTTTAGAGTGCGCGAGAGGATGAGCAGAAGATTAGGTGGCTAGAGAAGCCCAGAGCCCCAGTGTGCTTAGGCCTACAAAAGCGCTTCCAAGGAAGAGTGCTGGCTAGCAAGAGCTTTCAGTGCTGGCACTTTTCATCTCTGAGCAATTGCTGGACGTTTGCAATTTCTCAGCTCGTGTCTACGAGACGGAAATAGAAGGACCGTGACTTTTGGTGCGTATAGAAGCGCAAAGCCCCAGTGTTGCTGCGCCTGTGAAAGCGCTTCCAAGGAAGGGTGCTGGCTAGCAACAGCTTTCAGTGCTGGCACTTTTCATCTCTGAGCAATTGCTCGACGTTTGCAATTTCTCACCTGAGCTCTCTTTAGAGTGCGCGAGAGGATGAGCAGAAGATTAGGTGGCTAGAGAAGCCCAGAGCCCCAGTGTGCTTAGGCCTACAAAAGCGCTTCCAAGGAAGAGTGCTGGCTAGCAAGAGCTTTCAGTGCTGGCACTTTTCATCTCTGAGCAATTGCTCGACGTTTGCAATTTCTCAGCTCGTGTCTACGAGACGGAAAGAGAATGACCGTGACGTTTGGTGGGTAGAGAAGCGCAAAGCCCCAGTGTTGCTGCGCCTGTGAAAGCGCTTCCAAGGAAGGGTGCTGGCTAGCAACAGCTTTCAGTGCTGGCACTTTTCATCTCTGAGCAATTGCTCGACGTTTGCAATTTCTCACCTGAGCTCTCTTTAGAGTGCGCGAGAGGCTGAGCAGAAGATTACGTGTCTAAAGAAGCCCAGAGCCCCAGTGTTCTTAGGCCTACAAAAGCGCTTCCAAGGAAGGGTGCCGGCTAGCAAGAGCTTTCAGTGCTGGCACTTTTCATCTCTGAGCAATTGCTCGACGTTTGCAATTTCTCAGCTCGTGTCTACGAGACGGAAAGAGAAGGACCGTGATGTTTGGTGGGTAGAGAAGCGCAAAGCCCCAGTGTTGCTGCGCCTGTGAAAGCGCTTCCAAGGAAGGGTGCTGGCTAGCAAGAGCTTTCAGTGCTGGCACTTTTCATCTCTGAGCAATTGCTCGACGTTTGCAATTTGTCACCTGAGCTCTCTTTAGAGTGCGCGAGAGGATGAGCAGAAGATTAGGTGGCTAGAGAAGCGCAAAGCCCCAGTGTTCTTAGGCCTACAAAAGCGCTTCCAAGGAAGGGGGCTGGCTAGCAAGAGCTTTCAGTGCTGGCACTTTTCATCTCTGAGCAATTGCTCGACGTTTGCAATTTCTCAGCTCGTGTCTACGAGACGGAAAGAGAATGACCTTGACGTTTGGTGGGTAGAGAAGCGCAAAGCCCCAGTGTTGCTGCGCCTGTGAAAGCGCTTCCAAGGAAGGGTGCTGGCTAGCAAGAGCTTTCAGTGCTGGCACTTTTCATCTCTGAGCAATTGCTCGACGTTTGCAATTTGTCACCTGAGCTCTCTTTAGAGTGCGCGAGAGGATGAGCAGAAGATTAGGTGGCTAGAGAAGCCCAGAGCCCCAGTGGGCTTAGGCCTACAAAAGCGCTTCCAAGGAAGGGTGCTGGCTAGCAAGAGCTTTCAGTGCTGGCACTTTTCATCTCTGAGCAATTGCTCGACGTTTGCAATTTCTCAGCTCGTGTCTACGAGACGGAAAGAGAAGGACCGTGACGTTTGGTGCGTATAGAAGCGCAAAGCCCCAGTGTTGCTGCGCCTGTGAAAGCGCTTCCAAGGAAGGGTGCTGGCTAGCAACAGCTTTCAGTGCTGGCACTTTTCATCTCTGAGCAATTGCTCGACGTTTGCAATTTCTCACCTGAGCTCTCTTTAGAGTGCGCGAGAGGATGAGCAGAAGATGAGGTGGCTAGAGAAGCCCAGAGCCCCAGTGTGCTTAGGCCTACAAAAGCGCTTCCAAGGAAGGGTGCTGGCTAGCAACAGCTTTCAGTGCTGGCACTTTTCATCTCTGAGCAATTGCTCGACGTTTGCAATTTCTCAGCTCCTGTCTACGAGACGGAAAGAGAAGGACCGTGATGTTTGGTGGGTAGAGAAGCGCAAAGCCCCAGTGTTGCTGCACCTGTGAAAGCGCTTCCAAGGAAGGGTGCTGGCTAGCAACAGCTTTCCGTGCTGGCACTTTTCATCTCTGAGCAATTGCTCGACGTTTGCAATTTCTCACCTGAGCTCTCTTTAGAGTGCGCGAGAGGATGAGCAGAAGATTAGGTGGCTAGAGAAGCGCAAAGCCCCAGTGTTGCTGCGCCTGTGAAAGCGCTTCCAAGGAAGGGTGCTGGCTAGCAACAGCTTTCAGTGCTGGCACTTTTCATCTCTGAGCAATTGCTCGACGTTTGCAATTTCTCAGCTCGTGTCTACGAGACGGAAAGAGAAGGACCGTGACGTTTGGTGGGTAGAGAAGCGCAAAGCCCCAGTGTTGCTGCGCCTGTGAAAGCGCTTCCAAGGAAGGGTGCTGGCTAGCAACAGCTTTCAGTGCTGGCACTTTTCATCTCTGAGCAATTGCTCGACGTTTGCAATTTCTCAGCTCGTGTCTACGAGACGGAAAGAGAAGGACCGTGACGTTTGGTGCGTATAGAAGCGCAAAGCCCCAGTGTTGCTGCGCCTGTGAAAGCGCTTCCAAGGAAGGGTGCTGGCTAGCAACAGCTTTCAGTGCTGGTACTTTTCATCTCTGAGCAATTGCTCGACGTTTGCAATTTCTCACCTGAGCTCTCTTTAGAGTGCGCGAGAGGATGAGCAGAAGTTTAGGTGTCTAAAGAAGCCCAGAGCCCCAGTGTTCTTAGGCCTACAAAAACGCTTCCAAGGAAGGGGGCTGGCTAGCAACAGCTTTCAGTGCTGGCACTTTTCATCTCTGAGCAATTGCTCGACGTTTGCAATTTCTCAGCTCGTGTCTACGAGACGGAAAGAGAATGACCGTGATGTTTGGTGGGTAGAAAAGCGCAAAGCCCCAGTGTTGCTGCGCCTGTGAAAGCGCTTCCAAGGAAGGGTGCTGGCTAGCAACAGCTTTCAGTGCTGGCACTTTTCATCTCTGAGCAATTGCTCGACGTTTGCAATTTCTCAGCTCGTGTCTATGAGACGGAAAGAGAAGGACCGTGACGTTTGGTGGGTAGAGAAGCGCAAAGCCCCAGTGTTCTTAGGCCTACAAAAGTGCTTCCAAGGAAGGGTGCTGGCTAGCAACAGCTTTCAGTGCTGGCACTTTTCATCTCTGAGCAATTGCTCGACGTTTGCAATTTCTCACCTGAGCTCTCTTTAGAGTGCGCGAGAGGATGAGCAGAAGATTAGGTGGCTAGAGAAGCCCAGAGCCCCAGTGTGCTTAGGCCTACAAAAGCGCTTCCAAGGAAGGGGGCTGGCTAGCAAGAGCTTTCAGTGCTGGCACTTTTCCTCTCTGAGCAATTGCTCGACGTTTGCAATTTCTCAGCTCGTGTCTACGAGGGGGAAAGAGAAGGACCGTGACGTTTGGTGGGTAGAGAAGCGCAAAGCCCCAGTGTTGCTGCGCCTGTGAAAGCGCTTCCAAGGAAGGGTGCTGGCTAGCAACAGCTTTCAGTGCTGGCACTTTTCATCTCTGAGCAATTGCTGGACGTTTGCAATTTCTCACCTGAGCTCTCTTTAGAGTGCGCGAGAGGATGAGCAGAAGATGAGGTGGCTAGAGAAGCCCAGAGCCCCAGTGTGCTTAGGCCTACAAAAGCGCTTCCAAGGAAGAGTACTGGCTAGCAAGAGCTTTCAGTGCTGGCACTTTTCATCTCTGAGCAATTGCTCGATGTTTGCAATTTCTCAGCTCGTGTCTACGAGACAGAAAGAGAATGACAGTGACGTTTGGTGGCTAGAGAAGCGCAAAGCCCCAGTGTTGCTACGCCTGTGAAAGCGCTTCCAAGGAAGGGTGCTGGCTAGCAAGAGCTTTCAGTGCTGGCACTTTTCATCTCTGAGCAATTGCTCGACGTTTGCAATTTCTCAGCTCGTGTCTACGAGACGGAAAGAGAAGGACCGTGACTTTTGGTGCGTATAGAAGTGCAAAGCCCCAGTGTTGCTGCGCCTGTGAAAGCGCTTCCAAGGAAGGGTGCTGGCTAGCAAGAGCTTTCAGTGCTGGCACTTTTCATCTCTGAGCAATTGCTCGACGTTTGCAATTTCTCACCTGAGCTCTCTTTAGAGTGCGCGAGAGGATGAGCAGAAGATTAGGTGGCTAGAGAAGCCCAGAGCCCCAGTGTGCTTAGGCCTACAAAAGCGCTTCCAAGGAAGAGTGCTGGCTAGCAAGAGCTTTCAGTGCTGGCACTTTTCATCTCTGAGCAATTGCTCGACGTTTGCAATTTCTCAGCTCGTGTCTACGAGACGGAAAGAGAATGACCGTGACGTTTGGTGGGTAGAGAAGCGCAAAGCCCCAGTGTTGCTGCGCCTGTGAAAGCGCTTCCAAGGAAGGGTGCTGGCTAGCAACAGCTTTCAGTGCTGGCACTTTTCAGCTCTGAGCAATTGCTCGACGTTTGCAATTTCTCACCTGAGCTCTCTTTAGAGTGCGCGAGAGGATGAGCAGAAGATTAGGTGTCTAAAGAAGCCCAGAGCCCCAGTGTTCTTAGGCCTACAAAAGCGCTTCCAAGGAAGGGTGCTGGCTAGCAACAGCTTTCAGTGCTGGCACTTTTCATCTCTGAGCAATTGCTCGACGTTTGCAATTTCTCAGCTCGTGTCTACGAGACGGAAAGAGAAGGACCGTGATGTTTGGTGGGTAGAGAAGCGCAAAGCCCCAGTGTTGCTGCACCTGTGAAAGCGCTTCCAAGGAAGGGTGCTGGCTAGCAACAGCTTTCAGTGCTGGCACTTTTCATCTCTGAGCAATTGCTCGACGTTTGCAATTTGTCACCTGAGCTCTCTTTAGAGTGCGCGAGAGGATGAGCAGAAGATTAGGTGGCTAGAGAAGCCCAGAGCCCCAGTGTGCTTAGGCCTACAAAAGCGCTTCCAAGGAAGGGTGCTGGCTAGCAAGAGCTTTCAGTGCTGGCACTTTTCATCTCTGAGCAATTGCTCGACGTTTGCAATTTCTCAGCTCGTGTCTACGAGACGGAAAGAGAATGACCGTGATGTTTGGTGGGTAGAAAAGCGCAAAGCCCCAGTGTTGCTGCGCCTGTGAAAGCGCTTCCAAGGAAGGGTGCTGGCTAGCAAGAGCTTTCAGTGCTGGCACTTTTCATCTCTGAGCAATTGCTCGACGTTTGCAATTTCTCACCTGAGCTCTCTTTAGAGTGCGCGAGAGGATGAGCAGAAGATTAGGTGGCTAGAGAAGCCCAGAGCCCCAGTGTGCTTAGGCCTACAAAAGCGCTTCCAAGGAAGAGTGCTGGCTAGCAAGAGCTTTCAGTGCTGGCACTTTTCATCTCTGAGCAATTGCTCGACGTTTGCAATTTCTCAGCTCCTGTCTACGAGACGGAAAGAGAAGGACCGTGACGTTTGGTGGCTAGAGAAGTGCAAAGCCCCAGTGTTACTGCGCCTGTGAAAGCGCTTCCAAGGAAGGGGGCTGGCTAGCAACAGCTTTCAGTGCTGGCACTTT
The DNA here is from genome assembly GCA_037962945.1 of Sarcoramphus papa. Taxonomy (NCBI): domain Eukaryota; kingdom Metazoa; phylum Chordata; class Aves; order Accipitriformes; family Cathartidae; genus Sarcoramphus; species Sarcoramphus papa. The sequence continues at coordinate 16,260,184 of CM075595.1, read as the reverse complement.
TCATCTCTGAGCAATTGCTCGAAGTTTGCAATTTCTCACCTGAGCTCTCTTTAGAGTGCGCGAGAGGATGAGCAGAAGATGAGGTGGCTAGAGAAGCCCAGAGCCCCAGTGTGCTTAGGCCTACAAAAGCGCTTCCAAGGAAGAGTGCTGGCTAGCAAGAGCTTTCAGTGCTGGCACTTTTCATCTCTGAGCAATTGCTCGACGTTTGCAATTTCTCAGCTCGTGTCTACGAGACGGAAAGAGAAGGACCGTGACGTTTGGTGCGTATAGAAGCGCAAAGCCCCAGTGTTGCTGCGCCTGTGAAAGCGCTTCCAAGGAAGGGTGCTGGCTAGCAACAGCTTTCAGTGCTGGTACTTTTCATCTCTGAGCAATTGCTCGACGTTTGCAATTTCTCACCTGAGCTCTCTTTAGAGTGCGCGAGAGGATGAGCAGAAGATTAGGTGTCTAAAGAAGCCCAGAGCCCCAGTGTTCTTAGGCCTACAAAAACGCTTCCAAGGAAGGGGGCTGGCTAGCAACAGCTCTCAGTGCTGGCACTTTTCATCTCTGAGCAATTGCTCGACGTTTGCAATTTCTCAGCTCGAGTCTACGAGACGGAAAGAGAAGGACCGTGACGTTTGGTGGGTAGAGAAGCGCAAAGCCCCAGTGTTCTTAGGCCTACAAAAGTGCTTCCAAGGAAGGGTGCTGGCTAGCAACAGCTTTCAGTGCTGGCACTTTTCATCTCTGAGCAATTGCTCGACGTTTGCAATTTCTCACCTGAGCTCTCTTTAGAGTGCGCGAGAGGATGAGCAGAAGATGAGGTGGCTAGAGAAGCCCAGAGCCCCAGTGTGCTTAGGCCTACAAAAGCGCTTCCAAGGAAGGGTGCTGGCTAGCAAGAGCTTTCAGTGCTGGCACTTTTCATCTCTGAGCAATTGCTCGACGTTTGCAATTTCTCAGCTCGTGTCTACGAGACGGAAAGAGAAGGACCGTGACGTTTGGTGGCTAGAAAAGCGCAAAGCCCCAGTGTTGCTGCGCCTGTGAAAGCGCTTCCAAGGAAGGGTGCTGGCTAGCAAGAGCTTTCAGTGCTGGCACTTTTCATCTCTGAGCAATTGCTCGACGTTTGCAATTTCTCACCTGAGCTCTCTTTAGAGTGCGCGAGAGGATGAGCAGAAGATTAGGTGGCTAGAGAAGCCCAGAGCCCCAGTGTGCTTAGGCCTACAAAAGCGCTTCCAAGGAAGGGTGCTGGCTAGCAAGAGCTTTCAGTGCTGGCACTTTTCATCTCTGAGCAATTGCTCGACGTTTGCAATTTCTCAGCTCGTGTCTATGAGACGGAAAGAGAATGACCGTGACGTTTGGTGCGTATAGAAGCGCAAAGCCCCAGTGTTGCTGCGCCTGTGAAAGCGCTTCCAAGGAAGGGTGCTGGCTAGCAACAGCTTTCAGTGCTGGCACTTTTCATCTCCGAGCAATTGCTCGACGTTTGCAATTTCTCAGCTCGTGTCTACGAGACGGAAAGAGAAGGACGATGACGTTTCGTGGCTAGAGAAGCGCAAAGCCCCAGTGTTGCTGCGCCTGTGAAAGCGCTTCCAAGGAAGGGTGCTGGCTAGCAACAGCTTTCCGTGCTGGCACTTTTCATCTCTGAGCAATTGCTCGACGTTTGCAATTTCTCACCTGAGCTCTCTTTAGAGTGCGCGAGAGGATGAGCAGAAGATTAGGTGGCTAGAGAAGCCCAGAGCCCCAGTGTGCTTAGGCCTACAAAAGCGCTTCCAAGGAAGAGTGCTGGCTAGCAACAGCTTTCAGTGCTGGCACTTTTCATCTCTGAGCAATTGCTTGACGTTTGCAATTTCTCAGCTCGTGTCTACGAGACGGAAAGAGAAGGACCGTGACGTTTGGTGGCTAGAGAAGTGCAAAGCCCCAGTGTTACTGCGCCTGTGAAAGCGCTTCCAAGGAAGGGGGCTGGCTAGCAAGAGCTTTCAGTGCTGGCACTTTTCATCTCTGAGCAATTGCTCGACGTTTGCAATTTCTCACCTGAGCTCTCTTTAGAGTGCGCGAGAGGATGAGCAGAAGATGAGGTGGCTAGAGAAGCCCAGAGCCCCACTGTTCTTAGGCCTACAAAAGCGCTTCCAAGGAAGAGTGCTGGCTAGCAAGAGCTTTCAGTGCTGGCACTTTTCATCTCTGAGCAATTGCTCGACGTTTGCAATTTCTCAGCTCGTGTCTACGAGACGGAAAGAGAAGGACCGTGATGTTTGGTGGGTAGAAAAGCGCAAAGCCCCAGTGTTGCTGCACCTGTGAAAGCGCTTCCAAGGAAGGCTGCTGGCTAGCAACAGCTTTCAGTGTTGGCACTTTTCCTCTCTGAGCAATTGCTCGACGTTTGCAATTTCTCAGCTCGTGTCTACGAGACGGAAAGAGAAGGACCGTGACGTTTGGTGGGTAGAGAAGCGCAAAGCCCCAGTGTTCTTAGGCCTACAAAAGTGCTTCCAAGGAAGGGTGCTGGCTAGCAACAGCTTTCAGTGCTGGCACTTTTCATCTCTGAGCAATTGCTCGACGTTTGCAATTTCTCACCTGAGCTCTCTTTAGAGTGCGCGAGAGGATGAGCAGAAGATTAGGTGGCTAGAGAAGCCCAGAGCCCCAGTGTGCTTAGGCCTACAAAAGCGCTTCCAAGGAAGGGTGCTGGCTAGCAACAGCTTTCAGTGCTGGCACTTTTCATCTCTGAGCAATTGCTCGACGTTTGCAATTTCTCAGCTCGTGTCTACGAGACGGAAAGAGAATGACCGTGACGTTTGGTGGCTAGAAAAGCGCAAAGCCCCAGTGTTGCTGCGCCTGTGAAAGCGCTTCCAAGGAAGGGTGCTGGCTAGCAACAGCTTTCAGTGCTGGCACTTTTCATCTCTGAGCAATTGCTCGACGTTTGCAATTTCTCACCTGAGCTCTCTTTAGAGTGCGCGAGAGGATGAGCAGAAGATGAGGTGGTTAGAGAAGCCCAGAGCCCCAGTGTGCTTAGGCCTACAAAAGCGCTTCCAAGGAAGGGTGCTGGCTAGCAACAGCTTTCAGTGCTGGCACTTTTCATCTCTGAGCAATTGCTCGACGTTTGCAATTTCTCAGCTCGTGTCTACGAGACGGAAAGAGAAGGACCGTGAAGTTTGGTGCGTATAGAAGCGCAAAGCCCCAGTGTTGCTGCGCCTGTGAAAGCGCTTCCAAGGAAGGGTGCTGGCTAGCAACAGCTTTCAGTGCTGGCACTTTTCATCTCTGAGCAATTGCTCGACATTTGCAATTTCTCAGCTCGTGTCTACGAGACGGAAAGAGAAGGACCGTGATGTTTGGTGGCTAGAGAAGCACAAAACACCAGTGTTGCTGCGACTGTGAAAGCGCTTCCAAGGAAGGGTGCTGGCTAGCAACAGCTTTCCGTGCTGGCACTTTTCATCTCTGAGCAATTGCTCGACGTTTGCAATTTCTCACCTGAGCTCTCTTTAGAGTGCGCGAGAGGATGAGCAGAAGATTAGGTGGCTAGAGAAGCGCAAAGCCCCAGTGTTGCTGCGCCTGTGAAAGCGCTTCCAAGGAAGGGTGCTGGCTAGCAACAGCTTTCAGTGCTGGCACTTTTCATCTCTGAGCAATTGCTCGACGTTTGCAATTTCTCACCTGAGCTCTCTTTAGAGTGCGCGAGAGGATGAGCAGAAGATGAGGTGGCTAGAGAAGCCCAGAGCCCCAGTGTGCTTAGGCCTACAAAAGCGCTTCCAAGGAAGAGTGCTGGCTAGCAAGAGCTTTCAGTGCTGGCACTTTTCATCTCTGAGCAATTGCTCGATGTTTGCAATTTCTCAGCTCGAGTCTACGAGACAGAAAGAGAATGACAGTGACGTTTGGTGGGTAGAGAAGCGCAAAGCCCCAGTGTTGCTGCGCCTGTGAAAGCGCTTCCAAGGAAGGGTGCTGGCTAGCAAGAGCTTTCAGTGCTGGCACTTTTCATCTCTGAGCAATTGCTCGACGTTTGCAATTTCTCAGCTCGTGTCTACGAGACGGAAAGAGAAGGACCGTGACGTTTGGTGGCTAGAGAAGCGCAAAGCCCCAGTGTTGCTGCGCCTGTGAAAGCGCTTCCAAGGAAGGGTGCTGGCTAGCAACAGCTTTCAGTGCTGGCACTTTTCATCTCTGAGCAATTGCTCGACGTTTGCAATTTCTCAGCTCGTGTCTACGAGACGGAAAGAGAAGGACCGTGACGTTTGGTGGGTAGAGAAGCGCAAAGCCCCAGTGTTGCTGCGCCTGTGAAAGCGCTTCCAAGGAAGGGTGCTGGCTAGCAAGAGCTTTCAGTGCTGGCACTTTTCATCTCTGAGCAATTGCTCGACGTTTGCAATTTCTCACCTGAGCTCTCTTTAGAGTGCGCGAGAGGATGAGCAGAAGATGAGGTGGCTAGAGAAGCCCAGAGCCCCAGTGTGCTTAGGCCTACAAAAGCGCTTCCAAGGAAGAGTGCTGGCTAGCAAGAGCTTTCAGTGCTGGCACTTTTCATCTCTGAGCAATTGCTCGACGTTTGCAATTTCTCAGCTCGAGTCTACGAGACGGAAAGAGAAGGACCGTGACGTTTGGTGCGTATAGAAGCGCAAAGCCCCAGTGTTGCTGCGCCTGTGAAAGCGCTTCCAAGGAAGGGTGCTGGCTAGCAACAGCTTTCAGTGCTGGCACTTTTCATCTCTGAGCAATTGCTCGACGTTTGCAATTTCTCAGCTCGTGTCTACGAGACGGAAAGAGAAGGACCGTGACGTTTGGTGGGTAGAGAAGCGCAAAGCCCCAGTGTTGCTGCGCCTGTGAAAGCGCTTCCAAGGAAGGGTGCTGGCTAGCAACAGCTTTCAGTGCTGGCACTTTTCATCTCTGAGCAATTGCTCGACGTTTGCAATTTCTCAGCTCGTGTCTACGAGACGGAAAGAGAAGGACCGTGACGTTTGGTGGGTAGAGAAGCGCAAAGCCCCAGTGTTGCTGCGCCTGTGAAAGCGCTTCCAAGGAAGGGTGCTGGCTAGCAAGAGCTTTCAGTGCTGGCACTTTTCATCTCTGAGCAATTGCTCGACGTTTGCAATTTCTCACCTGAGCTCTCTTTAGACTGCGCGAGAGGATGAGCAGAAGATGAGGTGGCTAGAGAAGCCCAGAGCCCCAGTGTGCTTAGGCCTACAAAAGCGCTTCCAAGGAAGAGTGCTGGCTAGCAAGAGCTTTCAGTGCTGGCACTTTTCATCTCTGAGCAATTGCTGGACGTTTGCAATTTCTCAGCTCGTGTCTACGAGACGGAAAGAGAAGGACCGTGACGTTTGGTGGCTAGAGAAGTGCAAAGCCCCAGTGTTACTGCGCCTGTGAAAGCGCTTCCAAGGAAGGGGGCTGGCTAGCAACAGCTTTCAGTGCTGGCACTTTTCATCTCTGAGCAATTGCTCGAAGTTTGCAATTTCTCACCTGAGCTCTCTTTAGAGTGCGCGAGAGGATGAGCAGAAGATGAGGTGGCTAGAGAAGCCCAGAGCCCCACTGTTCTTAGGCCTACAAAAGCGCTTCCAAGGAAGAGTGCTGGCTAGCAAGAGCTTTCAGTGCTGGCACTTTTCATCTCTGAGCAATTGCTCGACGTTTGCAATTTCTCAGCTCGTGTCTACGAGACGGAAAGAGAAGGACCGTGACGTTTGGTGCGTATAGAAGCGCAAAGCCCCAGTGTTGCTGCGCCTGTGAAAGCGCTTCCAAGGAAGGGTGCTGGCTAGCAACAGCTTTCAGTGCTGGTACTTTTCATCTCTGAGCAATTGCTCGACGTTTGCATTTTCTCACCTGAGCTCTCTTTAGAGTGCGCGAGAGGATGAGCAGAAGATTAGGTGTCTAAAGAAGCCCAGAGCCCCACTGTTCTTAGGCCTACAAAAACGCTTCCAAGGAAGGGGGCTGGCTAGCAACAGCTTTCAGTGCTGGCACTTTTCATCTCTGAGCAATTGCTCGACGTTTGCAATTTCTCAGCTCGAGTCTACGAGACGGAAAGAGAAGGACCGTGACGTTTGGTGGGTAGAGAAGCGCAAAGCCCCAGTGTTCTTAGGCCTACAAAAGTGCTTCCAAGGAAGGGTGCTGGCTAGCAACAGCTTTCAGTGCTGGCACTTTTCATCTCTGAGCAATTGCTCGACGTTTGCAATTTCTCACCTGAGCTCTCTTTAGAGTGCGCGAGAGGATGAGCAGAAGATTAGGTGGCTAGAGAAGCCCAGAGCCCCAGTGTGCTTAGGCCTACAAAAGCGCTTCCAAGGAAGGGGGCTGGCTAGCAACAGCTTTCAGTGCTGGCACTTTTCATCTCTGAGCAATTGCTCGACGTTTGCAATTTCTCAGCTCGTGTCTACGAGACGGAAAGAGAAGGACCGTGACGTTTGGTGGCTAGAAAAGCGCAAAGCCCCAGTGTTGCTGCGCCTGTGAAAGCGCTTCCAAGGAAGGGTGCTGGCTAGCAACAGCTTTCAGTGCTGGCACTTTTCATCTCTGAGCAATTGCTCGACGTTTGCAATTTCTCACCTGAGCTCTCTTTAGAGTGCGCGAGAGGATGAGCAGAAGATTAGGTGGCTAGAGAAGCCCAGAGCCCCAGTGTGCTTAGGCCTACAAAAGCGCTTCCAAGGAAGGGTGCTGGCTAGCAAGAGCTTTCAGTGCTGGCACTTTTCATCTCTGAGCAATTGCTCGACGTTTGCAATTTCTCAGCTCGTGTCTACGAGACGGAAAGAGAAGGACCGTGACGTTTGGTGGGTAGAGAAGCGCAAAGCCCCAGTGTTGCTGCGCCTGTGAAAGCGCTTCCAAGGAAGGGTGCTGGCTAGCAACAGCTTTCAGTGCTGGCACTTTTCATCTCCGAGCAATTGCTCGACGTTTGCAATTTCTCAGCTCGTGTCTACGAGACGGAAAGAGAAGGACGATGACGTTTCGTGGCTAGAGAAGCGCAAAGCCCCAGTGTTGCTGCGCCTGTGAAAGCGCTTCCAAGGAAGGGTGCTGGCTAGCAAGAGCTTTCAGTGCTGGCACTTTTCATCTCTGAGCAATTGCTCGACGTTTGCAATTTCTCACCTGATCTCTCTTTAGAGTGCGCGAGAGGATGAGCAGAAGATTAGGTGGCTAGAGAAGCCCAGAGCCCCAGTGTGCTTAGGCCTACAAAAGCGCTTCCAAGGAAGAGTGCTGGCTAGCAAGAGCTTTCAGTGCTGGCACTTTTCATCTCTGAGCAATTGCTTGACGTTTGCAATTTCTCAGCTCGTGTCTACGAGACGGAAAGAGAAGGACCGTGACGTTTGGTGGCTAGAGAAGTGCAAAGCCCCAGTGTTACTGCGCCTGTGAAAGCGCTTCCAAGGAAGGGTGCTGGCTAGCAAGAGCTTTCAGTGCTGGCACTTTTCATCTCTGAGCAATTGCTCGACGTTTGCAATTTCTCACCTGAGCTCTCTTTAGAGTGCGCGAGAGGATGAGCAGAAGATGAGGTGGCTAGAGAAGCCCAGAGCCCCACTGTTCTTAGGCCTACAAAAGCGCTTCCAAGGAAGAGTGCTGGCTAGCAACAGCTTTCAGTGCTGGCACTTTTCATCTCTGAGCAATTGCTCGACGTTTGCAATTTCTCAGCTCGAGTCTACGAGACGGAAAGAGAAGGACCGTGACGTTTGGTGCGTATAGAAGCGCAAAGCCCCAGTGTTGCTGCACCTGTGAAAGAGCTTCCAAGGAAGGCTGCTGGCTAGCAACAGCTTTCAGTGTTGGCACTTTTTCTCTCTGAGCAATTGCTCGACGTTTGCAATTTCTCAGCTCGTGTCTACGAGACGGAAAGAGAAGGACCGTGACGTTTGGTGGGTAGAGAAGCGCAAAGCCCCAGTGTTCTTAGGCCTACAAAAGTGGTTCCAAGGAAGGGTGCTGGCTAGCAAGAGCTTTCAGTGCTGGCACTTTTCATCTCTGAGCAATTGCTCGACGTTTGCAATTTCTCACCTGAGCTCTCTTTAGAGTGCGCGAGAGGATGAGCAGAAGATTAGGTGGCTAGAGAAGCCCAGAGCCCCAGTGTGCTTAGTCCTACAAAAGCGCTTCCAAGGAAGGGTGCTGGCTAGCAACAGCTTTCAGTGCTGGCACTTTTCATCTCTGAGCAATTGCTCGACGTTTGCAATTTCTCAGCTCGTGTCTACGAGACGGAAAGAGAAGGACCGTGACGTTTGGTGGCTAGAAAAGCGCAAAGCCCCAGTGTTGCTGCGCCTGTGAAAGCGCTTCCAAGGAAGGGTGCTGGCTAGCAACAGCTTTCAGTGCTGGCACTTTTCATCTCTGAGCAATTGCTCGACGTTTGCAATTTCTCACCTGAGCTCTCTTTAGAGTGCGCGAGAGGATGAGCAGAAGATGAGGTGGTTAGAGAAGCCCAGAGCCCCAGTGTGCTTAGGCCTACAAAAGCGCTTCCAAGGAAGGGTGCTGGCTAGCAAGAGCTTTCAGTGCTGGCACTTTTCATCTCTGAGCAATTGCTGGACGTTTGCAATTTCTCAGCTCGTGTCTACGAGACGGAAAGAGAAGGACCGTGACGTTTGGTGCGTATAGAAGCGCAAAGCCCCAGTGTTGCTGCGCCTGTGAAAGCGCTTCCAAGGAAGGGTGCTGGCTAGCAACAGCTTTCCGTGCTGGCACTTTTCAGCTCTGAGCAATTGCTCGACGTTTGCAATTTCTCAGCTCGTGTCTACGAGACGGAAAGAGAATGACCGTGACGTTTGGTGGCTAGAGAAGCACAAAACACCAGTGTTGCTGCGACTGTGAAAGCGCTTCCAAGGAAGGGTGCTGGCTAGCAACAGCTTTCAGTGCTGGCACTTTTCATCTCTGAGCAATTGCTCGACGTTTGCAATTTCTCACCTGAGCTCTCTTTAGAGTGCGCGAGAGGATGAGCAGAAGATTAGGTGGCTAGAGAAGCGCAAAGCCCCAGTGTTGCTGCGCCTGTGAAAGCGCTTCCAAGGAAGGGTGCTGGCTAGCAACAGCTTTCAGTGCTGGCACTTTTCATCTCTGAGCAATTGCTCGACGTTTGCAATTTCTCACCTGAGCTCTCTTTAGAGTGCGCGAGAGGATGAGCAGAAGATGAGGTGGCTAGAGAAGCCCAGAGCCCCAGTGTGCTTAGGCCTACAAAAGCGCTTCCAAGGAAGAGTGCTGGCTAGCAACAGCTTTCAGTGCTGGCACTTTTCATCTCTGAGCAATTGCTCGATGTTTGCAATTTCTCAGCTCGTGTCTACGAGACAGAAAGAGAATGACAGTGACGTTTGGTGGGTAGAGAAGCGCAAAGCCCCAGTGTTGCTGCGCCTGTGAAAGCGCTTCCAAGGAAGGGTGCTGGCTAGCAACAGCTTTCAGTGCTGGCACTTTTCATCTCTGAGCAATTGCTCGACGTTTGCAATTTCTCAGCTCGTGTCTACGAGACGGAAAGAGAAGGACCGTGACGTTTGGTGGGTAGAGAAGCGCAAAGCCCCAGTGTTGCTGCGCCTGTGAAAGCGCTTCCAAGGAAGGGTGCTGGCTAGCAACAGCTTTCAGTGCTGGCACTTTTCATCTCTGAGCAATTGCTCGACGTTTGCAATTTCTCAGCTCGTGTCTACGAGACGGAAAGAGAAGGACCGTGACGTTTGGTGGGTAGAGAAGCGCAAAGCCCCAGTGTTGCTGCGCCTGTGAAAGCGCTTCCAAGGAAGGGTGCTGGCTAGCAAGAGCTTTCAGTGCTGGCACTTTTCATCTCTGAGCAATTGCTCGACGTTTGCAATTTCTCACCTGAGCTCTCTTTAGAGTGCGCGAGAGGATGAGCAGAAGATGAGGTGGCTAGAGAAGCCCAGAGCCCCAGTGTTCTTAGGCCTACAAAAGCGCTTCCAAGGAAGAGTGCTGGCTAGCAAGAGCTTTCAGTGCTGGCACTTTTCATCTCTGAGCAATTGCTCGACGTTTGCAATTTCTCAGCTCGAGTCTACGAGACGGAAAGAGAAGGACCGTGACGTTTGGTGCGTATAGAAGCGCAAAGCCCCAGTGTTGCTGCGCCTGTGAAAGCGCTTCCAAGGAAGGGTGCTGGCTAGCAACAGCTTTCAGTGCTGGCACTTTTCATCTCTGAGCAATTGCTCGACGTTTGCAATTTCTCAGCTCGTGTCTACGAGACGGAAAGAGAAGGACCGTGACGTTTGGTGGGTAGAGAAGCGCAAAGCCCCAGTGTTGCTGCGCCTGTGAAAGCGCTTCCAAGGAAGGGGGCTGGCTAGCAACAGCTTTCAGTGCTGGCACTTTTCATCTCTGAGCAATTGCTCGACGTTTGCAATTTCTCAGCTCGTGTCTACGAGACGGAAAGAGAAGGACCGTGACGTTTGGTGGGTAGAGAAGCGCAAAGCCCCAGTGTTGCTGCGCCTGTGAAAGCGCTTCCAAGGAAGGGTGCTGGCTAGCAAGAGCTTTCAGTGCTGGCACTTTTCATCTCTGAGCAATTGCTCGACGTTTGCAATTTCTCACCTGAGCTCTCTTTAGAGTGCGCGAGAGGATGAGCAGAAGATGAGGTGGCTAGAGAAGCCCAGAGCCCCAGTGTGCTTAGGCCTACAAAAGCGCTTCCAAGGAAGAGTGCTGGCTAGCAAGAGCTTTCAGTGCTGGCACTTTTCATCTCTGAGCAATTGCTCGATGTTTGCAATTTCTCAGCTCGTGTCTACGAGACAGAAAGAGAATGACAGTGACGTTTGGTGGGTAGAGAAGCGCAAAGCCCCAGTGTTGCTGCGCCTGTGAAAGCGCTTCCAAGGAAGGGTGCTGGCTAGCAACAGCTTTCAGTGCTGGCACTTTTCATCTCTGAGCAATTGCTCGACGTTTGCAATTTCTCAGCTCGTGTCTACGAGACGGAAAGAGAAGGACCGTGACGTTTGGTGCGTATAGAAGCGCAAAGCCCCAGTGTTGCTGCGCCTGTGAAAGCGCTTCCAAGGAAGGGTGCTGGCTAGCAACAGCTTTCAGTGCTGGCACTTTTCATCTCTGAGCAATTGCTCGACGTTTGCAATTTCTCAGCTCGTGTCTACGAGACGGAAAGAGAAGGACGATGACGTTTCGTGGCTAGAGAAGCGCAAAGCCCCAGTGTTGCTGCGCCTGTGAAAGCGCTTCCAAGGAAGGGTGCTGGCTAGCAACAGCTTTCCGTGCTGGCACTTTTCATCTCTGAGCAATTGCTCGACGTTTGCAATTTCTCACCTGAGCTCTCTTTAGAGTGCGCGAGAGGATGAGCAGAAGATTAGGTGGCTAGAGAAGCCCAGAGCCCCAGTGTGCTTAGGCCTACAAAAGCGCTTCCAAGGAAGGGTGCTGGCTAGCAACAGCTTTCAGTGCTGGCACTTTTCATCTCTGAGCAATTGCTTGACGTTTGCAATTTCTCAGCTCGTGTCTACGAGACGGAAAGAGAAGGACCGTGACGTTTGGTGGCTAGAGAAGTGCAAAGCCCCAGTGTTACTGCGCCTGTGAAAGCGCTTCCAAGGAAGGGTGCTGGCTAGCAAGAGCTTTCAGTGCTGGCACTTTTCATCTCTGAGCAATTGCTCGACGTTTGCAATTTCTCACCTGAGCTCTCTTTAGAGTGCGCGAGAGGATGAGCAGAAGATGAGGTGGCTAGAGAAGCCCAGAGCCCCACTGTTCTTAGGCCTACAAAAGCGCTTCCAAGGAAGAGTGCTGGCTAGCAAGAGCTTTCAGTGCTGGCACTTTTCATCTCTGAGCAATTGCTCGACGTTTGCAATTTCTCAGCTCGAGTCTACGAGACGGAAAGAGAAGGACCGTGACGTTTGGTGGCTAGAGAAGCGCAAAGCCCCAGTGTTGCTGCGCCTGTGAAAGAGCTTCCAAGGAAGGGTGCTGGCTAGCAACAGCTTTCAGTGCTGGTACTTTTCATCTCTGAGCAATTGCTCGACGTTTGCAATTTCTCACCTGAGCTCTCTTTAGAGTGCGCGAGAGGATGAGCAGAAGATTAGGTGTCTAAAGAAGCCCAGAGCCCCAGTGTTCTTAGGCCTACAAAAACGCTTCCAAGGAAGGGGGCTGGCTAGCAACAGCTTTCAGTGCTGGCACTTTTCATCTCTGAGCAATTGCTCGACGTTTGCAATTTCTCAGCTCGTGTCTACGAGACGGAAAGAGAAGGACCGTGATGTTTGGTGGGTAGAAAAGCGCAAAGCCCCAGTGTTGCTGCGCCTGTGAAAGCGCTTCCAAGGAAGGCTGCTGGCTAGCAACAGCTTTCAGTGTTGGCACTTTTTCTCTCTGAGCAATTGCTCGACGTTTGCAATTTCTCAGCTCGTGTCTACGAGACGGAAAGAGAAGGACCGTGACGTTTGGTGGGTAGAGAAGCGCAAAGCCCCAGTGTTCTTAGGCCTACAAAAGTGCTTCCAAGGAAGGGTGCTGGCTAGCAACAGCTTTCAGTGCTGGCACTTTTCATCTCTGAGCAATTGCTCGACGTTTGCAATTTCTCACCTGAGCTCTCTTTAGAGTGCGCGAGAGGATGAGCAGAAGATTAGGTGGCTAGAGAAGCCCAGAGCCCCAGTGTGCTTAGGCCTACAAAAGCGCTTCCAAGGAAGGGTGCTGGCTAGCAACAGCTTTCAGTGCTGGCACTTTTCATCTCTGAGCAATTGCTCGACGTTTGCAATTTCTCAGCTCGTGTCTACGAGACGGAAAGAGAATGACCGTGACGTTTGGTGGCTAGAAAAGCGCAAAGCCCCAGTGTTGCTGCGCCTGTGAAAGCGCTTCCAAGGAAGGGTGCTGGCTAGCAAGAGCTTTCAGTGCTGGCACTTTTCATCTCTGAGCAATTGCTCGACGTTTGCAATTTCTCACCTGAGCTCTCTTTAGAGTGCGCGAGAGGATGAGCAGAAGATGAGGTGGTTAGAGAAGCCCAGAGCCCCAGTGTGCTTAGGCCTACAAAAGCGCTTCCAAGGAAGGGTGCTGGCTAGCAAGAGCTTTCAGTGCTGGCACTTTTCATCTCTGAGCAATTGCTCGACGTTTGCAATTTCTCAGCTCGTGTCTACGAGACGGAAAGAGAAGGACCGTGACGTTTGGTGCGTATAGAAGCGCAAAGCCCCAGTGTTGCTGCGCCTGTGAAAGCGCTTCCAAGGAAGGGTGCTGGCTAGCAACAGCTTTCAGTGCTGGCACTTTTCATCTCTGAGCAATTGCTCGACGTTTGCAATTTCTCAGCTCGTGTCTACGAGACGGAAAGAGAAGGACCGTGACGTTTGGTGGGTAGAGAAGCGCAAAGCCCCAGTGTTGCTGCGCCTGTGAAAGCGCTTCCAAGGAAGGGTGCTGGCTAGCAACAGCTTTCAGTGCTGGCACTTTTCATCTCTGAGCAATTGCTCGACGTTTGCAATTTCTCAGCTCGTGTCTACGAGACAGAAAGAGAATGACAGTGACGTTTGGTGGCTAGAGAAGCGCAAAGCCCCAGTGTTGCTGCGCCTGTGAAAGCGCTTCCAAGGAAGGGTGCTGGCTAGCAACAGCTTTCAGTGCTGGCACTTTTCATCTCTGAGCAATTGCTCGACGTTTGCAATTTCTCAGCTCGTGTCTACGAGACGGAAAGAGAAGGACCGTGACGTTTGGTGGGTAGAGAAGCGCAAAGCCCCAGTGTTGCTGCGCCTGTGAAAGCGCTTCCAAGGAAGGGTGCTGGCTAGCAAGAGCTTTCAGTGCTGGCACTTTTCATCTCTGAGCAATTGCTCGACGTTTGCAATTTCTCAGCTCGTGTCTACGAGACGGAAAGAGAATGACCGTGTCGTTTGGTGGCTAGAGAAGCGCAAAGCCCCAGTGTTGCTGCGCCTGTGAAAGCGCTTCCAAGGAAGGGTGCTGGCTAGCAAGAGCTTTCAGTGCTGGCACTTTTCATCTCTGAGCAATTGCTCGACGTTTGCAATTTCTCACCTGAGCTCTCTTTAGAGTGCGCGAGAGGATGAGCAGAAGATGAGGTGGCTAGAGAAGCCCAGAGCCCCAGTGTGCTTAGGCCTACAAAAGCGCTTCCAAGGAAGAGTGCTGGCTAGCAAGAGCTTTCAGTGCTGGCACTTTTCATCTCTGAGCAATTGCTCGACGTTTGCAATTTCTCAGCTCGTGTCTACGAGACGGAAAGAGAAGGACCGTGACGTTTGGTGGCTAGAGAAGCGCAAAGCCCCAGTGTTGCTGCGCCTGTGAAAGCGCTTCCAAGGAAGGGTGCTGGCTAGCAACAGCTTTCAGTGCTGGCACTTTTCATCTCTGAGCAATTGCTCGACGTTTGCAATTTCTCAGCTCGTGTCTACGAGACGGAAAGAGAAGGACCGTGTCGTTTGGTGGGTAGAGAAGCGCAAAGCCCCAGTGTTACTGCGCCTGTGAAAGTGCTTCCAAGGAAGGGTGCTGGCTAGCAACAGCTTTCAGTGCTGGCACTTTTCATCTCTGAGCAATTGCTCGACGTTTGCAATTTCTCAGCTCGTGTCTACGAGACGGAAAGAGAAGGACCGTGACGTTTGGTGGCTAGAGAAGCGCAAAGCCCCAGTGTTGCTGCGCCTGTGAAAGCGCTTCCAAGGAAGGGTGCTGGCTAGCAAGAGCTTTCAGTGCTGGCACTTTTCATCTCTGAGCAATTGCTGGACGTTTGCAATTTCTCACCTGAGCTCTCTTTAGAGTGCGCGAGAGGATGAGCAGAAGATTAGGTGTCTAAAGAAGCCCAGAGCCCCAGTGTTCTTAGGCCTACAAAACCGCTTCCAAGGAAGGGGGCTGGCTAGCAACAGCTTTCAGTGCTGGCACTTTTCATCTCTGAGCAATTGCTCGACGTTTGCAATTTCTCAGCTCGTGTCTACGACACGGAAAGAGAAGGACCGTGACGTTTGGTGCGTATAGAAGCGCAAAGCCCCAGTGTTGCTGCGCCTGTGAAAGCGCTTCCAAGGAAGAGTGCTGGCTAGCAACAGCTTTCAGTGCTGGCACTTTTCATCTCTGAGCAATTGCTCGACGTTTGCAATTTCTCACCTGAGCTCTCTTTAGAGTGCGTGAGAGGCTGAGCAGAAGATTAGGTGTCTGAAGAAGCCCAGAGCCCCAGTGTTCTTAGGCCTACAAAAGCGCTTCCAAGGAAGGGGGCTGGCTAGCAAGAGCTTTCAGTGCTGGCACTTTTCATCTCTGAGCAATTGCTCGACGTTTGCAATTTCTCAGCTCGTGTCTACGAGACGGAAAGAGAAGGACCGTGACGTTTGGTGCGTATAGAAGCGCAAAGCTCCAGTGTTGCTGCGCCTGTGAAAGCGCTTCCAAGGAAGGGTGCTGGCTAGCAACAGCTTTCAGTGCTGGCACTTTTCCTCTCTGAGCAATTGCTCGACGTTTGCAATTTCTCAGCTCGTGTCTACGAGACGGAAAGAGAAGGACCGTGACGGTTGGTGGGTAGAGAAGCGCAAAGCCCCAGTGTTGCTGCGCCTGTGAAAGCGCTTCCAAGGAAGGGTGCTGGCTAGCAACAGCTTTCAGTGCTGGCACTTTTCATCTCTGAGCAATTGCTCGACGTTTGCAATTTCTCAGCTCGTGTCTACGAGACAGAAAGAGAATGACAGTGACGTTTGGTGGCTAGAGAAGCGCAAAGCCCCAGTGTTGCTGCGCCTGTGAAAGCGCTTCCAAGGAAGGGTGCTGGCTAGCAAGAGCTTTCAGTGCTGGCACTTTTCATCTCTGAGCAATTGCTCGACGTTTGCAATTTCTCAGCTCGTGTCTACGAGACGGAAAGAGAAGGACCGTGACTTTTGGTGCGTATAGAAGCGCAAAGCCCCAGTGTTGCTGCGCCTGTGAAAGCGCTTCCAAGGAAGGGTGCTGGCTAGCAACAGCTTTCAGTGCTGGCACTTTTCATCTCTGAGCAATTGCTCGACGTTTGCAATTTCTCACCTGAGCTCTCTTTAGAGTGCGCGAGAGGATGAGCAGAAGATTAGGTGGCTAGAGAAGCCCAGAGCCCCACTGTTCTTAGGCCTACAAAAGCGCTTCCAAGGAAGGGTGCCGGCTAGCAACAGCTTTCAGTGCTGGCACTTTTCATCTCTGAGCAATTGCTCGACGTTTGCAATTTCTCAGCTCGTGTCTACGAGACGGAAAGAGAAGGACCGTGATGTTTGGTGGGTAGAGAAGTGCAAAGCCCCAGTGTTACTGCGCCTGTGAAAGCGCTTCCAAGGAAGGGTGCTGGCTAGCAACAGCTTTCAGTGCTGGCACTTTTCATCTCTGAGCAATTGCTCGACGTTTGCAATTTCTCACCTGAGCTCTCTTTAGAGTGCGCGAGAGGATGAGCAGAAGATTAGGTGGCTAGAGAAGCCCAGAGCCCCAGTGTGCTTAGGCCTACAAAAGCGCTTCCAAGGAAGGGTGCTGGCTAGCAACAGCTTTCAGTGCTGGCACTTTTCATCTCTGAGCAATTGCTCGACGTTTGCAACTTCTCAGCTCGTGTCTACGAGACGGAAAGAGAAGGACCGTGACGTTTGGTGGCTAGAGAAGCGCAAAGCCCCAGTGTTGCTGTGCCTGTGAAAGCGCTTCCAAGGAAGGGTGCTGGCTAGCAACAGCTTTCAGTGTTGGCACTTTTCAGCTCTGAGCAATTGCTCGACGTTTGCAATTTCTCACCTGAGCTCTCTTTAGAGTGCGCGAGAGGATGAGCAGAAGATTAGGTGGCTAGAGAAGCCCAGAGCCCCAGTGTGCTTAGGCCTACAAAAGCGCTTCCAAGGAAGAGTGCTGGCTAGCAACAGCTTTCAGTGCTGGCACTTTTCATCTCTGAGCAATTGCTTGACGTTTGCAATTTCTCAGCTCGTGTCTACGAGACGGAAAGAGAAGGACCGTGACGTTTGGTGGCTAGAGAAGTGCAAAGCCCCAGTGTTACTGCGCCTGTGAAAGCGCTTCCAAGGAAGGGGGCTGGCTAGCAACAGCTTTCAGTGCTGGCACTTTTCATCTCTGAGCAATTGCTCGACGTTTGCAATTTCTCAGCTCGTGTCTACGAGACGGAAAGAGAAGGACCGTGACGTTTGGTGCGTATAGAAGCGCAAAGCCCCAGTGTTGCTGCGCCTGTGAAAGCGCTTCCAAGGAAGGGTGCTGGCTAGCAACAGCTTTCAGTGCTGGTACTTTTCATCTCTGAGCAATTGCTCGACGTTTGCAATTTCTCACCTGAGCTCTCTTTAGAGTGCGCGAGAGGATGAGCAGAAGATTAGGTGTCTAAAGAAGCCCAGAGCCCCAGTGTTCTTAGGCCTACAAAAACGCTTCCATGGAAGGGGCTGGCTAGCAACAGCTTTCAGTGCTGGCACTTTTCATCTCTGAGCAATTGCTCGACGTTTGCAATTTCTCAGCTCGTGTCTACGAGACGGAAAGAGAATGACCGTGATGTTTGGTGGGTAGAAAAGCGCAAAGCCCCAGTGTTGCTGCGCCTGTGAAAGCGCTTCCAAGGAAGGCTGCTGGCTAGCAACAGCTTTCAGTGCTGGCACTTTTCCTCTCTGAGCAATTGCTCGA
This sequence comes from Sarcoramphus papa, assembly GCA_037962945.1. Taxonomy (NCBI): domain Eukaryota; kingdom Metazoa; phylum Chordata; class Aves; order Accipitriformes; family Cathartidae; genus Sarcoramphus; species Sarcoramphus papa. The sequence continues at coordinate 16,242,886 of CM075595.1, read as the reverse complement.
CGTTTGCAATTTCTCAGCTCGTGTCTACGAGACGGAAAGAGAAGGACCGTGACGTTTGGTGGCTAGAGAAGCGCAAAGCCCCAGTGTTCTTAGGCCTACAAAAGTGCTTCCAAGGAAGGGTGCTGGCTAGCAACAGCTTTCAGTGCTGGCACTTTTCATCTCTGAGCAATTGCTCGACGTTTGCAATTTCTCACCTGAGCTCTCTTTAGAGTGCGCGAGACGATGAGCAGAAGATTAGGTGGCTAGAGAAGCCCAGAGCCCCAGTGTGCTTAGGCCTACAAAAGCGCTTCCAAGGAAGGGGGCTGGCTAGCAACAGCTTTCAGTGCTGGCACTTTTCATCTCTGAGCAATTGCTCGACGTTTGCAATTTCTCAGCTCGTGTCTACGAGACGGAAAGAGAAGGACCGTGACGTTTGGTGGGTAGAGAAGCGCAAAGCCCCAGTGTTGCTGCGCCTGTGAAAGCGCTTCCAAGGAAGGGTGCTGGCTAGCAACAGCTTTCAGTGCTGGCACTTTTCATCTCTGAGCAATTGCTCGACGTTTGCAATTTCTCACCTGAGCTCTCTTTAGAGTGCGCGAGAGGATGAGCAGAAGATTAGGTGGCTAGAGAAGCCCAGAGCCCCAGTGTGCTTAGGCCTACAAAAGCGCTTCCAAGGAAGGGTGCTGGCTAGCAAGAGCTTTCAGTGCTGGCACTTTTCAGCTCTGAGCAATTGCTCGACGTTTGCAATTTCTCAGCTCGTGTCTACGAGACGGAAAGAGAAGGACCGTGATGTTTGGTGCGTATAGAAGCGCAAAGCCCCAGTGTTGCTGCGCCTGTGAAAGCGCTTCCAAGGAAGGGTGCTGGCTAGCAACAGCTTTCAGTGCTGGCACTTTTCATCTCCGAGCAATTGCTCGACGTTTGCAATTTCTCAGCTCGTGTCTACGAGACGGAAAGAGAAGGACCGTGACGTTTGGTGGCTAGAGAAGCACAAAACAACAGTGTTGCTGCGACTGTGAAAGCGCTTCCAAGGAAGGGTGCTGGCTAGCAAGAGCTTTCAGTGCTGGCACTTTTCATCTCTGAGCAATTGCTCGACGTTTGCAATTTCTCAGCTCGTGTCTACGAGACGGAAAGAGAAGGACCGTGATGTTTGGTGCGTATAGAAGCGCAAAGCCCCAGTGTTGCTGCGCCTGTGAAAGCGCTTCCAAGGAAGGGGGCTGGCTAGCAACAGCTTTCAGTGCTGGCACTTTTCATCTCTGAGCAATTGCTCGACGTTTGCAATTTCTCAGCTCGTGTCTACGAGACGGAAAGAGAAGGACCGTGACGTTTGGTGCGTATAGAAGCGCAAAGCCCCAGTGTTGCTGCGCCTGTGAAAGCGCTTCCCAGGAAGGGTGCTGGCTAGCAAGAGCTTTCAGTGCTGGCACTTTTCATCTCTGAGCAATTGCTCGACGTTTGCAATTTCTCACCTGAGCTCTCTTTAGAGTGCGCGAGAGGATGAGCAGAAGATGAGGTGGCTAGAGAAGCCCAGAGCCCCAGTGTTCTTAGGCCTACAAAAGCGCTTCCAAGGAAGGGTGCTGGCTAGCAACAGCTTTCAGTGCTGGCACTTTTCATCTCTGAGCAATTGCTCGACGTTTGCAATTTCTCAGCTCCTGTCTACGAGACGGAAAGAGAAGGACCGTGATGTTTGGTGGGTAGAGAAGCGCAAAGCCCCAGTGTTGCTGCACCTGTGAAAGCGCTTCCAAGGAAGGGTGCTGGCTAGCAACAGCTTTCCGTGCTGGCACTTTTCATCTCTGAGCAATTGCTCGACGTTTGCAATTTCTCACCTGAGCTCTCTTTAGAGTGCGCGAGAGGATGAGCAGAAGATTAGGTGGCTAGAGAAGCGCAAAGCCCCAGTGTTGCTGCGCCTGTGAAAGCGCTTCCAAGGAAGGGTGCTGGCTAGCAACAGCTTTCAGTGCTGGCACTTTTCATCTCTGAGCAATTGCTCGACGTTTGCAATTTCTCACCTGAGCTCTCTTTAGAGTGCGCGAGAGGATGAGCAGAAGATTAGGTGGCTAGAGAAGCCCAGAGCCCCAGTGTGCTTAGGCCTACAAAAGCGCTTCCAAGGAAGAGTGCTGGCTAGCAACAGCTTTCAGTGCTGGCACTTTTCATCTCTGAGCAATTGCTCGATGTTTGCAATTTCTCAGCTCGAGTCTATGAGACAGAAAGAGAATGACAGTGACGTTTGGTGGCTAGAGAAGCGCAAAGCCCCAGTGTTGCTGCGCCTGTGAAAGCGCTTCCAAGGAAGGGTGCTGGCTAGCAAGAGCTTTCAGTGCTGGCACTTTTCATCTCTGAGCAATTGCTCGACGTTTGCAATTTCTCAGCTCGTGTCTACGAGACGGAAAGAGAAGGACCGTGACGTTTGGTGGCTAGAGAAGCGCAAAGCCCCAGTGTTGCTGCGCCTGTGAAAGCGCTTCCAAGGAAGGGTGCTGGCTAGCAACAGCTTTCAGTGCTGGCACTTTTCATCTCTGAGCAATTGCTCGACGTTTGCAATTTCTCACCTGAGCTCTCTTTAGAGTGCGCGAGAGGATGAACAGAAGATTAGGTGGCTAGAGAAGCCCAGAGCCCCAGTGTGCTTAGGCCTACAAAAGCGCTTCCAAGGAAGAGTGCTGGCTAGCAAGAGCTTTCAGTGCTGGCACTTTTCATCTCTGAGCAATTGCTCGACGTTTGCAATTTCTCAGCTCGTGTCTACGAGACGGAAAGAGAAGGACCGTGACGTTTGGTGGGTAGAGAAGCGCAAAGCCCCAGTGTTCCTGCGCCTGTGAAAGCGCTTCCAAGGAAGGGTGCTGGCTAGCAAGAGCTTTCAGTGCTGGCACTTTTCATCTCTGAGCAATTGCTCGACGTTTGCAATTTCTCACCTGAGCTCTCTTTAGAGTGCGCGAGAGGCTGAGCAGAAGATTACGTGTCTAAAGAAGCCCAGAGCCCCAGTGTTCTTAGGCCTACAAAAGCGCTTCCAAGGAAGGGTGCCGGCTAGCAAGAGCTTTCAGTGCTGGCACTTTTCATCTCTGAGCAATTGCTCGACGTTTGCAATTTCTCAGCTCGTGTCTACGAGACGGAAAGAGAAGGACCGTGACGTTTGGTGCGTAAAGAAGCGCAAAGCCCCAGTGTTGCTGCGCCTGTGAAAGCGCTTCCAAGGAAGGGTGCTGGCTAGCAAGAGCTTTCAGTGCTGGCACTTTCCATCTCTGAGCAATTGCTCGACGTTTGCAATTTCTCACCTGAGCTCTCTTTAGAGTGCGCGAGAGGATGAGCAGAAGATGAGGTGGCTAGAGAAGCCCAGAGCCCCAGTGTGCTTAGGCCTACAAAAGCGCTTCCAAGGAAGGGTGCTGGCTAGCAAGAGCTTTCAGTGCTGGCACTTTTCATCTCTGAGCAATTGCTCGACGTTTGCAATTTCTCAGCTCCTGTCTACGAGACGGAAAGAGAAGGACCGTGATGTTTGGTGGGTAGAGAAGCGCAAAGCCCCAGTGTTGCTGCACCTGTGAAAGCGCTTCCAAGGAAGGGTGCTGGCTAGCAACAGCTTTCCGTGCTGGCACTTTTCATCTCTGAGCAATTGCTCGACGTTTGCAATTTCTCACCTGAGCTCTCTTTAGAGTGCGCGAGAGGATGAGCAGAAGATTAGGTGGCTAGAGAAGCGCAAAGCCCCAGTGTTGCTGCGCCTGTGAAAGCGCTTCCAAGGAAGGGTGCTGGCTAGCAACAGCTTTCAGTGCTGGCACTTTTCATCTCTGAGCAATTGCTCGACGTTTGCAATTTCTCACCTGAGCTCTCTTTAGAGTGCGCGAGAGGATGAGCAGAAGATGAGGTGGCTAGAGAAGCCCAGAGCCCCAGTGTGCTTAGGCCTACAAAAGCGCTTCCAAGGAAGAGTGCTGGCTAGCAACAGCTTTCAGTGCTGGCACTTTTCATCTCTGAGCAATTGCTCGATGTTTGCAATTTCTCAGCTCGAGTCTACGAGACAGAAAGAGAATGACAGTGACGTTTGGTGGCTAGAGAAGCGCAAAGCCCCAGTGTTGCTGCGCCTGTGAAAGCGCTTCCAAGGAAGGGTGCTGGCTAGCAAGAGCTTTCAGTGCTGGCACTTTTCATCTCTGAGCAATTGCTCGACGTTTGCAATTTCTCAGCTCGTGTCTACGAGACGGAAAGAGAAGGACCGTGACGTTTGGTGGGTAGAGAAGCGCAAAGCCCCAGTGTTGCTGCGCCTGTGAAAGCGCTTCCAAGGAAGGGTGCTGGCTAGCAACAGCTTTCAGTGCTGGCACTTTTCATCTCTGAGCAATTGCTCGACGTTTGCAATTTCTCAGCTCGTGTCTACGAGACGGAAAGAGAAGGACCGTGACGTTTGGTGCGTATAGAAGCGCAAAGCCCCAGTGTTGCTGCGCCTGTGAAAGCGCTTCCAAGGAAGGGTGCTGGCTAGCAACAGCTTTCAGTGCTGGTACTTTTCATCTCTGAGCAATTGCTCGACGTTTGCAATTTCTCACCTGAGCTCTCTTTAGAGTGCGCGAGAGGATGAGCAGAAGATTAGGTGTCTAAAGAAGCCCAGAGCCCCAGTGTTCTTAGGCCTACAAAAACGCTTCCAAGGAAGGGGGCTGGCTAGCAACAGCTTTCAGTGCTGGCACTTTTCATCTCTGAGCAATTGCTCGACGTTTGCAATTTCTCAGCTCGTGTCTACGAGACGGAAAGAGAATGACCGTGATGTTTGGTGGGTAGAAAAGCGCAAAGCCCCAGTGTTGCTGCGCCTGTGAAAGCGCTTCCAAGGAAGGGTGCTGGCTAGCAACAGCTTTCAGTGCTGGCACTTTTCATCTCTGAGCAATTGCTCGACGTTTGCAATTTCTCAGCTCGTGTCTACGAGACGGAAAGAGAAGGACCGTGACGTTTGGTGGGTAGAGAAGCGCAAAGCCCCAGTGTTCTTAGGCCTACAAAAGTGCTTCCAAGGAAGGGTGCTGGCTAGCAAGAGCTTTCAGTGCTGGCACTTTTCATCTCTGAGCAATTGCTCGACGTTTGCAATTTCTCACCTGAGCTCTCTTTAGAGTGCGCGAGAGGATGAGCAGAAGATTAGGTGGCTAGAGAAGCCCAGAGCCCCAGTGTGCTTAGGCCTACAAAAGCGCTTCCAAGGAAGGGGGCTGGCTAGCAACAGCTTTCAGTGCTGGCACTTTTCATCTCTGAGCAATTGCTCGATGTTTGCAATTTCTCAGCTCGTGTCTACGAGACGGAAAGAGAAGGACCGTGACGTTTGGTGCGTATAGAAGCGCAAAGCCCCAGTGTTGCTGCGCCTGTGAAAGCGCTTCCAAGGAAGGGTGCTGGCTAGCAAGAGCTTTCAGTGCTGGCACTTTTCATCTCTGAGCAATTGCTCGACGTTTGCAATTTCTCACCTGAGCTCTCTTTAGAGTGCGCGAGAGGATGAGCAGAAGATTAGGTGTCTGAAGAAGCCCAGAGCCCCAGTGTGCTTAGGCCTAAAAAAGCGCTTCCAAGGAAGGGTGCTGGCTAGCAAGAGCTTTCAGTGCTGGCACTTTTCATCTCTGAGCAATTGCTCGACGTTTGCAATTTCTCAGCTCGTGTCTACGAGACGGAAAGAGAAGGACCGTGACGTTTGGTGCGTATAGAAGCGCAAAGCCCCAGTGTTGCTGCGCCTGTGAAAGCGCTTCCAAGGAAGGGTGCTGGCTAGCAACAGCTTTCAGTGCTGGCACTTTTCATCTCCGAGCAATTGCTCGACGTTTGCAATTTCTCAGCTCGTGTCTACGAGACGGAAAGAGAAGGACCGTGACGTTTGGTGGCTAGAGAAGCACAAAACAACAGTGTTGCTGCGACTGTGAAAGCGCTTCCAAGGAAGGGTGCTGGCTAGCAACAGCTTTCAGTGCTGGCACTTTTCATCTCTGAGCAATTGCTCGACGTTTGCAATTTCTCACCTGAGCTCTCTTTAGAGTGCGCGAGAGGATGAGCAGAAGATTAGGTGTCTAAAGAAGCCCAGAGCCCCAGTGTTCTTAGGCCTACAAAAGCGTTTCCAAGGAAGGGGGCTGGCTAGCAACAGCTTTCAGTGCTGGCACTTTTCATCTCTGAGCAATTGCTCGATGTTTGCAATTTCTCAGCTCCTGTCTACGAGACGGAAAGAGAAGGACCGTGATGTTTGGTGGGTAGAGAAGCGCAAAGCCCCAGTGTTGCTGCACCTGTGAAAGCGCTTCCAAGGAAGGGTGCTGGCTAGCAACAGCTTTCCGTGCTGGCACTTTTCATCTCTGAGCAATTGCTCGACGTTTGCAATTTCTCACCTGAGCTCTCTTTAGAGTGCGCGAGAGGATGAGCAGAAGATTAGGTGGCTAGAGAAGCGCAAAGCAACAGTGTTGCTGCGCCTGTGAAAGCGCTTCCAAGGAAGGGTGCTGGCTAGCAACAGCTTTCAGTGCTGGCACTTTTCATCTCTGAGCAATTGCTCGACGTTTGCAATTTCTCACCTGAGCTCTCTTTAGAGTGCGCGAGAGGATGAGCAGAAGATTAGGTGGCTAGAGAAGCCCAGAGCCCCAGTGTGCTTAGGCCTACAAAAGCGCTTCCAAGGAAGAGTGCTGGCTAGCAACAGCTTTCAGTGCTGGCACTTTTCATCTCTGAGCAATTGCTCGATGTTTGCAATTTCTCAGCTCGAGTCTACGAGACAGAAAGAGAATGACCGTGACGTTTGGTGGCTAGAGAAGCGCAAAGCCCCAGTGTTGCTGCGCCTGTGAAAGCGCTTCCAAGGAAGGGTGCTGGCTAGCAAGAGCTTTCAGTGCTGGCACTTTTCATCTCTGAGCAATTGCTCGACGTTTGCAATTTCTCAGCTCGTGTCTACGAGACGGAAAGAGAAGGACCGTGACGTTTGGTGGGTAGAGAAGCGCAAAGCCCCAGTGTTGCTGCGCCTGTGAAAGCGCTTCCAAGGAAGGGTGCTGGCTAGCAAGAGCTTTCAGTGCTGGCACTTTTCATCTCTGAGCAATTGCTCGACGTTTGCAATTTCTCAGCTCGTGTCTACGAGACGGAAAGAGAAGGACCGTGACGTTTGGTGCGTATAGAAGCGCAAAGCCCCAGTGTTGCTGCGCCTGTGAAAGCGCTTCCAAGGAAGGGTGCTGGCTAGCAAGAGCTTTCAGTGCTGGCACTTTTCATCTCTGAGCAATTGCTCGACGTTTGCAATTTCTCACCTGAGCTCTCTTTAGAGTGCGCGAGAGGATGAGCAGAAGATTAGGTGGCTAGAGAAGCCCAGAGCCCCAGTGTGCTTAGGCCTACAAAAGCGCTTCCAAGGAAGGGTGCTGGCTAGCAACAGCTTTCAGTGCTGGCACTTTTCATCTCTGAGCAATTGCTCGACGTTTGCAATTTCTCAGCTCGTGTCTACGAGACGGAAAGAGAAGGACCGTGATGTTTGGTGGGTAGAGAAGCGCAAAGCCCCAGTGTTGCTGCGCCTGTGAAAGCGCTTCCAAGGAAGGGTGCTGGCTAGCAACAGCTTTCAGTGCTAGCACTTTTCCTCTCTGAGCAATTGCTCGACGTTTGCAATTTCTCACCTGAGCTCTCTTTAGAGTGCGCGAGAGGATGAGCAGAAGATTAGGTGTCTAAAGAAGCCCAGAGCCCCAGTGTTCTTAGGCCTACAAAAGCGCTTCCAAGGAAGGGTGCCGGCTAGCAAGAGCTTTCAGTGCTGGCACTTTTCATCTCTGAGCAATTGCTCGACGTTTGCAATTTCTCAGCTCGTGTCTACGAGACGGAAAGAGAAGGACCGTGACGTTTGGTGTGTAAAGAAGCGCAAAGCCCCAGTGTTGCTGCGCCTGTGAAAGCGCTTCCAAGGAAGGGTGCTGGCTAGCAAGAGCTTTCAGTGCTGGCACTTTTCATCTCTGAGCAATTGCTCGACGTTTGCAATTTCTCACCTGAGCTCTCTTTAGAGTGCGCGAGAGTATGAGCAGAAGATTAGGTGTCTAAAGAAGCCCAGAGCCCCAGTGTTCTTAGGCCTACAAAAGCGCTTCCAAGGAAGGGGGCTGGCTAGCAAGAGCTTTCAGTGCTGGCACTTTTCATCTCTGAGCAATTGCTCGACGTTTGCAATTTCTCAGCTCGTGTCTACGAGACGGAAAGAGAAGGACCGTGACGTTTGGTGGCTAGAGAAGCGCAAAGCCCCAGTGTTGCTGCGCCTGTGAAAGCGCTTCCAAGGAAGGGTGCTGGCTAGCAACAGCTTTCAGTGCTGGCACTTTTCATCTCTGAGCAATTGCTCGACGTTTGCAATTTCTCACCTGAGCTCTCTTTAGAGTGCGCGAGAGGATGAGCAGAAGATTAGGTGGCTAGAGAAGCCCAGAGCCCCAGTGTGCTTAGGCCTACAAAAGCGCTTCCAAGGAAGAGTGCTGGCTAGCAACAGCTTTCAGTGCTGGCACTTTTCATCTCTGAGCAATTGCTTGACGTTTGCAATTTCTCAGCTCGTGTCTACGAGACGGAAAGAGAAGGACCGTGACGTTTGGTGGCTAGAGAAGTGCAAAGCCCCAGTGTTACTGCGCCTGTGAAAGCGCTTCCAAGGAAGGGGGCTGGCTAGCAACAGCTTTCAGTGCTGGCACTTTTCATCTCTGAGCAATTGCTCGACGTTTGCAATTTCTCACCTGAGCTCTCTTTAGAGTGCGCGAGAGGATGAGCAGAAGATTAGGTGGCTAGAGAAGCCCAGAGCCCCACTGTTCTTAGGCCTACAAAAGCGCTTCCAAGGAAGGGTGCCGGCTAGCAACAGCTTTCAGTGCTGGCACTTTTCATCTCTGAGCAATTGCTCGACGTTTGCAATTTCTCAGCTCGTGTCTACGAGACGGAAAGAGAAGGACCGTGATGTTTGGTGGGTAGAGAAGTGCAAAGCCCCAGTGTTACTGCGCCTGTGAAAGCGCTTCCAAGGAAGGGTGCTGGCTAGCAACAGCTTTCAGTGCTGGCACTTTTCATCTCTGAGCAATTGCTCGACGTTTGCAATTTCTCACCTGAGCTCTCTTTAGAGTGCGCGAGAGGATGAGCAGAAGATGAGGTGGCTAGAGAAGCCCAGAGCCCCAGTGTGCTTAGGCCTACAAAAGCGCTTCCAAGGAAGGGTGCTGGCTAGCAACAGCTTTCAGTGCTGGCACTTTTCATCTCTGAGCAATTGCTCGACGTTTGCAACTTCTCAGCTCGTGTCTACGAGACGGAAAGAGAAGGACCGTGACGTTTGGTGGCTAGAGAAGCGCAAAGCCCCAGTGTTGCTGTGCCTGTGAAAGCGCTTCCAAGGAAGGGTGCTGGCTAGCAACAGCTTTCAGTGTTGGCACTTTTCATCTCTGAGCAATTGCTCGACGTTTGCAATTTCTCACCTGATCTCTCTTTAGAGTGCGCGAGAGGATGAGCAGAAGATTAGGTGGCTAGAGAAGCCCAGAGCCCCAGTGTGCTTAGGCCTACAAAAGCGCTTCCAAGGAAGAGTGCTGGCTAGCAAGAGCTTTCAGTGCTGGCACTTTTCATCTCTGAGCAATTGCTTGACGTTTGCAATTTCTCAGCTCGTGTCTACGAGACGGAAAGAGAAGGACCGTGACGTTTGGTGGCTAGAGAAGTGCAAAGCCCCAGTGTTACTGCGCCTGTGAAAGCGCTTCCAAGGAAGGGTGCTGGCTAGCAACAGCTTTCAGTGCTGGCACTTTTCATCTCTGAGCAATTGCTCGACGTTTGCAATTTCTCAGCTCGTGTCTACGAGACGGAAAGAGAAGGACCGTGACGTTTGGTGCGTATAGAAGCGCAAAGCCCCAGTGTTGCTGCGCCTGTGAAAGCGCTTCCAAGGAAGGGTGCTGGCTAGCAACAGCTTTCAGTGCTGGTACTTTTCATCTCTGAGCAATTGCTCGACGTTTGCAATTTCTCACCTGAGCTCTCTTTAGAGTGCGCGAGAGGATGAGCAGAAGATTAGGTGTCTAAAGAAGCCCAGAGCCCCAGTGTTCTTAGGCCTACAAAAACGCTTCCATGGAAGGGGCTGGCTAGCAACAGCTTTCAGTGCTGGCACTTTTCATCTCTGAGCAATTGCTCGACGTTTGCAATTTCTCAGCTCGTGTCTACGAGACGGAAAGAGAATGACCGTGATGTTTGGTGGGTAGAAAAGCGCAAAGCCCCAGTGTTGCTGCGCCTGTGAAAGCGCTTCCAAGGAAGGCTGCTGGCTAGCAACAGCTTTCAGTGCTGGCACTTTTCCTCTCTGAGCAATTGCTCGACGTTTGCAATTTCTCAGCTCGTGTCTACGAGACGGAAAGAGAAGGACCGTGACGTTTGGTGGGTAGAGAAGCGCAAAGCCCCAGTGTTCTTAGGCCTACAAAAGTGCTTCCAAGGAAGGGTGCTGGCTAGCAAGAGCTTTCAGTGCTGGCACTTTTCATCTCTGAGCAATTGCTCGACGTTTGCAATTTCTCACCTGAGCTCTCTTTAGAGTGCGCGAGAGGATGAGCAGAAGATTAGGTGGCTAGAGAAGCCCAGAGCCCCAGTGTGCTTAGGCCTACAAAAGCGCTTCCAAGGAAGGGTGGTGGCTAGCAACAGCTTTCAGTGCTGGCACTTTTCATCTCTGAGCAATTGCTCGACGTTTGCAATTTCTCAGCTCGTGTCTACGAGACGGAAAGAGAATGACCGTGTCGTTTGGTGGGTATAGAAGCGCAAAGCCCCAGTGTTGCTGCGCCTGTGAAAGAGCTTCCAAGGAAGGGTGCTGGCTAGCAACAGCTTTCAGTGCTGGCACTTTTCATCTCTGAGCAATTGCTCGACGTTTGCAATTTCTCACCTGAGCTCTCTTTAGAGTGCGCGAGAGGATGAGCAGAAGATTAGGTGTCTAAAGAAGCCCAGAGCCCCAGTGTTCTTAGGCCTACAAAAGCGCTTCCAAGGAAGGGGGCTGGCTAGCAACAGCTTTCAGTGCTGGCACTTTTCATCTCTGAGCAATTGCTCGATGTTTGCAATTTCTCAGCTCCTGTCTACGAGACGGAAAGAGAAGGACCGTGATGTTTGGTGGGTAGAGAAGCGCAAAGCCCCAGTGTTGCTGCACCTGTGAAAGCGCTTCCAAGGAAGGGTGCTGGCTAGCAACAGCTTTCCGTGCTGGCACTTTTCATCTCTGAGCAATTGCTCGACGTTTGCAATTTCTCACCTGAGCTCTCTTTAGAGTGCGCGAGAGGATGAGCAGAAGATTAGGTGGCTAGAGAAGCGCAAAGCCCCAGTGTTGCTGCGCCTGTGAAAGCGCTTCCAAGGAAGGGTGCTGGCTAGCAAGAGCTTTCAGTGCTGGCACTTTTCATCTCTGAGCAATTGCTCGACGTTTGCAATTTCTCACCTGAGCTCTCTTCAGAGTGCGCGAGAGGATGAGCAGAAGATTAGGTGGCTAGAGAAGCCCAGAGCCCCAGTGTGCTTAGGCCTACAAAAGCGCTTCCAAGGAAGGGGGCTGGCTAGCAACAGCTTTCAGTGCTGGCACTTTTCATCTCTGAGCAATTGCTCGACGTTTGCAATTTCTCAGCTCGTGTCTACGAGACGGAAAGAGAAGGACCGTGACGTTTGGTGCGTATAGAAGCGCAAAGCCCCAGTGTTGCTGCGCCTGTGAAAGCGCTTCCAAGGAAGGGTGCTGGCTAGCAACAGCTTTCAGTGCTGGCACTTTTCATCTCTGAGCAATTGCTCGACGTTTGCAATTTCTCACCTGAGCTCTCTTTAGAGTGCGCGAGAGGATGAGCAGAAGATTAGGTGTCTAACGAAGCCCAGAGCCCCAGTGTTCTTAGGCCTACAAAAGCGCTTCCAAGGAAGGGTGCTGGCTAGCAACAGCTTTCAGTGCTGGCACTTTTCATCTCTGAGCAATTGCTCGACGTTTGCAATTTCTCAGCTCCTGTCTACGAGACGGAAAGAGAAGGACCGTGATGTTTGGTGGGTAGAGAAGCGCAAAGCCCCAGTGTTGCTGCACCTGTGAAAGCGCTTCCAAGGAAGGGTGCTGGCTAGCAACAGCTTTCCGTGCTGGCACTTTTCATCTCTGAGCAATTGCTCGACGTTTGCAATTTCTCACCTGAGCTCTCTTTAGAGTGCGCGAGAGGATGAGCAGAAGATTAGGTGGCTAGAGAAGCGCAAAGCCCCAGTGTTGCTGCGCCTGTGAAAGCGCTTCCAAGGAAGGGTGCTGGCTAGCAAGAGCTTTCAGTGCTGGCACTTTTCATCTCTGAGCAATTGCTCGACGTTTGCAATTTCTCAGCTCGTGTCTACGAGACGGAAAGAGAAGGACCGTGACGTTTGGTGGCTAGAAAAGCGCAAAGCCCCAGTGTTGCTGCGCCTGTGAAAGCGCTTCCAAGGAAGGGTGCTGGCTAGCAACAGCTTTCAGTGCTGGCACTTTTCATCTCTGAGCAATTGCTCGACGTTTGCAATTTCTCACCTGAGCTCTCTTTAGAGTGCGCGAGAGGATGAGCAGAAGATTAGGTGGCTAGAGAAGCCCAGAGCCCCAGTGTTCTTAGGCCTACAAAAGCGCTTCCAAGGAAGGGTGCTGGCTAGCAAGAGCTTTCAGTGCTGGCACTTTTCATCTCTGAGCAATTGCTCGACGTTTGCAATTTCTCAGCTCGTGTCTACGAGACGGAAAGAGAAGGACCGTGACGTTTGGTGGGTAGAGAAGCGCAAAGCCCCAGTGTTGCTGCGCCTGTGAAAGCGCTTCCAAGGAAGGGTGCTGGCTAGCAACAGCTTTCAGTGCTGGCACTTTTCATCTCCGAGCAATTGCTCGACGTTTGCAATTTCTCAGCTCGTGTCTACGAGACGGAAAGAGAAGGACGATGACGTTTCGTGGCTAGAGAAGCGCAAAGCCCCAGTGTTGCTGCGCCTGTGAAAGCGCTTCCAAGGAAGGGTGCTGGCTAGCAAGAGCTTTCAGTGCTGGCACTTTTCATCTCTGAGCAATTGCTCGACGTTTGCAATTTCTCACCTGATCTCTCTTTAGAGTGCGCGAGAGGATGAGCAGAAGATTAGGTGGCTAGAGAAGCCCAGAGCCCCAGTGTGCTTAGGCCTACAAAAGCGCTTCCAAGGAAGAGTGCTGGCTAGCAACAGCTTTCAGTGCTGGCACTTTTCATCTCTGAGCAATTGCTTGACGTTTGCAATTTCTCAGCTCGTGTCTACGAGACGGAAAGAGAAGGACCGTGACGTTTGGTGGCTAGAGAAGTGCAAAGCCCCAGTGTTACTGCGCCTGTGAAAGCGCTTCCAAGGAAGGGTGCTGGCTAGCAAGAGCTTTCAGTGCTGGCACTTTTCATCTCTGAGCAATTGCTCGACGTTTGCAATTTCTCACCTGAGCTCTCTTTAGAGTGCGCGAGAGGATGAGCAGAAGATGAGGTGGCTAGAGAAGCCCAGAGCCCCACTGTTCTTAGGCCTACAAAAGCGCTTCCAAGGAAGAGTGCTGGCTAGCAAGAGCTTTCAGTGCTGGCACTTTTCATCTCTGAGCAATTGCTCGACGTTTGCAATTTCTCAGCTCGAGTCTACGAGACGGAAAGAGAAGGACCGTGACGTTTGGTGCGTATAGAAGCGCAAAGCCCCAGTGTTGCTGCACCTGTGAAAGAGCTTCCAAGGAAGGCTGCTGGCTAGCAACAGCTTTCAGTGTTGGCACTTTTTCTCTCTGAGCAATTGCTCGACGTTTGCAATTTCTCAGCTCGTGTCTACGAGACGGAAAGAGAAGGACCGTGACGTTTGGTGGGTAGAGAAGCGCAAAGCCCCAGTGTTCTTAGGCCTACAAAAGTGGTTCCAAGGAAGGGTGCTGGCTAGCAAGAGCTTTCAGTGCTGGCACTTTTCATCTCTGAGCAATTGCTCGACGTTTGCAATTTCTCACCTGAGCTCTCTTTAGAGTGCGCGAGAGGATGAGCAGAAGATTAGGTGGCTAGAGAAGCCCAGAGCCCCAGTGTGCTTAGGCCTACAAAAGCGCTTCCAAGGAAGGGTGCTGGCTAGCAACAGCTTTCAGTGCTGGCACTTTTCATCTCTGAGCAATTGCTCGACGTTTGCAATTTCTCAGCTCGTGTCTACGAGACGGAAAGAGAAGGACCGTGACGTTTGGTGGCTAGAAAAGCGCAAAGCCCCAGTGTTGCTGCGCCTGTGAAAGCGCTTCCAAGGAAGGGTGCTGGCTAGCAACAGCTTTCAGTGCTGGCACTTTTCATCTCTGAGCAATTGCTCGACGTTTGCAATTTCTCACCTGAGCTCTCTTTAGAGTGCGCGAGAGGATGAGCAGAAGATGAGGTGGTTAGAGAAGCCCAGAGCCCCAGTGTGCTTAGGCCTACAAAAGCGCTTCCAAGGAAGGGTGCTGGCTAGCAAGAGCTTTCAGTGCTGGCACTTTTCATCTCTGAGCAATTGCTGGACGTTTGCAATTTCTCAGCTCGTGTCTACGAGACGGAAAGAGAAGGACCGTGACGTTTGGTGCGTATAGAAGCGCAAAGCCCCAGTGTTGCTGCGCCTGTGAAAGCGCTTCCAAGGAAGGGTGCTGGCTAGCAACAGCTTTCAGTGCTGGCACTTTTCAGCTCTGAGCAATTGCTCGACGTTTGCAATTTCTCAGCTCGTGTCTACGAGACGGAAAGAGAATGACCGTGACGTTTGGTGGCTAGAGAAGCACAAAACACCAGTGTTGCTGCGACTGTGAAAGCGCTTCCAAGGAAGGGTGCTGGCTAGCAACAGCTTTCCGTGCTGGCACTTTTCATCTCTGAGCAATTGCTCGACGTTTGCAATTTCTCACCTGAGCTCTCTTTAGAGTGCGCGAGAGGATGAGCAGAAGATTAGGTGGCTAGAGAAGCGCAAAGCCCCAGTGTTGCTGCGCCTGTGAAAGCGCTTCCAAGGAAGGGTGCTGGCTAGCAACAGCTTTCAGTGCTGGCACTTTTCATCTCTGAGCAATTGCTCGACGTTTGCAATTTCTCACCTGAGCTCTCTTTAGAGTGCGCGAGAGGATGAGCAGAAGATGAGGTGGCTAGAGAAGCCCAGAGCCCCAGTGTGCTTAGGCCTACAAAAGCGCTTCCAAGGAAGAGTGCTGGCTAGCAACAGCTTTCAGTGCTGGCACTTTTCATCTCTGAGCAATTGCTCGATGTTTGCAATTTCTCAGCTCGTGTCTACGAGACAGAAAGAGAATGACAGTGACGTTTGGTGGGTAGAGAAGCGCAAAGCCCCAGTGTTGCTGCGCCTGTGAAAGCGCTTCCAAGGAAGGGTGCTGGCTAGCAACAGCTTTCAGTGCTGGCACTTTTCATCTCTGAGCAATTGCTCGACGTTTGCAATTTCTCAGCTCGTGTCTACGAGACGGAAAGAGAAGGACCGTGACGTTTGGTGGGTAGAGAAGCGCAAAGCCCCAGTGTTGCTGCGCCTGTGAAAGCGCTTCCAAGGAAGGGTGCTGGCTAGCAACAGCTTTCAGTGCTGGCACTTTTCATCTCTGAGCAATTGCTCGACGTTTGCAATTTCTCAGCTCGTGTCTACGAGACGGAAAGAGAAGGACCGTGACGTTTGGTGGGTAGAGAAGCGCAAAGCCCCAGTGTTGCTGCGCCTGTGAAAGCGCTTCCAAGGAAGGGTGCTGGCTAGCAACAGCTTTCAGTGCTGGCACTTTTCATCTCTGAGCAATTGCTCGACGTTTGCAATTTCTCACCTGAGCTCTCTTTAGAGTGCGCGAGAGGATGAGCAGAAGATGAGGTGGCTAGAGAAGCCCAGAGCCCCAGTGTGCTTAGGCCTACAAAAGCGCTTCCAAGGAAGAGTGCTGGCTAGCAAGAGCTTTCAGTGCTGGCACTTTTCATCTCTGAGCAATTGCTCGACGTTTGCAATTTCTCAGCTCGAGTCTACGAGACGGAAAGAGAAGGACCGTGACGTTTGGTGCGTATAGAAGCGCAAAGCCCCAGTGTTGCTGCGCCTGTGAAAGCGCTTCCAAGGAAGGGTGCTGGCTAGCAACAGCTTTCAGTGCTGGCACTTTTCATCTCTGAGCAATTGCTCGACGTTTGCAATTTCTCAGCTCGTGTCTACGAGACGGAAAGAGAAGGACCGTGACGTTTGGTGGGTAGAGAAGCGCAAAGCCCCAGTGTTGCTGCGCCTGTGAAAGCGCTTCCAAGGAAGGGTGCTGGCTAGCAAGAGCTTTCAGTGCTGGCACTTTTCATCTCTGAGCAATTGCTCGACGTTTGCAATTTCTCAGCTCGTGTCTACGAGACGGAAAGAGAAGGACCGTGACGTTTGGTGGGTAGAGAAGCGCAAAGCCCCAGTGTTGCTGCGCCTGTGAAAGCGCTTCCAAGGAAGGGTGCTGGCTAGCAAGAGCTTTCAGTGCTGGCACTTTTCATCTCTGAGCAATTGCTCGACGTTTGCAATTTCTCACCTGAGCTCTCTTTAGAGTGCGCGAGAGGATGAGCAGAAGATGAGGTGGCTAGAGAAGCCCAGAGCCCCAGTGTGCTTAGGCCTACAAAAGCGCTTCCAAGGAAGAGTGCTGGCTAGCAAGAGCTTTCAGTGCTGGCACTTTTCATCTCTGAGCAATTGCTCGATGTTTGCAATTTCTCAGCTCGTGTCTACGAGACAGAAAGAGAATGACAGTGACGTTTGGTGGGTAGAGAAGCGCAAAGCCCCAGTGTTGCTGCGCCTGTGAAAGCGCTTCCAAGGAAGGGTGCTGGCTAGCAACAGCTTTCAGTGCTGGCACTTTTCATCTCTGAGCAATTGCTCGACGTTTGCAATTTCTCAGCTCGTGTCTACGAGACGGAAAGAGAAGGACCGTGACGTTTGGTGCGTATAGAAGCGCAAAGCCCCAGTGTTGCTGCGCCTGTGAAAGCGCTTCCAAGGAAGGGTGCTGGCTAGCAACAGCTTTCAGTGCTGGCACTTTTCATCTCTGAGCAATTGCTCGACGTTTGCAATTTCTCAGCTCGTGTCTACGAGACGGAAAGAGAAGGACGATGACGTTTCGTGGCTAGAGAAGCGCAAAGCCCCAGTGTTGCTGCGCCTGTGAAAGCGCTTCCAAGGAAGGGTGCTGGCTAGCAACAGCTTTCCGTGCTGGCACTTTTCATCTCTGAGCAATTGCTCGACGTTTGCAATTTCTCACCTGAGCTCTCTTTAGAGTGCGCGAGAGGATGAGCAGAAGATTAGGTGGCTAGAGAAGCCCAGAGCCCCAGTGTGCTTAGGCCTACAAAAGCGCTTCCAAGGAAGGGTGCTGGCTAGCAACAGCTTTCAGTGCTGGCACTTTTCATCTCTGAGCAATTGCTTGACGTTTGCAATTTCTCAGCTCGTGTCTACGAGACGGAAAGAGAAGGACCGTGACGTTTGGTGGCTAGAGAAGTGCAAAGCCCCAGTGTTACTGCGCCTGTGAAAGCGCTTCCAAGGAAGGGTGCTGGCTAGCAAGAGCTTTCAGTGCTGGCACTTTTCATCTCTGAGCAATTGCTCGACGTTTGCAATTTCTCACCTGAGCTCTCTTTAGAGTGCGCGAGAGGATGAGCAGAAGATGAGGTGGCTAGAGAAGCCCAGAGCCCCACTGTTCTTAGGCCTACAAAAGCGCTTCCAAGGAAGAGTGCTGGCTAGCAAGAGCTTTCAGTGCTGGCACTTTTCATCTCTGAGCAATTGCTCGACGTTTGCAATTTCTCAGCTCGAGTCTACGAGACGGAAAGAGAAGGACCGTGACGTTTGGTGGCTAGAGAAGCGCAAAGCCCCAGTGTTGCTGCGCCTGTGAAAGAGCTTCCAAGGAAGGGTGCTGGCTAGCAACAGCTTTCAGTGCTGGTACTTTTCATCTCTGAGCAATTGCTCGACGTTTGCAATTTCTCACCTGAGCTCTCTTTAGAGTGCGCGAGAGGATGAGCAGAAGATTAGGTGTCTAAAGAAGCCCAGAGCCCCAGTGTTCTTAGGCCTACAAAAACGCTTCCAAGGAAGGGGGCTGGCTAGCAACAGCTTTCAGTGCTGGCACTTTTCATCTCTGAGCAATTGCTCGACGTTTGCAATTTCTCAGCTCGTGTCTACGAGACGGAAAGAGAAGGACCGTGATGTTTGGTGGGTAGAAAAGCGCAAAGCCCCAGTGTTGCTGCGCCTGTGAAAGCGCTTCCAAGGAAGGCTGCTGGCTAGCAACAGCTTTCAGTGTTGGCACTTTTTCTCTCTGAGCAATTGCTCGACGTTTGCAATTTCTCAGCTCGTGTCTACGAGACGGAAAGAGAAGGACCGTGACGTTTGGTGGGTAGAGAAGCGCAAAGCCCCAGTGTTCTTAGGCCTACAAAAGTGCTTCCAAGGAAGGGTGCTGGCTAGCAACAGCTTTCAGTGCTGGCACTTTTCATCTCTGAGCAATTGCTCGACGTTTGCAATTTCTCACCTGAGCTCTCTTTAGAGTGCGCGAGAGGATGAGCAGAAGATTAGGTGGCTAGAGAAGCCCAGAGCCCCAGTGTGCTTAGGCCTACAAAAGCGCTTCCAAGGAAGGGTGCTGGCTAGCAACAGCTTTCAGTGCTGGCACTTTTCATCTCTGAGCAATTGCTCGACGTTTGCAATTTCTCAGCTCGTGTCTACGAGACGGAAAGAGAATGACCGTGACGTTTGGTGGCTAGAAAAGCGCAAAGCCCCAGTGTTGCTGCGCCTGTGAAAGCGCTTCCAAGGAAGGGTGCTGGCTAGCAAGAGCTTTCAGTGCTGGCACTTTTCATCTCTGAGCAATTGCTCGACGTTTGCAATTTCTCACCTGAGCTCTCTTTAGAGTGCGCGAGAGGATGAGCAGAAGATGAGGTGGTTAGAGAAGCCCAGAGCCCCAGTGTGCTTAGGCCTACAAAAGCGCTTCCAAGGAAGGGTGCTGGCTAGCAACAGCTTTCAGTGCTGGCACTTTTCATCTCTGAGCAATTGCTCGACGTTTGCAATTTCTCAGCTCGTGTCTACGAGACGGAAAGAGAAGGACCGTGACGTTTGGTGCGTATAGAAGCGCAAAGCCCCAGTGTTGCTGCGCCTGTGAAAGCGCTTCCAAGGAAGGGTGCTGGCTAGCAACAGCTTTCAGTGCTGGCACTTTTCATCTCTGAGCAATTGCTCGACGTTTGCAATTTCTCAGCTCGTGTCTACGAGACGGAAAGAGAAGGACCGTGACGTTTGGTGGGTAGAGAAGCGCAAAGCCCCAGTGTTGCTGCGCCTGTGAAAGCGCTTCCAAGGAAGGGTGCTGGCTAGCAAGAGCTTTCAGTGCTGGCACTTTTCATCTCTGAGCAATTGCTCGACGTTTGCAATTTCTCAGCTCGTGTCTACGAGACAGAAAGAGAATGACAGTGACGTTTGGTGGCTAGAGAAGCGCAAAGCCCCAGTGTTGCTGCGCCTGTGAAAGCGCTTCCAAGGAAGGGTGCTGGCTAGCAACAGCTTTCAGTGCTGGCACTTTTCATCTCTGAGCAATTGCTCGACGTTTGCAATTTCTCAGCTCGTGTCTACGAGACGGAAAGAGAAGGACCGTGACGTTTGGTGGGTAGAGAAGCGCAAAGCCCCAGTGTTGCTGCGCCTGTGAAAGCGCTTCCAAGGAAGGGTGCTGGCTAGCAAGAGCTTTCAGTGCTGGCACTTTTCATCTCTGAGCAATTGCTCGACGTTTGCAATTTCTCAGCTCGTGTCTACGAGACGGAAAGAGAATGACCGTGTCGTTTGGTGGCTAGAGAAGCGCAAAGCCCCAGTGTTGCTGCGCCTGTGAAAGCGCTTCCAAGGAAGGGTGCTGGCTAGCAAGAGCTTTCAGTGCTGGCACTTTTCATCTCTGAGCAATTGCTCGACGTTTGCAATTTCTCACCTGAGCTCTCTTTAGAGTGCGCGAGAGGATGAGCAGAAGATGAGGTGGCTAGAGAAGCCCAGAGCCCCAGTGTGCTTAGGCCTACAAAAGCGCTTCCAAGGAAGAGTGCTGGCTAGCAAGAGCTTTCAGTGCTGGCACTTTTCATCTCTGAGCAATTGCTCGACGTTTGCAATTTCTCAGCTCGTGTCTACGAGACGGAAAGAGAAGGACCGTGACGTTTGGTGGCTAGAGAAGCGCAAAGCCCCAGTGTTGCTGCGCCTGTGAAAGCGCTTCCAAGGAAGGGTGCTGGCTAGCAACAGCTTTCAGTGCTGGCACTTTTCATCTCTGAGCAATTGCTCGACGTTTGCAATTTCTCAGCTCGTGTCTACGAGACGGAAAGAGAAGGACCGTGTCGTTTGGTGGGTAGAGAAGCGCAAAGCCCCAGTGTTACTGCGCCTGTGAAAGTGCTTCCAAGGAAGGGTGCTGGCTAGCAACAGCTTTCAGTGCTGGCACTTTTCATCTCTGAGCAATTGCTCGACGTTTGCAATTTCTTAGCTCGTGTCTACGAGACGGAAAGAGAAGGACCGTGACGTTTGGTGCGTAAAGAAGCGCAAAGCCCCAGTGTTGCTGCGCCTGTGAAAGCGCTTCCAAGGAAGGGTGCTGGCTAGCAAGAGCTTTCAGTGCTGGCACTTTTCATCTCTGAGCAATTGCTGGACGTTTGCAATTTCTCACCTGAGCTCTCTTTAGAGTGCGCGAGAGGATGAGCAGAAGATTAGGTGGCTAGAGAAGCCCAGAGCCCCAGTGTTCTTAGGCCTACAAAAGCGCTTCCAAGGAAGGGTGCTGGCTAGCAAGAGCTTTCAGTGCTGGCACTTTTCATCTCTGAGCAATTGCTCGACGTTTGCAATTTCTCAGCTCGTGTCTACGAGACGGAAAGAGAATGACCGTGTCGTTTGGTGGCTAGAGAAGCGCAAAGCCCCAGTGTTGTTGCGCCTGTGAAAGAGCTTCCAAGGAAGGGTGCTGGCTAGCAAGAGCTTTCAGTGCTGGCACTTTTCATCTCTGAGCAATTGCTCGACGTTTGCAATTTCTCACCTGAGCTCTCTTTAGAGTGCGCGAGAGGCTGAGCAGAAGATTAGGTGTCTAAAGAAGCCCAGAGCCCCAGTGTTCTTAGGCCTACAAAACCGCTTCCAAGGAAGGGGGCTGGCTAGCAACAGCTTTCAGTGCTGGCACTTTTCATCTCTGAGCAATTGCTCGACGTTTGCAATTTCTCAGCTCGTGTCTACGACACGGAAAGAGAAGGACCGTGACGTTTGGTGCGTATAGAAGCGCAAAGCCCCAGTGTTGCTGCGCCTGTGAAAGCGCTTCCAAGGAAGAGTGCTGGCTAGCAACAGCTTTCAGTGCTGGCACTTTTCATCTCTGAGCAATTGCTCGACGTTTGCAATTTCTCACCTGAGCTCTCTTTAGAGTGCGTGAGAGGCTGAGCAGAAGATTAGGTGTCTGAAGAAGCCCAGAGCCCCAGTGTTCTTAGGCCTACAAAAGCGCTTCCAAGGAAGGGGGCTGGCTAGCAAGAGCTTTCAGTGCTGGCACTTTTCATCTCTGAGCAATTGCTCGACGTTTGCAATTTCTCAGCTCGTGTCTACGAGACGGAAAGAGAAGGACCGTGACGTTTGGTGCGTATAGAAGCGCAAAGCTCCAGTGTTGCTGCGCCTGTGAAAGCGCTTCCAAGGAAGGGTGCTGGCTAGCAACAGCTTTCAGTGCTGGCACTTTTCATCTCTGAGCAATTGCTCGACGTTTGCAATTTCTCAGCTCGTGTCTACGAGACGGAAAGAGAAGGACCGTGACGGTTGGTGGGTAGAGAAGCGCAAAGCCCCAGTGTTGCTGCGCCTGTGAAAGCGCTTCCAAGGAAGGGTGCTGGCTAGCAACAGCTTTCAGTGCTGGCACTTTTCATCTCTGAGCAATTGCTCGATGTTTGCAATTTCTCAGCTCGTGTCTACGAGACAGAAAGAGAATGACAGTGACGTTTGGTGGCTAGAGAAGCGCAAAGCCCCAGTGTTGCTGCGCCTGTGAAAGCGCTTCCAAGGAAGGGTGCTGGCTAGCAAGAGCTTTCAGTGCTGGCACTTTTCATCTCTGAGCAATTGCTCGACGTTTGCAATTTCTCAGCTCGTGTCTACGAGACGGAAAGAGAAGGACCGTGACTTTTGGTGCGTATAGAAGCGCAAAGCCCCAGTGTTGCTGCGCCTGTGAAAGCGCTTCCAAGGAAGGGTGCTGGCTAGCAACAGCTTTCAGTGCTGGCACTTTTCATCTCTGAGCAATTGCTCGACGTTTGCAATTTCTCACCTGAGCTCTCTTTAGAGTGCGCGAGAGGATGAGCAGAAGATTAGGTGGCTAGAGAAGCCCAGAGCCCCACTGTTCTTAGGCCTACAAAAGCGCTTCCAAGGAAGGGTGCCGGCTAGCAACAGCTTTCAGTGCTGGCACTTTTCATCTCTGAGCAATTGCTCGACGTTTGCAATTTCTCAGCTCGTGTCTACGAGACGGAAAGAGAAGGACCGTGATGTTTGGTGGGTAGAGAAGTGCAAAGCCCCAGTGTTACTGCGCCTGTGAAAGCGCTTCCAAGGAAGGGTGCTGGCTAGCAACAGCTTTCAGTGTTGGCACTTTTTCTCTCTGAGCAATTGCTCGACGTTTGCAATTTCTCAGCTCGTGTCTACGAGACGGAAAGAGAAGGACCGTGACGTTTGGTGGGTAGAGAAGCGCAAAGCCCCAGTGTTCTTAGGCCTACAAAAGTGCTTCCAAGGAAGGGTGCTGGCTAGCAACAGCTTTCAGTGCTGGCACTTTTCATCTCTGAGCAATTGCTCGACGTTTGCAATTTCTCACCTGAGCTCTCTTTAGAGTGCGCGAGAGGATGAGCAGAAGATTAGGTGGCTAGAGAAGCCCAGAGCCCCAGTGTGCTTAGGCCTACAAAAGCGCTTCCAAGGAAGGGTGCTGGCTAGCAACAGCTTTCAGTGCTGGCACTTTTCATCTCTGAGCAATTGCTCGACGTTTGCAATTTCTCAGCTCGTGTCTACGAGACGGAAAGAGAATGACCGTGACGTTTGGTGGCTAGAAAAGCGCAAAGCCCCAGTGTTGCTGCGCCTGTGAAAGCGCTTCCAAGGAAGGGTGCTGGCTAGCAAGAGCTTTCAGTGCTGGCACTTTTCATCTCTGAGCAATTGCTCGACGTTTGCAATTTCTCACCTGAGCTCTCTTTAGAGTGCGCGAGAGGATGAGCAGAAGATGAGGTGGTTAGAGAAGCCCAGAGCCCCAGTGTGCTTAGGCCTACAAAAGCGCTTCCAAGGAAGGGTGCTGGCTAGCAACAGCTTTCAGTGCTGGCACTTTTCATCTCTGAGCAATTGCTCGACGTTTGCAATTTCTCAGCTCGTGTCTACGAGACGGAAAGAGAAGGACCGTGACGTTTGGTGCGTATAGAAGCGCAAAGCCCCAGTGTTGCTGCGCCTGTGAAAGCGCTTCCAAGGAAGGGTGCTGGCTAGCAACAGCTTTCAGTGCTGGCACTTTTCATCTCTGAGCAATTGCTCGACGTTTGCAATTTCTCAGCTCGTGTCTACGAGACGGAAAGAGAAGGACCGTGACGTTTGGTGGGTAGAGAAGCGCAAAGCCCCAGTGTTGCTGCGCCTGTGAAAGCGCTTCCAAGGAAGGGTGCTGGCTAGCAACAGCTTTCAGTGCTGGCACTTTTCATCTCTGAGCAATTGCTCGACGTTTGCAATTTCTCAGCTCGTGTCTACGAGACAGAAAGAGAATGACAGTGACGTTTGGTGGCTAGAGAAGCGCAAAGCCCCAGTGTTGCTGCGCCTGTGAAAGCGCTTCCAAGGAAGGGTGCTGGCTAGCAACAGCTTTCAGTGCTGGCACTTTTCATCTCTGAGCAATTGCTCGACGTTTGCAATTTCTCAGCTCGTGTCTACGAGACGGAAAGAGAAGGACCGTGACGTTTGGTGGGTAGAGAAGCGCAAAGCCCCAGTGTTGCTGCGCCTGTGAAAGCGCTTCCAAGGAAGGGTGCTGGCTAGCAAGAGCTTTCAGTGCTGGCACTTTTCATCTCTGAGCAATTGCTCGACGTTTGCAATTTCTCAGCTCGTGTCTACGAGACGGAAAGAGAATGACCGTGTCGTTTGGTGGCTAGAGAAGCGCAAAGCCCCAGTGTTGCTGCGCCTGTGAAAGCGCTTCCAAGGAAGGGTGCTGGCTAGCAAGAGCTTTCAGTGCTGGCACTTTTCATCTCTGAGCAATTGCTCGACGTTTGCAATTTCTCACCTGAGCTCTCTTTAGAGTGCGCGAGAGGATGAGCAGAAGATGAGGTGGCTAGAGAAGCCCAGAGCCCCAGTGTGCTTAGGCCTACAAAAGCGCTTCCAAGGAAGAGTGCTGGCTAGCAAGAGCTTTCAGTGCTGGCACTTTTCATCTCTGAGCAATTGCTCGACGTTTGCAATTTCTCAGCTCGTGTCTACGAGACGGAAAGAGAAGGACCGTGACGTTTGGTGGCTAGAGAAGCGCAAAGCCCCAGTGTTGCTGCGCCTGTGAAAGCGCTTCCAAGGAAGGGTGCTGGCTAGCAACAGCTTTCAGTGCTGGCACTTTTCATCTCTGAGCAATTGCTCGACGTTTGCAATTTCTCAGCTCGTGTCTACGAGACGGAAAGAGAAGGACCGTGTCGTTTGGTGGGTAGAGAAGCGCAAAGCCCCAGTGTTACTGCGCCTGTGAAAGTGCTTCCAAGGAAGGGTGCTGGCTAGCAACAGCTTTCAGTGCTGGCACTTTTCATCTCTGAGCAATTGCTCGACGTTTGCAATTTCTCAGCTCGTGTCTACGAGACGGAAAGAGAAGGACCGTGACGTTTGGTGCGTAAAGAAGCGCAAAGCCCCAGTGTTGCTGCGCCTGTGAAAGCGCTTCCAAGGAAGGGTGCTGGCTAGCAAGAGCTTTCAGTGCTGGCACTTTTCATCTCTGAGCAATTGCTCGACGTTTGCAATTTCTCACCTGAGCTCTCTTTAGAGTGCGCGAGAGGATGAGCAGAAGATTAGGTGGCTAGAGAAGCCCAGAGCCCCAGTGTTCTTAGGCCTACAAAAGCGCTTCCAAGGAAGGGTGCTGGCTAGCAAGAGCTTTCAGTGCTGGCACTTTTCATCTCTGAGCAATTGCTCGACGTTTGCAATTTCTCAGCTCGTGTCTACGAGACGGAAAGAGAATGACCGTGTCGTTTGGTGGCTAGAGAAGCGCAAAGCCCCAGTGTTGTTGCGCCTGTGAAAGAGCTTCCAAGGAAGGGTGCTGGCTAGCAAGAGCTTTCAGTGCTGGCACTTTTCATCTCTGAGCAATTGCTCGACGTTTGCAATTTCTCACCTGAGCTCTCTTTAGAGTGCGCGAGAGGCTGAGCAGAAGATTAGGTGTCTAAAGAAGCCCAGAGCCCCAGTGTTCTTAGGCCTACAAAACCGCTTCCAAGGAAGGGGGCTGGCTAGCAACAGCTTTCAGTGCTGGCACTTTTCATCTCTGAGCAATTGCTCGACGTTTGCAATTTCTCAGCTCGTGTCTACGACACGGAAAGAGAAGGACCGTGACGTTTGGTGCGTATAGAAGCGCAAAGCCCCAGTGTTGCTGCGCCTGTGAAAGCGCTTCCAAGGAAGAGTGCTGGCTAGCAACAGCTTTCAGTGCTGGCACTTTTCATCTCTGAGCAATTGCTCGACGTTTGCAATTTCTCACCTGAGCTCTCTTTAGAGTGCGTGAGAGGCTGAGCAGAAGATTAGGTGTCTGAAGAAGCCCAGAGCCCCAGTGTTCTTAGGCCTACAAAAGCGCTTCCAAGGAAGGGGGCTGGCTAGCAAGAGCTTTCAGTGCTGGCACTTTTCATCTCTGAGCAATTGCTCGACGTTTGCAATTTCTCAGCTCGTGTCTACGAGACGGAAAGAGAAGGACCGTGACGTTTGGTGCGTATAGAAGCGCAAAGCTCCAGTGTTGCTGCGCCTGTGAAAGCGCTTCCAAGGAAGGGTGCTGGCTAGCAACAGCTTTCAGTGCTGGCACTTTTCCTCTCTGAGCAATTGCTCGACGTTTGCAATTTCTCAGCTCGTGTCTACGAGACGGAAAGAGAAGGACCGTGACGGTTGGTGGGTAGAGAAGCGCAAAGCCCCAGTGTTGCTGCGCCTGTGAAAGCGCTTCCAAGGAAGGGTGCTGGCTAGCAACAGCTTTCAGTGCTGGCACTTTTCATCTCTGAGCAATTGCTCGATGTTTGCAATTTCTCAGCTCGTGTCTACGAGACAGAAAGAGAATGACAGTGACGTTTGGTGGCTAGAGAAGCGCAAAGCCCCAGTGTTGCTGCGCCTGTGAAAGCGCTTCCAAGGAAGGGTGCTGGCTAGCAAGAGCTTTCAGTGCTGGCACTTTTCATCTCTGAGCAATTGCTCGACGTTTGCAATTTCTCAGCTCGTGTCTACGAGACGGAAAGAGAAGGACCGTGACTTTTGGTGCGTATAGAAGCGCAAAGCCCCAGTGTTGCTGCGCCTGTGAAAGCGCTTCCAAGGAAGGGTGCTGGCTAGCAACAGCTTTCAGTGCTGGCACTTTTCATCTCTGAGCAATTGCTCGACGTTTGCAATTTCTCACCTGAGCTCTCTTTAGAGTGCGCGAGAGGATGAGCAGAAGATTAGGTGGCTAGAGAAGCCCAGAGCCCCACTGTTCTTAGGCCTACAAAAGCGCTTCCAAGGAAGGGTGCCGGCTAGCAACAGCTTTCAGTGCTGGCACTTTTCATCTCTGAGCAATTGCTCGACGTTTGCAATTTCTCAGCTCGTGTCTACGAGACGGAAAGAGAAGGACCGTGATGTTTGGTGGGTAGAGAAGTGCAAAGCCCCAGTGTTACTGCGCCTGTGAAAGCGCTTCCAAGGAAGGGTGCTGGCTAGCAACAGCTTTCAGTGCTGGCACTTTTCATCTCTGAGCAATTGCTCGACGTTTGCAATTTCTCACCTGAGCTCTCTTTAGAGTGCGCGAGAGGATGAGCAGAAGATTAGGTGGCTAGAGAAGCCCAGAGCCCCAGTGTGCTTAGGCCTACAAAAGCGCTTCCAAGGAAGGGTGCTGGCTAGCAACAGCTTTCAGTGCTGGCACTTTTCATCTCTGAGCAATTGCTCGACGTTTGCAATTTCTCAGCTCGTGTCTACGAGACGGAAAGAGAAGGACCGTGACGTTTGGTGGCTAGAGAAGCGCAAAGCCCCAGTGTTGCTGTGCCTGTGAAAGCGCTTCCAAGGAAGGGTGCTGGCTAGCAACAGCTTTCAGTGTTGGCACTTTTCAGCTCTGAGCAATTGCTCGACGTTTGCAATTTCTCACCTGAGCTCTCTTTAGAGTGCGCGAGAGGATGAGCAGAAGATTAGGTGGCTAGAGAAGCCCAGAGCCCCAGTGTGCTTAGGCCTACAAAAGCGCTTCCAAGGAAGAGTGCTGGCTAGCAACAGCTTTCAGTGCTGGCACTTTTCATCTCTGAGCAATTGCTGGACGTTTGCAATTTCTCAGCTCGTGTCTACGAGACGGAAAGAGAAGGACCGTGACGTTTGGTGGCTAGAGAAGTGCAAAGCCCCAGTGTTACTGCGCCTGTGAAAGCGCTTCCAAGGAAGGGTGCTGGCTAGCAACAGCTTTCAGTGCTGGCACTTTTCATCTCTGAGCAATTGCTCGACGTTTGCAATTTCTCAGCTCGTGTCTACGAGACGGAAAGAGAAGGACCGTGACGTTTGGTGCGTATAGAAGCGCAAAGCCCCAGTGTTGCTGCGCCTGTGAAAGCGCTTCCAAGGAAGGGTGCTGGCTAGCAACAGCTTTCAGTGCTGGTACTTTTCATCTCTGAGCAATTGCTCGACGTTTGCAATTTCTCACCTGAGCTCTCTTTAGAGTGCGCGAGAGGATGAGCAGAAGATTAGGTGTCTAAAGAAGCCCAGAGCCCCAGTGTTCTTAGGCCTACAAAAACGCTTCCATGGAAGGGGCTGGCTAGCAACAGCTTTCAGTGCTGGCACTTTTCATCTCTGAGCAATTGCTCGACGTTTGCAATTTCTCAGCTCGTGTCTACGAGACGGAAAGAGAATGACCGTGATGTTTGGTGGGTAGAAAAGCGCAAAGCCCCAGTGTTGCTGCGCCTGTGAAAGCGCTTCCAAGGAAGGCTGCTGGCTAGCAACAGCTTTCAGTGCTGGCACTTTTCCTCTCTGAGCAATTGCTCGACGTTTGCAATTTCTCAGCTCGTGTCTACGAGACGGAAAGAGAAGGACCGTGACGTTTGGTGGGTAGAGAAGCGCAAAGCCCCAGTGTTCTTAGGCCTACAAAAGTGCTTCCAAGGAAGGGTGCTGGCTAGCAACAGCTTTCAGTGCTGGCACTTTTCATCTCTGAGCAATTGCTCGACGTTTGCAATTTCTCACCTGAGCTCTCTTTAGAGTGCGCGAGACGATGAGCAGAAGATTAGGTGGCTAGAGAAGCCCAGAGCCCCAGTGTGCTTAGGCCTACAAAAGCGCTTCCAAGGAAGGGGGCTGGCTAGCAACAGCTTTCAGTGCTGGCACTTTTCATCTCTGAGCAATTGCTCGACGTTTGCAATTTCTCAGCTCGTGTCTACGAGACGGAAAGAGAAGGACCGTGACGTTTGGTGGGTAGAGAAGCGCAAAGCCCCAGTGTTGCTGCGCCTGTGAAAGCGCTTCCAAGGAAGGGTGCTGGCTAGCAACAGCTTTCAGTGCTGGCACTTTTCATCTCTGAGCAATTGCTCGACGTTTGCAATTTCTCACCTGAGCTCTCTTTAGAGTGCGCGAGAGGATGAGCAGAAGATTAGGTGGCTAGAGAAGCCCAGAGCCCCAGTGTGCTTAGGCCTACAAAAGCGCTTCCAAGGAAGGGTGCTGGCTAGCAAGAGCTTTCAGTGCTGGCACTTTTCAGCTCTGAGCAATTGCTCGACGTTTGCAATTTCTCAGCTCGTGTCTACGAGACGGAAAGAGAAGGACCGTGATGTTTGGTGCGTATAGAAGCGCAAAGCCCCAGTGTTGCTGCGCCTGTGAAAGCGCTTCCAAGGAAGGGTGCTGGCTAGCAACAGCTTTCAGTGCTGGCACTTTTCATCTCCGAGCAATTGCTCGATGTTTGCAATTTCTCAGCTCGTGTCTACGAGACGGAAAGAGAATGACCGTGACGTTTGGTGGCTAGAGAAGCACAAAACAACAGTGTTGCTGCGACTGTGAAAGCGCTTCCAAGGAAGGGTGCTGGCTAGCAAGAGCTTTCAGTGCTGGCACTTTTCATCTCTGAGCAATTGCTCGACGTTTGCAATTTCTCAGCTCGTGTCTACGAGACGGAAAGAGAAGGACCGTGATGTTTGGTGCGTATAGAAGCGCAAAGCCCCAGTGTTGCTGCGCCTGTGAAAGCGCTTCCAAGGAAGGGGGCTGGCTAGCAACAGCTTTCAGTGCTGGCACTTTTCATCTCTGAGCAATTGCTCGACGTTTGCAATTTCTCAGCTCGTGTCTACGAGACGGAAAGAGAAGGACCGTGACGTTTGGTGCGTATAGAAGCGCAAAGCCCCAGTGTTGCTGCGCCTGTGAAAGCGCTTCCCAGGAAGGGTGCTGGCTAGCAACAGCTTTCAGTGCTGGCACTTTTCATCTCTGAGCAATTGCTCGACGTTTGCAATTTCTCACCTGAGCTCTCTTTAGAGTGCGCGAGAGGATGAGCAGAAGATTAGGTGTCTAACGAAGCCCAGAGCCCCAGTGTTCTTAGGCCTACAAAAGCGCTTCCAAGGAAGGGTGCTGGCTAGCAACAGCTTTCAGTGCTGGCACTTTTCATCTCTGAGCAATTGCTCGACGTTTGCAATTTCTCAGCTCCTGTCTACGAGACGGAAAGAGAAGGACCGTGATGTTTGGTGGGTAGAGAAGCGCAAAGCCCCAGTGTTGCTGCACCTGTGAAAGCGCTTCCAAGGAAGGGTGCTGGCTAGCAACAGCTTTCCGTGCTGGCACTTTTCATCTCTGAGCAATTGCTCGACGTTTGCAATTTCTCACCTGAGCTCTCTTTAGAGTGCGCGAGAGGATGAGCAGAAGATTAGGTGGCTAGAGAAGCGCAAAGCCCCAGTGTTGCTGCGCCTGTGAAAGCGCTTCCAAGGAAGGGTGCTGGCTAGCAAGAGCTTTCAGTGCTGGCACTTTTCATCTCTGAGCAATTGCTCGACGTTTGCAATTTCTCACCTGAGCTCTCTTTAGAGTGCGTGAGAGGATGAGCAGAAGATTAGGTGGCTAGAGAAGCCCAGAGCCCCAGTGTGCTTAGGCCTACAAAAGCGCTTCCAAGGAAGAGTGCTGGCTAGCAACAGCTTTCAGTGCTGGCACTTTTCATCTCTGAGCAATTGCTCGATGTTTGCAATTTCTCAGCTCGAGTCTATGAGACAGAAAGAGAATGACAGTGACGTTTGGTGGGTAGAGAAGCGCAAAGCCCCAGTGTTGCTGCGCCTGTGAAAGCGCTTCCAAGGAAGGGTGCTGGCTAGCAAGAGCTTTCAGTGCTGGCACTTTTCATCTCTGAGCAATTGCTCGACGTTTGCAATTTCTCAGCTCGTGTCTACGAGACGGAAAGAGAAGGACCGTGACGTTTGGTGGCTAGAGAAGCGCAAAGCCCCAGTGTTGCTGCGCCTGTGAAAGCGCTTCCAAGGAAGGGTGCTGGCTAGCAACAGCTTTCAGTGCTGGCACTTTTCATCTCTGAGCAATTGCTCGACGTTTGCAATTTCTCACCTGAGCTCTCTTTAGAGTGCGCGAGAGGATGAACAGAAGATTAGGTGGCTAGAGAAGCCCAGAGCCCCAGTGTGCTTAGGCCTACAAAAGCGCTTCCAAGGAAGAGTGCTGGCTAGCAAGAGCTTTCAGTGCTGGCACTTTTCATCTCTGAGCAATTGCTCGACGTTTGCAATTTCTCAGCTCGTGTCTACGAGACGGAAAGAGAAGGACCGTGACGTTTGGTGGGTAGAGAAGCGCAAAGCCCCAGTGTTCCTGCGCCTGTGAAAGCGCTTCCAAGGAAGGGTGCTGGCTAGCAAGAGCTTTCAGTGCTGGCACTTTTCATCTCTGAGCAATTGCTCGACGTTTGCAATTTCTCACCTGAGCTCTCTTTAGAGTGCGCGAGAGGCTGAGCAGAAGATTACGTGTCTAAAGAAGCCCAGAGCCCCAGTGTTCTTAGGCCTACAAAAGCGCTTCCAAGGAAGGGTGCCGGCTAGCAAGAGCTTTCAGTGCTGGCACTTTTCATCTCTGAGCAATTGCTCGACGTTTGCAATTTCTCAGCTCGTGTCTACGAGACGGAAAGAGAAGGACCGTGACGTTTGGTGCGTAAAGAAGCGCAAAGCCCCAGTGTTGCTGCGCCTGTGAAAGCGCTTCCAAGGAAGGGTGCTGGCTAGCAAGAGCTTTCAGTGCTGGCACTTTCCATCTCTGAGCAATTGCTCGACGTTTGCAATTTCTCACCTGAGCTCTCTTTAGAGTGCGCGAGAGGATGAGCAGAAGATGAGGTGGCTAGAGAAGCCCAGAGCCCCAGTGTGCTTAGGCCTACAAAAGCGCTTCCAAGGAAGGGTGCTGGCTAGCAAGAGCTTTCAGTGCTGGCACTTTTCATCTCTGAGCAATTGCTCGACGTTTGCAATTTCTCAGCTCCTGTCTACGAGACGGAAAGAGAAGGACCGTGATGTTTGGTGGGTAGAGAAGCGCAAAGC
The DNA here is from genome assembly GCA_037962945.1 of Sarcoramphus papa. Lineage (NCBI taxonomy): Eukaryota > Metazoa > Chordata > Aves > Accipitriformes > Cathartidae > Sarcoramphus > Sarcoramphus papa. The sequence continues at coordinate 16,211,633 of CM075595.1, read as the reverse complement.
CCCAGTGTTGCTGCACCTGTGAAAGCGCTTCCAAGGAAGGGTGCTGGCTAGCAACAGCTTTCCGTGCTGGCACTTTTCATCTCTGAGCAATTGCTCGACGTTTGCAATTTCTCACCTGAGCTCTCTTTAGAGTGCGCGAGAGGATGAGCAGAAGATTAGGTGGCTAGAGAAGCGCAAAGCCCCAGTGTTGCTGCGCCTGTGAAAGCGCTTCCAAGGAAGGGTGCTGGCTAGCAACAGCTTTCAGTGCTGGCACTTTTCATCTCTGAGCAATTGCTCGACGTTTGCAATTTCTCACCTGAGCTCTCTTTAGAGTGCGCGAGAGGATGAGCAGAAGATGAGGTGGCTAGAGAAGCCCAGAGCCCCAGTGTGCTTAGGCCTACAAAAGCGCTTCCAAGGAAGAGTGCTGGCTAGCAACAGCTTTCAGTGCTGGCACTTTTCATCTCTGAGCAATTGCTCGATGTTTGCAATTTCTCAGCTCGAGTCTACGAGACAGAAAGAGAATGACAGTGACGTTTGGTGGCTAGAGAAGCGCAAAGCCCCAGTGTTGCTGCGCCTGTGAAAGCGCTTCCAAGGAAGGGTGCTGGCTAGCAAGAGCTTTCAGTGCTGGCACTTTTCATCTCTGAGCAATTGCTCGACGTTTGCAATTTCTCAGCTCGTGTCTACGAGACGGAAAGAGAAGGACCGTGACGTTTGGTGGGTAGAGAAGCGCAAAGCCCCAGTGTTGCTGCGCCTGTGAAAGCGCTTCCAAGGAAGGGTGCTGGCTAGCAACAGCTTTCAGTGCTGGCACTTTTCATCTCTGAGCAATTGCTCGACGTTTGCAATTTCTCAGCTCGTGTCTACGAGACGGAAAGAGAAGGACCGTGACGTTTGGTGCGTATAGAAGCGCAAAGCCCCAGTGTTGCTGCGCCTGTGAAAGCGCTTCCAAGGAAGGGTGCTGGCTAGCAACAGCTTTCAGTGCTGGTACTTTTCATCTCTGAGCAATTGCTCGACGTTTGCAATTTCTCACCTGAGCTCTCTTTAGAGTGCGCGAGAGGATGAGCAGAAGATTAGGTGTCTAAAGAAGCCCAGAGCCCCAGTGTTCTTAGGCCTACAAAAACGCTTCCAAGGAAGGGGGCTGGCTAGCAACAGCTTTCAGTGCTGGCACTTTTCATCTCTGAGCAATTGCTCGACGTTTGCAATTTCTCAGCTCGTGTCTACGAGACGGAAAGAGAATGACCGTGATGTTTGGTGGGTAGAAAAGCGCAAAGCCCCAGTGTTGCTGCGCCTGTGAAAGCGCTTCCAAGGAAGGGTGCTGGCTAGCAACAGCTTTCAGTGCTGGCACTTTTCATCTCTGAGCAATTGCTCGACGTTTGCAATTTCTCAGCTCGTGTCTACGAGACGGAAAGAGAAGGACCGTGACGTTTGGTGGGTAGAGAAGCGCAAAGCCCCAGTGTTCTTAGGCCTACAAAAGTGCTTCCAAGGAAGGGTGCTGGCTAGCAAGAGCTTTCAGTGCTGGCACTTTTCATCTCTGAGCAATTGCTCGACGTTTGCAATTTCTCACCTGAGCTCTCTTTAGAGTGCGCGAGAGGATGAGCAGAAGATTAGGTGGCTAGAGAAGCCCAGAGCCCCAGTGTGCTTAGGCCTACAAAAGCGCTTCCAAGGAAGGGGGCTGGCTAGCAACAGCTTTCAGTGCTGGCACTTTTCATCTCTGAGCAATTGCTCGATGTTTGCAATTTCTCAGCTCGTGTCTACGAGACGGAAAGAGAAGGACCGTGACGTTTGGTGCGTATAGAAGCGCAAAGCCCCAGTGTTGCTGCGCCTGTGAAAGCGCTTCCAAGGAAGGGTGCTGGCTAGCAAGAGCTTTCAGTGCTGGCACTTTTCATCTCTGAGCAATTGCTCGACGTTTGCAATTTCTCACCTGAGCTCTCTTTAGAGTGCGCGAGAGGATGAGCAGAAGATTAGGTGTCTGAAGAAGCCCAGAGCCCCAGTGTGCTTAGGCCTAAAAAAGCGCTTCCAAGGAAGGGTGCTGGCTAGCAAGAGCTTTCAGTGCTGGCACTTTTCATCTCTGAGCAATTGCTCGACGTTTGCAATTTCTCAGCTCGTGTCTACGAGACGGAAAGAGAAGGACCGTGACGTTTGGTGCGTATAGAAGCGCAAAGCCCCAGTGTTGCTGCGCCTGTGAAAGCGCTTCCAAGGAAGGGTGCTGGCTAGCAACAGCTTTCAGTGCTGGCACTTTTCATCTCCGAGCAATTGCTCGACGTTTGCAATTTCTCAGCTCGTGTCTACGAGACGGAAAGAGAAGGACCGTGACGTTTGGTGGCTAGAGAAGCACAAAACAACAGTGTTGCTGCGCCTGTGAAAGCGCTTCCAAGGAAGGGTGCTGGCTAGCAACAGCTTTCAGTGCTGGCACTTTTCATCTCTGAGCAATTGCTCGACGTTTGCAATTTCTCACCTGAGCTCTCTTTAGAGTGCGCGAGAGGATGAGCAGAAGATTAGGTGTCTAAAGAAGCCCAGAGCCCCAGTGTTCTTAGGCCTACAAAAGCGTTTCCAAGGAAGGGGGCTGGCTAGCAACAGCTTTCAGTGCTGGCACTTTTCATCTCTGAGCAATTGCTCGATGTTTGCAATTTCTCAGCTCCTGTCTACGAGACGGAAAGAGAAGGACCGTGATGTTTGGTGGGTAGAGAAGCGCAAAGCCCCAGTGTTGCTGCACCTGTGAAAGCGCTTCCAAGGAAGGGTGCTGGCTAGCAACAGCTTTCCGTGCTGGCACTTTTCATCTCTGAGCAATTGCTCGACGTTTGCAATTTCTCACCTGAGCTCTCTTTAGAGTGCGCGAGAGGATGAGCAGAAGATTAGGTGGCTAGAGAAGCGCAAAGCAAAAGTGTTGCTGCGCCTGTGAAAGCGCTTCCAAGGAAGGGTGCTGGCTAGCAACAGCTTTCAGTGCTGGCACTTTTCATCTCTGAGCAATTGCTCGACTTTTGCAATTTCTCACCTGAGCTCTCTTTAGAGTGCGCGAGAGGATGAGCAGAAGATTAGGTGGCTAGAGAAGCCCAGAGCCCCAGTGTGCTTAGGCCTACAAAAGCGCTTCCAAGGAAGAGTGCTGGCTAGCAACAGCTTTCAGTGCTGGCACTTTTCATCTCTGAGCAATTGCTCGATGTTTGCAATTTCTCAGCTCGAGTCTACGAGACAGAAAGAGAATGACCGTGACGTTTGGTGGCTAGAGAAGCGCAAAGCCCCAGTGTTGCTGCGCCTGTGAAAGCGCTTCCAAGGAAGGGTGCTGGCTAGCAAGAGCTTTCAGTGCTGGCACTTTTCATCTCTGAGCAATTGCTCGACGTTTGCAATTTCTCAGCTCGTGTCTACGAGACGGAAAGAGAAGGACCGTGACGTTTGGTGGGTAGAGAAGCGCAAAGCCCCAGTGTTGCTGCGCCTGTGAAAGCGCTTCCAAGGAAGGGTGCTGGCTAGCAAGAGCTTTCAGTGCTGGCACTTTTCATCTCTGAGCAATTGCTCGACGTTTGCAATTTCTCAGCTCGTGTCTACGAGACGGAAAGAGAAGGACCGTGACGTTTGGTGCGTATAGAAGCGCAAAGCCCCAGTGTTGCTGCGCCTGTGAAAGCGCTTCCAAGGAAGGGTGCTGGCTAGCAACAGCTTTCAGTGCTGGCACTTTTCATCTCTGAGCAATTGCTCGACGTTTGCAATTTCTCACCTGAGCTCTCTTTAGAGTGCGCGAGAGGATGAGCAGAAGATTAGGTGGCTAGAGAAGCCCAGAGCCCCAGTGTGCTTAGGCCTACAAAAGCGCTTCCAAGGAAGGGTGCTGGCTAGCAACAGCTTTCAGTGCTGGCACTTTTCATCTCTGAGCAATTGCTCGACGTTTGCAATTTCTCAGCTCGTGTCTACGAGACGGAAAGAGAAGGACCGTGATGTTTGGTGGGTAGAGAAGCGCAAAGCCCCAGTGTTGCTGCGCCTGTGAAAGCGCTTCCAAGGAAGGGTGCTGGCTAGCAACAGCTTTCAGTGCTGGCACTTTTCATCTCTGAGCAATTGCTCGACGTTTGCAATTTCTCACCTGAGCTCTCTTTAGAGTGCGCGAGAGGATGAGCAGAAGATTAGGTGTCTAAAGAAGCCCAGAGCCCCAGTGTTCTTAGGCCTACAAAAGCGCTTCCAAGGAAGGGTGCCGGCTAGCAAGAGCTTTCAGTGCTGGCACTTTTCATCTCTGAGCAATTGCTCGACGTTTGCAATTTCTCAGCTCGTGTCTACGAGACGGAAAGAGAAGGACCGTGACGTTTGGTGTGTAAAGAAGCGCAAAGCCCCAGTGTTGCTGCGCCTGTGAAAGCGCTTCCAAGGAAGGGTGCTGGCTAGCAAGAGCTTTCAGTGCTGGCACTTTTCATCTCTGAGCAATTGCTCGACGTTTGCAATTTCTCACCTGAGCTCTCTTTAGAGTGCGCGAGAGTATGAGCAGAAGATTAGGTGTCTAAAGAAGCCCAGAGCCCCAGTGTTCTTAGGCCTACAAAAGCGCTTCCAAGGAAGGGGGCTGGCTAGCAAGAGCTTTCAGTGCTGGCACTTTTCATCTCTGAGCAATTGCTCGACGTTTGCAATTTCTCAGCTCTTGTCTACGAGACGGAAAGAGAAGGACCGTGACGTTTGGTGGCTAGAGAAGCGCAAAGCCCCAGTGTTGCTGCGCCTGTGAAAGCGCTTCCAAGGAAGGGTGCTGGCTAGCAACAGCTTTCAGTGCTGGCACTTTTCATCTCTGAGCAATTGCTCGACGTTTGCAATTTCTCACCTGAGCTCTCTTTAGAGTGCGCGAGAGGATGAGCAGAAGATTAGGTGGCTAGAGAAGCCCAGAGCCCCAGTGTGCTTAGGCCTACAAAAGCGCTTCCAAGGAAGAGTGCTGGCTAGCAACAGCTTTCAGTGCTGGCACTTTTCATCTCTGAGCAATTGCTTGACGTTTGCAATTTCTCAGCTCGTGTCTACGAGACGGAAAGAGAAGGACCGTGACGTTTGGTGGCTAGAGAAGTGCAAAGCCCCAGTGTTACTGCGCCTGTGAAAGCGCTTCCAAGGAAGGGGGCTGGCTAGCAACAGCTTTCAGTGCTGGCACTTTTCATCTCTGAGCAATTGCTCGACGTTTGCAATTTCTCACCTGAGCTCTCTTTAGAGTGCGCGAGAGGATGAGCAGAAGATTAGGTGGCTAGAGAAGCCCAGAGCCCCAGTGTGCTTAGGCCTACAAAAGCGCTTCCAAGGAAGGGTGCTGGCTAGCAACAGCTTTCAGTGCTGGCACTTTTCATCTCTGAGCAATTGCTCGACGTTTGCAATTTCTCAGCTCGTGTCTACGAGACGGAAAGAGAAGGACCGTGATGTTTGGTGGGTAGAGAAGCGCAAAGCCCCAGTGTTGCTGCGCCTGTGAAAGCGCTTCCAAGGAAGGGTGCTGGCTAGCAACAGCTTTCAGTGCTGGCACTTTTCATCTCTGAGCAATTGCTCGACGTTTGCAATTTCTCACCTGAGCTCTCTTTAGAGTGCGCGAGAGGATGAGCAGAAGATGAGGTGGCTAGAGAAGCCCAGAGCCCCAGTGTGCTTAGGCCTACAAAAGCGCTTCCAAGGAAGGGTGCTGGCTAGCAACAGCTTTCAGTGCTGGCACTTTTCATCTCTGAGCAATTGCTCGACGTTTGCAACTTCTCAGCTCGTGTCTACGAGACGGAAAGAGAAGGACCGTGACGTTTGGTGGCTAGAGAAGCGCAAAGCCCCAGTGTTGCTGTGCCTGTGAAAGCGCTTCCAAGGAAGGGTGCTGGCTAGCAACAGCTTTCAGTGTTGGCACTTTTCAGCTCTGAGCAATTGCTCGACGTTTGCAATTTCTCACCTGAGCTCTCTTTAGAGTGCGCGAGAGGATGAGCAGAAGATTAGGTGGCTAGAGAAGCCCAGAGCCCCAGTGTGCTTAGGCCTACAAAAGCGCTTCCAAGGAAGAGTGCTGGCTAGCAACAGCTTTCAGTGCTGGCACTTTTCATCTCTGAGCAATTGCTTGACGTTTGCAATTTCTCAGCTCGTGTCTACGAGACGGAAAGAGAAGGACCGTGACGTTTGGTGGCTAGAGAAGTGCAAAGCCCCAGTGTTACTGCGCCTGTGAAAGCGCTTCCAAGGAAGGGTGCTGGCTAGCAACAGCTTTCAGTGCTGGCACTTTTCATCTCTGAGCAATTGCTCGACGTTTGCAATTTCTCAGCTCGTGTCTACGAGACGGAAAGAGAAGGACCGTGACGTTTGGTGCGTATAGAAGCGCAAAGCCCCAGTGTTGCTGCGCCTGTGAAAGCGCTTCCAAGGAAGGGTGCTGGCTAGCAACAGCTTTCAGTGCTGGTACTTTTCATCTCTGAGCAATTGCTCGACGTTTGCAATTTCTCACCTGAGCTCTCTTTAGAGTGCGCGAGAGGATGAGCAGAAGATTAGGTGTCTAAAGAAGCCCAGAGCCCCAGTGTTCTTAGGCCTACAAAAACGCTTCCATGGAAGGGGCTGGCTAGCAACAGCTTTCAGTGCTGGCACTTTTCATCTCTGAGCAATTGCTCGACGTTTGCAATTTCTCAGCTCGTGTCTACGAGACGGAAAGAGAATGACCGTGATGTTTGGTGGGTAGAAAAGCGCAAAGCCCCAGTGTTGCTGCGCCTGTGAAAGCGCTTCCAAGGAAGGCTGCTGGCTAGCAACAGCTTTCAGTGCTGGCACTTTTCCTCTCTGAGCAATTGCTCGACGTTTGCAATTTCTCAGCTCGTGTCTACGAGACGGAAAGAGAAGGACCGTGACGTTTGGTGGGTAGAGAAGCGCAAAGCCCCAGTGTTCTTAGGCCTACAAAAGTGCTTCCAAGGAAGGGTGCTGGCTAGCAAGAGCTTTCAGTGCTGGCACTTTTCATCTCTGAGCAATTGCTCGACGTTTGCAATTTCTCACCTGAGCTCTCTTTAGAGTGCGCGAGAGGATGAGCAGAAGATTAGGTGGCTAGAGAAGCCCAGAGCCCCAGTGTGCTTAGGCCTACAAAAGCGCTTCCAAGGAAGGGTGGTGGCTAGCAACAGCTTTCAGTGCTGGCACTTTTCATCTCTGAGCAATTGCTCGACGTTTGCAATTTCTCAGCTCGTGTCTACGAGACGGAAAGAGAATGACCGTGTCGTTTGGTGGGTATAGAAGCGCAAAGCCCCAGTGTTGCTGCGCCTGTGAAAGAGCTTCCAAGGAAGGGTGCTGGCTAGCAACAGCTTTCAGTGCTGGCACTTTTCATCTCTGAGCAATTGCTCGACGTTTGCAATTTCTCACCTGAGCTCTCTTTAGAGTGCGCGAGAGGATGAGCAGAAGATTAGGTGTCTAAAGAAGCCCAGAGCCCCAGTGTTCTTAGGCCTACAAAAGCGCTTCCAAGGAAGGGGGCTGGCTAGCAACAGCTTTCAGTGCTGGCACTTTTCATCTCTGAGCAATTGCTCGATGTTTGCAATTTCTCAGCTCCTGTCTACGAGACGGAAAGAGAAGGACCGTGATGTTTGGTGGGTAGAGAAGCGCAAAGCCCCAGTGTTGCTGCACCTGTGAAAGCGCTTCCAAGGAAGGGTGCTGGCTAGCAACAGCTTTCCGTGCTGGCACTTTTCATCTCTGAGCAATTGCTCGACGTTTGCAATTTCTCACCTGAGCTCTCTTTAGAGTGCGCGAGAGGATGAGCAGAAGATTAGGTGGCTAGAGAAGCGCAAAGCCCCAGTGTTGCTGCGCCTGTGAAAGCTCTTCCAAGGAAGGGTGCTGGCTAGCAAGAGCTTTCAGTGCTGGCACTTTTCATCTCTGAGCAATTGCTCGACGTTTGCAATTTCTCACCTGAGCTCTCTTCAGAGTGCGCGAGAGGATGAGCAGAAGATTAGGTGGCTAGAGAAGCCCAGAGCCCCAGTGTGCTTAGGCCTACAAAAGCGCTTCCAAGGAAGGGGGCTGGCTAGCAACAGCTTTCAGTGCTGGCACTTTTCATCTCTGAGCAATTGCTCGACGTTTGCAATTTCTCAGCTCGTGTCTACGAGACGGAAAGAGAAGGACCGTGACGTTTGGTGCGTATAGAAGCGCAAAGCCCCAGTGTTGCTGCGCCTGTGAAAGCGCTTCCAAGGAAGGGTGCTGGCTAGCAACAGCTTTCAGTGCTGGCACTTTTCATCTCTGAGCAATTGCTCGACGTTTGCAATTTCTCACCTGAGCTCTCTTTAGAGTGCGCGAGAGGATGAGCAGAAGATTAGGTGTCTAACGAAGCCCAGAGCCCCAGTGTTCTTAGGCCTACAAAAGCGCTTCCAAGGAAGGGTGCTGGCTAGCAACAGCTTTCAGTGCTGGCACTTTTCATCTCTGAGCAATTGCTCGACGTTTGCAATTTCTCAGCTCCTGTCTACGAGACGGAAAGAGAAGGACCGTGATGTTTGGTGGGTAGAGAAGCGCAAAGCCCCAGTGTTGCTGCACCTGTGAAAGCGCTTCCAAGGAAGGGTGCTGGCTAGCAACAGCTTTCCGTGCTGGCACTTTTCATCTCTGAGCAATTGCTCGACGTTTGCAATTTCTCACCTGAGCTCTCTTTAGAGTGCGCGAGAGGATGAGCAGAAGATTAGGTGGCTAGAGAAGCGCAAAGCCCCAGTGTTGCTGCGCCTGTGAAAGCGCTTCCAAGGAAGGGTGCTGGCTAGCAAGAGCTTTCAGTGCTGGCACTTTTCATCTCTGAGCAATTGCTCGACGTTTGCAATTTCTCACCTGAGCTCTCTTTAGAGTGCGCGAGAGGATGAGCAGAAGATTAGGTGGCTAGAGAAGCCCAGAGCCCCAGTGTGCTTAGGCCTACAAAAGCGCTTCCAAGGAAGAGTGCTGGCTAGCAACAGCTTTCAGTGCTGGCACTTTTCATCTCTGAGCAATTGCTCGATGTTTGCAATTTCTCAGCTCGAGTCTACGAGACAGAAAGAGAATGACAGTGACGTTTGGTGGCTAGAGAAGCGCAAAGCCCCAGTGTTGCTGCGCCTGTGAAAGCGCTTCCAAGGAAGGGTGCTGGCTAGCAAGAGCTTTCAGTGCTGGCACTTTTCATCTCTGAGCAATTGCTCGACGTTTGCAATTTCTCAGCTCGTGTCTACGAGACGGAAAGAGAAGGACCGTGACGTTTGGTGGCTAGAGAAGCGCAAAGCCCCAGTGTTGCTGCGCCTGTGAAAGCGCTTCCAAGGAAGGGTGCTGGCTAGCAACAGCTTTCAGTGCTGGCACTTTTCATCTCTGAGCAATTGCTCGACGTTTGCAATTTCTCACCTGAGCTCTCTTTAGAGTGCGCGAGAGGATGAACAGAAGATTAGGTGGCTAGAGAAGCCCAGAGCCCCAGTGTGCTTAGGCCTACAAAAGCGCTTCCAAGGAAGAGTGCTGGCTAGCAAGAGCTTTCAGTGCTGGCACTTTTCATCTCTGAGCAATTGCTCGACGTTTGCAATTTCTCAGCTCGTGTCTACGAGACGGAAAGAGAAGGACCGTGACGTTTGGTGGGTAGAGAAGCGCAAAGCCCCAGTGTTCCTGCGCCTGTGAAAGCGCTTCCAAGGAAGGGTGCTGGCTAGCAAGAGCTTTCAGTGCTGGCACTTTTCATCTCTGAGCAATTGCTCGACGTTTGCAATTTCTCACCTGAGCTCTCTTTAGAGTGCGCGAGAGGCTGAGCAGAAGATTACGTGTCTAAAGAAGCCCAGAGCCCCAGTGTTCTTAGGCCTACAAAAGCGCTTCCAAGGAAGGGTGCCGGCTAGCAAGAGCTTTCAGTGCTGGCACTTTTCATCTCTGAGCAATTGCTCGACGTTTGCAATTTCTCAGCTCGTGTCTACGAGACGGAAAGAGAAGGACCGTGACGTTTGGTGCGTAAAGAAGCGCAAAGCCCCAGTGTTGCTGCGCCTGTGAAAGCGCTTCCAAGGAAGGGTGCTGGCTAGCAACAGCTTTCAGTGCTGGCACTTTCCATCTCTGAGCAATTGCTCGACGTTTGCAATTTCTCACCTGAGCTCTCTTTAGAGTGCGCGAGAGGATGAGCAGAAGATGAGGTGGCTAGAGAAGCCCAGAGCCCCAGTGTGCTTAGGCCTACAAAAGCGCTTCCAAGGAAGGGTGCTGGCTAGCAAGAGCTTTCAGTGCTGGCACTTTTCATCTCTGAGCAATTGCTCGACGTTTGCAATTTCTCAGCTCGTGTCTACGAGACGGAAAGAGAAGGACCGTGACGTTTGGTGCGTATAGAAGCGCAAAGCCCCAGTGTTACTGCGCCTGTGAAAGCGCTTCCAAGGAAGGGTGCTGGCTAGCAACAGCTTTCAGTGCTGGCACTTTTCATCTCTGAGCAATTGCTCGACGTTTGCAATTTCTCACCTGAGCTCTCTTTAGAGTGCGCGAGAGGATGAGCAGAAGATGAGGTGGCTAGAGAAGCCCAGAGCCCCAGTGTGCTTAGGCCTACAAAAGCGCTTCCAAGGAAGGGTGCTGGCTAGCAACAGCTTTCAGTGCTGGCACTTTTCATCTCTGAGCAATTGCTCGACGTTTGCAATTTCTCAGCTCCTGTCTACGAGACGGAAAGAGAAGGACCGTGATGTTTGGTGGCTAGAGAAGCGCAAAGCCCCAGTGTTGCTGCACCTGTGAAAGCGCTTCCAAGGAAGGGTGCTGGCTAGCAACAGCTTTCCGTGCTGGCACTTTTCATCTCTGAGCAATTGCTCGACGTTTGCAATTTCTCACCTGAGCTCTCTTTAGAGTGCGCGAGAGGATGAGCAGAAGATTAGGTGGCTAGAGAAGCGCAAAGCCCCAGTGTTGCTGCGCCTGTGAAAGCGCTTCCAAGGAAGGGTGCTGGCTAGCAACAGCTTTCAGTGCTGGCACTTTTCATCTCTGAGCAATTGCTCGACGTTTGCAATTTCTCACCTGAGCTCTCTTTAGAGTGCGCGAGAGGATGAGCAGAAGATGAGGTGGCTAGAGAAGCCCAGAGCCCCAGTGTGCTTAGGCCTACAAAAGCGCTTCCAAGGAAGAGTGCTGGCTAGCAACAGCTTTCAGTGCTGGCACTTTTCATCTCTGAGCAATTGCTCGATGTTTGCAATTTCTCAGCTCGAGTCTACGAGACAGAAAGAGAATGACAGTGACGTTTGGTGGCTAGAGAAGCGCAAAGCCCCAGTGTTGCTGCGCCTGTGAAAGCGCTTCCAAGGAAGGGTGCTGGCTAGCAACAGCTTTCAGTGCTGGCACTTTTCATCTCTGAGCAATTGCTCGACGTTTGCAATTTCTCAGCTCGTGTCTACGAGACGGAAAGAGAAGGACCGTGACGTTTGGTGGGTAGAGAAGCGCAAAGCCCCAGTGTTGCTGCGCCTGTGAAAGCGCTTCCAAGGAAGGGTGCTGGCTAGCAAGAGCTTTCAGTGCTGGCACTTTTCATCTCTGAGCAATTGCTCGACGTTTGCAATTTCTCAGCTCGTGTCTACGAGACGGAAAGAGAAGGACCGTGACGTTTGGTGCGTATAGAAGCGCAAAGCCCCAGTGTTGCTGCGCCTGTGAAAGCGCTTCCAAGGAAGGGTGCTGGCTAGCAACAGCTTTCAGTGCTGGTACTTTTCATCTCTGAGCAATTGCTCGACGTTTGCAATTTCTCACCTGAGCTCTCTTTAGAGTGCGCGAGAGGATGAGCAGAAGATTAGGTGTCTAAAGAAGCCCAGAGCCCCAGTGTTCTTAGGCCTACAAAAACGCTTCCAAGGAAGGGGGCTGGCTAGCAACAGCTTTCAGTGCTGGCACTTTTCATCTCTGAGCAATTGCTCGACGTTTGCAATTTCTCAGCTCGTGTCTACGAGACGGAAAGAGAATGACCGTGATGTTTGGTGGGTAGAAAAGCGCAAAGCCCCAGTGTTGCTGCGCCTGTGAAAGCGCTTCCAAGGAAGGGTGCTGGCTAGCAACAGCTTTCAGTGCTGGCACTTTTCATCTCTGAGCAATTGCTCGACGTTTGCAATTTCTCAGCTCGTGTCTACGAGACGGAAAGAGAAGGACCGTGACGTTTGGTGGGTAGAGAAGCGCAAAGCCCCAGTGTTCTTAGGCCTACAAAAGTGCTTCCAAGGAAGGGTGCTGGCTAGCAAGAGCTTTCAGTGCTGGCACTTTTCATCTCTGAGCAATTGCTCGACGTTTGCAATTTCTCACCTGAGCTCTCTTTAGAGTGCGCGAGAGGATGAGCAGAAGATGAGGTGGCTAGAGAAGCCCAGAGCCCCAGTGTGCTTAGGCCTACAAAAGCGCTTCCAAGGAAGGGTGCTGGCTAGCAACAGCTTTCAGTGCTGGCACTTTTCATCTCTGAGCAATTGCTGGACGTTTGCAATTTCTCAGCTCGTGTCTACGAGACGGAAAGAGAAGGACCGTGACGTTTGGTGGGTAGAGAAGCGCAAAGCCCCAGTGTTGCTGCGCCTGTGAAAGCGCTTCCAAGGAAGGGTGCTGGCTAGCAACAGCTTTCAGTGCTGGCACTTTTCATCTCTGAGCAATTGCTCGACGTTTGCAATTTCTCACCTGAGCTCTCTTTAGAGTGCGCGAGAGGATGAGCAGAAGATTAGGTGTCTGAAGAAGCCCAGAGCCCCAGTGTGCTTAGGCCTAAAAAAGCGCTTCCAAGGAAGGGTGCTGGCTAGCAAGAGCTTTCAGTGCTGGCACTTTTCATCTCTGAGCAATTGCTCGACGTTTGCAATTTCTCAGCTCGTGTCTACGAGACGGAAAGAGAAGGACCGTGACGTTTGGTGCGTATAGAAGCGCAAAGCCCCAGTGTTGCTGCGCCTGTGAAAGCGCTTCCAAGGAAGGGTGCTGGCTAGCAACAGCTTTCAGTGCTGGCACTTTTCATCTCCGAGCAATTGCTCGACGTTTGCAATTTCTCAGCTCGTGTCTACGAGACGGAAAGAGAAGGACCGTGACGTTTGGTGGCTAGAGAAGCACAAAACAACAGTGTTGCTGCGACTGTGAAAGCGCTTCCAAGGAAGGGTGCTGGCTAGCAACAGCTTTCAGTGCTGGCACTTTTCATCTCTGAGCAATTGCTCGACGTTTGCAATTTCTCACCTGAGCTCTCTTTAGAGTGCGCGAGAGGATGAGCAGAAGATTAGGTGTCTAAAGAAGCCCAGAGCCCCAGTGTTCTTAGGCCTACAAAAGCGTTTCCAAGGAAGGGGGCTGGCTAGCAACAGCTTTCAGTGCTGGCACTTTTCATCTCTGAGCAATTGCTCGATGTTTGCAATTTCTCAGCTCCTGTCTACGAGACGGAAAGAGAAGGACCGTGATGTTTGGTGGGTAGAGAAGCGCAAAGCCCCAGTGTTGCTGCACCTGTGAAAGCGCTTCCAAGGAAGGGTGCTGGCTAGCAACAGCTTTCCGTGCTGGCACTTTTCATCTCTGAGCAATTGCTCGACGTTTGCAATTTCTCACCTGAGCTCTCTTTAGAGTGCGCGAGAGGATGAGCAGAAGATTAGGTGGCTAGAGAAGCGCAAAGCCCCAGTGTTGCTGCGCCTGTGAAAGCGCTTCCAAGGAAGGGTGCTGGCTAGCAACAGCTTTCAGTGCTGGCACTTTTCATCTCTGAGCAATTGCTCGACTTTTGCAATTTCTCACCTGAGCTCTCTTTAGAGTGCGCGAGAGGATGAGCAGAAGATTAGGTGGCTAGAGAAGCCCAGAGCCCCAGTGTGCTTAGGCCTACAAAAGCGCTTCCAAGGAAGAGTGCTGGCTAGCAACAGCTTTCAGTGCTGGCACTTTTCATCTCTGAGCAATTGCTCGATGTTTGCAATTTCTCAGCTCGAGTCTACGAGACAGAAAGAGAATGACCGTGATGTTTGGTGGCTAGAGAAGCGCAAAGCCCCAGTGTTGCTGCGCCTGTGAAAGCGCTTCCAAGGAAGGGTGCTGGCTAGCAAGAGCTTTCAGTGCTGGCACTTTTCATCTCTGAGCAATTGCTCGACGTTTGCAATTTCTCAGCTCGTGTCTACGAGACGGAAAGAGAAGGACCGTGACGTTTGGTGGGTAGAGAAGCGCAAAGCCCCAGTGTTGCTGCGCCTGTGAAAGCGCTTCCAAGGAAGGGTGCTGGCTAGCAAGAGCTTTCAGTGCTGGCACTTTTCATCTCTGAGCAATTGCTCGACGTTTGCAATTTCTCAGCTCGTGTCTACGAGACGGAAAGAGAAGGACCGTGACGTTTGGTGGCTAGAGAAGCGCAAAGCCCCAGTGTTGCTGCGCCTGTGAAAGCGCTTCCAAGGAAGGGTGCTGGCTAGCAAGAGCTTTCAGTGCTGGCACTTTTCATCTCTGAGCAATTGCTCGACGTTTGCAATTTCTCACCTGAGCTCTCTTTAGAGTGCGCGAGAGGATGAGCAGAAGATTAGGTGGCTAGAGAAGCCCAGAGCCCCAGTGTGCTTAGGCCTACAAAAGCGCTTCCAAGGAAGGGTGCTGGCTAGCAACAGCTTTCAGTGCTGGCACTTTTCATCTCTGAGCAATTGCTCGACGTTTGCAATTTCTCAGCTCGTGTCTACGAGACGGAAAGAGAAGGACCGTGATGTTTGGTGGGTAGAGAAGCGCAAAGCCCCAGTGTTGCTGCGCCTGTGAAAGAGCTTCCAAGGAAGGGTGCTGGCTAGCAACAGCTTTCAGTGCTGGCACTTTTCATCTCTGAGCAATTGCTCGACGTTTGCAATTTCTCACCTGAGCTCTCTTTAGAGTGCGCGAGAGGATGAGCAGAAGATTAGGTGTCTAAAGAAGCCCAGAGCCCCAGTGTTCTTAGGCCTACAAAAGCGCTTCCAAGGAAGGGTGCCGGCTAGCAAGAGCTTTCAGTGCTGGCACTTTTCATCTCTGAGCAATTGCTCGACGTTTGCAATTTCTCAGCTCGTGTCTACGAGACGGAAAGAGAAGGACCGTGACGTTTGGTGTGTAAAGAAGCGCAAAGCCCCAGTGTTGCTGCGCCTGTGAAAGCGCTTCCAAGGAAGGGTGCTGGCTAGCAAGAGCTTTCAGTGCTGGCACTTTTCATCTCTGAGCAATTGCTCGACGTTTGCAATTTCTCACCTGAGCTCTCTTTAGAGTGCGCGAGAGTATGAGCAGAAGATTAGGTGTCTAAAGAAGCCCAGAGCCCCAGTGTTCTTAGGCCTACAAAAGCGCTTCCAAGGAAGGGGGCTGGCTAGCAAGAGCTTTCAGTGCTGGCACTTTTCATCTCTGAGCAATTGCTCGACGTTTGCAATTTCTCAGCTCGTGTCTACGAGACGGAAAGAGAAGGACCGTGACGTTTGGTGGCTAGAGAAGCGCAAAGCCCCAGTGTTGCTGCGCCTGTGAAAGCGCTTCCAAGGAAGGGTGCTGGCTAGCAACAGCTTTCAGTGCTGGCACTTTTCATCTCTGAGCAATTGCTCGACGTTTGCAATTTCTCACCTGAGCTCTCTTTAGAGTGCGCGAGAGGATGAGCAGAAGATGAGGTGGCTAGAGAAGCCCAGAGCCCCAGTGTGCTTAGGCCTACAAAAGCGCTTCCAAGGAAGAGTGCTGGCTAGCAACAGCTTTCAGTGCTGGCACTTTTCATCTCTGAGCAATTGCTTGACGTTTGCAATTTCTCAGCTCGTGTCTACGAGACGGAAAGAGAAGGACCGTGACGTTTGGTGGCTAGAGAAGTGCAAAGCCCCAGTGTTACTGCGCCTGTGAAAGCGCTTCCAAGGAAGGGTGCTGGCTAGCAACAGCTTTCAGTGCTGGCACTTTTCATCTCTGAGCAATTGCTCGACGTTTGCAATTTCTCACCTGAGCTCTCTTTAGAGTGCGCGAGAGGATGAGCAGAAGATTAGGTGGCTAGAGAAGCCCAGAGCCCCAGTGTGCTTAGGCCTACAAAAGCGCTTCCAAGGAAGAGTGCTGGCTAGCAACAGCTTTCAGTGCTGGCACTTTTCATCTCTGAGCAATTGCTCGACGTTTGCAATTTCTCAGCTCGTGTCTACGAGACGGAAAGAGAATGACCGTGATGTTTGGTGGGTAGAGAAGCGCAAAGCCCCAGTGTTGCTGCGCCTGTGAAAGCGCTTCCAAGGAAGGCTGCTGGCTAGCAACAGCTTTCAGTGCTGGCACTTTTCCTCTCTGAGCAATTGCTCGACGTTTGCAATTTCTCAGCTCGTGTCTACGAGACGGAAAGAGAAGGACCGTGACGTTTGGTGGCTAGAGAAGCGCAAAGCCCCAGTGTTCTTAGGCCTACAAAAGTGCTTCCAAGGAAGGGTGCTGGCTAGCAACAGCTTTCAGTGCTGGCACTTTTCATCTCTGAGCAATTGCTCGACGTTTGCAATTTCTCACCTGAGCTCTCTTTAGAGTGCGCGAGAGGATGAGCAGAAGATTAGGTGGCTAGAGAAGCCCAGAGCCCCAGTGTGCTTAGGCCTACAAAAGCGCTTCCAAGGAAGGGGGCTGGCTAGCAAGAGCTTTCAGTGCTGGCACTTTTCATCTCTGAGCAATTGCTCGACGTTTGCAATTTCTCAGCTCGTGTCTACGAGACGGAAAGAGAATGACCTTGACGTTTGGTGGGTAGAGAAGCGCAAAGCCCCAGTGTTGCTGCGCCTGTGAAAGCGCTTCCAAGGAAGGGTGCTGGCTAGCAACAGCTTTCAGTGCTGGCACTTTTCATCTCTGAGCAATTGCTCGACGTTTGCAATTTCTCACCTGAGCTCTCTTTAGAGTGCGCGAGAGGATGAGCAGAAGATGAGGTGGCTAGAGAAGCCCAGAGCCCCAGTGTGCTTAGGCCTACAAAAGCGCTTCCAAGGAAGGGGGCTGGCTAGCAACAGCTTTCAGTGCTGGCACTTTTCATCTCTGAGCAATTGCTCGACGTTTGCAATTTCTCAGCTCGTGTCTACGAGACGGAAAGAGAATGACCGTGACGTTTGGTGCGTATAGAAGCGCAAAGCCCCAGTGTTGCTGCGCCTGTGAAAGCGCTTCCAAGGAAGGGTGCTGGCTAGCAACAGCTTTCAGTGCTGGCACTTTTCATCTCCGAGCAATTGCTCGACGTTTGCAATTTCTCAGCTCGTGTCTACGAGACGGAAAGAGAAGGACCGTGACGTTTGGTGGCTAGAGAAGCACAAAACACCAGTGTTGCTGCGACTGTGAAAGCGCTTCCAAGGAAGGGTGCTGGCTAGCAAGAGCTTTCAGTGCTGGCACTTTTCATCTCTGAGCAATTGCTCGACGTTTGCAATTTCTCAGCTCGTGTCTACGAGACGGAAAGAGAATGACCGTGTCGTTTGGTGGGTAGAGAAGCGCAAAGCCCCAGTGTTACTGCGCCTGTGAAAGCGCTTCCAAGGAAGGGTGCTGGCTAGCAAGAGCTTTCAGTGCTGGCACTTTTCATCTCTGAGCAATTGCTCGACGTTTGCAATTTCTCAGCTCCTGTCTACGAGACGGAAAGAGAATGACCGTGACGTTTGGTGGGTAGAGAAGCGCAAAGCCCAGGTGTTGCTGCACCTGTGAAAGCGCTTCCAAGGAAGGGTGCTGGCTAGCAACAGCTTTCCGTGCTGGCACTTTTCATCTCTGAGCAATTGCTCGACGTTTGCAATTTCTCACCTGAGCTCTCTTTAGAGTGCGCGAGAGGATGAGCAGAAGATTAGGTGGCTAGAGAAGCGCAAAGCCCCAGTGTTGCTGCGCCTGTGAAAGCGCTTCCAAGGAAGGGTGCTGGCTAGCAACAGCTTTCAGTGCTGGCACTTTTCATCTCTGAGCAATTGCTCGACGTTTGCAATTTCTCACCTGAGCTCTCTTTAGAGTGCGCGAGAGGATGAGCAGAAGATTAGGTGGCTAGAGAAGCCCAGAGCCCCAGTGTGCTTAGGCCTACAAAAGCGCTTCCAAGGAAGAGTGCTGGCTAGCAACAGCTTTCAGTGCTGGCACTTTTCATCTCTGAGCAATTGCTCGATGTTTGCAATTTCTCAGCTCGTGTCTACGAGACGGAAAGAGAAGGACCGTGACGTTTGGTGGCTAGAGAAGCGCAAAGCCCCAGTGTTGTTGCGCCTGTGAAAGCGCTTCCAAGGAAGGGTGCTGGCTAGCAAGAGCTTTCAGTGCTGGCACTTTTCATCTCTGAGCAATTGCTCGACGTTTGCAATTTCTCAGCTCGTGTCTACGAGACGGAAAGAGAAGGACCGTGACGTTTGGTGGGTAGAGAAGCGCAAAGCCAAAGTGTTGCTGCGCCTGTGAAAGCGCTTCCAAGGAAGGGTGCTGGCTAGCAAGAGCTTTCAGTGCTGGCACTTTTCATCTCTGAGCAATTGCTCGACGTTTGCAATTTCTCAGCTCGTGTCTACGAGACGGAAAGAGAAGGACCGTGACGTTTGGTGGCTAGAGAAGCGCAAAGCCCCAGTGTTGTTGCGCCTGTGAAAGCGCTTCCAAGGAAGGGTGCTGGCTAGCAAGAGCTTTCAGTGCTGGCACTTTTCATCTCTGAGCAATTGCTCGACGTTTGCAATTTCTCACCTGAGCTCTCTTTAGAGTGCGCGAGAGGATGAGCAGAAGATTAGGTGGCTAGAGAAGCCCAGAGCCCCAGTGTGCTTAGGCCTACAAAAGCGCTTCCAAGGAAGGGGGCTGGCTAGCAACAGCTTTCAGTGCTGGCACTTTTCATCTCTGAGCAATTGCTCGACGTTTGCAATTTCTCAGCTCGTGTCTACGAGACGGAAAGAGAAGGACCGTGTCGTTTGGTGGCTAGAGAAGCGCAAAGCCCCAGTGTTGCTGCGCCTGTGAAAGAGCTTCCAAGGAAGGGTGCTGGCTAGCAACAGCTTTCAGTGCTGGCACTTTTCATCTCTGAGCAATTGCTCGACGTTTGCAATTTCTCACCTGAGCTCTCTTTAGAGTGCGCGAGAGGATGAGCAGAAGATTAGGTGTCTAAAGAAGCCCAGAGCCCCAGTGTTCTTAGGCCTACAAAAGCGCTTCCAAGGAAGGGGGCTGGCTAGCAACAGCTTTCAGTGCTGGCACTTTTCATCTCTGAGCAATTGCTCGACGTTTGCAATTTCTCAGCTCGTGTCTACGAGACGGAAAGAGAAGGACCGTGACGTTTGGTGGCTAGAGAAGCGCAAAGCCCCAGTGTTGCTGCACCTGTGAAAGCGCTTCCAAGGAAGGGTGCTGGCTAGCAACAGCTTTCCGTGCTGGCACTTTTCATCTCTGAGCAATTGCTCGACGTTTGCAATTTCTCACCTGAGCTCTCTTTAGAGTGCGCGAGAGGATGAGCAGAAGATTAGGTGGCTAGAGAAGCGCAAAGCCCCAGTGTTGCTGCGCCTGTGAAAGCGCTTCCAAGGAAGGGTGCTGGCTAGCAAGAGCTTTCAGTGCTGGCACTTTTCATCTCTGAGCAATTGCTCGACGTTTGCAATTTCTCACCTGAGCTCTCTTTAGAGTGCGCGAGAGGATGAGCAGAAGATTAGGTGGCTAGAGAAGCCCAGAGCCCCAGTGTGCTTAGGCCTACAAAAGCGCTTCCAAGGAAGAGTGCTGGCTAGCAACAGCTTTCAGTGCTGGCACTTTTCATCTCTGAGCAATTGCTCGACGTTTGCAATTTCTCAGCTCGTGTCTACGAGACAGAAAGAGAAGGACCGTGACGTTTGGTGGCTAGAGAAGCGCAAAGCCCCAGTGTTGCTGCGCCTGTGAAAGCGCTTCCAAGGAAGGGTGCTGGCTAGCAAGAGCTTTCAGTGCTGGCACTTTTCATCTCTGAGCAATTGCTCGACGTTTGCAATTTCTCAGCTCGTGTCTACGAGACGGAAAGAGAAGGACCGTGACGTTTGGTGGGTAGAGAAGCGCAAAGCCCCGGTGTTGCTGCGCCTGTGAAAGCGCTTCCAAGGAAGGGTGCTGGCTAGCAAGAGCTTTCAGTGCTGGCACTTTTCATCTCTGAGCAATTGCTCGACGTTTGCAATTTCTCAGCTCGTGTCTACGAGACGGAAAGAGAAGGACCGTGACGTTTGGTGGGTAGAGAAGCGCAAAGCCCCAGTGTTGCTGCGCCTGTGAAAGCGCTTCCAAGGAAGGGTGCTGGCTAGCAACAGCTTTCAGTGCTGGCACTTTTCATCTCTGAGCAATTGCTCGACGTTTGCAATTTCTCAGCTCGTGTCTACGAGACGGAAAGAGAAGGACCGTGTCGTTTGGTGGCTAGAGAAGCGCAAAGCCCCAGTGTTACTGCGCCTGTGAAAGTGCTTCCAAGGAAGGGTGCTGGCTAGCAAGAGCTTTCAGTGCTGGCACTTTTCATCTCTGAGCAATTGCTCGACGTTTGCAATTTCTCACCTGAGCTCTCTTTAGAGTGCGTGAGAGGATGAGCAGAAGATTAGGTGGCTAGAGAAGCCCAGAGCCCCAGTGTGCTTAGGCCTACAAAAGCGCTTCCAAGGAAGGGGGCTGGCTAGCAAGAGCTTTCAGTGCTGGCACTTTTCATCTCTGAGCAATTGCTCGACGTTTGCAATTTCTCAGCTCGTGTCTACGAGACGGAAAGAGAAGGACCGTGATGTTTGGTGGGTAGAGAAGCGCAAAGCCCCAGTGTTGCTGCACCTGTGAAAGCGCTTCCAAGGAAGGGTGCTGGCTAGCAAGAGCTTTCAGTGCTGGCACTTTTCATCTCTGAGCAATTGCTCGACGTTTGCAATTTCTCACCTGAGCTCTCTTTAGAGTGCGCGAGAGGATGAGCAGAAGATTAGGTGGCTAGAGAAGCGCAAAGCCCCAGTGTTGCTGCGCCTGTGAAAGCGCTTCCAAGGAAGGGTGCTGGCTAGCAAGAGCTTTCAGTGCTGGCACTTTTCATCTCTGAGCAATTGCTCGACGTTTGCAATTTCTCACCTGAGCTCTCTTTAGAGTGCGCGAGAGGATGAGCAGAAGATTAGGTGGCTAGAGAAGCCCAGAGCCCCAGTGTGCTTAGGCCTACAAAAGCGCTTCCAAGGAAGAGTGCTGGCTAGCAACAGCTTTCAGTGCTGGCACTTTTCATCTCTGAGCAATTGCTCGACGTTTGCAATTTCTCAGCTCGTGTCTACGAGACGGAAAGAGAATGACCGTGTCGTTTGGTGGCTAGAGAAGCGCAAAGCCCCAGTGTTGCTGCGCCTGTGAAAGAGCTTCCAAGGAAGGGTGCTGGCTAGCAACAGCTTTCAGTGCTGGCACTTTTCATCTCTGAGCAATTGCTCGACGTTTGCAATTTCTCACCTGAGCTCTCTTTAGAGTGCGCGAGAGGATGAGCAGAAGATTAGGTGTCTAAAGAAGCCCAGAGCCCCAGTGTTCTTAGGCCTACAAAAGCGCTTCCAAGGAAGGGTGCTGGCTAGCAACAGCTTTCAGTGCTGGCACTTTTCATCTCTGAGCAATTGCTCGACGTTTGCAATTTCTCACCTGAGCTCTCTTTAGAGTGCGCGAGAGGATGAGCAGAAGATTAGGTGGCTAGAGAAGCCCAGAGCCCCAGTGTGCTTAGGCCTACAAAAGCGCTTCCAAGGAAGGGGGCTGGCTAGCAACAGCTTTCAGTGCTGGCACTTTTCATCTCTGAGCAATTGCTCGACGTTTGCAATTTCTCAGCTCGTGTCTACGAGACGGAAAGAGAATGACCGTGTCGTTTGGTGGCTAGAGAAGCGCAAAGCCCCAGTGTTGCTGCGCCTGTGAAAGAGCTTCCAAGGAAGGGTGCTGGCTAGCAACAGCTTTCAGTGCTGGCACTTTTCATCTCTGAGCAATTGCTCGACGTTTGCAATTTCTCACCTGAGCTCTCTTTAGAGTGCGCGAGAGGATGAGCAGAAGATTAGGTGTCTAAAGAAGCCCAGAGCCCCAGTGTTCTTAGGCCTACAAAAGCGCTTCCAAGGAAGGGGGCTGGCTAGCAACAGCTTTCAGTGCTGGCACTTTTCATCTCTGAGCAATTGCTCGACGTTTGCAATTTCTCAGCTCGTGTCTACGAGACGGAAAGAGAAGGACCGTGACGTTTGGTGGCTAGAGAAGCGCAAAGCCCCAGTGTTGCTGCACCTGTGAAAGCGCTTCCAAGGAAGGGTGCTGGCTAGCAACAGCTTTCCGTGCTGGCACTTTTCATCTCTGAGCAATTGCTCGACGTTTGCAATTTCTCACCTGAGCTCTCTTTAGAGTGCGCGAGAGGATGAGCAGAAGATTAGGTGGCTAGAGAAGCGCAAAGCCCCAGTGTTGCTGCGCCTGTGAAAGCGCTTCCAAGGAAGGGTGCTGGCTAGCAAGAGCTTTCAGTGCTGGCACTTTTCATCTCTGAGCAATTGCTCGACGTTTGCAATTTCTCACCTGAGCTCTCTTTAGAGTGCGCGAGAGGATGAGCAGAAGATTAGGTGGCTAGAGAAGCCCAGAGCCCCAGTGTGCTTAGGCCTACAAAAGCGCTTCCAAGGAAGGGTGCTGGCTAGCAACAGCTTTCAGTGCTGGCACTTTTCATCTCTGAGCAATTGCTCGACGTTTGCAATTTCTCAGCTCGTGTCTACGAGACGGAAAGAGAATGACCGTGTCGTTTGGTGGCTAGAGAAGCGCAAAGCCCCAGTGTTGCTGCGCCTGTGAAAGAGCTTCCAAGGAAGGGTGCTGGCTAGCAACAGCTTTCAGTGCTGGCACTTTTCATCTCTGAGCAATTGCTCGACGTTTGCAATTTCTCACCTGAGCTCTCTTTAGAGTGCGCGAGAGGATGAGCAGAAGATTAGGTGTCTAAAGAAGCCCAGAGCCCCAGTGTTCTTAGGCCTACAAAAGCGCTTCCAAGGAAGGGGGCTGGCTAGCAACAGCTTTCAGTGCTGGCACTTTTCATCTCTGAGCAATTGCTCGACGTTTGCAATTTCTCAGCTCGTGTCTACGAGACGGAAAGAGAAGGACCGTGACGTTTGGTGGCTAGAGAAGCGCAAAGCCCCAGTGTTGCTGCACCTGTGAAAGCGCTTCCAAGGAAGGGTGCTGGCTAGCAACAGCTTTCCGTGCTGGCACTTTTCATCTCTGAGCAATTGCTCGACGTTTGCAATTTCTCACCTGAGCTCTCTTTAGAGTGCGCGAGAGGCTGAGCAGAAGATTAGGTGGCTAGAGAAGCGCAAAGCCCCAGTGTTGTTGCGCCTGTGAAAGCGCTTCCAAGGAAGGGTGCTGGCTAGCAACAGCTTTCAGTGCTGGCACTTTTCATCTCTGAGCAATTGCTCGACGTTTGCAATTTCTCAGCTCGTGTCTACGAGACGGAAAGAGAAGGACCGTGACGTTTGGTGGGTAGAGAAGCGCAAAGCCCCAGTGTTGCTGCGCCTGTGAAAGCGCTTCCAAGGAAGGGTGCTGGCTAGCAAGAGCTTTCAGTGCTGGCACTTTTCAGCTCTGAGCAATTGCTCGACGTTTGCAATTTCTCACCTGAGCTCTCTTTAGAGTGCGCGAGAGGATGAGCAGAAGATTACGTGTCTAAAGAAGCCCAGAGCCCCAGTGTTCTTAGGCCTACAAAAGCGCTTCCAAGGAAGGGTGCTGGCTAGCAAGAGCTTTCAGTGCTGGCACTTTTCATCTCTGAGCAATTGCTCGACGTTTGCAATTTCTCAGCTCGTGTCTACGAGACGGAAAGAGAAGGACCGTGATGTTTGGTGGGTAGAGAAGCGCAAAGCCCCAGTGTTGCTGCACCTGTGAAAGCGCTTCCAAGGAAGGGTGCTGGCTAGCAAGAGCTTTCAGTGCTGGCACTTTTCATCTCTGAGCAATTGCTCGACGTTTGCAATTTCTCACCTGAGCTCTCTTTAGAGTGCGCGAGAGGCTGAGCAGAAGATTAGGTGGCTAGAGAAGCGCAAAGCCCCAGTGTTGCTGCGCCTGTGAAAGCGCTTCCAAGGAAGGGTGCTGGCTAGCAACAGCTTTCAGTGCTGGCACTTTTCATCTCTGAGCAATTGCTCGACGTTTGCAATTTCTCACCTGAGCTCTCTTTAGAGTGCGCGAGAGGATGAGCAGAAGATTAGGTGGCTAGAGAAGCCCAGAGCCCCAGTGTGCTTAGGCCTACAAAAGCGCTTCCAAGGAAGAGTGCTGGCTAGCAACAGCTTTCAGTGCTGGCACTTTTCATCTCTGAGCAATTGCTCGACGTTTGCAATTTCTCAGCTTGAGTCTACGAGACAGAAAGAGAATGACAGTGACGTTTGGTGGCTAGAGAAGCGCAAAGCCCCAGTGTTGCTGCGCCTGTGAAAGCGCTTCCAAGGAAGGGTGCTGGCTAGCAAGAGCTTTCAGTGCTGGCACTTTTCATCTCTGAGCAATTGCTCGACGTTTGCAATTTCTCAGCTCGTGTCTACGAGACGGAAAGAGAAGGACCGTGACGTTTGGTGGGTAGAGAAGCGCAAAGCCCCAGTGTTGCTGCGCCTGTGAAAGCGCTTCCAAGGAAGGGTGCTGGCTAGCAACAGCTTTCAGTGCTGGCACTTTTCATCTCTGAGCAATTGCTCGACGTTTGCAATTTCTCAGCTCGTGTCTACGAGACGGAAAGAGAAGGACCGTGACGATTGGTGCGTATAGAAGCGCAAAGCCCCAGTGTTGCTGCGCCTGTGAAAGCGCTTCCAAGGAAGGGTGCTGGCTAGCAAGAGCTTTCAGTGCTGGCACTTTTCATCTCTGAGCAATTGCTCGACGTTTGCAATTTCTCACCTGAGCTCTCTTTAGAGTGCGCGAGAGGATGAGCAGAAGATGAGGTGGCTAGAGAAGCCCAGAGCCCCAGTGTGCTTAGGCCTACAAAAGCGCTTCCAAGGAAGGGGGCTGGCTAGCAACAGCTTTCAGTGCTGGCACTTTTCATCTCTGAGCAATTGCTCCACGTTTGCAATTTCTCAGCTCGTGTCTACGAGACGGAAAGAGAATGACCGTGTCGTTTGGTGGCTAGAGAAGCGCAAAGCCCCAGTGTTGCTGCGCCTGTGAAAGAGCTTCCAAGGAAGGGTGCTGGCTAGCAACAGCTTTCAGTGCTGGCACTTTTCATCTCTGAGCAATTGCTCGACGTTTGCAATTTCTCACCTGAGCTCTCTTTAGAGTGCGCGAGAGGCTGAGCAGAAGATTAGGTGTCTAAAGAAGCCCAGAGCCCCAGTGTTCTTAGGCCTACAAAAGCGCTTCCAAGGAAGGGTGCTGGCTAGCAACAGCTTTCAGTGCTGGCACTTTTCATCTCTGAGCAATTGCTCGATGTTTGCAATTTCTCAGCTCCTGTCTACGAGACGGAAAGAGAAGGACCGTGATGTTTGGTGGGTAGAGAAGCGCAAAGCCCCAGTGTTGCTGCACCTGTGAAAGCGCTTCCAAGGAAGGGTGCTGGCTAGCAAGAGCTTTCAGTGCTGGCACTTTTCATCTCTGAGCAATTGCTCGACGTTTGCAATTTCTCACCTGAGCTCTCTTTAGAGTGCGCGAGAGGATGAGCAGAAGATTAGGTGGCTAGAGAAGCGCAAAGCCCCAGTGTTGCTGCGCCTGTGAAAGCGCTTCCAAGGAAGGCTGCTGGCTAGCAACAGCTTTCAGTGCTGGCACTTTTCATCTCTGAGCAATTGCTCGACGTTTGCAATTTCTCACCTGAGCTCTCTTTAGAGTGCGCGAGAGGATGAGCAGAAGATTAGGTGGCTAGAGAAGCCCAGAGCCCCAGTGTGCTTAGGCCTACAAAAGCGCTTCCAAGGAAGAGTGCTGGCTAGCAACAGCTTTCAGTGCTGGCACTTTTCATCTCTGAGCAATTGCTCGATGTTTGCAATTTCTCAGCTCGTGTCTACGAGACAGAAAGAGAATGACAGTGACGTTTGGTGGGTAGAGAAGCGCAAAGCCCCAGTGTTGCTGCGCCTGTGAAAGCGCTTCCAAGGAAGGGTGCTGGCTAGCAAGAGCTTTCAGTGCTGGCACTTTTCATCTCTGAGCAATTGCTCGACGTTTGCAATTTCTCAGCTCGTGTCTACGAGACGGAAAGAGAAGGACCGTGACGTTTGGTGGGTAGAGAAGCGCAAAGCCCCAGTGTTGCTGCGCCTGTGAAAGTGCTTCCAAGGAAGGGTGCTGGCTAGCAACAGCTTTCAGTGCTGGCACTTTTCATCTCTGAGCAATTGCTCGACGTTTGCAATTTCTCAGCTCGTGTCTACGAGACGGAAAGAGAAGGACCGTGACGTTTGGTGGGTAGAGAAGCGCAAAGCCCCAGTGTTGCTGCGCCTGTGAAAGCGCTTCCAAGGAAGGGTGCTGGCTAGCAAGAGCTTTCAGTGCTGGCACTTTTCATCTCTGAGCAATTGCTCGACGTTTGCAATTTCTCACCTGAGCTCTCTTTAGAGTGCGCGAGAGGATGAGCAGAAGATTAGGTGGCTAGAGAAGCCCAGAGCCCCAGTGTGCTTAGGCCTACAAAAGCGCTTCCAAGGAAGAGTGCTGGCTAGCAAGAGCTTTCAGTGCTGGCACTTTTCATCTCTGAGCAATTGCTCGACGTTTGCAATTTCTCAGCTCGTGTCTACGAGACGGAAAGAGAAGGACCGTGACGTTTGGTGGGTAGAGAAGCGCAAAGCCCCAGTGTTGCTGCGCCTGTGAAAGCGCTTCCAAGGAAGGGTGCTGGCTAGCAACAGCTTTCAGTGCTGGCACTTTTCATCTCTGAGCAATTGCTCGACGTTTGCAATTTCTCAGCTCGTGTCTACGAGACGGAAAGAGAAGGACCGTGACGTTTGGTGGCTAGAGAAGCGCAAAGCCCCAGTGTTGCTGCGCCTGTGAAAGCGCTTCCAAGGAAGGGTGCTGGCTAGCAAGAGCTTTCAGTGCTGGCACTTTTCATCTCTGAGCAATTGCTCGACGTTTGCAATTTCTCACCTGAGCTCTCTTTAGAGTGCGTGAGAGGATGAGCAGAAGATTAGGTGGCTAGAGAAGCCCAGAGCCCCAGTGTGCTTAGGCCTACAAAAGCGCTTCCAAGGAAGGGTGCTGGCTAGCAAGAGCTTTCAGTGCTGGCACTTTTCATCTCTGAGCAATTGCTCGATGTTTGCAATTTCTCAGCTCGTGTCTACGAGACGGAAAGAGAAGGACCGTGAAGTTTGGTGCGTAAAGAAGCGCAAAGCCCCAGTGTTGCTGCGCCTGTGAAAGAGCTTCCAAGGAAGGGTGCTGGCTAGCAACAGCTTTCAGTGCTGGCACTTTTCATCTCTGAGCAATTGCTCGACGTTTGCAATTTCTCACCTGAGCTCTCTTTAGAGTGCGCGAGAGGATGAGCAGAAGATTAGGTGGCTAGAGAAGCCCAGAGCCCCAGTGTTCTTAGGCCTACAAAAGCGCTTCCAAGGAAGGGTGCTGGCTAGCAAGAGCTTTCAGTGCTGGCACTTTTCATCTCTGAGCAATTGCTCGACGTTTGCAATTTCTCAGCTCGTGTCTACGAGACGGAAAGAGAATGACCGTGTCGTTTGGTGGCTAGAGAAGCGCAAAGCCCCAGTGTTGTTGCGCCTGTGAAAGCGCTTCCAAGGAAGGGTGCTGGCTAGCAACAGCTTTCAGTGCTGGCACTTTTCATCTCTGAGCAATTGCTCGACGTTTGCAATTTCTCAGCTCGTGTCTACGAGACGGAAAGAGAAGGACCGTGACGTTTGGTGGCTAGAGAAGCGCAAAGCCCCAGTGTTCTTAGGCCTACAAAAGTGCTTCCAAGGAAGGGTGCTGGCTAGCAACAGCTTTCAGTGCTGGCACTTTTCATCTCTGAGCAATTGCTCGACGTTTGCAATTTCTCACCTGAGCTCTCTTTAGAGTGCGCGAGAGGATGAGCAGAAGATTAGGTGGCTAGAGAAGCCCAGAGCCCCAGTGTGCTTAGGCCTACAAAAGCGCTTCCAAGGAAGGGGGCTGGCTAGCAACAGCTTTCAGTGCTGGCACTTTTCATCTCTGAGCAATTGCTCGACGTTTGCAATTTCTCAGCTCGTGTCTACGAGACGGAAAGAGAATGACCTTGACGTTTGGTGGGTAGAGAAGCGCAAAGCCCCAGTGTTGCTGCGCCTGTGAAAGCGCTTCCAAGGAAGGCTGCTGGCTAGCAACAGCTTTCAGTGCTGGCACTTTTCATCTCTGAGCAATTGCTCGACGTTTGCAATTTCTCACCTGAGCTCTCTTTAGAGTGCGCGAGAGGATGAGCAGAAGATTAGGTGGCTAGAGAAGCCCAGAGCCCCAGTGTGCTTAGGCCTACAAAAGCGCTTCCAAGGAAGGGGGCTGGCTAGCAAGAGCTTTCAGTGCTGGCACTTTTCATCTCTGAGCAATTGCTCGACGTTTGCAATTTCTCAGCTCGTGTCTACGAGACGGAAAGAGAAGGACCGTGACGTTTGGTGCGTATAGAAGCGCAAAGCCCCAGTGTTGCTGCGCCTGTGAAAGCGCTTCCAAGGAAGGGTGCTGGCTAGCAACAGCTTTCAGTGCTGGCACTTTTCATCTCCGAGCAATTGCTCGACGTTTGCAATTTCTCAGCTCGTGTCTACGAGACGGAAAGAGAATGACCGTGACGTTTGGTGGCTAGAGAAGCACAAAACCCCAGTGTTGCTGCGACTGTGAAAGCGCTTCCAAGGAAGGGTGCTGGCTAGCAAGAGCTTTCAGTGCTGGCACTTTTCATCTCTGAGCAATTGCTCGACGTTTGCAATTTCTCAGCTCGTGTCTACGAGACGGAAAGAGAAGGACCGTGTCGTTTGGTGGGTAGAGAAGCGCAAAGCCCCAGTGTTACTGCGCCTGTGAAAGCGCTTCCAAGGAAGGGTGCTGGCTAGCAAGAGCTTTCAGTGCTGGCACTTTTCATCTCTGAGCAATTGCTCGACGTTTGCAATTTCTCAGCTCGTGTCTACGAGACGGAAAGAGAATGACCGTGACGTTTGGTGGGTAGAGAAGCGCAAAGCCCAGGTGTTGCTGCACCTGTGAAAGCGCTTCCAAGGAAGGGTGCTGGCTAGCAACAGCTTTCCGTGCTGGCACTTTTCATCTCTGAGCAATTGCTCGACGTTTGCAATTTCTCACCTGAGCTCTCTTTAGAGTGCGCGAGAGGATGAGCAGAAGATTAGGTGGCTAGAGAAGCGCAAAGCCCCAGTGTTGCTGCGCCTGTGAAAGCGCTTCCAAGGAAGGGTGCTGGCTAGCAACAGCTTTCAGTGCTGGCACTTTTCATCTCTGAGCAATTGATCGACGTTTGCAATTTCTCACCTGAGCTCTCTTTAGAGTGCGCGAGAGGATGAGCAGAAGATTAGGTGGCTAGAGAAGCCCAGAGCCCCAGTGTGCTTAGGCCTACAAAAGCGCTTCCAAGGAAGAGTGCTGGCTAGCAAGAGCTTTCAGTGCTGGCACTTTTCATCTCTGAGCAATTGCTCGATGTTTGCAATTTCTCAGCTCGAGTCTACGAGACAGAAAGAGAATGACAGTGACGTTTGGTGGCTAGAGAAGCGCAAAGCCCCAGTGTTGCTGCGCCTGTGAAAGCGCTTCCAAGGAAGGGTGCTGGCTAGCAAGAGCTTTCAGTGCTGGCACTTTTCATCTCTGAGCAATTGCTCGACGTTTGCAATTTCTCAGCTCGTGTCTACGAGACGGAAAGAGAAGGACCGTGACGTTTGGTGGGTAGAGAAGCGCAAAGCCCCAGTGTTGCTGTGCCTGTGAAAGCGCTTCCAAGGAAGGGTGCTGGCTAGCAACAGCTTTCAGTGCTGGCACTTTTCATCTCTGAGCAATTGCTCGACGTTTGCAATTTCTCAGCTCGTGTCTACGAGACGGAAAGAGAAGGACCGTGACGTTTGGTGGCTAGAGAAGCGCAAAGCCCCAGTGTTGCTGCGCCTGTGAAAGCGCTTCCAAGGAAGGGTGCTGGCTAGCAACAGCTTTCAGTGCTGGCACTTTTCATCTCTGAGCAATTGCTCGACGTTTGCAATTTCTCACCTGAGCTCTCTTTAGAGTGCGCGAGAGGATGAGCAGAAGATTAGGTGGCTAGAGAAGCCCAGAGCCCCAGTGTGCTTAGGCCTACAAAAGCGCTTCCAAGGAAGGGGGCTGGCTAGCAAGAGCTTTCAGTGCTGGCACTTTTCATCTCTGAGCAATTGCTCGACGTTTGCAATTTCTCAGCTCGTGTCTACGAGACGGAAAGAGAATGACCGTGTCGTTTGGTGGCTAGAGAAGCGCAAAGCCCCAGTGTTGCTGCGCCTGTGAAAGAGCTTCCAAGGAAGGGTGCTGGCTAGCAACAGCTTTCAGTGCTGGCACTTTTCATCTCTGAGCAATTGCTCGACGTTTGCAATTTCTCACCTGAGCTCTCTTTAGAGTGCACGAGAGGATGAGCAGAAGATTAGGTGTCTAAAGAAGCCCAGAGCCCCAGTGTTCTTAGGCCTACAAAAGCGCTTCCAAGGAAGGGGGCTGGCTAGCAACAGCTTTCAGTGCTGGCACTTTTCATCTCTGAGCAATTGCTCGACGTTTGCAATTTCTCAGCTCGTGTCTACGAGACGGAAAGAGAAGGACCGTGACGTTTGGTGGCTAGAGAAGCGCAAAGCCCCAGTGTTGCTGCGCCTGTGAAAGCGCTTCCAAGGAAGGGTGCTGGCTAGCAACAGCTTTCCGTGCTGGCACTTTTCATCTCTGAGCAATTGCTCGACGTTTGCAATTTCTCACCTGAGCTCTCTTTAGAGTGCGCGAGAGGATGAGCAGAAGATTAGGTGGCTAGAGAAGCGCAAAGCCCCAGTGTTGCTGCGCCTGTGAAAGCACTTCCAAGGAAGGGTGCTGGCTAGCAAGAGCTTTCAGTGCTGGCACTTTTCATCTCTGAGCAATTGCTCGACGTTTGCAATTTCTCACCTGAGCTCTCTTTAGAGTGCGCGAGAGGATGAGCAGAAGATTAGGTGGCTAGAGAAGCCCAGAGCCCCAGTGTGCTTAGGCCTACAAAAGCGCTTCCAAGGAAGAGTGCTGGCTAGCAACAGCTTTCAGTGCTGGCACTTTTCATCTCTGAGCAATTGCTCGATGTTTGCAATTTCTCAGCTCGTGTCTACGAGACAGAAAGAGAATGACAGTGACGTTTGGTGGCTAGAGAAGCGCAAAGCCCCAGTGTTGCTGCGCCTGTGAAAGCGCTTCCAAGGAAGGGTGCTGGCTAGCAAGAGCTTTCAGTGCTGGCACTTTTCATCTCTGAGCAATTGCTCGACGTTTGCAATTTCTCAGCTCGTGTCTACGAGACGGAAAGAGAAGGACCGTGACGTTTGGTGGGTAGAGAAGCGCAAAGCCCCAGTGTTGCTGCGCCTGTGAAAGCGCTTCCAAGGAAGGGTGCTGGCTAGCAAGAGCTTTCAGTGCTGGCACTTTTCATCTCTGAGCAATTGCTCGACGTTTGCAATTTCTCAGCTCGTGTCTACGAGACGGAAAGAGAAGGACCGTGACGTTTGGTGGGTAGAGAAGCGCAAAGCCCCAGTGTTGCTGCGCCTGTGAAAGCGCTTCCAAGGAAGGGTGCTGGCTAGCAACAGCTTTCAGTGCTGGCACTTTTCATCTCTGAGCAATTGCTCGACGTTTGCAATTTCTCAGCTCGTGTCTACGAGACGGAAAGAGAATGACCGTGTCGTTTGGTGGGTAGAGAAGCGCAAAGCCCCAGTGTTACTGCGCCTGTGAAAGTGCTTCCAAGGAAGGGTGCTGGCTAGCAAGAGCTTTCAGTGCTGGCACTTTTCATCTCTGAGCAATTGCTCGACGTTTGCAATTTCTCACCTGAGCTCTCTTTAGAGTGCGTGAGAGGATGAGCAGAAGATTAGGTGGCTAGAGAAGCCCAGAGCCACAGTGTTCTTAGGCCTACAAAAGCGCTTCCAAGGAAGGGTGCTGGCTAGCAAGAGCTTTCAGTGCTGGCACTTTTCATCTCTGAGCAATTGCTCGACGTTTGCAATTTCTCAGCTCCTGTCTACGAGACGGAAAGAGAAGGACCGTGATGTTTGGTGGGTAGAGAAGCGCAAAGCCCCAGTGTTGCTGCACCTGTGAAAGCGCTTCCAAGGAAGGGTGCTGGCTAGCAAGAGCTTTCAGTGCTGGCACTTTTCATCTCTGAGCAATTGCTCGACGTTTGCAATTTCTCACCTGAGCTCTCTTTAGAGTGCGCGAGAGGATGAGCAGAAGATTAGGTGGCTAGAGAAGCCCAGAGCCCCAGTGTTGCTGCGCCTGTGAAAGCGCTTCCAAGGAAGGGTGCTGGCTAGCAACAGCTTTCAGTGCTGGCACTTTTCATCTCTGAGCAATTGCTCGACGTTTGCAATTTCTCACCTGAGCTCTCTTTAGAGTGCGCGAGAGGATGAGCAGAAGATTAGGTGGCTAGAGAAGCCCAGAGCCCCAGTGTGCTTAGGCCTACAAAAGCGCTTCCAAGGAAGAGTGCTGGCTAGCAACAGCTTTCAGTGCTGGCACTTTTCATCTCTGAGCAATTGCTCGACGTTTGCAATTTCTCAGCTCGTGTCTACGAGACGGAAAGAGAATGACCGTGTCGTTTGGTGGCTAGAGAAGCGCAAAGCCCCAGTGTTGCTGCGCCTGTGAAAGAGCTTCCAAGGAAGGGTGCTGGCTAGCAACAGCTTTCAGTGCTGGCACTTTTCATCTCTGAGCAATTGCTCGACGTTTGCAATTTCTCAGCTCGTGTCTACGAGACGGAAAGAGAAGGACCGTGACGTTTGGTGGCTAGAGAAGCGCAAAGCCCCAGTGTTGCTGCGCCTGTGAAAGCGCTTCCAAGGAAGGGTGCTGGCTAGCAACAGCTTTCAGTGCTGGCACTTTTCATCTCTGAGCAATTGCTCGACGTTTGCAATTTCTCACCTGAGCTCTCTTTAGAGTGCGCGAGAGGATGAGCAGAAGATTAGGTGGCTAGAGAAGCGCAAAGCCCCAGTGTTGCTGCGCCTGTGAAAGCGCTTCCAAGGAAGGGGGCTGGCTAGCAAGAGCTTTCAGTGCTGGCACTTTTCATCTCTGAGCAATTGCTCGACGTTTGCAATTTCTCAGCTCGTGTCTACGAGACGGAAAGAGAATGACCGTGACGTTTGGTGGCTAGAGAAGCGCAAAGCCCCAGTGTTGCTGCGCCTGTGAAAGCGCTTCCAAGGAAGGGTGCTGGCTAGCAAGAGCTTTCAGTGCTGGCACTTTTCATCTCTGAGCAATTGCTCGACGTTTGCAATTTCTCACCTGAGCTCTCTTTAGAGTGCGCGAGAGGATGAGCAGAAGATTAGGTGTCTAAAGAAGCCCAGAGCCCCAGTGTTCTTAGGCCTACAAAAGCGCTTCCAAGGAAGGGGGCTGGCTAGCAACAGCTTTCAGTGCTGGCACTTTTCATCTCTGAGCAATTGCTCGATGTTTGCAATTTCTCAGCTCCTGTCTACGAGACGGAAAGAGAAGGACCGTGATGTTTGGTGGCTAGAGAAGCGCAAAGCCCCAGTGTTGCTGCACCTGTGAAAGCGCTTCCAAGGAAGGGTGCTGGCTAGCAACAGCTTTCCGTGCTGGCACTTTTCATCTCTGAGCAATTGCTCGACGTTTGCAATTTCTCACCTGAGCTCTCTTTAGAGTGCGCGAGAGGATGAGCAGAAGATTAGGTGGCTAGAGAAGCGCAAAGCCCCAGTGTTGCTGCGCCTGTGAAAGCGCTTCCAAGGAAGGGTGCTGGCTAGCAACAGCTTTCAGTGCTGGCACTTTTCATCTCTGAGCAATTGCTCGACGTTTGCAATTTCTCACCTGAGCTCTCTTTAGAGTGCGCGAGAGGATGAGCAGAAGATTAGGTGGCTAGAGAAGCCCAGAGCCCCAGTGTGCTTAGGCCTACAAAAGCGCTTCCAAGGAAGAGTGCTGGCTAGCAACAGCTTTCAGTGCTGGCACTTTTCATCTCTGAGCAATTGCTCGATGTTTGCAATTTCTCAGCTCGTGTCTACGAGACAGAAAGAGAATGACAGTGACGTTTGGTGGGTAGAGAAGCGCAAAGCCCCAGTGTTGCTGCGCCTGTGAAAGCGCTTCCAAGGAAGGGTGCTGGCTAGCAAGAGCTTTCAGTGCTGGCACTTTTCATCTCTGAGCAATTGCTCGACGTTTGCAATTTCTCAGCTCGTGTCTACGAGACGGAAAGAGAAGGACCTTGACGTTTGGTGGGTAGAGAAGCGCAAAGCCCCAGTGTTGCTGCGCCTGTGAAAGCGCTTCCAAGGAAGGGTGCTGGCTAGCAACAGCTTTCAGTGCTGGCACTTTTCATCTCTGAGCAATTGCTCGACGTTTGCAATTTCTCAGCTCGTGTCTACGAGACGGAAAGAGAAGGACCGTGACGTTTGGTGCGTATAGAAGCGCAAAGCCCCAGTGTTGCTGCGCCTGTGAAAGCGCTTCCAAGGAAGGGTGCTGGCTAGCAACAGCTTTCAGTGCTGGCACTTTTCATCTCTGAGCAATTGCTCGACGTTTGCAATTTCTCACCTGAGCTCTCTTTAGAGTGCGCGAGAGGATGAGCAGAAGATTAGGTGGCTAGAGAAGCCCAGAGCCCCAGTGTGCTTAGGCCTACAAAAGCGCTTCCAAGGAAGGGGGCTGGCTAGCAAGAGCTTTCAGTGCTGGCACTTTTCATCTCTGAGCAATTGCTCGACGTTTGCAATTTCTCAGCTCGTGTCTACGAGACGGAAAGAGAATGACCGTGTCGTTTGGTGGCTAGAGAAGCGCAAAGCCCCAGTGTTGCTGCGCCTGTGAAAGAGCTTCCAAGGAAGGGTGCTGGCTAGCAACAGCTTTCAGTGCTGGCACTTTTCATCTCTGAGCAATTGCTCGACGTTTGCAATTTCTCACCTGAGCTCTCTTTAGAGTGCGCGAGAGGATGAGCAGAAGATTAGGTGTCTAAAGAAGCCCAGAGCCCCAGTGTTCTTAGGCCTACAAAAGCGCTTCCAAGGAAGGGGGCTGGCTAGCAACAGCTTTCAGTGCTGGCACTTTTCATCTCTGAGCAATTGCTCGATGTTTGCAATTTCTCAGCTCCTGTCTACAAGACGGAAAGAGAAGGACCGTGATGTTTGGTGGCTAGAGAAGCGCAAAGCCCCAGTGTTGCTGCACCTGTGAAAGCGCTTCCAAGGAAGGGTGCTGGCTAGCAAGAGCTTTCAGTGCTGGCACTTTTCATCTCTGAGCAATTGCTCGACGTTTGCAATTTCTCACCTGAGCTCTCTTTAGAGTGCGCGAGAGGATGAGCAGAAGATTAGGTGGCTAGAGAAGCGCAAAGCCCCAGTGTTGCTGCGCCTGTGAAAGCGCTTCCAAGGAAGAGTGCTGGCTAGCAACAGCTTTCAGTGCTGGCACTTTTCATCTCTGAGCAATTGCTCGACGTTTGCAATTTCTCACCTGAGCTCTCTTTAGAGTGCGCGAGAGGATGAGCAGAAGATTAGGTGGCTAGAGAAGCCCAGAGCCCCAGTGTGCTTAGGCCTACAAAAGCGCTTCCAAGGAAGAGTGCTGGCTAGCAACAGCTTTCAGTGCTGGCACTTTTCATCTCTGAGCAATTGCTCGATGTTTGCAATTTCTCAGCTCGTGTCTACGAGACAGAAAGAGAATGACAGTGACGTTTGGTGGGTAGAGAAGCGCAAAGCCCCAGTGTTGCTGCGCCTGTGAAAGCGCTTCCAAGGAAGGGTGCTGGCTAGCAAGAGCTTTCAGTGCTGGCACTTTTCATCTCTGAGCAATTGCTCGACGTTTGCAATTTCTCAGCTCGTGTCTACGAGACGGAAAGAGAAGGACCGTGACGTTTGGTGGCTAGAGAAGCGCAAAGCCCCAGTGTTGCTGCGCCTGTGAAAGTGCTTCCAAGGAAGGGTGCTGGCTAGCAACAGCTTTCAGTGCTGGCACTTTTCATCTCTGAGCAATTGCTCGACGTTTGCAATTTCTCAGCTCGTGTCTACGAGATGGAAAGAGAAGGACCGTGACGTTTGGTGGGTAGAGAAGCGCAAAGCCCCAGTGTTGCTGCGCCTGTGAAAGCGCTTCCAAGGAAGGCTGCTGGCTAGCAAGAGCTTTCAGTGCTGGCACTTTTCATCTCTGAGCAATTGCTCGACGTTTGCAATTTCTCACCTGAGCTCTCTTTAGAGTGCGCGAGAGGATGAGCAGAAGATTAGGTGGCTAGAGAAGCCCAGAGCCCCAGTGTGCTTAGGCCTACAAAAGCGCTTCCAAGGAAGAGTGCTGGCTAGCAAGAGCTTTCAGTGC
The DNA here is from genome assembly GCA_037962945.1 of Sarcoramphus papa. NCBI lineage: Eukaryota > Metazoa > Chordata > Aves > Accipitriformes > Cathartidae > Sarcoramphus > Sarcoramphus papa. Next base: position 16,175,903 of record CM075595.1, on the reverse strand, counting down.
TGGCACTTTTCATCTCTGAGCAATTGCTCGACGTTTGCAATTTCTCAGCTCGTGTCTACGAGACGGAAAGAGAAGGACCGTGACGTTTGGTGGCTAGAGAAGCGCAAAGCCCCAGTGTTGCTGCGCCTGTGAAAGCGCTTCCAAGGAAGGGTGCTGGCTAGCAACAGCTTTCAGTGCTGGCACTTTTCATCTCTGAGCAATTGCTCGACGTTTGCAATTTCTCAGCTCGTGTCTACGAGACGGAAAGAGAATGACCGTGTCGTTTGGTGGGTAGAGAAGCGCAAAGCCCCAGTGTTGCTGCGCCTGTGAAAGCGCTTCCAAGGAAGGGTGCTGGCTAGCAACAGCTTTCAGTGCTGGCACTTTTCATCTCTGAGCAATTGCTCGACGTTTGCAATTTCTCACCTGAGCTCTCTTTAGAGTGCGCGAGAGGATGAGCAGAAGATTAGGTGGCTAGAGAAGCCCAGAGCCCCAGTGTGCTTAGGCCTACAAAAGCGCTTCCAAGGAAGGGGGCTGGCTAGCAACAGCTTTCAGTGCTGGCACTTTTCATCTCTGAGCAATTGCTCGACGTTTGCAATTTCTCAGCTCGTGTCTACGAGACGGAAAGAGAATGACCGTGATGTTTGGTGGCTAGAGAAGCGCAAAGCCCCAGTGTTGCTGCGCCTGTGAAAGCGCTTCCAAGGAAGGGTGCCGGCTAGCAACAGCTTTCAGTGCTGGCACTTTTCATCTCTGAGCAATTGCTCGACGTTTGCAATTTCTCACCTGAGCTCTCTTTAGAGTGCGCGAGAGGATGAGCAGAAGATTAGGTGTCTAAAGAAGCCCAGAGCCCCAGTGTTCTTAGGCCTACAAAAGCGCTTCCAAGGAAGGGGGCTGGCTAGCAACAGCTTTCAGTGCTGGCACTTTTCATCTCTGAGCAATTGCTCGATGTTTGCAATTTCTCAGCTCCTGTCTACGAGACGGAAAGAGAAGGACCGTGATGTTTGGTGGCTAGAGAAGCGCAAAGCCCAGGTGTTGCTGCACCTGTGAAAGCGCTTCCAAGGAAGGGTGCTGGCTAGCAAGAGCTTTCAGTGCTGGCACTTTTCATCTCTGAGCAATTGCTCGACGTTTGCAATTTCTCACCTGAGCTCTCTTTAGAGTGCGCGAGAGGATGAGCAGAAGATTAGGTGGCTAGAGAAGCGCAAAGCCCCAGTGTTGCTGCGCCTGTGAAAGCGCTTCCAAGGAAGGGTGCTGGCTAGCAACAGCTTTCCGTGCTGGCACTTTTCATCTCTGAGCAATTGCTCGACGTTTGCAATTTCTCACCTGAGCTCTCTTTAGAGTGCGCGAGAGGATGAGCAGAAGATTAGGTGGCTAGAGAAGCCCAGAGCCCCAGTGTGCTTAGGCCTACAAAAGCGCTTCCAAGGAAGAGTGCTGGCTAGCAACAGCTTTCAGTGCTGGCACTTTTCATCTCTGAGCAATTGCTCGATGTTTGCAATTTCTCAGCTCGTGTCTACGAGACAGAAAGAGAATGACAGTGACGTTTGGTGGGTAGAGAAGCGCAAAGCCCCAGTGTTGCTGCGCCTGTGAAAGCGCTTCCAAGGAAGGGTGCTGGCTAGCAAGAGCTTTCAGTGCTGGCACTTTTCATCTCTGAGCAATTGCTCGACGTTTGCAATTTCTCAGCTCGTGTCTACGAGACGGAAAGAGAAGGACCGTGACGTTTGGTGGCTAGAGAAGCGCAAAGCCCCAGTGTTGCTGCGCCTGTGAAAGTGCTTCCAAGGAAGGGGGCTGGCTAGCAACAGCTTTCAGTGCTGGCACTTTTCATCTCTGAGCAATTGCTCGACGTTTGCAATTTCTCAGCTCGTGTCTACGAGACGGAAAGAGAAGGACCGTGACGTTTGGTGGGTAGAGAAGCGCAAAGCCCCAGTGTTGCTGCGCCTGTGAAAGCGCTTCCAAGGAAGGGTGCTGGCTAGCAAGAGCTTTCAGTGCTGGCACTTTTCATCTCTGAGCAATTGCTCGACGTTTGCAATTTCTCACCTGAGCTCTCTTTAGAGTGCGCGAGAGGATGAGCAGAAGATGAGGTGGCTAGAGAAGCCCAGAGCCCCAGTGTGCTTAGGCCTACAAAAGCGCTTCCAAGGAAGAGTGCTGGCTAGCAAGAGCTTTCAGTGCTGGCACTTTTCATCTCTGAGCAATTGCTCGACGTTTGCAATTTCTCAGCTCGTGTCTACGAGACGGAAAGAGAAGGACCGTGACGTTTGGTGGCTAGAGAAGCGCAAAGCCCCAGTGTTGCTGCGCCTGTGAAAGCGCTTCCAAGGAAGGGTGCTGGCTAGCAACAGCTTTCAGTGCTGGCACTTTTCATCTCTGAGCAATTGCTCGACGTTTGCAATTTCTCAGCTCGTGTCTACGAGACGGAAAGAGAATGACCGTGTCGTTTGGTGGGTAGAGAAGCGCAAAGCCCCAGTGTTGCTGCGCCTGTGAAAGCGCTTCCAAGGAAGGGTGCTGGCTAGCAAGAGCTTTCAGTGCTGGCACTTTTCATCTCTGAGCAATTGCTCGACGTTTGCAATTTCTCACCTGAGCTCTCTTTAGAGTGCGCGAGAGGATGAGCAGAAGATTAGGTGGCTAGAGAAGCCCAGAGCCCCAGTGTGCTTAGGCCTACAAAAGCGCTTCCAAGGAAGGGGGCTGGCTAGCAAGAGCTTTCAGTGCTGGCACTTTTCATCTCTGAGCAATTGCTCGATGTTTGCAATTTCTCAGCTCGTGTCTACGAGACGGAAAGAGAAGGACCGTGAAGTTTGGTGCGTAAAGAAGCGCAAAGCCCCAGTGTTGCTGCGCCTGTGAAAGCGCTTCCAAGGAAGGGTGCTGGCTAGCAAGAGCTTTCAGTGCTGGCACTTTTCATCTCTGAGCAATTGCTGGACGTTTGCAATTTCTCACCTGAGCTCTCTTTAGAGTGCGCGAGAGGATGAGCAGAAGATTAGGTGGCTAGAGAAGCCCAGAGCCCCAGTGTTCTTAGGCCTACAAAAGCGCTTCCAAGGAAGGGTGCTGGCTAGCAAGAGCTTTCAGTGCTGGCACTTTTCATCTCTGAGCAATTGCTCGACGTTTGCAATTTCTCAGCTCGTGTCTACGAGACGGAAAGAGAATGACCGTGTCGTTTGGTGGCTAGAGAAGCGCAAAGCCCCAGTGTTGTTGCGCCTGTGAAAGAGCTTCCAAGGAAGGGTGCTGGCTAGCAACAGCTTTCAGTGCTGGCACTTTTCATCTCTGAGCAATTGCTCGACGTTTGCAATTTCTCACCTGAGCTCTCTTTAGAGTGCGCGAGAGGCTGAGCAGAAGATTAGGTGTCTAAAGAAGCCCAGAGCCCCAGTGTTCTTAGGCCTACAAAACCGCTTCCAAGGAAGGGGGCTGGCTAGCAACAGCTTTCAGTGCTGGCACTTTTCATCTCTGAGCAATTGCTCGACGTTTGCAATTTCTCAGCTCGTGTCTACGAGACGGAAAGAGAAGGACCGTGACATTTGGTGCGTATAGAAGCGCAAAGCCCCAGTGTTGCTGCGCCTGTGAAAGCGCTTCCAAGGAAGGGTGCTGGCTAGCAAGAGCTTTCAGTGCTGGCACTTTTCATCTCTGAGCAATTGCTCGACGTTTGCAATTTCTCACCTGAGCTCTCTTTAGAGTGCGCGAGAGGCTGAGCAGAAGATTAGGTGTCTGAAGAAGCCCAGAGCCCCAGTGTTCTTAGGCCTACAAAAGCGCTTCCAAGGAAGGGTGCTGGCTAGCAAGAGCTTTCAGTGCTGGCACTTTTCATCTCTGAGCAATTGCTCGACGTTTGCAATTTCTCAGCTCGTGTCTACGAGACGGAAAGAGAAGGACCGTGACGTTTGGTGCGTATAGAAGCGCAAAGCCCCAGTGTTGCTGTGCCTGTGAAAGCGCTTCCAAGGAAGGGTGCTGGCTAGCAAGAGCTTTCAGTGCTGGCACTTTTCATCTCTGAGCAATTGCTCGACGTTTGCAATTTCTCAGCTCGTGTCTACGAGGCGGAAAGAGAAGGACCGTGACGTTTGGTGGGTAGAGAAGCGCAAAGCCCCAGTGTTGCTGCGCCTGTGAAAGCGCTTCCAAGGAAGGGTGCTGGCTAGCAAGAGCTTTCAGTGCTGGCACTTTTCATCTCTGAGCAATTGCTGGACGTTTGCAATTTCTCACCTGAGCTCTCTTTAGAGTGCGCGAGAGGATGAGCAGAAGATTAGGTGGCTAGAGAAGCCCAGAGCCCCAGTGTGCTTAGGCCTACAAAAGCGCTTCCAAGGAAGAGTACTGGCTAGCAAGAGCTTTCAGTGCTGGCACTTTTCATCTCTGAGCAATTGCTCGATGTTTGCAATTTCTCAGCTCGTGTCTACGAGACAGAAAGAGAATGACAGTGACGTTTGGTGGCTAGAGAAGCGCAAAGCCCCAGTGTTGCTGCGCCTGTGAAAGCGCTTCCAAGAAGGGTGCTGGCTAGCAAGAGCTTTCAGTGCTGGCACTTTTCATCTCTGAGCAATTGCTCGACGTTTGCAATTTCTCAGCTCGTGTCTACGAGACGGAAAGAGAAGGACCGTGACTTTTGGTGCGTATAGAAGCGCAAAGCCCCAGTGTTGCTGCGCCTGTGAAAGCGCTTCCAAGGAAGGGTGCTGGCTAGCAAGAGCTTTCAGTGCTGGCACTTTTCATCTCTGAGCAATTGCTCGACGTTTGCAATTTCTCACCTGAGCTCTCTTTAGAGTGCGCGAGAGGATGAGCAGAAGATTAGGTGGCTAGAGAAGCCCAGAGCCCCAGTGTGCTTAGGCCTACAAAAGCGCTTCCAAGGAAGAGTGCTGGCTAGCAAGAGCTTTCAGTGCTGGCACTTTTCATCTCTGAGCAATTGCTCGACGTTTGCAATTTCTCAGCTCGTGTCTACGAGACGGAAAGAGAATGACCGTGACGTTTGGTGGGTAGAGAAGCGCAAAGCCCCAGTGTTCCTGCGCCTGTGAAAGCGCTTCCAAGGAAGGGTGCTGGCTAGCAACAGCTTTCAGTGCTGGCACTTTTCATCTCTGAGCAATTGCTCGACGTTTGCAATTTCTCACCTGAGCTCTCTTTAGAGTGCGCGAGAGGATGAGCAGAAGATTAGGTGTCTAAAGAAGCCCAGAGCCCCAGTGTTCTTAGGCCTACAAAACCGCTTCCAAGGAAGGGGGCTGGCTAGCAAGAGCTTTCAGTGCTGGCACTTTTCATCTCTGAGCAATTGCTCGACGTTTGCAATTTCTCAGCTCGTGTCTACGAGACGGAAAGAGAATGACCGTGATGTTTGGTGGGTAGAAAAGCGCAAAGCCCCAGTGTTGCTGCGCCTGTGAAAGCGCTTCCAAGGAAGGCTGCTGGCTAGCAACAGCTTTCAGTGCTGGCACTTTTCCTCTCTGAGCAATTGCTCGACGTTTGCAATTTCTCAGCTCGTGTCTACGAGACGGAAAGAGAAGGACCGTGACGTTTGGTGGGTAGAGAAGCGCAAAGCCCCAGTGTTCTTAGGCTTACAAAAGTGCTTCCAAGGAAGGGTGCTGGCTAGCAACAGCTTTCAGTGCTGGCACTTTTCATCTCTGAGCAATTGCTCGACGTTTGCAATTTCTCACCTGAGCTCTCTTTAGAGTGCGCGAGAGGATGAGCAGAAGATTAGGTGGCTAGAGAAGCCCAGAGCCCCAGTGTGCTTAGGCCTACAAAAGCGCTTCCAAGGAAGGGGGCTGGCTAGCAACAGCTTTCAGTGCTGGCACTTTTCATCTCTGAGCAATTGCTCGACGTTTGCAATTTCTCAGCTCGTGTCTACGAGACGGAAAGAGAATGACAGTGACGTTTGGTGGGTAGAGAAGCGCAAAGCCCCAGTGTTGCTGCGCCTGTGAAAGCGCTTCCAAGGAAGGGTGCTGGCTAGCAAGAGCTTTCAGTGCTGGCACTTTTCATCTCTCAGCAATTGCTGGACGTTTGCAATTTCTCACCTGAGCTCTCTTTAGAGTGCGCGAGAGGATGAGCAGAAGATTAGGTGGCTAGAGAAGCCCAGAGCCCCAGTGTGCTTAGGCCTAAAAAAGCGCTTCCAAGGAAGGGTGCTGGCTAGCAAGAGCTTTCAGTGCTGGCACTTTTCATCTCTGAGCAATTGCTCGACGTTTGCAATTTCTCAGCTCGTGTCTACGAGACGGAAAGAGAAGGACCGTGACGTTTGGTGCGTATAGAAGCGCAAAGCCCCAGTGTTGCTGCGCCTGTGAAAGCGCTTCCAAGGAAGGGTGCTGGCTAGCAAGAGCTTTCAGTGCTGGCACTTTTCATCTCTGAGCAATTGCTTGACGTTTGCAATTTCTCAGCTCGTGTCTACGAGACGGAAAGAGAAGGACCGTGACGTTTGGTGGCTAGAGAAGCACAAAACAACAGTGTTGCTGCGACTGTGAAAGCGCTTCCAAGGAAGGGTGCTGGCTAGCAACAGCTTTCAGTGCTGGCACTTTTCATCTCTGAGCAATTGCTCGACGTTTGCAATTTCTCAGCTCGTGTCTACGAGACGGAAAGAGAAGGACCGTGTCGTTTGGTGGGTAGAGAAGCGCAAAGCCCCAGTGTTACTGCGCCTGTGAAAGTGCTTCCAAGGAAGGGTGCTGGCTAGCAAGAGCTTTCAGTGCTGGCACTTTTCATCTCTGAGCAATTGCTCGACGTTTGCAATTTCTCACCTGAGCTCTCTTTAGAGTGCGCGAGAGGATGAGCAGAAGATTAGGTGGCTAGAGAAGCCCAGAGCCCCAGTGTGCTTAGGCCTACAAAAGCGCTTCCAAGGAAGGGTGCTGGCTAGCAAGAGCTTTCAGTGCTGGCACTTTTCATCTCTGAGCAATTGCTCGACGTTTGCAATTTCTCAGCTCGTGTCTACGAGACGGAAAGAGAATGACCGTGTCGTTTGGTGGCTAGAGAAGCGCAAAGCCCCAGTGTTGCTGCGCCTGTGAAAGAGCTTCCAAGGAAGGGTGCTGGCTAGCAACAGCTTTCAGTGCTGGCACTTTTCATCTCTGAGCAATTGCTCGACGTTTGCAATTTCTCACCTGAGCTCTCTTTAGAGTGCGCGAGAGGATGAGCAGAAGATTAGGTGGCTAGAGAAGCCCAGAGCCCCAGTGTGCTTAGGCCTACAAAAGCGCTTCCAAGGAAGGGTGCTGGCTAGCAACAGCTTTCAGTGCTGGCACTTTTCATCTCTGAGCAATTGCTCGACGTTTGCAATTTCTCAGCTCGTGTCTACGAGACGGAAAGAGAATGACCGTGTCGTTTGGTGGCTAGAGAAGCGCAAAGCCCCAGTGTTGCTGCGCCTGTGAAAGAGCTTCCAAGGAAGGGTGCTGGCTAGCAACAGCTTTCAGTGCTGGCACTTTTCATCTCTGAGCAATTGCTCGACGTTTGCAATTTCTCACCTGAGCTCTCTTTAGAGTGCGCGAGAGGATGAGCAGAAGATTAGGTGGCTAGAGAAGCCCAGAACCCCAGTGTGCTTAGGCCTACAAAAGCGCTTCCAAGGAAGGGTGCTGGCTAGCAAGAGCTTTCAGTGCTGGCACTTTTCATCTCTGAGCAATTGCTCGACGTTTGCAATTTCTCACCTGAGCTCTCTTTAGAGTGCGCGAGAGGATGAGCAGAAGATTAGGTGGCTAGAGAAGCGCAAAGCCCCAGTGTTGCTGCGCCTGTGAAAGCGCTTCCAAGGAAGGGTGCTGGCTAGCAACAGCTTTCAGTGCTGGCACTTTTCATCTCTGAGCAATTGCTCGACGTTTGCAATTTCTCACCTGAGCTCTCTTTAGAGTGCGCGAGAGGATGACCAGAGGATTAGGTGGCTAGAGAAGCCCAGAGCCCCAGTGTGCTTAGGCCTACAAAAGCGCTTCCAAGGAAGAGTGCTGGCTAGCAACAGCTTTCAGTGCTGGCACTTTTCATCTCTGAGCAATTGCTCGATGTTTGCAATTTCTCAGCTCGAGTCTACGAGACAGAAAGAGAATGACAGTGACGTTTGGTGGCTAGAGAAGCGCAAAGCCCCAGTGTTGCTGCGCCTGTGAAAGCGCTTCCAAGGAAGGGTGCTGGCTAGCAAGAGCTTTCAGTGCTGGCACTTTTCATCTCTGAGCAATTGCTCGACGTTTGCAATTTCTCAGCTCGTGTCTACGAGACGGAAAGAGAAGGACCGTGACGTTTGGTGGCTAGAGAAGCGCAAAGCCCCAGTGTTGCTGCGCCTGTGAAAGCGCTTCCAAGGAAGGGTGCTGGCTAGCAACAGCTTTCAGTGCTGGCACTTTTCATCTCTGAGCAATTGCTCGACGTTTGCAATTTCTCAGCTCGTGTCTACGAGACGGAAAGAGAAGGACCGTGACGTTTGGTGCGTATAGAAGCGCAAAGCCCCAGTGTTGCTGCGCCTGTGAAAGCGCTTCCAAGGAAGGGTGCTGGCTAGCAACAGCTTTCAGTGCTGGCACTTTTCATCTCTGAGCAATTGCTCGACGTTTGCAATTTCTCACCTGAGCTCTCTTTAGAGTGCGCGAGAGGATGAGCAGAAGATGAGGTGGCTAGAGAAGCCCAGAGCCCCAGTGTGCTTAGGCCTACAAAAGCGCTTCCAAGGAAGGGTGCTGGCTAGCAAGAGCTTTCAGTGCTGGCACTTTTCATCTCTGAGCAATTGCTCGACGTTTGCAATTTCTCAGCTCGTGTCTACGAGACGGAAAGAGAATGACCGTGTCGTTTGGTGGCTAGAGAAGCGCAAAGCCCCAGTGTTGCTGCGCCTGTGAAAGAGCTTCCAAGGAAGGGTGCTGGCTAGCAACAGCTTTCAGTGCTGGCACTTTTCATCTCTGAGCAATTGCTCGACGTTTGCAATTTCTCACCTGAGCTCTCTTTAGAGTGCGCGAGAGGATGAGCAGAAGATTAGGTGTCTAAAGAAGCCCAGAGCCCCAGTGTTCTTAGACCTACAAAAGCGCTTCCAAGGAAGGGGGCTGGCTAGCAACAGCTTTCAGTGCTGGCACTTTTCCTCTCTGAGCAATTGCTCGACGTTTGCAATTTCTCACCTGAGCTCTCTTTAGAGTGCGCGAGAGGATGAGCAGAAGATTAGGTGGCTAGAGAAGCGCAAAGCCCCAGTGTTGCTGCGCCTGTGAAAGCGCTTCCAAGGACGGGTGCTGGCTAGCAACAGCTTTCCGTGCTGGCACTTTTCATCTCTGAGCAATTGCTCGACGTTTGCAATTTCTCACCTGAGCTCTCTTTAGAGTGCGCGAGAGGATGAGCAGAAGATTAGGTGGCTAGAGAAGCCCAGAGCCCCAGTGTGCTTAGGCCTACAAAAGCGCTTCCAAGGAAGAGTGCTGGCTAGCAACAGCTTTCAGTGCTGGCACTTTTCATCTCTGAGCAATTGCTCGATGTTTGCAATTTCTCAGCTCGAGTCTACGAGACAGAAAGAGAATGACAGTGACGTTTGGTGGCTAGAGAAGCGCAAAGCCCCAGTGTTGCTGCGCCTGTGAAAGCGCTTCCAAGGAAGGGTGCTGGCTAGCAAGAGCTTTCAGTGCTGGCACTTTTCATCTCTGAGCAATTGCTCGACGTTTGCAATTTCTCAGCTCGTGTCTACGAGACGGAAAGAGAAGGACCGTGACGTTTGGTGGGTAGAGAAGCGCAAAGCCCCAGTGTTGCTGCGCCTGTGAAAGCGCTTCCAAGGAAGGGTGCTGGCTAGCAACAGCTTTCAGTGCTGGCACTTTTCATCTCTGAGCAATTGCTCGACGTTTGCAATTTCTCAGCTCGTGTCTACGAGACGGAAAGAGAAGGACCGTGATGTTTGGTGGGTAGAGAAGCGCAAAGCCCCAGTGTTGCTGCGCCTGTGAAAGCGCTTCCAAGGAAGGGTGCTGGCTAGCAACAGCTTTCAGTGCTGGCACTTTTCATCTCCGAGCAATTGCTCGACGTTTGCAATTTCTCACCTGAGCTCTCTTTAGAGTGCGCGAGAGGATGAGCAGAAGATTAGGTGGCTAGAGAAGCCCAGAGCCCCAGTGTGCTTAGGCCTACAAAAGCGCTTCCAAGGAAGGGTGCTGGCTAGCAAGAGCTTTCAGTGCTGGCACTTTTCATCTCTGAGCAATTGCTCGACGTTTGCAATTTCTCAGCTCGTGTCTACGAGACGGAAAGAGAATGACAGTGACGTTTGGTGGCTAGAGAAGCGCAAAGCCCCAGTGTTGCTGCGCCTGTGAAAGCGCTTCCAAGGAAGGGTGCTGGCTAGCAACAGCTTTCAGTGCTGGCACTTTTCATCTCTGAGCAATTGCTCGACGTTTGCAATTTCTCACCTGAGCTCTCTTTAGAGTGCGCGAGAGGATGAGCAGAAGATTAGGTGTCTAAAGAAGCCCAGAGCCCCAGTGTTCTTAGGCCTACAAAAGCGCTTCCAAGGAAGGGTGCTGGCTAGCAACAGCTTTCAGTGCTGGCATTTTTCATCTCTGAGCAATTGCTCGACGTTTGCAATTTCTCAGCTCGTGTCTACAAGACGGAAAGAGAAGGACCGTGACGTTTGGTGGCTAGAGAAGCGCAAAGCCCCAGTGTTGCTGCGCCTGTGAAAGCGCTTCCAAGGAAGGGTGCTGGCTAGCAACAGCTTTCAGTGCTGGCACTTTTCAGCTCTGAGCAATTGCTCGACGTTTGCAATTTCTCACCTGAGCTCTCTTTAGAGTGCGCGAGAGGATGAGCAGAAGATTAGGTGGCTAGAGAAGCCCAGAGCCCCAGTGTGCTTAGGCCTACAAAAGCGCTTCCAAGGAAGAGTGCTGGCTAGCAAGAGCTTTCAGTGCTGGCACTTTTCATCTCTGAGCAATTGCTTGACGTTTGCAATTTCTCAGCTCGTGTCTACGAGACGGAAAGAGAAGGACCGTGACGTTTGGTGGCTAGAGAAGTGCAAAGCCCCAGTGTTACTGCGCCTGTGAAAGCGCTTCCAAGGAAGGGTGCTGGCTAGCAACAGCTTTCAGTGCTGGCACTTTTCAGCTCTGAGCAATTGCTCGACGTTTGCAATTTCTCACCTGAGCTCTCTTTAGAGTGCGCGAGAGGATGAGCAGAAGATTAGGTGGCTAGAGAAGCCCAGAGCCCCAGTGTGCTTAGGCCTACAAAAGCGCTTCCAAGGAAGAGTGCTGGCTAGCAACAGCTTTCAGTGCTGGCACTTTTCATCTCTGAGCAATTGCTCGACGTTTGCAATTTCTCAGCTCGAGTCTACGAGACGGAAAGAGAAGGACCGTGACGTTTGGTGCGTATAGAAGAGCAAAGCCCCAGTGTTGCTGCGCCTGTGAAAGCGCTTCCAAGGAAGGGTGCTGGCTAGCAACAGCTTTCAGTGCTGGTACTTTTCATCTCTGAGCAATTGCTCGACGTTTGCAATTTCTCACCTGAGCTCTCTTTAGAGTGCGCGAGAGGATGAGCAGAAGATTAGGTGTCTAAAGAAGCCCAGAGCCCCAGTGTTCTTAGGCCTACAAAAACGCTTCCAAGGAAGGGGGCTGGCTAGCAACAGCTTTCAGTGCTGGCACTTTTCATCTCTGAGCAATTGCTCGACGTTTGCAATTTCTCAGCTCGTGTCTACGAGACGGAAAGAGAATGACCGTGATGTTTGGTGGGTAAAAAAGCGCAAAGCCCCAGTGTTGCTGCGCCTGTGAAAGCGCTTCCAAGGAAGGCTGCTGGCTAGCAAGAGCTTTCAGTGCTGGCACTTTTCCTCTCTGAGCAATTGCTCGACGTTTGCAATTTCTCAGCTCGTGTCTACGAGACGGAAAGAGAAGGACCGTGACGTTTGGTGGGTAGAGAAGCGCAAAGCCCCAGTGTTCTTAGGCCTACAAAAGTGCTTCCAAGGAAGGGTGCTGGCTAGCAACAGCTTTCAGTGCTGGCACTTTTCATCTCTGAGCAATTGCTCGACGTTTGCAATTTCTCACCTGAGCTCTCTTTAGAGTGCGCGAGAGGATGAGCAGAAGATTAGGTGGCTAGAGAAGCCCAGAGCCCCAGTGTGCTTAGGCCTACAAAAGCGCTTCCAAGGAAGGGGGCTGGCTAGCAACAGCTTTCAGTGCTGGCACTTTTCATCTCTGAGCAATTGCTCGACGTTTGCAATTTCTCAGCTCGTGTCTACGAGACAGAAAGAGAAGGACCGTGACGTTTGGTGCGTATAGAAGCGCAAAGCCCCAGTGTTGCTGCGCCTGTGAAAGCGCTTCCAAGGAAGGGTGCTGGCTAGCAACAGCTTTCAGTGCTGGCACTTTTCATCTCCGAGCAATTGCTCGACGTTTGCAATTTCTCACCTGAGCTCTCTTTAGAGTGCGCGAGAGGATGAGCAGAAGATTAGGTGGCTAGAGAAGCGCAAAGCCCCAGTGTTGCTGCGCCTGTGAAAGCGCTTCCAAGGAAGGGTGCTGGCTAGCAACAGCTTTCAGTGCTGGCACTTTTCATCTCTGAGCAATTGCTCGACGTTTGCAATTTCTCACCTGAGCTCTCTTTAGAGTGCGCGAGAGGATGACCAGAGGATTAGGTGGCTAGAGAAGCCCAGAGCCCCAGTGTGCTTAGGCCTACAAAAGCGCTTCCAAGGAAGAGTGCTGGCTAGCAACAGCTTTCAGTGCTGGCACTTTTCATCTCTGAGCAATTGCTCGATGTTTGCAATTTCTCAGCTCGAGTCTACGAGACAGAAAGAGAATGACCGTGACGTTTGGTGGCTAGAGAAGCGCAAAGCCCCAGTGTTGCTGCGCCTGTGAAAGCGCTTCCAAGGAAGGGTGCTGGCTAGCAAGAGCTTTCAGTGCTGGCACTTTTCATCTCTGAGCAATTGCTCGACGTTTGCAATTTCTCAGCTCGTGTCTACGAGACGGAAAGAGAAGGACCGTGACGTTTGGTGGGTAGAGAAGCGCAAAGCCCCAGTGTTGCTGCGCCTGTGAAAGCGCTTCCAAGGAAGGGTGCTGGCTAGCAACAGCTTTCAGTGCTGGCACTTTTCATCTCTGAGCAATTGCTCGACGTTTGCAATTTCTCAGCTCGTGTCTACGAGACGGAAAGAGAAGGACCGTGACGTTTGGTGCGTATAGAAGCGCAAAGCCCCAGTGTTGCTGCGCCTGTGAAAGCGCTTCCAAGGAAGGGTGCTGGCTAGCAACAGCTTTCAGTGCTGGCACTTTTCATCTCTGAGCAATTGCTCGACGTTTGCAATTTCTCACCTGAGCTCTCTTTAGAGTGCGCGAGAGGATGAGCAGAAGATTAGGTGGCTAGAGAAGCCCAGAGCCCCAGTGTGCTTAGGCCTACAAAAGCGCTTCCAAGGAAGGGTGCTGGCTAGCAAGAGCTTTCAGTGCTGGCACTTTTCATCTCTGAGCAATTGCTCGACGTTTGCAATTTCTCAGCTCGTGTCTACGAGACGGAAAGAGAATGACCGTGTCGTTTGGTGGCTAGAGAAGCGCAAAGCCCCAGTGTTGCTGCGCCTGTGAAAGAGCTTCCAAGGAAGGGTGCTGGCTAGCAACAGCTTTCAGTGCTGGCACTTTTCATCTCTGAGCAATTCCTCGACGTTTGAAATTTCTCACCTGAGCTCTCTTTAGAGTGCGCGAGAGGATGAGCAGAAGATTAGGTGTCTAAAGAAGCCCAGAGCCCCAGTGTTCTTAGACCTACAAAAGCGCTTCCAAGGAAGGGGGCTGGCTAGCAACAGCTTTCAGTGCTGGCACTTTTCCTCTCTGAGCAATTGCTCGACGTTTGCAATTTCTCACCTGAGCTCTCTTTAGAGTGCGCGAGAGGATGAGCAGAAGATTAGGTGGCTAGAGAAGCGCAAAGCCCCAGTGTTGCTGCGCCTGTGAAAGCGCTTCCAAGGACGGGTGCTGGCTAGCAACAGCTTTCAGTGCTGGCACTTTTCATCTCTGAGCAATTGCTCGACGTTTGCAATTTCTCACCTGAGCTCTCTTTAGAGTGCGCGAGAGGATGAGCAGAAGATTAGGTGGCTAGAGAAGCCCAGAGCCCCAGTGTGCTTAGGCCTACAAAAGCGCTTCCAAGGAAGAGTGCTGGCTAGCAACAGCTTTCAGTGCTGGCACTTTTCATCTCTGAGCAATTGCTCGATGTTTGCAATTTCTCAGCTCGAGTCTACGAGACAGAAAGAGAATGACAGTGACGTTTGGTGGCTAGAGAAGCGCAAAGCCCCAGTGTTGCTGCGCCTGTGAAAGCGCTTCCAAGGAAGGGTGCTGGCTAGCAACAGCTTTCAGTGCTGGCACTTTTCATCTCTGAGCAATTGCTCGACGTTTGCAATTTCTCAGCTCGTGTCTACGAGACGGAAAGAGAAGGACCGTGACGTTTGGTGGGTAGAGAAGCGCAAAGCCCCAGTGTTGCTGCGCCTGTGAAAGCGCTTCCAAGGAAGGGTGCTGGCTAGCAAGAGCTTTCAGTGCTGGCACTTTTCAGCTCTGAGCAATTGCTCGACGTTTGCAATTTCTCACCTGAGCTCTCTTTAGAGTGCGCGAGAGGATGAGCAGAAGATTAGGTGGCTAGAGAAGCCCAGAGCCCCAGTGTGCTTAGGCCTACAAAAGCGCTTCCAAGGAAGAGTGCTGGCTAGCAAGAGCTTTCAGTGCTGGCACTTTTCATCTCTGAGCAATTGCTCGACGTTTGCAATTTCTCAGCTCGTGTCTACGAGACGGAAAGAGAAGGACCGTGACGTTTGGTGGGTAGAGAAGCGCAAAGCTCCAGTGTTGCTGCGCCTGTGAAAGCGCTTCCAAGGAAGGGTGCTGGCTAGCAACAGCTTTCAGTGCTGGCACTTTTCAGCTCTGAGCAATTGCTCGACGTTTGCAATTTCTCACCTGAGCTCTCTTTAGAGTGCGCGAGAGGCTGAGCAGAAGATTACGTGTCTAAAGAAGCCCAGAGCCCCAGTGTTCTTAGGCCTACAAAAGCGCTTCCAAGGAAGGGTGCTGGCTAGCAAGAGCTTTCAGTGCTGGCACTTTTCATCTCTGAGCAATTGCTCGACGTTTGCAATTTCTCAGCTCGTGTCTACGAGACGGAAAGAGAAGGACCGTGATGTTTGGTGGGTAGAGAAGCGCAAAGCCCCAGTGTTGCTGCGCCTGTGAAAGCGCTTCCAAGGAAGGGTGCTGGCTAGCAAGAGCTTTCAGTGCTGGCACTTTTCATCTCTGAGCAATTGCTCGACGTTTGCAATTTCTCACCTGAGCTCTCTTTAGAGTGCGCGAGAGGATGAGCAGAAGATTAGGTGTCTAAAGAAGCCCAGAGCCCCCGTGTTCTTAGGCCTACAAAAGCGCTTCCAAGGAAGGGTGCTGGCTAGCAACAGCTTTCAGTGCTGGCATTTTTCATCTCTGAGCAATTGCTCGACGTTTGCAATTTCTCAGCTCGTGTCTACGAGACGGAAAGAGAATGACCGTGACGTTTGGTGGCTAGAGAAGCGCAAAGCCCCAGTGTTGCTGCGCCTGTGAAAGCGCTTCCAAGGAAGGGTGCTGGCTAGCAACAGCTTTCAGTGCTGGCACTTTTCATCTCTGAGCAATTGCTCGACGTTTGCAATTTCTCACCTGAGCTCTCTTTAGAGTGCGCGAGAGGATGAGCAGAAGATTAGGTGGCTAGAGAAGCCCAGAGCCCCAGTGTGCTTAGGCCTACAAAAGCGCTTCCAAGGAAGAGTGCTGGCTAGCAAGAGCTTTCAGTGCTGGCAGTTTTCATCTCTGAGCAATTGCTTGACGTTTGCAATTTCTCAGCTCGTGTCTACGAGACGGAAAGAGAAGGACCGTGACGTTTGGTGGGTAGAGAAGCGCAAAGCTCCAGTGTTGCTGCGCCTGTGAAAGCGCTTCCAAGGAAGGGTGCTGGCTAGCAAGAGCTTTCAGTGCTGGCACTTTTCATCTCTCAGCAATTGCTCGACGTTTGCAATTTCTCACCTGAGCTCTCTTTAGAGTGCGCGAGAGGATGAGCAGAAGATTAGGTGGCTAGAGAAGCCCAGAGCCCCAGTGTGCTTAGGCCTACAAAAGCGCTTCCAAGGAAGGGTGCCGGCTAGCAACAGCTTTCAGTGCTGGCACTTTTCATCTCTGAGCAATTGCTCGACGTTTGCAATTTCTCAGCTCGTGTCTACGAGACGGAAAGAGAAGGACCGTGATGTTTGGTGGGTAGAGAAGCGCAAAGCCCCAGTGTTGCTGCGCCTGTGAAAGCGCTTCCAAGGAAGGGTGCTGGCTAGCAACAGCCTTCAGTGCTGGCACTTTTCATCTCCGAGCAATTGCTCGACGTTTGCAATTTCTCACCTGAGCTCTCTTTAGAGTGCGCGAGAGGATGAGCAGAAGATTAGGTGGCTAGAGAAGCCCAGAGCCCCAGTGTGCTTAGGCCTACAAAAGCGCTTCCAAGGAAGGGTGCTGGCTAGCAAGAGCTTTCAGTGCTGGCACTTTTCATCTCTGAGCAATTGCTCGACGTTTGCAATTTCTCAGCTCGTGTCTACGAGACGGAAAGAGAATGACCGTGACGTTTGGTGGGTAGAGAAGCGCAAAGCCCCAGTGTTGCTGCGCCTGTGAAAGCGCTTCCAAGGAAGGGTGCTGGCTAGCAAGAGCTTTCAGTGCTGGCACTTTTCATCTCTGAGCAATTGCTCGACGTTTGCAATTTCTCACCTGAGCTCTCTTTAGAGTGCGCGAGAGGATGAGCAGAAGATTAGGTGTCTAAAGAAGCCCAGAGCCCCCGTGTTCTTAGGCCTACAAAAGCGCTTCCAAGGAAGGGTGCTGGCTAGCAACAGCTTTCAGTGCTGGCATTTTTCATCTCTGAGCAATTGCTCGACGTTTGCAATTTCTCAGCTCGTGTCTACGAGACGGAAAGAGAATGACCGTGACGTTTGGTGGCTAGAGAAGCGCAAAGCCCCAGTGTTGCTGCGCCTGTGAAAGCGCTTCCAAGGAAGGGTGCTGGCTAGCAAGAGCTTTCAGTGCTGGCACTTTTCAGCTCTGAGCAATTGCTCGACGTTTGCAATTTCTCACCTGAGCTCTCTTTAGAGTGCGCGCGAGGATGAGCAGAAGATTAGGTGGCTAGAGAAGCCCAGAGCCCCAGTGTGCTTAGGCCTACAAAAGCGCTTCCAAGGAAGAGTGCTGGCTAGCAAGAGCTTTCAGTGCTGGCACTTTTCATCTCTGAGCAATTGCTTGACGTTTGCAATTTCTCAGCTCGTGTCTACGAGACGGAAAGAGAAGGACCGTGACGTTTGGTGGCTAGAGAAGTGCAAAGCCCCAGTGTTACTGCGCCTGTGAAAGCGCTTCCAAGGAAGGGTGCTGGCTAGCAACAGCTTTCAGTGCTGGCACTTTTCATCTCTGAGCAATTGCTCGACGTTTGCAATTTCTCACCTGAGCTCTCTTTAGAGTGCGCGAGAGGATGAGCAGAAGATTAGGTGGCTAGAGAAGCCCAGAGCCCCAGTGTGCTTAGGCCTACAAAAGCGCTTCCAAGGAAGAGTGCTGGCTAGCAACAGCTTTCAGTGCTGGCACTTTTCATCTCTGAGCAATTGCTCGACGTTTGCAATTTCTCAGCTCGAGTCTACGAGACGGAAAGAGAAGGACCGTGACGTTTGGTGCGTATAGAAGAGCAAAGCCCCAGTGTTGCTGCGCCTGTGAAAGCGCTTCCAAGGAAGGGTGCTGGCTAGCAACAGCTTTCAGTGCTGGTACTTTTCATCTCTGAGCAATTGCTCGACGTTTGCAATTTCTCACCTGAGCTCTCTTTAGAGTGCGCGAGAGGATGAGCAGAAGATTAGGTGTCTAAAGAAGCCCAGAGCCCCAGTGTTCTTAGGCCTACAAAAACGCTTCCAAGGAAGGGTGCTGGCTAGCAACAGCTTTCAGTGCTGGCACTTTTCATCTCTGAGCAATTGCTCGACGTTTGCAATTTCTCAGCTCGTGTCTACGAGACGGAAAGAGAATGACCGTGATGTTTGGTGGGTAGAAAAGCGCAAAGCCCCAGTGTTGCTGCGCCTGTGAAAGCGCTTCCAAGGAAGGCTGCTGGCTAGCAAGAGCTTTCAGTGCTGGCACTTTTCCTCTCTGAGCAATTGCTCGACGTTTGCAATTTCTCAGCTCGTGTCTACGAGACGGAAAGAGAAGGACCGTGACGTTTGGTGGGTAGAGAAGCGCAAAGCCCCAGTGTTGCTGCGCCTGTGAAAGCGCTTCCAAGGAAGGGTGCTGGCTAGCAAGAGCTTTCAGTGCTGGCACTTTTCATCTCTGAGCAATTGCTCGACGTTTGCAATTTCTCACCTGAGCTCTCTTTAGAGTGCGCGAGAGGATGAGCAGAAGATTAGGTGGCTAGAGAAGCCCAGAGCCCCAGTGTGCTTAGGCCTACAAAAGCGCTTCCAAGGAAGGGGGCTGGCTAGCAAGAGCTTTCAGTGCTGGCACTTTTCATCTCTGAGCAATTGCTCGATGTTTGCAATTTCTCAGCTCGTGTCTACGAGACGGAAAGAGAAGGACCGTGACGTTTGGTGCGTATAGAAGCGCAAAGCCCCAGTGTTGCTGCGCCTGTGAAAGCGCTTCCAAGGAAGGGTGCTGGCTAGCAACAGCTTTCAGTGCTGGCACTTTTCATCTCCGAGCAATTGCTCGACGTTTGCAATTTCTCAGCTCGTGTCTACGAGACGGAAAGAGAATGACCGTGACGTTTGGTGGCTAGAGAAGCACAAAACACCAGTGTTGCTGCGATTGTGAAAGCGCTTCCAAGGAAGGGTGCTGGCTAGCAAGAGCTTTCAGTGCTGGCACTTTTCATCTCTGAGCAATTGCTCGACGTTTGCAATTTCTCAGCTCGTGTCTACGAGACGGAAAGAGAATGACCGTGTCGTTTGGTGGGTAGAGAAGCGCAAAGCCCCAGTGTTACTGCGCCTGTGAAAGTGCTTCCAAGGAAGGGTGCTGGCTAGCAAGAGCTTTCAGTGCTGGCACTTTTCATCTCTGAGCAATTGCTCGACGTTTGCAATTTCTCACCTGAGCTCTCTTTAGAGTGCGCGAGAGGATGAGCAGAAGATTAGGTGGCTAGAGAAGCCCAGAGCCCCAGTGTGCTTAGGCCTACAAAAGCGCTTCCAAGGAAGGGGGCTGGCTAGCAACAGCTTTCAGTGCTGGCACTTTTCATCTCTGAGCAATTGCTCGACGTTTGCAATTTCTCAGCTCGTGTCTACGAGACGGAAAGAGAAGGACCGTGATGTTTGGTGGGTAGAGAAGCGCAAAGCCCCAGTGTTGCTGCACCTGTGAAAGCGCTTCCAAGGAAGGGTGCTGGCTAGCAACAGCTTTCCGTGCTGGCACTTTTCATCTCTGAGCAATTGCTCGACGTTTGCAATTTCTCACCTGAGCTCTCTTTAGAGTGCGCGAGAGGATGAGCAGAAGATTAGGTGGCTAGAGAAGCGCAAAGCCCCAGTGTTGCTGCGCCTGTGAAAGCGCTTCCAAGGAAGGGTGCTGGCTAGCAAGAGCTTTCAGTGCTGGCACTTTTCATCTCTGAGCAATTGCTCGACGTTTGCAATTTCTCACCTGAGCTCTCTTTAGAGTGCGCGAGAGGATGAGCAGAAGATTAGGTGGCTAGAGAAGCCCAGAGCCCCAGTGTGCTTAGGCCTACAAAAGCGCTTCCAAGGAAGGGTGCTGGCTAGCAAGAGCTTTCAGTGCTGGCACTTTTCATCTCTGAGCAATTGCTCGATGTTTGCAATTTCTCAGCTCGTGTCTACGAGACGGAAAGAGAAGGACCGTGACGTTTGGTGCGTATAGAAGCGCAAAGCCCCAGTGTTGCTGCACCTGTGAAAGCGCTTCCAAGGAAGGGTGCTGGCTAGCAAGAGCTTTCAGTGCTGGCACTTTTCATCTCTGAGCAATTGCTCGACGTTTGCAATTTCTCACCTGAGCTCTCTTTAGAGTGCGCGAGAGGATGAGCACAAGATTAGGTGGCTAGAGAAGCCCAGAGCCCCAGTGTGCTTAGGCCTACAAAAGCGCTTCCAAGGAAGAGTGCTGGCTAGCAACAGCTTTCAGTGCTGGCACTTTTCATCTCTGAGCAATTGCTCGATGTTTGCAATTTCTCAGCTCGTGTCTACGAGACGGAAAGAGAATGACCGTGACGTTTCGTGGCTAGAGAAGCGCAAAGCCCCAGTGTTGCTGCGCCTGTGAAAGCGCTTCCAAGGAAGGGTGCTGGCTAGCAAGAGCTTTCAGTGCTGGCACTTTTCATCTCTGAGCAATTGCTCGACGTTTGCAATTTCTCAGCTCGTGTCTACGAGACGGAAAGAGAAGGACCGTGACGTTTGGTGGGTAGAGAAGCGCAAAGCCCCAGTGTTGCTGCGCCTGTGAAAGCGCTTCCAAGGAAGGGTGCTGGCTAGCAACAGCTTTCAGTGCTGGCACTTTTCATCTCTGAGCAATTGCTCGACGTTTGCAATTTCTCAGCTCGTGTCTACGAGACGGAAAGAGAAGGACCGTGACGTTTGGTGCGTATAGAAGCGCAAAGCCCCAGTGTTGCTGCGCCTGTGAAAGCGCTTCCAAGGAAGGGTGCTGGCTAGCAACAGCTTTCAGTGCTGGCACTTTTCATCTCTGAGCAATTGCTCGACGTTTGCAATTTCTCACCTGAGCTCTCTTTAGAGTGCGCGAGAGGCTGAGCAGAAGATTAGGTGGCTAGAGAAGCCCAGAGCCCCAGTGTGCTTAGGCCTACAAAAGCGCTTCCAAGGAAGGGGGCTGGCTAGCAACAGCTTTCAGTGCTGGCACTTTTCATCTCTGAGCAATTGCTCCACGTTTGCAATTTCTCAGCTCGTGTCTACGAGACGGAAAGAGAATGACCGTGTCGTTTGGTGGCTAGAGAAGCGCAAAGCCCCAGTGTTGCTGCGCCTGTGAAAGAGCTTCCAAGGAAGGGTGCTGGCTAGCAACAGCTTTCAGTGCTGGCATTTTTCATCTCTGAGCAATTGCTCGACGTTTGCAATTTCTCACCTGAGCTCTCTTTAGAGTGCGCGAGAGGATGAGCAGAAGATTAGGTGTCTAAAGAAGCCCAGAGCCCCAGTGTGCTTAGGCCTACAAAAGCGCTTCCAAGGAAGGGGGCTGGCTAGCAACAGCTTTCAGTGCTGGCACTTTTCATCTCTGAGCAATTGCTCGATGTTTGCAATTTCTCAGCTCCTGTCTACGAGACGGAAAGAGAAGGACCGTGATGTTTGGTGGGTAGAGAAGCGCAAAGCCCCAGTGTTGCTGCACCTGTGAAAGCGCTTCCAAGGAAGGGTGCTGGCTAGCAAGAGCTTTCAGTGCTGGCACTTTTCATCTCTGAGCAATTGCTCGACGTTTGCAATTTCTCACCTGAGCTCTCTTTAGAGTGCGCGAGAGGATGAGCAGAAGATTAGGTGGCTAGAGAAGCGCAAAGCCCCAGTGTTGCTGCGCCTGTGAAAGCGCTTCCAAGGAAGGGTGCTGGCTAGCAAGAGCTTTCAGTGCTGGCACTTTTCATCTCTGAGCAATTGCTCGACGTTTGCAATTTCTCACCTGAGCTCTCTTTAGAGTGCGCGAGAGGATGAGCAGAAGATTAGGTGGCTAGAGAAGCCCAGAGCCCCAGTGTGCTTAGGCCTACAAAAGCGCTTCCAAGGAAGAGTGCTGGCTAGCAACAGCTTTCAGTGCTGGCACTTTTCATCTCTGAGCAATTGCTCGATGTTTGCAATTTCTCAGCTCGTGTCTACGAGACAGAAAGAGAATGACAGTGACGTTTGGTGGGTAGAGAAGCGCAAAGCCCCAGTGTTGCTGCGCCTGTGAAAGCGCTTCCAAGGAAGGGTGCTGGCTAGCAAGAGCTTTCAGTGCTGGCACTTTTCATCTCTGAGCAATTGCTCGACGTTTGCAATTTCTCAGCTCGTGTCTACGAGACGGAAAGAGAAGGACCGTGACGTTTGGTGGCTAGAGAAGCGCAAAGCCCCAGTGTTGCTGCGCCTGTGAAAGCGCTTCCAAGGAAGGGTGCTGGCTAGCAAGAGCTTTCAGTGCTGGCACTTTTCATCTCTGAGCAATTGCTCGACGTTTGCAATTTCTCACCTGAGCTCTCTTTAGAGTGCGTGAGAGGATGAGCAGAAGATTAGGTGGCTAGAGAAGCCCAGAGCCACAGTGTGCTTAGGCCTACAAAAGCGCTTCCAAGGAAGGGTGCTGGCTAGCAAGAGCTTTCAGTGCTGGCACTTTTCATCTCTGAGCAATTGCTCGATGTTTGCAATTTCTCAGCTCGTGTCTACGAGACGGAAAGAGAAGGACCGTGAAGTTTGGTGCGTAAAGAAGCGCAAAGCCCCAGTGTTGCTGCGCCTGTGAAAGCGCTTCCAAGGAAGGGTGCTGGCTAGCAAGAGCTTTCAGTGCTGGCACTTTTCATCTCTGAGCAATTGCTCGACGTTTGCAATTTCTCACCTGAGCTCTCTTTAGAGTGCGCGAGAGGATGAGCAGAAGATTAGGTGGCTAGAGAAGCCCAGAGCCCCAGTGTGCTTAGGCCTACAAAAGCGCTTCCAAGGAAGGGTGCTGGCTAGCAAGAGCTTTCAGTGCTGGCACTTTTCATCTCTGAGCAATTGCTCGACGTTTGCAATTTCTCAGCTCGTGTCTACGAGACGGAAAGAGAATGACCGTGTCGTTTGGTGGCTAGAGAAGCGCAAAGCCCCAGTGTTGTTGCGCCTGTGAAAGAGCTTCCAAGGAAGGGTGCTGGCTAGCAAGAGCTTTCAGTGCTGGCACTTTTCATCTCTGAGCAATTGCTCGACGTTTGCAATTTCTCACCTGAGCTCTCTTTAGAGTGCGCGAGAGGATGAGCAGAAGATTAGGTGGCTAGAGAAGCCCAGAGCCCCAGTGTGCTTAGGCCTACAAAAGCGCTTCCAAGGAAGAGTGCTGGCTAGCAACAGCTTTCAGTGCTGGCACTTTTCATCTCTGAGCAATTGCTCGATGTTTGCAATTTCTCAGCTCGAGTCTACGAGACAGAAAGAGAATGACAGTGACGTTTGGTGGCTAGAGAAGCGCAAAGCCCCAGTGTTGCTGCGCCTGTGAAAGCGCTTCCAAGGAAGGGTGCTGGCTAGCAAGAGCTTTCAGTGCTGGCACTTTTCATCTCTGAGCAATTGCTCGACGTTTGCAATTTCTCAGCTCGTGTCTACGAGACGGAAAGAGAAGGACCGTGACGTTTGGTGGGTAGAGAAGCGCAAAGCCCCAGTGTTGCTGCGCCTGTGAAAGCGCTTCCAAGGAAGGGTGCTGGCTAGCAACAGCTTTCAGTGCTGGCACTTTTCATCTCTGAGCAATTGCTCGACGTTTGCAATTTCTCAGCTCGTGTCTACGAGACGGAAAGAGAAGGACCGTGACGTTTGGTGGGTAGAGAAGCGCAAAGCCCCAGTGTTGCTGCGCCTGTGAAAGCGCTTCCAAGGAAGGGTGCTGGCTAGCAAGAGCTTTCAGTGCTGGCACTTTTCATCTCTGAGCAATTGCTCGACGTTTGCAATTTCTCACCTGAGCTCTCTTTAGACTGCGCGAGAGGATGAGCAGAAGATTAGGTGGCTAGAGAAGCCCAGAGCCCCAGTGTTCTTAGGCCTACAAAAGCGCTTCCAAGGAAGGGGGCTGGCTAGCAACAGCTTTCAGTGCTGGCACTTTTCATCTCTGAGCAATTGCTCGACGTTTGCAATTTCTCAGCTCATGTCTACGAGACGGAAAGAGAATGACCGTGTCGTTTGGTGGCTAGAGAAGCGCAAAGCCCCAGTGTTGCTGCGCCTGTGAAAGAGCTTCCAAGGAAGGGTGCTGGCTAGCAACAGCTTTCAGTGCTGGCACTTTTCATCTCTGAGCAATTGCTCGACGTTTGCAATTTCTCACCTGAGCTCTCTTTAGAGTGCGCGAGAGGATGAGCAGAAGATTAGGTGTCTAAAGAAGCCCAGAGCCCCAGTGTTCTTAGGCCTACAAAAGCGCTTCCAAGGAAGGGGGCTGGCTAGCAACAGCTTTCAGTGCTGGCACTTTTCATCTCTGAGCAATTGCTCGACGTTTGCAATTTCTCAGCTCGTGTCTACGAGACGGAAAGAGAAGGACCGTGACGTTTGGTGGCTAGAGAAGCGCAAAGCCCCAGTGTTGCTGCACCTGTGAAAGCGCTTCCAAGGAAGGGTGCTGGCTAGCAACAGCTTTCCGTGCTGGCACTTTTCATCTCTGAGCAATTGCTCGACGTTTGCAATTTCTCACCTGAGCTCTCTTTAGAGTGCGCGAGAGGATGAGCAGAAGATTAGGTGGCTAGAGAAGCGCAAAGCCCCAGTGTTGCTGCGCCTGTGAAAGCGCTTCCAAGGAAGGGTGCTGGCTAGCAAGAGCTTTCAGTGCTGGCACTTTTCATCTCTGAGCAATTGCTCGACGTTTGCAATTTCTCACCTGAGCTCTCTTTAGAGTGCGCGAGAGGATGAGCAGAAGATTAGGTGGCTAGAGAAGCCCAGAGCCCCAGTGTGCTTAGGCCTACAAAAGCGCTTCCAAGGAAGAGTGCTGGCTAGCAACAGCTTTCAGTGCTGGCACTTTTCATCTCTGAGCAATTGCTCGACGTTTGCAATTTCTCAGCTCGTGTCTACGAGACAGAAAGAGAATGACAGTGACGTTTGGTGGGTAGAGAAGCGCAAAGCCCCAGTGTTGCTGCGCCTGTGAAAGCGCTTCCAAGGAAGGGTGCTGGCTAGCAACAGCTTTCAGTGCTGGCACTTTTCATCTCTGAGCAATTGCTCGACGTTTGCAATTTCTCAGCTCGTGTTTACGAGACGGAAAGAGAAGGACCGTGACGTTTGGTGGGTAGAGAAGCGCAAAGCCCCAGTGTTGCTGCGCCTGTGAAAGCGCTTCCAAGGAAGGGTGCTGGCTAGCAAGAGCTTTCAGTGCTGGCACTTTTCATCTCTGAGCAATTGCTCGACGTTTGCAATTTCTCAGCTCGTGTCTACGAGACGGAAAGAGAAGGACCGTGACGTTTGGTGGCTAGAGAAGCACAAAGCCCCAGTGTTGCTGCGCCTGTGAAAGCGCTTCCAAGGAAGGGTGCTGGCTAGCAACAGCTTTCAGTGCTGGCACTTTTCATCTCTGAGCAATTGCTCGACGTTTGCAATTTCTCAGCTCGTGTCTACGAGACGGAAAGAGAATGACCGTGTCGTTTGGTGGGTAGAGAAGCGCAAAGCCCCAGTGTTACTGCGCCTGTGAAAGTGCTTCCAAGGAAGGGTGCTGGCTAGCAAGAGCTTTCAGTGCTGGCACTTTTCATCTCTGAGCAATTGCTCGACGTTTGCAATTTCTCACCTGAGCTCTCTTTAGAGTGCGTGAGAGGATGAGCAGAAGATTAGGTGGCTAGAGAAGCCCAGAGCCCCAGTGTTCTTAGGCCTACAAAAGCGCTTCCAAGGAAGGGTGCTGGCTAGCAAGAGCTTTCAGTGCTGGCACTTTTCATCTCTGAGCAATTGCTCGACGTTTGCAATTTCTCAGCTCGTGTCTACGAGACGGAAAGAGAAGGACCGTGATGTTTGGTGGGTAGAGAAGCGCAAAGCCCCAGTGTTGCTGCACCTGTGAAAGCGCTTCCAAGGAAGGGTGCTGGCTAGCAAGAGCTTTCAGTGCTGGCACTTTTCATCTCTGAGCAATTGCTCGACGTTTGCAATTTCTCACCTGAGCTCTCTTTAGAGTGCGCGAGAGGATGAGCAGAAGATTAGGTGGCTAGAGAAGCGCAAAGCCCCAGTGTTGCTGCGCCTGTGAAAGCGCTTCCAAGGAAGGGTGCTGACTAGCAACAGCTTTCAGTGCTGGCACTTTTCATCTCTGAGCAATTGCTCGACGTTTGCAATTTCTCACCTGAGCTCTCTTTAGAGTGCGCGAGAGGATGAGCAGAAGATTAGGTGGCTAGAGAAGCCCAGAGCCCCAGTGTGCTTAGGCCTACAAAAGCGCTTCCAAGGAAGAGTGCTGGCTAGCAACAGCTTTCAGTGCTGGCACTTTTCATCTCTGAGCAATTGCTCGACGTTTGCAATTTCTCAGCTCGTGTCTACGAGACGGAAAGAGAAGGACCGTGTCGTTTGGTGGCTAGAGAAGCGCAAAGCCCCAGTGTTGCTGCGCCTGTGAAAGAGCTTCCAAGGAAGGGTGCTGGCTAGCAAGAGCTTTCAGTGCTGGCACTTTTCATCTCTGAGCAATTGCTCGACGTTTGCAATTTCTCAGCTCGTGTCTACGAGACGGAAAGAGAAGGACCGTGACGTTTGGTGGCTAGAGAAGAGCAAAGCCCCAGTGTTGCTGCACCTGTGAAAGCGCTTCCAAGGAAGGGTGCTGGCTAGCAACAGCTTTCCGTGCTGGCACTTTTCATCTCTGAGCAATTGCTCGACGTTTGCAATTTCTCACCTGAGCTCTCTTTAGAGTGCGCGAGAGGATGAGCAGAAGATTAGGTGGCTAGAGAAGCGCAAAGCCCCAGTGTTGCTGCGCCTGTGAAAGCGCTTCCAAGGAAGGGTGCTGGCTAGCAAGAGCTTTCAGTGCTGGCACTTTTCATCTCTGAGCAATTGCTCGACGTTTGCAATTTCTCAGCTCGTGTCTACGAGACGGAAAGAGAAGGACCGTGACTTTTGGTGGCTAGAGAAGCGCAAAGCCCCAGTGTTGCTGCGCCTGTGAAAGCGCTTCCAAGGAAGGGTGCTGGCTAGCAAGAGCTTTCAGTGCTGGCACTTTTCATCTCTGAGCAATTGCTCGACGTTTGCAATTTCTCACCTGAGCTCTCTTTAGAGTGCGCGAGAGGATGAGCAGAAGATTAGGTGGCTAGAGAAGCCCAGAGCCCCACTGTTCTTAGGCCTACAAAAGCGCTTCCAAGGAAGGGTGCTGGCTAGCAACAGCTTTCAGTGCTGGCACTTTTCATCTCTGAGCAATTGCTCGACGTTTGCAATTTCTCAGCTCCTGTCTACGAGACGGAAAGAGAAGGACCGTGATGTTTGGTGGGTAGAGAAGCGCAAAGCCCCAGTGTTGCTGCACCTGTGAAAGCGCTTCCAAGGAAGGGTGCTGGCTAGCAAGAGCTTTCAGTGCTGGCACTTTTCATCTCTGAGCAATTGCTCGACGTTTGCAATTTCTCACCTGAGCTCTCTTTAGAGTGCGCGAGAGGCTGAGCAGAAGATTAGGAGGCTAGAGAAACGCAAAGCCCCAGTGTTGCTGCGCCTGTGAAAGCGCTTCCAAGGAAGGGTGCTGGCTAGCAAGAGCTTTCAGTGCTGGCACTTTTCATCTCTGAGCAATTGCTCGACGTTTGCAATTTCTCACCTGAGCTCTCTTTAGAGTGCGCGAGAGGATGAGCAGAAGATGAGGTGGCTAGAGAAGCCCAGAGCCCCAGTGTGCTTAGGCCTACAAAAGCGCTTCCAAGGAAGAGTGCTGGCTAGCAACAGCTTTCAGTGCTGGCACTTTTCATCTCTGAGCAATTGCTCGACGTTTGCAATTTCTCAGCTCGAGTCTACGAGACAGAAAGAGAATGACAGTGACGTTTGGTGGCTAGAGAAGCGCAAAGCCCCAGTGTTGCTGCGCCTGTGAAAGCGCTTCCAAGGAAGGGTGCTGGCTAGCAAGAGCTTTCAGTGCTGGCACTTTTCATCTCTGAGCAATTGCTCGACGTTTGCAATTTCTCAGCTCGTGTCTACGAGACGGAAAGAGAAGGACCGTGACGTTTGGTGGCTAGAGAAGCGCAAAGCCCCAGTGTTGCTGCGCCTGTGAAAGCGCTTCCAAGGAAGGGTGCTGGCTAGCAACAGCTTTCAGTGCTGGCACTTTTCATCTCTGAGCAATTGCTCGACGTTTGCAATTTCTCAGCTCGTGTCTACGAGACGGAAAGAGAAGGACCGTGACGTTTGGTGGCTAGAGAAGCGCAAAGCCCCAGTGTTGCTGCGCCTGTGAAAGCGCTTCCAAGGAAGGGTGCTGGCTAGCAACAGCTTTCAGTGCTGGCACTTTTCATCTCTGAGCAATTGCTCGACGTTTGCAATTTCTCACCTGAGCTCTCTTTAGAGTGCGCGAGAGGATGAGCAGAAGATTAGGTGGCTAGAGAAGCCCAGAGCCCCAGTGTGCTTAGGCCTACAAAAGCGCTTCCAAGGAAGGGGGCTGGCTAGCAAGAGCTTTCAGTGCTGGCACTTTTCATCTCTGAGCAATTGCTCCACGTTTGCAATTTCTCAGCTCGTGTCTACGAGACGGAAAGAGAATGACCGTGTCGTTTGGTGGCTAGAGAAGCGCAAAGCCCCAGTGTTGCTGCGCCTGTGAAAGAGCTTCCAAGGAAGGGTGCTGGCTAGCAACAGCTTTCAGTGCTGGCACTTTTCATCTCTGAGCAATTGCTCGACGTTTGCAATTTCTCACCTGAGCTCTCTTTAGAGTGCGCGAGAGGATGAGCAGAAGATTAGGTGTCTAAAGAAGCCCAGAGCCCCAGTGTTCTTAGGCCTACAAAAGCGCTTCCAAGGAAGGGGGCTGGCTAGCAACAGCTTTCAGTGCTGGCACTTTTCATCTCTGAGCAATTGCTCGATGTTTGCAATTTCTCAGCTCCTGTCTACGAGACGGAAAGAGAAGGACCGTGATGTTTGGTGGCTAGAGAAGCGCAAAGCCCCAGTGTTGCTGCACCTGTGAAAGCGCTTCCAAGGAAGGGTGCTGGCTAGCAAGAGCTTTCAGTGCTGGCACTTTTCATCTCTGAGCAATTGCTCGACGTTTGCAATTTCTCACCTGAGCTCTCTTTAGAGTGCGCGAGAGGATGAGCAGAAGATTAGGTGGCTAGAGAAGCCCAGAGCCCCAGTGTGCTTAGGCCTACAAAAGCGCTTCCAAGGAAGAGTGCTGGCTAGCAACAGCTTTCAGTGCTGGCACTTTTCATCTCTGAGCAATTGCTCGATGTTTGCAATTTCTCAGCTCGTGTCTACGAGACAGAAAGAGAATGACAGTGACGTTTGGTGGCTAGAGAAGCGCAAAGCCCCAGTGTTGCTGCGCCTGTGAAAGCGCTTCCAAGGAAGGGTGCTGGCTAGCAAGAGCTTTCAGTGCTGGCACTTTTCATCTCTGAGCAATTGCTCGACGTTTGCAATTTCTCAGCTCGTGTCTACGAGACGGAAAGAGAAGGACCGTGACGTTTGGTGGCTAGAGAAGCGCAAAGCCCCAGTGTTGCTGCGCCTGTGAAAGTGCTTCCAAGGAAGGGTGCTGGCTAGCAACAGCTTTCAGTGCTGGCACTTTTCATCTCTGAGCAATTGCTCGACGTTTGCAATTTCTCAGCTCGTGTCTACGAGACGGAAAGAGAAGGACCGTGACGTTTGGTGGGTAGAGAAGCGCAAAGCCCCAGTGTTGCTGCGCCTGTGAAAGCGCTTCCAAGGAAGGGTGCTGGCTAGCAAGAGCTTTCAGTGCTGGCACTTTTCATCTCTGAGCAATTGCTCGACGTTTGCAATTTCTCACCTGAGCTCTCTTTAGAGTGCGCGAGAGGATGAGCAGAAGATTAGGTGGCTAGAGAAGCCCAGAGCCCCAGTGTGCTTAGGCCTACAAAAGCGCTTCCAAGGAAGAGTGCTGGCTAGCAAGAGCTTTCAGTGCTGGCACTTTTCATCTCTGAGCAATTGTTCGACGTTTGCAATTTCTCAGCTCGTGTCTACGAGACGGAAAGAGAAGGACCGTGACGTTTGGTGGGTAGAGAAGCGCAAAGCCCCAGTGTTGCTGCGCCTGTGAAAGCGCTTCCAAGGAAGGGTGCTGGCTAGCAACAGCTTTCAGTGCTGGCACTTTTCATCTCTGAGCAATTGCTCGACGTTTGCAATTTCTCAGCTCGTGTCTACGAGACGGAAAGAGAATGACCGTGTCGTTTGGTGGGTAGAGAAGCGCAAAGCCCCAGTGTTGCTGCGCCTGTGAAAGCGCTTCCAAGGAAGGGTGCTGGCTAGCAACAGCTTTCAGTGCTGGCACTTTTCATCTCTGAGCAATTGCTCGACGTTTGCAATTTCTCACCTGAGCTCTCTTTAGAGTGTGCGAGAGGATGAGCAGAAGATTAGGTGGCTAGAGAAGCCCAGAGCCACAGTGTGCTTAGGCCTACAAAAGTGCTTCCAAGGAAGGGTGCTGGCTAGCAAGAGCTTTCAGTGCTGGCACTTTTCATCTCTGAGCAATTGCTCGATGTTTGCAATTTCTCAGCTCGTGTCTACGAGACGGAAAGAGAAGGACCGTGACTTTTGGTGCGTATAGAAGCGCAAAGCCCCAGTGTTGCTGCGCCTGTGAAAGCGCTTCCAAGGAAGGGTGCTGGCTAGCAAGAGCTTTCAGTGCTGGCACTTTTCATCTCTGAGCAATTGCTCGACGTTTGCAATTTCTCACCTGAGCTCTCTTTAGAGTGCGCGAGAGGATGAGCAGAAGATTAGGTGTCTAAAGAAGCCCAGAGCCCCAGTGTTCTTAGGCCTACAAAACCGCTTCCAAGGAAGGGGGCTGGCTAGCAAGAGCTTTCAGTGCTGGCACTTTTCATCTCTGAGCAATTGCTCGACGTTTGCAATTTCTCAGCTCGTGTCTACGAGACGGAAAGAGAATGACCGTGATGTTTGGTGGGTAGAAAAGCGCAAAGCCCCAGTGTTGCTGCGCCTGTGAAAGCGCTTCCAAGGAAGGCTGCTGGCTAGCAACAGCTTTCAGTGCTGGCACTTTTCATCTCCGAGCAATTGCTCGACGTTTGCAATTTCTCAGCTCGTGTCTACGAGACGGAAAGAGAAGGACCGTGACGTTTGGTGGCTAGAGAAGCACAAAACAACAGTGTTGCTGCACCTGTGAAAGCGCTTCCAAGGAAGGGTGCTGGCTAGCAAGAGCTTTCAGTGCTGGCACTTTTCATCTCTGAGCAATTGCTCGACGTTTGCAATTTCTCAGCTCGTGTCTACGAGACGGAAAGAGAATGACCGTGTCGTTTGGTGGGTAGAGAAGCGCAAAGCCCCAGTGTTACTGCGCCTGTGAAAGTGCTTCCAAGGAAGGGGGCTGGCTAGCAAGAGCTTTCAGTGCTGGCACTTTTCATCTCTGAGCAATTGCTCGACGTTTGCAATTTCTCACCTGAGCTCTCTTTAGAGTGCGCGAGAGGATGAGCAGAAGATTAGGTGGCTAGAGAAGCCCAGAGCCCCAGTGTGCTTAGGCCTACAAAAGCGCTTCCAAGGAAGGGGGCTGGCTAGCAAGAGCTTTCAGTGCTGGCACTTTTCATCTCTGAGCAATTGCTCCACGTTTGCAATTTCTCAGCTCGTGTCTACGAGACGGAAAGAGAATGACCGTGTCGATTGGTGGGTAGAGAAGCGCAAAGCCCCAGTGTTGCTGCGCCTGTGAAAGAGCTTCCAAGGAAGGGTGCTGGCTAGCAAGAGCTTTCAGTGCTGGCACTTTTCATCTCTGAGCAATTGCTCGACGTTTGCAATTTCTCCCCTGAGCTCTCTTTAGAGTGCGCGAGAGGATGAGCAGAAGATTAGGTGGCTAGAGAAGCCCAGAGCCCCAGTGTGCTTAGGCCTACAAAAGCGCTTCCAAGGAAGGGTGCTGGCTAGCAAGAGCTTTCAGTGCTGGCACTTTTCATCTCTGAGCAATTGCTCGACGTTTGCAATTTCTCAGCTCGTGTCTACGAGACGGAAAGAGAATGACCGTGTCGTTTGGTGGCTAGAGAAGCGCAAAGCCCCAGTGTTGCTGCGCCTGTGAAAGAGCTTCCAAGGAAGGGTGCTGGCTAGCAACAGCTTTCAGTGCTGGCACTTTTCATCTCTGAGCAATTGCTCGACGTTTGCAATTTCTCACCTGAGCTCTCTTTAGAGTGCGCGAGAGGATGAGCAGAAGATTAGGTGGCTAGAGAAGCCCAGAGCCCCAGTGTGCTTAGGCCTACAAAAGCGCTTCCAAGGAAGGGTGCTGGCTAGCAAGAGCTTTCAGTGCTGGCACTTTTCATCTCTGAGCAATTGCTCGACGTTTGCAATTTCTCACCTGAGCTCTCTTTAGAGTGCGCGAGAGGATGAGCAGAAGATTAGGTGGCTAGAGAAGCGCAAAGCCCCAGTGTTGCTGCGCCTGTGAAAGCGCTTCCAAGGAAGGGTGCTGGCTAGCAACAGCTTTCAGTGCTGGCACTTTTCATCTCTGAGCAATTGCTCGACGTTTGCAATTTCTCACCTGAGCTCTCTTTAGAGTGCGCGAGAGGATGACCAGAGGATTAGGTGGCTAGAGAAGCCCAGAGCCCCAGTGTGCTTAGGCCTACAAAAGCGCTTCCAAGGAAGAGTGCTGGCTAGCAACAGCTTTCAGTGCTGGCACTTTTCATCTCTGAGCAATTGCTCGATGTTTGCAATTTCTCAGCTCGAGTCTACGAGACGGAAAGAGAATGACAGTGACGTTTGGTGGGTAGAGAAGCGCAAAGCCCCAGTGTTGCTGCGCCTGTGAAAGCGCTTCCAAGGAAGGGTGCTGGCTAGCAAGAGCTTTCAGTGCTGGCACTTTTCATCTCTGAGCAATTGCTCGACGTTTGCAATTTCTCAGCTCGTGTCTACGAGACGGAAAGAGAAGGACCGTGACGTTTGGTGGGTAGAGAAGCGCAAAGCCCCAGTGTTGCTGCGCCTGTGAAAGCGCTTCCAAGGAAGGGTGCTGGCTAGCAACAGCTTTCAGTGCTGGCACTTTTCATCTCTGAGCAATTGCTCGACGTTTGCAATTTCTCAGCTCGTGTCTACGAGACGGAAAGAGAAGGACCGTGACGTTTGGTGCGTATAGAAGCGCAAAGCCCCAGTGTTGCTGCGCCTGTGAAAGCGCTTCCAAGGAAGGGTGCTGGCTAGCAACAGCTTTCAGTGCTGGCACTTTTCATCTCTGAGCAATTGCTCGACGTTTGCAATTTCTCACCTGAGCTCTCTTTAGAGTGCGCGAGAGGATGAGCAGAAGATTAGGTGGCTAGAGAAGCCCAGAGCCCCAGTGTGCTTAGGCCTACAAAAGCGCTTCCAAGGAAGGGTGCTGGCTAGCAACAGCTTTCAGTGCTGGCACTTTTCATCTCTGAGCAATTGCTCGACGTTTGCAATTTCTCAGCTCGTGTCTACGAGACGGAAAGAGAATGACCGTGTCGTTTGGTGGCTAGAGAAGCGCAAAGCCCCAGTGTTGCTGCGCCTGTGAAAGAGCTTCCAAGGAAGGGTGCTGGCTAGCAACAGCTTTCAGTGCTGGCACTTTTCATCTCTGAGCAATTGCTCGACGTTTGCAATTTCTCACCTGAGCTCTCTTTAGAGTGCGCGAGAGGATGAGCAGAAGATTAGGTGGCTAGAGAAGCCCAGAGCCCCAGTGTTCTTAGGCCTACAAAAGCGCTTCCAAGGAAGGGGGCTGGCTAGCAACAGCTTTCAGTGCTGGCACTTTTCCTCTCTGAGCAATTGCTCGACGTTTGCAATTTCTCACCTGAGCTCTCTTTAGAGTGCGCGAGAGGATGAGCAGAAGATTAGGTGGCTAGAGAAGCGCAAAGCCCCAGTGTTGCTGCGCCTGTGAAAGCGCTTCCAAGGACGGGTGCTGGCTAGCAACAGCTTTCAGTGCTGGCACTTTTCATCTCTGAGCAATTGCTCGACGTTTGCAATTTCTCACCTGAGCTCTCTTTAGAGTGCGCGAGAGGATGAGCAGAAGATTAGGTGGCTAGAGAAGCCCAGAGCCCCAGTGTGCTTAGGCCTACAAAAGCGCTTCCAAGGAAGAGTGCTGGCTAGCAACAGCTTTCAGTGCTGGCACTTTTCATCTCTGAGCAATTGCTCGATGTTTGCAATTTCTCAGCTCGAGTCTACGAGACAGAAAGAGAATGACAGTGACGTTTGGTGGCTAGAGAAGCGCAAAGCCCCAG
The DNA here is from genome assembly GCA_037962945.1 of Sarcoramphus papa. NCBI lineage: Eukaryota > Metazoa > Chordata > Aves > Accipitriformes > Cathartidae > Sarcoramphus > Sarcoramphus papa. Next base: position 16,142,441 of record CM075595.1, on the reverse strand, counting down.
TGTTGCTGCGCCTGTGAAAGCGCTTCCAAGGAAGGGTGCTGGCTAGCAACAGCTTTCAGTGCTGGCACTTTTCATCTCTGAGCAATTGCTCGACGTTTGCAATTTCTCAGCTCGTGTCTACGAGACGGAAAGAGAAGGACCGTGACGTTTGGTGGGTAGAGAAGCGCAAAGCCCCAGTGTTGCTGCGCCTGTGAAAGCGCTTCCAAGGAAGGGTGCTGGCTAGCAACAGCTTTCAGTGCTGGCACTTTTCATCTCTGAGCAATTGCTCGACGTTTGCAATTTCTCACCTGAGCTCTCTTTAGAGTGCGCGAGAGGATGAGCAGAAGATTAGGTGGCTAGAGAAGCCCAGAGCCCCAGTGTGCTTAGGCCTACAAAAGCGCTTCCAAGGAAGGGGGCTGGCTAGCAACAGCTTTCAGTGCTGGCACTTTTCATCTCTGAGCAATTGCTCGACGTTTGCAATTTCTCAGCTCGTGTCTACGAGACGGAAAGAGAAGGACCGTGACGTTTGGTGGGTAGAGAAGCGCAAAGCTCCAGTGTTGCTGCGCCTGTGAAAGCGCTTCCAAGGAAGGGTGCTGGCTAGCAACAGCTTTCAGTGCTGGCACTTTTCAGCTCTGAGCAATTGCTCGACGTTTGCAATTTCTCACCTGAGCTCTCTTTAGAGTGCGCGAGAGGCTGAGCAGAAGATTACGTGTCTAAAGAAGCCCAGAGCCCCAGTGTTCTTAGGCCTACAAAAGCGCTTCCAAGGAAGGGTGCCGGCTAGCAACAGCTTTCAGTGCTGGCACTTTTCATCTCTGAGCAATTGCTCGACGTTTGCAATTTCTCAGCTCGTGTCTACGAGACGGAAAGAGAAGGACCGTGATGTTTGGTGGGTAGAGAAGCGCAAAGCCCCGGTGTTGCTGCGCCTGTGAAAGCGCTTCCAAGGAAGGGTGCTGGCTAGCAACAGCTTTCAGTGCTGGCACTTTTCATCTCCGAGCAATTGCTCGACGTTTGCAATTTCTCACCTGAGCTCTCTTTAGAGTGCGCGAGAGGATGAGCAGAAGATTAGGTGGCTAGAGAAGCCCAGAGCCCCAGTGTGCTTAGGCCTACAAAAGCGCTTCCAAGGAAGGGTGCTGGCTAGCAAGAGCTTTCAGTGCTGGCACTTTTCATCTCTGAGCAATTGCTCGACGTTTGCAATTTCTCAGCTCGTGTCTACGAGACGGAAAGAGAATGACAGTGACGTTTGGTGGCTAGAGAAGCGCAAAGCCCCAGTGTTGCTGCGCCTGTGAAAGCGCTTCCAAGGAAGGGTGCTGGCTAGCAACAGCTTTCAGTGCTGGCACTTTTCATCTCTGAGCAATTGCTCGACGTTTGCAATTTCTCACCTGAGCTCTCTTTAGAGTGCGCGAGAGGATGAGCAGAAGATTAGGTGTCTAAAGAAGCCCAGAGCCCCCGTGTTCTTAGGCCTACAAAAGCGCTTCCAAGGAAGGGTGCTGGCTAGCAACAGCTTTCAGTGCTGGCATTTTTCATCTCTGAGCAATTGCTCGACGTTTGCAATTTCTCAGCTCGTGTCTACGAGACGGAAAGAGAATGACCGTGACGTTTGGTGGCTAGAGAAGCGCAAAGCCCCAGTGTTGCTGCACCTGTGAAAGCGCTTCCAAGGAAGGGTGCTGGCTAGCAACAGCTTTCAGTGCTGGCACTTTTCAGCTCTGAGCAATTGCTCGACGTTTGCAATTTCTCACCTGAGCTCTCTTTAGAGTGCGCGAGAGGATGAGCAGAAGATTAGGTGGCTAGAGAAGCCCAGAGCCCCAGTGTGCTTAGGCCTACAAAAGCGCTTCCAAGGAAGAGTGCTGGCTAGCAAGAGCTTTCAGTGCTGGCACTTTTCATCTCTGAGCAATTGCTTGACGTTTGCAATTTCTCAGCTCGTGTCTACGAGACGGAAAGAGAAGGACCGTGACGTTTGGTGCGTATAGAAGAGCAAAGCCCCAGTGTTGCTGCGCCTGTGAAAGCGCTTCCAAGGAAGGGTGCTGGCTAGCAACAGCTTTCAGTGCTGGTACTTTTCATCTCTGAGCAATTGCTCGACGTTTGCAATTTCTCACCTGAGCTCTCTTTAGAGTGCGCGAGAGGATGAGCAGAAGATTAGGTGTCTAAAGAAGCCCAGAGCCCCAGTGTTCTTAGGCCTACAAAAACGCTTCCAAGGAAGGGGGCTGGCTAGCAACAGCTTTCAGTGCTGGCACTTTTCATCTCTGAGCAATTGCTCGACGTTTGCAATTTCTCAGCTCTTGTCTACGAGACGGAAAGAGAATGACCGTGATGTTTGGTGGGTAAAAAAGCGCAAAGCCCCAGTGTTGCTGCACCTGTGAAAGCGCTTCCAAGGAAGGCTGCTGGCTAGCAAGAGCTTTCAGTGCTGGCACTTTTCCTCTCTGAGCAATTGCTCGACGTTTGCAATTTCTCAGCTCGTGTCTACGAGACGGAAAGAGAAGGACCGTGACGTTTGGTGGGTAGAGAAGCGCAAAGCCCCAGTGTTCTTAGGCCTACAAAAGTGCTTCCAAGGAAGGGTGCTGGCTAGCAACAGCTTTCAGTGCTGGCACTTTTCATCTCTGAGCAATTGCTCGACGTTTGCAATTTCTCACCTGAGCTCTCTTTAGAGTGCGCGAGAGGATGAGCAGAAGATTAGGTGGCTAGAGAAGCCCAGAGCCCCAGTGTGCTTAGGCCTACAAAAGCGCTTCCAAGGAAGGGGGCTGGCTAGCAACAGCTTTCAGTGCTGGCACTTTTCATCTCTGAGCAATTGCTCGACGTTTGCAATTTCTCAGCTCGTGTCTACGAGACAGAAAGAGAAGGACCGTGACGTTTGGTGCGTATAGAAGCGCAAAGCCCCAGTGTTGCTGCGCCTGTGAAAGCGCTTCCAAGGAAGGGTGCTGGCTAGCAACAGCTTTCAGTGCTGGCACTTTTCTTCTCCGAGCAATTGCTCGACGTTTGCAATTTCTCACCTGAGCTCTCTTTAGAGTGCGCGAGAGGATGAGCAGAAGATTAGGTGGCTAGAGAAGCGCAAAGCCCCAGTGTTGCTGCGCCTGTGAAAGCGCTTCCAAGGAAGGGTGCTGGCTAGCAACAGCTTTCAGTGCTGGCACTTTTCATCTCTGAGCAATTGCTCGACGTTTGCAATTTCTCACCTGAGCTCTCTTTAGAGTGCGCGAGAGGATGACCAGAGGATTAGGTGGCTAGAGAAGCCCAGAGCCACAGTGTGCTTAGGCCTACAAAAGCGCTTCCAAGGAAGAGTGCTGGCTAGCAACAGCTTTCAGTGCTGGCACTTTTCATCTCTGAGCAATTGCTCGATGTTTGCAATTTCTCAGCTCGAGTCTACGAGACAGAAAGAGAATGACCGTGACGTTTGGTGGCTAGAGAAGCGCAAAGCCCCAGTGTTGCTGCGCCTGTGAAAGCGCTTCCAAGGAAGGGTGCTGGCTAGCAAGAGCTTTCAGTGCTGGCACTTTTCATCTCTGAGCAATTGCTGGACGTTTGCAATTTCTCAGCTCGTGTCTACGAGACGGAAAGAGAAGGACCGTGACGTTTGGTGGGTAGAGAAGCGCAAAGCCCCAGTGTTGCTGCGCCTGTGAAAGCGCTTCCAAGGAAGGGTGCTGGCTAGCAACAGCTTTCAGTGCTGGCACTTTTCATCTCTGAGCAATTGCTCCACGTTTGCAATTTCTCAGCTCGTGTCTACGAGACGGAAAGAGAATGACCGTGTCGTTTGGTGGCTAGAGAAGCGCAAAGCCCCAGTGTTGCTGCGCCTGTGAAAGAGCTTCCAAGGAAGGGTGCTGGCTAGCAAGAGCTTTCAGTGCTGGCACTTTTCATCTCTGAGCAATTGCTCGACGTTTGCAATTTCTCACCTGAGCTCTCTTTAGAGTGCGCGAGAGGATGAGCAGAAGATTAGGTGTCTAAAGAAGCCCAGAGCCCCAGTGTTCTTAGACCTACAAAAGCGCTTCCAAGGTAGGGGGCTGGCTAGCAACAGCTTTCAGTGCTGGCACTTTTCCTCTCTGAGCAATTGCTCGACGTTTGCAATTTCTCACCTGAGCTCTCTTTAGAGTGCGCGAGAGGATGAGCAGAAGATTAGGTGGCTAGAGAAGCGCAAAGCCCCAGTGTTGCTGCGCCTGTGAAAGCGCTTCCAAGGATGGGTGCTGGCTAGCAACAGCTTTCAGTGCTGGCACTTTTCATCTCTGAGCAATTGCTCGACGTTTGCAATTTCTCACCTGAGCTCTCTTTGGAGTGCGCGAGAGGATGAGCAGAAGATGAGGTGGCTAGAGAAGCCCAGAGCCCCAGTGTGCTTAGGCCTACAAAAGCGCTTCCAAGGAAGAGTGCTGGCTAGCAACAGCTTTCAGTGCTGGCACTTTTCATCTCTGAGCAATTGCTCGATGTTTGCAATTTCTCAGCTCGAGTCTACGAGACAGAAAGAGAATGACAGTGACGTTTGGTGGCTAGAGAAGCGCAAAGCCCCAGTGTTGCTGCGCCTGTGAAAGCGCTTCCAAGGAAGGGTGCTGGCTAGCAACAGCTTTCAGTGCTGGCACTTTTCATCTCTGAGCAATTGCTCGACGTTTGCAATTTCTCAGCTCGTGTCTACGAGACGGAAAGAGAAGGACCGTGACGTTTGGTGGGTAGAGAAGCGCAAAGCCCCAGTGTTGCTGCGCCTGTGAAAGCGCTTCCAAGGAAGGGTGCTGGCTAGCAACAGCTTTCAGTGCTGGCACTTTTCATCTCTGAGCAATTGCTCGACGTTTGCAATTTCTCACCTGAGCTCTCTTTAGAGTGCGCGAGAGGATGAGCAGAAGATTAGGTGGCTAGAGAAGCCCAGAGCCCCAGTGTGCTTAGGCCTACAAAAGCGCTTCCAAGGAAGAGTGCTGGCTAGCAAGAGCTTTCAGTGCTGGCACTTTTCATCTCTGAGCAATTGCTCGACGTTTGCAATTTCTCAGCTCGTGTCTACGAGACGGAAAGAGAAGGACCGTGACGTTTGGTGGGTAGAGAAGCGCAAAGCCCCAGTGTTGCTGCGCCTGTGAAAGCGCTTCCAAGGAAGGGTGCTGGCTAGCAACAGCTTTCAGTGCTGGCACTTTTCAGCTCTGAGCAATTGCTCGACGTTTGCAATTTCTCACCTGAGCTCTCTTTAGAGTGCGCGAGAGGCTGAGCAGAAGATTACGTGTCTAAAGAAGCCCAGAGCCCCAGTGTTCTTAGGCCTACAAAAGCGCTTCCAAGGAAGGGTGCCGGCTAGCAACAGCTTTCAGTGCTGGCACTTTTCATCTCTGAGCAATTGCTCGACGTTTGCAATTTCTCAGCTCGTGTCTACGAGACGGAAAGAGAAGGACCGTGATGTTTGGTGGGTAGAGAAGCGCAAAGCCCCAGTGTTGCTGCGCCTGTGAAAGCGCTTCCAAGGAAGGGTGCTGGCTAGCAACAGCTTTCAGTGCTGGCACTTTTCATCTCCGAGCAATTGCTCGACGTTTGCAATTTCTCACCTGAGCTCTCTTTAGAGTGCGCGAGAGGATGAGCAGAAGATTAGGTGGCTAGAGAAGCCCAGAGCCCCAGTGTGCTTAGGCCTACAAAAGCGCTTCCAAGGAAGGGTGCTGGCTAGCAACAGCTTTCAGTGCTGGCACTTTTCATCTCTGAGCAATTGCTCGACGTTTGCAATTTCTCAGCTCGTGTCTACGAGACGGAAAGAGAATGACAGTGACTTTTGGTGGCTAGAGAAGCGCAAAGCCCCAGTGTTGCTGCGCCTGTGAAAGCGCTTCCAAGGAAGGGTGCTGGCTAGCAAGAGCTTTCAGTGCTGGCACTTTTCATCTCTGAGCAATTGCTCGACGTTTGCAATTTCTCACCTGAGCTCTCTTTAGAGTGCGCGAGAGGATGAGCAGAAGATTAGGTGTCTAAAGAAGCCCAGAGCCCCCGTGTTCTTAGGCCTACAAAAGCGCTTCCAAGGAAGAGTGCTGGCTAGCAACAGCTTTCAGTGCTGGCATTTTTCATCTCTGAGCAATTGCTCGACGTTTGCAATTTCTCAGCTCGTGTCTACGAGACGGAAAGAGAATGACAGTGACGTTTGGTGGCTAGAGAAGCGCAAAGCCCCAGTGTTGCTGCGCCTGTGAAAGCGCTTCCAAGGAAGGGTGCTGGCTAGCAAGAGCTTTCAGTGCTGGCACTTTTCAGCTCTGAGCAATTGCTCGACGTTTGCAATTTCTCACCTGAGCTCTCTTTAGAGTGCGCGAGAGGATGAGCAGAAGATTAGGTGGCTAGAGAAGCCCAGAGCCCCAGTGTGCTTAGGCCTACAAAAGCGCTTCCAAGGAAGAGTGCTGGCTAGCAAGAGCTTTCAGTGCTGGCACTTTTCATCTCTGAGCAATTGCTTGACGTTTGCAATTTCTCAGCTCGTGTCTACGAGACGGAAAGAGAAGGACCGTGACGTTTGGTGGCTAGAGAAGCGCAAAGCCCCAGTGTTACTGCGCCTGTGAAAGCGCTTCCAAGGAAGGGGGCTGGCTAGCAACAGCTTTCAGTGCTGGCACTTTTCATCTCTGAGCAATTGCTCGACGTTTGCAATTTCTCACCTGAGCTCTCTTTAGAGTGCGCGAGAGGATGAGCAGAAGATTAGGTGGCTAGAGAAGCCCAGAGCCCCAGTGTTCTTAGGCCTACAAAAGCGCTTCCAAGGAAGGGTGCTGGCTAGCAACAGCTTTCAGTGCTGGCACTTTTCATCTCTGAGCAATTGCTCGACGTTTGCAATTTCTCAGCTCGTGTCTACGAGACGGAAAGAGAAGGACCGTGATGTTTGGTGGGTAGAAAAGCGCAAAGCCCCAGTGTTGCTGCGCCTGTGAAAGCGCTTCCAAGGAAGGCTGCTGGCTAGCAAGAGCTTTCAGTGCTGGCACTTTTCATCTCTGAGCAATTGCTCGACGTTTGCAATTTCTCAGCTCGTGTCTACGAGACGGAAAGAGAAGGACCGTGACGTTTGGTGGGTAGAGAAGCGCAAAGCCCCAGTGTTCCTGCGCCTGTGAAAGCGCTTCCAAGGAAGGGTGCTGGCTAGCAACAGCTTTCAGTGCTGGCACTTTTCATCTCTGAGCAATTGCTCGACGTTTGCAATTTCTCACCTGAGCTCTCTTTAGAGTGCGCGAGAGGATGAGCAGAAGATGAGGTGGCTAGAGAAGCCCAGAGCCCCAGTGTGCTTAGGCCTACAAAAGCGCTTCCAAGGAAGGGTGCCGGCTAGCAACAGCTTTCAGTGCTGGCACTTTTCATCTCTGAGCAATTGCTCGACGTTTGCAATTTCTCAGCTCGTGTCTACGAGACGGAAAGAGAAGGACCGTGACGTTTGGTGCGTATAGAAGCGCAAAGCCCCAGTGTTGCTGCGCCTGTGAAAGCGCTTCCAAGGAAGGGTGCTGGCTAGCAACAGCTTTCAGTGCTGGCACTTTTCATCTCTGAGCAATTGCTCGACGTTTGCAATTTCTCAGCTCGTGTCTACGAGACGGAAAGAGAATGACCGTGACGTTTGGTGGCTAGAGAAGCACAAAACACCAGTGTTGCTGCGATTGTGAAAGCGCTTCCAAGGAAGGGTGCTGGCTAGCAACAGCTTTCAGTGCTGGCACTTTTCATCTCTGAGCAATTGCTCGACGTTTGCAATTTCTCAGCTCGTGTCTACGAGACGGAAAGAGAATGACCGTGTCGTTTGGTGGGTAGAGAAGCGCAAAGCCCCAGTGTTACTGCGCCTGTGAAAGTGCTTCCAAGGAAGGGTGCTGGCTAGCAAGAGCTTTCAGTGCTGGCACTTTTCATCTCTGAGCAATTGCTCGACGTTTGCAATTTCTCACCTGAGCTCTCTTTAGAGTGCGCGAGAGGATGAGCAGAAGATTAGGTGGCTAGAGAAGCCCAGAGCCCCAGTGTGCTTAGGCCTACAAAAGCGCTTCCAAGGAAGGGGGCTGGCTAGCAACAGCTTTCAGTGCTGGCACTTTTCATCTCTGAGCAATTGCTCGACGTTTGCAATTTCTCAGCTCGTGTCTACGAGACGGAAAGAGAAGGACCGTGATGTTTGGTGGGTAGAGAAGCGCAAAGCCCCAGTGTTGCTGCGCCTGTGAAAGCGCTTCCAAGGAAGGGTGCTGGCTAGCAACAGCTTTCCGTGCTGGCACTTTTCATCTCTGAGCAATTGCTCGACGTTTGCAATTTCTCACCTGAGCTCTCTTTAGAGTGCGCGAGAGGATGAGCAGAAGATTAGGTGGCTAGAGAAGCCCAGAGCCCCAGTGTGCTTAGGCCTACAAAAGCGCTTCCAAGGAAGAGTGCTGGCTAGCAAGAGCTTTCAGTGCTGGCACTTTTCATCTCCGAGCAATTGCTCGACGTTTGCAATTTCTCACCTGAGCTCTCTTTAGAGTGCGCGAGAGGATGAGCAGAAGATTAGGTGGCTAGAGAAGCCCAGAGCCCCAGTGTGCTTAGGCCTACAAAAGCGCTTCCAAGGAAGGGTGCTGGCTAGCAAGAGCTTTCAGTGCTGGCACTTTTCATCTCTGAGCAATTGCTCGATGTTTGCAATTTCTCAGCTCGTGTCTACGAGACGGAAAGAGAAGGACCGTGACGTTTGGTGCGTATAGAAGCGCAAAGCCCCAGTGTTGCTGCGCCTGTGAAAGCGCTTCCAAGGAAGGGTGCTGGCTAGCAAGAGCTTTCAGTGCTGGCACTTTTCATCTCTGAGCAATTGCTCGACGTTTGCAATTTCTCACCTGAGCTCTCTTTAGAGTGCGCGAGAGGATGAGCAGAAGATTAGGTGGCTAGAGAAGCCCAGAGCCCCAGTGTGCTTAGGCCTACAAAAGCGCTTCCAAGGAAGAGTGCTGGCTAGCAACAGCTTTCAGTGCTGGCACTTTTCATCTCTGAGCAATTGCTCGACGTTTGCAATTTCTCAGCTCGTGTCTACGAGACGGAAAGAGAATGACCGTGACGTTTGGTGGCTAGAGAAGCGCAAAGCCCCAGTGTTGCTGCGCCTGTGAAAGCGCTTCCAAGGAAGGCTGCTGGCTAGCAAGAGCTTTCAGTGCTGGCACTTTTCATCTCTGAGCAATTGCTCGACGTTTGCAATTTCTCACCTGAGCTCTCTTTAGAGTGCGCGAGAGGATGAGCAGAAGATGAGGTGGCTAGAGAAGCCCAGAGCCCCAGTGTGCTTAGGCCTACAAAAGCGCTTCCAAGGAAGGGGGCTGGCTAGCAACAGCTTTCAGTGCTGGCACTTTTCATCTCTGAGCAATTGCTCGACGTTTGCAATTTCTCAGCTCGTGTCTACGAGACGGAAAGAGAAGGACCGTGACGTTTGGTGCGTATAGAAGCGCAAAGCCCCAGTGTTGCTGCGCCTGTGAAAGCGCTTCCAAGGAAGGGTGCTGGCTAGCAACAGCTTTCAGTGCTGGCACTTTTCATCTCTGAGCAATTGCTGGACGTTTGCAATTTCTCACCTGAGCTCTCTTTAGAGTGCGCGAGAGGATGAGCAGAAGATTAGGTGGCTAGAGAAGCCCAGAGCCCCAGTGTGCTTAGGCCTACAAAAGCGCTTCCAAGGAAGAGTGCTGGCTAGCAAGAGCTTTCAGTGCTGGCACTTTTCATCTCTGAGCAATTGCTCGACGTTTGCAATTTCTCAGCTCGTGTCTACGAGACGGAAAGAGAATGACCGTGATGTTTGGTGACTAGAGAAGCGCAAAGCCCCAGTGTTGCTGCGCCTGTGAAAGCGCTTCCAAGGAAGGGTGCTGGCTAGCAAGAGCTTTCAGTGCTGGCACTTTTCATCTCTGAGCAATTGCTGGACGTTTGCAATTTCTCACCTGAGCTCTCTTTAGAGTGCGCGAGAGGATGAGCAGAAGATTAGGTGGCTAGAGAAGCCCAGAGCCCCAGTGTTCTTAGGCCTACAAAAGCGCTTCCAAGGAAGGGGGCTGGCTAGCAAGAGCTTTCAGTGCTGGCACTTTTCCTCTCTGAGCAATTGCTCGATGTTTGCAATTTCTCAGCTCGTGTCTACGAGACGGAAAGAGAAGGACCGTGTCGTTTGGTGGCTAGAGAAGCGCAAAGCCCCAGTGTTCCTGCGCCTGTGAAAGAGCTTCCAAGGAAGGGTGCTGGCTAGCAACAGCTTTCAGTGCTGGCACTTTTCAGCTCTGAGCAATTGCTCGACGTTTGCAATTTCTCACCTGAGCTCTCTTTAGAGTGCGCGAGAGGATGAGCAGAAGATTAGGTGTCTAAAGAAGCCCAGAGCCCCAGTGTTCTTAGGCCTACAAAAGCGCTTCCAAGGAAGGGGGCTGGCTAGCAACAGCTTTCAGTGCTGGCACTTTTCATCTCTGAGCAATTGCTCGACGTTTGCAATTTCTCAGCTCGTGTCTACGAGACGGAAAGAGAAGGACCGTGACGTTTGGTGCGCATAGAAGCGCAAAGCCCCAGTGTTGCTGCGCCTGTGAAAGCGCTTCCAAGGAAGGGTGCTGGCTAGCAAGAGCTTTCAGTGCTGGCACTTTTCATCTCTGAGCAATTGCTCGACGTTTGCAATTTCTCACCTGAGCTCTCTTTAGAGTGCGCGAGAGGATGAGCAGAAGATTAGGTGTCTGAAGAAGCCCAGAGCCCCAGTGTTCTTAGGCCTACAAAAGCGCTTCCAAGGAAGGGGGCTGGCTAGCAACAGCTTTCAGTGCTGGCACTTTTCATCTCTGAGCAATTGCTCGACGTTTGCAATTTCTCAGCTCGTGTCTACGAGACAGAAAGAGAATGACAGTGACGTTTGGTGGGTAGAGAAGCGCAAAGCCCCAGTGTTGCTGCGCCTGTGAAAGCGCTTCCAAGGAAGGGTGCTGGCTAGCAAGAGCTTTCAGTGCTGGCACTTTTCATCTCTGAGCAATTGCTCGATGTTTGCAATTTCTCACCTGAGCTCTCTTTAGAGTGCGCGAGAGGATGAGCAGAAGATTAGGTGGCTAGAGAAGCCCAGAGCCCCAGTGTTCTTAGGCCTACAAAAGCGCTTCCAAGGAAGGGTGCTGGCTAGCAACAGCTTTCAGTGCTGGCACTTTTCATCTCTGAGCAATTGCTCGACGTTTGCAATTTCTCACCTGAGCTCTCTTTAGAGTGCGCGAGAGGATGAGCAGAAGATTAGGTGGCTAGAGAAGCCCAGAGCCCCAGTGTGCTTAGGCCTACAAAAGCGCTTCCAAGGAAGGGTGCTGGCTAGCAAGAGCTTTCAGTGCTGGCACTTTTCATCTCTGAGCAATTGCTCGACGTTTGCAATTTCTCAGCTCGTGTCTACGAGACGGAAAGAGAAGGACCGTGACGTTTGGTGGGTAGAGAAGCGCAAAGCCCCAGTGTTGCTGCGCCTGTGAAAGCGCTTCCAAGGAAGGGTGCTGGCTAGCAACAGCTTTCAGTGCTGGCACTTTTCATCTCCGAGCAATTGCTCGACGTTTGCAATTTGTCACCTGAGCTCTCTTTAGAGTGCGCGAGAGGATGAGCAGAAGATTAGGTGGCTAGAGAAGCCCAGAGCCCCAGTGTTCTTAGGCCTACAAAAGCGCTTCCAAGGAAGGGTGCTGGCTAGCAACAGCTTTCAGTGCTGGCACTTTTCATCTCTGAGCAATTGCTCGACGTTTGCAATTTCTCACCTGAGCTCTCTTTAGAGTGCGCGAGAGGATGAGCAGAAGATTAGGTGGCTAGAGAAGCCCAGAGCCCCAGTGTGCTTAGGCCTACAAAAGCGCTTCCAAGGAAGGGTGCTGGCTAGCAAGAGCTTTCAGTGCTGGCACTTTTCATCTCTGAGCAATTGCTCGACGTTTGCAATTTCTCAGCTCGTGTCTACGAGACGGAAAGAGAAGGACCGTGACGTTTGGTGGGTAGAGAAGCGCAAAGCCCCAGTGTTGCTGCGCCTGTGAAAGCGCTTCCAAGGAAGGGTGCTGGCTAGCAACAGCTTTCAGTGCTGGCACTTTTCATCTCCGAGCAATTGCTCGACGTTTGCAATTTCTCAGCTCGTGTCTACGAGACGGAAAGAGAATGACCGTGACGTTTGGTGGCTAGAGAAGCACAAAACACCAGTGTTGCTGCGATTGTGAAAGCGCTTCCAAGGAAGGGTGCTGGCTAGCAAGAGCTTTCAGTGCTGGCACTTTTCATCTCTGAGCAATTGCTCGACGTTTGCAATTTCTCAGCTCGTGTCTACGAGACGGAAAGAGAATGACCGTGTCGTTTGGTGGGTAGAGAAGCGCAAAGCCCCAGTGTTACTGCGCCTGTGAAAGTGCTTCCAAGGAAGGGTGCTGGCTAGCAAGAGCTTTCAGTGCTGGCACTTTTCATCTCTGAGCAATTGCTCGACGTTTGCAATTTCTCACCTGAGCTCTCTTTAGAGTGCGCGAGAGGATGAGCAGAAGATTAGGTGGCTAGAGAAGCCCAGAGCCCCAGTGTGCTTAGGCCTACAAAAGCGCTTCCAAGGAAGGGGGCTGGCTAGCAACAGCTTTCAGTGCTGGCACTTTTCATCTCTGAGCAATTGCTCGACGTTTGCAATTTCTCAGCTCGTGTCTACGAGACGGAAAGAGAAGGACCGTGATGTTTGGTGGGTAGAGAAGCGCAAAGCCCCAGTGTTGCTGCACCTGTGAAAGCGCTTCCAAGGAAGGGTGCTGGCTAGCAACAGCTTTCCGTGCTGGCACTTTTCATCTCTGAGCAATTGCTCGACGTTTGCAATTTCTCACCTGAGCTCTCTTTAGAGTGCGCGAGAGGATGAGCAGAAGATTAGGTGGCTAGAGAAGCCCAGAGCCCCAGTGTGCTTAGGCCTACAAAAGCGCTTCCAAGGAAGGGTGCTGGCTAGCAAGAGCTTTCAGTGCTGGCACTTTTCATCTCTGAGCAATTGCTCGACGTTTGCAATTTCTCACCTGAGCTCTCTTTAGAGTGCGCGAGAGGATGAGCAGAAGATTAGGTGGCTAGAGAAGCCCAGAGCCCCAGTGTGCTTAGGCCTACAAAAGCGCTTCCAAGGAAGGGTGCTGGCTAGCAAGAGCTTTCAGTGCTGGCACTTTTCATCTCTGAGCAATTGCTCGATGTTTGCAATTTCTCAGCTCGTGTCTACGAGACGGAAAGAGAAGGACCGTGACGTTTGGTGCGTATAGAAGCGCAAAGCCCCAGTGTTGCTGCGCCTGTGAAAGCGCTTCCAAGGAAGGGTGCTGGCTAGCAAGAGCTTTCAGTGCTGGCACTTTTCATCTCTGAGCAATTGCTGGACGTTTGCAATTTCTCACCTGAGCTCTCTTTAGAGTGCGCGAGAGGATGAGCAGAAGATTAGGTGGCTAGAGAAGCCCAGAGCCCCAGTGTGCTTAGGCCTACAAAAGCGCTTCCAAGGAAGAGTGCTGGCTAGCAAGAGCTTTCAGTGCTGGCACTTTTCATCTCTGAGCAATTGCTCGACGTTTGCAATTTCTCAGCTCGTGTCTACGAGACGGAAAGAGAATGACCGTGATGTTTGGTGACTAGAGAAGCGCAAAGCCCCAGTGTTGCTGCGCCTGTGAAAGCGCTTCCAAGGAAGGGTGCTGGCTAGCAAGAGCTTTCAGTGCTGGCACTTTTCATCTCTGAGCAATTGCTGGACGTTTGCAATTTCTCACCTGAGCTCTCTTTAGAGTGCGCGAGAGGATGAGCAGAAGATTAGGTGGCTAGAGAAGCCCAGAGCCCCAGTGTTCTTAGGCCTACAAAAGCGCTTCCAAGGAAGGGGGCTGGCTAGCAAGAGCTTTCAGTGCTGGCACTTTTCCTCTCTGAGCAATTGCTCGACGTTTGCAATTTCTCAGCTCGTGTCTACGAGACGGAAAGAGAAGGACCGTGTCGTTTGGTGGCTAGAGAAGCGCAAAGCCCCAGTGTTCCTGCGCCTGTGAAAGAGCTTCCAAGGAAGGGTGCTGGCTAGCAACAGCTTTCAGTGCTGGCACTTTTCATCTCTGAGCAATTGCTCGACGTTTGCAATTTCTCACCTGAGCTCTCTTTAGAGTGCGCGAGAGGATGAGCAGAAGATTAGGTGGCTAGAGAAGCCCAGAGCCCCAGTGTTCTTAGGCCTACAAAAGCGCTTCCAAGGAAGGGTGCTGGCTAGCAAGAGCTTTCAGTGCTGGCACTTTTCATCTCTGAGCAATTGCTCGACGTTTGCAATTTCTCAGCTCGTGTCTACGAGACGGAAAGAGAAGGACCGTGACGTTTGGTGCGCATAGAAGCGCAAAGCCCCAGTGTTGCTGCGCCTGTGAAAGCGCTTCCAAGGAAGGGTGCTGGCTAGCAAGAGCTTTCAGTGCTGGCACTTTTCATCTCTGAGCAATTGCTCGACGTTTGCAATTTCTCACCTGAGCTCTCTTTAGAGTGCGCGAGAGGATGAGCAGAAGATTAGGTGGCTAGAGAAGCCCAGAGCCCCAGTGTTCTTAGGCCTACAAAAGCGCTTCCAAGGAAGGGGGCTGGCTAGCAACAGCTTTCAGTGCTGGCACTTTTCATCTCTGAGCAATTGCTCGACGTTTGCAATTTCTCAGCTCGTGTCTACGAGACAGAAAGAGAATGACAGTGACGTTTGGTGGGTAGAGAAGCGCAAAGCCCCAATGTTGCTGCGCCTGTGAAAGCGCTTCCAAGGAAGGGTGCTGGCTAGCAAGAGCTTTCAGTGCTGGCACTTTTCATCTCTGAGCAATTGCTCGATGTTTGCAATTTCTCACCTGAGCTCTCTTTAGAGTGCGCGAGAGGATGAGCAGAAGATTAGGTGGCTAGAGAAGCCCAGAGCCCCAGTGTTCTTAGGCCTACAAAAGCGCTTCCAAGGAAGGGTGCTGGCTAGCAACAGCTTTCAGTGCTGGCACTTTTCATCTCTGAGCAATTGCTCGACGTTTGCAATTTCTCACCTGAGCTCTCTTTAGAGTGCGCGAGAGGATGAGCAGAAGATTAGGTGGCTAGAGAAGCCCAGAGCCCCAGTGTTCTTAGGCCTGTGAAAGCGCTTCCAAGGAAGAGTGCTGGCTAGCAAGAGCTTTCAGTGCTGGCACTTTTCATCTCTGAGCAATTGCTCGACGTTTGCAATTTCTCAGCTTGTGTCTACGAGACGGAAAGAGAAGGACCGTGACGTTTGGTGCGTATAGAAGCGCAAAGCCCCAGTGTTGCTGCGCCTGTGAAAGCGCTTCCAAGGAAGGGTGCTGGCTAGCAACAGCTTTCAGTGCTGGCACTTTTCATCTCTGAGCAATTGCTCCACGTTTGCAATTTCTCAGCTCGTGTCTACGAGACGGAAAGAGAATGACCGTGATGTTTGGTGACTAGAGAAGCGCAAAGCCCCAGTGTTGCTGCACCTGTGAAAGCGCTGCCAAGGAAGGGTGCTGGCTAGCAAGAGCTTTCAGTGCTGGCACTTTTCATCTCTGAGCAATTGCTCGACGTTTGCAATTTCTCAGCTCGTGTCTACGAGACGGAAAGAGAAGGACCGTGACGTTTGGTGCGTATAGAAGCGCAAAGCCCCAGTGTTGCTGCGCCTGTGAAAGTGCTTCCAAGGAAGGGTGCTGGCTAGCAAGAGCTTTCAGTGCTGGCACTTTTCATCTCTGAGCAATTGCTCGATGTTTGCAATTTCTCACCTGAGCTCTCTTTAGAGTGCGCGAGAGGATGAGCAGAAGATTAGGTGTCTAAAGAAGCCCAGAGCCCCAGTGTGCTTAGGCCTACAAAAGCGCTTCCAAGGAAGGGTGCTGGCTAGCAAGAGCTTTCAGTGCTGGCACTTTTCATCTCTGAGCAATTGCTCGACGTTTGCAATTTCTCACCTGAGCTCTCTTTAGAGTGCGCGAGAGGATGAGCAGAAGATTAGGTGGCTAGAGAAGCCCAGAGCCCCAGTGTGCTTAGGCCTACAAAAGCGCTTCCAAGGAAGAGTGCTGGCTAGCAAGAGCTTTCAGTGCTGGCACTTTTCATCTCTGAGCAATTGCTCGACGTTTGCAATTTCTCAGCTCGTGTCTACGAGACGGAAAGAGAAGGACCGTGACTTTTGGTGCGTATAGAAGCGCAAGGCCCCAGTGTTGCTGCGCCTGTGAAAGCGCTTCCAAGGAAGGGTGCTGGCTAGCAACAGCTTTCAGTGCTGGCACTTTTCATCTCCGAGCAATTGCTCGACGCTTGCAATTTCTCAGCTCGTGTCTACGAGACGGAAAGAGAATGACCGTGATGTTTGGTGACTAGAGAAGCGCAAAGCCCCAGTGTTGCTGCGCCTGTGAAAGCGCTTCCAAGGAAGGGTGCTGGCTAGCAACAGCTTTCCGTGCTGGCACTTTTCATCTCTGAGCAATTGCTGGACGTTTGCAATTTCTCAGCTCGTGTCTACGAGACAGAAAGAGAAGGACCGTGACGTTTGGTGCGTATAGAAGAGCAAAGCCCCAGTGTTGCTGCGCCTGTGAAAGCGCTTCCAAGGAAGGGTGCTGGCTAGCAACAGCTTTCAGTGCTGGCACTTTTCATCTCTGAGCAATTGCTCGACGTTTGCAATTTCTCACCTGAGCTCTCTTTAGAGTGCGCGAGAGGATGAGCAGAAG
The DNA here is from genome assembly GCA_037962945.1 of Sarcoramphus papa. Classification (NCBI taxonomy): domain Eukaryota; kingdom Metazoa; phylum Chordata; class Aves; order Accipitriformes; family Cathartidae; genus Sarcoramphus; species Sarcoramphus papa. The sequence continues at coordinate 16,126,056 of CM075595.1, read as the reverse complement.
ATTAGGTGGCTAGAGAAGCCCAGAGCCCCAGTGTGCTTAGGCCTACAAAAGCGCTTCCAAGGAAGGGTGCTGGCTAGCAAGAGCTTTCAGTGCTGGCACTTTTCATCTCTGAGCAATTGCTCGACGTTTGCAATTTCTCAGCTCGTGTCTACGAGACGGAAAGAGAAGGACCGTGACGTTTGGTGCGTATAGAAGCGCAAAGCCCCAGTGTTGCTGCGCCTGTGAAAGCGCTTCCAAGGAAGGGTGCTGGCTAGCAAGAGCTTTCAGTGCTGGCACTTTTCATCTCTGAGCAATTGCTCGACGTTTGCAATTTCTCACCTGAGCTCTCTTTAGAGTGCGCGAGAGGATGAGCAGAAGATTAGGTGGCTAGAGAAGCCCAGAGCCCCAGTGTTCTTAGGCCTACAAAAGCGCTTCCAAGGAAGGGGGCTGGCTAGCAAGAGCTTTCAGTGCTGGCACTTTTCATCTCTGAGCAATTGCTCGACGTTTGCAATTTCTCACCTGAGCTCTCTTTAGAGTGCGCGAGAGGATGAGCAGAAGATTAGGTGGCTAGAGAAGCCCAGAGCCCCAGTGTTCTTAGGTCTACAAAAGCGCTTCCAAGGAAGGGTGCTGGCTAGCAACAGCTTTCAGTGCTGGCACTTTTCCTCTCTGAGCAATTGCTCGACGTTTGCAATTTCTCAGCTCGTGTCTACGAGACGGAGAGATAGTGACCGTGATGTTTGGTGGCTAGAGAAGCGCAAAGCCCCAGTGTTGCTGCGCCTGTGAAAGCGCTTCCAAGGAAGGGTGCTGGCTAGCAAGAGCTTTCAGTGCTGGCACTTTTCATCTCTGAGCAATTGCTCGACGTTTGCAATTTCTCACCTGAGCTCTCTTTAGAGTGCGCGAGAGGATGAGCAGAAGATTAGGTGGCTAGAGAAGCCCAGAGCCCCAGTGTGCTTAGGCCTACAAAAGCGCTTCCAAGGAAGAGTGCTGGCTAGCAAGAGCTTTCAGTGCTGGCACTTTTCATCTCTGAGCAATTGCTCGACGTTTGCAATTTCTCAGCTCGTGTCTACGAGACGGAAAGAGAAGGACCGTGACGTTTGGTGCGTATAGAAGCGCAAAGCCCCAGTGTTGCTGCGCCTGTGAAAGCGCTTCCAAGGAAGGGTGCTGGCTAGCAACAGCTTTCAGTGCTGGCACTTTTCATCTCTGAGCAATTGCTCGACGTTTGCAATTTCTCACCTGAGCTCTCTTTAGAGTGCGCGAGAGGATGAGCAGAAGATTAGGTGGCTAGAGAAGCCCAGAGCCCCAGTGTGCTTAGGCCTACAAAAGCGCTTCCAAGGAAGGGTGCTGGCTAGCAACAGCTTTCAGTGCTGGCACTTTTCATCTCTGAGCAATTGCTCGACGTTTGCAATTTCTCAGCTCGTGTCTACGAGACGGAGAGATAGTGACCGTGATGTTTGGTGGCTAGAGAAGCGCAAAGCCCCAGTGTTGCTGCGCCTGTGAAAGCGCTTCCAAGGAAGGGTGCTGGCTAGCAAGAGCTTTCAGTGCTGGCACTTTTCATCTCTGAGCAATTGCTCGACGTTTGCAATTTCTCACCTGAGCTCTCTTTAGAGTGCGCGAGAGGATGAGCAGAAGATTAGGTGGCTAGAGAAGCCCAGAGCCCCAGTGTGCTTAGGCCTACAAAAGCGCTTCCAAGGAAGAGTGCTGGCTAGCAAGAGCTTTCAGTGCTGGCACTTTTCATCTCTGAGCAATTGCTCGACGTTTGCAATTTCTCAGCTCGTGTCTACGAGACGGAAAGAGAAGGACCGTGACGTTTGGTGCGTATAGAAGCGCAAAGCCCCAGTGTTGCTGCGCCTGTGAAAGCGCTTCCAAGGAAGGGTGCTGGCTAGCAACAGCTTTCAGTGCTGGCACTTTTCATCTCTGAGCAATTGCTCGACGTTTGCAATTTCTCACCTGAGCTCTCTTTAGAGTGCGCGAGAGGATGAGCAGAAGATTAGGTGGCTAGAGAAGCCCAGAGCCCCAGTGTGCTTAGGCCTACAAAAGCGCTTCCAAGGAAGGGTGCTGGCTAGCAACAGCTTTCAGTGCTGGCACTTTTCATCTCTGAGCAATTGCTCGACGTTTGCAATTTCTCAGCTCGTGTCTACGAGACGGAGAGATAGTGACCGTGATGTTTGGTGGCTAGAGAAGCGCAAAGCCCCAGTGTTGCTGCGCCTGTGAAAGCGCTTCCAAGGAAGGGTGCTGGCTAGCAAGAGCTTTCAGTGCTGGCACTTTTCATCTCTGAGCAATTGCTCGACGTTTGCAATTTCTCACCTGAGCTCTCTTTAGAGTGCGCGAGAGGATGAGCAGAAGATTAGGTGTCTAAAGAAGCCCAGAGCCCCAGTGTTCTTAGGCCTACAAAAGCGCTTCCAAGGAAGGGGGCTGGCTAGCAACAGCTTTCAGTGCTGGCACTTTTCATCTCTGAGCAATTGCTCGACGTTTGCAATTTCTCAGCTCGTGTCTACGAGACGGAAAGAGAAGGACCGTGACGTTTGGTGGGTAGAGAAGCGCAAAGCCCCAGTGTTGCTGCGCCTGTGAAAGCGCTTCCAAGGAAGGGTGCTGGCTAGCAAGAGCTTTCAGTGCTGGCACTTTTCATCTCTGAGCAATTGCTCGATGTTTGCAATTTCTCACCTGAGCTCTCTTTAGAGTGCGCGAGAGGATGAGCAGAAGATTAGGTGTCTAAAGAAGCCCAGAGCCCCAGTGTTCTTAGGCCTACAAAAGCGCTTCCAAGGAAGGGTGCTGGCTAGCAAGAGCTTTCAGTGCTGGCACTTTTCATCTCTGAGCAATTGCTCGATGTTTGCAATTTCTCAGCTCGTGTCTACGAGACAGAAAGAGAATGACAGTGACGTTTGGTGGGTAAAGAGCAAAGCCCCAGTGTTGCTGCACCTGTGAAAGCACTTCCAAGGAAGGGTGCTGGCTAGCAACAGCTTTCAGTGCTGGCACTTTTCATCTCTGAGCAATTGCTCGACGTTTGCAATTTCTCAGCTCGTGTCTACGAGACGGAAAGAGAAGGACCGTGACGTTTGGTGGGTAGAGAAGCGCAAAGCCCCAGTGTTGCTGCGCCTGTGAAAGCGCTTCCAAGGAAGGGTGCTGGCTAGCAAGAGCTTTCAGTGCTGGCACTTTTCATCTCTGAGCAATTGCTCGACGTTTGCAATTTCTCACCTGAGCTCTCTTTAGAGTGCGCGAGAGGATGAGCAGAAGATTAGGTGGCTAGAGAAGCCCAGAGCCCCAGTGTTCTTAGGCCTACAAAAGCGCTTCCAAGGAAGAGTGCTGGCTAGCAAGAGCTTTCAGTGCTGGCACTTTTCATCTCTGAGCAATTGCTCGACGTTTGCAATTTCTCAGCTCGTGTCTACGAGACGGAAAGAGAAGGACTGTGACGTTTGGTGCGTATAGAAGCGCAAAGCCCCAGTGTTACTGCGCCTGTGAAAGCGCTTCCAAGGAAGGGTGCTGGCTAGCAACAGCTTTCAGTGCTGGCACTTTTCATCTCTGAGCAATTGCTCGACGTTTGCAATTTCTCAGCTCGTGTCTACGAGACGGAAAGAGAAGGACCGTGACGTTTGGTGCGTATAGAAGCGCAAAGCCCCAGTGTTCCTGCGCCTGTGAAAGCGCTTCCAAGGAAGGGTGCTGGCTAGCAACAGCTTTCAGTGCTGGCACTTTTCATCTCTGAGCAATTGCTGGACGTTTGCAATTTCTCACCTGAGCTCTCTTTAGAGTGCGCGAGAGGATGAGCAGAAGATTAGGTGTCTAAAGAAGCCCAAGAGCCCCAGTGTTCTTAGGCCTACAAAAGCGCTTCCAAGGAAGGGGGCTGGCTAGCAACAGCTTTCAGTGCTGGCACTTTTCATCTCTGAGCAATTGCTCGATGTTTGCAATTTCTCAGCTCGTGTCTACGAGACGGAAAGAGAATGACCGTGACGTTTGGTGGCTAGAAAAGCGCAAAGCCCCAGTGTTGCTGCGCCTGTGAAAGCGCTTCCAAGGAAGGGTGCTGGCTAGCAAGAGCTTTCAGTGCTGGCACTTTTCCTCTCTGAGCAATTGCTCGACGTTTGCAATTTCTCACCTGAGCTCTCTTTAGAGTGCGCGAGAGGATGAGCAGAAGAGTAGGTGGCTAGAGAAGCCCAGAGCCCCAGTGTTCTTAGGTCTACAAAAGCGCTTCCAAGGAAGGGTGCTGGCTAGCAAGAGCTTTCAGTGCTGGCACTTTTCATCTCTGAGCAATTGCTCGACGTTTGCAATTTCTCACCTGAGGTCTCTTTAGAGTGCGCGAGAGGATGAGCAGAAGATGAGGTGGCTAGAGAAGCCCAGAGCCCCAGTGTTCTTAGGTCTACAAAAGCGCTTCCAAGGAAGGGGGCTGGCTAGCAAGAGCTTTCAGTGCTGGCACTTTTCATCTCTGAGCAATTGCTCGACGTTTGCAATTTCTCAGCTCGTGTCTACGAGACGGAAAGAGAAGGACCGTGATGTTTGGTGGGTAGAGAAGCGCAAAGCCCCAATGTTGCTGCACCTGTGAAAGCGCTTCCAAGGAAGGGTGCTGGCTAGCAACAGCTTTCAGTGCTGGCACTTTTCCTCTCTGAGCAATTGCTCGACGTTTGCAATTTCTCACCTGAGCTCTCTTTAGAGTGCGCGAGAGGATGAGCAGAAGATGAGGTGTCTAGAGAAGCCCAGAGCCCCAGTGTGCTTAGGCCTACAAAAGCGCTTCCAAGGAAGGGTGCTGGCTAGCAACAGCTTTCAGTGCTGGCACTTTTCATCTCTGAGCAATTGCTCGACGTTTGCAATTTCTCAGCTCGTGTCTACGAGACAGAAAGAGAATGACAGTGACGTTTGGTGGCTAGAGAAGCGCAAAGCCCCAGTGTTGCTGCACCTGTGAAATCGCTTCCAAGGAAGGGTGCTGGCTAGCAAGAGCTTTCAGTGCTGGCACTTTTCATCTCTGAGCAATTGCTCGACGTTTGCAATTTCTCAGCTCGTGTCTACGAGACGGAAAGAGAAGGACCGTGACGTTTGGTGCGTATAGAAGCGCAAAGCCCCAGTGTTCCTGCGCCTGTGAAAGCGCTTCCAAGGAAGGGTGCTGGCTAGCAAGAGCTTTCAGTGCTGGCACTTTTCATCTCTGAGCAATTGCTCGATGTTTGCAATTTCTCACCTGAGCTCTCTTTAGAGTGTGCGAGAGGATGAGCAGAAGATTAGGTGGCTAGAGAAGCCCAGAGCCCCAGTGTTCTTAGGCCTACAAAAGCGCTTCCAAGGAAGGGGGCTGGCTAGCAACAGCTTTCAGTGCTGGCACTTTTCCTCTCTGAGCAATTGCTCGACGTTTGCAATTTCTCAGCTCGTGTCTACGAGACGGAAAGAGAAGGACTGTGACGTTTGGTGCGTATAGAAGCGCAAAGCCCCAGTGTTACTGCGCCTGTGAAAGAGCTTCCAAGGAAGGGTGCTGGCTAGCAAGAGCTTTCAGTGCTGGCACTTTTCATCTCTGAGCAATTGCTCGACGTTTGCAATTTCTCACCTGAGCTCTCTTTAGAGTGCGCGAGAGGCTGAGCAGAAGATTAGGTGTCTAAAGAAGCCCAGAGCCCCAGTGTTCTTAGGCCTACAAAAGCGCTTCCAAGGAAGGGTGCTGGCTAGCAAGAGCTTTCAGTGCTGGCACTTTTCATCTCTGAGCAATTGCTCGACGTTTGCAATTTCTCAGCTCGTGTCTACGAGACGGAAAGAGAAGGACCGTGACGTTTGGTGGCTAGAGAAGCGCAAAGCCCCAGTGTTGCTGCGCCTGTGAAAGCGCTTCCAAGGAAGGGTGCTGGCTAGCAAGAGCTTTCAGTGCTGGCACTTTTCATCTCTGAGCAATTGCTCGACGTTTGCAATTTCTCACCTGAGCTCTCTTTAGAGTGCGCGAGAGGATGAGCAGAAGATTAGGTGGCTAGAGAAGCCCAGAGCCCCAGTGTGCTTAGGCCTACAAAAGCGCTTCCAAGGAAGAGTGCTGGCTAGCAACAGCTTTCAGTGCTGGCACTTTTCATCTCTGAGCAATTGCTCGACGTTTGCAATTTCTCAGCTCGTGTCTACGAGACGGAAAGAGAAGGACCGTGACGTTTGGTGCGTATAGAAGCGCAAAACCCCAGTGTTACTGCGCCTGTGAAAGAGCTTCCAAGGAAGGGTGCTGGCTAGCAACAGCTTTCAGTGCTGGCACTTTTCATCTCTGAGCAATTGCTCGACGTTTGCAATTTCTCAGCTCGTGTCTATGAGACGGAAAGAGAAGGACAGTGACGTTTGGTGGGTAGAGAAGCGCAAAGCCCCAGTGTTGCTGCGCCTGTGAAAGCGCTTCCAAGGAAGGGTGCTGGCTAGCAACAGCTTTCAGTGCTGGCACTTTTCATCTCTGAGCAATTGCTGGACGTTTGCAATTTCTCACCTGAGCTCTCTTTAGAGTGCGCGAGAGGATGAGCAGAAGATTAGGTGTCTAAAGAAGCCCAAGAGCCCCAGTGTTCTTAGGCCTACAAAAGCGCTTCCAAGGAAGGGGGCTGGCTAGCAACAGCTTTCAGTGCTGGCACTTTTCATCTCTGAGCAATTGCTCGATGTTTGCAATTTCTCAGCTCGTGTCTACGAGACGGAAAGAGAATGACCGTGTCGTTTGGTGGCTAGAAAAGCGCAAAGCCCCAGTGTTGCTGCACCTGTGAAAGCGCTTCCAAGGAAGGGTGCTGGCTAGCAAGAGCTTTCAGTGCTGGCACTTTTCCTCTCTGAGCAATTGCTCGACGTTTGCAATTTCTCACCTGAGCTCTCTTTAGAGTGCGCGAGAGGATGAGCAGAAGAGTAGGTGGCTAGAGAAGCCCAGAGCCCCAGTGTTCTTAGGTCTACAAAAGCGCTTCCAAGGAAGGGTGCTGGCTAGCAAGAGCTTTCAGTGCTGGCACTTTTCATCTCTGAGCAATTGCTCGACGTTTGCAATTTCTCACCTGAGGTCTCTTTAGAGTGCGCGAGAGGATGAGCAGAAGATGAGGTGGCTAGAGAAGCCCAGAGCCCCAGTGTTCTTAGGTCTACAAAAGCGCTTCCAAGGAAGAGTGCTGGCTAGCAAGAGCTTTCAGTGCTGGCACTTTTCATCTCTGAGCAATTGCTCGACGTTTGCAATTTCTCAGCTCGTGTCTACGAGACGGAAAGAGAAGGACCGTGACGTTTGGTGCGTATAGAAGCGCAAAGCCCCAGTGTTACTGCGCCTGTGAAAGCGCTTCCAAGGAAGGGTGCTGGCTAGCAACAGCTTTCAGTGCTGGCACTTTTCATCTCTGAGCAATTGCTCGACGTTTGCAATTTCTCAGCTCGTGTCTATGAGACGGAAAGAGAATGACCGTGACGTTTGGTGGGTAGAGAAGCGCAAAGCCCCAGTGTTGCTGCGCCTGTGAAAGCGCTTCCAAGGAAGGGTGCTGGCTAGCAACAGCTTTCAGTGCTGGCACTTTTCATCTCTGAGCAATTGCTCGACGTTTGCAATTTCTCACCTGAGCTCTCTTTAGAGTGCGCGAGAGGATGAGCAGAAGATTAGGTGTCTAAAGAAGCCCAAGAGCCCCAGTGTTCTTAGGCCTACAAAAGCGCTTCCAAGGAAGGGGGCTGGCTAGCAACAGCTTTCAGTGCTGGCACTTTTCATCTCTGAGCAATTGCTCGATGTTTGCAATTTCTCAGCTCGTGTCTACGAGACGGAAAGAGAATGACCGTGACGTTTGGTGGCTAGAAAAGCGCAAAGCCCCAGTGTTGCTGCGCCTGTGAAAGCGCTTCCAAGGAAGGGTGCTGGCTAGCAAGAGCTTTCAGTGCTGGCACTTTTCCTCTCTGAGCAATTGCTCGACGTTTGCAATTTCTCACCTGAGCTCTCTTTAGAGTGCGCGAGAGGATGAGCAGAAGAGTAGGTGGCTAGAGAAGCCCAGAGCCCCAGTGTTCTTAGGTCTACAAAAGCGCTTCCAAGGAAGGGTGCTGGCTAGCAAGAGCTTTCAGTGCTGGCACTTTTCATCTCTGAGCAATTGCTCGACGTTTGCAATTTCTCACCTGAGGTCTCTTTAGAGTGCGCGAGAGGATGAGCAGAAGATGAGGTGGCTAGAGAAGCCCAGAGCCCCAGTGTTCTTAGGTCTACAAAAGCGCTTCCAAGGAAGGGGGCTGGCTAGCAACAGCTTTCAGTGCTGGCACTTTTCATCTCTGAGCAATTGCTCGACGTTTGCAATTTCTCAGCTCGTGTCTACGAGACGGAAAGAGAAGGACCGTGATGTTTGGTGGGTAGAGAAGCGCAAAGCCCCAGTGTTGCTGCACCTGTGAAAGCGCTTCCAAGGAAGGGTGCTGGCTAGCAACAGCTTTCAGTGCTGGCACTTTTCCTCTCTGAGCAATTGCTCGACGTTTGCAATTTCTCACCTGAGCTCTCTTTAGAGTGCGCGAGAGGATGAGCAGAAGATGAGGTGTCTAGAGAAGCCCAGAGCCCCAGTGTGCTTAGGCCTACAAAAGCGCTTCCAAGGAAGGGTGCTGGCTAGCAAGAGCTTTCAGTGCTGGCACTTTTCATCTCTGAGCAATTGCTCGACGTTTGCAATTTCTCAGCTCGTGTCTACGAGACAGAAAGAGAATGACAGTGACGTTTGGTGGCTAGAGAAGCGCAAAGCCCCAGTGTTGCTGCACCTGTGAAATCGCTTCCAAGGAAGGGTGCTGGCTAGCAAGAGCTTTCAGTGCTGGCACTTTTCATCTCTGAGCAATTGCTCGACGTTTGCAATTTCTCAGCTCGTGTCTACGAGACGGAAAGAGAAGGACCGTGACGTTTGGTGCGTATAGAAGCGCAAAGCCCCAGTGTTGCTGCGCCTGTGAAAGCGCTTCCAAGGAAGGGTGCTGGCTAGCAAGAGCTTTCAGTGCTGGCACTTTTCATCTCTGAGCAATTGCTCGATGTTTGCAATTTCTCACCTGAGCTCTCTTTAGAGTGTGCGAGAGGATGAGCAGAAGATTAGGTGGCTAGAGAAGCCCAGAGCCCCAGTGTTCTTAGGCCTACAAAAGCGCTTCCAAGGAAGGGGGCTGGCTAGCAACAGCTTTCAGTGCTGGCACTTTTCCTCTCTGAGCAATTGCTCGACGTTTGCAATTTCTCAGCTCGTGTCTACGAGACGGAAAGAGAAGGACTGTGACGTTTGGTGCGTATAGAAGCGCAAAGCCCCAGTGTTACTGCGCCTGTGAAAGAGCTTCCAAGGAAGGGTGCTGGCTAGCAAGAGCTTTCAGTGCTGGCACTTTTCATCTCTGAGCAATTGCTCGACGTTTGCAATTTCTCACCTGAGCTCTCTTTAGATTGCGCGAGAGGCTGAGCAGAAGATTAGGTGTCTAAAGAAGCCCAGAGCCCCAGTGTTCTTAGGCCTACAAAAGCGCTTCCAAGGAAGGGGGCTGGCTAGCAACAGCTTTCAGTGCTGGCACTTTTCATCTCTGAGCAATTGCTCGACGTTTGCAATTTCTCAGCTCGTGTCTACGAGACGGAAAGAGAAGGACCGTGACGTTTGGTGGCTAGAGAAGCGCAAAGCCCCAGTGTTGCTGCGCCTGTGAAAGCGCTTCCAAGGAAGGGTGCTGGCTAGCAAGAGCTTTCAGTGCTGGCACTTTTCATCTCTGAGCAATTGCTCGACGTTTGCAATTTCTCACCTGAGCTCTCTTTAGAGTGCGCGAGAGGATGAGCAGAAGATTAGGTGGCTAGAGAAGCCCAGAGCCCCAGTGTGCTTAGGCCTACAAAAGCGCTTCCAAGGAAGAGTGCTGGCTAGCAACAGCTTTCAGTGCTGGCACTTTTCATCTCTGAGCAATTGCTCGACGTTTGCAATTTCTCAGCTCGTGTCTACGAGACGGAAAGAGAAGGACCGTGACGTTTGGTGCGTATAGAAGCGCAAAGCCCCAGTGTTACTGCGCCTGTGAAAGAGCTTCCAAGGAAGGGTGCTGGCTAGCAACAGCTTTCAGTGCTGGCACTTTTCATCTCTGAGCAATTGCTCGACGTTTGCAATTTCTCAGCTCGTGTCTATGAGACGGAAAGAGAATGACCGTGACGTTTGGTGGCTACAGAAGCGCAAAGCCCCAGTGTTGCTGCGCCTGTGAAAGCGCTTCCAAGGAAGGGTGCTGGCTAGCAACAGCTTTCAGTGCTGGCACTTTTCATCTCTGAGCAATTGCTGGACGTTTGCAATTTCTCACCTGAGCTCTCTTTAGAGTGCGCGAGAGGATGAGCAGAAGATTAGGTGTCTAAAGAAGCCCAAGAGCCCCAGTGTTCTTAGGCCTACAAAAGCGCTTCCAAGGAAGGGGGCTGGCTAGCAACAGCTTTCAGTGCTGGCACTTTTCATCTCTGAGCAATTGCTCGATGTTTGCAATTTCTCCGCTCGTGTCTACGAGACGGAAAGAGAAGGACCGTGACGTTTGGTGGCTAGAAAAGCGCAAAGCCCCAGTGTTGCTGCGCCTGTGAAAGCGCTTCCAAGGAAGGGTGCTGGCTAGCAAGAGCTTTCAGTGCTGGCACTTTTCCTCTCTGAGCAATTGCTCGACGTTTGCAATTTCTCACCTGAGCTCTCTTTAGAGTGCGCGAGAGGATGAGCAGAAGAGTAGGTGGCTAGAGAAGCCCAGAGCCCCAGTGTTCTTAGGTCTACAAAAGCGCTTCCAAGGAAGGGTGCTGGCTAGCAAGAGCTTTCAGTGCTGGCACTTTTCATCTCTGAGCAATTGCTCGACGTTTGCAATTTCTCACCTGAGGTCTCTTTAGAGTGCGCGAGAGGATGAGCAGAAGATGAGGTGGCTAGAGAAGCCCAGAGCCCCAGTGTTCTTAGGTCTACAAAAGCGCTTCCAAGGAAGGGGGCTGGCTAGCAACAGCTTTCAGTGCTGGCACTTTTCATCTCTGAGCAATTGCTCGACGTTTGCAATTTCTCAGCTCGTGTCTACGAGACGGAAAGAGAAGGACCGTGATGTTTGGTGGGTAGAGAAGCGCAAAGCCCCAGTGTTGCTGCACCTGTGAAAGCGCTTCCAAGGAAGGGTGCTGGCTAGCAACAGCTTTCAGTGCTGGCACTTTTCCTCTCTGAGCAATTGCTCGACGTTTGCAATTTCTCACCTGAGCTCTCTTTAGAGTGCGCGAGAGGATGAGCAGAAGATGAGGTGGCTAGAGAAGCCCAGAGCCCCAGTGTGCTTAGGCCTACAAAAGCGCTTCCAAGGAAGGGTGCTGGCTAGCAACAGCTTTCAGTGCTGGCACTTTTCATCTCTGAGCAATTGCTGGACGTTTGCAATTTCTCAGCTCGTGTCTACGAGACAGAAAGAGAATGACAGTGACGTTTGGTGGCTAGAGAAGCGCAAAGCCCCAGTGTTGCTGCACCTGTGAAATCGCTTCCAAGGAAGGGTGCTGGCTAGCAAGAGCTTTCAGTGCTGGCACTTTTCATCTCTGAGCAATTGCTCGACGTTTGCAATTTCTCAGCTCGTGTCTACGAGACGGAAAGAGAAGGACCGTGACGTTTGGTGCGTATAGAAGCGCAAAGCCCCAGTGTTCCTGCGCCTGTGAAAGCGCTTCCAAGGAAGGGTGCTGGCTAGCAAGAGCTTTCAGTGCTGGCACTTTTCATCTCTGAGCAATTGCTCGATGTTTGCAATTTCTCACCTGAGCTCTCTTTAGAGTGTGCGAGAGGATGAGCAGAAGATTAGGTGGCTAGAGAAGCCCAAGAGCCCCAGTGTTCTTAGGCCTACAAAAGCGCTTCCAAGGAAGGGTGCTGGCTAGCAACAGCTTTCAGTGCTGGCACTTTTCCTCTCTGAGCAATTGCTCGATGTTTGCAATTTCTCAGCTCGTGTCTACGAGACGGAAAGAGAAGGACCGTGACGTTTGGTGGGTAGAGAAGCGCAAAGCCCCAGTCTTCCTGCGCCTGTGAAAGCGCTTCCAAGGAAGGGTGCTGGCTAGCAACAGCTTTCAGTGCTGGCACTTTTCCTCTCTGAGCAATTGCTCGACGTTTGCAATTTCTCACCTGAGCTCTCTTTAGAGTGCGCGAGAGGATGAGCAGAAGATTAGGTGGCTAGAGAAGCCCAGAGCCCCAGTGTGCTTAGGCCTACAAAAGCGCTTCCAAGGAAGAGTGCTGGCTAGCAAGAGCTTTCAGTGCTGGCACTTTTCATCTCTGAGCAATTGCTCGACGTTTGCAATTTCTCAGCTCGTGTCTACAAGACGGAAAGAGAAGGACCGTGACGTTTGGTGCGTATAGAAGCGCAAAGCCCCAGTGTTGCTGCGCCTGTGAAAGCGCTTCCAAGGAAGGGTGCTGGCTAGCAAGAGCTTTCAGTGCTGGCACTTTTCATCTCTGAGCAATTGCTGGACGTTTGCAATTTCTCACCTGAGCTCTCTTTAGAGTGCGCGAGAGGATGAGCAGAAGATGAGGTGGCTAGAGAAGCCCAGAGCCCCAGTGTGCTTAGGCCTACAAAAGCGCTTCCAAGGAAGGGTGCTGGCTAGCAACAGCTTTCAGTGCTGGCACTTTTCATCTCTGAGCAATTGCTCGACGTTTTCAATTTCTCAGCTCGTGTCTACGAGACGGAAAGAGAAGGACCGTGACGATTGGTGCGTATAGAAGCGCAAAGCCCCAGTCTTGCTGCGCCTGTGAAAGAGCTTCCAAGGAAGGGTGCTGGCTAGCAAGAGCTTTCAGTGCTGGCACTTTTCATCTCTGAGCAATTGCTCGACGTTTGCAATTTCTCACCTGAGCTCTCTTTAGAGTGCGCGAGAGGATGAGCAGAAGATTAGGTGTCTAAAGAAGCCCAGAGCCCCAGTGTTCTTAGGCCTACAAAAGCGCTTCCAAGGAAGGGTGCTGGCTAGCAAGAGCTTTCAGTGCTGGCACTTTTCATCTCTGAGCAATTGCTCGACGTTTGCAATTTCTCAGCTCGTGTCTACGAGACGGAAAGAGAAGGACCGTGACGTTTGGTGGCTAGAGAAGCGCAAAGCCCCAGTGTTGCTGCGCTTGTGAAAGCGCTTCCAAGGAAGGGTGCTGGCTAGCAAGAGCTTTCAGTGCTGGCACTTTTCATCTCTGAGCAATTGCTCGACGTTTGCAATTTCTCACCTGAGCTCTCTTTAGAGTGCGCGAGAGGATGAGCAGAAGATTAGGTGGCTAGAGAAGCCCAGAGCCCCAGTGTGCTTAGGCCTACAAAAGCGCTTCCAAGGAAGAGTGCTGGCTAGCAACAGCTTTCAGTGCTGGCACTTTTCATCTCTGAGCAATTGCTCGACGTTTGCAATTTCTCAGCTCGTGTCTACGAGACGGAAAGAGAAGGACCGTGACGTTTGGTGCGTATAGAAGCGCAAAGCCCCAGTGTTACTGCGCCTGTGAAAGAGCTTCCAAGGAAGGGTGCTGGCTAGCAACAGCTTTCAGTGCTGGCACTTTTCATCTCTGAGCAATTGCTCGACGTTTGCAATTTCTCAGCTCGTGTCTATGAGACGGAAAGAGAATGACCGTGACGTTTGGTGGCTACAGAAGCGCAAAGCCCCAGTGTTGCTGCGCCTGTGAAAGCGCTTCCAAGGAAGGGTGCTGGCTAGCAACAGCTTTCAGTGCTGGCACTTTTCATCTCTGAGCAATTGCTGGACGTTTGCAATTTCTCACCTGAGCTCTCTTTAGAGTGCGCGAGAGGATGAGCAGAAGATTAGGTGTCTAAAGAAGCCCAAGAGCCCCAGTGTTCTTAGGCCTACAAAAGCGCTTCCAAGGTAGGGGGCTGGCTAGCAACAGCTTTCAGTGCTGGCACTTTTCATCTCTGAGCAATTGCTCGATGTTTGCAATTTCTCAGCTCGTGTCTACGAGACGGAAAGAGAATGACCGTGACGTTTGGTGGCTAGAAAAGCGCAAAGCCCCAGTGTTGCTGCGCCTGTGAAAGCGCTTCCAAGGAAGGGTGCTGGCTAGCAAGAGCTTTCAGTGCTGGCACTTTTCCTCTCTGAGCAATTGCTCGACGTTTGCAATTTCTCACCTGAGCTCTCTTTAGAGTGCGCGAGAGGATGAGCAGAAGATGAGGTGGCTAGAGAAGCCCAGAGCCCCAGTGTTCTTAGGTCTACAAAAGCGCTTCCAAGGAAGGGTGCTGGCTAGCAACAGCTTTCAGTGCTGGCACTTTTCATCTCTGAGCAATTGCTCGACGTTTGCAATTTCTCACCTGAGGTCTCTTTAGAGTGCGCGAGAGGATGAGCAGAAGATGAGGTGGCTAGAGAAGCCCAGAGCCCCAGTGTTCTTAGGTCTACAAAAGCGCTTCCAAGGAAGGGTGCTGGCTAGCAACAGCTTTCAGTGCTGGCACTTTTCATCTCTGAGCAATTGCTCGACGTTTGCAATTTCTCAGCTCGTGTCTACGAGACGGAAAGAGAAGGACCGTGATGTTTGGTGGGTAGAGAAGCGCAAAGCCCCAGTGTTGCTGCACCTGTGAAAGCGCTTCCAAGGAAGGGTGCTGGCTAGCAACAGCTTTCAGTGCTGGCACTTTTCCTCTCTGAGCAATTGCTCGACGTTTGCAATTTCTCACCTGAGCTCTCTTTAGAGTGCGCGAGAGGATGAGCAGAAGATGAGGTGGCTAGAGAAGCCCAGAGCCCCAGTGTGCTTAGGCCTACAAAAGCGCTTCCAAGGAAGGGTGCTGGCTAGCAAGAGCTTTCAGTGCTGGCACTTTTCATCTCTGAGCAATTGCTGGACGTTTGCAATTTCTCAGCTCGTGTCTACGAGACAGAAAGAGAATGACAGTGACGTTTGGTGGCTAGAGAAGCGCAAAGCCCCAGTGTTGCTGCACCTGTGAAATCGCTTCCAAGGAAGGGTGCTGGCTAGCAAGAGCTTTCAGTGCTGGCACTTTTCATCTCTGAGCAATTGCTCGACGTTTGCAATTTCTCAGCTCGTGTCTACGAGACGGAAAGAGAAGGACCGTGACGATTGGTGCGTATAGAAGCGCAAAGCCCCAGTGTTACTGCGCCTGTGAAAGCGCTTCCAAGGAAGGGTGCTGGCTAGCAAGAGCTTTCAGTGCTGGCACTTTTCATCTCTGAGCAATTGCTCGACGTTTGCAATTTCTCACCTGAGCTCTCTTTAGAGTGTGCGAGAGGATGAGCAGAAGATTAGGTGGCTAGAGAAGCCCAGAGCCCCAGTGTTCTTAGGCCTACAAAAGCGCTTCCAAGGAAGGGTGCTGGCTAGCAACAGCTTTCAGTGCTGGCACTTTTCCTCTCTGAGCAATTGCTCGATGTTTGCAATTTCTCAGCTCGTGTCTACGAGACGGAAAGAGAAGGACCGTGACGTTTGGTGGGTAGAGAAGCGCAAAGCCCCAGTGTTGCTGCGCCTGTGAAAGCGCTTCCAAGGAAGGGTGCTGGCTAGCAACAGCTTTCAGTGCTGGCACTTTTCATCTCTGAGCAATTGCTCGACGTTTGCAATTTCTCACCTGAGCTCTCTTTAGAGTGCGCGAGAGGATGAGCAGAAGATGAGGTGGCTAGAGAAGCCCAGAGCCCCAGTGTTCTTAGGCCTACAAAAGCGCTTCCAAGGAAGGGTGCTGGCTAGCAAGAGCTTTCAGTGCTGGCACTTTTCATCTCTGAGCAATTGCTCGACGTTTGCAATTTCTCAGCTCGTGTCTACGAGACGGAAAGAGAAGGACCGTGACGATTGGTGCGTATAGAAGCGCAAAGCCCCAGTGTTCCTGCGCCTGTGAAAGCGCTTCCAAGGAAGGGTGCTGGCTAGCAAGAGCTTTCAGTGCTGGCACTTTTCATCTCTGAGCAATTGCTCGACGTTTGCAATTTCTCAGCTCGTGTCTACAAGACGGAAAGAGAAGGACCGTGACGTTTGGTGCGTATAGAAGCGCAAAGCCCCAGTGTTGCTGCGCCTGTGAAAGCGCTTCCAAGGAAGGGTGCTGGCTAGCAACAGCTTTCAGTGCTGGCACTTTTCATCTCTGAGCAATTGCTCGACGTTTGCAATTTCTCACCTGAGCTCTCTTTAGAGTGCGCGAGAGGCTGAGCAGAAGATTAGGTGGCTAGAGAAGCCCAGAGCCCCAGTGTTCTTAGGCCTACAAAAGCGCTTCCAAGGAAGGGTGCTGGCTAGCAAGAGCTTTCAGTGCTGGCACTTTTCATCTCTGAGCAATTGCTCGACGTTTGCAATTTCTCAGCTCGTGTCTACGAGACGGAAAGAGAAGGACCGTGACGATTGGTGCGTATAGAAGCGCAAAGCCCCAGTGTTCCTGCGCCTGTGAAAGCGCTTCCAAGGAAGGGTGCTGGCTAGCAAGAGCTTTCAGTGCTGGCACTTTTCCTCTCTGAGCAATTGCTCGACGTTTGCAATTTCTCACCTGAGCTCTCTTTAGAGTGCGCGAGAGGATGAGCAGAAGATGAGGTGGCTAGAGAAGCCCAGAGCCCCAGTGTGCTTAGGCCTACAAAAGCGCTTCCAAGGAAGGGTGCTGGCTAGCAACAGCTTTCAGTGCTGGCACTTTTCATCTCTGAGCAATTGCTGGACGTTTGCAATTTCTCAGCTCGTGTCTACGAGACAGAAAGAGAATGACAGTGACGTTTGGTGGCTAGAGAAGCGCAAAGCCCCAGTGTTGCTGCACCTGTGAAATCGCTTCCAAGGAAGGGTGCTGGCTAGCAAGAGCTTTCAGTGCTGGCACTTTTCATCTCTGAGCAATTGCTCGACGTTTGCAATTTCTCAGCTCGTGTCTACGAGACGGAAAGAGAAGGACCGTGACGTTTGGTGCGTATAGAAGCGCAAAGCCCCAGTGTTCCTGCGCCTGTGAAAGCGCTTCCAAGGAAGGGTGCTGGCTAGCAAGAGCTTTCAGTGCTGGCACTTTTCATCTCTGAGCAATTGCTCGATGTTTGCAATTTCTCACCTGAGCTCTCTTTAGAGTGTGCGAGAGGATGAGCAGAAGATTAGGTGGCTAGAGAAGCCCAAGAGCCCCAGTGTTCTTAGGCCTACAAAAGCGCTTCCAAGGAAGGGTGCTGGCTAGCAACAGCTTTCAGTGCTGGCACTTTTCCTCTCTGAGCAATTGCTCGATGTTTGCAATTTCTCAGCTCGTGTCTACGAGACGGAAAGAGAAGGACCGTGACGTTTGGTGGGTAGAGAAGCGCAAATCCCCAGTCTTCCTGCGCCTGTGAAAGCGCTTCCAAGGAAGGGTGCTGGCTAGCAACAGCTTTCAGTGCTGGCACTTTTCCTCTCTGAGCAATTGCTCGACGTTTGCAATTTCTCACCTGAGCTCTCTTTAGAGTGCGCGAGAGGATGAGCAGAAGATTAGGTGGCTAGAGAAGCCCAGAGCCCCAGTGTGCTTAGGCCTACAAAAGCGCTTCCAAGGAAGAGTGCTGGCTAGCAAGAGCTTTCAGTGCTGGCACTTTTCATCTCTGAGCAATTGCTCGACGTTTGCAATTTCTCAGCTCGTGTCTACAAGACGGAAAGAGAAGGACCGTGACGTTTGGTGCGTATAGAAGCGCAAAGCCCCAGTGTTGCTGCGCCTGTGAAAGCGCTTCCAAGGAAGGGTGCTGGCTAGCAAGAGCTTTCAGTGCTGGCACTTTTCATCTCTGAGCAATTGCTGGACGTTTGCAATTTCTCACCTGAGCTCTCTTTAGAGTGCGCGAGAGGATGAGCAGAAGATGAGGTGGCTAGAGAAGCCCAGAGCCCCAGTGTGCTTAGGCCTACAAAAGCGCTTCCAAGGAAGGGTGCTGGCTAGCAACAGCTTTCAGTGCTGGCACTTTTCATCTCTGAGCAATTGCTCGACGTTTGCAATTTCTCAGCTCGTGTCTACGAGACGGAAAGAGAAGGACCGTGACGATTGGTGCGTATAGAAGCGCAAAGCCCCAGTGTTCCTGCGCCTGTGAAAGAGCTTCCAAGGAAGGGTGCTGGCTAGCAAGAGCTTTCAGTGCTGGCACTTTTCATCTCTGAGCAATTGCTCGACGTTTGCAATTTCTCACCTGAGCTCTCTTTAGAGTGCGCGAGAGGATGAGCAGAAGATTAGGTGTCTAAAGAAGCCCAGAGCCCCAGTGTTCTTAGGCCTACAAAAGCGCTTCCAAGGAAGGGGGCTGGCTAGCAAGAGCTTTCAGTGCTGGCACTTTTCATCTCTGAGCAATTGCTCGACGTTTGCAATTTCTCAGCTCGTGTCTACGAGACGGAAAGAGAAGGACCGTGACGTTTGGTGGCTAGAGAAGCGCAAAGCCCCAGTCTTCCTGCGCCTGTGAAAGCGCTTCCAAGGAAGGGTGCTGGCTAGCAAGAGCTTTCAGTGCTGGCACTTTTCATCTCTGAGCAATTGCTCGACGTTTGCAATTTCTCACCTGAGCTCTCTTTAGAGTGCGCGAGAGGATGAGCAGAAGATGAGGTGGCTAGAGAAGCCCAGAGCCCCAGTGTGCTTAGGCCTACAAAAGCGCTTCCAAGGAAGAGTGCTGGCTAGCAACAGCTTTCAGTGCTGGCACTTTTCATCTCTGAGCAATTGCTCGATGTTTGCAATTTCTCAGCTCGTGTCTACGAGACGGAAAGAGAAGGACCGTGACGTTTGGTGCGTATAGAAGCGCAAAGCCCCAGTGTTACTGCGCCTGTGAAAGAGCTTCCAAGGAAGGGTGCTGGCTAGCAACAGCTTTCAGTGCTGGCACTTTTCATCTCTGAGCAATTGCTCGACGTTTGCAATTTCTCAGCTCGTGTCTATGAGACGGAAAGAGAATGACCGTGACGTTTGGTGGCTACAGAAGCGCAAAGCCCCAGTGTTGCTGCGCCTGTGAAAGCGCTTCCAAGGAAGGGTGCTGGCTAGCAAGAGCTTTCAGTGCTGGCACTTTTCATCTCTGAGCAATTGCTCGACGTTTGCAATTTCTCACCTGAGCTCTCTTTAGAGTGCGCGAGAGGATGAGCAGAAGATTAGGTGTCTAAAGAAGCCCAAGAGCCCCAGTGTTCTTAGGCCTACAAAAGCGCTTCCAAGGTAGGGGGCTGGCTAGCAACAGCTTTCAGTGCTGGCACTTTTCATCTCTGAGCAATTGCTCGATGTTTGCAATTTCTCAGCTCGTGTCTACGAGACGGAAAGAGAATGACCGTGACGTTTGGTGGCTAGAAAAGCGCAAAGCCCCAGTGTTCCTGCGCCTGTGAAAGCGCTTCCAAGGAAGGGTGCTGGCTAGCAAGAGCTTTCAGTGCTGGCACTTTTCCTCTCTGAGCAATTGCTCGACGTTTGCAATTTCTCACCTGAGCTCTCTTTAGAGTGCGCGAGAGGATGAGCAGAAGAGTAGGTGGCTAGAGAAGCCCAGAGCCCCAGTGTTCTTAGGTCTACAAAAGCGCTTCCAAGGAAGGGTGCTGGCTAGCAAGAGCTTTCAGTGCTGGCACTTTTCATCTCTGAGCAATTGCTCGACGTTTGCAATTTCTCACCTGAGCTCTCTTTAGAGTGCGCGAGAGGATGAGCAGAAGATTAGGTGGCTAGAGAAGCCCAGAGCCCCAGTGTTCTTAGGTCTACAAAAGCGCTTCCAAGGAAGTGGGCTGGCTAGCAACAGCTTTCAGTGCTGGCACTTTTCATCTCTGAGCAATTGCTCGACGTTTGCAATTTCTCAGCTCGTGTCTACGAGACGGAAAGAGAAGGACCGTGATGTTTGGTGGCTAGAGAAGCGCAAAGCCCCAGTGTTGCTGCACCTGTGAAAGCGCTTCCAAGGAAGGGTGCTGGCTAGCAACAGCTTTCAGTGCTGGCACTTTTCCTCTCTGAGCAATTGCTCGACGTTTGCAATTTCTCACCTGAGCTCTCTTTAGAGTGCGCGAGAGGATGAGCAGAAGATGAGGTGGCTAGAGAAGCCCAGAGCCCCAGTGTGCTTAGGCCTACAAAAGCGCTTCCAAGGAAGGGTGCTGGCTAGCAAGAGCTTTCAGTGCTGGCACTTTTCATCTCTGAGCAATTGCTGGACGTTTGCAATTTCTCAGCTCGTGTCTACGAGACAGAAAGAGAATGACAGTGACGTTTGGTGGCTAGAGAAGCGCAAAGCCCCAGTGTTGCTGCACCTGTGAAATCGCTTCCAAGGAAGGGTGCTGGCTAGCAAGAGCTTTCAGTGCTGGCACTTTTCATCTCTGAGCAATTGCTCGACGTTTGCAATTTCTCAGCTCGTGTCTACGAGACGGAAAGAGAAGGACCGTGACGTTTGGTGCGTATAGAAGCGCAAAGCCCCAGTGTTCCTGCGCCTGTGAAAGCGCTTCCAAGGAAGGGTGCTGGCTAGCAAGAGCTTTCAGTGCTGGCACTTTTCATCTCTGAGCAATTGCTCGACGTTTGCAATTTCTCACCTGAGCTCTCTTTAGAGTGTGCGAGAGGATGAGCAGAAGATTAGGTGGCTAGAGAAGCCCAGAGCCCCAGTGTTCTTAGGCCTACAAAAGCGCTTCCAAGGAAGGGTGCTGGCTAGCAACAGCTTTCAGTGCTGGCACTTTTCCTCTCTGAGCAATTGCTCGATGTTTGCAATTTCTCAGCTCGTGTCTACGAGACGGAAAGAGAAGGACCGTGACGTTTGGTGGGTAGAGAAGCGCAAAGGCCCAGTGTTGCTGCGCCTGTGAAAGCGCTTCCAAGGAAGGGTGCTGGCTAGCAACAGCTTTCAGTGCTGGCACTTTTCATCTCTGAGCAATTGCTCGACGTTTGCAATTTCTCACCTGAGCTCTCTTTAGACTGCGCGAGAGGATGAGCAGAAGATGAGGTGGCTAGAGAAGCCCAGAGCCCCAGTGTTCTTAGGCCTACAAAAGCGCTTCCAAGGAAGGGTGCTGGCTAGCAAGAGCTTTCAGTGCTGGCACTTTTCATCTCTGAGCAATTGCTCGACGTTTGCAATTTCTCAGCTCGTGTCTACGAGACGGAAAGAGAAGGACCGTGACGATTGGTGCGTATAGAAGCGCAAAGCCCCAGTGTTCCTGCGCCTGTGAAAGCGCTTCCAAGGAAGGGTGCTGGCTAGCAACAGCTTTCAGTGCTGGCACTTTTCATCTCTGAGCAATTGCTCGACGTTTGCAATTTCTCACCTGAGCTCTCTTTAGAGTGCGCGAGAGGATGAGCAGAAGATTAGGTGGCTAGAGAAGCCCAGAGCCCCAGTGTGCTTAGGCCTACAAAAGCGCTTCCAAGGAAGAGTGCTGGCTAGCAAGAGCTTTCAGTGCTGGCACTTTTCATCTCTGAGCAATTGCTCGACGTTTGCAATTTCTCAGCTCGTGTCTACAAGACGGAAAGAGAAGGACCGTGACGTTTGGTGCGTATAGAAGCGCAAAGCCCCAGTGTTGCTGCGCCTGTGAAAGTGCTTCCAAGGAAGGGTGCTGGCTAGCAACAGCTTTCAGTGCTGGCACTTTTCATCTCTGAGCAATTGCTCGACGTTTGCAATTTCTCACCTGAGCTCTCTTTAGAGTGCGCGAGAGGCTGAGCAGAAGATTAGGTGGCTAGAGAAGCCCAGAGCCCCAGTGTTCTTAGGCCTACAAAAGCGCTTCCAAGGAAGGGTGCTGGCTAGCAAGAGCTTTCAGTGCTGGCACTTTTCATCTCTGAGCAATTGCTCGACGTTTGCAATTTCTCAGCTCGTGTCTACGAGACGGAAAGAGAAGGACCGTGACGATTGGTGCGTATAGAAGCGCAAAGCCCCAGTGTTCCTGCGCCTGTGAAAGCGCTTCCAAGGAAGGGTGCTGGCTAGCAAGAGCTTTCAGTGCTGGCACTTTTCATCTCTGAGCAATTGCTCGATGTTTGCAATTTCTCACCTGAGCTCTCTTTAGAGTGTGCGAGAGGATGAGCAGAAGATTAGGTGGCTAGAGAAGCCCAAGAGCCCCAGTGTTCTTAGGCCTACAAAAGCGCTTCCAAGGAAGGGTGCTGGCTAGCAAGAGCTTTCAGTGCTGGCACTTTTCCTCTCTGAGCAATTGCTCGACGTTTGCAATTTCTCAGCTCGTGTCTACGAGACGGAAAGAGAAGGACCGTGACGTTTGGTGGGTAGAGAAGCGCAAAGGCCCAGTGTTGCTGCGCCTGTGAAAGCGCTTCCAAGGAAGGGTGCTGGCTAGCAAGAGCTTTCAGTGCTGGCACTTTTCATCTCTGAGCAATTGCTCGACGTTTGCAATTTCTCACCTGATCTCTCTTTAGAGTGCGCGAGAGGATGAGCAGAAGATTAGGTGGCTAGAGAAGCCCAGAGCCCCAGTGTGCTTAGGCCTACAAAAGCGCTTCCAAGGAAGAGTGCTGGCTAGCAAGAGCTTTCAGTGCTGGCACTTTTCATCTCTGAGCAATTGCTCGACGTTTGCAATTTCTCAGCTCGTGTCTACAAGACGGAAAGAGAAGGACCGTGACGTTTGGTGCGTATAGAAGCGCAAAGCCCCAGTGTTGCTGCGCCTGTGAAAGCGCTTCCAAGGAAGGGTGCTGGCTAGCAAGAGCTTTCAGTGCTGGCACTTTTCATCTCTGAGCAATTGCTCGACGTTTGCAATTTCTCACCTGAGCTCTCTTTAGAGTGCGCGAGAGGATGAGCAGAAGATGAGGTGGCTAGAGAAGCCCAGAGCCCCAGTGTGCTTAGGCCTACAAAAGCGCTTCCAAGGAAGGGGGCTGGCTAGCAAGAGCTTTCAGTGCTGGCACTTTTCATCTCTGAGCAATTGCTCGACGTTTGCAATTTCTCAGCTCGTGTCTACGAGACGGACAGAGAATGACTGTGACGTTTGGTGGCTAGAAAAGCGCAAAGCCCCAGTGTTGCTGCGCCTGTGAAAGCGCTTCCAAGGAAGGGTGCTGGCTAGCAAGAGCTTTCAGTGCTGGCACTTTTCATCTCTGAGCAATTGCTCGACGTTTGCAATTTCTCACCTGAGCTCTCTTTAGAGTGCGCGAGAGGATGAGCAGAAGATTAGGTGTCTAAAGAAGCCCAGAGCCCCAGTGTTCTTAGGCCTACAAAAGCGCTTCCAAGGAAGGGTGCTGGCTAGCAAGAGCTTTCAGTGCTGGCACTTTTCATCTCTGAGCAATTGCTCGACGTTTGCAATTTCTCAGCTCGTGTCTACGAGACGGAAAGAGAAGGACCGTGACGTTTGGTGGCTAGAGAAGCGCAAAGCCCCAGTGTTGCTGCGCCTGTGAAAGCGCTTCCAAGGAAGGGTGCTGGCTAGCAAGAGCTTTCAGTGCTGGCACTTTTCATCTCTGAGCAATTGCTCGACGTTTGCAATTTCTCACCTGAGCTCTCTTTAGAGTGCGCGAGAGGATGAGCAGAAGATTAGGTGGCTAGAGAAGCCCAGAGCCCCAGTGTGCTTAGGCCTACAAAAGCGCTTCCAAGGAAGAGTGCTGGCTAGCAACAGCTTTCAGTGCTGGCACTTTTCATCTCTGAGCAATTGCTCGACGTTTGCAATTTCTCAGCTCGTGTCTACGAGACGGAAAGAGAAGGACCGTGACGTTTGGTGCGTATAGAAGCGCAAAGCCCCAGTGTTACTGCGCCTGTGAAAGAGCTTCCAAGGAAGGGTGCTGGCTAGCAAGAGCTTTCAGTGCTGGCACTTTTCATCTCTGAGCAATTGCTCGACGTTTGCAATTTCTCAGCTCGTGTCTATGAGACGGAAAGAGAATGACCGTGACGTTTGGTGGCTACAGAAGCGCAAAGCCCCAGTGTTGCTGCGCCTGTGAAAGCGCTTCCAAGGAAGGGTGCTGGCTAGCAACAGCTTTCAGTGCTGGCACTTTTCATCTCTGAGCAATTGCTGGACGTTTGCAATTTCTCACCTGAGCTCTCTTTAGAGTGCGCGAGAGGATGAGCAGAAGATTAGGTGTCTAAAGAAGCCCAAGAGCCCCAGTGTTCTTAGGCCTACAAAAGCGCTTCCAAGGAAGGGGGCTGGCTAGCAACAGCTTTCAGTGCTGGCACTTTTCATCTCTGAGCAATTGCTCGATGTTTGCAATTTCTCAGCTCGTGTCTACGAGACGGAAAGAGAATGACCGTGACGTTTGGTGGCTAGAAAAGCGCAAAGCCCCAGTGTTGCTGCGCCTGTGAAAGCGCTTCCAAGGAAGGGTGCTGGCTAGCAACAGCTTTCAGTGCTGGCACTTTTCCTCTCTGAGCAATTGCTCGACGTTTGCAATTTCTCACCTGAGCTCTCTTTAGAGTGCGCGAGAGGATGAGCAGAAGAGTAGGTGGCTAGAGAAGCCCAGAGCCCCAGTGTTCTTAGGTCTACAAAAGCGCTTCCAAGGAAGGGTGCTGGCTAGCAAGAGCTTTCAGTGCTGGCACTTTTCATCTCTGAGCAATTGCTCGACGTTTGCAATTTCTCACCTGAGGTCTCTTTAGAGTGCGCGAGAGGATGAGCAGAAGATTAGGTGGCTAGAGAAGCCCAGAGCCCCAGTGTTCTTAGGTCTACAAAAGCGCTTCCAAGGAAGGGGGCTGGCTAGCAACAGCTTTCAGTGCTGGCACTTTTCATCTCTGAGCAATTGCTCGACGTTTGCAATTTCTCAGCTCGTGTCTACGAGACGGAAAGAGAAGGACCGTGATGTTTGGTGGGTAGAGAAGCGCAAAGCCCCAGTGTTGCTGCACCTGTGAAAGCGCTTCCAAGGAAGGGTGCTGGCTAGCAACAGCTTTCAGTGCTGGCACTTTTCCTCTCTGAGCAATTGCTCGACGTTTGCAATTTCTCACCTGAGCTCTCTTTAGAGTGCGCGAGAGGATGAGCAGAAGATGAGGTGGCTAGAGAAGCCCAGAGCCCCAGTGTGCTTAGGCCTACAAAAGCGCTTCCAAGGAAGGGTGCTGGCTAGCAAGAGCTTTCAGTGCTGGCACTTTTCATCTCTGAGCAATTGCTGGACGTTTGCAATTTCTCAGCTCGTGTCTACGAGACAGAAAGAGAATGACAGTGACGTTTGGTGGCTAGAGAAGCGCAAAGCCCCAGTGTTGCTGCACCTGTGAAATCGCTTCCAAGGAAGGGTGCTGGCTAGCAAGAGCTTTCAGTGCTGGCACTTTTCATCTCTGAGCAATTGCTCGACGTTTGCAATTTCTCAGCTCGTGTCTACGAGACGGAAAGAGAAGGACCGTGACGTTTGGTGGGTAGAGAAGCGCAAAGCCCCAGTGTTCCTGCGCCTGTGAAAGCGCTTCCAAGGAAGGGTGCTGGCTAGCAAGAGCTTTCAGTGCTGGCACTTTTCATCTCTGAGCAATTGCTCGACGTTTGCAATTTCTCACCTGAGCTCTCTTTAGAGTGTGCGAGAGGATGAGCAGAAGATTAGGTGGCTAGAGAAGCCCAGAGCCCCAGTGTTCTTAGGCCTACAAAAGCGCTTCCAAGGAAGGGGGCTGGCTAGCAACAGCTTTCAGTGCTGGCACTTTTCCTCTCTGAGCAATTGCTCGATGTTTGCAATTTCTCAGCTCGTGTCTACGAGACGGAAAGAGAAGGACCGTGACGTTTGGTGGGTAGAGAAGCGCAAAGGCCCAGTGTTGCTGCGCCTGTGAAAGCGCTTCCAAGGAAGGGTGCTGGCTAGCAAGAGCTTTCAGTGCTGGCACTTTTCATCTCTGAGCAATTGCTCGACGTTTGCAATTTCTCACCTGAGCTCTCTTTAGAGTGCGCGAGAGGATGAGCAGAAGATTAGGTGGCTAGAGAAGCCCAGAGCCCCAGTGTTCTTAGGCCTACAAAAGCGCTTCCAAGGAAGGGTGCTGGCTAGCAAGAGCTTTCAGTGCTGGCACTTTTCATCTCTGAGCAATTGCTCGACGTTTGCAATTTCTCAGCTCGTGTCTACGAGACGGAAAGAGAAGGACCGTGACGATTGGTGCGTATAGAAGCGCAAAGCCCCAGTGTTCCTGCGCCTGTGAAAGCGCTTCCAAGGAAGGGTGCTGGCTAGCAAGAGCTTTCAGTGCTGGCACTTTTCATCTCTGAGCAATTGCTCGACGTTTGCAATTTCTCACCTGAGCTCTCTTTAGAGTGCGCGAGAGGATGAGCAGAAGATTAGGTGGCTAGAGAAGCCCAGAGCCCCAGTGTGCTTAGGCCTACAAAAGCGCTTCCAAGGAAGAGTGCTGGCTAGCAAGAGCTTTCAGTGCTGGCACTTTTCATCTCTGAGCAATTGCTCGACGTTTGCAATTTCTCAGCTCGTGTCTACGAGACGGAAAGAGAAGGACCGTGACGTTTGGTGCGTATAGAAGCGCAAAGCCCCAGTGTTGCTGCGCCTGTGAAAGCGCTTCCAAGGAAGGGTGCTGGCTAGCAAGAGCTTTCAGTGCTGGCACTTTTCATCTCTGAGCAATTGCTCGACGTTTGCAATTTCTCACCTGAGCTCTCTTTAGAGTGCGCGAGAGGATGAGCAGAAGATGAGGTGGCTAGAGAAGCCCAGAGCCCCAGTGTGCTTAGGCCTACAAAAGCGCTTCCAAGGAAGGGTGCTGGCTAGCAACAGCTTTCAGTGCTGGCACTTTTCATCTCTGAGCAATTGCTGGACGTTTGCAATTTCTCAGCTCGTGTCTACGAGACAGAAAGAGAATGACAGTGACGTTTGGTGGCTAGAGAAGCGCAAAGCCCCAGTGTTGCTGCACCTGTGAAATCGCTTCCAAGGAAGGGTGCTGGCTAGCAAGAGCTTTCAGTGCTGGCACTTTTCATCTCTGAGCAATTGCTCGACGTTTGCAATTTCTCAGCTCGTGTCTACGAGACGGAAAGAGAAGGACCGTGACGTTTGGTGCGTATAGAAGCGCAAAGCCCCAGTGTTCCTGCGCCTGTGAAAGCGCTTCCAAGGAAGGGTGCTGGCTAGCAAGAGCTTTCAGTGCTGGCACTTTTCATCTCTGAGCAATTGCTCGACGTTTGCAATTTCTCACCTGAGCTCTCTTTAGAGTGTGCGAGAGGATGAGCAGAAGATTAGGTGGCTAGAGAAGCCCAGAGCCCCAGTGTTCTTAGGCCTACAAAAGCGCTTCCAAGGAAGGGGGCTGGCTAGCAACAGCTTTCAGTGCTGGCACTTTTCCTCTCTGAGCAATTGCTCGATGTTTGCAATTTCTCAGCTCGTGTCTACGAGACGGAAAGAGAAGGACCGTGACGTTTGGTGGGTAGAGAAGCGCAAAGGCCCAGTGTTGCTGCGCCTGTGAAAGCGCTTCCAAGGAAGGGTGCTGGCTAGCAACAGCTTTCAGTGCTGGCACTTTTCATCTCTGAGCAATTGCTCGACGTTTGCAATTTCTCACCTGAGCTCTCTTTAGAGTGCGCGAGAGGATGAGCAGAAGATTAGGTGGCTAGAGAAGCCCAGAGCCCCAGTGTTCTTAGGCCTACAAAAGCGCTTCCAAGGAAGGGTGCTGGCTAGCAAGAGCTTTCAGTGCTGGCACTTTTCATCTCTGAGCAATTGCTCGACGTTTGCAATTTCTCAGCTCGTGTCTACGAGACGGAAAGAGAAGGACCGTGACGATTGGTGCGTATAGAAGCGCAAAGCCCCAGTGTTCCTGCGCCTGTGAAAGCGCTTCCAAGGAAGGGTGCTGGCTAGCAAGAGCTTTCAGTGCTGGCACTTTTCATCTCTGAGCAATTGCTCGACGTTTGCAATTTCTCACCTGATCTCTCTTTAGAGTGCGCGAGAGGATGAGCAGAAGATTAGGTGGCTAGAGAAGCCCAGAGCCCCAGTGTGCTTAGGCCTACAAAAGCGCTTCCAAGGAAGAGTGCTGGCTAGCAAGAGCTTTCAGTGCTGGCACTTTTCATCTCTGAGCAATTGCTCGACGTTTGCAATTTCTCAGCTCGTGTCTACAAGACGGAAAGAGAAGGACCGTGACGTTTGGTGCGTATAGAAGCGCAAAGCCCCAGTGTTGCTGCGCCTGTGAAAGCGCTTCCAAGGAAGGGTGCTGGCTAGCAACAGCTTTCAGTGCTGGCACTTTTCATCTCTGAGCAATTGCTCGACGTTTGCAATTTCTCACCTGAGCTCTCTTTAGAGTGCGCGAGAGGCTGAGCAGAAGATTAGGTGGCTAGAGAAGCCCAGAGCCCCAGTGTTCTTAGGCCTACAAAAGCGCTTCCAAGGAAGGGTGCTGGCTAGCAAGAGCTTTCAGTGCTGGCACTTTTCATCTCTGAGCAATTGCTCGACGTTTGCAATTTCTCAGCTTGTGTCTACGAGACGGAAAGAGAAGGACCGTGACGATTGGTGCGTATAGAAGCGCAAAGCCCCAGTGTTGCTGCGCCTGTGAAAGCGCTTCCAAGGAAGGGTGCTGGCTAGCAAGAGCTTTCAGTGCTGGCACTTTTCATCTCTGAGCAATTGCTCGATGTTTGCAATTTCTCACCTGAGCTCTCTTTAGAGTGCGCGAGAGGATGAGCAGAAGATTAGGTGGCTAGAGAAGCCCAAGAGCCCCAGTGTTCTTAGGCCTACAAAAGCGCTTCCAAGGAAGGGTGCTGGCTAGCAACAGCTTTCAGTGCTGGCACTTTTCCTCTCTGAGCAATTGCTCGATGTTTGCAATTTCTCAGCTCGTGTCTACGAGACGGAAAGAGAAGGACCGTGACGTTTGGTGGGTAGAGAAGCGCAAAGGCCCAGTGTTGCTGCGCCTGTGAAAGCGCTTCCAAGGAAGGGTGCTGGCTAGCAAGAGCTTTCAGTGCTGGCACTTTTCATCTCTGAGCAATTGCTCGACGTTTGCAATTTCTCACCTGATCTCTCTTTAGAGTGCGCGAGAGGATGAGCAGAAGATTAGGTGGCTAGAGAAGCCCAGAGCCCCAGTGTGCTTAGGCCTACAAAAGCGCTTCCAAGGAAGAGTGCTGGCTAGCAAGAGCTTTCAGTGCTGGCACTTTTCATCTCTGAGCAATTGCTCGACGTTTGCAATTTCTCAGCTCGTGTCTACAAGACGGAAAGAGAAGGACCGTGACGTTTGGTGCGTATAGAAGCGCAAAGCCCCAGTGTTGCTGCGCCTGTGAAAGCGCTTCCAAGGAAGGGTGCTGGCTAGCAACAGCTTTCAGTGCTGGCACTTTTCATCTCTGAGCAATTGCTCGACGTTTGCAATTTCTCACCTGAGCTCTCTTTAGAGTGCGCGAGAGGATGAGCAGAAGATGAGGTGGCTAGAGAAGCCCAGAGCCCCAGTGTGCTTAGGCCTACAAAAGCGCTTCCAAGGAAGGGTGCTGGCTAGCAACAGCTTTCAGTGCTGGCACTTTTCATCTCTGAGCAATTGCTCGACGTTTGCAATTTCTCAGCTCGTGTCTACGAGACGGAAAGAGAATGACCGTGACGATTGGTGCGTATAGAAGCGCAAAGCCCCAGTGTTCCTGCGCCTGTGAAAGAGCTTCCAAGGAAGGGTGCTGGCTAGCAAGAGCTTTCAGTGCTGGCACTTTTCATCTCTGAGCAATTGCTCGACGTTTGCAATTTCTCACCTGAGCTCTCTTTAGAGTGCGCGAGAGGATGAGCAGAAGATTAGGTGTCTAAAGAAGCCCAGAGCCCCAGTGTTCTTAGGCCTACAAAAGCGCTTCCAAGGAAGGGTGCTGGCTAGCAAGAGCTTTCAGTGCTGGCACTTTTCATCTCTGAGCAATTGCTCGACGTTTGCAATTTCTCAGCTCGTGTCTACGAGACGGAAAGAGAAGGACCGTGACGTTTGGTGGCTAGAGAAGCGCAAAGCCCCAGTGTTGCTGCGCCTGTGAAAGCGCTTCCAAGGAAGGGTGCTGGCTAGCAAGAGCTTTCAGTGCTGGCACTTTTCATCTCTGAGCAATTGCTCGATGTTTGCAATTTCTCACCTGAGCTCTCTTTAGAGTGCGCGAGAGGATGAGCAGAAGATTAGGTGGCTAGAGAAGCCCAAGAGCCCCAGTGTTCTTAGGCCTACAAAAGCGCTTCCAAGGAAGGGGGCTGGCTAGCAACAGCTTTCAGTGCTGGCACTTTTCCTCTCTGAGCAATTGCTCGATGTTTGCAATTTCTCAGCTCGTGTCTACGAGACGGAAAGAGAAGGACCGTGACGTTTGGTGGGTAGAGAAGCGCAAAGGCCCAGTGTTGCTGCGCCTGTGAAAGCGCTTCCAAGGAAGGGTGCTGGCTAGCAACAGCTTTCAGTGCTGGCACTTTTCATCTCTGAGCAATTGCTCGACGTTTGCAATTTCTCACCTGAGCTCTCTTTAGAGTGCGCGAGAGGATGAGCAGAAGATGAGGTGGCTAGAGAAGCCCAGAGCCCCAGTGTTCTTAGGCCTACAAAAGCGCTTCCAAGGAAGGGTGCTGGCTAGCAAGAGCTTTCAGTGCTGGCACTTTTCATCTCTGAGCAATTGCTCGACGTTTGCAATTTCTCAGCTCGTGTCTACGAGACGGAAAGAGAAGGACCGTGACGATTGGTGCGTATAGAAGCGCAAAGCCCCAGTGTTCCTGCGCCTGTGAAAGCGCTTCCAAGGAAGGGTGCTGGCTAGCAAGAGCTTTCAGTGCTGGCACTTTTCATCTCTGAGCAATTGCTCGACGTTTGCAATTTCTCACCTGATCTCTCTTTAGAGTGCGCGAGAGGATGAGCAGAAGATTAGGTGGCTAGAGAAGCCCAGAGCCCCAGTGTGCTTAGGCCTACAAAAGCGCTTCCAAGGAAGAGTGCTGGCTAGCAAGAGCTTTCAGTGCTGGCACTTTTCATCTCTGAGCAATTGCTCGACGTTTGCAATTTCTCAGCTCGTGTCTACAAGACGGAAAGAGAAGGACCGTGACGTTTGGTGCGTATAGAAGCGCAAAGCCCCAGTGTTGCTGCGCCTGTGAAAGCGCTTCCAAGGAAGGGTGCTGGCTAGCAACAGCTTTCAGTGCTGGCACTTTTCATCTCTGAGCAATTGCTCGACGTTTGCAATTTCTCACCTGAGCTCTCTTTAGAGTGCGCGAGAGGCTGAGCAGAAGATTAGGTGGCTAGAGAAGCCCAGAGCCCCAGTGTTCTTAGGCCTACAAAAGCGCTTCCAAGGAAGGGTGCTGGCTAGCAAGAGCTTTCAGTGCTGGCACTTTTCATCTCTGAGCAATTGCTCGACGTTTGCAATTTCTCAGCTTGTGTCTACGAGACGGAAAGAGAAGGACCGTGACGATTGGTGCGTATAGAAGCGCAAAGCCCCAGTGTTGCTGCGCCTGTGAAAGCGCTTCCAAGGAAGGGTGCTGGCTAGCAAGAGCTTTCAGTGCTGGCACTTTTCATCTCTGAGCAATTGCTCGATGTTTGCAATTTCTCACCTGAGCTCTCTTTAGAGTGCGCGAGAGGATGAGCAGAAGATTAGGTGGCTAGAGAAGCCCAAGAGCCCCAGTGTTCTTAGGCCTACAAAAGCGCTTCCAAGGAAGGGTGCTGGCTAGCAACAGCTTTCAGTGCTGGCACTTTTCCTCTCTGAGCAATTGCTCGATGTTTGCAATTTCTCAGCTCGTGTCTACGAGACGGAAAGAGAAGGACCGTGACGTTTGGTGGGTAGAGAAGCGCAAAGGCCCAGTGTTGCTGCGCCTGTGAAAGCGCTTCCAAGGAAGGGTGCTGGCTAGCAAGAGCTTTCAGTGCTGGCACTTTTCATCTCTGAGCAATTGCTCGACGTTTGCAATTTCTCACCTGATCTCTCTTTAGAGTGCGCGAGAGGATGAGCAGAAGATTAGGTGGCTAGAGAAGCCCAGAGCCCCAGTGTGCTTAGGCCTACAAAAGCGCTTCCAAGGAAGAGTGCTGGCTAGCAAGAGCTTTCAGTGCTGGCACTTTTCATCTCTGAGCAATTGCTCGACGTTTGCAATTTCTCAGCTCGTGTCTACAAGACGGAAAGAGAAGGACCGTGACGTTTGGTGCGTATAGAAGCGCAAAGCCCCAGTGTTGCTGCGCCTGTGAAAGCGCTTCCAAGGAAGGGTGCTGGCTAGCAACAGCTTTCAGTGCTGGCACTTTTCATCTCTGAGCAATTGCTCGACGTTTGCAATTTCTCACCTGAGCTCTCTTTAGAGTGCGCGAGAGGATGAGCAGAAGATGAGGTGGCTAGAGAAGCCCAGAGCCCCAGTGTGCTTAGGCCTACAAAAGCGCTTCCAAGGAAGGGTGCTGGCTAGCAACAGCTTTCAGTGCTGGCACTTTTCATCTCTGAGCAATTGCTCGACGTTTGCAATTTCTCAGCTCGTGTCTACGAGACGGAAAGAGAATGTCCGTGACGATTGGTGCGTATAGAAGCGCAAAGCCCCAGTGTTCCTGCGCCTGTGAAAGAGCTTCCAAGGAAGGGTGCTGGCTAGCAAGAGCTTTCAGTGCTGGCACTTTTCATCTCTGAGCAATTGCTCGACGTTTGCAATTTCTCACCTGAGCTCTCTTTAGAGTGCGCGAGAGGATGAGCAGAAGATTAGGTGTCTAAAGAAGCCCAGAGCCCCAGTGTTCTTAGGCCTACAAAAGCGCTTCCAAGGAAGGGTGCTGGCTAGCAAGAGCTTTCAGTGCTGGCACTTTTCATCTCTGAGCAATTGCTCGACGTTTGCAATTTCTCAGCTCGTGTCTACGAGACGGAAAGAGAAGGACCGTGACGTTTGGTGGCTAGAGAAGCGCAAAGCCCCAGTGTTGCTGCGCCTGTGAAAGCGCTTCCAAGGAAGGGTGCTGGCTAGCAAGAGCTTTCAGTGCTGGCACTTTTCATCTCTGAGCAATTGCTCGACGTTTGCAATTTCTCACCTGAGCTCTCTTTAGAGTGCGCGAGAGGATGAGCAGAAGATTAGGTGGCTAGAGAAGCCC
The DNA here is from genome assembly GCA_037962945.1 of Sarcoramphus papa. NCBI lineage: Eukaryota > Metazoa > Chordata > Aves > Accipitriformes > Cathartidae > Sarcoramphus > Sarcoramphus papa. Next base: position 16,093,730 of record CM075595.1, on the reverse strand, counting down.
AGAGCCCCAGTGTGCTTAGGCCTACAAAAGCGCTTCCAAGGAAGAGTGCTGGCTAGCAACAGCTTTCAGTGCTGGCACTTTTCATCTCTGAGCAATTGCTCGACGTTTGCAATTTCTCAGCTCGTGTCTACGAGACGGAAAGAGAAGGACCGTGACGTTTGGTGCGTATAGAAGCGCAAAGCCCCAGTGTTACTGCGCCTGTGAAAGAGCTTCCAAGGAAGGGTGCTGGCTAGCAACAGCTTTCAGTGCTGGCACTTTTCATCTCTGAGCAATTGCTCGACGTTTGCAATTTCTCAGCTCGTGTCTATGAGACGGAAAGAGAATGACCGTGACGTTTGGTGGCTACAGAAGCGCAAAGCCCCAGTGTTGCTGCGCCTGTGAAAGCGCTTCCAAGGAAGGGTGCTGGCTAGCAACAGCTTTCAGTGCTGGCACTTTTCATCTCTGAGCAATTGCTGGACGTTTGCAATTTCTCACCTGAGCTCTCTTTAGAGTGCGCGAGAGGATGAGCAGAAGATTAGGTGTCTAAAGAAGCCCAAGAGCCCCAGTGTTCTTAGGCCTACAAAAGCGCTTCCAAGGAAGGGGGCTGGCTAGCAACAGCTTTCAGTGCTGGCACTTTTCATCTCTGAGCAATTGCTCGATGTTTGCAATTTCTCAGCTCGTGTCTACGATACGGAAAGAGAATGACCGTGACGTTTGGTGGCTAGAAAAGCGCAAAGCCCCAGTGTTGCTGCGCCTGTGAAAGAGCTTCCAAGGAAGGGTGCTGGCTAGCAAGAGCTTTCAGTGCTGGCACTTTTCCTCTCTGAGCAATTGCTCGACGTTTGCAATTTCTCACCTGAGCTCTCTTTAGAGTGCGCGAGAGGATGAGCAGAAGAGTAGGTGGCTAGAGAAGCCCAGAGCCCCAGTGTTCTTAGGTCTACAAAAGCGCTTCCAAGGAAGGGTGCTGGCTAGCAAGAGCTTTCAGTGCTGGCACTTTTCATCTCTGAGCAATTGCTCGACGTTTGCAATTTCTCACCTGAGGTCTCTTTAGAGTGCGCGAGAGGATGAGCAGAAGATTAGGTGGCTAGAGAAGCCCAGAGCCCCAGTGTTCTTAGGTCTACAAAAGCGCTTCCAAGGAAGGGGGCTGGCTAGCAACAGCTTTCAGTGCTGGCACTTTTCATCTCTGAGCAATTGCTCGACGTTTGCAATTTCTCAGCTCGTGTCTACGAGACGGAAAGAGAAGGACCGTGATGTTTGGTGGGTAGAGAAGCGCAAAGCCCCAGTGTTGCTGCACCTGTGAAAGCGCTTCCAAGGAAGGGTGCTGGCTAGCAAGAGCTTTCAGTGCTGGCACTTTTCATCTCTGAGCAATTGCTCGACGTTTGCAATTTCTCACCTGAGCTCTCTTTAGAGTGCGCGAGAGGATGAGCAGAAGATGAGGTGGCTAGAGAAGCCCAGAGCCCCAGTGTGCTTAGGCCTACAAAAGCGCTTCCAAGGAAGGGTGCTGGCTAGCAACAGCTTTCAGTGCTGGCACTTTTCATCTCTGAGCAATTGCTGGACGTTTGCAATTTCTCAGCTCGTGTCTACGAGACAGAAAGAGAATGACAGTGACGTTTGGTGGCTAGAGAAGCGCAAAGCCCCAGTGTTGCTGCACCTGTGAAATCGCTTCCAAGGAAGGGTGCTGGCTAGCAAGAGCTTTCAGTGCTGGCACTTTTCATCTCTGAGCAATTGCTCGACGTTTGCAATTTCTCAGCTCGTGTCTACGAGACGGAAAGAGAAGGACCGTGACGTTTGGTGCGTATAGAAGCGCAAAGCCCCAGTGTTACTGCGCCTGTGAAAGCGCTTCCAAGGAAGGGTGCTGGCTAGCAAGAGCTTTCAGTGCTGGCACTTTTCATCTCTGAGCAATTGCTCGACGTTTGCAATTTCTCACCTGAGCTCTCTTTAGAGTGTGCGAGAGGATGAGCAGAAGATTAGGTGGCTAGAGAAGCCCAGAGCCCCAGTGTTCTTAGGCCTACAAAAGCGCTTCCAAGGAAGGGTGCTGGCTAGCAACAGCTTTCAGTGCTGGCACTTTTCCTCTCTGAGCAATTGCTCGATGTTTGCAATTTCTCAGCTCGTGTCTACGAGACGGAAAGAGAAGGACCGTGACGTTTGGTGGGTAGAGAAGCGCAAAGGCCCAGTGTTGCTGCGCCTGTGAAAGCGCTTCCAAGGAAGGGTGCTGGCTAGCAACAGCTTTCAGTGCTGGCACTTTTCATCTCTGAGCAATTGCTCGACGTTTGCAATTTCTCACCTGAGCTCTCTTTAGAGTGCGCGAGAGGATGAGCAGAAGATGAGGTGGCTAGAGAAGCCCAGAGCCCCAGTGTTCTTAGGCCTACAAAAGCGCTTCCAAGGAAGGGTGCTGGCTAGCAAGAGCTTTCAGTGCTGGCACTTTTCATCTCTGAGCAATTGCTCGACGTTTGCAATTTCTCAGCTCGTGTCTACGAGACGGAAAGAGAAGGACCGTGACGATTGGTGCGTATAGAAGCGCAAAGCCCCAGTGTTCCTGCGCCTGTGAAAGCGCTTCCAAGGAAGGGTGCTGGCTAGCAAGAGCTTTCAGTGCTGGCACTTTTCATCTCTGAGCAATTGCTCGACGTTTGCAATTTCTCACCTGATCTCTCTTTAGAGTGCGCGAGAGGATGAGCAGAAGATTAGGTGGCTAGAGAAGCCCAGAGCCCCAGTGTGCTTAGGCCTACAAAAGCGCTTCCAAGGAAGAGTGCTGGCTAGCAAGAGCTTTCAGTGCTGGCACTTTTCCTCTCTGAGCAATTGCTCGACGTTTGCAATTTCTCAGCTCGTGTCTACAAGACGGAAAGAGAAGGACCGTGACGTTTGGTGCGTATAGAAGCGCAAAGCCCCAGTGTTGCTGCGCCTGTGAAAGCGCTTCCAAGGAAGGGTGCTGGCTAGCAAGAGCTTTCAGTGCTGGCACTTTTCATCTCTGAGCAATTGCTCGACGTTTGCAATTTCTCACCTGAGCTCTCTTTAGAGTGCGCGAGAGGCTGAGCAGAAGATTAGGTGGCTAGAGAAGCCCAGAGCCCCAGTGTTCTTAGGCCTACAAAAGCGCTTCCAAGGAAGGGTGCTGGCTAGCAAGAGCTTTCAGTGCTGGCACTTTTCATCTCTGAGCAATTGCTCGACGTTTGCAATTTCTCAGCTCGTGTCTACGAGACGGAAAGAGAAGGACCGTGACGATTGGTGCGTATAGAAGCGCAAAGCCCCAGTGTTGCTGCGCCTGTGAAAGCGCTTCCAAGGAAGGGTGCTGGCTAGCAAGAGCTTTCAGTGCTGGCACTTTTCATCTCTGAGCAATTGCTCGATGTTTGCAATTTCTCACCTGAGCTCTCTTTAGAGTGCGCGAGAGGATGAGCAGAAGATTAGGTGGCTAGAGAAGCCCAGAGCCCCAGTGTGCTTAGGCCTACAAAAGCGCTTCCAAGGAAGGGTGCTGGCTAGCAACAGCTTTCAGTGCTGGCACTTTTCATCTCTGAGCAATTGCTCGACGTTTGCAATTTCTCAGCTCGTGTCTACGAGACAGAAAGAGAATGACAGTGACGTTTGGTGGGTAGAGAAGCGCAAAGCCCCAGTGTTGCTGCACCTGTGAAAGCGCTTCCAAGGAAGGGTGCTGGCTAGCAAGAGCTTTCAGTGCTGGCACTTTTCATCTCTGAGCAATTGCTCGACGTTTGCAATTTCTCAGCTCGTGTCTACGAGACGGAAAGAGAAGGACCGTGACGTTTGGTGCGTATAGAAGCGCAAAGCCCCAGTGTTACTGCGCCTGTGAAAGCGCTTCCAAGGAAGGGTGCTGGCTAGCAACAGCTTTCAGTGCTGGCACTTTTCATCTCTGAGCAATTGATCGACGTTTGCAATTTCTCACCTGAGCTCTCTTTAGAGTGCGCGAGAGGATGAGCAGAAGATTAGGTGGCTAGAGAAGCCCAGAGCCCCAGTGTGCTTAGGCCTACAAAAGCGCTTCCAAGGAAGGGTGCTGGCTAGCAACAGCTTTCAGTGCTGGCACTTTTCATCTCTGAGCAATTGCTCGATGTTTGCAATTTCTCAGCTCGTGTCTACGAGACGGAAATAGAATGACCGTGACGTTTGGTGCGTATAGAAGCGCAAAGCCCCAGTGTTGCTGCGCCTGTGAAAGCGCTTCCAAGGAAGGGTGCTGGCTAGCAACAGCTTTCAGTGCTGGCACTTTTCATCTCTGAGCAATTGCTCGACGTTTGCAATTTCTCACCTGAGCTCTCTTTAGAGTGCGCGAGAGGATGAGCAGAAGATTAGGTGTCTAAAGAAGCCCAGAGCCCCAGTGTTCTTAGGCCTACAAAAGCGCTTCCAAGGAAGGGTGCTGGCTAGCAACAGCTTTCAGTGCTGGCACTTTTCATCTCTGAGCAATTGCTCGACGTTTGCAATTTCTCAGCTCGTGTCTACGAGACGGAAAGAGAAGGACCGTGACGTTTGGTGGCTAGAAAAGCGCAAAGCCCCAGTGTTGCTGCGCCTGTGAAAGCGCTTCCAAGGAAGGGTGCTGGCTAGCAACAGCTTTCAGTGCTGGCACTTTTCATCTCTGAGCAATTGCTCGACCTTTGCAATTTCTCAGCTCGTGTCTACGAGACGGAAAGAGAAGGACCGTGACGTTTGGTGGGTAGAGAAGCGCAAAGCCCCAGTGTTGCTGCGCCTGTGAAAGCGCTTCCAAGGAAGGGTGCTGGCTAGCAACAGCTTTCAGTGCTGGCACTTTTCATCTCTGAGCAATTGCTCGACCTTTGCAATTTCTCAGCTCGTGTCTACGAGACGGAAAGAGAAGGACCGTGACGTTTGGTGGGTAGAGAAGCGCAAAGCCCCAGTGTTGCTGCGCCTGTGAAAGCGCTTCCAAGGAAGGGTGCTGGCTAGCAACAGCTTTCAGTGCTGGCACTTTTCATCTCTGAGCAATTGCTCGATGTTTTCAATTTCTCAGCTCGTGTCTACGAGAGAGAAAGAGAATGACAGTGACGTTTGGTGGCTAGAGAAGCGCAAAGCCCCAGTGTTGCTGCACCTGTGAAAGCGCTTCCAAGGAAGGGTGCTGGCTAGCAAGAGCTTTCAGTGCTGGCACTTTTCATCTCTGAGCAATTGCTCGACGTTTGCAATTTCTCAGCTCGTGTCTACGAGACGGAAAGAGAAGGACCGTGATGTTTGGTGGCTAGAAAAGCGCAAAGCCCCAGTGTTGCTGCGCCTGTGAAAGCGCTTCCAAGGAAGGGTGCTGGCTAGCAAGAGCTTTCAGTGCTGGCACTTTTCCTCTCTGAGCAATTGCTCGACGTTTGCAATTTCTCACCTGAGCTCTCTTTAGAGTGCGCGAGAGGATGAGCAGAAGAGTAGGTGGCTAGAGAAGCCCAGAGCCCCAGTGTTCTTAGGTCTACAAAAGCGCTTCCAAGGAAGGGTGCTGGCTAGCAAGAGCTTTCAGTGCTGGCACTTTTCATCTCTGAGCAATTGCTCGACGTTTGCAATTTCTCACCTGAGGTCTCTTTAGAGTGCGCGAGAGGATGAGCAGAAGATTAGGTGGCTAGAGAAGCCCAGAGCCCCAGTGTTCTTAGGTCTACAAAAGCGCTTCCAAGGAAGGGGGCTGGCTAGCAACAGCTTTCAGTGCTGGCACTTTTCATCTCTGAGCAATTGCTCGACGTTTGCAATTTCTCAGCTCGTGTCTACGAGACGGAAAGAGAAGGACCGTGATGTTTGGTGGGTAGAGAAGCGCAAAGCCCCAGTGTTGCTGCACCTGTGAAAGCGCTTCCAAGGAAGGGTGCTGGCTAGCAAGAGCTTTCAGTGCTGGCACTTTTCCTCTCTGAGCAATTGCTGGACGTTTGCAATTTCTCACCTGAGCTCTCTTTAGAGTGCGCGAGAGGATGAGCAGAAGATGAGGTGGCTAGAGAAGCCCAGAGCCCCAGTGTGCTTAGGCCTACAAAAGCGCTTCCAAGGAAGGGTGCTGGCTAGCAACAGCTTTCAGTGCTGGCACTTTTCATCTCTGAGCAATTGCTGGACGTTTGCAATTTCTCAGCTCGTGTCTACGAGACAGAAAGAGAATGACAGTGACGTTTGGTGGCTAGAGAAGCGCAAAGCCCCAGTGTTGCTGCACCTGTGAAATCGCTTCCAAGGAAGGGTGCTGGCTAGCAAGAGCTTTCAGTGCTGGCACTTTTCATCTCTGAGCAATTGCTCGACGTTTGCAATTTCTCAGCTCGTGTCTACGAGACGGAAAGAGAAGGACCGTGACGTTTGGTGCGTATAGAAGCGCAAAGCCCCAGTGTTCCTGCGCCTGTGAAAGCGCTTCCAAGGAAGGGTGCTGGCTAGCAACAGCTTTCAGTGCTGGCACTTTTCATCTCTGAGCAATTGCTCGATGTTTGCAATTTCTCACCTGAGCTCTCTTTAGAGTGTGCGAGAGGATGAGCAGAAGATTAGGTGGCTAGAGAAGCCCAGAGCCCCAGTGTTCTTAGGCCTACAAAAGCGCTTCCAAGGAAGGGGGCTGGCTAGCAACAGCTTTCAGTGCTGGCACTTTTCCTCTCTGAGCAATTGCTCGACGTTTGCAATTTCTCAGCTCGTGTCTACGAGACGGAAAGAGAAGGACTGTGACGTTTGGTGCGTATAGAAGCGCAAAGCCCCAGTGTTACTGCGCCTGTGAAAGAGCTTCCAAGGAAGGGTGCTGGCTAGCAAGAGCTTTCAGTGCTGGCACTTTTCATCTCTGAGCAATTGCTCGACGTTTGCAATTTCTCACCTGAGCTCTCTTTAGAGTGCGCGAGAGGCTGAGCAGAAGATTAGGTGTCTAAAGAAGCCCAGAGCCCCAGTGTTCTTAGGCCTACAAAAGCGCTTCCAAGGAAGGGGGCTGGCTAGCAAGAGCTTTCAGTGCTGGCACTTTTCATCTCTGAGCAATTGCTCGACGTTTGCAATTTCTCAGCTCGTGTCTACGAGACGGAAAGAGAAGGACCGTGACGTTTGGTGGCTAGAGAAGCGCAAAGCCCCAGTGTTGCTGCGCCTGTGAAAGCGCTTCCAAGGAAGGGTGCTGGCTAGCAACAGCTTTCAGTGCTGGCACTTTTCATCTCTGAGCAATTGCTCGACGTTTGCAATTTCTCACCTGAGCTCTCTTTAGAGTGCGCGAGAGGATGAGCAGAAGATTAGGTGGCTAGAGAAGCCCAGAGCCCCAGTGTGCTTAGGCCTACAAAAGCGCTTCCAAGGAAGAGTGCTGGCTAGCAAGAGCTTTCAGTGCTGGCACTTTTCATCTCTGAGCAATTGCTCGACGTTTGCAATTTCTCAGCTCGTGTCTACGAGACGGAAAGAGAAGGACCGTGACGTTTGGTGCGTATAGAAGCGCAAAGCCCCAGTGTTACTGCGCCTGTGAAAGAGCTTCCAAGGAAGGGTGCTGGCTAGCAAGAGCTTTCAGTGCTGGCACTTTTCATCTCTGAGCAATTGCTCGACGTTTGCAATTTCTCAGCTCGTGTCTATGAGACGGAAAGAGAATGACCGTGTCGGTTGGTGGCTAGAAAAGCGCAAAGCCCCAGTGTTGCTGCGCCTGTGAAAGCGCTTCCAAGGAAGGGTGCTGGCTAGCAACAGCTTTCAGTGCTGGCACTTTTCCTCTCTGAGCAATTGCTGGACGTTTGCAATTTCTCACCTGAGCTCTCTTTAGAGTGCGCGAGAGGATGAGCAGAAGAGTAGGTGGCTAGAGAAGCCCAGAGCCCCAGTGTTCTTAGGTCTACAAAAGCGCTTCCAAGGAAGGGTGCTGGCTAGCAAGAGCTTTCAGTGCTGGCACTTTTCATCTCTGAGCAATTGCTCGACGTTTGCAATTTCTCACCTGAGGTCTCTTTAGAGTGCGCGAGAGGATGAGCAGAAGATGAGGTGGCTAGAGAAGCCCAGAGCCCCAGTGTTCTTAGGTCTACAAAAGCGCTTCCAAGGAAGGGTGCTGGCTAGCAACAGCTTTCAGTGCTGGCACTTTTCATCTCTGAGCAATTGCTCGACGTTTGCAATTTCTCAGCTCGTGTCTACGAGACGGAAAGAGAAGGACCGTGATGTTTGGTGGGTAGAGAAGCGCAAAGCCCCAGTGTTGCTGCACCTGTGAAAGCGCTTCCAAGGAAGGGTGCTGGCTAGCAACAGCTTTCAGTGCTGGCACTTTTCAGCTCTGAGCAATTGCTCGACGTTTGCAATTTCTCACCTGAGCTCTCTTTAGAGTGCGCGAGAGGATGAGCAGAAGATGAGGTGGCTAGAGAAGCCCAGAGCCCCAGTGTGCTTAGGCCTACAAAAGCGCTTCCAAGGAAGGGTGCTGGCTAGCAACAGCTTTCAGTGCTGGCACTTTTCATCTCTGAGCAATTGCTGGACGTTTGCAATTTCTCAGCTCGTGTCTACGAGACAGAAAGAGAATGACAGTGACGTTTGGTGGCTAGAGAAGCGCAAAGCCCCAGTGTTGCTGCACCTGTGAAATCGCTTCCAAGGAAGGGTGCTGGCTAGCAAGAGCTTTCAGTGCTGGCACTTTTCATCTCTGAGCAATTGCTCGACGTTTGCAATTTCTCAGCTCGTGTCTACGAGACGGAAAGAGAAGGACCGTGACGTTTGGTGCGTATAGAAGCGCAAAGCCCCAGTGTTCCTGCGCCTGTGAAAGCGCTTCCAAGGAAGGGTGCTGGCTAGCAAGAGCTTTCAGTGCTGGCACTTTTCATCTCTGAGCAATTGCTCGACGTTTGCAATTTCTCACCTGAGCTCTCTTTAGAGTGTGCGAGAGGATGAGCAGAAGATTAGGTGGCTAGAGAAGCCCAGAGCCCCAGTGTTCTTAGGCCTACAAAAGCGCTTCCAAGGAAGGGTGCTGGCTAGCAACAGCTTTCAGTGCTGGCACTTTTCATCTCTGAGCAATTGCTCGATGTTTGCAATTTCTCAGCTCGTGTCTACGAGATGGAAAGAGAAGGACCGTGACGTTTGGTGGGTAGAGAAGCGCAAAGCCCCAGTGTTGCTGCGCCTGTGAAAGCGCTTCCAAGGAAGGGTGCTGGCTAGCAACAGCTTTCAGTGCTGGCACTTTTCATCTCTGAGCAATTGCTCGACGTTTGCAATTTCTCACCTGATCTCTCTTTAGAGTGCGCGAGAGGATGAGCAGAAGATTAGGTGGCTAGAGAAGCCCAGAGCCCCAGTGTGCTTAGGCCTACAAAAGCGCTTCCAAGGAAGAGTGCTGGCTAGCAAGAGCTTTCAGTGCTGGCACTTTTCATCTCTGAGCAATTGCTCGACGTTTGCAATTTCTCAGCTCGTGTCTACAAGACGGAAAGAGAAGGACCGTGACGTTTGGTGCGTATAGAAGCGCAAAGCCCCAGTGTTGCTGCGCCTGTGAAAGCGCTTCCAAGGAAGGGTGCTGGCTAGCAAGAGCTTTCAGTGCTGGCACTTTTCATCTCTGAGCAATTGCTGGACGTTTGCAATTTCTCACCTGAGCTCTCTTTAGAGTGCGCGAGAGGATGAGCAGAAGATGAGGTGGCTAGAGAAGCCCAGAGCCCCAGTGTGCTTAGGCCTACAAAAGCGCTTCCAAGGAAGGGTGCTGGCTAGCAACAGCTTTCAGTGCTGGCACTTTTCATCTCTGAGCAATTGCTCGACGTTTGCAATTTCTCAGCTCGTGTCTACGAGACGGAAAGAGAAGGACCGTGACGATTGGTGCGTATAGAAGCGCAAAGCCCCAGTGTTCCTGCGCCTGTGAAAGAGCTTCCAAGGAAGGGTGCTGGCTAGCAAGAGCTTTTAGTGCTGGCACTTTTCATCTCTGAGCAATTGCTCGACGTTTGCAATTTCTCACCTGAGCTCTCTTTAGAGTGCGCGAGAGGATGAGCAGAAGATTAGGTGTCTAAAGAAGCCCAGAGCCCCAGTGTTCTTAGGCCTACAAAAGCGCTTCCAAGGAAGGGTGCTGGCTAGCAAGAGCTTTCAGTGCTGGCACTTTTCATCTCTGAGCAATTGCTCGACGTTTGCAATTTCTCAGCTCGTGTCTACGAGACGGAAAGAGAAGGACCGTGACGTTTGGTGGCTAGAGAAGCGCAAAGCCCCAGTGTTGCTGCGCCTGTGAAAGCGCTTCCAAGGAAGGGTGCTGGCTAGCAAGAGCTTTCAGTGCTGGCACTTTTCATCTCTGAGCAATTGCTCGACGTTTGCAATTTCTCACCTGAGCTCTCTTTAGAGTGCGCGAGAGGATGAGCAGAAGATTAGGTGGCTAGAGAAGCCCAGAGCCCCAGTGTGCTTAGGCCTACAAAAGCGCTTCCAAGGAAGGGTGCTGGCTAGCAACAGCTTTCAGTGCTGGCACTTTTCATCTCTGAGCAATTGCTCGACGTTTGCAATTTCTCAGCTCGTGTCTACGAGACGGAAAGAGAAGGACCGTGACGTTTGGTGCGTATAGAAGCGCAAAGCCCCAGTGTTACTGCGCCTGTGAAAGAGCTTCCAAGGAAGGGTGCTGGCTAGCAACAGCTTTCAGTGCTGGCACTTTTCATCTCTGAGCAATTGCTCGACGTTTGCAATTTCTCAGCTCGTGTCTATGAGACGGAAAGAGAATGACCGTGACGTTTGGTGGCTACAGAAGCGCAAAGCCCCAGTGTTGCTGCGCCTGTGAAAGCGCTTCCAAGGAAGGGTGCTGGCTAGCAACAGCTTTCAGTGCTGGCACTTTTCATCTCTGAGCAATTGCTGGACGTTTGCAATTTCTCACCTGAGCTCTCTTTAGAGTGCGCGAGAGGATGAGCAGAAGATTAGGTGTCTAAAGAAGCCCAAGAGCCCCAGTGTGCTTAGGCCTACAAAAGCGCTTCCAAGGAAGGGTGCTGGCTAGCAACAGCTTTCAGTGCTGGCACTTTTCATCTCTGAGCAATTGCTCGATGTTTGCAATTTCTCAGCTCGTGTCTACGAGACGGAAAGAGAATGACCGTGACGTTTGGTGGCTAGAAAACCGCAAAGCCCCAGTGTTGCTGCGCCTGTGAAAGCGCTTCCAAGGAAGGGTGCTGGCTAGCAAGAGCTTTCAGTGCTGGCACTTTTCCTCTCTGAGCAATTGCTCGACGTTTGCAATTTCTCACCTGAGCTCTCTTTAGAGTGCGCGAGAGGATGAGCAGAAGAGTAGGTGGCTAGAGAAGCCCAGAGCCCCAGTGTTCTTAGGTCTACAAAAGCGCTTCCAAGGAAGGGTGCTGGCTAGCAAGAGCTTTCAGTGCTGGCACTTTTCATCTCTGAGCAATTGCTCGACGTTTGCAATTTCTCACCTGAGCTCTCTTTAGAGTGCGCGAGAGGCTGAGCAGAAGATTAGGTGGCTAGAGAAGCCCAGAGCCCCAGTGTTCTTAGGTCTACAAAAGCGCTTCCAAGGAAGGGGGCTGGCTAGCAAGAGCTTTCAGTGCTGGCACTTTTCATCTCTGAGCAATTGCTCGACGTTTGCAATTTCTCAGCTCGTGTCTACGAGACGGAAAGAGAAGGACCGTGATGTTTGGTGGGTAGAGAAGCGCAAAGCCCCAGTGTTGCTGCACCTGTGAAAGCGCTTCCAAGGAAGGGTGCTGGCTAGCAACAGCTTTCAGTGCTGGCACTTTTCCTCTCTGAGCAATTGCTCGACGTTTGCAATTTCTCACCTGAGCTCTCTTTAGAGTGCGCGAGAGGATGAGCAGAAGATGAGGTGGCTAGAGAAGCCCAGAGCCCCAGTGTGCTTAGGCCTACAAAAGCGCTTCCAAGGAAGGGTGCTGGCTAGCAACAGCTTTCAGTGCTGGCACTTTTCATCTCTGAGCAATTGCTGGACGTTTGCAATTTCTCAGCTCGTATCTACGAGACAGAAAGAGAATGACAGTGACGTTTGGTGGCTAGAGAAGCGCAAAGCCCCAGTGTTGCTGCACCTGTGAAATCGCTTCCAAGGAAGGGTGCTGGCTAGCAAGAGCTTTCAGTGCTGGCACTTTTCATCTCTGAGCAATTGCTCGACGTTTGCAATTTCTCAGCTCGTGTCTACGAGACGGAAAGAGAAGGACCGTGACGTTTGGTGCGTATAGAAGCGCAAAGCCCCAGTGTTGCTGCGCCTGTGAAAGCGCTTCCAAGGAAGGGTGCTGGCTAGCAACAGCTTTCAGTGCTGGCACTTTTCATCTCTGAGCAATTGCTCGACGTTTGCAATTTCTCACCTGAGCTCTCTTTAGAGTGTGCGAGAGGATGAGCAGAAGATTAGGTGGCTAGAGAAGCCCAGAGCCCCAGTGTTCTTAGGCCTACAAAAGCGCTTCCAAGGAAGGGTGCTGGCTAGCAACAGCTTTCAGTGCTGGCACTTTTCCTCTCTGAGCAATTGCTCGATGTTTGCAATTTCTCAGCTCGTGTCTACGAGACGGTAAGAGAAGGACCGTGACGTTTGGTGGGTAGAGAAGCGCAAAGGCCCAGTGTTGCTGCGCCTGTGAAAGCGCTTCCAAGGAAGGGTGCTGGCTAGCAACAGCTTTCAGTGCTGGCACTTTTCATCTCTGAGCAATTGCTCGACGTTTGCAATTTCTCACCTGAGCTCTCTTTAGAGTGCGCGAGAGGATGAGCAGAAGATGAGGTGGCTAGAGAAGCCCAGAGCCCCAGTGTTCTTAGGCCTACAAAAGCGCTTCCAAGGAAGGGGGCTGGCTAGCAAGAGCTTTCAGTGCTGGCACTTTTCATCTCTGAGCAATTGCTCGACGTTTGCAATTTCTCAGCTCGTGTCTACGAGACGGAAAGAGAAGGACCGTGACGATTGGTGCGTATAGAAGCGCAAAGCCCCAGTGTTCCTGCGCCTGTGAAAGCGCTTCCAAGGAAGGGTGCTGGCTAGCAAGAGCTTTCAGTGCTGGCACTTTTCATCTCTGAGCAATTGCTCGACGTTTGCAATTTCTCACCTGAGCTCTCTTTAGAGTGCGCGAGAGGATGAGCAGAAGATTAGGTGGCTAGAGAAGCCCAGAGCCCCAGTGTGCTTAGGCCTACAAAAGCGCTTCCAAGGAAGAGTGCTGGCTAGCAAGAGCTTTCAGTGCTGGCACTTTTCATCTCTGAGCAATTGCTCGACGTTTGCAATTTCTCAGCTCGTGTCTACAAGACGGAAAGAGAAGGACCGTGACGTTTGGTGGGTAGAGAAGCGCAAAGCCCCAGTGTTGCTGCGCCTGTGAAAGCGCTTCCAAGGAAGGGTGCTGGCTAGCAACAGCTTTCAGTGCTGGCACTTTTCATCTCTGAGCAATTGCTCGACGTTTGCAATTTCTCACCTGAGCTCTCTTTAGAGTGCGCGAGAGGCTGAGCAGAAGATTAGGTGGCTAGAGAAGCCCAGAGCCCCAGTGTTCTTAGGCCTACAAAAGCGCTTCCAAGGAAGGGTGCTGGCTAGCAAGAGCTTTCAGTGCTGGCACTTTTCATCTCTGAGCAATTGCTCGACGTTTGCAATTTCTCAGCTCGTGTCTACGAGACGGAAAGAGAAGGACCGTGACGATTGGTGCGTATAGAAGCGCAAAGCCCCAGTGTTCCTGCGCCTGTGAAAGCGCTTCCAAGGAAGGGTGCTGGCTAGCAAGAGCTTTCAGTGCTGGCACTTTTCATCTCTGAGCAATTGCTCGATGTTTGCAATTTCTCACCTGAGCTCTCTTTAGAGTGCGCGAGAGGATGAGCAGAAGATTAGGTGGCTAGAGAAGCCCAGAGCCCCAGTGTGCTTAGGCCTACAAAAGCGCTTCCAAGGAAGGGTGCTGGCTAGCAACAGCTTTCAGTGCTGGCACTTTTCATCTCTGAGCAATTGCTCGACGTTTGCAATTTCTCAGCTCGTGTCTACGAGACAGAAAGAGAATGACAGTGACGTTTGGTGGGTAGAGAAGCGCAAAGCCCCAGTGTTGCTGCACCTGTGAAAGCGCTTCCAAGGAAGGGGGCTGGCTAGCAAGAGCTTTCAGTGCTGGCACTTTTCATCTCTGAGCAATTGCTCGACGTTTGCAATTTCTCAGCTCGTGTCTACGAGACGGAAAGAGAATGACCGTGTCGTTTGGTGGCTAGAGAAGCGCAAAGCCCCAGTGTTACTGCGCCTGTGAAAGCGCTTCCAAGGAAGGGTGCTGGCTAGCAACAGCTTTCAGTGCTGGCACTTTTCATCTCTGAGCAATTGCTCGACGTTTGCAATTTCTCACCTGAGCTCTCTTTAGAGTGCGCGAGAGGATGAGCAGAAGATTAGGTGGCTAGAGAAGCCCAGAGCCCCAGTGTGCTTAGGCCTACAAAAGCGCTTCCAAGGAAGGGTGCTGGCTAGCAACAGCTTTCAGTGCTGGCACTTTTCATCTCTGAGCAATTGCTCGATGTTTGCAATTTCTCAGCTCGTGTCTACGAGACGGAAATAGAATGACCGTGACGTTTGGTGCGTATAGAAGCGCAAAGCCCCAGTGTTACTGCGCCTGTGAAAGCGCTTCCAAGGAAGGGTGCTGGCTAGCAACAGCTTTCAGTGCTGGCACTTTTCATCTCTGAGCAATTGCTCGACGTTTGCAATTTCTCACCTGAGCTCTCTTTAGAGTGCGCGAGAGGATGAGCAGAAGATGAGGTGTCTAAAGAAGCCCAGAGCCCCAGTGTTCTTAGGCCTACAAAAGCGCTTCCAAGGAAGGGTGCTGGCTAGCAAGAGCTTTCAGTGCTGGCACTTTTCATCTCTGAGCAATTGCTCGACGTTTGCAATTTCTCAGCTCGTGTCTACGAGACGGAAAGAGAATGACCGTGACGTTTGGTGGCTAGAAAAGCGCAAAGCCCCAGTGTTGCTGCGCCTGTGAAAGCGCTTCCAAGGAAGGGTGCTGGCTAGCAACAGCTTTCAGTGCTGGCACTTTTCATCTCTGAGCAATTGCTCGACCTTTGCAATTTCTCAGCTCGTGTCTACGAGACGGAAAGAGAAGGACCGTGACGTTTGGTGGGTAGAGAAGCGCAAAGCCCCAGTGTTGCTGCGCCTGTGAAAGCGCTTCCAAGGAAGGGTGCTGGCTAGCAACAGCTTTCAGTGCTGGCACTTTTCATCTCTGAGCAATTGCTCGATGTTTTCAATTTCTCAGCTCGTGTCTACGAGACAGAAAGAGAATGACAGTGACGTTTGGTGGCTAGAGAAGCGCAAAGCCCCAGTGTTGCTGCACCTGTGAAAGCGCTTCCAAGGAAGGGTGCTGGCTAGCAAGAGCTTTCAGTGCTGGCACTTTTCATCTCTGAGCAATTGCTCGACGTTTGCAATTTCTCAGCTCGTGTCTACGAGACGGAAAGAGAAGGACCGTGATGTTTGGTGGCTAGAGAAGCGCAAAGCCCCAGTGTTGCTGCGCCTGTGAAAGCGCTTCCAAGGAAGGGTGCTGGCTAGCAAGAGCTTTCAGTGCTGGCACTTTTCATCTCCGAGCAATTGCTCGACGTTTGCAATTTCTCACCTGAGCTCTCTTTAGAGTGCGCGAGAGGATGAGCAGAAGATTAGGTGGCTAGAGAAGCCCAGAGCCCCAGTGTTCTTAGGCCTACAAAAGCGCTTCCAAGGAAGGGGGCTGGCTAGCAAGAGCTTTCAGTGCTGGCACTTTTCATCTCTGAGCAATTGCTCGACGTTTGCAATTTCTCAGCTCGTGTCTACGAGACGGAAAGAGAAGGACCGTGACGTTTGGTGGCTAGAGAAGCGCAAAGCCCCAGTGTTGCTGCGCCTGTGAAAGCGCTTCCAAGGAAGGGTGCTGGCTAGCAAGAGCTTTCAGTGCTGGCACTTTTCATCTCTGAGCAATTGCTTGACGTTTGCAATTTCTCACCTGAGCTCTCTTTAGAGTGCGCGAGAGGATGAGCAGAAGATTAGGTGGCTAGAGAAGCCCAGAGCCCCAGTGTGCTTAGGCCTACAAAAGCGCTTCCAAGGAAGGGTGCTGGCTAGCAACAGCTTTCAGTGCTGGCACTTTTCATCTCTGAGCAATTGCTCGATGTTTTCAATTTCTCAGCTCGTGTCTACGAGAGAGAAAGAGAATGACAGTGACGTTTGGTGGCTAGAGAAGCGCAAAGCCCCAGTGTTGCTGCACCTGTGAAAGCGCTTCCAAGGAAGGGTGCTGGCTAGCAAGAGCTTTCAGTGCTGGCACTTTTCATCTCTGAGCAATTGCTCGACGTTTGCAATTTCTCACCTGAGCTCTCTTTAGAGTGCGCGAGAGGATGAGCAGAAGATGAGGTGGCTAGAGAAGCCCAGAGCCCCAGTGTGCTTAGGCCTACAAAAGCGCTTCCAAGGAAGGGGGCTGGCTAGCAAGAGCTTTCAGTGCTGGCACTTTTCATCTCTGAGCAATTGCTCGATGTTTGCAATTTCTCAGCTCGTGTCTACGAGACAGAAAGAGAATGACCGTGACGTTTGGTGGGTAGAGAAGCGCAAAGCCCCAGTGTTGCTGCGCCTGTGAAAGCGCTTCCAAGGAAGGGTGCTGGCTAGCAAGAGCTTTCAGTGCTGGCACTTTTCCTCTCTGAGCAATTGCTCGACGTTTGCAATTTCTCAGCTCGTGTCTACGAGACGGAAAGAGAAGGACCGTGACGTTTGGTGGGTAGAGAAGCGCAAAGCCCCAGTGTTCTTAGGCCTACAAAAGTGCTTCCAAGGAAGGGTGCTGGCTAGCAACAGCTTTCAGTGCTGGCACTTTTCATCTCTGAGCAATTGCTCGACGTTTGCAATTTCTCACCTGAGCTCTCTTTAGAGTGCGCGAGAGGATGAGCAGAAGATTAGGTGGCTAGAGAAGCCCAGAGCCCCAGTGTGCTTAGGCCTACAAAAGCGCTTCCAAGGAAGGGGCCTGGCTAGCAACAGCTTTCAGTGCTGGCACTTTTCATCTCTGAGCAATTGCTCGACGTTTGCAATTTCTCAGCTCGTGTCTACGAGACAGAAAGAGAAGGACCGTGACGTTTGGTGCGTATAGAAGCGCAAAGCCCCAGTGTTGCTGCGCCTGTGAAAGCGCTTCCAAGGAAGGGTGCTGGCTAGCAACAGCTTTCAGTGCTGGCACTTTTCATCTCCGAGCAATTGCTCGACGTTTGCAATTTCTCACCTGAGCTCTCTTTAGAGTGCGCGAGAGGATGAGCAGAAGATGAGGTGGCTAGAGAAGCCCAGAGCCCCAGTGTTCTTAGGCCTACAAAAGCGCTTCCAAGGAAGGGGGCTGGCTAGCAACAGCTTTCAGTGCTGGCACTTTTCATCTCTGAGCAATTGCTCGACGTTTGCAATTTCTCAGCTCGTGTCTACGAGACGGAAAGAGAAGGACCGTGACGTTTGGTGGGTAGAGAAGCGCAAAGCCCCAGTGTTGCTGCGCCTGTGAAAGCGCTTCCAAGGAAGGGTGCTGGCTAGCAACAGCTTTCAGTGCTGGCACTTTTCATCTCTGAGCAATTGCTCGACGTTTGCAATTTCTCACCTGAGCTCTCTTTAGAGTGCGCGAGAGGATGAGCAGAAGATTAGGTGGCTAGAGAAGCCCAGAGCCCCAGTGTGCTTAGGCCTACAAAAGCTCTTCCAAGGAAGAGTGCTGGCTAGCAAGAGCTTTCAGTGCTGGCACTTTTCATCTCTGAGCAATTGCTCGACGTTTGCAATTTCTCAGCTTGTGTCTACGAGACGGAAAGAGAATGACCGTGACGTTTGGTGCGTATAGAAGCACAAAGCCCCAGTGTTGCTGCGCCTGTGAAAGCGCTTCCAAGGAAGGGTGCTGGCTAGCAACAGCTTTCAGTGCTGGCACTTTTCATCTCTGAGCAATTGCTCGACGTTTGCAATTTCTCAGCTCGTGTCTACGAGACGGAAAGAGAATGACCGTGTCGTTTGGTGGGTAGAGAAGCGCAAAGCCCCAGTCTTCCTGCGCCTGTGAAAGTGCTTCCAAGGAAGGGTGCTGGCTAGCAACAGCTTTCAGTGCTGGCACTTTTCATCTCTGAGCAATTGCTCGATGTTTTCAATTTCTCACCTGAGCTCTCTTTAGAGTGCGCGAGAGGATGAGCAGAAGATTAGGTGGCTAGAGAAGCCCAGAGCCCCAGTGTTCTTAGGCCTACAAAAGCACTTCCAAGGAAGGGTGCTGGCTAGCAAGAGCTTTCAGTGCTGGCACTTTTCATCTCTGAGCAATTGCTCGACGTTTGCAATTTCTCAGCTCGTGTCTACGAGACGGAAAGAGAAGGACCGTGATGTCTGGTGGCTAGAGAAGCACAAAGCCCCAGTGTTGCTGCGCCTGTGAAAGCGCTTCCAAGGAAGGGTGCTGGCTAGCAAGAGCTTTCAGTGCTGGCACTTTTCATCTCTGAGCAATTGCTCGACGTTTGCAATTTCTCAGCTCGTGTCTACGAGACGGAAAGAGAATGACCGTGATGTTTGGTGGCTAGAGAAGCGCAAAGCCCCAGTGTTGCTGCGCCTGTGAAAGCGCTTCCAAGGAAGGGGGCTGGCTAGCAAGAGCTTTCAGTGCTGGCACTTTTCATCTCTGAGCAATTGCTCGACGTTTGCAATTTCTCAGCTCGTGTCTACGAGACGGAAAGAGAAGGACCGTGACGTTTGGTGGGTAGAGAAGCGCAAAGCCCCAGTGTTGCTGCGCCTGTGAAAGCGCTTCCAAGGAAGGGTGCTGGCTAGCAAGAGCTTTCAGTGCTGGCACTTTTCATCTCTGAGCAATTGCTCGACGTTTGCAATTTCTCACCTGAGCTCTCTTTAGAGTGCGCGAGAGGATGAGCAGAAGATTAGGTGGCTAGAGAAGGCCAGAGCCCCAGTGTGCTTAGGCCTACAAAAGCGCTTCCAAGGAAGAGTGCTGGCTAGCAAGAGCTTTCAGTGCTGGCACTTTTCATCTCTGAGCAATTGCTCGACGTTTGCAATTTCTCAGCTCGTGTCTACGATACGGAAAGAGAATGACCGTGATGTTTGGTGGCTAGAGAAGCGCAAAGCCCCAGTCTTCCTGCGCCTGTGAAAGCGCTTCCAAGGAAGGGTGCTGGCTAGCAACAGCTTTCAGTGCTGGCACTTTTCATCTCTGAGCAATTGCTCGACGTTTGCAATTTCTCACCTGAGCTCTCTTTAGAGTGCGCGAGAGGATGAGCAGAAGATTAGGTGGCTAGAGAAGCCCAGAGCCCCAGTGTTCTTAGGTCTACAAAAGCGCTTCCAAGGAAGGGTGCTGGCTAGCAAGAGCTTTCAGTGCTGGCACTTTTCATCTCTGAGCAATTGCTCGACGTTTGCAATTTCTCAGCTCGTGTCTACGAGACGGAAAGAGAAGGACCGTGACGTTTGGTGCGTATAGAAGCGCAAAGCCCCAGTGTTGCTGCGCCTGTGAAAGCGCTTCCAAGGAAGGGTGCTGGCTAGCAACAGCTTTCAGTGCTGGCACTTTTCATCTCTGAGCAATTGCTCGACGTTTGCAATTTCTCACCTGAGCTCTCTTTAGAGTGCGCGAGAGGATGAGCAGAAGATTAGGTGGCTAGAGAAGCCCAGAGCCCCAGTGTGCTTAGGCCTACAAAAGCGCTTCCAAGGAAGGGTGCTGGCTAGCAAGAGCTTTCAGTGCTGGCACTTTTCATCTCTGAGCAATTGCTCGACGTTTGCAATTTCTCAGCTCGTGTCTACGAGACGGAAAGAGAAGGACCGTGACGTTTGGTGGCTAGAGAAGCGCAAAGCCCCAGTGTTGCTGCGCCTGTGAAAGCGCTTCCAAGGAAGGGGGCGGCTAGCAAGAGCTTTCAGTGCTGGCACTTTTCATCTCCGAGCAATTGCTCGACGTTTGCAATTTCTCACCTGAGCTCTCTTTAGAGTGCGCGAGAGGCTGAGCAGAAGATTAGGTGGCTAGAGAAGCCCAGAGCCCCAGTGTGCTTAGGCCTACAAAAGCGCTTCCAAGGAAGAGTGCTGGCTAGCAAGAGCTTTCAGTGCTGGCACTTTTCATCTCTGAGCAATTGCTCGACGTTTGCAATTTCTCAGCTCGTGTCTACGAGACGGAAAGAGAAGGACCGTGATGTTTGGTGGGTAGAGAAGCGCAAAGCCCCAGTGTTGCTGCGCCTGTGAAAGCGCTTCCAAGGAAGGGTGCTGGCTAGCAACAGCTTTCAGTGCTGGCACTTTTCATCTCTGAGCAATTGCTCGACGTTTGCAATTTCTCAGCTCGTGTCTACGAGACGGAAAGAGAATGACCGTGACGTTTGGTGGCTAGAGAAGCGCAAAGCCCCAGTGTTGCTGCACCTGTGAAAGCGCTTCCAAGGAAGGGTGCTGGCTAGCAAGAGCTTTCAGTGCTGGCACTTTTCATCTCTGAGCAATTGCTCGACGTTTGCAATTTCTCACCTGAGCTCTCTTTAGAGTGCGCGAGAGGATGAGCAGAAGAGTAGGTGGCTAGAGAAGCCCAGAGCCCCAGTGTGCTTAGGCCTACAAAAGCGCTTCCAAGGAAGAGTGCTGGCTAGCAAGAGCTTTCAGTGCTGGCACTTTTCATCTCTGAGCAATTGCTCGACGTTTGCAATTTCTCACCTGAGCTCTCTTTAGAGTGCGCGAGAGGATGAGCAGAAGATTAGGTGGCTAGAGAAGCCCAGAGCCCCAGTGTGCTTAGGCCTACAAAACCGCTTCCAAGGAAGGGGGCTGGCTAGCAACAGCTTTCAGTGCTGGCACTTTTCATCTCTGAGCAATTGCTCGACGTTTGCAATTTCTCAGCTCGTGTTTAGGAGACAGAAAGAGAATGACAGTGACGTTTGGTGCGTATAGAAGCGCAAAGCCCCAGTGTTGCTGCGCCTGTGAAAGCGCTTCCAAGGAAGGGTGCTGGCTAGCAACAGCTTTCAGTGCTGGCACTTTTCATCTCTGAGCAATTGCTCGACGTTTGCAATTTCTCACCTGAGCTCTCTTTAGAGTGCGCGAGAGGATGAGCAGAAGATTAGGTGGCTAGAGAAGCCCAGAGCCCCAGTGTGCTTAGGCCTACAAAAGCGCTTCCAAGGAAGGGTGCTGGCTAGCAAGAGCTTTCAGTGCTGGCACTTTTCATCTCTGAGCAATTGCTCGACGTTTGCAATTTCTCAGCTCGTGTCTACGAGACGGAAAGAGAATGACCGTGTCGTTTGGTGGCTAGAGAAGCGCAAAGCCCCAGTGTTACTGCGCCTGTGAAAGCGCTTCCAAGGAAGGGTGCTGGCTAGCAACAGCTTTCAGTGCTGGCACTTTTCATCTCTGAGCAATTGCTCGACGTTTGCAATTTCTCACCTGAGCTCTCTTTAGAGTGCGCGAGAGGATGAGCAGAAGATTAGGTGGCTAGAGAAGCCCAGAGCCCCAGTGTTCTTAGGCCTACAAAAGCGCTTCCAAGGAAGGGGGCTGGCTAGCAAGAGCTTTCAGTGCTGGCACTTTTCATCTCTGAGCAATTGCTCGATGTTTGCAATTTCTCAGCTCGTGTCTACGAGACGGAAATAGAATGACCGTGACGTTTGGTGCGTATAGAAGCGCAAAGCCCCAGTGTTGCTGCGCCTGTGAAAGCGCTTCCAAGGAAGGGTGCTGGCTAGCAAGAGCTTTCAGTGCTGGCACTTTTCATCTCTGAGCAATTGCTCGACGTTTGCAATTTCTCAGCTCGTGTCTACGAGACGGAAAGAGAAGGACCGTGACGTTTGGTGCGTATAGAAGCGCAAAGCCCCAGTGTTGCTGCGCCTGTGAAAGCGCTTCCAAGGAAGGGTGCTGGCTAGCAACAGCTTTCAGTGCTGGCACTTTTCATCTCTGAGCAATTGCTCGACGTTTGCAATTTCTCACCTGAGCTCTCTTTAGAGTGCGCGAGAGGATGAGCAGAAGATTAGGTGTCTAAAGAAGCCCAGAGCCCCAGTGTTCTTAGGCCTACAAAAGCGCTTCCAAGGAAGGGTGCTGGCTAGCAAGAGCTTTCAGTGCTGGCACTTTTCATCTCTGAGCAATTGCTCGACGTTTGCAATTTCTCAGCTCGTGTCTACGAGACGGAAAGAGAATGACCGTGACGTTTGGTGGGTAGAAAAGCGCAAAGCCCCAGTGTTGCTGCGCCTGTGGAAGCGCTTCCAAGGAAGGCTGCTGGCTAGCAAGAGCTTTCAGTGCTGGCACTTTTCCTCTCTGAGCAATTGCTCGACCTTTGCAATTTCTCAGCTCGTGTCTACGAGACGGAAAGAGAAGGACCGTGACGTTTGGTGGGTAGAGAAGCGCAAAGCCCCAGTGTTGCTGCGCCTGTGAAAGCGCTTCCAAGGAAGGGTGCTGGCTAGCAAGAGCTTTCAGTGCTGGCACTTTTCATCTCTGAGCAATTGCTTGACGTTTGCAATTTCTCACCTGAGCTCTCTTTAGAGTGCGCGAGAGGATGAGCAGAAGATGAGGTGGCTAGAGAAGCCCAGAGCCCCAGTGTGCTTAGGCCTACAAAAGCGCTTCCAAGGAAGGGTGCTGGCTAGCAAGAGCTTTCAGTGCTGGCACTTTTCATCTCTGAGCAATTGCTCGACGTTTGCAATTTCTCAGCTCGTGTCTACGAGACGGAAAGAGAAGGACCGTGACGTTTGGTGCGTATAGAAGCGCAAAGCCCCAGTGTTGCTGCGCCTGTGAAAGCGCTTCCAAGGAAGGGTGCTGGCTAGCAACAGCTTTCAGTGCTGGCACTTTTCATCTCTGAGCAATTGCTCGACGTTTGCAATTTCTCACCTGAGCTCTCTTTAGAGTGCGCGAGAGGATGAGCAGAAGATTAGGTGTCTAAAGAAGCCCAGAGCCCCAGTGTTCTTAGGCCTACAAAAGCGCTTCCAAGGAAGGGGGCTGGCTAGCAAGAGCTTTCAGTGCTGGCACTTTTCATCTCTGAGCAATTGCTCGACGTTTGCAATTTCTCAGCTCGTGTCTACGAGACGGAAAGAAAATGACCGTGACGTTTGGTGGGTAGAGAAGCGCAAAGCCCCAGTGTTGCTGCGCCTGTGAAAGCGCTTCCAAGGAAGGGTGCTGGCTAGCAAGAGCTTTCAGTGCTGGCACTTTTCATCTCTGAGCAATTGCTTGACGTTTGCAATTTCTCACCTGAGCTCTCTTTAGAGTGCGCGAGAGGATGAGCAGAAGATTAGGTGGCTAGAGAAGCCCAGAGCCCCAGTGTGCTTAGGCCTACAAAAGCGCTTCCAAGGAAGGGGGCTGGCTAGCAACAGCTTTCAGTGCTGGCACTTTTCATCTCTGAGCAATTGCTCGACGTTTGCAATTTCTCAGCTCGTGTCTACGAGACAGAAAGAGAAGGACCGTGACGTTTGGTGCGTATAGAAGCGCAAAGCCCCAGTGTTGCTGCGCCTGTGAAAGCGCTTCCAAGGAAGGGTGCTGGCTAGCAACAGCTTTCAGTGCTGGCACTTTTCATCTCCGAGCAATTGCTCGACGTTTGCAATTTCTCACCTGAGCTCTCTTTAGAGTGCGCGAGAGGATGAGCAGAAGATGAGGTGGCTAGAGAAGCCCAGAGCCCCAGTGTTCTTAGGCCTACAAAAGCGCTTCCAAGGAAGGGGGCTGGCTAGCAACAGCTTTCAGTGCTGGCACTTTTCATCTCTGAGCAATTGCTCGACGTTTGCAATTTCTCAGCTCGTGTCTACGAGACGGAAAGAGAAGGACCGTGACGTTTGGTGGGTAGAGAAGCGCAAAGCCCCAGTGTTGCTGCGCCTGTGAAAGCGCTTCCAAGGAAGGGTGCTGGCTAGCAACAGCTTTCAGTGCTGGCACTTTTCATCTCTGAGCAATTGCTCGACGTTTGCAATTTCTCACCTGAGCTCTCTTTAGAGTGCGCGAGAGGATGAGCAGAAGATTAGGTGGCTAGAGAAGCCCAGAGCCCCAGTGTGCTTAGGCCTACAAAAGCTCTTCCAAGGAAGAGTGCTGGCTAGCAAGAGCTTTCAGTGCTGGCACTTTTCATCTCTGAGCAATTGCTCGACGTTTGCAATTTCTCAGCTTGTGTCTACGAGACGGAAAGAGAAGGACCGTGACGTTTGGTGCGTATAGAAGCAGAAGCCCCAGTGTTGCTGCGCCTGTGAAAGCGCTTCCAAGGAAGGGTGCTGGCTAGCAACAGCTTTCAGTGCTGGCACTTTTCATCTCTGAGCAATTGCTCGACGTTTGCAATTTCTCAGCTCGTGTCTACGAGACGGAAAGAGAATGACCGTGTCGTTTGGTGGGTAGAGAAGCGCAAAGCCCCAGTCTTCCTGCGCCTGTGAAAGTGCTTCCAAGGAAGGGTGCTGGCTAGCAACAGCTTTCAGTGCTGGCACTTTTCATCTCTGAGCAATTGCTCGATGTTTTCAATTTCTCACCTGAGCTCTCTTTAGAGTGCGCGAGAGGATGAGCAGAAGATTAGGTGGCTAGAGAAGCCCAGAGCCCCAGTGTTCTTAGGCCTACAAAAGCACTTCCAAGGAAGGGTGCTGGCTAGCAAGAGCTTTCAGTGCTGGCACTTTTCATCTCTGAGCAATTGCTCGACGTTTGCAATTTCTCAGCTCGTGTCTACGAGACGGAAAGAGAAGGACCGTGATGTCTGGTGGCTAGAGAAGCACAAAGCCCCAGTGTTGCTGCGCCTGTGAAAGCGCTTCCAAGGAAGGGTGCTGGCTAGCAAGAGCTTTCAGTGCTGGCACTTTTCATCTCTGAGCAATTGCTCGACGTTTGCAATTTCTCAGCTCGTGTCTACGAGACGGAAAGAGAATGACCGTGATGTTTGGTGGCTAGAGAAGCGCAAAGCCCCAGTGTTGCTACACCTGTGAAAGCGCTTCCAAGGAAGGGGGCTGGCTAGCAAGAGCTTTCAGTGCTGGCACTTTTCATCTCTGAGCAATTGCTCGACGTTTGCAATTTCTCAGCTCGTGTCTACGAGACGGAAAGAGAAGGACCGTGACGTTTGGTGGGTAGAGAAGCGCAAAGCCCCAGTGTTGCTGCGCCTGTGAAAGCGCTTCCAAGGAAGGGTGCTGGCTAGCAAGAGCTTTCAGTGCTGGCACTTTTCATCTCTGAGCAATTGCTCGACGTTTGCAATTTCTCACCTGAGCTCTCTTTAGAGTGCGCGAGAGGATGAGCAGAAGATTAGGTGGCTAGAGAAGCCCAGAGCCCCAGTGTGCTTAGGCCTACAAAAGCGCTTCCAAGGAAGAGTGCTGGCTAGCAAGAGCTTTCAGTGCTGGCACTTTTCATCTCTGAGCAATTGCTCGACGTTTGCAATTTCTCACCTGAGCTCTCTTTAGAGTGCGCGAGAGGATGAGCAGAAGATTAGGTGGCTAGAGAAGCCCAGAGCCCCAGTGTGCTTAGGCCTACAAAACCGCTTCCAAGGAAGGGGGCTGGCTAGCAACAGCTTTCAGTGCTGGCACTTTTCATCTCTGAGCAATTGCTCGACGTTTGCAATTTCTCAGCTCGTGTTTAGGAGACAGAAAGAGAATGACAGTGACGTTTGGTGCGTATAGAAGCGCAAAGCCCCAGTGTTGCTGCGCCTGTGAAAGCGCTTCCAAGGAAGGGTGCTGGCTAGCAACAGCTTTCAGTGCTGGCACTTTTCATCTCTGAGCAATTGCTCGACGTTTGCAATTTCTCACCTGAGCTCTCTTTAGAGTGCGCGAGAGGATGAGCAGAAGATTAGGTGGCTAGAGAAGCCCAGAGCCCCAGTGTGCTTAGGCCTACAAAAGCGCTTCCAAGGAAGGGTGCTGGCTAGCAAGAGCTTTCAGTGCTGGCACTTTTCATCTCTGAGCAATTGCTCGACGTTTGCAATTTCTCAGCTCGTGTCTACGAGACGGAAAGAGAAGGACCGTGACGTTTGGTGCGTATAGAAGCGCAAAGCCCCAGTGTTGCTGCGCCTGTGAAAGCGCTTCCAAGGAAGGGTGCTGGCTAGCAACAGCTTTCAGTGCTGGCACTTTTCCTCTCTGAGCAATTGCTCGACGTTTGCAATTTCTCACCTGAGCTCTCTTTAGAGTGCGCGAGAGGATGAGCAGAAGATTAGGTGTCTAAAGAAGCCCAGAGCCCCAGTGTTCTTAGGCCTACAAAAGCGCTTCCAAGGAAGGGTGCTGGCTAGCAAGAGCTTTCAGTGCTGGCACTTTTCATCTCTGAGCAATTGCTCGACGTTTGCAATTTCTCAGCTCGTGTCTACGAGACGGAAAGAGAATGACCGTGACGTTTGGTGGGTAGAAAAGCGCAAAGCCCCAGTGTTGCTGCGCCTGTGAAAGCGCTTCCAAGGAAGGCTGCTGGCTAGCAAGAGCTTTCAGTGCTGGCACTTTTCCTCTCTGAGCAATTGCTCGACCTTTGCAATTTCTCAGCTCGTGTCTACGAGACGGAAAGAGAAGGACCGTGACGTTTGGTGGGTAGAGAAGCGCAAAGCCCCAGTGTTGCTGCGCCTGTGAAAGCGCTTCCAAGGAAGGGTGCTGGCTAGCAAGAGCTTTCAGTGCTGGCACTTTTCATCTCTGAGCAATTGATCGACGTTTGCAATTTCTCACCTGAGCTCTCTTTAGAGTGCGCGAGAGGATGAGCAGAAGATTAGGTGGCTAGAGAAGCCCAGAGCCCCAGTGTGCTTAGGCCTACAAAAGCGCTTCCAAGGAAGGGTGCTGGCTAGCAAGAGCTTTCAGTGCTGGCACTTTTCATCTCTGAGCAATTGCTCGACGTTTGCAATTTCTCAGCTCGTGTCTACGAGACGGAAAGAGAAGGACCGTGACGTTTGGTGCGTATAGAAGCGCAAAGCCCCAGTGTTGCTGCGCCTGTGAAAGCGCTTCCAAGGAAGGGTGCTGGCTAGCAACAGCTTTCAGTGCTGGCACTTTTCATCTCTGAGCAATTGCTCGACGTTTGCAATTTCTCACCTGAGCTCTCTTTAGAGTGCGCGAGAGGATGAGCAGAAGATTAGGTGTCTAAAGAAGCCCAGAGCCCCAGTGTTCTTAGGCCTACAAAAGCGCTTCCAAGGAAGGGGGCTGGCTAGCAACAGCTTTCAGTGCTGGCACTTTTCATCTCTGAGCAATTGCTGGACGTTTGCAATTTCTCAGCTCGTGTCTACGAGACGGAAAGAAAATGACCGTGACGTTTGGTGGCTAGAAAAGCGCAAAGCCCCAGTGTTCCTGCGCCTGTGAAAGCGCTTCCAAGGAAGGGTGCTGGCTAGCAACAGCTTTCAGTGCTGGCACTTTTCATCTCTGAGCAATTGCTCGACCTTTGCAATTTCTCAGCTCGTGTCTACGAGACGGAAAGAGAAGGACCGTGACGTTTGGTGGGTAGAGAAGCGCAAAGCCCCAGTGTTGCTGCGCCTGTGAAAGCGCTTCCAAGGAAGGGTGCTGGCTAGCAAGAGCTTTCAGTGCTGGCACTTTTCATCTCTGAGCAATTGCTCGACGTTTGCAATTTCTCACCTGAGCTCTCTTTAGAGTGCGCGAGAGGATGAGCAGAAGATTAGGTGGCTAGAGAAGCCCAGAGCCCCAGTGTGCTTAGGCCTACAAAAGCGCTTCCAAGGAAGGGTGCTGGCTAGCAACAGCTTTCAGTGCTGGCACTTTTCATCTCTGAGCAATTGCTCGATGTTTTCAATTTCTCAGCTCGTGTCTACGATACGGAAAGAGAATGACAGTGACGTTTGGTGGCTAGAGAAGCGCAAAGCCCCAGTGTTGCTGCACCTGTGAAAGCGCTTCCAAGGAAGGGTGCTGGCTAGCAACAGCTTTCAGTGCTGGCACTTTTCATCTCTGAGCAATTGCTCGACGTTTGCAATTTCTCAGCTCGTGTCTACAAGACGGAAAGAGAAGGACCGTGATGTTTGGTGGCTAGAGAAGTGCAAAGCCCCAGTGTTGCTGCGCCTGTGAAAGCGCTTCCAAGGAAGGGTGCTGGCTAGCAACAGCTTTCAGTGCTGGCACTTTTCATCTCCGAGCAATTGCTCGACGTTTGCAATTTCTCACCTGAGCTCTCTTTAGAGTGCGCGAGAGGCTGAGCAGAAGATTAGGTGGCTAGAGAAGCCCAGAGCCCCAGTGTTCTTAGGCCTACAAAAGCGCTTCCAAGGAAGGGTGCTGGCTAGCAAGAGCTTTCAGTGCTGGCACTTTTCATCTCTGAGCAATTGCTCGACGTTTGCAATTTCTCAGCTCGTGTCTACGAGACGGAAAGAGAAGGACCGTGACGATTGGTGCGTATAGAAGCGCAAAGCCCCAGTGTTGCTGCGCCTGTGAAAGCGCTTCCAAGGAAGGGTGCTGGCTAGCAAGAGCTTTCAGTGCTGGCACTTTTCATCTCTGAGCAATTGCTCGACGTTTGCAATTTCTCACCTGAGCTCTCTTTAGAGTGCGCGAGAGGATGAGCAGAAGATTAGGTGGCTAGAGAAGCCCAGAGCCCCAGTGTGCTTAGGCCTACAAAAGCGCTTCCAAGGAAGGGTGCTGGCTAGCAACAGCTTTCAGTGCTGGCACTTTTCATCTCTGAGCAATTGCTCGACGTTTGCAATTTCTCAGCTCGTGTCTACGAGACAGAAAGAGAATGACAGTGACATTTGGTGGCTAGAGAAGCGCAAAGCCCCAGTGTTGCTGCACCTGTGAAAGCGCTTCCAAGGAAGGGGGCTGGCTAGCAACAGCTTTCAGTGCTGGCACTTTTCATCTCTGAGCAATTGCTCCACGTTTGCAATTTCTCAGCTCGTGTCTACGAGACGGAAAGAGAAGGACCGTGTCGTTTGGTGGGTAGAGAAGCGCAAAGCCCCAGTGTTGCTGCGCCTGTGAAAGCGCTTCCAAGGAAGGGTGCTGGCTAGCAACAGCTTTCAGTGCTGGCACTTTTCATCTCTGAGCAATTGCTCGATGTTTGCAATTTCTCACCTGAGCTCTCTTTAGAGTGCGCGAGAGGATGAGCAGAAGATTAGGTGTCTAAAGAAGCCCAGAGCCCCAGTGTTCTTAGGCCTACAAAAGCGCTTCCAAGGAAGGGGGCTGGCTAGCAACAGCTTTCAGTGCTGGCACTTTTCATCTCTGAGCAATTGCTCGACGTTTGCAATTTCTCAGCTCGTGTCTACGAGACGGAAAGAGAATGACTGTGACGTTTGGTGGCTAGAAAAGCGCAAAGCCCCAGTGTTGCTGCGCCTGTGAAAGCGCTTCCAAGGAAGGGTGCTGGCTAGCAAGAGCTTTCAGTGCTGGCACTTTTCATCTCTGAGCAATTGCTCGACGTTTGCAATTTCTCACCTGAGCTCTCTTTAGAGTGCGCGAGAGGATGAGCAGAAGATTAGGTGGCTAGAGAAGCCCAGAGCCCCAGTGTGCTTAGGCCTACAAAAGCGCTTCCAAGGAAGAGTGCTGGCTAGCAAGAGCTTTCAGTGCTGGCACTTTTCATCTCTGAGCAATTGCTCGACGTTTGCAATTTCTCAGCTCGTGTCTACGAGACGGAAAGAGAAGGACCGTGACGTTTGGTGCGTATAGAAGCGCAAAGCCCCAGTGTTGCTGCGCCTGTGAAAGCGCTTCCAAGGAAGGGTGTTGGCTAGCAAGAGCTTTCAGTGCTGGCACTTTTCATCTCTGAGCAATTGCTCGACGTTTGCAATTTCTCAGCTCGTGTCTACGAGACGGAAAGAGAATGACCGTGTCGTTTGGTGGCTAGAGAAGCGCAAAGCCCCAGTGTTACTGCGCCTGTGAAAGCGCTTCCAAGGAAGGGTGCTGGCTAGCAACAGCTTTCAGTGCTGGCACTTTTCATCTCTGAGCAATTGATCGACGTTTGCAATTTCTCACCTGAGCTCTCTTTAGAGTGCGCGAGAGGATGAGCAGAAGATTAGGTGGCTAGAGAAGCCCAGAGCCCCAGTGTGCTTAGGCCTACAAAAGCGCTTCCAAGGAAGGGTGCTGGCTAGCAAGAGCTTTCAGTGCTGGCACTTTTCATCTCTGAGCAATTGCTCGATGTTTGCAATTTCTCAGCTCGTGTCTACGAGACGGAAATAGAATGACCGTGACGTTTGGTGCGTATAGAAGCGCAAAGCCCCAGTGTTCCTGCGCCTGTGAAAGCGCTTCCAAGGAAGGGTGCTGGCTAGCAAGAGCTTTCAGTGCTGGCACTTTTCATCTCTGAGCAATTGCTCGACGTTTGCAATTTCTCATCTGAGCTCTCTTTAGAGTGCGCGAGAGGATGAGCAGAAGATTAGGTGGCTAGAGAAGCCCAGAGCCCCAGTGTGCTTAGGCCTACAAAAGCGCTTCCAAGGAAGGGGGCTGGCTAGCAAGAGCTTTCAGTGCTGGCACTTTTCATCTCTGAGCAATTGCTCGACGTTTGCAATTTCTCAGCTCGTGTCTACGAGACGGAAAGAGAAGGACCGTGACGTTTGGTGCGTATAGAAGCGCAAAGCCCCAGTGTTGCTGCACCTGTGAAAGCGCTTCCAAGGAAGGGTGCTGGCTAGCAACAGCTTTCAGTGCTGGCACTTTTCATCTCTGAGCAATTGCTCGACGTTTGCAATTTCTCACCTGAGCTCTCTTTAGAGTGCGCGAGAGGATGAGCAGAAGATGAGGTGTCTAAAGAAGCCCAGAGCCCCAGTGTTCTTAGGCCTACAAAAGCGCTTCCAAGGAAGGGGGCTGGCTAGCAACAGCTTTCAGTGCTGGCACTTTTCATCTCTGAGCAATTGCTCGACGTTTGCAATTTCTCAGCTCGTGTCTACGAGACGGAAAGAGAATGACCGTGACGTTTGGTGGCTAGAAAAGCGCAAAGCCCCAGTGTTCCTGCGCCTGTGAAAGCGCTTCCAAGGAAGGGTGCTGGCTAGCAACAGCTTTCAGTGCTGGCACTTTTCATCTCTGAGCAATTGCTCGACGTTTGCAATTTCTCAGCTCGTGTCTACGAGACGGAAAGAGAAGGACCGTGACGTTTGGTGGGTAGAGAAGTGCAAAGCCCCAGTGTTGCTGCGCCTGTGAAAGCGCTTCCAAGGAAGGGTGCTGGCTAGCAAGAGCTTTCAGTGCTGGCACTTTTCATCTCTGAGCAATTGCTTGACGTTTGCAATTTCTCACCTGAGCTCTCTTTAGAGTGCGCGAGAGGATGAGCAGAAGACTAGGTGGCTAGAGAAGCCCAGAGCCCCAGTGTGCTTAGGCCTACAAAAGCGCTTCCAAGGAAGGGTGCTGGCTAGCAACAGCTTTCAGTGCTGGCACTTTTCATCTCTGAGCAATTGCTCGATGTTTTCAATTTCTCAGCTCGTGTCTACGAGAGAGAAAGAGAATGACAGTGACGTTTGGTGGCTAGAAAAGCGCAAAGCCCCAGTGTTGCTGCACCTGTGAAAGCGCTTCCAAGGAAGGGTGCTGGCTAGCAAGAGCTTTCAGTGCTGGCACTTTTCATCTCTGAGCAATTGCTCGACGTTTGCAATTTCTCACCTGAGCTCTCTTTAGAGTGCGCGAGAGGATGAGCAGAAGATGAGGTGGCTAGAGAAGCCCAGAGCCCCAGTGTTCTTAGGCCTACAAAAGCGCTTCCAAGGAAGGGGGCTGGCTAGCAACAGCTTTCAGTGCTGGCACTTTTCATCTCTGAGCAATTGCTCGACGTTTGCAATTTCTCAGCTCATGTCTACGAGACGGAAAGAGAAGGACCGTGACGTTTGGTGGGTAGAGAAGCGCAAAGCCCCAGTGTTGCTGCGCCTGTGAAAGCGCTTCCAAGGAAGGGTGCTGGCTAGCAACAGCTTTCAGTGCTGGCACTTTTCATCTCTGAGCAATTGCTCGACGTTTGCAATTTCTCACCTGAGCTCTCTTTAGAGTGCGCGAGAGGATGAGCAGAAGATTAGGTGGCTAGAGAAGCCCAGAGCCCCAGTGTGCTTAGGCCTACAAAAGCGCTTCCAAGGAAGGGGGCTGGCTAGCAAGAGCTTTCAGTGCTGGCACTTTTCATCTCTGAGCAATTGCTCGATGTTTGCAATTTCTCAGCTCGTGTCTACGAGACAGAAAGAGAATGACAGTGACGTTTGGTGGGTAGAGAAGCGCAAAGCCCCAGTGTTGCTGCGCCTGTGAAAGCGCTTCCAAGGAAGGGTGCTGGCTAGCAAGAGCTTTCAGTGCTGGCACTTTTCATCTCTGAGCAATTGCTCGACGTTTGCAATTTCTCAGCTCGTGTCTACGAGACGGAAAGAGAATGACCGTGACGTTTGGTGGGTAGAGAAGCGCAAAGCCCCAGTGTTCCTGCGCCTGTGAAAGCGCTTCCAAGGAAGGGTGCTGGCTAGCAACAGCTTTCAGTGCTGGCACTTTTCATCTCTGAGCAATTGCTCGACGTTTGCAATTTCTCACCTGAGCTCTCTTTAGAGTGCGCGAGAGGATGAGCAGAAGATTAGGTGGCTAGAGAAGCCCAGAGCCCCAGTGTGCTTAGGCCTACAAAAGCGCTTCCAAGGAAGAGTGCTGGCTAGCAACAGCTTTCAGTGCTGGCACTTTTCATCTCTGAGCAATTGCTCGACGTTTGCAATTTCTCAGCTCGTGTCTACGAGACGGAAAGAGAAGGACCGTGACGTTTGGTGCGTATAGAAGCGCAAAGCCCCAGTGTTGCTGCGCCTGTGAAAGCGCTTCCAAGGAAGGGTGCTGGCTAGCAAGAGCTTTCAGTGCTGGCACTTTTCATCTCTGAGCAATTGATCGACGTTTGCAATTTCTCACCTGAGCTCTCTTTAGAGTGCGCGAGAGGATGAGCAGAAGATTAGGTGGCTAGAGAAGCCCAGAGCCCCAGTGTTCTTAGGCCTACAAAACCGCTTCCAAGGAAGGGGGCTGGCTAGCAAGAGCTTTCAGTGCTGGCACTTTTCATCTCTGAGCAATTGCTCGACGTTTGCAATTTCTCAGCTCGTGTCTACGAGACGGAAAGAGAAGGACCGTGACGTTTGGTGGGTAGAGAAGCGCAAAGCCCCAGTGTTGCTGCACCTGTGAAAGCGCTTCCAAGGAAGGGTGCTGGCTAGCAAGAGCTTTCAGTGCTGGCACTTTTCATCTCTGAGCAATTGCTCGACGTTTGCAATTTCTCACCTGAGCTCTCTTTAGAGTGCGCGAGAGGATGAGCAGAAGATTAGGTGGCTAGAGAAGCCCAGAGCCCCAGTGTGCTTAGGCTTACAAAAGCGCTTCCAAGGAAGAGTGCTGGCTAGCAAGAGCTTTCAGTGCTGGCACTTTTCATCTCTGAGCAATTGCTCGACGTTTGCAATTTCTCAGCTCGTGTCTACGAGACGGAAAGAGAAGGACCGTGACGTTTGGTGCGTATAGAAGCGCAAAGCCCCAGTGTTGCTGCGCCTGTGAAAGCGCTTCCAAGGAAGGGTGCTGGCTAGCAAGAGCTTTCAGTGCTGGCACTTTTCATCTCTGAGCAATTGCTCGACGTTTGCAATTTCTCACCTGAGCTCTCTTTAGAGTGCGCGAGAGGATGAGCAGAAGATTAGGTGGCTAGAGAAGCCCAGAGCCCCAGTGTGCTTAGGCCTACAAAAGCGCTTCCAAGGAAGGGGGCTGGCTAGCAAGAGCTTTCAGTGCTGGCACTTTTCATCTCTGAGCAATTGCTCGACGTTTGCAATTTCTCAGCTCGTGTCTACGAGACGGAAAGAGAAGGACCGTGACGTTTGGTGCGTATAGAAGCGCAAAGCCCCAGTGTTGCTGCGCCTGTGAAAGCGCTTCCAAGGAAGGGGGCTGGCTAGCAACAGCTTTCAGTGCTGGCACTTTTCATCTCGGAGCAATTGCTCGACGTTTGCAATTTCTCAGCTCGTGTTTACAAGACGGAAAGAGAAGGACCGTGACGCTTGGTGGGTAGAGAAGCGCAAAGCCCCAGTGTTCCTGCGCCTGTGAAAGCGCTTCCAAGGAAGGGTGCTGGCTAGCAAGAGCTTTCAGTGCTGGCACTTTTCATCTCTGAGCAATTGCTCGACGTTTGCAATTTCTCACCTGAGCTCTCTTTAGAGTGCGCGAGAGGATGAGCAGAAGATTAGGTGGCTAGAGAAGCCCAGAGCCCCAGTGTGCTTAGGCCTACAAAAGCGCTTCCAAGGAAGAGTGCTGGCTAGCAAGAGCTTTCAGTGCTGGCACTTTTCATCTCTGAGCAATTACTCGACGTTTGCAATTTCTCAGCTCGTGTCTACGAGACGGAAAGAGAAGGACCGTGACGTTTGGTGCGTATAGAAGCGCAAAGCCCCAGTGTTCCTGCGCCTGTGAAAGCGCTTCCAAGGAAGGGGGCTGGCTAGCAACAGCTTTCAGTGCTGGCACTTTTCATCTCTGAGCAATTGCTCGACGTTTGCAATTTCTCACCTGAGCTCTCTTTAGAGTGCGCGAGAGGATGAGCAGAAGATTAGGTGGCTAGAGAAGCCCAGAGCCCCAGTGTTCTTAGGCCTACAAAAGCGCTTCCAAGGAAGGGGGCTGGCTAGCAACAGCTTTCAGTGCTGGCACTTTTCATCTCTGAGCAATTGCTCGACGTTTGCAATTTCTCAGCTCGTGTCTACGAGACGGAAAGAGAAGGACCGTGACGTTTGGTGGGTAGAGAAGCGCAAAGCCCCAGTGTTGCTGCGCCTGTGAAAGCGCTTCCAAGGAAGGGTGCTGGCTAGCAACAGCTTTCAGTGCTGGCACTTTTCATCTCCGAGCAATTGCTCGACGTTTGCAATTTCTCACCTGAGCTCTCTTTAGAGTGCGCGAGAGGCTGAGCAGAAGATTAGGTGGCTAGAGAAGCCCAGAGCCCCAGTGTTCTTAGGCCTACAAAAGCGCTTCCAAGGAAGGGTGCTGGCTAGCAAGAGCTTTCAGTGCTGGCACTTTTCATCTCTGAGCAATTGCTCGACGTTTGCAATTTCTCAGCTCGTGTCTACGAGACGGAAAGAGAAGGACCGTGACGTTTGGTGGGTAGAGAAGCGCAAAGCCCCAGTGTTGCTGCACCTGTGAAAGTGCTTCCAAGGAAGGGTGCTGGCTAGCAACAGCTTTCAGTGCTGGCACTTTTCATCTCTGAGCAATTGCTCGACGTTTGCAATTTCTCACCTGAGCTCTCTTTAGAGCGCGCGAGAGGATGAGCAGAAGATTAGGTGGCTAGAGAAGCCCAGAGCCCCAGTGTGCTTAGGCCTACAAAAGCGCTTCCAAGGAAGGGTGCTGGCTAGCAACAGCTTTCAGTGCTGGCACTTTTCATCTCTGAGCAATTGCTCCACATTTGCAATTTCTCAGCTCGTGTCTACGAGACGGAAAGAGAAGGACCGTGATGTTTGGTGGGTAGAGAAGCGCAAAGCCCCAGTGTTCCTGCGCCTGTGAAAGCGCTTCCAAGGAAGGGTGCTGGCTAGCAACAGCTTTCAGTGCTGGCACTTTTCATCTCTGAGCAATTGCTCGACGTTTGCAATTTCTCAGCTCGTGTCTACGAGACGGAAAGAGAAGGACCGTGACGTTTGGTGGCTAGAGAAGCGCAAAGCCCCAGTGTTGCTGCGCCTGTGAAAGCGCTTCCAAGGAAGGGTGCTGGCTAGCAACAGCTTTCAGTGCTGGCACTTTTCATCTCTGAGCAATTGCTCGACGTTTGCAATTTCTCACCTGAGCTCTCTTTAGAGTGCGCGAGAGGATGAGCAGAAGATTAGGTGGCTAGAGAAGCCCAGAGCCCTAGTGTTCTTAGGCCTACAAAAGCACTTCCAAGGAAGGGTGCTGGCTAGCAAGAGCTTTCAGTGCTGGCACTTTTCATCTCTGAGCAATTGCTCGACGTTTGCAATTTCTCAGCTCGTGTCTACGAGACGGAAAGAGAAGGACCGTGATGTCTGGTGGCTAGAGAAGCACAAAGCCCCAGTGTTGCTGCGCCTGTGAAAGCGCTTCCAAGGAAGGGGGCTGGCTAGCAAGAGCTTTCAGTGCTGGCACTTTTCATCTCTGAGCAATTGCTGGACGTTTGCAATTTCTCAGCTCGTGTCTACGAGACGGAAAGAGAAGGACCGTGATGTTTGGTGGCTAGAGAAGCGCAAAGCCCCAGTGTTGCTGCACCTGTGAAAGCGCTTCCAAGGAAGGGTGCTGGCTAGCAAGAGCTTTCAGTGCTGGCACTTTTCATCTCTGAGCAATTGCTCGACGTTTGCAATTTCTCACCTGAGCTCTCTTTAGAGTGCGCGAGAGGATGAGCAGAAGATGAGGTGGCTAGAGAAGCCCAGAGCCCCAGTGTTCTTAGGTCTACAAAAGCGCTTCCAAGGAAGGGTGCTGGCTAGCAAGAGCTTTCAGTGCTGGCACTTTTCATCTCTGAGCAATTGCTGGACGTTTGCAATTTCTCAGCTCGTGTCTACGAGACGGAAAGAGAAGGACCGTGACGTTTGGTGCGTATAGAAGCGCAAAGCCCCAGTGTTGCTGCGCCTGTGAAAGCGCTTCCAAGGAAGGGTGCTGGCTAGCAAGAGCTTTCAGTGCTGGCACTTTTCATCTCTGAGCAATTGCTCGACGTTTGCAATTTCTCACCTGAGCTCTCTTTAGAGTGCGCGAGAGGATGAGCAGAAGATTAGGTGGCTAGAGAAGCCCAGAGCCCCAGTGTGCTTAGGCCTACAAAAGCGCTTCCAAGGAAGGGGGCTGGCTAGCAAGAGCTTTCAGTGCTGGCACTTTTCATCTCTGAGCAATTGCTCAACGTTTGCAATTTCTCAGCTCGTGTCTACGAGACGGAAAGAGAAGGACCGTGACGTTTGGTGCGTATAGAAGCGCAAAGCCCCAGTGTTGCTGCGCCTGTGAAAGCGCTTCCAAGGAAGGGTGCTGGCTAGCAAGAGCTTTCAGTGCTGGCACTTTTCATCTCGGAGCAATTGCTCGACGTTTGCAATTTCTCAGCTCGTGTCTACAAGACGGAAAGAGAAGGACCGTGACGCTTGGTGGGTAGAGAAGCGCAAAGCCCCAGTGTTCCTGCGCCTGTGAAAGCGCTTCCAAGGAAGGGTGCTGGCTAGCAACAGCTTTCAGTGCTGGCACTTTTCATGTCTGAGCAATTGCTCGACGTTTGCAATTTCTCACCTGAGCTCTCTTTAGAGTGCGCGAGAGGATGAGCAGAAGATTAGGTGGCTAGAGAAGCCCAGAGCCCCAGTGTGCTTAGGCCTACAAAAGCGCTTCCAAGGAAGAGTGCTGGCTAGCAAGAGCTTTCAGTGCTGGCACTTTTCATCTCTGAGCAATTACTCGACGTTTGCAATTTCTCAGCTCGTGTCTACGAGACGGAAAGAGAAGGACCGTGACGTTTGGTGCGTATAGAAGCGCAAAGCCCCAGTGTTCCTGCGCCTGTGAAAGCGCTTCCAAGGAAGGGGGCTGGCTAGCAAGAGCTTTCAGTGCTGGCACTTTTCATCTCTGAGCAATTGCTCGACGTTTGCAATTTCTCACCTGAGCTCTCTTTAGAGTGCGCGAGAGGATGAGCAGAAGATTAGGTGGCTAGAGAAGCCCAGAGCCCCAGTGTTCTTAGGCCTACAAAAGCGCTTCCAAGGAAGGGGGCTGGCTAGCAACAGCTTTCAGTGCTGGCACTTTTCATCTCTGAGCAATTGCTCGACGTTTGCAATTTCTCAGCTCGTGTCTACGAGACGGAAAGAGAAGGACCGTGACGTTTGGTGGGTAGAGAAGCGCAAAGCCCCAGTGTTGCTGCGCCTGTGAAAGCGCTTCCAAGGAAGGGTGCTGGCTAGCAACAGCTTTCAGTGCTGGCACTTTTCATCTCCGAGCAATTGCTCGACGTTTGCAATTTCTCACCTGAGCTCTCTTTAGAGTGCGCGAGAGGATGAGCAGAAGATTAGGTGGCTAGAGAAGCCCAGAGCCCCAGTGTGCTTAGGCCTACAAAAGCGCTTCCAAGGAAGAGTGCTGGCTAGCAAGAGCTTTCAGTGCTGGCACTTTTCATCTCTGAGCAATTGCTCGACGTTTGCAATTTCTCAGCTCGTGTCTACGAGACGGAAAGAGAAGGACCGTGATGTCTGGTGGCTAGAGAAGCGCAAAGCCCCAGTGTTGCTGCGCCTGTGAAAGCGCTTCCAAGGAAGGGTGCTGGCTAGCAAGAGCTTTCAGTGCTGGCACTTTTCATCTCTGAGCAATTGCTCGACGTTTGCAATTTCTCAGCTCGTGTCTACGAGACGGAAAGAGAATGACCGTGACGTTTGGTGGGTAGAGAAGCGCAAAGCCCCAGTGTTGCTGCACCTGTGAAAGCGCTTCCAAGGAAGGGTGCTGGCTAGCAAGAGCTTTCAGTGCTGGCACTTTTCATCTCTGAGCAATTGCTCGACGTTTGCAATTTCTCAGCTCGTGTCTACGAGACGGAAAGAGAAGGACCGTGATGTTTGGTGGGTAGAGAAGCGCAAAGCCCCAGTGTTGCTGCGCCTGTGAAAGCGCTTCCAAGGAAGGGTGCTGGCTAGCAAGAGCTTTCAGTGCTGGCACTTTTCATCTCTGAGCAATTGCTCGACGTTTGCAATTTCTCACCTGAGCTCTCTTTAGAGTGCGCGAGAGGATGAGCAGAAGATTAGGTGGCTAGAGAAGCCCAGAGCCCCAGTGTGCTTAGGCCTACAAAAGCGCTTCCAAGGAAGAGTGCTGGCTAGCAAGAGCTTTCAGTGCTGGCACTTTTCATCTCTGAGCAATTGCTCGACGTTTGCAATTTCTCACCTGAGCTCTCTTTAGAGTGCGCGAGAGGATGAGCAGAAGATTAGGTGGCTAGAGAAGCCCAGAGCCCCAGTGTGCTTAGGCCTACAAAACCGCTTCCAAGGAAGGGGGCTGGCTAGCAACAGCTTTCAGTGCTGGCACTTTTCATCTCTGAGCAATTGCTCGACGTTTGCAATTTCTCAGCTCGTGTTTAGGAGACAGAAAGAGAATGTCAGTGACGTTTGGTGCGTATAGAAGCGCAAAGCCCCAGTGTTGCTGCGCCTGTGAAAGCGCTTCCAAGGAAGGGTGCTGGCTAGCAACAGCTTTCAGTGCTGGCACTTTTCATCTCTGAGCAATTGCTCGACGTTTGCAATTTCTCACCTGAGCTCTCTTTAGAGTGCGCGAGAGGATGAGCAGAAGATTAGGTGGCTAGAGAAGCCCAGAGCCCCAGTGTGCTTAGGCCTACAAAAGCGCTTCCAAGGAAGAGTGCTGGCTAGCAAGAGCTTTCAGTGCTGGCACTTTTCATCTCGGAGCAATTGCTCGACGTTTGCAATTTCTGAGCTCGTGTCTACGAGACGGAAAGAGAAGGACCGTGACGTTTGGTGCGTATAGAAGCGCAAAGCCCCAGTGTTGCTGCGCCTGTGAAAGCGCTTCCAAGGAAGGGTGCTGGCTAGCAACAGCTTTCAGTGCTGGCACTTTTCATCTCTGAGCAATTGCTCGACGTTTGCAATTTCTCACCTGAGCTCTCTTTAGAGTGCGCGAGAGGATGAGCAGAAGATTAGGTGGCTAGAGAAGCCCAGAGCCCCAGTGTTCTTAGGCCTACAAAAGCGCTTCCAGGGAAGGGTGCTGGCTAGCAAGAGCTTTCAGTGCTGGCACTTTTCATCTCTGAGCAATTGCTCGACGTTTGCAATTTCTCAGCTCGTGTCTACGAGACGGAAAGAGAAGGACCGTGACGTTTGGTGCGTATAGAAGCGCAAAGCCCCAGTGTTGCTGCGCCTGTGAAAGCGCTTCCAAGGAAGGGTGCTGGCTAGCAACAGCTTTCAGTGCTGGCACTTTTCATCTCTGAGCAATTGCTCGACGTTTGCAATTTCTCACCTGAGCTCTCTTTAGAGTGCGCGAGAGGATGAGCAGAAGATGAGGTGGCTAGAGAAGGCCAGAGCCCCATTGTGCTTAGGCCTACAAAAGCGCTTCCAAGGAAGAGTGCTGGCTAGCAAGAGCTTTCAGTGCTGGCACTTTTCCTCTCTGAGCAATTGCTCGACGTTTGCAATTTCTCAGCTCGTGTCTACGAGACGGAAAGAGAAGGACCGTGATGTTTGGTGGCTAGAGAAGCGCAAAGCCCCAGTGTTGCTGCGCCTGTGAAAGCGCTTCCAAGGAAGGGTGCTGGCTAGCAAGAGCTTTCAGTGCTGGCACTTTTCATCTCTGAGCAATTGCTCGACGTTTGCAATTTCTCAGCTCGTGTCTACGAGACGGAAAGAGAAGGACCGTGACGTTTGGTGGCTAGAGAAGCGCAAAGCCCCAGTGTTGCTGCGCCTTTGAAAGCGCTTCCAAGGAAGGGTGCTGGCTAGCAAGAGCTTTCAGTGCTGGCACTTTTCATCTCTGAGCAATTGCTCGACGTTTGCAATTTCTCACCTGAGCTCTCTTTAGAGTGCGCGAGAGGATGAGCAGAAGATGAGGTGGCTAGAGAAGCCCAGAGCCCCAGTGTTCTTAGGCCTACAAAAGCACTTCCAAGGAAGGGTGCTGGCTAGCAAGAGCTTTCAGTGCTGGCACTTTTCATCTCTGAGCAATTGCTCGACGTTTGCAATTTCTCAGCTCGTGTCTACGAGACGGAAAGAGAATGACTGTGACGTTTGGTGGCTAGAAAAGCGCAAAGCCCCAGTGTTGCTGCGCCTGTGAAAGCGCTTCCAAGGAAGGGTACTGGCTAGCAAGAGCTTTCAGTGCTGGCACTTTTCATCTCTGAGCAATTGCTCGACGTTTGCAATTTCTCAGCTCGTGTCTACGATACGGAAAGAGAATGACCGTGATGTTTGGTGGCTAGAGAAGCGCAAAGCCCCAGTGTTGCTGCACCTGTGAAAGCGCTTCCAAGGAAGGGTGCTGGCTAGCAAGAGCTTTCAGTGCTGGCACTTTTCATCTCTGAGCAATTGCTCGACGTTTGCAATTTCTCAGCTCGTGTCTACGAGACGGAAAGAGAAGGACCGTGACGTTTGGTGGCTAGAGAAGCACAAAGCCCCAGTGTTGCTGCGCCTGTGAAAGCGCTTCCAAGGAAGGGTGCTGGCTAGCAAGAGCTTTCAGTGCTGGCACTTTTCATCTCTGAGCAATTGCTCGACGTTTGCAATTTCTCACCTGAGCTCTCTTTAGAGTGCGCGAGAGGATGAGCAGAAGATTAGGTGGCTAGAGAAGCCCAGAGCCCCAGTGTTCTTAGGCCTACAAAAGCACTTCCAAGGAAGGGTGCTGGCTAGCAAGAGCTTTCAGTGCTGGCACTTTTCATCTCCGAGCAATTGCTCGACGTTTGCAATTTTTCAGCTCGTGTCTACGAGACGGAAAGAGAAGGACCGTGATGTCTGGTGGCTAGAGAAGCACAAAGCCCCAGTGTTGCTGCGCCTGTGAAAGCGCTTCCAAGGAAGGGTGCTGGCTAGCAACAGCTTTCAGTGCTGGCACTTTTCATCTCTGAGCAATTGCTCGACGTTTGCAATTTCTCAGCTCGTGTCTACGAGACGGAAAGAGAATGACCGTGATGTTTGGTGACTAGAGAAGCGCAAAGCCCCAGTGTTACTGCACCTGTGAAAGCGCTTCCAAGGAAGGGTGCTGGCTAGCAAGAGCTTTCATTGCTGGCACTTTTCATCTCTGAGCAATTGCTCGACGTTTGCAATTTCTCAGCTCGTGTCTACGAGACGGAAAGAGAAGGACCGTGACGTTTGGTGGCTAGAGAAGCACAAAGCCCCAGTGTTGCTGCGCCTTTGAAAGTGCTTCCAAGGAAGGGTGCTGGCTAGCAACAGCTTTCAGTGCTGGCACTTTTCATCTCTGAGCAATTGCTCGACGTTTGCAATTTCTCAGCTCGTGTCTACGAGACGGAAAGAGAAGGACCGTGATGTCTGGTGGCTAGAGAAGCACAAAGCCCCAGTGTTGCTGCGCCTGTGAAAGCGCTTCCAAGGAAGGGTGCTGGCTAGCAACAGCTTTCAGTGCTGGCACTTTTCATCTCTGAGCAATTGCTCGACGTTTGCAATTTCTCAGCTCGTGTCTACGAGACGGAAAGAGAATGACCGTGATGTTTGGTGGCTAGAGAAGCGCAAAGCCCCAGTGTTCCTGCGCCTGTGAAAGCGCTTCCAAGGAAGGGTGCTGGCTAGCAAGAGCTTTCATTGCTGGCACTTTTCATCTCTGAGCAATTGCTCCACGTTTGCAATTTCTCAGCTCGTGTCTACGAGACGGAAAGAGAAGGACCGTGACGTTTGGTGCGTATAGAAGCGCAAAGCCCCAGTGTTCCTGCGCCTGTGAAAGCGCTTCCAAGGAAGGGTGCTGGCTAGCAAGAGCTTTCAGTGCTGGCACTTTTCATCTCTGAGCAATTGCTCGACGTTTGCAATTTCTCACCTGAGCTCTCTTTAGAGTGCGCGAGAGGATGAGCAGAAGATTAGGTGGCTAGAGAAGCCCAGAGCCCCAGTGTGCTTAGGCCTACAAAAGCGCTTCCAAGGAAGAGTGCTGGCTAGCAAGAGCTTTCAGTGCTGGCACTTTTCATCTCGGAGCAATTGCTC
The DNA here is from genome assembly GCA_037962945.1 of Sarcoramphus papa. Taxonomy (NCBI): domain Eukaryota; kingdom Metazoa; phylum Chordata; class Aves; order Accipitriformes; family Cathartidae; genus Sarcoramphus; species Sarcoramphus papa. The sequence continues at coordinate 16,051,920 of CM075595.1, read as the reverse complement.
GACGTTTGCAATTTCTGAGCTCGTGTCTACGAGACGGAAAGAGAAGGACCGTGACGTTTGGTGCGTATAGAAGCGCAAAGCCCCAGTGTTGCTGTGCCTGTGAAAGCGCTTCCAAGGAAGGGTGCTGGCTAGCAACAGCTTTCAGTGCTGGCACTTTTCATCTCTGAGCAATTGCTCGACGTTTGCAATTTCTCACCTGAGCTCTCTTTAGAGTGCGCGAGAGGATGAGCAGCAGATTAGGTGTCTAAAGAAGCCCAGAGCCCCAGTGTTCTTAGGCCTACAAAACCGCTTCCAAGGAAGGGGGCTGGCTAGCAACAGCTTTCAGTGCTGGCACTTTTCATCTCGGAGCAATTGCTCGACGTTTGCAATTTCTCAGCTCGTGTCTACGAGACGGAAAGAGAATGACTGTGACGTTTGGTGGCTAGAAAAGCACAAAGCCCCAGTGTTGCTGCGCCTGTGAAAGCGCTTCCAAGGAAGGGTACTGGCTAGCAAGAGCTTTCAGTGCTGGCACTTTTCATCTCTGAGCAATTGCTCGACGTTTGCAATTTCTCACCTGAGCTCTCTTTAGAGTGCGCGAGAGGATGAGCAGAAGATTAGGTGGCTAGAGAAGCCCAGAGCCCCAGTGTGCTTAGGCCTACAAAAGCGCTTCCAAGGAAGGGGGCTGGCTAGCAACAGCTTTCAGTGCTGGCACTTTTCATCTCTGAGCAATTGCTCGACGTTTGCAATTTCTCAGCTCGTGTGTACGAGACGGAAAGAGAAGGACCGTGACGTTTGGTGCGTATAGAAGCGCAAAGCCCCAGTGTTGCTGCGCCTGTGAAAGCGCTTCCAAGGAAGGGTGCTGGCTAGCAAGAGCTTTCAGTGCTGGCACTTTTCATCTCTGAGCAATTGCTCGACGTTTGCAATTTCTCACCTGAGCTCTCTTTAGAGTGCGCGAGAGGATGAGCAGAAGATTAGGTGGCTAGAGAAGCCCAGAGCCCCAGTGTGCTTAGGCCTACAAAAGCGCTTCCAAGGAAGAGTGCTGGCTAGCAAGAGCTTTCAGTGCTGGCACTTTTCATCTCTGAGCAATTGCTCGACGTTTGCAATTTCTCAGCTCCTGTCTACGAGACGGAAAGAGAAGGACCGTGACGTTTGGTGCGTATAGAAGCGCAAAGCCCCAGTGTTGCTGCGCCTGTGAAAGCGCTTCCAAGGAAGGGTGCTGGCTAGCAAGAGCTTTCAGTGCTGGCACTTTTCATCTCTGAGCAATTGCTCGACGTTTGCAATTTCTCACCTGAGCTCTCTTTAGAGTGCGCGAGAGAATGAGCAGAAGATGAGGTGGCTAGAGAAGCCCAGAGCCCCAGTGTTCTTAGGCCTACAAAAGCGCTTCCAAGGAAGGGTGCTGGCTAGCAAGAGCTTTCAGTGCTGGCACTTTTCATCTCTGAGCAATTGCTCGATGTTTGCAATTTCTCAGCTCGTGTCTACGAGACGGAAAGAGAAGGACCGTGACGTTTGGTGCGTATAGAAGCGCAAAGCCCCAGTGTTGCTGCGCCTGTGAAAGCGCTTCCAAGGAAGGGTGCTGGCTAGCAAGAGCTTTCAGTGCTGGCACTTTTCATCTCTGAGCAATTGCTCGACGTTTGCAATTTCTCACCTGAGCTCTCTTTAGAGTGCGCGAGAGGATGAGCAGAAGATTAGGTGGCTAGAGAAGCCCAGAGCCCCAGTGTGCTTAGGCCTACAAAAGCGCTTCCAAGGAAGAGTGCTGGCTAGCAAGAGCTTTCAGTGCTGGCACTTTTCATCTCTGAGCAATTGCTCGACGTTTGCAATTTCTCAGCTCGTGTCTACGAGACGGAAAGAGAAGGACCGTGACGTTTGGTGGGTAGAGAAGCGCAAAGCCCCAGTGTTGCTGCGCCTGTGAAAGCGCTTCCAAGGAAGGGTGCTGGCTAGCAACAGCTTTCAGTGCTGGCACTTTTCATCTCCGAGCAATTGCTCGACGTTTGCAATTTCTCACCTGAGCTCTCTTTAGAGTGCGCGAGAGGATGAGCAGAAGATTAGGTGGCTAGAGAAGCCCAGAGCCCCAGTGTGCTTAGGCCTACAAAAGCGCTTCCAAGGAAGGGTGCTGGCTAGCAACAGCTTTCAGTGCTGGCACTTTTCATCTCTGAGCAATTGCTGGACGTTTGCAATTTCTCAGCTCGTGTCTACGAGACGGAAAGAGAAGGACCGTGACGTTTGGTGGCTAGAGAAGCGCAAAGCCCCAGTGTTGCTGCGCCTGTGAAAGCGCTTCCAAGGAAGGGTGCTGGCTAGCAACAGCTTTCAGTGCTGGCACTTTTCATCTCTGAGCAATTGCTCGACGTTTGCAATTTCTCACCTGAGCTCTCTTTAGAGTGCGCGAGAGAATGAGCAGAAGATGAGGTGGCTAGAGAAGCCCAGAGCCCCAGTGTTCTTAGGCCTACAAAAGCGCTTCCAAGGAAGGGGGCTGGCTAGCAACAGCTTTCAGTGCTGGCACTTTTCATCTCTGAGCAATTGCTCGATGTTTGCAATTTCTCAGCTCGTGTCTACGAGACGGAAAGAGAAGGACCGTGACGATTGGTGCGTATAGAAGCGCAAAGCCCCAGTGTTGCTGCGCCTGTGAAAGCGCTTCCAAGGAAGGGTGCTGGCTAGCAAGAGCTTTCAGTGCTGGCACTTTTCATCTCGGAGCAATTGCTCGACGTTTGCAATTTCTCACCTGAGCTCTCTTTAGAGTGCGCGAGAGGATGAGCAGAAGATTAGGTGGCTAGAGAAGCCCAGAGCCCCAGTGTGCTTAGGCCTACAAAAGCGCTTCCAAGGAAGAGTGCTGGCTAGCAAGAGCTTTCAGTGCTGGCACTTTTCATCTCTGAGCAATTGCTCGACGTTTGCAATTTCTCAGCTCGTGTCTACGAGACGGAAAGAGAATGACCGTGTCGTTTGGTGGCTAGAAAAGCGCAAAGCCCCAGTGTTGCTGCGCCTGTGAAAGCGCTTCCAAAGAAGGGGGCTGGCTAGCAACAGCTTTCAGTGCTAGCACTTTTCATCTCTGAGCAATTGCTCGACGTTTGCAATTTCTCAGCTCGTGTGTACGAGACGGAAAGAGAAGGACCGTGACGTTTGGTGGCTAGAGAAGCGCAAAGCCCCAGTGTTGCTGCGCCTATGAAAGCGCTTCCAAGGAAGGGGGCTGGCTAGCAACAGCTTTCAGTGCTGGCACTTTTCATCTCTGAGCAATTGCTCGACGTTTGCAATTTGTCAGCTCGTGTCTACGAGACGGAAAGAGAATGACCGTGACGTTTGGTGGCTAGAGAAGCACAAAGCCCCAGTGTTGCTGCGCCTGTGAAAGCGCTTCCAAGGAAGGGTGCTGGCTAGCAACAGCTTTCAGTGCTGGCACTTTTCCTCTCTGAGCAATTGCTCGACGTTTGCAATTTCTCACCTGAGCTCTCTTTAGAGTGCGCGAGAGGATGAGCAGAAGATTAGGTGGCTAGAGAAGCCCAGAGCCCCAGTGTGCTTAGGCCTACAAAAGCGCTTCCAAGGAAGGGTGCTGGCTAGCAACAGCTTTCAGTGCTGGCACTTTTCATCTCGGAGCAATTGCTCGACGTTTGCAATTTCTCAGCTCGTGTGTACGAGACGGAAAGAGAAGGACCGTGACGTTTGGTGCGTATAGAAGCGCAAAGCCCCAGTGTTGCTGCGCCTGTGAAAGCGCTTCCAAGGAAGGGTGCTGGCTAGCAACAGCTTTCAGTGCTGGCACTTTTCATCTCTGAGCAATTGCTCGACGTTTGCAATTTCTCACCTGAGCTCTCTTTAGAGTGCGCGAGAGAATGAGCAGAAGATGAGGTGGCTAGAGAAGCCCAGAGCCCCAGTGTTCTTAGGCCTACAAAAGCGCTTCCAAGGAAGGATGCTGGCTAGCAACAGCTTTCAGTGCTGGCACTTTTCATCTCTGAGCAATTGCTCGATGTTTGCAATTTCTCAGCTCGTGTCTACGAGACGGAAAGAGAAGGACCGTGACGTTTGGTGCGTATAGAAGCGCAAAGCCCCAGTGTTGCTGCGCCTGTGAAAGCGCTTCCAAGGAAGGGTGCTGGCTAGCAAGAGCTTTCAGTGCTGGCACTTTTCATCTCTGAGCAATTGCTCGACGTTTGCAATTTCTCACCTGAGCTCTCTTTAGAGTGCGCGAGAGGATGAGCAGAAGATTAGGTGGCTAGAGAAGCCCAGAGCCCCAGTGTGCTTAGGCCTACAAAAGCGCTTCCAAGGAAGAGTGCTGGCTAGCAACAGCTTTCAGTGCTGGCACTTTTCATCTCTGAGCAATTGCTGGACGTTTGCAATTTCTCACCTGAGCTCTCTTTAGAGTGCGCGAGAGGATGAGCAGAAGATTAGGTGTCTAAAGAAGCCCAGAGCCCCAGTGTGCTTAGGCCTACAAAAGCGCTTCCAAGGAAGGGGGCTGGCTAGCAACAGCTTTCAGTGCTGGCACTTTTCATCTCTGAGCAATTGCTCGACGTTTGCAATTTCTCAGCTCGTGTCTACGAGACGGAAAGAGAATGACCGTGATGTTTGGTGACTAGAGAAGCGCAAAGCCCCAGTGTTACTGCACCTGTGAAAGCGCTTCCAAGGAAGGGTGCTGGCTAGCAAGAGCTTTCAGTGCTGGCACTTTTCATCTCTGAGCAATTGCTCGACGTTTGCAATTTCTCAGCTCGTGTCTACGAGACGGAAAGAGAAGGACCGTGACGTTTGGTGGCTAGAGAAGCACAAAGCCCCAGTGTTGCTGCGCCTTTGAAAGTGCTTCCAAGGAAGGGTGCTGGCTAGCAACAGCTTTCAGTGCTGGCACTTTTCATCTCTGAGCAATTGCTCGACGTTTGCAATTTCTCAGCTCGTGTCTACGAGACGGAAAGAGAAGGACCGTGACGTTTGGTGCGTATAGAAGCACAAAGCCCCAGTGTTGCTGCGCCTGTGAAAGCGCTTCCAAGGAAGGGTGCTGGCTAGCAACAGCTTTCAGTGCTGGCACTTTTCATCTCTGAGCAATTGCTCGACGTTTGCAATTTCTCAGCTCGTGTCTACGAGACGGAAAGAGAATGACCGTGATGTTTGGTGGCTAGAGAAGCGCAAAGCCCCAGTGTTCCTGCGCCTGTGAAAGCGCTTCCAAGGAAGGGTGCTGGCTAGCAAGAGCTTTCATTGCTGGCACTTTTCATCTCTGAGCAATTGCTCGACGTTTGCAATTTCTCAGCTCGTGTCTACGAGACGGAAAGAGAAGGACCGTGACGTTTGGTGCGTATAGAAGCGCAAAGCCCCAGTGTTCCTGCGCCTGTGAAAGCGCTTCCAAGGAAGGGTGCTGGCTAGCAAGAGCTTTCAGTGCTGGCACTTTTCATCTCTGAGCAATTGCTCGACGTTTGCAATTTCTCACCTGAGCTCTCTTTAGAGTGCGCGAGAGGATGAGCAGAAGATTAGGTGGCTAGAGAAGCCCAGAGCCCCAGTGTGCTTAGGCCTACAAAAGCGCTTCCAAGGAAGAGTGCTGGCTAGCAAGAGCTTTCAGTGCTGGCACTTTTCATCTCGGAGCAATTGCTCGACGTTTGCAATTTCTGAGCTCGTGTCTACGAGACGGAAAGAGAAGGACCGTGACGTTTGGTGCGTATAGAAGCGCAAAGCCCCAGTGTTGCTGCGCCTGTGAAAGCGCTTCCAAGGAAGGGTGCTGGCTAGCAACAGCTTTCAGTGCTGGCACTTTTCATCTCTGAGCAATTGCTCGACGTTTGCAATTTCTCACCTGAGCTCTCTTTAGAGTGCGCGAGAGGATGAGCAGCAGATTAGGTGTCTAAAGAAGCCCAGAGCCCCAGTGTTCTTAGGCCTACAAAACCGCTTCCAAGGAAGGGGGCTGGCTAGCAAGAGCTTTCAGTGCTGGCACTTTTCATCTCTGAGCAATTGCTCGACGTTTGCAATTTCTCAGCTCGTGTCTACGAGACGGAAAGAGAATGACTGTGACGTTTGGTGGCTAGAAAAGCACAAAGCCCCAGTGTTGCTGCGCCTGTGAAAGCGCTTCCAAGGAAGGGTACTGGCTAGCAAGAGCTTTCAGTGCTGGCACTTTTCATCTCTGAGCAATTGCTCGACGTTTGCAATTTCTCACCTGAGCTCTCTTTAGAGTGCGCGAGAGGATGAGCAGAAGATTAGGTGGCTAGAGAAGCCCAGAGCCCCAGTGTGCTTAGGCCTACAAAAGCGCTTCCAAGGAAGGGGGCTGGCTAGCAACAGCTTTCAGTGCTGGCACTTTTCATCTCTGAGCAATTGCTCGACGTTTGCAATTTCTCAGCTCGTGTGTACGAGACGGAAAGAGAAGGACCGTGACGTTTGGTGCGTATAGAAGCGCAAAGCCCCAGTGTTGCTGCGCCTGTGAAAGCGCTTCCAAGGAAGGGTGCTGGCTAGCAAGAGCTTTCAGTGCTGGCACTTTTCATCTCTGAGCAATTGCTCGACGTTTGCAATTTCTCACCTGAGCTCTCTTTAGAGTGCGCGAGAGAATGAGCAGAAGATGAGGTGGCTAGAGAAGCCCAGAGCCCCAGTGTTCTTAGGCCTACAAAAGCGCTTCCAAGGAAGGGTGCTGGCTAGCAACAGCTTTCAGTGCTGGCACTTTTCATCTCTGAGCAATTGCTCGATGTTTGCAATTTCTCAGCTCGTGTCTACGAGACGGAAAGAGAAGGACCGTGACGTTTGGTGCGTATAGAAGCGCAAAGCCCCAGTGTTGCTGCGCCTGTGAAAGCGCTTCCAAGGAAGGGTGCTGGCTAGCAACAGCTTTCAGTGCTGGCACTTTTCATCTCTGAGCAATTGCTCGACGTTTGCAATTTCTCACCTGAGCTCTCTTTAGAGTGCGCGAGAGGATGAGCAGAAGATTAGGTGGCTAGAGAAGCCCAGAGCCCCAGTGTGCTTAGGCCTACAAAAGCGCTTCCAAGGAAGGGGGCTGGCTAGCAACAGCTTTCAGTGCTGGCACTTTTCATCTCTGAGCAATTGCTCGACGTTTGCAATTTCTCAGCTCGTGTCTACGAGACGGAAAGAGAAGGACCGTGACGTTTGGTGGGTAGAGAAGCGCAAAGCCCCAGTGTTCCTGCGCCTGTGAAAGCGCTTCCAAGGAAGGGTGCTGGCTAGCAACAGCTTTCAGTGCTGGCACTTTTCATCTCCGAGCAATTGCTCGACGTTTGCAATTTCTCACCTGAGCTCTCTTTAGAGTGCGCGAGAGGATGAGCAGAAGATTAGGTGGCTAGAGAAGCCCAGAGCCCCAGTGTGCTTAGGCCTACAAAAGCGCTTCCAAGGAAGGGTGCTGGCTAGCAACAGCTTTCAGTGCTGGCACTTTTCATCTCTGAGCAATTGCTGGACGTTTGCAATTTCTCAGCTCGTGTCTACGAGACGGAAAGAGAAGGACCGTGACGTTTGGTGCGTAAAGAAGCGCAAAGCCCCAGTGTTGCTGCGCCTGTGAAAGCGCTTCCAAGGAAGGGTGCTGGCTAGCAACAGCTTTCAGTGCTGGCACTTTTCATCTCTGAGCAATTGCTCGACGTTTGCAATTTCTCACCTGAGCTCTCTTTAGAGTGCGCGAGAGAATGAGCAGAAGATGAGGTGGCTAGAGAAGCCCAGAGCCCCAGTGTTCTTAGGCCTACAAAAGCGCTTCCAAGGAAGGGGGCTGGCTAGCAACAGCTTTCAGTGCTGGCACTTTTCATCTCTGAGCAATTGCTCGATGTTTGCAATTTCTCAGCTCGTGTCTACGAGACGGAAAGAGAAGGACCGTGACGATTGGTGCGTATAGAAGCGCAAAGCCCCAGTGTTGCTGCGCCTGTGAAAGCGCTTCCAAGGAAGGGTGCTGGCTAGCAAGAGCTTTCAGTGCTGGCACTTTTCATCTCGGAGCAATTGCTCGACGTTTGCAATTTCTCACCTGAGCTCTCTTTAGAGTGCGCGAGAGGATGAGCAGAAGATTAGGTGGCTAGAGAAGCCCAGAGCCCCAGTGTGCTTAGGCCTACAAAAGCGCTTCCAAGGAAGAGTGCTGGCTAGCAAGAGCTTTCAGTGCTGGCACTTTTCATCTCTGAGCAATTGCTCGACGTTTGCAATTTCTCAGCTCGTGTCTACGAGACGGAAAGAGAATGACCGTGTCGTTTGGTGGCTAGAAAAGCGCAAAGCCCCAGTGTTGCTGCGCCTGTGAAAGCGCTTCCAAAGAAGGGGGCTGGCTAGCAACAGCTTTCAGTGCTAGCACTTTTCATCTCTGAGCAATTGCTCGACGTTTGCAATTTCTCAGCTCGTGTCTACGAGACGGAAAGAGAAGGACCGTGACGTTTGGTGGCTAGAGAAGCGCAAAGCCCCAGTGTTGCTGCGCCTATGAAAGCGCTTCCAAGGAAGGGGGCTGGCTAGCAACAGCTTTCAGTGCTGGCACTTTTCATCTCTGAGCAATTGCTCGACGTTTGCAATTTGTCAGCTCGTGTCTACGAGACGGAAAGAGAATGACCGTGATGTTTGGTGACTAGAGAAGCGCAAAGCCCCAGTGTTCCTGCGCCTGTGAAAGTGCTTCCAAGGAAGGGTGCTGGCTAGCAACAGCTTTCAGTGCTGGCACTTTTCATCTCTGAGCAATTGCTCGACGTTTGCAATTTCTCACCTGAGCTCTCTTTAGAGTGCGCGAGAGGATGAGCAGAAGATTAGGTGGCTAGAGAAGCCCAGAGCCCCAGTGTTCTTAGGCCTACAAAAGCACTTCCAAGGAAGGGGGCTGGCTAGCAACAGCTTTCAGTGCTGGCACTTTTCATCTCTGAGCAATTGCTCGACGTTTGCAATTTTTCAGCTCGTGTCTACGAGACGGAAAGAGAAGGACCGTGATGTCTGGTGGCTAGAGAAGCACAAAGCCCCAGTGTTGCTGCGCCTGTGAAAGCGCTTCCGAGGAAGGGTGCTGGCTAGCAACAGCTTTCAGTGCTGGCACTTTTCATCTCTGAGCAATTGCTCGACGTTTGCAATTTGTCAGCTCGTGTCTACGAGACGGAAAGAGAATGACCGTGATGTTTGGTGACTAGAGAAGCGCAAAGCCCCAGTGTTGCTGCACCTGTGAAAGCGCTTCCAAGGAAGGGTGCTGGCTAGCAAGAGCTTTCAGTGCTGGCACTTTTCATCTCTGAGCAATTGCTCGACGTTTGCAATTTCTCAGCTCGTGTCTACGAGACGGAAAGAGAAGGACCGTGACGTTTGGTGGCTAGAGAAGCACAAAGCCCCAGTGTTGCTGCGCCTGTGAAAGCGCTTCCAAGGAAGGGTGCTGGCTAGCAACAGCTTTCAGTGCTGGCACTTTTCCTCTCTGAGCAATTGCTCGACGTTTGCAATTTCTCACCTGAGCTCTCTTTAGAGTGCGCGAGAGGATGAGCAGAAGATTAGGTGGCTAGAGAAGCCCAGAGCCCCAGTGTGCTTAGGCCTACAAAAGCGCTTCCAAGGAAGGGGGCTGGCTAGCAACAGCTTTCAGTGCTGGCACTTTTCATCTCTGAGCAATTGCTGGACGTTTGCAATTTCTCAGCTCGTGTCTACGAGACGGAAAGAGAATGACCGTGTCGTTTGGTGGCTAGAAAAGCGCAAAGCCCCAGTGTTGCTGCGCCTGTGAAAGCGCTTCCAAGGAAGGGTGCTGGCTAGCAAGAGCTTTCAGTGCTGGCACTTTTCATGTCTGAGCAATTGCTCGACGTTTGCAATTTCTCACCTGAGCTCTCTTTAGAGTGCGCGAGAGGATGAGCAGAAGATTAGGTGGCTAGAGAAGCCCAGAGCCCCAGTGTGCTTAGGCCTACAAAAGCGCTTCCAAGGAAGGGTGCTGGCTAGCAACAGCTTTCAGTGCTGGCACTTTTCATCTCGGAGCAATTGCTGGACGTTTGCAATTTCTCAGCTCGTGTCTACGAGACGGAAAGAGAAGGACCGTGACGTTTGGTGCGTATAGAAGCGCAAAGCCCCAGTGTTGCTGCGCCTGTGAAAGCGCTTCCAAGGAAGGGTGCTGGCTAGCAACAGCTTTCAGTGCTGGCACTTTTCATCTCTGAGCAATTGCTCGACGTTTGCAATTTCTCACCTGAGCTCTCTTTAGAGTGCGCGAGAGAATGAGCAGAAGATGAGGTGGCTAGAGAAGCCCAGAGCCCCAGTGTTCTTAGGCCTACAAAAGCGCTTCCAAGGAAGGGGGCTGGCTAGCAACAGCTTTCAGTGCTGGCACTTTTCATCTCTGAGCAATTGCTCGATGTTTGCAATTTCTCAGCTCGTGTCTACGAGACGGAAAGAGAAGGACCGTGACGTTTGGTGCGTATAGAAGCGCAAAGCCCCAGTGTTCCTGCGCCTGTGAAAGCGCTTCCAAGGAAGGGTGCTGGCTAGCAAGAGCTTTCAGTGCTGGCACTTTTCATCTCTGAGCAATTGCTCGACGTTTGCAATTTCTCACCTGAGCTCTCTTTAGAGTGCGCGAGAGGATGAGCAGAAGATTAGGTGGCTAGAGAAGCCCAGAGCCCCAGTGTGCTTAGGCCTACAAAAGCGCTTCCAAGGAAGGGTGCTGGCTAGCAACAGCTTTCAGTGCTGGCACTTTTCATCTCTGAGCAATTGCTGGACGTTTGCAATTTCTCAGCTCGTGTCTACGAGACGGAAAGAGAAGGACCGTGACGATTGGTGCGTATAGAAGCGCAAAGCCCCAGTGTTGCTGCGCCTGTGAAAGCGCTTCCAAGGAAGGGTGCTGGCTAGCAACAGCTTTCAGTGCTGGCACTTTTCATCTCTGAGCAATTGCTCGACGTTTGCAATTTCTCACCTGAGCTCTCTTTAGAGTGCGCGAGAGGATGAGCAGAAGATTAGGTGGCTAGAGAAGCCCAGAGCCCCAGTGTGCTTAGGCCTACAAAAGCGCTTCCAAGGAAGAGTGCTGGCTAGCAAGAGCTTTCAGTGCTGGCACTTTTCATCTCTGAGCAATTGCTCGACGTTTGCAATTTCTCACCTGAGCTCTCTTTAGAGTGCGCGAGAGGATGAGCAGAAGATTAGGTGTCTAAAGAAGCCCAGAGCCCCAGTGTGCTTAGGCCTACAAAAGCGCTTCCAAGGAAGGGGGCTGGCTAGCAACAGCTTTCAGTGCTGGCACTTTTCATCTCTGAGCAATTGCTGGACGTTTGCAATTTCTCAGCTCGTGTCTACGAGACGGAAAGAGAATGACCGTGTCGTTTGGTGGCTAGAAAAGCGCAAAGCCCCAGTGTTGCTGCGCCTGTGAAAGCGCTTCCAAAGAAGGGGGCTGGCTAGCAAGAGCTTTCAGTGCTGGCACTTTTCATCTCTGAGCAATTGCTCGACGTTTGCAATTTCTCAGCTCGTGTCTACGAGACGGAAAGAGAAGGACCGTGACGTTTGGTGGCTAGAGAAGTGCAAAGCCCCAGTGTTGCTGCGCCTATGAAAGCGCTTCCAAGGAAGGGTGCTGGCTAGCAACAGCTTTCAGTGCTGGCACTTTTCATCTCTGAGCAATTGCTCGACGTTTGCAATTTCTCAGCTCGTGTCTACGAGACGGAAAGAGAAGGACCGTGATGTCTGGTGGCTAGAGAAGCACAAAGCCCCAGTGTTGCTGCGCCTGTGAAAGCGCTTCCAAGGAAGGGTGCTGGCTAGCAAGAGCTTTCAGTGCTGGCACTTTTCATCTCTGAGCAATTGCTCGACATTTGCAATTTCTCAGCTCGTGTCTACGAGACGGAAAGAGAATGACCGTGATGTTTGGTGACTAGAGAAGCGCAAAGCCCCAGTGTTGCTGCACCTGTGAAAGCGCTTCCAAGGAAGGGTGCTGGCTAGCAAGAGCTTTCAGTGCTGGCACTTTTCATCTCTGAGCAATTGCTCGACGTTTGCAATTTCTCAGCTCGTGTCTACGAGACGGAAAGAGAAGGACCGTGACGTTTGGTGGCTAGAGAAGCACAAAGCCCCAGTGTTGCTGCGCCTGTGAAAGCGCGTCCAAGGAAGGGTGCTGGCTAGCAACAGCTTTCAGTGCTGGCACTTTTCATCTCTGAGCAATTGCTCGACATTTGCAATTTCTCACCTGAGCTCTCTTTAGAGTGCGCGAGAGGATGAGCAGAAGATTAGGTGGCTAGAGAAGCCCAGAGCCCCAGTGTTCTTAGGCCTACAAAAGCACTTCCAAGGAAGGGGGCTGGCTAGCAAGAGCTTTCAGTGCTGGCACTTTTCATCTCTGAGCAATTGCTCGACGTTTGCAATTTCTCAGCTCGTGTCTACGAGACGGAAAGAGAAGGACCGTGACGTTTGGTGCGTATAGAAGCGCAAAGCCCCAGTGTTGCTGCGCCTGTGAAAGCGCTTCCAAGGAAGGGGGCTGGCTAGCAACAGCTTTCAGTGCTGGCACTTTTCATCTCGGAGCAATTGCTCGACGTTTGCAATTTCTCAGCTCGTGTCTACGAGACGGAAAGAGAATGACTGTGACGTTTGGTGGCTAGAAAAGCACAAAGCCCCAGTGTTGCTGCGCCTGTGAAAGCGCTTCCAAGGAAGGGTGCTGGCTAGCAAGAGCTTTCAGTGCTGGCACTTTTCATCTCTGAGCAATTGCTCGACGTTTGCAATTTCTCACCTGAGCTCTCTTTAGAGTGCGCGAGAGGATGAGCAGAAGATTAGGTGTCTAAAGAAGCCCAGAGCCCCAGTGTGCTTAGGCCTACAAAAGCGCTTCCAAGGAAGAGTGCTGGCTAGCAAGAGCTTTCAGTGCTGGCACTTTTCATCTCTGAGCAATTGCTTGACGTTTGCAATTTCTCAGCTCGTGTCTACGAGACGGAAAGAGAAGGACCGTGACGTTTGGTGCGTATAGAAGCGCAAAGCCCCAGTGTTGCTGCGCCTGTGAAAGCGCTTCCAAGGAAGGGTGCTGGCTAGCAACAGCTTTCAGTGCTGGCACTTTTCATCTCTGAGCAATTGCTCGACGTTTGCAATTTCTCACCTGAGCTCTCTTTAGAGTGCGCGAGAGGATGAGCAGAAGATGAGGTGGCTAGAGAAGCCCAGAGCCCCAGTGTGCTTAGGCCTACAAAAGCGCTTCCAAGGAAGGGTGCTGGCTAGCAACAGCTTTCAGTGCTGGCACTTTTCATCTCGGAGCAATTGCTCGACGTTTGCAATTTCTCAGCTCGTGTCTACGAGACGGAAAGAGAAGGACCGTGACGTTTGGTGCGTATAGAAGCGCAAAGCCCCAGTGTTGCTGCGCCTGTGAAAGCGCTTCCAAGGAAGGGTGCTGGCTAGCAAGAGCTTTCAGTGCTGGCACTTTTCATCTCTGAGCAATTGCTCGACGTTTGCAATTTCTCACCTGAGCTCTCTTTAGAGTGCGCGAGAGGCTGAGCAGAAGATGAGGTGGCTAGAGAAGCCCAGAGCCCCAGTGTGCTTAGGCCTACAAAAGCGCTTCCAAGGAAGGGGGCTGGCTAGCAACAGCTTTCAGTGCTGGCACTTTTCATCTCTGAGCAATTGCTGGACGTTTGCAATTTTTCAGCTCGTGTCTACGAGACGGAAAGAGAAGGACCGTGATGTCTGGTGGCTAGAGAAGCACAAAGCCCCAGTGTTGCTGCGCCTGTGAAAGCGCTTCCAAGGAAGGGTGCTGGCTAGCAAGAGCTTTCAGTGCTGGCACTTTTCATCTCTGAGCAATTGCTCGACGTTTGCAATTTGTCAGCTCGTGTCTACGAGACGGAAAGAGAAGGACCGTGATATTTGGTGACTAGAGAAGCGCAAAGCCCCAGTGTTGCTGCACCTGTGAAAGCGCTTCCAAGGAAGGGTGCTGGCTAGCAACAGCTTTCAGTGCTGGCACTTTTCATCTCTGAGCAATTGCTCGACGTTTGCAATTTCTCAGCTCGTGTCTACGAGACGGAAAGAGAAGGACCGTGACGTTTGGTGGCTAGAGAAGCACAAAGCCCCAGTGTTGCTGCGCCTTTGAAAGTGCTTCCAAGGAAGGGTGCTGGCTAGCAACAGCTTTCAGTGCTGGCACTTTTCATCTCTGAGCAATTGCTCGACGTTTGCAATTTCTCACCTGAGCTCTCTTTAGAGTGCGCGAGAGGATGAGCAGAAGATTAGGTGGCTAGAGAAGCCCAGAGCCCCAGTGTTCTTAGGCCTACAAAAGCACTTCCAAGGAAGGGTGCTGGCTAGCAAGAGCTTTCATTGCTGGCACTTTTCATCTCTGAGCAATTGCTCGACGTTTGCAATTTCTCAGCTCGTGTCTACGAGACGGAAAGAGAAGGACCGTGATGTCTGGTGGCTAGAGAAGCACAAAGCCCCAGTGTTGCTGCGCCTGTGAAAGCGCTTCCAAGGAAGGGTGCTGGCTAGCAAGAGCTTTCAGTGCTGGCACTTTTCATCTCTGAGCAATTGCTCGACGTTTGCAATTTCTCACCTGAGCTCTCTTTAGAGTGCGCGAGAGGATGAGCAGAAGATTAGGTGTCTAAAGAAGCCCAGAGCTCCAGTGTTCTTAGGCCTACAAAACTGCTTCCAAGGAAGGGGGCTGGCTAGCAACAGCTTTCAGTGCTGGCACTTTTCATCTCTGAGCAATTGCTCGACGTTTGCAATTTCTCAGCTCGTGTCTACGAGACGGAAAGAGAATGACTGTGACGTTTGGTGGCTAGAAAAGCACAAAGCCCCAGTGTTGCTGCGCCTGTGAAAGCGCTTCCAAGGAAGGGTACTGGCTAGCAAGAGCTTTCAGTGCTGGCACTTTTCATCTCGGAGCAATTGCTCGACGTTTGCAATTTCTCAGCTCGTGTCTACGAGACGGAAAGAGAAGGACCGTGACGTTTGGTGCGTATAGAAGCGCAAAGCCCCAGTGTTGCTGCGCCTGTGAAAGCGCTTCCAAGGAAGGGTGCTGGCTAGCAAGAGCTTTCAGTGCTGGCACTTTTCATCTCTGAGCAATTGCTCGACGTTTGCAATTTCTCACCTGAGGTCTCTTTAGAGTGCGCGAGAGGATGAGCAGAAGATTAGGTGGCTAGAGAAGCCCAGAGCCCCAGTGTGCTTAGGCCTACAAAAGCGCTTCCAAGGAAGAGTGCTGGCTAGCAACAGCTTTCAGTGCTGGCACTTTTCATCTCTGAGCAATTGCTGGACGTTTGCAATTTCTCAGCTCGTGTCTACGAGACGGAAAGAGAAGGACCGTGACGTTTGGTGCGTATAGAAGCGCAAAGCCCCAGTGTTGCTGCGCCTGTGAAAGCGCTTCCAAGGAAGGGTGCTGGCTAGCAACAGCTTTCAGTGCTGGCACTTTTCATCTCTGAGCAATTGCTCGACGTTTGCAATTTCTCACCTGAGCTCTCTTTAGAGTGCGCGAGAGAATGAGCAGAAGATGAGGTGGCTAGAGAAGCCCAGAGCCCCAGTGTTCTTAGGCCTACAAAAGCGCTTCCAAGGAAGGGTGCTGGCTAGCAACAGCTTTCAGTGCTGGCACTTTTCATCTCTGAGCAATTGCTCGACGTTTGCAATTTCTCAGCTCGTGTCTACGAGACGGAAAGAGAAGGACCGTGACGTTTGGTGCGTATAGAAGCGCAAAGCCCCAGTGTTGCTGCGCCTGTGAAAGCGCTTCCAAGGAAGGGTGCTGGCTAGCAACAGCTTTCAGTGCTGGCACTTTTCATCTCTGAGCAATTGCTCGACGTTTGCAATTTCTCACCTGAGCTCTCTTTAGAGTGCGCGAGAGGATGAGCAGAAGATTAGGTGGCTAGAGAAGCCCAGAGCCCCAGTGTGCTTAGGCCTACAAAAGCGCTTCCAAGGAAGGGGGCTGGCTAGCAAGAGCTTTCAGTGCTGGCACTTTTCATCTCTGAGCAATTGCTGGACGTTTGCAATTTCTCAGCTCGTGTCTACGAGACGGAAAGAGAAAGACCGTGACGATTGGTGCGTATAGAAGCGCAAAGCCCCAGTGTTGCTGCGCCTGTGAAAGCGCTTCCAAGGAAGGGTGCTGGCTAGCAAGAGCTTTCAGTGCTGGCACTTTTCATCTCTGAGCAATTGCTGGACGTTTGCAATTTCTCACCTGAGCTCTCTTTAGAGTGCGCGAGAGGATGAGCAGAAGATTAGGTGGCTAGCGAAGCCCAGAGCCCCAGTGTGCTTAGGCCTACAAAAGCGCTTCCAAGGAAGGGTGCTGGCTAGCAAGAGCTTTCAGTGCTGGCACTTTTCATCTCTGAGCAATTGCTCGATGTTTGCAATTTCTCAGCTCGTGTCTACGAGACAGAAAGAGAATGACAGTGACGTTTGGTGGCTAGAGAAGCGCAAAGCCCCAGTGTTGCTGCACCTGTGAAAGCGCTTCCAAGGAAGGGTGCTGGCTAGCAACAGCTTTCAGTGCTGGCACTTTTCATCTCTGAGCAATTGCTCGACGTTTTCAATTTCTCAGCTCGTGTCTACGAGACAGAAAGAGAAGGACCGTGACGTTTGGTGGGTAGAGAAGCGCAAAGCCCCAGTGTTCCTGCGCCTGTGAAAGCGCTTCCAAGGAAGGGTGCTGGCTAGCAAGAGCTTTCAGTGCTGGCACTTTTCATCTCTGAGCAATTGCTCGACGTTTGCAATTTCTCACCTGAGCTCTCTTTAGAGTGCGCGAGAGGATGAGCAGAAGATGAGGTGGCTAGAGAAGCCCAGAGCCCCAGTGTGCTTAGGCCTACAAAAGCGCTTCCAAGGAAGGGGGCTGGCTAGCAAGAGCTTTCAGTGCTGGCACTTTTCATCTCTGAGCAATTGCTCGACGTTTGCAATTTCTCAGCTCGTGTCTACGAGACGGAAAGAGAAGGACCGTGACGTTTGGTGGGTAGAGAAGCGCAAAGCCCCAGTGTTGCTGCGCCTGTGAAAGCGCTTCCAAGGAAGGGTGCTGGCTAGCAACAGCTTTCAGTGCTGGCACTTTTCATCTCCGAGCAATTGCTCGACGTTTGCAATTTCTCACCTGAGCTCTCTTTAGAGTGCGCGAGAGGATGAGCAGAAGATTAGGTGGCTAGAGAAGCCCAGAGCCCCAGTGTGCTTAGGCCTACAAAAGCGCTTCCAAGGAAGAGTGCTGGCTAGCAAGAGCTTTCAGTGCTGGCACTTTTCCTCTCTGAGCAATTGCTCGACGTTTGCAATTTCTCAGCTCGTGTCTACGAGACGGAAAGAGAAGGACCGTGACGTTTGGTGCGTATAGAAGCGCAAAGCCCCAGTGTTGCTGTGCCTGTGAAAGCGCTTCCAAGGAAGGGTGCTGGCTAGCAACAGCTTTCAGTGCTGGCACTTTTCATCTCTGAGCAATTGCTCGACGTTTGCAATTTCTCAGCTCGTGTCTACGAGACGGAAAGAGAAGGACCGTGACGTTTGGTGGGTAGAGAAGCGCAAAGCCCCAGTGTTGCTGCGCCTGTGAAAGCGCTTCCAAGGAAGGGTGCTGGCTAGCAAGAGCTTTCAGTGCTGGCACTTTTCATCTCTGAGCAATTGCTCGACGTTTGCAATTTCTCACCTGAGCTCTCTTTAGAGTGCGCGAGAGGCTGAGCAGAAGATTAGGTGGCTAGAGAAGCCCAGAGCCCCAGTGTGCTTAGGCCTACAAAAGCGCTTCCAAGGAAGGGTGCTGGCTAGCAAGAGCTTTCAGTGCTGGCACTTTTCATCTCTGAGCAATTGCTCGACGTTTGCAATTTCTCAGCTCGTGTCTACGAGACGGAAAGAGAACGACCGTGACGATTGGTGCGTATAGAAGCGCAAAGCCCCAGTGTTGCTGCGCCTGTGAAAGCGCTTCCAAGGAAGGGTGCTGGCTAGCAAGAGCTTTCAGTGCTGGCACTTTTCATCTCTGAGCAATTGCTCGACGTTTGCAATTTCTCACCTGAGCTCTCTTTAGAGTGCGCGAGAGGATGAGCAGAAGATTAGGTGGCTAGCGAAGCCCAGAGCCCCAGTGTGCTTAGGCCTACAAAAGCGCTTCCAAGGAAGGGTGCTGGCTAGCAACAGCTTTCAGTGCTGGCACTTTTCATCTCTGAGCAATTGCTCGATGTTTGCAATTTCTCAGCTCGTGTCTACGAGACAGAAAGAGAATGACAGTGACGTTTGGTGGCTAGAGAAGCGCAAAGCCCCAGTGTTGCTGCACCTGTGAAAGCGCTTCCAAGGAAGGGTGCTGGCTAGCAACAGCTTTCAGTGCTGGCACTTTTCATCTCTGAGCAATTGCTCGACGTTTGCAATTTCTCAGCTCGTGTCTACGAGACAGAAAGAGAAGGACCGTGACGTTTGGTGGCTAGAGAAGCGCAAAGCCCCAGTGTTCCTGCGCCTGTGAAAGCGCTTCCAAGGAAGGGTGCTGGCTAGCAAGAGCTTTCAGTGCTGGCACTTTTCATCTCTGAGCAATTGCTCGACGTTTGCAATTTCTCACCTGAGCTCTCTTTAGAGTGCGCGAGAGGATGAGCAGAAGATTAGGTGGCTAGAGAAGCCCAGAGCCCCAGTGTTCTTAGGCCTACAAAAGCGCTTCCAAGGAAGGGTGCTGGCTAGCAAGAGCTTTCAGTGCTGGCACTTTTCATCTCTGAGCAATTGCTCGACGTTTGCAATTTCTCAGCTCGTGTCTACGAGACGGAAAGAGAAGGACCGTGACGTTTGGTGGCTAGAGAAGCGCAAAGCCCCAGTGTTGCTGCGCCTGTGAAAGCGCTTCCAAGGAAGGGTGCTGGCTAGCAACAGCTTTCAGTGCTGGCACTTTTCAGCTCCGAGCAATTGCTCGACGTTTGCAATTTCTCACCTGAGCTCTATTTAGAGTGCGCGAGAGGATGAGCAGAAGATTAGGTGGCTAGAGAAGCCCAGAGCCCCAGTGTGCTTAGGCCTACAAAAGCGCTTCCAAGGAAGAGTGCTGGCTAGCAAGAGCTTTCAGTGCTGGCACTTTTCCTCTCTGAGCAATTGCTCGACGTTTGCAATTTCTCAGCTCGTGTCTACGAGACGGAAAGAGAAGGACCGTGACGTTTGGTGCGTATAGAAGCGCAAAGCCCCAGTGTTGCTGCGCCTGTGAAAGCGCTTCCAAGGAAGGGTGCTGGCTAGCAACAGCTTTCAGTGCTGGCACTTTTCATCTCTGAGCAATTGCTCGACGTTTGAAATTTCTCACCTGAGCTCTCTTTAGAGTGCGCGAGAGGCTGAGCAGAAGATGAGGTGTCTAAAGAAGCCCAGAGCCCCAGTGTTCTTAGGCCTACAAAAGCGCTTCCAAGGAAGGGGGCTGGCTAGCAAGAGCTTTCAGTGCTGGCACTTTTCATCTCTGAGCAATTGCTGGACGTTTGCAATTTCTCAGCTCGTGTCTACGAGACGGAAAGAGAAGGACCGTGACGTTTGGTGGCTAGAGAAGCGCAAAGCCCCAGTGTTGCTGCGCCTGTGAAAGCGCTTCCAAGGAAGGGTGCTGGCTAGCAACAGCTTTCAGTGCTGGCACTTTTCATCTCTGAGCAATTGCTGGACGTTTGCAATTTCTCACCTGAGCTCTCTTTAGAGCGCGCGAGAGGATGAGCAGAAGATTAGGTGGCTAGAGAAGCCCAGAGCCCCAGTGTTCTTAGACCTACAAAAGCGCTTCCAAGGAAGGGTGCTGGCTAGCAACAGCTTTCAGTGCTGGCACTTTTCATCTCTGAGCAATTGCTCGACGTTGGCAATTTCTCAGCTCGTGTCTACGAGATGGAAAGAGAATGACCGTGACGTTTGGTGGGTAGAGAAGCGCAAAGCCCCAGTGTTGCTGCGCCTGTGAAAGCGCTTCCAAGGAAGGGTGCTGGCTAGCAAGAGCTTTCAGTGCTGGCACTTTTCATCTCTGAGCAATTGCTCGACGTTTGCAATTTCTCACCTGAGCTCTCTTTAGAGTGCGCGAGAGGATGAGCAGAAGATGAGGTGGCTAGAGAAGCCCAGAGCCCCAGTGTGCTTAGGCCTACAAAAGCGCTTCCAAGGAAGGGGGCTGGCTAGCAACAGCTTTCAGTGCTGGCACTTTTCATCTCTGAGCAATTGCTGGACGTTTGCAATTTCTCAGCTCGTGTCTACGAGACGGAAAGAGAAGGACCGTGACGTTTGGTGCGTATAGAAGCGCAAAGCCCCAGTGTTGCTGCGCCTGTGAAAGCGCTTCCAAGGAAGGGTGCTGGCTAGCAACAGCTTTCAGTGCTGGCACTTTTCATCTCTGAGCAATTGCTCGACGTTTGCAATTTCTCACCTGAGCTCTCTTTAGAGTGCGCGAGAGAATGAGCAGAAGATGAGGTGGCTAGAGAAGCCCAGAGCCCCAGTGTTCTTAGGCCTACAAAAGCGCTTCCAAGGAAGGGTGCTGGCTAGCAACAGCTTTCAGTGCTGGCACTTTTCATCTCTGAGCAATTGCTCGATGTTTGCAATTTCTCAGCTCGTGTCTACGAGACGGAAAGAGAAGGACCGTGACGATTGGTGCGTATAGAAGCGCAAAGCCCCAGTGTTGCTGCGCCTGTGAAAGCGCTTCCAAGGAAGAGTGCTGGCTAGCAAGAGCTTTCAGTGCTGGCACTTTTCATCTCGGAGCAATTGCTCGACGTTTGCAATTTCTCAGCTCGTGTCTACGAGACGGAAAGAGAAGGACCGTGACGTTTGGTGCGTATAGAAGCGCAAAGCCCCAGTGTTACTGCGCCTGTGAAAGCACTTCCAAGGAAGGGTGCTGGCTAGCAACAGCTTTCAGTGCTGGCACTTTTCATCTCTGAGCAATTGCTGGACGTTTGCAATTTCTCACCTGAGCTCTCTTTAGAGTGCGCGGGAGGATGAGCAGAAGATTAGGTGGCTAGAGAAGCCCAGAGCCCCAGTGTGCTTAGGCCTACAAAAGCGCTTCCAAGGAAGGGTGCTGGCTAGCAACAGCTTTCAGTGCTGGCACTTTTCATCTCTGAGCAATTGCTCGACGTTTGCAATTTCTCAGCTCGTGTCTACGAGACGGAAAGAGAATGACCGTGACGTTTGGTGGCTAGAAAAGCGCAAAGCCCCAGTGTTGCTGCGCCTGTGAAAGCGCTTCCAAAGAAGGGGGCTGGCTAGCAACAGCTTTCAGTGCTAGCACTTTTCATCTCTGAGCAATTGCTCGACGTTTGCAATTTCTCAGCTCGTGTCTACGAGACGGAAAGAGAAGGACCGTGACGTTTGGTGCGTATAGAAGCGCAAAGCCCCAGTGTTGCTGCACCTGTGAAAGCGCTTCCAAGGAAGGGTGCTGGCTAGCAACAGCTTTCAGTGCTGGCACTTTTCATCTCTGAGCAATTGCTCGACGTTTGCAATTTCTCAGCTCGTGTCTACGAGACGGAAAGAGAATGACCGTGTCGTTTGGTGGGTAGAGAAGCGCAAAGCCCCAGTGTTCCTGCGCCTGTGAAAGTGCTTCCAAGGAAGGGTGCTGGCTAGCAACAGCTTTCAGTGCTGGCACTTTTCATCTCTGAGCAATTGCTCGACGTTTGCAATTTCTCACCTGAGCTCTCTTTAGAGTGCGCGAGAGGATGAGCAGAAGATTAGGTGGCTAGAGAAGCCCAGAGCCCCAGTGTTCTTAGGCCTACAAAAGCACTTCCAAGGAAGGGTGCTGGCTAGCAACAGCTTTCAGTGCTGGCACTTTTCATCTCTGAGCAATTGCTCGACGTTTGCAATTTTTCAGCTCGTGTCTACGAGACGGAAAGAGAAGGACCGTGATGTCTGGTGGCTAGAGAAGCACAAAGCCCCAGTGTTGCTGCGCCTGTGAAAGCGCTTCCAAGGAAGGGTGCTGGCTAGCAAGAGCTTTCAGTGCTGGCACTTTTCATCTCTGAGCAATTGCTCGACGTTTGCAATTTGTCAGCTCGTGTCTACGAGACGGAAAGAGAATGACCGTGATGTTTGGTGACCAGAGAAGCGCAAAGCCCCAGTGTTGCTGCGCCTGTGAAAGCGCTTCCAAGGAAGGGTGCTGGCTAGCAAGAGCTTTCAGTGCTGGCACTTTTCATCTCTGAGCAATTGCTCGACGTTTGCAATTTCTCAGCTCGTGTCTACGAGACGGAAAGAGAAGGACCGTGACGTTTGGTGGCTAGAGAAGCACAAAGCCCCAGTGTTGCTGCGCCTGTGAAAGCGCTTCCAAGGAAGGGTGCTGGCTAGCAACAGCTTTCAGTGCTGGCACTTTTCATCTCCGAGCAATTGCTCGACGTTTGCAATTTCTCACCTGAGCTCTCTTTAGAGTGCGCGAGAGGATGAGCAGAAGATGAGGTGGCTAGAGAAGCCCAGAGCCCCAGTGTTCTTAGGCCTACAAAAGCGCTTCCAAGGAAGGGTGCTGGCTAGCAACAGCTTTCAGTGCTGGCACTTTTCATCTCTGAGCAATTGCTGGACGTTTGCAATTTCTCAGCTCGTGTCTACGAGACGGAAAGAGAAGGACCGTGACGTTTGGTGCGTATAGAAGCGCAAAGCCCCAGTGTTGCTGCGCCTGTGAAAGCGCTTCCAAGGAAGGGTACTGGCTAGCAACAGCTTTCAGTGCTGGCACTTTTCATCTCTGAGCAATTGCTCGACGTTTGCAATTTCTCACCTGAGCTCTCTTTAGAGTGCGCGAGAGGATGAGCAGAAGATTAGGTGGCTAGAGAAGCCCAGAGCCCCAGTGTGCTTAGGCCTACAAAAGCGCTTCCAAGGAAGGGTGCTGGCTAGCAAGAGCTTTCAGTGCTGGCACTTTTCATCTCTGAGCAATTGCTCGACGTTTGCAATTTCTCAGCTCGTGTCTACGAGACGGAAAGAGAAGGACCGTGACGATTGGTGCGTATAGAAGCGCAAAGCCCCAGTGTTGCTGCGCCTGTGAAAGCGCTTCCAAGGAAGGGTGCTGGCTAGCAACAGCTTTCAGTGCTGGCACTTTTCATCTCTGAGCAATTGCTCGACGTTTGCAATTTCTCACCTGAGCTCTCTTTAGAGTGCGCGAGAGGATGAGCAGAAGATTAGGTGGCTAGAGAAGCCCAGAGCCCCAGTGTGCTTAGGCCTACAAAAGCGCTTCCAAGGAAGAGTGCTGGCTAGCAAGAGCTTTCAGTGCTGGCACTTTTCATCTCTGAGCAATTGCTCGACGTTTGCAATTTCTCAGCTCGTGTCTACGAGACGGAAAGAGAAGGACCGTGACGTTTGGTGCGTATAGAAGCGCAAAGCCCCAGTGTTACTGCGCCTGTGAAAGCGCTTCCAAGGAAGGGTGCTGGCTAGCAACAGCTTTCAGTGCTGGCACTTTTCATCTCTGAGCAATTGCTCGACGTTTGCAATTTCTCACCTGAGCTCTCTTTAGAGTGCGCGAGAGGATGAGCAGAAGATTAGGTGTCTAAAGAAGCCCAGAGCCCCAGTGTGCTTAGGCCTACAAAAGCGCTTCCAAGGAAGGGTGCTGGCTAGCAACAGCTTTCAGTGCTGGCACTTTTCATCTCTGAGCAATTGCTCGACGTTTGCAATTTCTCAGCTCGTGTCTACGAGACGGAAAGAGAAGGACCGTGTCGTTTGGTGGCTAGAAAAGCGCAAAGCCCCAGTGTTGCTGCACCTGTGAAAGCGCTTCCAAAGAAGGGGGCTGGCTAGCAACAGCTTTCAGTGCTAGCACTTTTCATCTCTGAGCAATTGCTCGACGTTTGCAATTTGTCAGCTCGTGTCTACGAGACGGAAAGAGAAGGACCGTGACGTTTGGTGC
This sequence comes from Sarcoramphus papa, assembly GCA_037962945.1. Classification (NCBI taxonomy): domain Eukaryota; kingdom Metazoa; phylum Chordata; class Aves; order Accipitriformes; family Cathartidae; genus Sarcoramphus; species Sarcoramphus papa. The sequence continues at coordinate 16,028,510 of CM075595.1, read as the reverse complement.
GTATAGAAGCGCAAAGCCCCAGTGTTGCTGCGCCTGTGAAAGCGCTTCCAAGGAAGGGTGCTGGCTAGCAAGAGCTTTCAGTGCTGGCACTTTTCATCTCTGAGCAATTGCTCGACGTTTGCAATTTCTCAGCTCGTGTCTACGAGACGGAAAGAGAATGACCGTGTCGTTTGGTGGGTAGAGAAGCGCAAAGCCCCAGTGTTGCTGCGCCTGTGAAAGCGCTTCCAAGGAAGGGTGCTGGCTAGCAACAGCTTTCAGTGCTGGCACTTTTCAGCTCCGAGCAATTGCTCGACGTTTGCAATTTCTCACCTGAGCTCTCTTTAGAGTGCGCGAGAGGATGAGCAGAAGATTAGGTGGCTAGAGAAGCCCAGAGCCCCAGTGTGCTTAGGCCTACAAAAGCGCTTCCAAGGAAGAGTGCTGGCTAGCAAGAGCTTTCAGTGCTGGCACTTTTCCTCTCTGAGCAATTGCTCGACGTTTGCAATTTCTCAGCTCGTGTCTACGAGACGGAAAGAGAAGGACCGTGACGTTTGGTGCGTATAGAAGCGCAAAGCCCCAGTGTTGCTGCGCCTGTGAAAGCGCTTCCAAGGAAGGGTGCTGGCTAGCAACAGCTTTCAGTGCTGGCACTTTTCATCTCTGAGCAATTGCTCGACGTTTGCAATTTCTCACCTGAGCTCTCTTTAGAGTGCGCGAGAGGCTGAGCAGAAGATGAGGTGTCTAAAGAAGCCCAGAGCCCCAGTGTTCTTAGGCCTACAAAAGCGCTTCCAAGGAAGGGGGCTGGCTAGCAAGAGCTTTCAGTGCTGGCACTTTTCATCTCTGAGCAATTGCTCGACGTTTGCAATTTCTCAGCTCGTGTCTACGAGACGGAAAGAGAAGGACCATGACGTTTGGTGGGTAGAGAAGCGCAAAGCCCCAGTGTTGCTGCGCCTGTGAAAGCGCTTCCAAGGAAGGGTGCTGGCTAGCAACAGCTTTCAGTGCTGGCACTTTTCATCTCTGAGCAATTGCTGGACGTTTGCAATTTCTCACCTGAGCTCTCTTTAGAGTGCGCGAGAGGATGAGCAGAAGATTAGGTGGCTAGAGAAGCCCAGAGCCCCAGTGTTCTTAGACCTACAAAAGCGCTTCCAAGGAAGGGTGCTGGCTAGCAAGAGCTTTCAGTGCTGGCACTTTTCATCTCTGAGCAATTGCTGGACGTTTGCAATTTCTCAGCTCGTGTCTACGAGATGGAAAGAGAATGACCGTGACGTTTGGTGGCTAGAAAAGCGCAAAGCCCCAGTGTTGCTGCGCCTGTGAAAGCGCTTCCAAGGAAGGGTGCTGGCTAGCAAGAGCTTTCAGTGCTGGCACTTTTCATCTCTGAGCAATTGCTCGACGTTTGCAATTTCTCACCTGAGCTCTCTTTAGAGTGCGCGAGAGGATGAGCAGAAGATTAGGTGGCTAGAGAAGCCCAGAGCCCCAGTGTGCTTAGGCCTACAAAAGCGCTTCCAAGGAAGGGTGCTGGCTAGCAAGAGCTTTCAGTGCTGGCACTTTTCATCTCTGAGCAATTGCTCGACGTTAGCAATTTCTCAGCTCGTGTCTACGAGACGGAAAGAGAAGGACCGTGACGATTGGTGCGTATAGAAGCGCAAAGCCCCAGTGTTGCTGCGCCTGTGAAAGCGCTTCCAAGGAAGGGTGCTGGCTAGCAACAGCTTTCAGTGCTGGCACTTTTCATCTCTGAGCAATTGCTCGACGTTTGCAATTTCTCACCTGAGCTCTCTTTAGAGTGCGCGAGAGGATGAGCAGAAGATTAGGTGGCTAGAGAAGCCCAGAGCCCCAGTGTGCTTAGGCCTACAAAAGCGCTTCCAAGGAAGAGTGCTGGCTAGCAAGAGCTTTCAGTGCTGGCACTTTTCATCTCTGAGCAATTGCTCGACGTTTGCAATTTCTCAGCTCGTGTCTACGAGACGGAAAGAGAAGGACCGTGACGTTTGGTGCGTATAGAAGCGCAAAGCCCCAGTGTTACTGCGCCTGTGAAAGCGCTTCCAAGGAAGGGTGCTGGCTAGCAACAGCTTTCAGTGCTGGCACTTTTCATCTCTGAGCAATTGCTCGACGTTTGCAATTTCTCACCTGAGCTCTCTTTAGAGTGCGCGAGAGGATGAGCAGAAGATTAGGTGTCTAAAGAAGCCCAGAGCCCCAGTGTGCTTAGGCCTACAAAAGCGCTTCCAAGGAAGGGTGCTGGCTAGCAACAGCTTTCAGTGCTGGCACTTTTCATCTCTGAGCAATTGCTCGACGTTTGCAATTTCTCAGCTCGTGTCTACGAGACGGAAAGAGAATGACCGTGTCGTTTGGTGGCTAGAAAAGCGCAAAGCCCCAGTGTTGCTGCACCTGTGAAAGCGCTTCCAAAGAAGGGGGCTGGCTAGCAACAGCTTTCAGTGCTAGCACTTTTCATCTCTGAGCAATTGCTCGACGTTTGCAATTTGTCAGCTCGTGTCTACGAGACGGAAAGAGAAGGACCGTGACGTTTGGTGCGTATAGAAGCGCAAAGCCCCAGTGTTGCTGCGCCTGTGAAAGCGCTTCCAAGGAAGGGTGCTGGCTAGCAACAGCTTTCAGTGCTGGCACTTTTCATCTCTGAGCAATTGCTCGACGTTTGCAATTTCTCAGCTCGTGTCTACGAGACGGAAAGAGAATGACCGTGTCGTTTGGTGGGTAGAGAAGCGCAAAGCCCCAGTGTTGCTGCGCCTGTGAAAGTGCTTCCAAGGAAGGGTGCTGGCTAGCAACATCTTTCAGTGCTGGCACTTTTCATCTCTGAGCAATTGCTCGACGTTTGCAATTTCTCACCTGAGCTCTCTTTAGAGTGCGCGAGAGGATGAGCAGAAGATTAGGTGGCTAGAGAAGCCCAGAACCCCAGTGTTCTTAGGCCTACAAAAGCACTTCCAAGGAAGGGTGCTGGCTAGCAAGAGCTTTCAGTGCTGGCACTTTTCATCTCTGAGCAATTGCTCGACGTTTGCAATTTTTCAGCTCGTGTCTACGAGACGGAAAGAGAAGGACCGTGATGTCTGGTGGCTAGAGAAGCACAAAGCCCCAGTGTTGCTGCGCCTGTGAAAGCGCTTCCAAGGAAGGGTGCTGGCTAGCAAGAGCTTTCAGTGCTGGCACTTTTCATCTCTGAGCAATTGCTCGACGTTTGCAATTTCTCAGCTCGTGTCTACGAGACGGAAAGAGAATGACCGTGATGTTTGGTGACTAGAGAAGCGCAAAGCCCCAGTGTTGCTGCACCTGTGAAAGCGCTTCCAAGGAAGGGTGCTGGCTAGCAAGAGCTTTCAGTGCTGGCACTTTTCATCTCTGAGCAATTGCTCGACGTTTGCAATTTCTCAGCTCGTGTCTACGAGACGGAAAGAGAAGGACCGTGACGTTTGGTGGCTAGAGAAGCACAAAGCCCCAGTGTTGCTGCGCCTTTGAAAGCGCTTCCAAGGAAGGGTGCTGGCTAGCAACAGCTTTCAGTGCTGGCACTTTTCATCTCTGAGCAATTGCTCGACGTTTGCAATTTCTCACCTGAGCTCTCTTTAGAGTGCGCGAGAGGATGAGCAGAAGATTAGGTGGCTAGAGAAGCCCAGAGCCCCAGTGTTCTTAGGCCTACAAAAGCACTTCCAAGGAAGGGTGCTGGCTAGCAACAGCTTTCAGTGCTGGCACTTTTCATCTCTGAGCAATTGCTCGATGTTTGCAATTTCTCAGCTCGTGTCTACGAGACGGAAAGAGAAGGACCGTGACGTTTGGTGCGTATAGAAGCGCAAAGCCCCAGTGTTGCTGCACCTGTGAAAGCGCTTCCAAGGAAGGGTGCTGGCTAGCAACAGCTTTCAGTGCTGGCACTTTTCATCTCTGAGCAATTGCTCGACGTTTGCAATTTCTCAGCTCGTGTCTACGAGACGGAAAGAGAATGACCGTGATGTTTGGTGACCAGAGAAGCGCAAAGCCCCAGTGTTGCTGCACCTGTGAAAGCGCTTCCAAGGAAGGGTGCTGGCTAGCAACAGCTTTCAGTGCTGGCACTTTTCATCTCTGAGCAATTGCTCGACGTTTGCAATTTCTCAGCTCGTGTCTACGAGACGGAAAGAGAAGGACCGTGACGTTTGGTGGCTAGAGAAGCACAAAGCCCCACTGTTGCTGCGCCTGTGAAAGCGCTTCCAAGGAAGGGTGCTGGCTAGCAAGAGCTTTCAGTGCTGGCACTTTTCATCTCCGAGCAATTGCTCGACGTTTGCAATTTCTCACCTGAGCTCTCTTTAGAGTGCGCGAGAGGATGAGCAGAAGATTAGGTGGCTAGAGAAGCCCAGAGCCCCAGTGTGCTTAGGCCTACAAAAGCGCTTCCAAGGAAGGGTGCTGGCTAGCAAGAGCTTTCAGTGCTGGCACTTTTCATCTCTGAGCAATTGCTGGACGTTTGCAATTTCTCAGCTCGTGTCTACGAGACGGAAAGAGAATGACCGTGTCGTTTGGTGCGTATAGAAGCGCAAAGCCCCAGTGTTGCTGCGCCTGTGAAAGCGCTTCCAAGGAAGGGTGCTGGCTAGCAAGAGCTTTCAGTGCTGGCACTTTTCATCTCTGAGCAATTGCTCGACGTTTGCAATTTCTCACCTGAGCTCTCTTTAGAGTGCGCGAGAGAATGAGCAGAAGATGAGGTGGCTAGAGAAGCCCAGAGCCCCAGTGTTCTTAGGCCTACAAAAGCGCTTCCAAGGAAGGGTGCTGGCTAGCAACAGCTTTCAGTGCTGGCACTTTTCATCTCTGAGCAATTGCTCGATGTTTGCAATTTCTCAGCTCGTGTCTACGAGACGGAAAGAGAAGGACCGTGACGTTTGGTGCGTATAGAAGCGCAAAGCCCCAGTGTTGCTGCGCCTGTGAAAGCGCTTCCAAGGAAGGGTGCTGGCTAGCAAGAGCTTTCAGTGCTGGCACTTTTCATCTCTGAGCAATTGCTCGACGTTTGCAATTTCTCACCTGAGCTCTCTTTAGAGTGCGCGAGAGGATGAGCAGAAGATTAGGTGGCTAGAGAAGCCCAGAGCCCCAGTGTGCTTAGGCCTACAAAAGCGCTTCCAAGGAAGGGTGCTGGCTAGCAAGAGCTTTCAGTGCTGGCACTTTTCATCTCTGAGCAATTGCTCGACGTTAGCAATTTCTCAGCTCGTGTCTACGAGACGGAAAGAGAAGGACCGTGACGATTGGTGCGTATAGAAGCGCAAAGCCCCAGTGTTGCTGCGCCTGTGAAAGCGCTTCCAAGGAAGGGTGCTGGCTAGCAACAGCTTTCAGTGCTGGCACTTTTCATCTCTGAGCAATTGCTCGACGTTTGCAATTTCTCACCTGAGCTCTCTTTAGAGTGCGCGAGAGGATGAGCAGAAGATTAGGTGGCTAGAGAAGCCCAGAGCCCCAGTGTGCTTAGGCCTACAAAAGCGCTTCCAAGGAAGAGTGCTGGCTAGCAAGAGCTTTCAGTGCTGGCACTTTTCATCTCTGAGCAATTGCTCGACGTTTGCAATTTCTCAGCTCGTGTCTACGAGACGGAAAGAGAAGGACCGTGACGTTTGGTGCGTATAGAAGCGCAAAGCCCCAGTGTTACTGCGCCTGTGAAAGCGCTTCCAAGGAAGGGTGCTGGCTAGCAACAGCTTTCAGTGCTGGCACTTTTCATCTCTGAGCAATTGCTCGACGTTTGCAATTTCTCACCTGAGCTCTCTTTAGAGTGCGCGAGAGGATGAGCAGAAGATTAGGTGTCTAAAGAAGCCCAGAGCCCCAGTGTGCTTAGGCCTACAAAAGCGCTTCCAAGGAAGGGTGCTGGCTAGCAACAGCTTTCAGTGCTGGCACTTTTCATCTCTGAGCAATTGCTCGACGTTTGCAATTTCTCAGCTCGTGTCTACGAGACGGAAAGAGAATGACCGTGTCGTTTGGTGGCTAGAAAAGCGCAAAGCCCCAGTGTTGCTGCACCTGTGAAAGCGCTTCCAAAGAAGGGGGCTGGCTAGCAACAGCTTTCAGTGCTAGCACTTTTCATCTCTGAGCAATTGCTCGACGTTTGCAATTTGTCAGCTCGTGTCTACGAGACGGAAAGAGAAGGACCGTGACGTTTGGTGCGTATAGAAGCGCAAAGCCCCAGTGTTGCTGCGCCTGTGAAAGCGCTTCCAAGGAAGGGTGCTGGCTAGCAACAGCTTTCAGTGCTGGCACTTTTCATCTCTGAGCAATTGCTCGACGTTTGCAATTTCTCAGCTCGTGTCTACGAGACGGAAAGAGAATGACCGTGTCGTTTGGTGGGTAGAGAAGCGCAAAGCCCCAGTGTTGCTGCGCCTGTGAAAGTGCTTCCAAGGAAGGGTGCTGGCTAGCAACATCTTTCAGTGCTGGCACTTTTCATCTCTGAGCAATTGCTCGACGTTTGCAATTTCTCACCTGAGCTCTCTTTAGAGTGCGCGAGAGGATGAGCAGAAGATTAGGTGGCTAGAGAAGCCCAGAACCCCAGTGTTCTTAGGCCTACAAAAGCACTTCCAAGGAAGGGTGCTGGCTAGCAAGAGCTTTCAGTGCTGGCACTTTTCATCTCTGAGCAATTGCTCGACGTTTGCAATTTTTCAGCTCGTGTCTACGAGACGGAAAGAGAAGGACCGTGATGTCTGGTGGCTAGAGAAGCACAAAGCCCCAGTGTTGCTGCGCCTGTGAAAGCGCTTCCAAGGAAGGGTGCTGGCTAGCAAGAGCTTTCAGTGCTGGCACTTTTCATCTCTGAGCAATTGCTCGACGTTTGCAATTTCTCAGCTCGTGTCTACGAGACGGAAAGAGAATGACCGTGATGTTTGGTGACTAGAGAAGCGCAAAGCCCCAGTGTTGCTGCACCTGTGAAAGCGCTTCCAAGGAAGGGTGCTGGCTAGCAAGAGCTTTCAGTGCTGGCACTTTTCATCTCTGAGCAATTGCTCGACGTTTGCAATTTCTCAGCTCGTGTCTACGAGACGGAAAGAGAAGGACCGTGACGTTTGGTGGCTAGAGAAGCACAAAGCCCCAGTGTTGCTGCGCCTTTGAAAGCGCTTCCAAGGAAGGGTGCTGGCTAGCAACAGCTTTCAGTGCTGGCACTTTTCATCTCTGAGCAATTGCTCGACGTTTGCAATTTCTCACCTGAGCTCTCTTTAGAGTGCGCGAGAGGATGAGCAGAAGATTAGGTGGCTAGAGAAGCCCAGAGCCCCAGTGTTCTTAGGTCTACAAAAGCACTTCCAAGGAAGGGTGCTGGCTAGCAACAGCTTTCAGTGCTGGCACTTTTCATCTCTGAGCAATTGCTCGACGTTTGCAATTTCTCAGCTCGTGTCTACGAGACGGAAAGAGAAGGACCGTGATGTCTGGTGGCTAGAGAAGCACAAAGCCCCAGTGTTGCTGCGCCTGTGAAAGCGCTTCCAAGGAAGGGTGCTGGCTAGCAAGAGCTTTCAGTGCTGGCACTTTTCATGTCTGAGCAATTGCTCGACGTTTGCAATTTCTCACCTGAGCTCTCTTTAGAGTGCGCGAGAGGATGAGCAGAAGATGAGGTGGCTAGAGAAGCCCAGAGCCCCAGTGTGCTTAGGCCTACAAAAGCGCTTCCAAGGAAGAGTGCTGGCTAGCAAGAGCTTTCAGTGCTGGCACTTTTCATCTCTGAGCAATTGCTGGACGTTTGCAATTTCTCAGCTCGTGTCTACGAGACGGAAAGAGAAGGACCGTGACGTTTGGTGCGTATAGAAGCGCAAAGCCCCAGTGTTGCTGCGCCTGTGAAAGCGCTTCCAAGGAAGGGTGCTGGCTAGCAACAGCTTTCAGTGCTGGCACTTTTCATCTCTGAGCAATTGCTCGACGTTTGCAATTTCTCACCTGAGCTCTCTTTAGAGTGCGCGAGAGAATGAGCAGAAGATGAGGTGGCTAGAGAAGCCCAGAGCCCCAGTGTTCTTAGGCCTACAAAAGCGCTTCCAAGGAAGGGGGCTGGCTAGCAACAGCTTTCAGTGCTGGCACTTTTCATCTCTGAGCAATTGCTCGACGTTTGCAATTTCTCAGCTTGTGTCTACGAGACGGAAAGAGAAGGACTGTGACGTTTGGTGCGTATAGAAGCGCAAAGCCCCAGTGTTGCTGCGCCTGTGAAAGCGCTTCCAAGGAAGGGTGCTGGCTAGCAAGAGCTTTCAGTGCTGGCACTTTTCATCTCTGAGCAATTGCTCGACGTTTGCAATTTCTCACCTGAGCTCTCTTTAGAGTGCGCGAGAGGATGAGCAGAAGATTAGGTGGCTAGAGAAGCCCAGAGCCCCAGTGTGCTTAGGCCTACAAAAGCGCTTCCAAGGAAGGGGGCTGGCTAGCAAGAGCTTTCAGTGCTGGCACTTTTCATCTCTGAGCAATTGCTCGACGTTTGCAATTTGTCAGCTCGTGTCTACGAGACGGAAAGAGAATGACCGTGATGTTTGGTGACCAGAGAAGCGCAAAGCCCCAGTGTTGCTGCACCTGTGAAAGCGCTTCCAAGGAAGGGTGCTGGCTAGCAAGAGCTTTCAGTGCTGGCACTTTTCATCTCTGAGCAATTGCTCGACGTTTGCAATTTCTCAGCTCGTGTCTACGAGACGGAAAGAGAAGGACCGTGACGTTTGGTGCGTATAGAAGCGCAAAGCCCCAGTGTTGCTGCGCCTTTGAAAGCGCTTCCAAGGAAGGGTGCTGGCTAGCAACAGCTTTCAGTGCTGGCACTTTTCATCTCTGAGCAATTGCTCGACGTTTGCAATTTCTCACCTGAGCTCTCTTTAGAGTGCGCGAGAGGATGAGCAGAAGATTAGGTGGCTAGAGAAGCCCAGAGCCCCAGTGTTCTTAGGCCTACAAAAGCGCTTCCAAGGAAGGGTGCTGGCTAGCAAGAGCTTTCAGTGCTGGCACTTTTCATCTCTGAGCAATTGCTCGACGTTTGCAATTTCTCAGCTCGTGTCTACGAGACGGAAAGAGAAGGACCGTGATGTCTGGTGGCTAGAGAAGCACAAAGCCCCAGTGTTGCTGCGCCTGTGAAAGCGCTTCCAAGGAAGGGTGCTGGCTAGCAAGAGCTTTCAGTGCTGGCACTTTTCATCTCTGAGCAATTGCTCGACGTTTGCAATTTCTCAGCTCGTGTCTACGATACGGAAAGAGAATGACCGTGATGTTTGGTGGCTAGAGAAGCACAAAGCCCCAGTGTTGCTGCGCCTGTGAAAGCGCTTCCAAGGAAGGGTGCTGGCTAGCAAGAGCTTTCATTGCTGGCACTTTTCATCTCTGAGCAATTGCTCGACGTTTGCAATTTCTCAGCTCGTGTCTACGAGACGGAAAGAGAAGGACCGTGACGTTTGGTGGGTAGAGAAGCGCAAAGCCCCAGTGTTGCTGCGCCTGTGAAAGCGCTTCCAAGGAAGGGTGCTGGCTAGCAAGAGCTTTCAGTGCTGGCACTTTTCATCTCTGAGCAATTGCTCGACGTTTGCAATTTCTCACCTGAGCTCTCTTTAGAGTGCGCGAGAGGATGAGCAGAAGATTAGGTGGCTAGAGAAGCCCAGAGCCCCAGTGTGCTTAGGCCTACAAAAGCGCTTCCAAGGAAGAGTGCTGGCTAGCAAGAGCTTTCAGTGCTGGCACTTTTCATCTCTGAGCAATTGCTCGACGTTTGCAATTTCTCAGCTCGTGTCTACGAGACGGAAAGAGAAGGACCGTGACGTTTGGTGCGTATAGAAGCGCAAAGCCCCAGTGTTCCTGCGCCTGTGAAAGCGCTTCCAAGGAAGGGTGCTGGCTAGCAACAGCTTTCAGTGCTGGCACTTTTCATCTCTGAGCAATTGCTCGACGTTTGCAATTTCTCACCTGAGCTCTCTTTAGAGTGCGCGAGAGGATGAGCAGCAGATTAGGTGTCTAAAGAAGCCCAGAGCTCCAGTGTTCTTAGGCCTACAAAAGCGCTTCCAAGGAAGGGGGCTGGCTAGCAACAGCTTTCAGTGCTGGCACTTTTCATCTCTGAGCAATTGCTCGACGTTTGCAATTTCTCAGCTCGTGTCTACGAGACGGAAAGAGAATGACTGTGACGTTTGGTGGCTAGAAAAGCACAAAGCCCCAGTGTTGCTGCGCCTGTGAAAGCGCTTCCAAGGAAGGGTACTGGCTAGCAAGAGCTTTCAGTGCTGGCACTTTTCATCTCTGAGCAATTGCTCGACGTTTGCAATTTCTCAGCTCGTGTCTACGATACGGAAAGAGAATGACCGTGATGTTTGGTGGCTAGAGAAGCGCAAAGCCGCAGTGTTGCTGCACCTGTGAAAGCGCTTCCAAGGAAGGGTGCTGGCTAGCAAGAGCTTTCAGTGCTGGCACTTTTCATCTCTGAGCAATTGCTCGACGTTTGCAATTTCTCACCTGAGCTCTCTTTAGAGTGCGCGAGAGGATGAGCAGAAGATTAGGTGGCTAGAGAAGCCCAGAGCCCCAGTGTGCTTAGGCCTACAAAAGCGCTTCCAAGGAAGGGTGCTGGCTAGCAACAGCTTTCAGTGCTGGCACTTTTCATCTCTGAGCAATTGCTCGACGTTTGCAATTTCTCAGCTCGTGTCTACGAGACGGAAAGAGAAGGACCGTGACGTTTGGTGCGTATAGAAGCGTAAAGCCCCAGTCTTACCGCGCCTGTGAAAGCGCTTCCAAGGAAGGGTGCTGGCTAGCAACAGCTTTCAGTGCTGGCACTTTTCATCTCTGAGCAATTGCTCGACATTTGCAATTTCTCACCTGAGCTCTCTTTAGAGTGCGCGAGAGAATGAGCAGAAGATGAGGTGGCTAGAGAAGCCCAGAGCCCCAGTGTTCTTAGGCCTACAAAAGCGCTTCCAAGGAAGGGTGCTGGCTAGCAAGAGCTTTCAGTGCTGGCACTTTTCATCTCTGAGCAATTGCTCGATGTTTGCAATTTCTCAGCTCGTGTCTACGAGACGGAAAGAGAAGGACCGTGTCGTTTGGTGGGTAGAGAAGCGCAAAGCCCCAGTGTTGCTGCGCCTGTGAAAGCGCTTCCAAGGAAGGGTGCTGGCTAGCAAGAGCTTTCAGTGCTGGCACTTTTCATCTCTGAGCAATTGCTCGACGTTTGCAATTTCTCACCTGAGCTCTCTTTAGAGTGCGCGAGAGGATGAGCAGAAGATTAGGTGGCTAGAGAAGCCCAGAGCCCCAGTGTGCTTAGGCCTACAAAAGCGCTTCCAAGGAAGGGTGCTGGCTAGCAAGAGCTTTCAGTGCTGGCACTTTTCATCTCTGAGCAATTGCTCGATGTTTGCAATTTCTCAGCTCGTGTCTACGAGACGGAAAGAGAATGACCGTGTCGTTTGGTGGCTAGAAAAGCGCAAAGCCCCAGTGTTGCTGCGCATGTGAAAGCGCTTCCAAGGAAGGGTGCTGGCTAGCAAGAGCTTTCAGTGCTGGCACTTTTCATCTCTGAGCAATTGCTCGACGTTTGCAATTTCTCACCTGAGCTCTCTTTAGAGTGCGCGAGAGGATGAGCAGAAGATGAGGTGGCTAGAGAAGCCCAGAGCCCCAGTATTCTTAGGCCTACAAAACCGCTTCCAAGGAAGGGGGCTGGCTAGCAAGAGCTTTCAGTGCTGGCACTTTTCATCTCTGAGCAATTGCTCGACGTTTGCAATTTCTCAGCTCGTGTCTACGAGACAGAAAGAGAAGGACCGTGATGTTTGGTGGCTAGAGAAGCGCAAAGCCCCAGTGTTGCTGCGCCTGTGAAAGCGCTTCCAAGGAAGGGTGCTGGCTAGCAACAGCTTTCAGTGCTGGCACTTTTCATCTCCGAGCAATTGCTCGACGTTTGCAATTTCTCACCTGAGCTCTCTTTAGAGTGCGCGAGAGGATGAGCAGAAGATTAGGTGGCTAGAGAAGCCCAGAGCCCCAGTGTTCTTAGGCCTACAAAAGCGCTTCCAAGGAAGGGGGCTGGCTAGCAAGAGCTTTCAGTGCTGGCACTTTTCATCTCTGAGCAATTGCTCGACGTTTGCAATTTCTCAGCTCGTGTCTACGAGACGGAAAGAGAATGACCGTGACGTTTGGTGGGTAGAGAAGCGCAAAGCCCCAGTGTTGCTGCGCCTGTGAAAGCGCTTCCAAGGAAGGGTGCTGGCTAGCAAGAGCTTTCAGTGCTGGCACTTTTCATCTCTGAGCAATTGCTCGACGTTTGCAATTTCTCAGCTCGTGTCTACGAGACGGAAAGAGAATGACCGTGACGTTTGGTGGGTAGAGAAGCGCAAAGCCCCAGTGTTGCTGCACCTGTGAAAGCGCTTCCAAGGAAGGGTGCTGGCTAGCAAGAGCTTTCAGTGCTGGCACTTTTCATCTCTGAGCAATTGCTCGACGTTTGCAATTTCTCAGCTCGTGTCTACGAGACGGAAAGAGAATGACCGTGACGTTTGGTGGGTAGAGAAGCGCAAAGCCCCAGTGTTGCTGCGCCTGTGAAAGCGCTTCCAAGGAAGGGTGCTGGCTAGCAACAGCTTTCAGTGCTGGCACTTTTCATCTCTGAGCAATTGCTCGACGTTTGCAATTTCTCACCTGAGCTCTCTTTAGAGTGCGCGAGAGGATGAGCAGAAGATTAGGTGGCTAGAGAAGCCCAGAGCCCCAGTGTGCTTAGGCCTACAAAAGCGCTTCCAAGGAAGAGTGCTGGCTAGCAAGAGCTTTCAGTGCTGGCACTTTTCATCTCTGAGCAATTGCTCGACGTTTGCAATTTCTCAGCTCGTGTCTACGAGACGGAAAGAGAAGGACCGTGACGTTTGGTGCGTATAGAAGCGCAAAGCCCCAGTGTTCCTGCGCCTGTGAAAGCGCTTCCAAGGAAGGGTGCTGGCTAGCAACAGCTTTCAGTGCTGGCACTTTTCATCTCTGAGCAATTGCTCGACGTTTGCAATTTCTCACCTGAGCTCTCTTTAGAGTGCGCGAGAGGATGAGCAGAAGATTAGGTGGCTAGAGAAGCCCAGAGCCCCAGTGTGCTTAGGCCTACAAAAGCGCTTCCAAGGAAGAGTGCTGGCTAGCAAGAGCTTTCAGTGCTGGCACTTTTCCTCTCTGAGCAATTGCTCGACGTTTGCAATTTCTCAGCTCGTGTCTACGAGACGGAAAGAGAAGGACCGTGACGTTTGGTGCGTATAGAAGCGCAAAGCCCCAGTGTTGCTGCGCCTGTGAAAGCGCTTCCAAGGAAGGGTGCTGGCTAGCAAGAGCTTTCAGTGCTGGCACTTTTCATGTCTGAGCAATTGCTCGACGTTTGCAATTTCTCACCTGAGCTCTCTTTAGAGTGCGCGAGAGGCTGAGCAGAAGATTAGGTGTCTAAAGAAGCCCAGAGCCCCAGTGTTCTTAGGCCTACAAAAGCACTTCCAAGGAAGAGTGCTGGCTAGCAAGAGCTTTCAGTGCTGGCACTTTTCATCTCTGAGCAATTGCTCGACGTTTGCAATTTCTCAGCTCGTGTCTACGAGACGGAAAGAGAAGGACCGTGACGTTTGGTGGCTAGAGAAGCGCAAAGCCCCAGTGTTGCTGCGCCTGTGAAAGCGCATCCAAGGAAGGGTGCTGGCTAGCAACAGCTTTCAGTGCTGGCACTTTTCATCTCCGAGCAATTGCTCGACGTTTGCAATTTCTCACCTGAGCTCTCTTTAGAGTGCGCGAGAGGATGAGCAGAAGATTAGGTGGCTAGAGAAGCCCAGAGCCCCAGTGTGCTTAGGCCTACAAAAGCGCTTCCAAGGAAGGGGGCTGGCTAGCAACAGCTTTCAGTGCTGGCACTTTTCATCTCTGAGCAATTGCTCGACGTTTGCAATTTCTCAGCTCGTGTCTACGAGACGGAAGGAGAATGACCGTGACGTTTGGTGGCTAGAAAAGCGCAAAGCCCCAGTGTTGCTGCGCATGTGAAAGCGCTTCCAAGGAAGGGTGCTGGCTAGCAACAGCTTTCAGTGCTGGCACTTTTCATCTCTGAGCAATTGCTCGACGTTTGCAATTTCTCACCTGAGCTCTCTTTAGAGTGCGCGAGAGGCTGAGCAGAAGATTAGGTGGCTAGAGAAGCCCAGAGCCCCAGTGTTCTTAGGCCTACAAAAGCGCTTCCAAGGAAGGGGGCTGGCTAGCAAGAGCTTTCAGTGCTGGCACTTTTCATCTCTGAGCAATTGCTCGACGTTTGCAATTTCTCAGCTCGTGTCTACGAGACAGAAAGAGAAGGACCGTGATGTTTGGTGGCTAGAGAAGCGCAAAGCCCCAGTGTTGCTGCGCCTGTGAAAGCGCTTCCAAGGAAGGGTGCTGGCTAGCAACAGCTTTCAGTGCTGGCACTTTTCATCTCCGAGCAATTGCTCGACGTTTGCAATTTCTCACCTGAGCTCTCTTTAGAGTGCGCGAGAGGATGAGCAGAAGATTAGGTGGCTAGAGAAGCCCAGAGCCCCAGTGTTCTTAGGCCTACAAAAGCGCTTCCAAGGAAGGGGGCTGGCTAGCAACAGCTTTCAGTGCTGGCACTTTTCATCTCTGAGCAATTGCTCGACGTTTGCAATTTCTCAGCTCGTGTCTACGAGACGGAAAGAGAATGACCGTGACGTTTGGTGGGTATAGAAGCGCAAAGCCCCAGTGTTGCTGCGCCTGTGAAAGCGCTTCCAAGGAAGGGTGCTGGCTAGCAACAGCTTTCAGTGCTGGCACTTTTCCTCTCTGAGCAATTGCTCGACGTTTGCAATTTCTCACCTGAGCTCTCTTTAGAGTGCGCGAGAGGATGAGCAGAAGATTAGGTGGCTAGAGAAGCCCAGAGCCCCAGTGTGCTTAGGCCTACAAAAGCGCTTCCAAGGAAGAGTGCTGGCTAGCAACAGCTTTCAGTGCTGGCACTTTTCATCTCTGAGCAATTGCTCGACGTTTGCAATTTCTCAGCTCGTGTCTACGAGACGGAAAGAGAAGGACCGTGACGATTGGTGCGTATAGAAGCGCAAAGCCCCAGTGTTGCTGCGCCTGTGAAAGCGCTTCCAAGGAAGGGTGCTGGCTAGCAACAGCTTTCAGTGCTGGCACTTTTCATCTCTGAGCAATTGCTCGACGTTTGCAATTTCTCACCTGAGCTCTCTTTAGAGTGCGCGAGAGGATGAGCAGAAGATTAGGTGGCTAGAGAAGCCCAGAGCCCCAGTGTGCTTAGGCCTACAAAAGCGCTTCCAAGGAAGGGGGCTGGCTAGCAACAGCTTTCAGTGCTGGCACTTTTCATCTCTGAGCAATTGCTCGATGTTTGCAATTTCTCAGCTCGTGTCTACGAGACAGAAAGAGAATGACAGTGACGTTTGGTGGCTAGAGAAGCGCAAAGCCCCAGTGTTGCTGCACCTGTGAAAGCGCTTCCAAGGAAGGGTGCTGGCTAGCAAGAGCTTTCAGTGCTGGCACTTTTCATCTCTGAGCAATTGCTCGACGTTTGCAATTTCTCAGCTCGTGTCTACGAGACGGAAAGAGAAGGACCGTGACGTTTGGTGGGTAGAGAAGCGCAAAGCCCCAGTGTTACTGCGCCTGTGAAAGCGCTTCCAAGGAAGGGTGCTGGCTAGCAAGAGCTTTCAGTGCTGGCACTTTTCATCTCTGAGCAATTGCTCGACGTTTGCAATTTCTCACCTGAGCTCTCTTTAGAGTGTGCGAGAGGATGAGCAGAAGATTAGGTGGCTAGCGAAGCCCAGAGCCCCAGTGTGCTTAGGCCTACAAAAGCGCTTCCAAGGAAGAGTGCTGGCTAGCAAGAGCTTTCAGTGCTGGCACTTTTCATCTCTGAGCAATTGCTGGACGTTTGCAATTTCTCAGCTCGTGTCTACGAGACGGAAAGAGAAGGACCGTGACGTTTGGTGCGTATAGAAGCGCAAAGCCCCAGTGTTGCTGCGCCTGTGAAAGCGCTTCCAAGGAAGGGTGCTGGCTAGCAAGAGCTTTCAGTGCTGGCACTTTTCATCTCTGAGCAATTGCTCGACGTTTGCAATTTCTCACCTGAGCTCTCTTTAGAGTGCGCGAGAGGATGAGCAGAAGATTAGGTGGCTAGAGAAGCCCAGAGCCCCAGTGTGCTTAGGCCTACAAAAGCGCTTCCAAGGAAGGGGGCTGGCTAGCAACAGCTTTCAGTGCTGGCACTTTTCATCTCTGAGCAATTGCTCGACGTTTGCAATTTCTCAGCTCGTGTCTACGAGACGGAAAGAGAAGGACCGTGACGTTTGGTGGGTAGAGAAGAGCAAAGCCCCAGTGTTCCTGCGCCTGTGAAAGCGCTTCCAAGGAAGGGTGCTGGCTAGCAACAGCTTTCAGTGCTGGCACTTTTCATCTCTGAGCAATTGCTCGACGTTTGCAATTTCTCACCTGAGCTCTCTTTAGAGTGCGCGAGAGGATGAGCAGAAGATTAGGTGGCTAGAGAAGCCCAGAGCCCCAGTGTGCTTAGGCCTACAAAAGCGCTTCCAAGGAAGGGGGCTGGCTAGCAACAGCTTTCAGTGCTGGCACTTTTCATCTCTGAGCAATTGCTCGACGTTTGCAATTTCTCAGCTCGTGTCTACGTAACGGAAAGAGAAGGACCGTGACTTTTGGTGGGTGGCTAGAGAAGCGCAAAGCCCCAGTGTTGCTGCGCCTGTGAAAGCGCTTCCAAGGAAGGGTGCTGGCTAGCAACAGCTTTCAGTGCTGGCACTTTTCATCTCTGAGCAATTGCTCGACGTTTGCAATTTCTCAGCTCGTGTCTACGAGACGGAAAGAGAATGACCGTGTCGTTTGGTGGGTAGAGAAGCGCAAAGCCCCAGTGTTGCTGCACCTGTGAAAGCGCTTCCAAGGAAGGGTGCTGGCTAGCAAGAGCTTTCAGTGCTGGCACTTTTCATCTCTGAGCAATTGCTCGACGTTTGCAATTTCTCAGCTCGTGTCTACGAGACGGAAAGAGAAGGACCGTGACGTTTGGTGGGTAGAGAAGCGCAAAGCCCCAGTGTTGCTGCGCCTCTGAAAGCGCTTCCAAGGAAGGGGGCTGGCTAGCAACAGCTTTCAGTGCTGGCACTTTTCATCTCTGAGCAATTGCTCGACGTTTGCAATTTCTCACCTGAGCTCTCTTTAGAGTGCGCGAGAGGATGAGCAGAAGATTAGGTGGCTAGAGAAGCCCAGAGCCCCAGTGTTCTTAGGCCTACAAAACCGCTTCCAAGGAAGGGGGCTGGCTAGCAACAGCTTTCAGTGCTGGCACTTTTCATCTCTGAGCAATTGCTCGACGTTTGCAATTTCTCAGCTCGTGTCTACGATACGGAAAGAGAATGACCGTGACGTTTGGTGCGTATAGAAGCGCAAAGCCCCAGTGTTGCTGCGCCTGTGAAAGCGCTTCCAAGGAAGGGTGCTGGCTAGCAACAGCTTTCAGTGCTGGCACTTTTCATCTCTGAGCAATTGCTCGACGTTTGCAATTTCTCACCTGAGCTCTCTTTAGAGTGCGCGAGAGGATGAGCAGAAGATTAGGTGGCTAGAGAAGCCCAGAGCCCCAGTGTGCTCAGGCCTACAAAAGCGCTTCCAAGGAAGAGTGCTGGCTAGCAACAGCTTTCAGTGCTGGCACTTTTCATCTCTGAGCAATTGCTCGATGTTTGCAATTTCTCAGCTCGTGTCTACGAGACAGAAAGAGAATGACAGTGACGTTTGGTGGCTAGAGAAGCGCAAAGCCCCAGTGTTGCTGCGCCTGTGAAAGCGCTTCCAAGGAAGGGTGCTGGCTAGCAACAGCTTTCAGTGCTGGCACTTTTCATCTCTGAGCAATTGCTCGACGTTTGCAATTTCTCACCTGAGCTCTCTTTAGAGTGCGCGAGAGGATGAGCAGAAGATGAGGTGGCTAGAGAAGCCCAGAGCCCCAGTGTGCTTAGGCCTACAAAAGCACTTCCAAGGAAGGGTACTGGCTAGCAAGAGCTTTCAGTGCTGGCACTTTTCATCTCTGAGCAATTGCTCGACGTTTGCAATTTCTCAGCTCTTGTCTACGAGACGGAAAGAGAAGGACCGTGATGTTTGGTGCGTATAGAAGCGCAAAGCCCCAGTGTTGCTGCGCCTGTGAAAGCGCTTCCAAGGAAGGGTGCTGGCTAGCAACAGCTTTCAGTGCTGGCACTTTTCATCTCTGAGCAATTGCTCGATGTTTGCAATTTCTCACCTGAGCTCTCTTTAGAGTGCGCGAGAGGATGAGCAGAAGATTAGGTGTCTAAAGAAGCCCAGAGCCCCAGTGTTCTTAGGCCTACAAAAGCGCTTCCAAGGAAGGGGGCTGGCTAGCAAGAGCTTTCAGTGCTGGCACTTTTCATCTCTGAGCAATTGCTCGACGTTTGCAATTTCTCAGCTCGTGTCTACGAGACGGAAAGAGAAGGACTGTGACGTTTGGTGGCTAGAAAAGCGCAAAGCCCCAGTGTTGCTGCGCCTGTGAAAGCGCTTCCAAGGAAGGGTGCTGGCTAGCAACAGCTTTCAGTGCTGGCACTTTTCATCTCTGAGCAATTGCTCGACGTTTGCAATTTCTCACCTGAGCTCTCTTTAGAGTGCGCGAGAGGATGAGCAGAAGATTAGGTGGCTAGAGAAGCCCAGAGCCCCAGTGTGCTTAGGCCTACAAAAGCGCTTCCAAGGAAGAGTGCTGGCTAGCAAGAGCTTTCAGTGCTGGCACTTTTCATCTCTGAGCAATTGCTGGACGTTTGCAATTTCTCAGCTCGTGTCTACGAGACGGAAAGAGAAGGACCGTGACGTTTGGTGCGTATAGAAGCGCAAAGCCCCAGTGTTGCTGCGCCTGTGAAAGCGCTTCCAAGGAAGGGTGCTGGCTAGCAACAGCTTTCAGTGCTGGCACTTTTCATCTCTGAGCAATTGCTCGACGTTTGCAATTTCTCAGCTCGTGTCTACGAGACGGAAAGAGAATGACCGTGTCGTTTGGTAGGTAGAGAAGCGCAAAGCCCCAGTGTTCCTGCGCCTGTGAAAGTGCTTCCAAGGAAGGGTGCTGGCTAGCAACAGCTTTCAGTGCTGGCACTTTTCATCTCTGAGCAATTGCTCGACGTTTGCAATTTCTCACCTGAGCTCTCTTTAGAGTGTGCGAGAGGATGAGCAGAAGATTAGGTGGCTAGAGAAGCCCAGAGCCCCAGTGTTCTTAGGCCTACAAAAGCACTTCCAAGGAAGGGTGCTGGCTAGCAACAGCTTTCAGTGCTGGCACTTTTCATCTCTGAGCAATTGCTCGACGTTTGCAATTTTTCAGCTCGTGTCTACGAGACGGAAAGAGAAGGACCGTGATGTCTGGTGGCTAGAGAAGCACAAAGCCCCAGTGTTGCTGCACCTGTGAAAGCGCTTCCAAGGAAGGGTGCTGACTAGCAAGAGCTTTCAGTGCTGGCACTTTTCATCTCTGAGCAGTTGCTCGACGTTTGCAATTTGTCAGCTCGTGTCTACGAGACGGAAAGAGAATGACCGTGATGTTTGGTGACTAGAGAAGCGCAAAGCCCCAGTGTTGCTGCACCTGTGAAAGCGCTTCCAAGGAAGGGGGCTGGCTAGCAAGAGCTTTCATTGCTGGCACTTTTCATCTCTGAGCAATTGCTCGACGTTTGCAATTTCTCAGCTCGTGTCTACGAGACGGAAAGAGAAGGACCGTGACGTTTGGTGGGTAGAGAAGCGCAAAGCCCCAGTGTTGCTGCGCCTGTGAAAGCGCTTCCAAGGAAGGGTGCTGGCTAGCAACAGCTTTCAGTGCTGGCACTTTTCATCTCTGAGCAATTGCTCGACGTTTGCAATTTCTCACCTGAGCTCTCTTTAGAGTGCGCGAGAGGATGAGCAGAAGATTAGGTGGCTAGAGAAGCCCAGAGCCCCAGTGTGCTTAGGCCTACAAAAGCGCTTCCAAGGAAGAGTGCTGGCTAGCAAGAGCTTTCAGTGCTGGCACTTTTCATCTCTGAGCAATTGCTCGACGTTTGCAATTTCTCAGCTCGTGTCTACGAGACGGAAAGAGAAGGACCGTGTCGTTTGGTGGCTAGAGAAGCGCAAAGCCCCAGTGTTGCTGCACCTGTGAAAGCGCTTCCAAGGAAGGGTGCTGGCTAGCAAGAGCTTTCAGTGCTGGCACTTTTCATCTCTGAGCAATTGCTCGACGTTTGCAATTTCTCAGCTCGTGTCTACGAGACGGAAAGAGAAGGACTGTGACGTTTGGTGGCTAGAGAAGCACAAACCCCAGTGTTGCTGCGCCTTTGAAAGCGCTTCCAAGGAAGGGTGCTGGCTAGCAACAGCTTTCAGTGCTGGCACTTTTCATCTCTGAGCAATTGCTCGACGTTTGCAATTTCTCACCTGAGCTCTCTTTAGACTGCGCGAGAGGATGAGCAGAAGATTAGGTGGCTAGAGAAGCCCAGAGCCCCAGTGTTCTTAGGCCTACAAAAGCACTTCCAAGGAAGGGTGCTGGCTAGCAACAGCTTTCAGTGCTGGCACTTTTCATCTCTGAGCAATTGCTCGACGTTTGCAATTTCTCAGCTCGTGTCTACGAGACGGAAAGAGAAGGACCGTGATGTCTGGTGGCTAGAGAAGCACAAAGCCCCAGTGTTGCTGCGCCTGTGAAAGCGCTTCCAAGGAAGGGTACTGGCTAGCAACAGCTTTCAGTGCTGGCACTTTTCCTCTCTGAGCAATTGCTCGATGTTTGCAATTTCTCAGCTCGTGTCTACGATACGGAAAGAGAATGACCGTGATGTTTGGTGGCTAGAGAAGCGCAAAGCCCCAGTGTTGCTGCGCCTGTGAAAGCGCTTCCAAGGAAGGGTGCTGGCTAGCAAGAGCTTTCAGTGCTGGCACTTTTCATCTCTGAGCAATTGCTGGACGTTTGCAATTTCTCACCTGAGCTCTCTTTAGAGTGCGCGAGAGGATGAGCAGAAGATTAGGTGGCTAGAGAAGCCCAGAGCCCCAGTGTGCTTAGGCCTACAAAAGCGCTTCCAAGGAAGAGTGCTGGCTAGCAACAGCTTTCAGTGCTGGCACTTTTCATCTCGGAGCAATTGCTCGATGTTTGCAATTTCTCAGCTCGTGTCTACGAGACGGAAAGAGAAGGACCGTGACGTTTGGTGGCTAGAGAAACGCAAAGCCCCAGTGTTGCTGCACCTGTGAAAGCGCTTCCAAGGAAGGGTGCTGGCTAGCAACAGCTTTCAGTGCTGGAACTTTTCATCTCTGAGCAATTGCTCGACGTTTGCAATTTCTCACCTGAGCTCTCTTTAGAGTGCGCGAGAGGATGAGCAGAAGATTAGGTGGCTAGAGAAGCCCAGAG
The DNA here is from genome assembly GCA_037962945.1 of Sarcoramphus papa. Taxonomy (NCBI): domain Eukaryota; kingdom Metazoa; phylum Chordata; class Aves; order Accipitriformes; family Cathartidae; genus Sarcoramphus; species Sarcoramphus papa. The sequence goes on along the minus strand of CM075595.1, from coordinate 16,007,464 downwards.
CCCCAGTGTGCTTAGGCCTACAAAAGCGCTTCCAAGGAAGGGGGCTGGCTAGCAAGAGCTTTCAGTGCTGGCACTTTTCATCTCTGAGCAATTGCTCGACGTTTGCAATTTCTCACCTGAGCTCTCTTTAGAGTGCGCGAGAGGATGAGCAGAAGATTAGGTGGCTAGAGAAGCCCAGAGCCCCAGTGTGCTTAGGCCTACAAAAGCGCTTCCAAGGAAGGGTGCTGACTAGCAACAGCTTTCAGTGCTGGCAGTTTTCATCTCTGAGCAATTGCTCGACGTTTGCAATTTCTCAGCTCGTGTCTACGAGACGGAAAGAGAAGGACCGTGTCGTTTGGTGGGTAGAGAAGCGCAAAGCCCCAGTGTTGCTGCGTCTGTGAAAGTGCTTCCAAGGAAGGGTGCTGGCTAGCAACAGCTTTCAGTGCTGGCACTTTTCATCTCTGAGCAATTGCTCGACGTTTGCAATGTCTCACCTGAGCTCTCTTTAGAGTGCGCGAGAGGATGAGCAGAAGATTAGGTGGCTAGAGAAGCCCAGAGCCCCAGTGTTCTTAGGCCTACAAAAGCACTTCCAAGGAAGGGTGCTGGCTAGCAACAGCTTTCAGTGCTGGCACTTTTCATCTCTGAGCAATTGCTCGACGTTTGCAATTTTTCAGCTCGTGTCTACGAGACGGAAAGAGAAGGACCGTGATGTTTGGTGACTAGAGAAGCGCAAAGCCCCAGTGTTGCTGCACCTGTGAAAGCGCTTCCAAGGAAGGGTGCTGGCTAGCAAGAGCTTTCAGTGCTGGCACTTTTCATCTCTGAGCAATTGCTCGACGTTTGCAATTTCTCAGCTCGTGTCTACGAGACGGAAAGAGAAGGACCGTGACGTTTGGTGGGTAGAGAAGCGCAAAGCCCCAGTGTTGCTGCGCCTGTGAAAGCGCTTCCAAGGAAGGGTGCTGGCTAGCAAGAGCTTTCAGTGCTGGCACTTTTCATCTCTGAGCAATTGCTCGACGTTTGCAATTTCTCACCTGAGCTCTCTTTAGAGTGCGCGAGAGGATGAGCAGAAGATTAGGTGGCTAGAGAAGCCCAGAGCCCCAGTGTGCTTAGGCCTACAAAAGCGCTTCCAAGGAAGAGTGCTGGCTAGCAACAGCTTTCAGTGCTGGCACTTTTCATCTCTGAGCAATTGCTCGACGTTTGCAATTTCTCAGCTCGTGTCTACGAGACGGAAAGAGAAGGACCGTGACGTTTGGTGCGTATAGTTGAGCAAAGCCCCAGTGTTGCTGCGCCTGTGAAAGCGCTTCCAAGGAAGGGTGCTGGCTAGCAAGAGCTTTCAGTGCTGGCACTTTTCATCTCTGAGCAATTGCTCGACGTTTGCAATTTCTCACCTGAGCTCTCTTTAGAGTGCGCGAGAGGATGAGCAGAATATTAGGTGGCTAGAGAAGCCCAGAGCCCCAGTGTGCTTAGGCCTACAAAAGCGCTTCCAAGGAAGGGGGCTGGCTAGCAACAGCTTTCAGTGCTGGCACTTTTCATCTCTGAGCAATTGCTCGACGTTTGCAATTTCTCAGCTCGTGTCTACGAGGCGGACAGAGAATGACTGTGACGTTTGGTGGCTAGAAAAGCGCAAAGCCCCAGTGTTGCTGCGCCTGTGAAAGCGCTTCCAAGGAAGGGTGCTGGCTAGCAACAGCTTTCAGTGCTGGCACTTTTCATCTCTGAGCAATTGCTCGACGTTTGCAATTTCTCACCTGAGCTCTCTTTAGAGTGCGCGAGAGGATGAGCAGAAGATTAGGTGGCTAGAGAAGCCCAGAGCCCCAGTGTTCTTAGGCCTACAAAAGCGCTTCCAAGGAAGAGTGCTGGCTAGCAAGAGCTTTCAGTGCTGGCACTTTTCATCTCTGAGCAATTGCTCGACGTTTGCAATTTCTCAGCTCGTGTCTACGAGACGGAAAGAGAAGGACCGTGACGTTTGGTGGGTAGAGAAGCGCAAAGCCCCAGTGTTGCTGCGCCTGTGAAAGCGCTTCCAAGGAAGGGTGCTGGCTAGCAAGAGCTTTCAGTGCTGGCACTTTTCATCTCTGAGCAATTGCTCGACGTTTGCAATTTCTCAGCTCGTGTCTACGAGACGGAAAGAGAAGGACCGTGACGTTTGGTGGCTAGAGAAGCACAAAGCCCCAGTGTTGCTGCGCCTTTGAAAGCGCTTCCAAGGAAGGGTGCTGGCTAGCAAGAGCTTTCAGTGCTGGCACTTTTCATCTCTGAGCAATTGCTCGACGTTTGCAATTTCTCACCTGAGCTCTCTTTAGAGTGTGCGAGAGGATGAGCAGAAGATTAGGTGGCTAGAGAAGCCCAGAGCCCCAGTGTGCTTAGGTCTACAAAAGCACTTCCAAGGAAGGGTGCTGGCTAGCTGCAGCTTTCAGTGCTGGCACTTTTCATCTCTGAGCAATTGCTCGACGTTTGCAATTTCTCAGCTCGTGTCTACGAGACGGAAAGAGAAGGACCGTGATGTCTGGTGGCTAGAGAAGCACAAAGCCCCAGTGTTGCTGCGCCTGTGAAAGCGCTTCCAAGGAAGGGTGCTGGCTAGCAACAGCTTTCAGTGCTGGCACTTTTCATCTCTGAGCAATTGCTCGACGTTTGCGATTTCTCAGCTCGTGTCTACGATACGGAAAGAGAATGACCGTGACGTTTGGTGGGTAGAGAAGCGCAAAGCCCCAGTGTTGCTGCACCTGTGAAAGCGCTTCCAAGGAAGGGTGCTGGCTAGCAACAGCTTTCAGTGCTGGCACTTTTCATCTCTGAGCAATTGCTCGACGTTTGCAATTTCTCACCTGAGCTCTCTTTAGAGTGCGCGAGAGGATGAGCAGAAGATTAGGTGGCTAGAGAAGCCCAGAGCCCCAGTGTTCTTAGGTCTACAAAAGCGCTTCCAAGGAAGGGGGCTGGCTAGCAAGAGCTTTCAGTGCTGGCACTTTTCATCTCTGAGCAATTGCTCGACGTTTGCAATTTCTCAGCTCGTGTCTACGAGACGGAAAGAGAAGGACCGTGACGTTTGGTGCGTATAGAAGCGCAAAGCCCCAGTGTTGCTGTGCCTGTGAAAGCGCTTCCAAGGAAGGGTGCTGGCTAGCAACAGCTTTCAGTGCTGGCACTTTTCATCTCTGAGCAATTGATCGACGTTTGCAATTTCTCACCTGAGCTCTCTTTAGAGTGCGCGAGAGGATGAGCAGAAGATTAGGTGGCTAGAGAAGCCCAGAGCCCCAGTGTTCTTAGGCCTACAAAAGCGCTTCCAAGGAAGAGTGCTGGCTAGCAAGAGCTTTCAGTGCTGGCACTTTTCATCTCTGAGCAATTGCTCGATGTTTGCAATTTCTCAGCTCGTGTCTACGAGACGGAAAGAGAAGGACCGTGATGTTTGGTGGCTAGAGAAGCGCAAAGCCCCAGTGTTGCTGCGCCTGTGAAAGCGCTTCCAAGGAAGGGTGCTGGCTAGCAAGAGCTTTCAGTGCTGGCAGTTTTCATCTCTGAGCAATTGCTCGACGTTTGCAATTTCTCAGCTCGTGTCTACGAGACGGAAAGAGAAGGACCGTGACGTTTGGTGGCTAGAGAAGCACAAAGCCCCAGTGTTGCTGCGCCTTTGAAAGCGCTTCCAAGGAAGGGTGCTGGCTAGCAAGAGCTTTCAGTGCTGGCACTTTTCATCTCTGAGCAATTGCTCGACGTTTGCAATTTCTCACCTGAGCTCTCTTTAGAGTGCGCGAGAGGATGAGCAGAAGATTAGGTGGCTAGAGAAGCCCAGAGCCCCAGTGTGCTTAGGCCTACAAAAGCGCTTCCAAGGAAGAGTGCTGGCTAGCAACAGCTTTCAGTGCTGGCACTTTTCATCTCTGAGCAATTGCTCGATGTTTGCAATTTCTCAGCTCGTGTCTACGAGACGGAAAGAGAAGGACCGTGACGTTTGGTGGCTAGAGAAACGCAAAGCCCCAGTGTTGCTGCACCTGTGAAAGCGCTTCCAAGGAAGGGTGCTGGCTAGCAACAGCTTTCAGTGCTGGCACTTTTCATCTCTGAGCAATTGCTCGACGTTTGCAATTTCTCACCTGAGCTCTCTTTAGAGTGCGCGAGAGGGTGAGCAGAAGATGAGGTGGCTAGAGAAGCCCAGAGCCCCAGTGTTCTTAGGCCTACAAAAGCGCTTCCAAGGAAGGGGGCTGGCTAGCAAGAGCTTTCAGTGCTGGCACTTTTCATCTCTGAGCAATTGCTCGACGTTTGCAATTTCTCACCTGAGCTCTCTTTAGAGTGCGCGAGAGGATGAGCAGAAGATGAGGTGGCTAGAGAAGCCCAGAGCCCCAGTGTGCTTAGGCCTACAAAAGCGCTTCCAAGGAAGGGTGCTGGCTAGCAAGAGCTTTCAGTGCTGGCACTTTTCATCTCTGAGCAATTGCTCGACGTTTGCAATTTCTCAGCTCGTGTCTACGAGACGGAAAGAGAAGGACCGTGACGTTTGGTGCGTATAGAAGCGCAAAGCCCCAGTGTTGCTGCGCCTGTGAAAGCGCTTCCAAGGAAGGGTGCTGGCTAGCAAGAGCTTTCAGTGCTGGCACTTTTCATCTCTGAGCAATTGCTCGATGTTTGCAATTTCTCACCTGAGCTCTCTTTAGAGTGCGCGAGAGGATGAGCAGAAGATTAGGTGTCTAAAGAAGCCCAGAGCCCCAGTGTTCTTAGGCCTACAAAAGCGCTTCCAAGGAAGGGGGCTGGCTAGCAACAGCTTTCAGTGCTGGCACTTTTCATCTCTGAGCAATTGCTCGACGTTTGCAATTTCTCAACTCGTGTCTACGAGACGGAAAGAGAATGACTGTGACGTTTGGTGGCTAGAAAAGCGCAAAGCCCCAGTGTTGCTGCGCCTGTGAAAGCGCTTCCAAGGAAGGGTGCTGGCTAGCAAGAGCTTTCAGTGCTGGCACTTTTCATCTCTGAGCAATTGCTCGACGTTTGCAATTTCTCACCTGAGCTCTCTTTAGAGTGCGCGAGAGGATGAGCAGAAGATTAGGTGGCTAGAGAAGCCCAGAGCCCCAGTGTGCTTAGGCCTACAAAAGCGCTTCCAAGGAAGAGTGCTGGCTAGCAAGAGCTTTCAGTGCTGGCACTTTTCATCTCTGAGCAATTGCTCGACGTTTGCAATTTCTCAGCTCGTGTCTACGAGACGGAAAGAGAAGGACCGTGACGTTTGGTGCGTATAGAAGCGCAAAGCCCCAGTGTTGCTGCGCCTGTGAAAGTGCTTCCAAGGAAGGGTGCTGGCTAGCAACAGCTTTCAGTGCTGGCACTTTTCATCTCTGAGCAATTGCTCGACGTTTGCAATTTCTCAACTCGTGTCTACGAGACGGAAAGAGAATGACTGTGACGTTTGGTGGCTAGAAAAGCGCAAAGCCCCAGTGTTGCTGCGCCTGTGAAAGCGCTTCCAAGGAAGGGTGCTGGCTAGCAAGAGCTTTCAGTGCTGGCACTTTTCATCTCTGAGCAATTGCTCGACGTTTGCAATTTCTCACCTGAGCTCTCTTTAGAGTGCGCGAGAGGATGAGCAGAAGATTAGGTGGCTAGAGAAGCCCAGAGCCCCAGTGTTCTTAGGCCTACAAAAGCGCTTCCAAGGAAGGGTGCTGGCTAGCAAGAGCTTTCAGTGCTGGCACTTTTCATCTCTGAGCAATTGCTCGACGTTTGCAATTTCTCAGCTCGTGTCTACGAGACGGAAAGAGAAGGACCGTGACGTTTGGTGCGTATAGAAGCGCAAAGCCCCAGTGTTGCTGCGCCTGTGAAAGCGCTTCCAAGGAAGGGTGCTGGCTAGCAAGAGCTTTCAGTGCTGGCACTTTTCATGTCTGAGCAATTGCTCGACGTTTGCAATTTCTCACCTGAGCTCTCTTTAGAGTGCGCGAGAGGATGAGCAGAAGATTAGGTGGCTAGAGAAGCCCAGAGCCCCAGTGTTCTTAGGCCTACAAAAGCGCTTCCAAGGAAGAGTGCTGGCTAGCAACAGCTTTCAGTGCTGGCACTTTTCATCTCTGAGCAATTGCTCGACGTTTGCAATTTCTCAGCTCGTGTCTACGAGACGGAAAGAGAAGGACCGTGACGTTTGGTGCGTATAGAAGCGCAAAGCCCCAGTGTTGCTGTGCCTGTGAAAGCGCTTCCAAGGAAGGGGGCTGGCTAGCAACAGCTTTCAGTGCTGGCACTTTTCATCTCTGAGCAATTGCTCGACGTTTGCAATTTCTCACCTGAGCTCTCTTTAGAGTGCGCGAGAGGATGAGCAGAAGATGAGGTGGCTAGAGAAGCCCAGATTCCCAGTGTGCTTAGGCCTACAAAAGCGCTTCCAAGGAAGGGGGCTGGCTAGCAACAGCTTTCAGTGCTGGCACTTTTCATCTCTGAGCAATTGCTCGATGTTTGCAATTTCTCAGCTCGTGTCTACGAGACGGAAAGAGAAGGACCGTGACGTTTGGTGGGTAGAGAAGCGCAAAGCCCCAGTGTTGCTGCGCCTGTGAAAGCGCTTCCAAGGAAGGGTGCTGGCTAGCAAGAGCTTTCAGTGCTGGCACTTTTCATCTCTGAGCAATTGCTCGACGTTTGCAATTTCTCACCTGAGCTCTCTTTAGAGTGCGCGAGAGGATGAGCAGAAGATTAGGTGGCTAGAGAAGCCCAGAGCCCCAGTGTGCTTAGGCCTACAAAAGCGCTTCCAAGGAAGGGTGCTGGCTAGCAACAGCTTTCAGTGCTGGCACTTTTCATCTCTGAGCAATTGCTGGACGTTTGCAATTTCTCAGCTCGTGTCTACGAGACGGAAAGAGAAGGACCGTGACGTTTGGTGCGTATAGAAGCGCAAAGCCCCAGTGTTGCTGCGCCTGTGAAAGCGCTTCCAAGGAAGGGTGCTGGCTAGCAACAGCTTTCAGTGCTGGCACTTTTCATCTCTGAGCAATTGCTCGACGTTTGCAATTTCTCACCTGAGCTCTCTTTAGAGTGCGCGAGAGGATGAGCAGAAGATTAGGTGGCTAGAGAAGCCCAGAGCCCCAGTGTGCTTAGGCCTACAAAAGCGCTTCCAAGGAAGGGTGCTGGCTAGCAACAGCTTTCAGTGCTGGCACTTTTCATCTCTGAGCAATTGCTCGATGTTTTCAATTTCTCAGCTCGTGTCTACGAGACAGAAAGAGAATGACAGTGACGTTTGGTGGCTAGAGAAGCGCAAAGCCCCAGTGTTGCTGCACCTGTGAAAGCGCTTCCAAGGAAGGGTGCTGGCTAGCAAGAGCTTTCAGTGCTGGCACTTTTCATCTCTGAGCAATTGCTCGACGTTTGCAATTTCTCAGCTCGTGTCTACGAGACGGAAAGAGAAGGACCGTGACGTTTGGTGGGTAGAGAAGCGCAAAGCCCCAGTGTTCCTGCGCCTGTGAAAGCGCTTCCAAGGAAGGGTGCTGGCTAGCAAGAGCTTTCAGTGCTGGCACTTTTCATCTCTGAGCAATTGCTCGACGTTTGCAATTTCTCACCTGAGCTCTCTTTAGAGTGCGCGAGAGGATGAGCAGAAGATTAGGTGGCTAGAGAAGCCCAGAGCCCCAGTGTGCTTAGGCCTACAAAAGCGCTTCCAAGGAAGAGTGCTGGCTAGCAACAGCTTTCAGTGCTGGCACTTTTCCTCTCTGAGCAATTGCTCGACGTTTGCAATTTCTCACCTGAGCTCTCTTTAGAGTGCGCGAGAGGATGAGCAGAAGATTAGGTGGCTAGAGAAGCCCAGAGCCCCAGTGTTCTTAGGCCTACAAAACCGCTTCCAAGGAAGGGTGCTGGCTAGCAACAGCTTTCAGTGCTGGCACTTTTCATCTCTGAGCAATTGCTCGACGTTTGCAATTTCTCAGCTCGTGTCTACGAGACGGAAAGAGAAGGACCGTGACGTTTGGTGGGTAGAGAAGCGCAAAGCCCCAGTGTTGCTGCGCCTGTGAAAGCGCTTCCAAGGAAGGGTGCTGGCTAGCAAGAGCTTTCAGTGCTGGCACTTTTCATCTCTGAGCAATTGCTCGACGTTTGCAATTTCTCACCTGAGCTCTCTTTAGAGTGCGCGAGAGGATGAGCAGAAGATTAGGTGGCTAGAGAAGCCCAGAGCCCCAGTGTGCTTAGGCCTACAAAAGCGCTTCCAAGGAAGGGGGCTGGCTAGCAACAGCTTTCAGTGCTGGCACTTTTCCTCTCTGAGCAATTGCTCGACGTTTGCAATTTCTCAGCTCGTGTCTACGAGACGGAAAGAGAAGGACCGTGACGATTGGTGCGTATAGAAGCGCAAAGCCCCAGTGTTGCTGCGCCTGTGAAAGCGCTTCCAAGGAAGGGTGCTGGCTAGCAACAGCTTTCAGTGCTGGCACTTTTCATCTCTGAGCAATTGCTCGACGTTTGCAATTTCTCACCTGAGCTCTCTTTAGAGTGCGCGAGAGGATGAGCAGAAGATGAGGTGTCTAGAGAAGCCCAGAGCCCCAGTGTGCTTAGGCCTACAAAAGCGCTTCCAAGGAAGGGTGCTGGCTAGCAACAGCTTTCAGTGCTGGCACTTTTCATCTCTGAGCAATTGCTCGATGTTTTCAATTTCTCAGCTCGTGTCTACGAGACAGAAAGAGAATGACAGTGACGTTTGGTGGCTAGAGAAGCGCAAAGCCCCAGTGTTGCTGCACCTGTGAAAGCGCTTCCAAGGAAGGGTGCTGGCTAGCAAGAGCTTTCAGTGCTGGCACTTTTCATCTCTGAGCAATTGCTCGACGTTTGCAATTTCTCAGCTCGTGTCTACGAGACGGAAAGAGAAGGACCGTGACGTTTGGTGGGTAGAGAAGCGCAAAGCCCCAGTGTTCCTGCGCCTGTGAAAGCGCTTCCAAGGAAGGGTGCTGGCTAGCAACAGCTTTCAGTGCTGGCACTTTTCATCTCTGAGCAATTGCTCGACGTTTGCAATTTCTCACCTGAGCTCTCTTTAGAGTGCGCGAGAGGATGAGCAGAAGATTAGGTGGCTAGAGAAGCCCAGAGCCCCAGTGTGCTTAGGCCTACAAAAGCGCTTCCAAGGAAGAGTGCTGGCTAGCAACAGCTTTCAGTGCTGGCACTTTTCCTCTCTGAGCAATTGCTCGACGTTTGCAATTTCTCACCTGAGCTCTCTTTAGAGTGCGCGAGAGGATGAGCAGAAGATTAGGTGGCTAGAGAAGCCCAGAGCCCCAGTGTTCTTAGGCCTACAAAACCGCTTCCAAGGAAGGGTGCTGGCTAGCAACAGCTTTCAGTGCTGGCACTTTTCATCTCTGAGCAATTGCTCGACGTTTGCAATTTCTCAGCTCGTGTCTACGAGACGGAGAGAGAAGGACCATGATGTTTGGTGCGTATAGAAGCGCAAAGCCCCAGTGTTGCTGCGCCTGTGAAAGCGCTTCCAAGGAAGGGTGCTGGCTAGCAACAGCTTTCAGTGCTGGCACTTTTCATCTCTGAGCAATTGCTCGACGTTTGCAATTTCTCACCTGAGCTCTCTTTAGAGTGCGCGAGAGGATGAGCAGAAGAGTAGGTGGCTAGAGAAGCCCAGAGCCCCAGTGTGCTTAGGCCTACAAAAGCGCTTCCAAGGAAGAGTGCTGGCTAGCAACAGCTTTCAGTGCTGGCACTTTTCCTCTCTGAGCAATTGCTCGACGTTTGCAATTTCTCAGCTCGTGTCTACGATACGGAAAGAGAATGACCGTGATGTTTGGTGGCTAGAGAAGCGCAAAGCCCCAGTGTTGCTGCACCTGTGAAAGCGCTTCCAAGGAAGGGTGCTGGCTAGCAACAGCTTTCAGTGCTGGCACTTTTCATCTCTGAGCAATTGCTGGACGTTTGCAATTTCTCACCTGAGCTCTCTTTAGAGTGCGCGAGAGGATGAGCAGAAGATTAGGTGGCTAGAGAAGCCCAGAGCCCCAGTGTTCTTAGGGCTACAAAAGCGCTTCCAAGGAAGGGTGCTGGCTAGCAAGAGCTTTCAGTGCTGGCACTTTTCATCTCTGAGCAATTGCTCGACGTTTGCAATTTCTCAGCTCGTGTCTACGAGACGGAAAGAGAAGGACCGTGACGTTTGGTGCGTATAGAAGCGCAAAGCCCCAGTGTTGCTGCGCCTGTGAAAGCGCTTCCAAGGAAGGGTGCTGGCTAGCAACAGCTTTCAGTGCTGGCACTTTTCATCTCTGAGCAATTGCTCGACGTTTGCAATTTCTCACCTGAGCTCTCTTTAGAGTGCGCGAGAGGATGAGCAGAAGATTAGGTGGCTAGAGAAGCCCAGAGCCCCAGTGTTCTTAGGCCTACAAAAGCGCTTCCAAGGAAGAGTGCTGGCTAGCAAGAGCTTTCAGTGCTGGCACTTTTCATCTCTGAGCAATTGCTCGACGTTTGCAATTTCTCAGCTCGTGTCTACGAGACGGAAAGAGAAGGACCGTGACGTTTGGTGCGTATAGAAGCGCAAAGCCCCAGTGTTGCTGCGCCTGTGAAAGCGCTTCCAAGGAAGGGTGCTGGCTAGCAACAGCTTTCAGTGCTGGCACTTTTCATCTCTGAGCAATTGCTCGACGTTTGCAATTTCTCACCTGAGCTCTCTTTAGAGTGCGCGAGAGGATGAGCAGAAGATGAGGTGGCTAGAGAAGCCCAGAGCCCCAGTGTTCTTAGGCCTACAAAAGCGCTTCCAAGGAAGGGTGCTGGCTAGCAACAGCTTTCAGTGCTGGCACTTTTCATCTCTGAGCAATTGCTCGACGTTTGCAATTTCTCAGCTCGTGTCTACGAGACGGAAAGAGAAGGACCGTGACGTTTGGTGCGTATAGAAGCGCAAAGCCCCAGTGTTCCTGCGCCTGTGAAAGCGCTTCCAAGGAAGGGTGCTGGCTAGCAAGAGCTTTCAGTGCTGGCACTTTTCATCTCTGAGCAATTGCTCGACGTTTGCAATTTCTCACCTGAGCTCTCTTTAGAGTGCGCGAGAGGATGAGCAGAAGATTAGGTGGCTAGAGAAGCCCAGAGCCCCAGTGTGCTTAGGCCTACAAAAGCGCTTCCAAGGAAGGGTGCTGGCTAGCAAGAGCTTTCAGTGCTGGCACTTTTCATCTCTGAGCAATTGCTGGACGTTTGCAATTTCTCAGCTCGTGTCTACGAGACGGAAAGAGAAGGACCGTGACGTTTGGTGCGTATAGAAGCGCAAAGCCCCAGTGTTGCTGCGCCTGTGAAAGCGCTTCCAAGGAAGGGTGCTGGCTAGCAACAGCTTTCAGTGCTGGCGCTTTTCATCTCTGAGCAATTGCTCGACGTTTGCAATTTCTCACCTGAGCTCTCTTTAGAGTGCGCGAGAGGATGAGCAGAAGATTAGGTGGCTAGAGAAGCCCAGAGCCCCAGTGTGCTTAGGCCTACAAAAGCGCTTCCAAGGAAGGGGGCTGGCTAGCAAGAGCTTTCAGTGCTGGCACTTTTCATCTCTGAGCAATTGCTCGATGTTTGCAATTTCTCAGCTCGTGTCTACGAGACAGAAAGAGAATGACAGTGACGTTTGGTGGCTAGAGAAGCGCAAAGCCCCAGTGTTGCTGCACCTGTGAAAGCGCTTCCAAGGAAGGGTGCTGGCTAGCAAGAGCTTTCAGTGCTGGCACTTTTCATCTCTGAGCAATTGCTCGACGTTTGCAATTTCTCAGCTCGTGTCTACGAGACGGAAAGAGAAGGACCGTGACGTTTGGTGCGTATAGAAGCGCAAAGCCCCAGTGTTGCTGCGCCTGTGAAAGCGCTTCCAAGGAAGGGTGCTGGCTAGCAAGAGCTTTCAGTGCTGGCAGTTTTCATCTCTGAGCAATTGCTCGACGTTTGCAATTTCTCACCTGAGCTCTCTTTAGAGTGCGCGAGAGGATGAGCAGAAGATTAGGTGGCTAGAGAAGCCCAGAGCCCCAGTGTGCTTAGGCCTACAAAAGCGCTTCCAAGGAAGGGGGCTGGCTAGCAAGAGCTTTCAGTGCTGGCACTTTTCATCTCTGAGCAATTGCTCCACGTTTGCAATTTCTCAGCTCGTGTCTACGAGACGGAAAGAGAAGGACCGTGACGATTGGTGCGTATAGAAGCGCAAAGCCCCAGTGTTGCTGCACCTGTGAAAGCGCTTCCAAGGAAGGGTGCTGGCTAGCAACAGCTTTCAGTGCTGGCACTTTTCATCTCTGAGCAATTGCTCGACGTTTGCAATTTCTCACCTGAGCTCTCTTTAGAGTGCGCGAGAGGATGAGCAGAAGATTAGGTGGCTAGAGAAGCCCAGAGCCCCAGTGTGCTTAGGCCTACAAAAGCGCTTCCAAGGAAGGGTGCTGGCTAGCAACAGCTTTCAGTGCTGGCACTTTTCATCTCTGAGCAATTGCTCGATGTTTGCAATTTCTCAGCTCGTGTCTACGAGACAGAAAGAGAATGACAGTGACGTTTGGTGGCTAGAGAAACGCAAAGCCCCAGTGTTGCTGCGCCTGTGAAAGCGCTTCCAAGGAAGGGTGCTGGCTAGCAAGAGCTTTCAGTGCTGGCACTTTTCATCTCTGAGCAATTGCTCGACGTTTGCAATTTCTCAGCTCGTGTCTACGAGACGGAAAGAGAAGGACCGTGACGTTTGGTGGGTAGAGAAGCGCAAAGCCCCAGTGTTCCTGCGCCTGTGAAAGCGCTTCCAAGGAAGGGTGCTGGCTAGCAAGAGCTTTCAGTGCTGGCACTTTTCATCTCTGAGCAATTGCTCGACGTTTGCAATTTCTCAGCTCGTGTCTACGAGACGGAGAGAGAAGGACCGTGACGTTTGGTGCGTATAGAAGAGCAAAGCCCCAGTGTTGCTGCGCCTGTGAAAGCGCTTCCAAGGAAGGGTGCTGGCTAGCAAGAGCTTTCAGTGCTGGCACTTTTCATCTCTGAGCAATTGCTCGACGTTTGCAATTTCTCACCTGAGCTCTCTTTAGAGTGCGCGAGAGGATGAGCAGAAGATTAGGTGGCTAGAGAAGCCCAGAGCCCCAGTGTGCTTAGGCCTACAAAAGCGCTTCCAAGGAAGAGTGCTGGCTAGCAAGAGCTTTCAGTGCTGGCACTTTTCATCTCTGAGCAATTGCTCGACGTTTGCAATTTCTCAGCTCGTGTCTACGAGACGGAGAGAGAAGGACCGTGACGTTTGGTGCGTATAGAAGAGCAAAGCCCCAGTGTTGCTGCACCTGTGAAAGCGCTTCCAAGGAAGGGTGCTGGCTAGCAACAGCTTTCAGTGCTGGCACTTTTCATCTCTGAGCAATTGCTCGACGTTTGCAATTTCTCACCTGAGCTCTCTTTAGAGTGCGCGAGAGGATGAGCAGAAGATTAGGTGGCTAGAGAAGCCCAGAGCCCCAGTGTGCTTAGGCCTACAAAAGCGCTTCCAAGGAAGGGGGCTGGCTAGCAACAGCTTTCAGTGCTGGCACTTTTCATCTCTGAGCAATTGCTCGACGTTTGCAATTTCTCAGCTCGTGTCTACGAGACGGACAGAGAATGACTGTGACGTTTGGTGGCTAGAAAAGCGCAAAGCCCCAGTGTTGCTGCGCCTGTGAAAGCGCTTCCAAGGAAGGGTGCTGGCTAGCAAGAGCTTTCAGTGCTGGCACTTTTCATCTCTGAGCAATTGCTCGACGTTTGCAATTTCTCACCTGAGCTCTCTTTAGAGTGCGCGAGAGGATGAGCAGAAGATTAGGTGGCTAGAGAAGCCCAGAGCCCCAGTGTTCTTAGGCCTACAAAAGCGCTTCCAAGGAAGAGTGCTGGCTAGCAAGAGCTTTCAGTGCTGGCACTTTTCATCTCTGAGCAATTGCTCGACGTTTGCAATTTCTCAGCTCGTGTCTACGAGACGGAAAGAGAAGGACCGTGATGTTTGGTGGCTAGAGAAGCGCAAAGCCCCAGTGTTGCTGCGCCTGTGAAAGCGCTTCCAAGGAAGGGTGCTGGCTAGCAAGAGCTTTCAGTGCTGGCACTTTTCATCTCTGAGCAATTGCTCGACGTTTGCAATTTCTCAGCTCGTGTCTACGAGACGGAAAGAGAAGGACCGTGACGTTTGGTGGCTAGAGAAGCACAAAGCCCCAGTGTTGCTGCGCCTTTGAAAGAGCTTCCAAGGAAGGGTGCTGGCTAGCAACAGCTTTCAGTGCTGGCACTTTTCATCTCTGAGCAATTGCTCGACGTTTGCAATTTCTCACCTGAGCTCTCTTTAGAGTGCGCGAGAGGATGAGCAGAAGATTAGGTGGCTAGAGAAGCCCAGAGCCCCAGTGTTCTTAGGCCTACAAAAGCACTTCCAAGGAAGGGTGCTGGCTAGCAACAGCTTTCAGTGCTGGCACTTTTCATCTCTGAGCAATTGCTCGACGTTTGCAATTTCTCAGCTCGTGTCTACGAGACGGAAAGAGAAGGACCGTGATGTCTGGTGGCTAGAGAAGCACAAAGCCCCAGTGTTGCTGCGCCTGTGAAAGCGCTTCCAAGGAAGGGTACTGGCTAGCAACAGCTTTCAGTGCTGGCACTTTTCATCTCTGAGCAATTGCTCGACGTTTGCAATTTCTCAGCTCGTGTCTACGATACGGAAAGAGAATGACCGTGATGTTTGGTGGCTAGAGAAGCGCAAAGCCCCAGTGTTGCTGCACCTGTGAAAGCGCTTCCAAGTAAGGGTGCTGGCTAGCAAGAGCTTTCAGTGCTGGCACTTTTCATCTCTGAGCAATTGCTGGACGTTTGCAATTTCTCACCTGAGCTCTCTTTAGAGTGCGCGAGAGGATGAGCAGAAGATTAGGTGGCTAGAGAAGCCCAGAGCCCCAGTGTTCTTAGGTCTACAAAAGCGCTTCCAAGGAAGGGTGCTGGCTAGCAAGAGCTTTCAGTGCTGGCACTTTTCATCTCTGAGCAATTGCTCGACGTTTGCAATTTCTCAGCTCGTGTCTACGAGACGGAAAGAGAAGGACCGTGACGTTTGGTGCGTATAGAAGCGCAAAGCCCCAGTGTTGCTGCGCCTGTGAAAGCGCTTCCAAGGAAGGGTGCTGGCTAGCAAGAGCTTTCAGTGCTGGCACTTTTCATCTCTGAGCAATTGCTCGACGTTTGCAATTTCTCACCTGAGCTCTCTTTAGAGTGCGCGAGAGGATGAGCAGAAGATTAGGTGGCTAGAGAAGCCCAGAGCCCCAGTGTGCTTAGGCCTACAAAAGCGCTTCCAAGGAAGAGTGCTGGCTAGCAACAGCTTTCAGTGCTGGCACTTTTCCTCTCTGAGCAATTGCTGGACGTTTGCAATTTCTCAGCTCGTGTCTACGAGACAGAAAGAGAAGGACCGTGACGTTTGTTGCGTATAGAAGCGCAAAGCCCCAGTGTTGCTGCGCCTGTGAAAGCGCTTCCAAGGAAGGGTGCTGGCTAGCAAGAGCTTTCAGTGCTGGCACTTTTCATCTCTGAGCAATTGCTCGACGTTTGCAATTTCTCACCTGAGCTCTCTTTAGAGTGCGCGAGAGGATGAGCAGAAGATGAGGTGGCTAGAGAAGCCCAGAGCCCCAGTGTTCTTAGGCCTACAAGAGCGCTTCCAAGGAAGGGTGCTGGCTAGCAACAGCTTTCAGTGCTGGCACTTTTCATCTCTGAGCAATTGCTCGATGTTTGCAATTTCTCAGCTCGTGTCTACGAGACGGAAAGAGAAGGACCGTGACGTTTGGTGCGTATAGAAGCGCAAAGCCCCAGTGTTGCTGCACCTGTGAAAGCGCTTCCAAGGAAGGGTGCTGGCTAGCAACAGCTTTCAGTGCTGGCACTTTTCATCTCTGAGCAATTGCTCGACGTTTGCAATTTCTCACCTGAGCTCTCTTTAGAGTGCGCGAGAGGGTGAGCAGAAGATGAGGTGGCTAGAGAAGCCCAGAGCCCCAGTGTGCTTAGGCCTACAAAAGCGCTTCCAAGGAAGGGGGCTGGCTAGCAACAGCTTTCAGTGCTGGCACTTTTCATCTCTGAGCAATTGCTCGATGTTTGCAATTTCTCAGCTCGTGTCTACGAGACGGAAAGAGAAGGACCGTGACGTTTGGTGGGTAGAGAAGCGCAAAGCCCCAGTGTTGCTGCGCCTGTGAAAGCGCTTCCAAGGAAGGGTGCTGGCTAGCAAGAGCTTTCAGTGCTGGCACTTTTCATCTCTGAGCAATTGCTCGACGTTTGCAATTTCTCACCTGAGCTCTCTTTAGAGTGCGCGAGAGGATGAGCAGAAGATTAGGTGGCTAGAGAAGCCCAGAGCCCCAGTGTGCTTAGGCCTACAAAAGCGCTTCCAAGGAAGGGGGCTGGCTAGCAACAGCTTTCAGTGCTGGCACTTTTCATCTCTGAGCAATTGCTCGACGTTTGCAATTTCTCAGCTCGTGTCTACGAGACGGAAAGAGAAGGACCGTGACGATTGGTGCGTATAGAAGCGCAAAGCCCCAGTGTTGCTGCGCCTGTGAAAGCGCTTCCAAGGAAGGGTGCTGGCTAGCAACAGCTTTCAGTGCTGGCACTTTTCATCTCTGAGCAATTGCTCGACGTTTGCAATTTCTCACCTGAGCTCTCTTTAGAGTGCGCGAGAGGATGAGCAGAAGATTAGGTGGCTAGAGAAGCCCAGAGCCCCAGTGTGCTTAGGCCTACAAAAGCGCTTCCAAGGAAGGGTGCTGGCTAGCAACAGCTTTCAGTGCTGGCACTTTTCATCTCTGAGCAATTGCTCGATGTTTTCAATTTCTCAGCTCGTGTCTACGAGACAGAAAGAGAATGACAGTGACGTTTGGTGGCTAGAGAAGCGCAAAGCCCCAGTGTTGCTGCACCTGTGAAAGCGCTTCCAAGGAAGGGTGCTGGCTAGCAAGAGCTTTCAGTGCTGGCACTTTTCATCTCTGAGCAATTGCTCGACGTTTGCAATTTCTCAGCTCGTGTCTACGAGACGGAAAGAGAAGGACCGTGACGTTTGGTGGGTAGAGAAGCGCAAAGCCCCAGTGTTACTGCGCCTGTGAAAGCGCTTCCAAGGAAGGGTGCTGGCTAGCAACAGCTTTCAGTGCTGGCACTTTTCATCTCTGAGCAATTGCTCGACGTTTGCAATTTCTCACCTGAGCTCTCTTTAGAGTGCGCGAGAGGATGAGCAGAAGATTAGGTGGCTAGAGAAGCCCAGAGCCCCAGTGTGCTTAGGCCTACAAAAGCGCTTCCAAGGAAGAGTGCTGGCTAGCAACAGCTTTCAGTGCTGGCACTTTTCATCTCTGAGCAATTGCTCGACGTTTGCAATTTCTCACCTGAGCTCTCTTTAGAGTGCGCGAGAGGATGAGCAGAAGATGAGGTGGCTAGAGAAGCCCAGAGCCCCAGTGTTCTTAGGCCTACAAAAGCGCTTCCAAGGAAGGGTGCTGGCTAGCAACAGCTTTCAGTGCTGGCACTTTTCATCTCTGAGCAATTGCTCGACGTTTGCAATTTCTCAGCTCGTGTCTACGAGACGGAGAGAGAAGGACCATGATGTTTGGTGCGTATAGAAGCGCAAAGCCCCAGTGTTGCTGCGCCTGTGAAAGCGCTTCCAAGGAAGGGTGCTGGCTAGCAACAGCTTTCAGTGCTGGCGCTTTTCATCTCTGAGCAATTGCTCGACGTTTGCAATTTCTCACCTGAGCTCTCTTTAGAGTGCGCGAGAGGATGAGCAGAAGATTAGGTGGCTAGAGAAGCCCAGAGCCCCAGTGTGCTTAGGCCTACAAAAGCGCTTCCAAGGAAGAGTGCTGGCTAGCAACAGCTTTCAGTGCTGGCACTTTTCCTCTCTGAGCAATTGCTCGACGTTTGCAATTTCTCAGCTCGTGTCTACGATACGGAAAGAGAATGACCGTGATGTTTGGTGGGTAGAGAAGCGCAAAGCCCCAGTGTTGCTGCACCTGTGAAAGCGCTTCCAAGGAAGGGTGCTGGCTAGCAACAGCTTTCAGTGCTGGCACTTTTCATCTCTGAGCAATTGCTGGACGTTTGCAATTTCTCACCTGAGCTCTCTTTAGAGTGCGCGAGAGGATGAGCAGAAGATTAGGTGGCTAGAGAAGCCCAGAGCCCCAGTGTTCTTAGGTCTACAAAAGCGCTTCCAAGGAAGGGTGCTGGCTAGCAACAGCTTTCAGTGCTGGCACTTTTCATCTCTGAGCAATTGCTCGACGTTTGCAATTTCTCAGCTCGTGTCTACGAGACGGAAAGAGAAGGACCGTGACGTTTGGTGCGTATAGAAGCGCAAAGCCCCAGTGTTGCTGCGCCTGTGAAAGCGCTTCCAAGGAAGGGTGCTGGCTAGCAACAGCTTTCAGTGCTGGCACTTTTCATCTCTGAGCAATTGCTCGACGTTTGCAATTTCTCACCTGAGCTCTCTTTAGAGTGCGCGAGAGGATGAGCAGAAGATTAGGTGGCTAGAGAAGCCCAGAGCCCCAGTGTGCTTAGGCCTACAAAAGCGCTTCCAAGGAAGAGTGCTGGCTAGCAAGAGCTTTCAGTGCTGGCACTTTTCATCTCTGAGCAATTGCTGGACG
Source organism: Sarcoramphus papa (assembly GCA_037962945.1). NCBI lineage: Eukaryota > Metazoa > Chordata > Aves > Accipitriformes > Cathartidae > Sarcoramphus > Sarcoramphus papa. The sequence continues at coordinate 15,989,168 of CM075595.1, read as the reverse complement.
TTTGCAATTTCTCAGCTCGTGTCTACGAGACGGAAAGAGAAGGACCGTGACGTTTGGTGCGTATAGAAGCGCAAAGCCCCAGTGTTGCTGCGCCTGTGAAAGCGCTTCCAAGGAAGGGTGCTGGCTAGCAACAGCTTTCAGTGCTGGCACTTTTCATCTCTGAGCAATTGCTCGACGTTTGCAATTTCTCACCTGAGCTCTCTTTAGAGTGCGCGAGAGGATGAGCAGAAGATGAGGTGGCTAGAGAAGCCCAGAGCCCCAGTGTTCTTAGGCCTACAAAAGCGCTTCCAAGGAAGGGTGCTGGCTAGCAACAGCTTTCAGTGCTGGCACTTTTCATCTCTGAGCAATTGCTCGACGTTTGCAATTTCTCAGCTCGTGTCTACGAGACGGAAAGAGAAGGACCGTGACGTTTGGTGCGTATAGAAGCGCAAAGCCCCAGTGTTCCTGCGCCTGTGAAAGCGCTTCCAAGGAAGGGTGCTGGCTAGCAAGAGCTTTCAGTGCTGGCACTTTTCATCTCTGAGCAATTGCTCGACGTTTGCAATTTCTCACCTGAGCTCTCTTTAGAGTGCGCGAGAGGATGAGCAGAAGATTAGGTGGCTAGAGAAGCCCAGAGCCCCAGTGTGCTTAGGCCTACAAAAGCGCTTCCAAGGAAGGGTGCTGGCTAGCAAGAGCTTTCAGTGCTGGCACTTTTCATCTCTGAGCAATTGCTCGACGTTTGCAATTTCTCAGCTCGTGTCTACGAGACGGAAAGAGAAGGACCGTGACGTTTGGTGCGTATAGAAGCGCAAAGCCCCAGTGTTGCTGCGCCTGTGAAAGCGCTTCCAAGGAAGGGTGCTGGCTAGCAACAGCTTTCAGTGCTGGCACTTTTCATCTCTGAGCAATTGCTCGACGTTTGCAATTTCTCACCTGAGCTCTCTTTAGAGTGCGCGAGAGGATGAGCAGAAGATGAGGTGGCTAGAGAAGCCCAGAGCCCCAGTGTGCTTAGGCCTACAAAAGCGCTTCCAAGGAAGGGGGCTGGCTAGCAAGAGCTTTCAGTGCTGGCACTTTTCATCTCTGAGCAATTGCTCGATGTTTGCAATTTCTCAGCTCGTGTCTACGAGACAGAAAGAGAATGACAGTGACGTTTGGTGGCTAGAGAAGCGCAAAGCCCCAGTGTTGCTGCACCTGTGAAAGCGCTTCCAAGGAAGGGTGCTGGCTAGCAAGAGCTTTCAGTGCTGGCACTTTTCATCTCTGAGCAATTGCTCGACGTTTGCAATTTCTCAGCTCGTGTCTACGAGACGGAAAGAGAAGGACCGTGACGTTTGGTGCGTATAGAAGCGCAAAGCCCCAGTGTTGCTGCGCCTGTGAAAGCGCTTCCAAGGAAGGGTGCTGGCTAGCAAGAGCTTTCAGTGCTGGCACTTTTCATCTCTGAGCAATTGCTCGACGTTTGCAATTTCTCACCTGAGCTCTCTTTAGAGTGCGCGAGAGGATGAGCAGAAGATTAGGTGGCTAGAGAAGCCCAGAGCCCCAGTGTGCTTAGGCCTACAAAAGCGCTTCCAAGGAAGGGTGCTGGCTAGCAACAGCTTTCAGTGCTGGCACTTTTCATCTCTGAGCAATTGCTCGATGTTTGCAATTTCTCAGCTCGTGTCTACGAGACGGAAAGAGAATGACCGTGTCGTTTGGTGGCTAGAGAAGCGCAAAGCCCCAGTGTTGCTGCACCTGTGAAAGCGCTTCCAAGGAAGGGTGCTGGCTAGCAAGAGCTTTCAGTGCTGGCACTTTTCATCTCTGAGCAATTGCTCGACGTTTGCAATTTCTCAGCTCGTGTCTACGAGACGGAAAGAGAAGGACCGTGACGTTTGGTGGGTAGAGAAGCGCAAAGCCCCAGTGTTCCTGCGCCTGTGAAAGCGCTTCCAAGGAAGGGTGCTGGCTAGCAAGAGCTTTCAGTGCTGGCACTTTTCATCTCTGAGCAATTGCTCGACGTTTGCAATTTCTCACCTGAGCTCTCTTTAGAGTGCGCGAGAGGATGAGCAGAAGATTAGGTGGCTAGAGAAGCCCAGAGCCCCAGTGTGCTTAGGCCTACAAAAGCGCTTCCAAGGAAGAGTGCTGGCTAGCAAGAGCTTTCAGTGCTGGCACTTTTCATCTCTGAGCAATTGCTCGACGTTTGCAATTTCTCAGCTCGTGTCTACGAGACGGACAGAGAATGACTGTGACGTTTGGTGGCTAGAAAAGCGCAAAGCCCCAGTGTTGCTGCGCCTGTGAAAGCGCTTCCAAGGAAGGGTGCTGGCTAGCAAGAGCTTTCAGTGCTGGCACTTTTCATCTCTGAGCAATTGCTCGACGTTTGCAATTTCTCACCTGAGCTCTCTTTAGAGTGCGCGAGAGGATGAGCAGAAGATTAGGTGGCTAGAGAAGCCCAGAGCCCCAGTGTTCTTAGGCCTACAAAAGCACTTCCAAGGAAGGGTGCTGGCTAGCAACAGCTTTCAGTGCTGGCACTTTTCATCTCTGAGCAATTGCTCGACGTTTGCAATTTCTCAGCTCGTGTCTACGAGACGGAAAGAGAAGGACCGTGATGTCTGGTGGCTAGAGAAGCACAAAGCCCCAGTGTTGCTGCGCCTGTGAAAGCGCTTCCAAGGAAGGGTGCTGGCTAGCAACAGCTTTCAGTGCTGGCACTTTTCATCTCTGAGCAATTGCTCGACGTTTGCAATTTCTCAGCTCGTGTCTACGATACGGAAAGAGAATGACCGTGATGTTTGGTGGCTAGAGAAGCGCAAAGCCCCAGTGTTGCTGCACCTGTGAAAGCGCTTCCAAGGAAGGGTGCTGGCTAGCAAGAGCTTTCAGTGCTGGCACTTTTCATCTCTGAGCAATTGCTGGACGTTTGCAATTTCTCACCTGAGGTCTCTTTAGAGTGCGCGAGAGGATGAGCAGAAGATTAGGTGGCTAGAGAAGCCCAGAGCCCCAGTGTTCTTAGGCCTACAAAAGCGCTTCCAAGGAAGAGTGCTGGCTAGCAAGAGCTTTCAGTGCTGGCACTTTTCATCTCTGAGCAATTGCTCGACGTTTGCAATTTCTCAGCTCGTGTCTACGAGACGGAAAGAGAAGGACCGTGACGTTTGGTGGCTAGAGAAGCACAAAGCCCCAGTGTTGCTGCGCCTTTGAAAGCGCTTCCAAGGAAGGGTGCTGGCTAGCAACAGCTTTCAGTGCTGGCACTTTTCATCTCTGAGCAATTGCTCGACGTTTGCAATTTCTCACCTGAGCTCTCTTTAGAGTGCGCGAGAGGATGAGCAGAAGATTAGGTGGCTAGAGAAGCCCAGAGCCCCAGTGTTCTTAGGCCTACAAAAGCACTTCCAAGGAAGGGTGCTGGCTAGCAACAGCTTTCAGTGCTGGCACTTTTCATCTCTGAGCAATTGCTGGACGTTTGCAATTTCTCAGCTCGTGTCTACGAGACGGAAAGAGAAGGACCGTGACGTTTGTTGCTTATAGAAGCGCAAAGCCCCAGTGTTGCTGCGCCTGTGAAAGCGCTTCCAAGGAAGGGTGCTGGCTAGCAACAGCTTTCAGTGCTGGCACTTTTCATCTCTGAGCAATTGCTCGACGTTTGCAATTTCTCACCTGAGCTCTCTTTAGAGTGCGCGAGAGGATGAGCAGAAGATGAGGTGGCTAGAGAAGCCCAGAGCCCCAGTGTGCTTAGGCCTACAAAAGCGCTTCCAAGGAAGGGGGCTGGCTAGCAAGAGCTTTCAGTGCTGGCACTTTTCATCTCTGAGCAATTGCTCGATGTTTGCAATTTCTCAGCTCGTGTCTACGAGACAGAAAGAGAATGACAGTGATGTTTGGTGGCTAGAGAAGCGCAAAGCCCCAGTGTTGCTGCACCTGTGAAAGCGCTTCCAAGGAAGGGTGCTGGCTAGCAAGAGCTTTCAGTGCTGGCACTTTTCATCTCTGAGCAATTGCTCGACGTTTGCAATTTCTCAGCTCGTGTCTACGAGACGGAAAGAGAAGGACCGTGACGTTTGGTGCGTATAGAAGCGCAAAGCCCCAGTGTTGCTGCGCCTGTGAAAGCGCTTCCAAGGAAGGGTGCTGGCTAGCAACAGCTTTCAGTGCTGGCACTTTTCATCTCTGAGCAATTGCTCGACGTTTGCAATTTCTCACCTGAGCTCTCTTTAGAGTGCGCGAGAGGATGAGCAGAAGATTAGGTGGCTAGAGAAGCCCAGAGCCCCAGTGTGCTTAGGCCTACAAAAGCGCTTCCAAGGAAGGGGGCTGGCTAGCAAGAGCTTTCAGTGCTGGCACTTTTCATCTCTGAGCAATTGCTCCACGTTTGCAATTTCTCAGCTCGTGTCTACGAGACGGAAAGAGAAGGACCGTGACGATTGGTGCGTATAGAAGCGCAAAGCCCCAGTGTTGCTGCACCTGTGAAAGCGCTTCCAAGGAAGGGTGCTGGCTAGCAACAGCTTTCAGTGCTGGCACTTTTCATCTCTGAGCAATTGCTCGACGTTTGCAATTTCTCACCTGAGCTCTCTTTAGAGTGCGCGAGAGGATGAGCAGAAGATTAGGTGGCTAGAGAAGCCCAGAGCCCCGGTGTGCTTAGGCCTACAAAAGCGCTTCCAAGGAAGGGTGCTGGCTAGCAACAGCTTTCAGTGCTGGCACTTTTCATCTCTGAGCAATTGCTCGATGTTTGCAATTTCTCAGCTCGTGTCTACGAGACAGAAAGAGAATGACCTTGACGTTTGGTGGCTAGAGAAGCGCAAAGCCCCAGTGTTGCTGCACCTGTGAAAGCGCTTCCAAGGAAGGGTGCTGGCTAGCAAGAGCTTTCAGTGCTGGCACTTTTCATCTCTGAGCAATTGCTCGACGTTTGCAATTTCTCAGCTCGTGTCTACGAGACGGAAAGAGAAGGACCGTGATGTTTGGTGGCTAGAGAAGCGCAAAGCCCCAGTGTTGCTGCGCCTGTGAAAGCGCTTCCAAGGAAGGGTGCTGGCTAGCAACAGCTTTCAGTGCTGGCACTTTTCATCTCTGAGCAATTGCTCGACGTTTGCAATTTCTCACCTGAGCTCTCTTTAGAGTGCGCGAGAGGATGAGCAGAAGATTAGGTGGCTAGAGAAGCCCAGAGCCCCAGTGTGCTTAGGCCTACAAAAGCGCTTCCAAGGAAGAGTGCTGGCTAGCAAGAGCTTTCAGTGCTGGCACTTTTCATCTCTGAGCAATTGCTCGACGTTTGCAATTTCTCAGCTCGTGTCTACGAGACGGAGAGAGAAGGACCGTGATGTTTGGTGGGTAGAGAAGAGCAAAGCCCCAGTGTTGCTGCGCCTGTGAAAGCGCTTCCAAGGAAGGGTGCTGGCTAGCAAGAGCTTTCAGTGCTGGCACTTTTCATCTCTGAGCAATTGCTCGACGTTTGCAATTTCTCACCTGAGCTCTCTTTAGAGTGCGCGAGAGGATGAGCAGAAGATGAGGTGGCTAGAGAAGCCCAGAGCCCCAGTGTGCTTAGGCCTACAAAAGCGCTTCCAAGGAAGGGTGCTGGCTAGCAACAGCTTTCAGTGCTGGCACTTTTCATCTCTGAGCAATTGCTCGACGTTTGCAATTTCTCAGCTCGTGTCTACGAGACGGACAGAGAATGACTGTGACGTTTGGTGGCTAGAAAAGCGCAAAGCCCCAGTGTTGCTGCGCCTGTGAAAGCGCTTCCAAGGAAGGGTGCTGGCTAGCAAGAGCTTTCAGTGCTGGCACTTTTCATCTCTGAGCAATTGCTCGACGTTTGCAATTTCTCACCTGAGCTCTCTTTAGAGTGCGCGAGAGGATGAGCAGAAGATTAGGTGGCTAGAGAAGCCCAGAGCCCCAGTGTTCTTAGGCCTACAAAAGCGCTTCCAAGGAAGGGGGCTGGCTAGCAACAGCTTTCAGTGCTGGCACTTTTCATCTCTGAGCAATTGCTCGACGTTTGCAATTTCTCAGCTCGTGTCTACGAGACGGAAAGAGAAGGACCGTGACGTTTGGTGGGTAGAGAAGAGCAAAGCCCCAGTGTTCCTGCGCCTGTGAAAGCGCTTCCAAGGAAGGGTGCTGGCTAGCAACAGCTTTCAGTGCTGGCACTTTTCATCTCTGAGCAATTGCTCGACGTTTGCAATTTCTCACCTGAGCTCTCTTTAGAGTGCGCGAGAGGATGAGCAGAAGATTAGGTGGCTAGAGAAGCCCAGAGCCCCAGTGTGCTTAGGCCTACAAAAGCGCTTCCAAGGAAGGGGGCTGGCTAGCAAGAGCTTTCAGTGCTGGCACTTTTCATCTCTGAGCAATTGCTCGACGTTTGCAATTTCTCAGCTCGTGTCTACGTAACGGAAAGAGAAGGACCGTGACTTTTGGTGGGTGGCTAGAGAAGCGCAAAGCCCCAGTGTTGCTGCGCCTGTGAAAGCGCTTCCAAGGAAGGGTGCTGGCTAGCAACAGCTTTCAGTGCTGGCACTTTTCATCTCTGAGCAATTGCTTGACGTTTGCAATTTCTCAGCTCGTGTCTACGAGACGGAAAGAGAATGACCGTGTCGTTTGGTGGGTAGAGAAGCGCAAAGCCCCAGTGTTGCTGCACCTGTGAAAGCGCTTCCAAGGAAGGGTGCTGGCTAGCAAGAGCTTTCAGTGCTGGCACTTTTCATCTCTGAGCAATTGCTCGACGTTTGCAATTTCTCAGCTCGTGTCTACGAGACGGAAAGAGAAGGACCGTGACGTTTGGTGGGTAGAGAAGCGCAAAGCCCCAGTGTTGCTGCGCCTCTGAAAGCGCTTCCAAGGAAGGGGGCTGGCTAGCAACAGCTTTCAGTGCTGGCACTTTTCATCTCTGAGCAATTGCTCGACGTTTGCAATTTCTCACCTGAGCTCTCTTTAGAGTGCGCGAGAGGATGAGCAGAAGATTAGGTGGCTAGAGAAGCCCAGAGCCCCAGTGTTCTTAGGCCTACAAAACCGCTTCCAAGGAAGGGGGCTGGCTAGCAACAGCTTTCAGTGCTGGCACTTTTCATCTCTGAGCAATTGCTCGACGTTTGCAATTTCTCAGCTCGTGTCTACGAGACAGAAAGAGAATGACCGTGACGTTTGGTGCGTATAGAAGCGCAAAGCCCCAGTGTTCTTAGGCCTACAAAAGCGCTTCCAAGGAAGGGGGCTGGCTAGCAACAGCTTTCAGTGCTGGCACTTTTCATCTCTGAGCAATTGCTCGACGTTTGCAATTTCTCACCTGAGCTCTCTTTAGAGTGCGCGAGAGGATGAGCAGAAGATTAGGTGGCTAGAGAAGCCCAGAGCCCCAGTGTGCTCAGGCCTACAAAAGCGCTTCCAAGGAAGAGTGCTGGCTAGCAACAGCTTTCAGTGCTGGCACTTTTCATCTCTGAGCAATTGCTCGATGTTTGCAATTTCTCAGCTCGTGTCTACGAGACAGAAAGAGAATGACAGTGACGTTTGGTGGCTAGAGAAGCGCAAAGCCCCAGTGTTGCTGCGCCTGTGAAAGCGCTTCCAAGGAAGGGTGCTGGCTAGCAACAGCTTTCAGTGCTGGCACTTTTCATCTCTGAGCAATTGATCGACGTTTGCAATTTCTCACCTGAGCTCTCTTTAGAGTGCGCGAGAGGATGAGCAGAAGATGAGGTGGCTAGAGAAGCCCAGAGCCCCAGTGTGCTTAGGCCTACAAAAGCGCTTCCAAGGAAGGGTACTGGCTAGCAAGAGCTTTCAGTGCTGGCACTTTTCATCTCTGAGGAATTGCTGGACGTTTGCAATTTCTCAGCTCGTGTCTACGAGACGGAAAGAGAAGGACCGTGATGTTTGGTGCGTATAGAAGCGCAAAGCCCCAGTGTTGCTGCGCCTGTGAAAGCGCTTCCAAGGAAGGGGGCTGGCTAGCAAGAGCTTTCAGTGCTGGCACTTTTCATCTCTGAGCAATTGCTCGACGTTTGCAATTTCTCACCTGAGCTCTCTTTAGAGTGCGCGAGAGGATGAGCAGAAGATTAGGTGTCTAAAGAAGCCCAGAGCCCCAGTGTGCTTAGGCCTACAAAAGCGCTTCCAAGGAAGGGGGCTGGCTAGCAAGAGCTTTCAGTGCTGGCACTTTTCATCTCTGAGCAATTGCTCGATGTTTGCAATTTCTCAACTCGTGTCTACGAGACGGAAAGAGAATGACTGTGACGTTTGGTGGCTAGAAAAGCGCAAAGCCCCAGTGTTGCTGCGCATGTGAAAGCGCTTCCAAGGAAGGGTGCTGGCTAGCAACAGCTTTCAGTGCTGGCACTTTTCATCTCTGAGCAATTGCTCGACGTTTGCAATTTCTCACCTGAGCTCTCTTTAGAGTGCGCGAGAGGATGAGCAGAAGATTAGGTGGCTAGAGAAGCCCAGAGCCCCAGTGTGCTTAGGCCTACAAAAGCGCTTCCAAGGAAGAGTGCTGGCTAGCAAGAGCTTTCAGTGCTGGCACTTTTCATCTCTGAGCAATTGCTCGACGTTTGCAATTTCTCAGCTCGTGTCTACGAGACGGAAAGAGAAGGACCGTGACGTTTGGTGCGTATAGAAGCGCAAAGCCCCAGTGTTGCTGCGCCTGTGAAAGCGCTTCCAAGGAAGGGTGCTGGCTAGCAACAGCTTTCAGTGCTGGCACTTTTCATCTCTGAGCAATTGCTCGACGTTTGCAATTTCTCAGCTCGTGTCTACGAGACGGAAAGAGAATGACCGTGTCGTTTGGTGGCTAGAGAAGCGCAAAGCCCCAGTGTTCCTGCGCCTGTGAAAGTGCTTCCAAGGAAGGGTGCTGGCTAGCAACAGCTTTCAGTGCTGGCACTTTTCATCTCTGAGCAATTGCTCGACGTTTGCAATTTCTCACCTGAGCTCTCTTTAGAGTGCGCGAGAGGATGAGCAGAAGATTAGGTGGCTAGAGAAGCCCAGAGCCCCAGTGTGCTTAGGCCTACAAAAGCGCTTCCAAGGAAGAGTGCTGGCTAGCAAGAGCTTTCAGTGCTGGCACTTTTCATCTCTGAGCAATTGCTCGACGTTTGCAATTTCTCAGCTCGTGTCTACGAGACGGAAAGAGAAGGACCGTGATGTTTGGTGGCTAGAGAAGCGCAAAGCCCCAGTGTTGCTGCGCCTGTGAAAGCGCTTCCAAGGAAGGGTGCTGGCTAGCAAGAGCTTTCAGTGCTGGCACTTTTCATCTCTGAGCAATTGCTCGACGTTTGCAATTTCTCAGCTCGTGTCTACGAGACGGAAAGAGAAGGACCGTGACGTTTGGTGGCTAGAGAAGCACAAAGCCCCAGTGTTGCTGCGCCTTTGAAAGCGCTTCCAAGGAAGGGTGCTGGCTAGCAACAGCTTTCAGTGCTGGCACTTTTAATCTCTGAGCAATTGCTCGACGTTTGCAATTTCTCACCTGAGCTCTCTTTAGACTGCGCGAGAGGATGAGCAGAAGATTAGGTGGCTAGAGAAGCCCAGAGCCCCAGTGTTCTTAGGCCTACAAAAGCACTTCCAAGGAAGGGTGCTGGCTAGCAACAGCTTTCAGTGCTGGCACTTTTCATCTCTGAGCAATTGCTCGACGTTTGCAATTTCTCAGCTCGTGTCTACGAGACGGAAAGAGAAGGACCGTGATGTCTGGTGGCTAGAGAAGCACAAAGCCCCAGTGTTGCTGCGCCTGTGAAAGCGCTTCCAAGGAAGGGTACTGGCTAGCAACAGCTTTCAGTGCTGGCACTTTTCCTCTCTGAGCAATTGCTCGACGTTTGCAATTTCTCAGCTCGTGTCTACGATACGGAAAGAGAATGACCGTGATGTTTGGTGGCTAGAGAAGCGCAAAGCCCCAGTGTTGCTGCGCCTGTGAAAGCGCTTCCAAGGAAGGGTGCTGGCTAGCAACAGCTTTCAGTGCTGGCACTTTTCATCTCCGAGCAATTGCTCGACGTTTGCAATTTCTCACCTGAGCTCTCTTTAGAGTGCGCGAGAGGATGAGCAGAAGATTAGGTGGCTAGAGAAGCCCAGAGCCCCAGTGTGCTTAGGCCTACAAAAGCGCTTCCAAGGAAGAGTGCTGGCTAGCAACAGCTTTCAGTGCTGGCACTTTTCATCTCTGAGCAATTGCTCGATGTTTGCAATTTCTCAGCTCGTGTCTACGAGACGGAAAGAGAAGGACCGTGACGTTTGGTGGCTAGAGAAACGCAAAGCCCCAGTGTTGCTGCACCTGTGAAAGCGCTTCCAAGGAAGGGTGCTGGCTAGCAAGAGCTTTCAGTGCTGGCACTTTTCATCTCTGAGCAATTGCTCGACGTTTGCAATTTCTCACCTGAGCTCTCTTTAGAGTGCGCGAGAGGATGAGCAGAAGATTAGGTGGCTAGAGAAGCCCAGAGCCCCAGTGTGCTTAGGCCTACAAAAGCGCTTCCAAGGAAGGGTGCTGGCTAGCAAGAGCTTTCAGTGCTGGCACTTTTCATCTCTGAGCAATTGCTCGACGTTTGCAATTTCTCACCTGAGCTCTCTTTAGAGTGCGCGAGAGGATGAGCAGAAGATTAGGTGGCTAGAGAAGCCCAGAGCCCCAGTGTGCTTAGGCCTACAAAAGCGCTTCCAAGGAAGGGTGCTGACTAGCAACAGCTTTCAGTGCTGGCACTTTTCATCTCTGAGCAATTGCTCGACGTTTGCAATTTCTCAGCTCGTGTCTACGAGACGGAAAGAGAATGACCGTGTCGTTTGGTGGGTAGAGAAGCGCAAAGCCCCAGTGTTGCTGCGCCTGTGAAAGTGCTTCCAAGGAAGGGTGCTGGCTAGCAACAGCTTTCAGTGCTGGCACTTTTCATCTCTGAGCAATTGCTCGACGTTTGCAATGTCTCACCTGAGCTCTCTTTAGAGTGCGCGAGAGGATGAGCAGAAGATTAGGTGGCTAGAGAAGCCCAGAGCCCCAGTGTTCTTAGGCCTACAAAAGCACTTCCAAGGAAGGGTGCTGGCTAGCAACAGCTTTCAGTGCTGGCACTTTTCATCTCTGAGCAATTGCTCGACGTTTGCAATTTTTCAGCTCGTGTCTACGAGACGGAAAGAGAAGGACCGTGATGTTTGGTGACTAGAGAAGCGCAAAGCCCCAGTGTTGCTGCACCTGTGAAAGCGCTTCCAAGGAAGGGTGCTGGCTAGCAAGAGCTTTCAGTGCTGGCACTTTTCATCTCTGAGCAATTGCTCGACGTTTGCAATTTCTCAGCTCGTGTCTAAGAGACGGAAAGAGAAGGACCGTGACGTTTGGTGGGTAGAGAAGCGCAAAGCCCCAGTGTTGCTGCGCCTGTGAAAGCGCTTCCAAGGAAGGGTGCTGGCTAGCAACAGCTTTCAGTGCTGGCACTTTTCATCTCTGAGCAATTGCTCGACGTTTGCAATTTCTCACCTGAGCTCTCTTTAGAGTGCGCGAGAGGATGAGCAGAAGATGAGGTGGCTAGAGAAGCCCAGAGCCCCAGTGTGCTTAGGCCTACAAAAGCGCTTCCAAGGAAGAGTGCTGGCTAGCAACAGCTTTCAGTGCTGGCACTTTTCATCTCTGAGCAATTGCTCGACGTTTGCAATTTCTCAGCTCGTGTCTACGAGACGGAGAGAGAAGGACCGTGACGTTTGGTGCGTATAGTTGAGCAAAGCCCCAGTGTTGCTGCGCCTGTGAAAGCGCTTCCAAGGAAGGGTGCTGGCTAGCAAGAGCTTTCAGTGCTGGCACTTTTCATCTCTGAACAATTGCTCGATGTTTGCAATTTCTCACTTGAGCTCTCTTTAGAGTGCGCGAGAGGATGAGCAGAAGATTAGGTGGCTAGAGAAGCCCAGAGCCCCAGTGTGCTTAGGCCTACAAAAGCGCTTCCAAGGAAGGGGGCTGGCTAGCAACAGCTTTCAGTGCTGGCACTTTTCATCTCTGAGCAATTGCTCGACGTTTGCAATTTCTCAGCTCGTGTCTACGAGGCGGACAGAGAATGACTGTGACGTTTGGTGGCTAGAAAAGCGCAAAGCCCCAGTGTTGCTGCGCCTGTGAAAGCGCTTCCAAGGAAGGGTGCTGGCTAGCAAGAGCTTTCAGTGCTGGCACTTTTCATCTCTGAGCAATTGCTCGACGTTTGCAATTTCTCACCTGAGCTCTCTTTAGAGTGCGCGAGAGGATGAGCAGAAGATTAGGTGGCTAGAGAAGCCCAGAGCCCCAGTGTTCTTAGGCCTACAAAAGCGCTTCCAAGGAAGAGTGCTGGCTAGCAAGAGCTTTCAGTGCTGGCACTTTTCATCTCTGAGCAATTGCTCGACGTTTGCAATTTCTCAGCTCGTGTCTACGAGACGGAAAGAGAAGGACCGTGATGTTTGGTGGGTAGAGAAGCGCAAAGCCCCAGTGTTGCTGCGCCTGTGAAAGCGCTTCCAAGGAAGGGTGCTGGCTAGCAACAGCTTTCAGTGCTGGCAGTTTTCATCTCTGAGCAATTGCTCGACGTTTGCAATTTCTCAGCTCGTGTCTACGAGACGGAAAGAGAAGGACCGTGACGTTTGGTGGCTAGAGAAGCACAAAGCCCCAGTGTTGCTGCGCCTTTGAAAGCGCTTCCAAGGAAGGGTGCTGGCTAGCAAGAGCTTTCAGTGCTGGCACTTTTCATCTCTGAGCAATTGCTCGACGTTTGCAATTTCTCACCTGAGCTCTCTTTAGAGTGTGCGAGAGGATGAGCAGAAGATTAGGTGGCTAGAGAAGCCCAGAGCCCCAGTGTTCTTAGGCCTACAAAAGCACTTCCAAGGAAGGGTGCTGGCTAGCAAGAGCTTTCAGTGCTGGCACTTTTCATCTCTGAGCAATTGCTCGACGTTTGCAATTTCTCAGCTCGTGTCTACGAGACGGAAAGAGAAGGACCGTGATGTCTGGTGGCTAGAGAAGCACAAAGCCCCAGTGTTGCTGCGCCTGTGAAAGCGCTTCCAAGGAAGGGTACTGGCTAGCAACAGCTTTCAGTGCTGGCACTTTTCATCTCTGAGCAATTGCTCGACGTTTGCAATTTCTCAGCTCGTGTCTACGAGACGGAAAGAGAATGACCGTGACGTTTGGTGGGTAGAGAAGCGCAAAGCCCCAGTGTTGCTGCACCTGTGAAAGCGCTTCCAAGGAAGGGTGCTGGCTAGCAACAGCTTTCAGTGCTGGCACTTTTCATCTCTGAGCAATTGCTGGACGTTTGCAATTTCTCACCTGAGCTCTCTTTAGAGTGCGCGAGAGGATGAGCAGAAGATTAGGTGGCTAGAGAAGCCCAGAGCCCCAGTGTTCTTAGGTCTACAAAAGCGCTTCCAAGGAAGGGTGCTGGCTAGCAAGAGCTTTCAGTGCTGGCACTTTTCATCTCTGAGCAATTGCTCGACGTTTGCAATTTCTCACCTGAGCTCTCTTTAGAGTGCGCGAGAGGATGAGCAGAAGATGAGGTGGCTAGAGAAGCCCAGAGCCCCAGTGTGCTTAGGCCTACAAAAGCGCTTCCAAGGAAGGGTGCTGACTAGCAACAGCTTTCAGTGCTGGCACTTTTCATCTCTGAGCAATTGCTCGACGTTTGCAATTTCTCAGCTCGTGTCTACGAGACGGAAAGAGAATGACCGTGACGTTTGGTGGGTAGAGAAGCGCAAAGCCCCAGTGTTGCTGCGCCTGTGAAAGTGCTTCCAAGGAAGGGTGCTGGCTAGCAACAGCTTTCAGTGCTGGCACTTTTCATCTCTGAGCAATTGCTCGACGTTTGCAATGTCTCACCTGAGCTCTCTTTAGAGTGCGCGAGAGGATGAGCAGAAGATTAGGTGGCTAGAGAAGCCCAGAGCCCCAGTGTTCTTAGGCCTACAAAAGCACTTCCAAGGAAGGGTGCTGGCTAGCAACAGCTTTCAGTGCTGGCACTTTTCATCTCTGAGCAATTGCTCGACGTTTGCAATTTTTCAGCTCGTGTCTACGAGACGGAAAGAGAAGGACCGTGATGTTTGGTGACTAGAGAAGCGCAAAGCCCCAGTGTTGCTGCACCTGTGAAAGCGCTTCCAAGGAAGGGTGCTGGCTAGCAAGAGCTTTCAGTGCTGGCACTTTTCATCTCTGAGCAATTGCTCGACGTTTGCAATTTCTCAGCTCGTGTCTACGAGACGGAAAGAGAAGGACCGTGACGTTTGGTGGGTAGAGAAGCGCAAAGCCCCAGTGTTGCTGCGCCTGTGAAAGCGCTTCCAAGGAAGGGTGCTGGCTAGCAACAGCTTTCAGTGCTGGCACTTTTCATCTCTGAGCAATTGCTCGACGTTTGCAATTTCTCACCTGAGCTCTCTTTAGAGTGCGCGAGAGGATGAGCAGAAGATGAGGTGGCTAGAGAAGCCCAGAGCCCCAGTGTGCTTAGGCCTACAAAAGCGCTTCCAAGGAAGAGTGCTGGCTAGCAACAGCTTTCAGTGCTGGCACTTTTCATCTCTGAGCAATTGCTCGACGTTTGCAATTTCTCAGCTCGTGTCTACGAGACGGAGAGAGAAGGACCGTGACGTTTGGTGCGTATAGTTGAGCAAAGCCCCAGTGTTGCTGCGCCTGTGAAAGCGCTTCCAAGGAAGGGTGCTGGCTAGCAAGAGCTTTCAGTGCTGGCACTTTTCATCTCTGAGCAATTGCTCGACGTTTGCAATTTCTCACCTGAGCTCTCTTTAGAGTGCGCGAGAGGATGAGCAGAAGATTAGGTGGCTAGAGAAGCCCAGAGCCCCAGTGTGCTTAGGCCTACAAAAGCGCTTCCAAGGAAGAGTGCTGGCTAGCAAGAGCTTTCAGTGCTGGCACTTTTCATCTCTGAGCAATTGCTCGACGTTTGCAATTTCTCAGCTCGTGTCTACGAGACGGAAAGAGAAGGACCGTGACGTTTGGTGCGTATAGAAGCGCAAAGCCCCAGTGTTGCTGCGCCTGTGAAAGTGCTTCCAAGGAAGGGTGCTGGCTAGCAACAGCTTTCAGTGCTGGCACTTTTCATCTCTGAGCAATTGCTCGACGTTTGCAATTTCTCAACTCGTGTCTACGAGACGGAAAGAGAATGACTGTGACGTTTGGTGGCTAGAAAAGCGCAAAGCCCCAGTGTTGCTGCGCCTGTGAAAGCGCTTCCAAGGAAGGGTGCTGGCTAGCAAGAGCTTTCAGTGCTGGCACTTTTCATCTCTGAGCAATTGCTCGACGTTTGCAATTTCTCACCTGAGCTCTCTTTAGAGTGCGCGAGAGGATGAGCAGAAGATTAGGTGGCTAGAGAAGCCCAGAGCCCCAGTGTTCTTAGGCCTACAAAAGCGCTTCCAAGGAAGGGTGCTGGCTAGCAAGAGCTTTCAGTGCTGGCACTTTTCATCTCTGAGCAATTGCTCGACGTTTGCAATTTCTCAGCTCGTGTCTACGAGACGGAAAGAGAAGGACCGTGACGTTTGGTGCGTATAGAAGCGCAAAGCCCCAGTGTTGCTGCGCCTGTGAAAGCGCTTCCAAGGAAGGGTGCTGGCTAGCAAGAGCTTTCAGTGCTGGCACTTTTCATGTCTGAGCAATTGCTCGACGTTTGCAATTTCTCACCTGAGCTCTCTTTAGAGTGCGCGAGAGGATGAGCAGAAGATGAGGTGGCTAGAGAAGCCCAGAGCCCCAGTGTTCTTAGGCCTACAAAAGCGCTTCCAAGGAAGAGTGCTGGCTAGCAACAGCTTTCAGTGCTGGCACTTTTCATCTCTGAGCAATTGCTCGATGTTTGCAATTTCTCAGCTCGTGTCTACGAGACGGAAAGAGAAGGACCGTGACGTTTGGTGGGTAGAGAAGCGCAAAGCCCCAGTGTTGCTGCGCCTGTGAAAGCGCTTCCAAGGAAGGGTGCTGGCTAGCAACAGCTTTCAGTGCTGGCACTTTTCATCTCTGAGCAATTGCTCGACGTTTGCAATTTCTCACCTGAGCTCTCTTTAGAGTGCGCGAGAGGATGAGCAGAAGATGAGGTGGCTAGAGAAGCCCAGAGCCCCAGTGTTCTTAGGCCTACAAAAGCGCTTCCAAGGAAGGGTGCTGGCTAGCAACAGCTTTCAGTGCTGGCACTTTTCATCTCTGAGCAATTGCTCGACGTTTGCAATTTCTCAGCTCGTGTCTACGAGACGGAAAGAGAAGGACCGTGACGTTTGGTGCGTATAGAAGCGCAAAGCCCCAGTGTTCCTGCGCCTGTGAAAGCGCTTCCAAGGAAGGGTGCTGGCTAGCAAGAGCTTTCAGTGCTGGCACTTTTCATCTCTGAGCAATTGCTCGACGTTTGCAATTTCTCACCTGAGCTCTCTTTAGAGTGCGCGAGAGGATGAGCAGAAGATTAGGTGGCTAGAGAAGCCCAGAGCCCCAGTGTGCTTAGGCCTACAAAAGCGCTTCCAAGGAAGGGGGCTGGCTAGCAAGAGCTTTCAGTGCTGGCACTTTTCATCTCTGAGCAATTGCTGGACGTTTGCAATTTCTCAGCTCGTGTCTACGAGACGGAAAGAGAAGGACCGTGACGTTTGGTGCGTATAGAAGCGCAAAGCCCCAGTGTTGCTGCGCCTGTGAAAGCGCTTCCAAGGAAGGGTGCTGGCTAGCAACAGCTTTCAGTGCTGGCACTTTTCATCTCTGAGCAATTGCTCGACGTTTGCAATTTCTCACCTGAGCTCTCTTTAGAGTGCGCGAGAGGATGAGCAGAAGATTAGGTGGCTAGAGAAGCCCAGAGCCCCAGTGTGCTTAGGCCTACAAAAGCGCTTCCAAGGAAGGGGGCTGGCTAGCAACAGCTTTCAGTGCTGGCACTTTTCATCTCTGAGCAATTGCTCGATGTTTGCAATTTCTCAGCTCGTGTCTACGAGACAGAAAGAGAATGACCGTGACGTTTGGTGGCTAGAGAAGCGCAAAGCCCCAGTGTTGCTGCACCTGTGAAAGCGCTTCCAAGGAAGGGTGCTGGCTAGCAAGAGCTTTCAGTGCTGGCACTTTTCATCTCTGAGCAATTGCTCGACGTTTGCAATTTCTCAGCTCGTGTCTACGAGACGGAAAGAGAAGGACCGTGACGTTTGGTGCGTATAGAAGCGCAAAGCCCCAGTGTTGCTGCGCCTGTGAAAGCGCTTCCAAGGAAGGGTGCTGGCTAGCAAGAGCTTTCAGTGCTGGCACTTTTCATCTCTGAGCAATTGCTCGACGTTTGCAATTTCTCACCTGAGCTCTCTTTAGAGTGCGCGAGAGGATGAGCAGAAGATTAGGTGGCTAGAGAAGCCCAGAGCCCCAGTGTGCTTAGGCCTACAAAAGCGCTTCCAAGGAAGGGGGCTGGCTAGCAAGAGCTTTCAGTGCTGGCACTTTTCATCTCTGAGCAATTGCTCCACGTTTGCAATTTCTCAGCTCGTGTCTACGAGACGGAAAGAGAAGGACCGTGACGATTGGTGCGTATAGAAGCGCAAAGCCCCAGTGTTGCTGCACCTGTGAAAGCGCTTCCAAGGAAGGGTGCTGGCTAGCAACAGCTTTCAGTGCTGGCACTTTTCATCTCTGAGCAATTGCTCGACGTTTGCAATTTCTCACCTGAGCTCTCTTTAGAGTGCGCGAGAGGATGAGCAGAAGATTAGGTGGCTAGAGAAGCCCAGAGCCCCAGTGTTCTTAGGCCTACAAAAGCGCTTCCAAGGAAGGGTGCTGGCTAGCAACAGCTTTCAGTGCTGGCACTTTTCATCTCTGAGCAATTGCTCGATGTTTGCAATTTCTCAGCTCGTGTCTACGAGACAGAAAGAGAATGACAGTGACGTTTGGTGGCTAGAGAAGCGCAAAGCCCCAGTGTTGCTGCGCCTGTGAAAGCGCTTCCAAGGAAGGGTGCTGGCTAGCAAGAGCTTTCAGTGCTGGCACTTTTCATCTCTGAGCAATTGCTCGACGTTTGCAATTTCTCAGCTCGTGTCTACGAGACGGAAAGAGAAGGACCGTGACGTTTGGTGGGTAGAGAAGCGCAAAGCCCCAGTGTTCCTGCGCCTGTGAAAGCGCTTCCAAGGAAGGGTGCTGGCTAGCAACAGCTTTCAGTGCTGGCACTTTTCATCTCTGAGCAATTGCTCGACGTTTGCAATTTCTCAGCTCGTGTCTACGAGACGGAGAGAGAAGGACCGTGACGTTTGGTGCGTATAGAAGCGCAAAGCCCCAGTGTTGCTGCGCCTGTGAAAGCGCTTCCAAGGAAGGGTGCTGGCTAGCAAGAGCTTTCAGTGCTGGCACTTTTCATCTCTGAGCAATTGCTCGACGTTTGCAATTTCTCACCTGAGCTCTCTTTAGAGTGCGCGAGAGGATGAGCAGAAGATTAGGTGGCTAGAGAAGCCCAGAGCCCCAGTGTTCTTAGGCCTACAAAAGCGCTTCCAAGGAAGGGGGCTGGCTAGCAACAGCTTTCAGTGCTGGCACTTTTCATCTCTGAGCAATTGCTCGACGTTTGCAATTTCTCAGCTCGTGTCTACGAGACGGAGAGAGAAGGACCGTGACGTTTGGTGCGTATAGAAGAGCAAAGCCCCAGTGTTGCTGCGCCTGTGAAAGCGCTTCCAAGGAAGGGTGCTGGCTAGCAAGAGCTTTCAGTGCTGGCACTTTTCATCTCTGAGCAATTGCTCGACGTTTGCAATTTCTCACCTGAGCTCTCTTTAGAGTGCGCGAGAGGATGAGCAGAAGATTAGGTGGCTAGAGAAGCCCAGAGCCCCAGTGTGCTTAGGCCTACAAAAGCGCTTCCAAGGAAGGGTGCTGGCTAGCAACAGCTTTCAGTGCTGGCACTTTTCATCTCTGAGCAATTGCTCGACGTTTGCAATTTCTCAGCTCGTGTCTACGAGACGGACAGAGAATGACCGTGACGTTTGGTGGCTAGAAAAGCGCAAAGCCCCAGTGTTGCTGCGCCTGTGAAAGCGCTTCCAAGGAAGGGGGCTGGCTAGCAAGAGCTTTCAGTGCTGGCACTTTTCATCTCTGAGCAATTGCTCGACGTTTGCAATTTCTCACCTGAGCTCTCTTTAGAGTGCGCGAGAGGATGAGCAGAAGATTAGGTGGCTAGAGAAGCCCAGAGCCCCAGTGTTCTTAGGCCTACAAAAGCACTTCCAAGGAAGGGTGCTGGCTAGCAAGAGCTTTCAGTGCTGGCACTTTTCATCTCTGAGCAATTGCTCGACGTTTGCAATTTCTCAGCTCGTGTCTACGAGACGGAAAGAGAAGGACCGTGATGTCTGGTGGCTAGAGAAGCACAAAGCCCCAGTGTTGCTGCGCCTGTGAAAGCGCTTCCAAGGAAGGGTGCTGGCTAGCAACAGCTTTCAGTGCTGGCACTTTTCATCTCTGAGCAATTGCTCGACGTTTGCAATTTCTCAGCTCGTGTCTACGAGACGGAAAGAGAATGACCGTGATGTTTGGTGGCTAGAGAAGCGCAAAGCCCCAGTGTTGCTGCACCTGTGAAAGCGCTTCCAAGGAAGGGTGCTGGCTAGCAAGAGCTTTCAGTGCTGGCACTTTTCATCTCTGAGCAATTGCTGGACGTTTGCAATTTCTCACCTGAGCTCTCTTTAGAGTGCGCGAGAGGATGAGCAGAAGATTAGGTGGCTAGAGAAGCCCAGAGCCCCAGTGTTCTTAGGTCTACAAAAGCGCTTCCAAGGAAGGGTGCTGGCTAGCAAGAGCTTTCAGTGCTGGCACTTTTCATCTCGGAGCAATTGCTCGACGTTTGCAATTTCTCAGCTCGTGTCTACGAGACGGAAAGAGAAGGACCGTGACGTTTGGTGCGTATAGAAGCGCAAAGCCCCAGTGTTGCTGCGCCTGTGAAAGCGCTTCCAAGGAAGGGTGCTGGCTAGCAAGAGCTTTCAGTGCTGGCACTTTTCATCTCTGAGCAATTGCTCGACGTTTGCAATTTCTCACCTGAGCTCTCTTTAGAGTGCGCGAGAGGATGAGCAGAAGATTAGGTGGCTAGAGAAGCCCAGAGCCCCAGTGTGCTTAGGCCTACAAAAGCGCTTCCAAGGAAGAGTGCTGGCTAGCAACAGCTTTCAGTGCTGGCACTTTTCATCTCTGAGCAATTGCTCGACGTTTGCAATTTCTCAGCTCGTGTCTACGAGACGGAAAGAGAAGGACCGTGACGTTTGGTGGGTAGAGAAGCGCAAAGCCCCAGTGTTACTGCGCCTGTGAAAGCGCTTCCAAGGAAGGGTGCTGGCTAGCAAGAGCTTTCAGTGCTGGCACTTTTCATCTCTGAGCAATTGCTCGACGTTTGCAATTTCTCACCTGAGCTCTCTTTAGAGTGCGCGAGAGGATGAGCAGAAGATTAGGTGGCTAGAGAAGCCCAGAGCCCCAGTGTGCTTAGGCCTACAAAAGCGCTTCCAAGGAAGAGTGCTGGCTAGCAACAGCTTTCAGTGCTGGCACTTTTCATCTCTGAGCAATTGCTCGACGTTTGCAATTTCTCACCTGAGCTCTCTTTAGAGTGCGCGAGAGGATGAGCAGAAGATGAGGTGGCTAGAGAAGCCCAGAGCCCCAGTGTTCTTAGGCCTACAAAAGCGCTTCCAAGGAAGGGTGCTGGCTAGCAAGAGCTTTCAGTGCTGGCACTTTTCATCTCTGAGCAATTGCTCGACGTTTGCAATTTCTCAGCTCGTGTCTACGAGACGGAGAGAGAAGGACCATGATGTTTGGTGCGTATAGAAGCGCAAAGCCCCAGTGTTGCTGCGCCTGTGAAAGCGCTTCCAAGGAAGGGTGCTGGCTAGCAACAGCTTTCAGTGCTGGCACTTTTCATCTCTGAGCAATTGCTGGACGTTTGCAATTTCTCACCTGAGCTCTCTTTAGAGTGCGCGAGAGGATGAGCAGAAGATGAGGTGGCTAGAGAAGCCCAGAGCCCCAGTGTGCTTAGGCCTACAAAAGCGCTTCCAAGGAAGGGGGCTGGCTAGCAACAGCTTTCAGTGCTGGCACTTTTCCTCTCTGAGCAATTGCTCGATGTTTGCAATTTCTCAGCTCGTGTCTACGATACGGAAAGAGAATGACCGTGATGTTTGGTGGCTAGAGAAGCGCAAAGCCCCAGTGTTGCTGCACCTGTGAAAGCGCTTCCAAGGAAGGGTGCTGGCTAGCAACAGCTTTCAGTGCTGGCACTTTTCATCTCTGAGCAATTGCTCGACGTTTGCAATTTCTCACCTGAGCTCTCTTTAGAGTGCGCGAGAGGATGAGCAGAAGATTAGGTGGCTAGAGAAGCCCAGAGCCCCAGTGTTCTTAGGTCTACAAAAGCGCTTCCAAGGAAGGGGGCTGGCTAGCAAGAGCTTTCAGTGCTGGCACTTTTCATCTCTGAGCAATTGCTCGACGTTTGCAATTTCTCAGCTCGTGTCTACGAGACGGAAAGAGAAGGACCGTGACGTTTGGTGCGTATAGAAGCGCAAAGCCCCAGTGTTGCTGCGCCTGTGAAAGCGCTTCCAAGGAAGGGTGCTGGCTAGCAACAGCTTTCAGTGCTGGCACTTTTCATCTCTGAGCAATTGCTCGACGTTTGCAATTTCTCACCTGAGCTCTCTTTAGAGTGCGCGAGAGGATGAGCAGAAGATTAGGTGGCTAGAGAAGCCCAGAGCCCCAGTGTGCTTAGGCCTACAAAAGCGCTTCCAAGGAAGAGTGCTGGCTAGCAACAGCTTTCAGTGCTGGCACTTTTCATCTCTGAGCAATTGCTCGACGTTTGCAATTTCTCAGCTCGTGTCTACGAGACGGAAAGAGAAGGACCGTGACGTTTGGTGCGTATAGAAGCGCAAAGCCCCAGTGTTGCTGCGCCTGTGAAAGCGCTTCCAAGGAAGGGTGCTGGCTAGCAAGAGCTTTCAGTGCTGGCACTTTTCATCTCTGAGCAATTGCTCGACGTTTGCAATTTCTCACCTGAGCTCTCTTTAGAGTGCGCGAGAGGATGAGCAGAAGATGAGGTGGCTAGAGAAGCCCAGAGCCCCAGTGTTCTTAGGCCTACAAAACCGCTTCCAAGGAAGGGGGCTGGCTAGCAAGAGCTTTCAGTGCTGGCACTTTTCATCTCTGAGCAATTGCTCGATGTTTGCAATTTCTCAGCTCGTGTCTACGAGACAGAAAGAGAATGACAGTGACGTTTGGTGGCTAGAGAAGCGCAAAGCCCCAGTGTTGCTGCACCTGTGAAAGCGCTTCCAAGGAAGGGTGCTGGCTAGCAAGAGCTTTCAGTGCTGGCACTTTTCATCTCTGAGCAATTGCTCGACGTTTGCAATTTCTCAGCTCGTGTCTACGAGACGGAAAGAGAAGGACCGTGACGTTTGGTGCGTATAGAAGCGCAAAGCCCCAGTGTTGCTGCGCCTGTGAAAGCGCTTCCAAGGAAGGGTGCTGGCTAGCAAGAGCTTTCAGTGCTGGCACTTTTCATCTCTGAGCAATTGCTCGACGTTTGCAATTTCTCACCTGAGCTCTCTTTAGAGTGCGCGAGAGGATGAGCAGAAGATTAGGTGGCTAGAGAAGCCCAGAGCCCCAGTGTGCTTAGGCCTACAAAAGCGCTTCCAAGGAAGGGGGCTGGCTAGCAAGAGCTTTCAGTGCTGGCACTTTTCATCTCTGAGCAATTGCTCGACGTTTGCAATTTCTCAACTCGTGTCTACGAGACGGAAAGAGAAGGACCGTGACGATTGGTGCGTATAGAAGCGCAAAGCCCCAGTGTTGCTGCACCTGTGAAAGCGCTTCCAAGGAAGGGTGCTGGCTAGCAACAGCTTTCAGTGCTGGCACTTTTCATCTCTGAGCAATTGCTCGACGTTTGCAATTTCTCACCTGAGCTCTCTTTAGAGTGCGCGAGAGGATGAGCAGAAGATTAGGTGGCTAGAGAAGCCCAGAGCCCCAGTGTGCTTAGGCCTACAAAAGCGCTTCCAAGGAAGGGGGCTGGCTAGCAACAGCTTTCAGTGCTGGCACTTTTCATCTCTGAGCAATTGCTCGATGTTTGCAATTTCTCAGCTCGTGTCTACGAGACAGAAAGAGAATGACAGTGATGTTTGGTGGCTAGAGAAGCGCAAAGCCCCAGTGTTGCTGCACCTGTGAAAGCGCTTCCAAGGAAGGGTGCTGGCTAGCAAGAGCTTTCAGTGCTGGCACTTTTCATCTCTGAGCAATTGCTGGACGTTTGCAATTTCTCAGCTCGTGTCTACGAGACGGAAAGAGAAGGACCGTGACGTTTGGTGGGTAGAGAAGCGCAAAGCCCCAGTATTGCTGCGCCTGTGAAAGCGCTTCCAAGGAAGGGTGCTGGCTAGCAAGAGCTTTCAGTGCTGGCACTTTTCATCTCTGAGCAATTGCTCGACGTTTGCAATTTCTCACCTGAGCTCTCTTTAGAGTGCGCGAGAGGATGAGCAGAAGATTAGGTGGCTAGAGAAGCCCAGAGCCCCAGTGTGCTTAGGCCTACAAAAGCGCTTCCAAGGAAGAGTGCTGGCTAGCAAGAGCTTTCAGTGCTGGCACTTTTCATCTCTGAGCAATTGCTCGACGTTTGCAATTTCTCAGCTCGTGTCTACGAGACGGAAAGAGAAGGACCGTGATGTTTGGTGGCTAGAGAAGCGCAAAGCCCCAGTGTTGCTGCGCCTGTGAAAGCGCTTCCAAGGAAGGGTGCTGGCTAGCAAGAGCTTTCAGTGCTGGCACTTTTCATCTCTGAGCAATTGCTCGACGTTTGCAATTTCTCAGCTCGTGTCTACGAGACGGAAAGAGAAGGACCGTGACGTTTGGTGGCTAGAGAAGCACAAAGCCCCAGTGTTGCTGCGCCTTTGAAAGCGCTTCCAAGGAAGGGTGCTGGCTAGCAACAGCTTTCAGTGCTGGCACTTTTCATCTCTGAGCAATTGCTCGACGTTTGCAATTTCTCACCTGAGCTCTCTTTAGAGTGCGCGAGAGGATGAGCAGAAGATTAGGTGGCTAGAGAAGCCCAGAGCCCCAGTGTTCTTAGGCCTACAAAAGCACTTCCAAGGAAGGGTGCTGGCTAGCAAGAGCTTTCAGTGCTGGCACTTTTCATCTCTGAGCAATTGCTCGACGTTTGCAATTTCTCAGCTCGTGTCTACGAGACGGAAAGAGAAGGACCGTGATGTTTGGTGGCTAGAGAAGCGCAAAGCCCCAGTGTTGCTGCGCCTGTGAAAGCGCTTCCAAGGAAGGGTGCTGGCTAGCAACAGCTTTCAGTGCTGGCACTTTTCATCTCTGAGCAATTGCTCGACGTTTGCAATTTCTCAGCTCGTGTCTACGATACGGAAAGAGAATGACCGTGATGTTTGGTGGCTAGAGAAGCGCAAAGCCCCAGTGTTGCTGCACCTGTGAAAGCGCTTCCAAGGAAGGGTGCTGGCTAGCAAGAGCTTTCAGTGCTGGCACTTTTCATCTCTGAGCAATTGCTGGACGTTTGCAATTTCTCACCTGAGCTCTCTTTAGAGTGCGCGAGAGGATGAGCAGAAGATGAGGTGGCTAGAGAAGCCCAGAGCCCCAGTGTTCTTAGGCCTACAAAAGCACTTCCAAGGAAGGGTGCTGGCTAGCAACAGCTTTCAGTGCTGGCACTTTTCATCTCTGAGCAATTGCTGGACGTTTGCAATTTCTCAGCTCGTGTCTACGAGACGGAAAGAGAAGGACCGTGACGTTTGTTGCTTATAGAAGCGCAAAGCCCCAGTGTTGCTGCGCCTGTGAAAGCGCTTCCAAGGAAGGGTGCTGGCTAGCAACAGCTTTCAGTGCTGGCACTTTTCATCTCTGAGCAATTGCTCGACGTTTGCAATTTCTCACCTGAGCTCTCTTTAGAGTGCGCGAGAGGATGAGCAGAAGATGAGGTGGCTAGAGAAGCCCAGAGCCCCAGTGTGCTTAGGCCTACAAAAGCGCTTCCAAGGAAGGGGGCTGGCTAGCAAGAGCTTTCAGTGCTGGCACTTTTCATCTCTGAGCAATTGCTCGATGTTTGCAATTTCTCAGCTCGTGTCTACGAGACGGAAAGAGAATGACAGTGACGTTTGGTGGCTAGAGAAGCGCAAAGCCCCAGTGTTGCTGCACCTGTGAAAGCGCTTCCAAGGAAGGGTGCTGGCTAGCAAGAGCTTTCAGTGCTGGCACTTTTCATCTCTGAGCAATTGCTCGACGTTTGCAATTTCTCAGCTCGTGTCTACGAGACGGAAAGAGAAGGACCGTGACGTTTGGTGCGTATAGAAGCGCAAAGCCCCAGTGTTGCTGCGCCTGTGAAAGCGCTTCCAAGGAAGGGTGCTGGCTAGCAAGAGCTTTCAGTGCTGGCACTTTTCATCTCTGAGCAATTGCTCGACGTTTGCAATTTCTCACCTGAGCTCTCTTTAGAGTGCGCGAGAGGATGAGCAGAAGATGAGGTGGCTAGAGAAGCCCAGAGCCCCAGTGTGCTTAGGCCTACAAAAGCGCTTCCAAGGAAGAGTGCTGGCTAGCAAGAGCTTTCAGTGCTGGCACTTTTCATCTCTGAGCAATTGCTCGACGTTTGCAATTTCTCAGCTCGTGTCTACGAGACGGACAGAGAATGACTGTGACGTTTGGTGGCTAGAAAAGCGCAAAGCCCCAGTGTTGCTGCGCCTGTGAAAGCGCTTCCAAGGAAGGGTGCTGGCTAGCAAGAGCTTTCAGTGCTGGCACTTTTCATCTCTGAGCAATTGCTCGACGTTTGCAATTTCTCAGCTCGTGTCTACGAGACGGAAAGAGAAGGACCGTGATGTTTGGTGGCTAGAGAAGCGCAAAGCCCCAGTGTTGCTGCGCCTGTGAAAGCGCTTCCAAGGAAGGGTGCTGGCTAGCAAGAGCTTTCAGTGCTGGCACTTTTCATCTCTGAGCAATTGCTCGACGTTTGCAATTTCTCAGCTCGTGTCTACGAGACGGAAAGAGAAGGACCGTGACGTTTGGTGGCTAGAGAAGCACAAAGCCCCAGTGTTGCTGCGCCTTTGAAAGCGCTTCCAAGGAAGGGTGCTGGCTAGCAACAGCTTTCAGTGCTGGCACTTTTCATCTCTGAGCAATTGCTCGACGTTTGCAATTTCTCACCTGAGCTCTCTTTAGAGTGCGCGAGAGGATGAGCAGAAGATTAGGTGGCTAGAGAAGCCCAGAGCCCCAGTGTTCTTAGGCCTACAAAAGCACTTCCAAGGAAGGGTGCTGGCTAGCAAGAGCTTTCAGTGCTGGCACTTTTCATCTCTGAGCAATTGCTCGACGTTTGCAATTTCTCAGCTCGTGTCTACGAGACGGAAAGAGCAGGACCGTGATGTCTGGTGGCTAGAGAAGCACAAAGCCCCAGTGTTGCTGCGCCTGTGAAAGCGCTTCCAAGGAAGGGTGCTGGCTAGCAACAGCTTTCAGTGCTGGCACTTTTCATCTCTGAGCAATTGCTCGACGTTTGCAATTTCTCAGCTCGTGTCTACGAGACGGAAAGAGAATGACCGTGATGTTTGGTGGCTAGAGAAGCGCAAAGCCCCAGTGTTGCTGCACCTGTGAAAGCGCTTCCAAGGAAGGGTGCTGGCTAGCAAGAGCTTTCAGTGCTGGCACTTTTCATCTCTGAGCAATTGCTGGACGTTTGCAATTTCTCACCTGAGCTCTCTTTAGAGTGCGCGAGAGGATGAGCAGAAGATGAGGTGGCTAGAGAAGCCCAGAGCCCCAGTGTTCTTAGGCCTACAAAAGCACTTCCAAGGAAGGGTGCTGGCTAGCAACAGCTTTCAGTGCTGGCACTTTTCATCTCTGAGCAATTGCTGGACGTTTGCAATTTCTCAGCTCGTGTCTACGAGACGGAAAGAGAAGGACCGTGACGTTTGTTGCTTATAGAAGCGCAAAGCCCCAGTGTTGCTGCGCCTGTGAAAGCGCTTCCAAGGAAGGGTGCTGGCTAGCAACAGCTTTCAGTGCTGGCACTTTTCATCTCTGAGCAATTGCTCGACGTTTGCAATTTCTCACCTGAGCTCTCTTTAGAGTGCGCGAGAGGATGAGCAGAAGATGAGGTGGCTAGAGAAGCCCAGAGCCCCAGTGTGCTTAGGCCTACAAAAGCGCTTCCAAGGAAGGGGGCTGGCTAGCAAGAGCTTTCAGTGCTGGCACTTTTCATCTCTGAGCAATTGCTCGATGTTTGCAATTTCTCAGCTCGTGTCTACGAGACAGAAAGAGAATGACAGTGACGTTTGGTGGCTAGAGAAGCGCAAAGCCCCAGTGTTGCTGCACCTGTGAAAGCGCTTCCAAGGAAGGGTGCTGGCTAGCAAGAGCTTTCAGTGCTGGCTCTTTTCATCTCTGAGCAATTGCTCGACGTTTGCAATTTCTCAGCTCGTGTCTACGAGACGGAAAGAGAAGGACCGTGACGTTTGGTGCGTATAGAAGCGCAAAGCCCCAGTGTTGCTGCGCCTGTGAAAGCGCTTCCAAGGAAGGGTGCTGGCTAGCAAGAGCTTTCAGTGCTGGCACTTTTCATCTCTGAGCAATTGCTCGACGTTTGCAATTTCTCACCTGAGCTCTCTTTAGAGTGCGCGAGAGGATGAGCAGAAGATTAGGTGGCTAGAGAAGCCCAGAGCCCCAGTGTGCTTAGGCCTACAAAAGCGCTTCCAAGGAAGAGTGCTGGCTAGCAAGAGCTTTCAGTGCTGGCACTTTTCATCTCTGAGCAATTGCTCGACGTTTGCAATTTCTCAGCTCGTGTCTACGAGACGGAGAGAGAAGGACCACGACGTTTGGTGCGTATAGAAGAGCAAAGCCCCAGTGTTGCTGCGCCTGTGAAAGCGCTTCCAAGGAAGGGTGCTGGCTAGCAAGAGCTTTCAGTGCTGGCACTTTTCATCTCTGAGCAATTGCTCGACGTTTGCAATTTCTCACCTGAGCTCTCTTTAGAGTGCGCGAGAGGATGAGCAGAAGATTAGGTGGCTAGAGAAGCCCAGAGCCCCAGTGTGCTTAGGCCTACAAAAGCGCTTCCAAGGAAGGGTGCTGGCTAGCAACAGCTTTCAGTGCTGGCACTTTTCATCTCTGAGCAATTGCTCGACGTTTGCAATTTCTCAGCTCGTGTCTACGAGACGGACAGAGAATGACTGTGACGTTTGGTGGCTAGAAAAGCGCAAAGCCCCAGTGTTGCTGCGCCTGTGAAAGCGCTTCCAAGGAAGGGTGCTGGCTAGCAAGAGCTTTCAGTGCTGGCACTTTTCATCTCTGAGCAATTGCTCGACGTTTGCAATTTCTCACCTGAGCTCTCTTTAGAGTGCGCGAGAGGATGAGCAGAAGATTAGGTGGCTAGAGAAGCCCAGAGCCCCAGTGTTCTTAGGCCTACAAAAGCGCTTCCAAGGAAGAGTGCTGGCTAGCAAGAGCTTTCAGTGCTGGCACTTTTCATCTCTGAGCAATTGCTCGACGTTTGCAATTTCTCAGCTCGTGTCTGCGAGACGGAAAGAGAATGACCGTGATGTTTGGTGGCTAGAGAAGCGCAAAGCCCCAGTGTTGCTGCGCCTGTGAAAGCGCTTCCAAGGAAGGGTGCTGGAGAGCAAGAGCTTTCAGTGCTGGCACTTTTCATCTCTGAGCAATTGCTCGACGTTTGCAATTTCTCAGCTCGTGTCTACGAGACGGAAAGAGAAGGACCGTGACGTTTGGTGGCTAGAGAAGCACAAAGCCCCAGTGTTGCTGCGCCTTTGAAAGCGCTTCCAAGGAAGGGTGCTGGCTAGCAACAGCTTTCAGTGCTGGCACTTTTCATCTCTGAGCAATTGCTCGACGTTTGCAATTTCTCACCTGAGCTCTCTTTAGAGTGCGCGAGAGGATGAGCAGAAGATTAGGTGGCTAGAGAAGCCCAGAGCCCCAGTGTTCTTAGGCCTACAAAAGCACTTCCAAGGAAGGGTGCTGGCTAGCAACAGCTTTCAGTGCTGGCACTTTTCATCTCTGAGCAATTGCTCGACGTTTGCAATTTCTCAGCTCGTGTCTACGAGACGGAAAGAGAAGGACCGTGATGTCTGGTGGCTAGAGAAGCACAAAGCCCCAGTGTTGCTGCGCCTGTGAAAGCGCTTCCAAGGAAGGGTGCTGGCTAGCAACAGCTTTCAGTGCTGGCACTTTTCATCTCTGAGCAATTGCTCGACGTTTGCAATTTCTCAGCTCGTGTCTACGATACGGAAAGAGAATGACCGTGATGTTTGGTGGCTAGAGAAGCGCAAAGCCCCAGTGTTGCTGCGCCTGTGAAAGCGCTTCCAAGGAAGGGTGCTGGCTAGCAAGAGCTTTCAGTGCTGGCACTTTTCATCTCTGAGCAATTGCTCGACGTTTGCAATTTCTCACCTGAGCTCTCTTTAGAGTGCGCGAGAGGATGAGCAGAAGATTAGGTGGCTAGAGAAGCCCAGAGCCCCAGTGTTCTTAGGTCTACAAAAGCGCTTCCAAGGAAGGGTGCTGGCTAGCAAGAGCTTTCAGTGCTGGCACTTTTCATCTCTGAGCAATTGCTCGACGTTTGCAATTTCTTAGCTCGTGTCTACGAGACGGAAAGAGAAGGACCGTGACGTTTGGTGCGTATAGAAGCGCAAAGCCCCAGTGTTGCTGCGCCTGTGAAAGCGCTTCCAAGGAAGGGTGCTGGCTAGCAAGAGCTTTCAGTGCTGGCACTTTTCATCTCTGAGCAATTGCTCGACGTTTGCAATTTCTCACCTGAGCTCTCTTTAGAGTGCGCGAGAGGATGAGCAGAAGATTAGGTGGCTAGAGAAGCCCAGAGCCCCAGTGTGCTTAGGCCTACAAAAGCGCTTCCAAGGAAGAGTGCTGGCTAGCAACAGCTTTCAGTGCTGGCACTTTTCCTCTCTGAGCAATTGCTGGACGTTTGCAATTTCTCAGCTCGTGTCTACGAGACGGAAAGAGAAGGACCGTGACGTTTGGTGCGTATAGAAGCGCAAAGCCCCAGTGTTGCTGCGCCTGTGAAAGCGCTTCCAAGGAAGGGTGCTGGCTAGCAAGAGCTTTCATTGCTGGCACTTTTCATCTCTGAGCAATTGCTCGACGTTTGCAATTTCTCACCTGAGCTCTCTTTAGAGTGCGCGAGAGGATGAGCAGAAGATGAGGTGGCTAGAGAAGCCCAGAGCCCCAGTGTTCTTAGGCCTACAAAAGCGCTTCCAAGGAAGGGTGCTGGCTAGCAAGAGCTTTCAGTGCTGGCACTTTTCATCTCTGAGCAATTGCTCGATGTTTGCAATTTCTCAGCTCGTGTCTACGAGACGGAAAGAGAAGGACCGTGACGTTTGGTGCGTATAGAAGCGCAAAGCCCCAGTGTTGCTGCGCCTGTGAAAGCGCTTCCAAGGAAGGGTGCTGGCTAGCAACAGCTTTCAGTGCTGGCACTTTTCATCTCTGAGCAATTGCTCGACGTTTGCAATTTCTCACCTGAGCTCTCTTTAGAGTGCGCGAGAGGATGAGCAGAAGATTAGGTGGCTAGAGAAGCCCAGAGCCCCAGTGTGCTTAGGCCTACAAAAGCGCTTCCAAGGAAGGGTGCTGGCTAGCAACAGCTTTCAGTGCTGGCACTTTTCATCTCTGAGCAATTGCTCGACGTTTGCAATTTCTCAGCTCGTGTCTACGAGACGGACAGAGAATGACTGTGACGTTTGGTGGCTAGAAAAGCGCAAAGCCCCAGTGTTGCTGCGCCTGTGAAAGCGCTTCCAAGGAAGGGTGCTGGCTAGCAAGAGCTTTCAGTGCTGGCACTTTTCATCTCTGAGCAATTGCTCGACGTTTGCAATTTCTCACCTGAGCTCTCTTTAGAGTGCGCGAGAGGATGAGCAGAAGATTAGGTGGCTAGAGAAGCCCAGAGCCCCAGTGTTCTTAGGCCTACAAAAGCGCTTCCAAGGAAGAGTGCTGGCTAGCAAGAGCTTTCAGTGCTGGCACTTTTCATCTCTGAGCAATTGCTCGACGTTTGCAATTTCTCAGCTCGTGTCTGCGAGACGGAAAGAGAATGACCGTGATGTTTGGTGGCTAGAGAAGCGCAAAGCCCCAGTGTTGCTGCGCCTGTGAAAGCGCTTCCAAGGAAGGGTGCTGGAGAGCAAGAGCTTTCAGTGCTGGCACTTTTCATCTCTGAGCAATTGCTCGACGTTTGCAATTTCTCAGCTCGTGTCTACGAGACGGAAAGAGAAGGACCGTGACGTTTGGTGGCTAGAGAAGCACAAAGCCCCAGTGTTGCTGCGCCTTTGAAAGCGCTTCCAAGGAAGGGTGCTGGCTAGCAACAGCTTTCAGTGCTGGCACTTTTCATCTCTGAGCAATTGCTCGACGTTTGCAATTTCTCACCTGAGCTCTCTTTAGAGTGCGCGAGAGGATGAGCAGAAGATTAGGTGGCTAGAGAAGCCCAGAGCCCCAGTGTTCTTAGGCCTACAAAAGCACTTCCAAGGAAGGGTGCTGGCTAGCAACAGCTTTCAGTGCTGGCACTTTTCATCTCTGAGCAATTGCTCGACGTTTGCAATTTCTCAGCTCGTGTCTACGAGACGGAAAGAGAAGGACCGTGATGTCTGGTGGCTAGAGAAGCACAAAGCCCCAGTGTTGCTGCGCCTGTGAAAGCGCTTCCAAGGAAGGGTGCTGGCTAGCAACAGCTTTCAGTGCTGGCACTTTTCATCTCTGAGCAATTGCTCGACGTTTGCAATTTCTCAGCTCGTGTCTACGATACGGAAAGAGAATGACCGTGATGTTTGGTGGCTAGAGAAGCGCAAAGCCCCAGTGTTGCTGCGCCTGTGAAAGCGCTTCCAAGGAAGGGTGCTGGCTAGCAAGAGCTTTCAGTGCTGGCACTTTTCATCTCTGAGCAATTGCTCGACGTTTGCAATTTCTCACCTGAGCTCTCTTTAGAGTGCGCGAGAGGATGAGCAGAAGATTAGGTGGCTAGAGAAGCCCAGAGCCCCAGTGTTCTTAGGTCTACAAAAGCGCTTCCAAGGAAGGGTGCTGGCTAGCAAGAGCTTTCA
The DNA here is from genome assembly GCA_037962945.1 of Sarcoramphus papa. Classification (NCBI taxonomy): domain Eukaryota; kingdom Metazoa; phylum Chordata; class Aves; order Accipitriformes; family Cathartidae; genus Sarcoramphus; species Sarcoramphus papa. Next base: position 15,957,650 of record CM075595.1, on the reverse strand, counting down.
GTGCTGGCACTTTTCATCTCTGAGCAATTGCTCGACGTTTGCAATTTCTTAGCTCGTGTCTACGAGACGGAAAGAGAAGGACCGTGACGTTTGGTGCGTATAGAAGCGCAAAGCCCCAGTGTTGCTGCGCCTGTGAAAGCGCTTCCAAGGAAGGGTGCTGGCTAGCAAGAGCTTTCAGTGCTGGCACTTTTCATCTCTGAGCAATTGCTCGACGTTTGCAATTTCTCACCTGAGCTCTCTTTAGAGTGCGCGAGAGGATGAGCAGAAGATTAGGTGGCTAGAGAAGCCCAGAGCCCCAGTGTGCTTAGGCCTACAAAAGCGCTTCCAAGGAAGAGTGCTGGCTAGCAACAGCTTTCAGTGCTGGCACTTTTCCTCTCTGAGCAATTGCTGGACGTTTGCAATTTCTCAGCTCGTGTCTACGAGACGGAAAGAGAAGGACCGTGACGTTTGGTGCGTATAGAAGCGCAAAGCCCCAGTGTTGCTGCGCCTGTGAAAGCGCTTCCAAGGAAGGGTGCTGGCTAGCAAGAGCTTTCATTGCTGGCACTTTTCATCTCTGAGCAATTGCTCGACGTTTGCAATTTCTCACCTGAGCTCTCTTTAGAGTGCGCGAGAGGATGAGCAGAAGATGAGGTGGCTAGAGAAGCCCAGAGCCCCAGTGTTCTTAGGCCTACAAAAGCGCTTCCAAGGAAGGGTGCTGGCTAGCAAGAGCTTTCAGTGCTGGCACTTTTCATCTCTGAGCAATTGCTCGATGTTTGCAATTTCTCAGCTCGTGTCTACGAGACGGAAAGAGAAGGACCGTGACGTTTGGTGCGTATAGAAGCGCAAAGCCCCAGTGTTGCTGCGCCTGTGAAAGCGCTTCCAAGGAAGGGTGCTGGCTAGCAACAGCTTTCAGTGCTGGCACTTTTCATCTCTGAGCAATTGCTCGACGTTTGCAATTTCTCACCTGAGCTCTCTTTAGAGTGCGCGAGAGGATGAGCAGAAGATTAGGTGGCTAGAGAAGCCCAGAGCCCCAGTGTGCTTAGGCCTACAAAAGCGCTTCCAAGGAAGGGTGCTGGCTAGCAACAGCTTTCAGTGCTGGCACTTTTCATCTCTGAGCAATTGCTCGACGTTTGCAATTTCTCAGCTCGTGTCTACGAGACGGAAAGAGAAGGACCGTGACGTTTGGTGCGTATAGAAGCGCAAAGCCCCAGTGTTCCTGCGCCTGTGAAAGCGCTTCCAAGGAAGGGTGCTGGCTAGCAAGAGCTTTCAGTGCTGGCACTTTTCATCTCGGAGCAATTGCTCGACGTTTGCAATTTCTCACCTGAGCTCTCTTTAGAGTGCGCGAGAGGATGAGCAGAAGATTAGGTGGCTAGAGAAGCCCAGAGCCCCAGTGTGCTTAGGCCTACAAAAGCGCTTCCAAGGAAGGGGGCTGGCTAGCAACAGCTTTCAGTGCTGGCACTTTTCATCTCTGAGCAATTGCTCGATGTTTGCAATTTCTCAGCTCGTGTCTACGAGACAGAAAGAGAATGACAGTGACGTTTGGTGGCTAGAGAAGCGCAAAGCCCCAGTGTTGCTGCACCTGTGAAAGCGCTTCCAAGGAAGGGTGCTGGCTAGCAACAGCTTTCAGTGCTGGCACTTTTCATCTCTGAGCAATTGCTCGACGTTTGCAATTTCTCAGCTCGTGTCTACGAGACGGAAAGAGAAGGACCGTGACGTTTGTTGGGTAGAGAAGCGCAAAGCCCCAGTGTTCCTGCGCCTGTGAAAGCGCTTCCAAGGAAGGGTGCTGGCTAGCAAGAGCTTTCAGTGCTGGCACTTTTCATCTCTGAGCAATTACTCGACGTTTGCAATTTCTCACCTGAGCTCTCTTTAGAGTGCGCGAGAGGATGAGCAGAAGATTAGGTGGCTAGAGAAGCCCAGAGCCCCAGTGTGCTTAGGCCTACAAAAGCGCTTCCAAGGAAGAGTGCTGGCTAGCAAGAGCTTTCAGTGCTGGCACTTTTCATCTCTGAGCAATTGCTCGACGTTTGCAATTTCTCACCTGAGCTCTCTTTAGAGTGCGCGAGGGGATGAGCAGAAGATTAGGTGGCTAGAGAAGCCCAGAGCCCCAGTGTTCTTTGGCCTACAAAAGCGCTTCCAAGGAAGGGTGCTGGCTAGCAACAGCTTTCAGTGCTGGCACTTTTCATCTCTGAGCAATTGCTCGACGTTTGCAATTTCTCAGCTCGTGTCTACGAGACGGAAAGAGAAGGACCGTGACGATTGGTGCGTATAGAAGCGCAAAGCCCCAGTGTTCCTGCGCCTGTGAAAGCGCTTCCAAGGAAGGGTGCTGGCTAGCAAGAGCTTTCAGTGCTGGCACTTTTCATCTCGGAGCAATTGCTGGACGTTTGCAATTTCTCACCTGAGCTCTCTTTAGAGTGCGCGAGAGGATGAGCAGAAGATTAGGTGGCTAGAGAAGCCCAGAGCCCCAGTGTGCTTAGGCCTACAAAAGCGCTTCCAAGGAAGGGGGCTGGCTAGCAACAGCTTTCAGTGCTGGCACTTTTCATCTCTGAGCAATTGCTCGATGTTTGCAATTTCTCAGCTCGTGTCTACGAGACAGAAAGAGAATGACAGTGACGTTTGGTGGCTAGAGAAGCGCAAAGCCCCAGTGTTGCTGCACCTGTGAAAGCGCTTCCAAGGAAGGGTGCTGGCTAGCAAGAGCTTTCAGTGCTGGCACTTTTCATCTCTGAGCAATTGCTCGACGTTTGCAATTTCTCAGCTCGTGTCTACGAGACGGAAAGAGAAGGACCGTGACGTTTGGTGGGTAGAGAAGCGCAAAGCCCCAGTGTTCCTGCGCCTGTGAAAGCGCTTCCAAGGAAGGGTGCTGGCTAGCAACAGCTTTCAGTGCTGGCACTTTTCATCTCTGAGCAATTGCTCGACGTTTGCAATTTCTCACCTGAGCTCTCTTTAGAGTGCGCGAGAGGATGAGCAGAAGATGAGGTGGCTAGAGAAGCCCAGAGCCCCAGTGTGCTTAGGCCTACAAAAGCGCTTCCAAGGAAGGGTGCTGGCTAGCAACAGCTTTCAGTGCTGGCACTTTTCATCTCTGAGCAATTGCTCGACGTTTGCAATTTCTCAGCTCGTGTCTACGAGACGGAAAGAGAAGGACCGTGACGTTTGTTGGGTAGAGAAGCGCAAAGCCCCAGTGTTGCTGTGCCTGTGAAAGCGCTTCCAAGGAAGGGTGCTGGCTAGCAAGAGCTTTCAGTGCTGGCACTTTTCATCTCTGAGCAATTACTCGACGTTTGCAATTTCTCACCTGAGCTCTCTTTAGAGTGCGCGAGAGGATGAGCAGAAGATTAGGTGGCTAGAGAAGCCCAGAGCCCCAGTGTGCTTAGGCCTACAAAAGCGCTTCCAAGGAAGAGTGCTGGCTAGCAACAGCTTTCAGTGCTGGCACTTTTCATCTCTGAGCAATTGCTCGACGTTTGCAATTTCTCACCTGAGCTCTCTTTAGAGTGCGCGAGGGGATGAGCAGAAGATTAGGTGGCTAGAGAAGCCCAGAGCCCCAGTGTTCTTTGGCCTACAAAAGCGCTTCCAAGGAAGGGTGCTGGCTAGCAACAGCTTTCAGTGCTGGCACTTTTCATCTCTGAGCAATTGCTCGACGTTTGCAATTTCTCAGCTCGTGTCTACGAGACGGAAAGAGAAGGACCGTGACGTTTGGTGCGTATAGAAGCGCAAAGCCCCAGTGTTGCTGCGCCTGTGAAAGCGCTTCCAAGGAAGGGTGCTGGCTAGCAAGAGCTTTCAGTGCTGGCACTTTTCATCTCTGAGCAATTGCTCGACGTTTGCAATTTCTCACCTGAGCTCTCTTTAGAGTGCGCGAGAGGATGAGCAGAAGATGAGGTGGCTAGAGAAGCCCAGAGCCCCAGTGTTCTTAGGCCTACAAAAGCGCTTCCAAGGAAGGGTGCTGGCTAGCAACAGCTTTCAGTGCTGGCACTTTTCATCTCTGAGCAATTGCTGGACGTTTGCAATTTCTCAGCTCGTGTCTACGAGACGGAAAGAGAAGGACCGTGACGTTTGGTGGCTAGAGAAGCGCAAAGCCCCAGTGTTGCTGCGCCTGTGAAAGAGCTTCCAAGGAAGGGTGCTGGCTAGCAAGAGCTTTCAGTGCTGGCACTTTTCATCTCTGAGCAATTGCTCGACGTTTGCAATTTCTCACCTGAGCTCTCTTTAGAGTGCGCGAGAGGATGAGCAGAAGATTAGGTGGCTAGAGAAGCCCAGAGCCCCAGTGTGCTTAGGCCTACAAAAGCGCTTCCAAGGAAGGGGGCTGGCTAGCAAGAGCTTTCAGTGCTGGCACTTTTCATCTCTGAGCAATTGCTGGACGTTTGCAATTTCTCAGCTCGTGTCTACGAGACGGAAAGAGAAGGACCGTGACGTTTGGTGCGTATAGAAGCGCAAAGCCCCAGTGTTGCTGCGCCTGTGAAAGCGCTTCCAAGGAAGGGTGCTGGCTAGCAAGAGCTTTCAGTGCTGGCACTTTTCATCTCTGAGCAATTGCTCGACGTTTGCAATTTCTCACCTGAGCTCTCTTTAGACTGCGCGAGAGGATGAGCAGAAGATTAGGTGGCTAGAGAAGCCCAGAGCCCCAGTGTGCTTAGGCCTACAAAAGCGCTTCCAAGGAAGGGGGCTGGCTAGCAACAGCTTTCAGTGCTGGCACTTTTCATCTCTGAGCAATTGCTCGACGTTTGCAATTTCTCAGCTCGTGTCTACGAGACGGAAAGAGAAGGACCGTGACGTTTGGTGCGTATAGAAGCGCAAAGCCCCAGTGTTGCTGCGCCTGTGAAAGCGCTTCCAAGGAAGGGTGCTGGCTAGCAGCAGCTTTCAGTGCTGGCACTTTTCATCTCTGAGCAATTGCTCGACGTTTGCAATTTCTCACCTGAGCTCTCTTTAGAGTGCGCGAGAGGATGAGCAGAAGATTAGGTGGCTAGAGAAGCCCAGAGCCCCAGTGTGCTTAGGCCTACAAAAGCGCTTCCAAGGAAGGGGGCTGGCTAGCAAGAGCTTTCAGTGCTGGCACTTTTCATCTCTGAGCAATTGCTCGACGTTTGCAATTTCTCAGCTCGTGTCTACGAGACGGAAAGAGAAGGACCGTGACGATTGGTGCGTATAGAAGCGCAAAGCCCCAGTGTTCCTGCGCCTGTGAAAGCGCTTCCAAGGAAGGGTGCTGGCTAGCAAGAGCTTTCAGTGCTGGCACTTTTCATCTCGGAGCAATTGCTGGACGTTTGCAATTTCTCACCTGAGCTCTCTTTAGAGTGCGCGAGAGGATGAGCAGAAGATTAGGTGGCTAGAGAAGCCCAGAGCCCCAGTGTGCTTAGGCCTACAAAAGCGCTTCCAAGGAAGGGGGCTGGCTAGCAACAGCTTTCAGTGCTGGCACTTTTCATCTCTGAGCAATTGCTCGATGTTTGCAATTTCTCAGCTCGTGTCTACGAGACAGAAAGAGAATGACAGTGACGTTTGGTGGCTAGAGAAGCGCAAAGCCCCAGTGTTGCTGCACCTGTGAAAGCGCTTCCAAGGAAGGGTGCTGGCTAGCAAGAGCTTTCAGTGCTGGCACTTTTCATCTCTGAGCAATTGCTCGACGTTTGCAATTTCTCAGCTCGTGTCTACGAGACGGAAAGAAAAGGACCGTGACGTTTGGTGGGTAGAGAAGCGCAAAGCCCCAGTGTTCCTGCGCCTGTGAAAGCGCTTCCAAGGAAGGGTGCTGGCTAGCAAGAGCTTTCAGTGCTGGCACTTTTCATCTCTGAGCAATTGCTCGACGTTTGCAATTTCTCACCTGAGCTCTCTTTAGAGTGCGCGAGAGGATGAGCAGAAGATTAGGTGGCTAGAGAAGACCAGAGCCCCAGTGTGCTTAGGCCTACAAAAGCGCTTCCAAGGAAGAGTGCTGGCTAGCAACAGCTTTCAGTGCTGGCACTTTTCATCTCTGAGCAATTGCTCGACGTTTGCAATTTCTCACCTGAGCTCTCTTTAGAGTGCGCGAGAGGATGAGCAGAAGATGAGGTGGCTAGAGAAGCCCAGAGCCCCAGTGTTCTTTGGCCTACAAAAGCGCTTCCAAGGAAGGGTGCTGGCTAGCAACAGCTTTCAGTGCTGGCACTTTTCATCTCTGAGCAATTGCTCGACGTTTGCAATTTCTCAGCTCGTGTCTACGAGACGGAAAGAGAAGGACCGTGATGTTTGGTGCGTATAGAAGCGCAAAGCATCAGTGTTGCTGCGCCTGTGAAAGCGCTTCCAAGGAAGGGTGCTGGCTAGCAAGAGCTTTCAGTGCTGGCACTTTTCATCTCTGAGCAATTGCTCGACGTTTGCAATTTCTCACCTGAGCTCTCTTTAGAGTGCGCGAGAGGATGAGCAGAAGATGAGGTGGCTAGAGAAGCCCAGAGCCCCAGTGTGCTTAGGCCTACAAAAGCGCTTCCAAGGAAGAGTGCTGGCTAGCAACAGCTTTCAGTGCTGGCACTTTTCCTCTCTGAGCAATTGCTCGACGTTTGCAATTTCTCAGCTCGTGTCTACGATACGGAAAGAGAAGGACCGTGACGTTTGGTGCGTATAGAAGCGCAAAGCCCCAGTGTTGCTGCGCCTGTGAAAGCGCTTCCAAGGAAGGGTGCTGGCTAGCAAGAGCTTTCAGTGCTGGCACTTTTCATCTCTGAGCAATTGCTCGACGTTTGCAATTTCTCACCTGAGCTCTCTTTAGAGTGCGCGAGAGGATGAGCAGAAGATTAGGTGGCTAGAGAAGCCCAGAGCCCCAGTGTTCTTAGGCCTACAAAAGCGCTTCCAAGGAAGAGTGCTGGCTAGCAACAGCTTTCAGTGCTGGCACTTTTCATCTCTGAGCAATTGCTGGACGTTTGCAATTTCTCAGCTCGTGTCTACGAGACGGAAAGAGAAGGACCGTGACGTTTGGTGCGTATAGAAGCGCAAAGCCCCAGTGTTGCTGCGCCTGTGAAAGCGCTTCCAAGGAAGGGTGCTGGCTAGCAAGAGCTTTCAGTGCTGGCACTTTTCATCTCTGAGCAATTGCTCGACGTTTGCAATTTCTCAGCTCGTGTCTACGAGACGGAAAGAGAAGGACCGTGACGTTTGGTGCGTATAGAAGCGCAAAGCCCCAGTGTTGCTGCGCCTGTGAAAGCGCTTCCAAGGAAGGGTGCTGGCTAGCAAGAGCTTTCAGTGCTGGCACTTTTCATCTCTGAGCAATTGCTCGACGTTTGCAATTTCTCACCTGAGCTCTCTTTAGAGTGCGCGAGAGGATGAGCAGAAGATTAGGTGGCTAGAGAAGCCCAGAGCCCCAGTGTGCTTAGGCCTACAAAAGCGCTTCCAAGGAAGGGGGCTGGCTAGCAAGAGCTTTCAGTGCTGGCACTTTTCATCTCTGAGCAATTGCTCGACGTTTGCAATTTCTCAGCTCGTGTCTACGAGACGGAAAGAGAAGGACCGTGACGTTTGGTGCGTATAGAAGCGCAAAGCCCCAGTGTTGCTGCGCCTGTGAAAGCGCTTCCAAGGAAGGGTGCTGGCTAGCAACAGCTTTCAGTGCTGGCACTTTTCATCTCTGAGCAATTGCTCGACGTTTGCAATTTCTCACCTGAGCTCTCTTTAGAGTGCGCGAGAGGATGAGCAGAAGATTAGGTGGCTAGAGAAGCCCAGAGCCCCAGTGTTCTTAGGCCTACAAAAGCGCTTCCAAGGAAGGGTGCTGGCTAGCAACAGCTTTCAGTGCTGGCACTTTTCCTCTCTGAGCAATTGCTCGACGTTTGCAATTTCTCACCTGAGCTCTCTTTAGAGTGCGCGAGAGGATGAGCAGAAGATTAGGTGGCTAGAGAAGCCCAGAGCCCCAGTGTGCTTAGGCCTACAAAAGCGCTTCCAAGGAAGGGTGCTGGCTAGCAAGAGCTTTCAGTGCTGGCACTTTTCATCTCTGAGCAATTGCTCGACGTTTGCAATTTCTCAGCTCGTGTCTACGAGACGGAAAGAGAAGGACCGTGACGTTTGGTGCGTATAGAAGCGCAAAGCCCCAGTGTTGCTGCGCCTGTGAAAGCGCTTCCAAGGAAGGGTGCTGGCTAGCAAGAGCTTTCAGTGCTGGCACTTTTCATCTCTGAGCAATTGCTCGATGTTTGCAATTTCTCACCTGAGCTCTCTTTAGAGTGCGCGAGAGGATGAGCAGAAGATTAGGTGTCTAAAGAAGCCCAGAGCCCCAGTGTTCTTAGGCCTACAAAAGCGCTTCCAAGGAAGGGGGCTGGCTAGCAAGAGCTTTCAGTGCTGGCACTTTTCATCTCTGAGCAATTGCTCGACGTTTGCAATTTCTCAACTCGTGTCTACGAGACGGAAAGAGAATGACTGTGAAGTTTGGTGGCTAGAAAAGCGCAAAGCCCCAGTGTTGCTGCGCCTGTGAAAGCGCTTCCAAGGAAGGGTGCTGGCTAGCAAGAGCTTTCAGTGCTGGCACTTTTCATCTCTGAGCAATTGCTCGACGTTTGCAATTTCTCACCTGAGCTCTCTTTAGAGTGCGCGAGAGGATGAGCAGAAGATTAGGTGGCTAGAGAAGCCCAGAGCCCCAGTGTGCTTAGGCCTACAAAAGCGCTTCCAAGGAAGAGTGCTGGCTAGCAAGAGCTTTCAGTGCTGGCACTTTTCATCTCTGAGCAATTGCTCGACGTTTGCAATTTCTCAGCTCGTGTCTACGAGACGGAAAGAGAAGGACCGTGACGATTGGTGCGTATAGAAGCGCAAAGCCCCAGTGTTGCTGCGCCTGTGAAAGCGCTTCCAAGGAAGGGTGCTGGCTAGCAAGAGCTTTCAGTGCTGGCACTTTTCATCTCTGAGCAATTGCTCGACGTTTGCAATTTCTCAGCTCGTGTCTACGAGACGGAAAGAGAAGGACCGTGATGTCTGGTGGCTAGAGAAGCACAAAGCCCCAGTGTTCTTAGGTCTACAAAAGCGCTTCCAAGGAAGGGTGCTGGCTAGCAAGAGCTTTCAGTGCTGGCACTTTTCATCTCTGAGCAATTGCTCGACGTTTGCAATTTCTCAGCTCGTGTCTACGAGACGGAAAGAGAAGGACCGTGACGTTTGGTGCGTATAGAAGCGCAAAGCCCCAGTGTTGCTGCGCCTGTGAAAGCGCTTCCAAGGAAGGGTGCTGGCTAGCAAGAGCTTTCAGTGCTGGCACTTTTCATCTCTGAGCAATTGCTCGACGTTTGCAATTTCTCAGCTCGTGTCTACGAGACAGAAAGAGAATGACCGTGTCGTTTGGTGGGTAGAGAAGCGCAAAGCCCCAGTGTTGCTGCGCCTGTGAAAGCGCTTCCAAGGAAGGGTGCTGGCTAGCAAGAGCTTTCAGTGCTGGCACTTTTCATCTCTGAGCAATTGCTCGACGTTTGCAATTTCTCACCTGAGCTCTCTTTAGAGTGCGCGAGAGGATGAGCAGAAGATTAGGTGGCTAGAGAAGCCCAGAGCCCCAGTGTTCTTAGGCCTACAAAAGCGCTTCCAAGGAAGAGTGCTGGCTAGCAACAGCTTTCAGTGCTGGCACTTTTCATCTCTGAGCAATTGCTGGACGTTTGCAATTTCTCAGCTCGTGTCTACGAGACGGAAAGAGAAGGACCGTGACGTTTGGTGCGTATAGAAGCGCAAAGCCCCAGTGTTGCTGCGCCTGTGAAAGCGCTTCCAAGGAAGGGTGCTGGCTAGCAACAGCTTTCAGTGCTGGCACTTTTCATCTCTGAGCAATTGCTCGACGTTTGCAATTTCTCACCTGAGCTCTCTTTAGAGTGCGCGAGAGGATGAGCAGAAGATGAGGTGGCTAGAGAAGCCCAGAGCCCCAGTGTGCTTAGGCCTACAAAAGCGCTTCCAAGGAAGGGTGCTGGCTAGCAAGAGCTTTCAGTGCTGGCACTTTTCATCTCTGAGCAATTGCTCGACGTTTGCAATTTCTCAGCTCGTGTCTACGAGACGGAAAGAGAAGGACCGTGACGTTTGGTGCGTATAGAAGCGCAAAGCCCCAGTGTTGCTGCGCCTGTGAAAGCGCTTCCAAGGAAGGGTGCTGGCTAGCAACAGCTTTCAGTGCTGGCACTTTTCATCTCTGAGCAATTGCTCGACGTTTGCAATTTCTCACCTGAGCTCTCTTTAGAGTGCGCGAGAGGATGAGCAGAATATTAGGTGTCTAAAGAAGCCCAGAGCCCCAGTGTGCTTAGGCCTACAAAAGCGCTTCCAAGGAAGGGGGCTGGCTAGCAAGAGCTTTCAGTGCTGGCACTTTTCATCTCTGAGCAATTGCTCGACGTTTGCAATTTCTCAACTCGTGTCTACGAGACGGAAAGAGAATGACTGTGAAGTTTGGTGGCTAGAAAAGCGCAAAGCCCCAGTGTTGCTGCGCCTGTGAAAGCGCTTCCAAGGAAGGGTGCTGGCTAGCAACAGCTTTCAGTGCTGGCACTTTTCATCTCTGAGCAATTGCTCGACGTTTGCAATTTCTCACCTGAGCTCTCTTTAGAGTGCGCGAGAGGATGAGCAGAAGATTAGGTGGCTAGAGAAGCCCAGAGCCCCAGTGTGCTTAGGCCTACAAAAGCGCTTCCAAGGAAGAGTGCTGGCTAGCAAGAGCTTTCAGTGCTGGCACTTTTCATCTCTGAGCAATTGCTCGACGTTTGCAATTTCTCAGCTCGTGTCTACGAGACGGAAAGAGAAGGACCGTGACGTTTGGTGCGTATAGAAGCGCAAAGCCCCAGTGTTGCTGCGCCTGTGAAAGCGCTTCCAAGGAAGGGTGCTGGCTAGCAAGAGCTTTCAGTGCTGGCACTTTTCATCTCTGAGCAATTGCTCGACGTTTGCAATTTCTCACCTGAGCTCTCTTTAGAGTGCGCGAGAGGATGAGCAGAAGATTAGGTGGCTAGAGAAGCCCAGAGCCCCAGTGTGCTTAGGCCTACAAAAGCGCTTCCAAGGAAGGGGGCTGGCTAGCAACAGCTTTCAGTGCTGGCACTTTTCATCTCTGAGCAATTGCTCGACGTTTGCAATTTCTCAGCTCGTGTCTACGAGACGGAAAGAGAAGGACCGTGACGATTGGTGCGTATAGAAGCGCAAAGCCCCAGTGTTCCTGCGCCTGTGAAAGCGCTTCCAAGGAAGGGTGCTGGCTAGCAAGAGCTTTCAGTGCTGGCACTTTTCATCTCGGAGCAATTGCTCGACGTTTGCAATTTCTCACCTGAGCTCTCTTTAGAGTGCGCGAGAGGATGAGCAGAAGATTAGGTGGCTAGAGAAGCCCAGAGCCCCAGTGTGCTTAGGCCTACAAAAGCGCTTCCAAGGAAGGGGGCTGGCTAGCAACAGCTTTCAGTGCTGGCACTTTTCATCTCTGAGCAATTGCTCGATGTTTGCAATTTCTCAGCTCGTGTCTACGAGACAGAAAGAGAATGACAGTGACGTTTGGTGGCTAGAGAAGCGCAAAGCCCCAGTGTTGCTGCACCTGTGAAAGCGCTTCCAAGGAAGGGTGCTGGCTAGCAAGAGCTTTCAGTGCTGGCACTTTTCATCTCTGAGCAATTGCTCGACGTTTGCAATTTCTCAGCTCGTGTCTACGAGACGGAAAGAGAAGGACCGTGACGTTTGGTGGGTAGAGAAGCGCAAAGCCCCAGTGTTACTGCGCCTGTGAAAGCGCTTCCAAGGAAGGGTGCTGGCTAGCAAGAGCTTTCAGTGCTGGCACTTTTCATCTCTGAGCAATTGCTCGACGTTTGCAATTTCTCACCTGAGCTCTCTTTAGAGTGCGCGAGAGGATGAGCAGAAGATTAGGTGGCTAGAGAAGCCCAGAGCCCCAGTGTTCTTTGGCCTACAAAAGCGCTTCCAAGGAAGGGTGCTGGCTAGCAACAGCTTTCAGTGCTGGCACTTTTCATCTCTGAGCAATTGCTCGACGTTTGCAATTTCTCAGCTCGTGTCTACGAGACGGAAAGAGAAGGACCGTGATGTTTGGTGCGTATAGAAGCGCAAAGCCCCAGTGTTGCTGCGCCTGTGAAAGCGCTTCCAAGGAAGGGTGCTGGCTAGCAACAGCTTTCAGTGCTGGCACTTTTCATCTCTGAGCAATTGCTCGACGTTTGCAATTTCTCACCTGAGCTCTCTTTAGAGTGCGCGAGAGGATGAGCAGAAGATTAGGTGGCTAGAGAAGCCCAGAGCCCCAGTGTTCTTAGGCCTACAAAAGCGCTTCCAAGGAAGAGTGCTGGCTAGCAACAGCTTTCAGTGCTGGCACTTTTCCTCTCTGAGCAATTGCTCGACGTTTGCAATTTCTCAGCTCGTGTCTACGATACGGAAAGAGAATGACCGTGATGTTTGGTGGCTAGAGAAGCGCAAAGCCCCAGTGTTGCTGCGCCTGTGAAAGCGCTTCCAAGGAAGGGTGCTGGCTAGCAACAGCTTTCAGTGCTGGCACTTTTCATCTCTGAGCAATTGCTGGACGTTTGCAATTTCTCACCTGAGCTCTCTTTAGAGTGCGCGAGAGGATGAGCAGAAGATGAGGTGGCTAGAGAAGCCCAGAGCCCCAGTGTTCTTAGGTCTACAAAAGCGCTTCCAAGGAAGGGTGCTGGCTAGCAAGAGCTTTCAGTGCTGGCACTTTTCATCTCTGAGCAATTGCTCGACGTTTGCAATTTCTCAGCTCGTGTCTACAAGACGGAAAGAGAAGGACCGTGACGTTTGGTGCGTATAGAAGCGCAAAGCCCCAGTGTTGCTGCGCCTGTGAAAGCGCTTCCAAGGAAGGGTGCTGGCTAGCAACAGCTTTCAGTGCTGGCACTTTTCATCTCTGAGCAATTGCTCGACGTTTGCAATTTCTCACCTGAGCTCTCTTTAGAGTGCGCGAGAGGATGAGCAGAAGATTAGGTGGCTAGAGAAGCCCAGAGCCCCAGTGTTCTTAGGCCTACAAAAGCGCTTCCAAGGAAGAGTGCTGGCTAGCAACAGCTTTCAGTGCTGGCACTTTTCCTCTCTGAGCAATTGCTCGACGTTTGCAATTTCTCAGCTCGTGTCTACGATACGGAAAGAGAATGACCGTGATGTTTGGTGGCTAGAGAAGCGCAAAGCCCCAGTGTTGCTGCGCCTGTGAAAGCGCTTCCAAGGAAGGGTGCTGGCTAGCAACAGCTTTCAGTGCTGGCACTTTTCATCTCTGAGCAATTGCTGGACGTTTGCAATTTCTCACCTGAGCTCTCTTTAGAGTGCGCGAGAGGATGAGCAGAAGATGAGGTGGCTAGAGAAGCCCAGAGCCCCAGTGTTCTTAGGTCTACAAAAGCGCTTCCAAGGAAGGGTGCTGGCTAGCAAGAGCTTTCAGTGCTGGCACTTTTCCTCTCTGAGCAATTGCTCGACGTTTGCAATTTCTCAGCTCGTGTCTACGATACGGAAAGAGAAGGACCGTGACGTTTGGTGCGTATAGAAGCGCAAAGCCCCAGTGTTGCTGCGCCTGTGAAAGCGCTTCCAAGGAAGGGTGCTGGCTAGCAAGAGCTTTCAGTGCTGGCACTTTTCATCTCTGAGCAATTGCTCGACGTTTGCAATTTCTCACCTGAGCTCTCTTTAGAGTGCGCGAGAGGATGAGCAGAAGATTAGGTGGCTAGAGAAGCCCAGAGCCCCAGTGTTCTTAGGCCTACAAAAGCGCTTCCAAGGAAGAGTGCTGGCTAGCAACAGCTTTCAGTGCTGGCACTTTTCATCTCTGAGCAATTGCTGGACGTTTGCAATTTCTCAGCTCGTGTCTACGAGACGGAAAGAGAAGGACCGTGACGTTTGGTGCGTATAGAAGCGCAAAGCCCCAGTGTTGCTGCGCCTGTGAAAGCGCTTCCAAGGAAGGGTGCTGGCTAGCAAGAGCTTTCAGTGCTGGCACTTTTCATCTCTGAGCAATTGCTCGACGTTTGCAATTTCTCAGCTCGTGTCTACGAGACGGAAAGAGAAGGACCGTGACGTTTGGTGCGTATAGAAGCGCAAAGCCCCAGTGTTGCTGCGCCTGTGAAAGCGCTTCCAAGGAAGGGTGCTGGCTAGCAAGAGCTTTCAGTGCTGGCACTTTTCATCTCTGAGCAATTGCTCGACGTTTGCAATTTCTCACCTGAGCTCTCTTTAGAGTGCGCGAGAGGATGAGCAGAAGATTAGGTGGCTAGAGAAGCCCAGAGCCCCAGTGTGCTTAGGCCTACAAAAGCGCTTCCAAGGAAGGGGGCTGGCTAGCAAGAGCTTTCAGTGCTGGCACTTTTCATCTCTGAGCAATTGCTCGACGTTTGCAATTTCTCAGCTCGTGTCTACGAGACGGAAAGAGAAGGACCGTGAAGTTTGGTGCGTATAGAAGCGCAAAGCCCCAGTGTTGCTGCGCCTGTGAAAGCGCTTCCAAGGAAGGGTGCTGGCTAGCAACAGCTTTCAGTGCTGGCACTTTTCATCTCTGAGCAATTGCTCGACGTTTGCAATTTCTCACCTGAGCTCTCTTTAGAGTGCGCGAGAGGATGAGCAGAAGATTAGGTGGCTAGAGAAGCCCAGAGCCCCAGTGTTCTTAGGCCTACAAAAGCGCTTCCAAGGAAGGGTGCTGGCTAGCAACAGCTTTCAGTGCTGGCACTTTTCCTCTCTGAGCAATTGCTCGACGTTTGCAATTTCTCACCTGAGCTCTCTTTAGAGTGCGCGAGAGGATGAGCAGAAGATTAGGTGGCTAGAGAAGCCCAGAGCCCCAGTGTGCTTAGGCCTACAAAAGCGCTTCCAAGGAAGGGTGCTGGCTAGCAAGAGCTTTCAGTGCTGGCACTTTTCATCTCTGAGCAATTGCTCGACGTTTGCAATTTCTCAGCTCGTGTCTACGAGACGGAAAGAGAAGGACCGTGACGTTTGGTGCGTATAGAAGCGCAAAGCCCCAGTGTTGCTGCGCCTGTGAAAGCGCTTCCAAGGAAGGGTGCTGGCTAGCAAGAGCTTTCAGTGCTGGCACTTTTCATCTCTGAGCAATTGCTCGATGTTTGCAATTTCTCACCTGAGCTCTCTTTAGAGTGCGCGAGAGGATGAGCAGAAGATTAGGTGTCTAAAGAAGCCCAGAGCCCCAGTGTTCTTAGGCCTACAAAAGCGCTTCCAAGGAAGGGGGCTGGCTAGCAAGAGCTTTCAGTGCTGGCACTTTTCATCTCTGAGCAATTGCTCGACGTTTGCAATTTCTCAACTCGTGTCTACGAGACGGAAAGAGAATGACTGTGAAGTTTGGTGGCTAGAAAAGCGCAAAGCCCCAGTGTTGCTGCGCCTGTGAAAGCGCTTCCAAGGAAGGGTGCTGGCTAGCAAGAGCTTTCAGTGCTGGCACTTTTCATCTCTGAGCAATTGCTCGACGTTTGCAATTTCTCACCTGAGCTCTCTTTAGAGTGCGCGAGAGGATGAGCAGAAGATTAGGTGGCTAGAGAAGCCCAGAGCCCCAGTGTGCTTAGGCCTACAAAAGCGCTTCCAAGGAAGAGTGCTGGCTAGCAAGAGCTTTCAGTGCTGGCACTTTTCATCTCTGAGCAATTGCTCGACGTTTGCAATTTCTCAGCTCGTGTCTACGAGACGGAAAGAGAAGGACCGTGACGATTGGTGCGTATAGAAGCGCAAAGCCCCAGTGTTGCTGCGCCTGTGAAAGCGCTTCCAAGGAAGGGTGCTGGCTAGCAAGAGCTTTCAGTGCTGGCACTTTTCATCTCTGAGCAATTGCTCGACGTTTGCAATTTCTCAGCTCGTGTCTACGAGACGGAAAGAGAAGGACCGTGATGTCTGGTGGCTAGAGAAGCACAAAGCCCCAGTGTTCTTAGGTCTACAAAAGCGCTTCCAAGGAAGGGTGCTGGCTAGCAAGAGCTTTCAGTGCTGGCACTTTTCATCTCTGAGCAATTGCTCGACGTTTGCAATTTCTCAGCTCGTGTCTACGAGACGGAAAGAGAAGGACCGTGACGTTTGGTGCGTATAGAAGCGCAAAGCCCCAGTGTTGCTGCGCCTGTGAAAGCGCTTCCAAGGAAGGGTGCTGGCTAGCAAGAGCTTTCAGTGCTGGCACTTTTCATCTCTGAGCAATTGCTCGACGTTTGCAATTTCTCAGCTCGTGTCTACGAGACAGAAAGAGAATGACCGTGTCGTTTGGTGGGTAGAGAAGCGCAAAGCCCCAGTGTTGCTGCGCCTGTGAAAGCGCTTCCAAGGAAGGGTGCTGGCTAGCAAGAGCTTTCAGTGCTGGCACTTTTCATCTCTGAGCAATTGCTCGACGTTTGCAATTTCTCACCTGAGCTCTCTTTAGAGTGCGCGAGAGGATGAGCAGAAGATTAGGTGGCTAGAGAAGCCCAGAGCCCCAGTGTTCTTAGGCCTACAAAAGCGCTTCCAAGGAAGAGTGCTGGCTAGCAACAGCTTTCAGTGCTGGCACTTTTCATCTCTGAGCAATTGCTGGACGTTTGCAATTTCTCAGCTCGTGTCTACGAGACGGAAAGAGAAGGACCGTGACGTTTGGTGCGTATAGAAGCGCAAAGCCCCAGTGTTGCTGCGCCTGTGAAAGCGCTTCCAAGGAAGGGTGCTGGCTAGCAACAGCTTTCAGTGCTGGCACTTTTCATCTCTGAGCAATTGCTCGACGTTTGCAATTTCTCACCTGAGCTCTCTTTAGAGTGCGCGAGAGGATGAGCAGAAGATGAGGTGGCTAGAGAAGCCCAGAGCCCCAGTGTGCTTAGGCCTACAAAAGCGCTTCCAAGGAAGGGTGCTGGCTAGCAAGAGCTTTCAGTGCTGGCACTTTTCATCTCTGAGCAATTGCTCGACGTTTGCAATTTCTCAGCTCGTGTCTACGAGACGGAAAGAGAAGGACCGTGACGTTTGGTGCGTATAGAAGCGCAAAGCCCCAGTGTTGCTGCGCCTGTGAAAGCGCTTCCAAGGAAGGGTGCTGGCTAGCAACAGCTTTCAGTGCTGGCACTTTTCATCTCTGAGCAATTGCTCGACGTTTGCAATTTCTCACCTGAGCTCTCTTTAGAGTGCGCGAGAGGATGAGCAGAATATTAGGTGTCTAAAGAAGCCCAGAGCCCCAGTGTGCTTAGGCCTACAAAAGCGCTTCCAAGGAAGGGGGCTGGCTAGCAAGAGCTTTCAGTGCTGGCACTTTTCATCTCTGAGCAATTGCTCGACGTTTGCAATTTCTCAACTCGTGTCTACGAGACGGAAAGAGAATGACTGTGAAGTTTGGTGGCTAGAAAAGCGCAAAGCCCCAGTGTTGCTGCGCCTGTGAAAGCGCTTCCAAGGAAGGGTGCTGGCTAGCAACAGCTTTCAGTGCTGGCACTTTTCATCTCTGAGCAATTGCTCGACGTTTGCAATTTCTCACCTGAGCTCTCTTTAGAGTGCGCGAGAGGATGAGCAGAAGATTAGGTGGCTAGAGAAGCCCAGAGCCCCAGTGTGCTTAGGCCTACAAAAGCGCTTCCAAGGAAGAGTGCTGGCTAGCAAGAGCTTTCAGTGCTGGCACTTTTCATCTCTGAGCAATTGCTCGACGTTTGCAATTTCTCAGCTCGTGTCTACGAGACGGAAAGAGAAGGACCGTGACGTTTGGTGCGTATAGAAGCGCAAAGCCCCAGTGTTGCTGCGCCTGTGAAAGCGCTTCCAAGGAAGGGTGCTGGCTAGCAAGAGCTTTCAGTGCTGGCACTTTTCATCTCTGAGCAATTGCTCGACGTTTGCAATTTCTCACCTGAGCTCTCTTTAGAGTGCGCGAGAGGATGAGCAGAAGATTAGGTGGCTAGAGAAGCCCAGAGCCCCAGTGTGCTTAGGCCTACAAAAGCGCTTCCAAGGAAGGGGGCTGGCTAGCAACAGCTTTCAGTGCTGGCACTTTTCATCTCTGAGCAATTGCTCGACGTTTGCAATTTCTCAGCTCGTGTCTACGAGACGGAAAGAGAAGGACCGTGACGATTGGTGCGTATAGAAGCGCAAAGCCCCAGTGTTCCTGCGCCTGTGAAAGCGCTTCCAAGGAAGGGTGCTGGCTAGCAAGAGCTTTCAGTGCTGGCACTTTTCATCTCGGAGCAATTGCTCGACGTTTGCAATTTCTCACCTGAGCTCTCTTTAGAGTGCGCGAGAGGATGAGCAGAAGATTAGGTGGCTAGAGAAGCCCAGAGCCCCAGTGTGCTTAGGCCTACAAAAGCGCTTCCAAGGAAGGGGGCTGGCTAGCAACAGCTTTCAGTGCTGGCACTTTTCATCTCTGAGCAATTGCTCGATGTTTGCAATTTCTCAGCTCGTGTCTACGAGACAGAAAGAGAATGACAGTGACGTTTGGTGGCTAGAGAAGCGCAAAGCCCCAGTGTTGCTGCACCTGTGAAAGCGCTTCCAAGGAAGGGTGCTGGCTAGCAAGAGCTTTCAGTGCTGGCACTTTTCATCTCTGAGCAATTGCTCGACGTTTGCAATTTCTCAGCTCGTGTCTACGAGACGGAAAGAGAAGGACCGTGACGTTTGGTGGGTAGAGAAGCGCAAAGCCCCAGTGTTACTGCGCCTGTGAAAGCGCTTCCAAGGAAGGGTGCTGGCTAGCAAGAGCTTTCAGTGCTGGCACTTTTCATCTCTGAGCAATTGCTCGACGTTTGCAATTTCTCACCTGAGCTCTCTTTAGAGTGCGCGAGAGGATGAGCAGAAGATTAGGTGGCTAGAGAAGCCCAGAGCCCCAGTGTTCTTTGGCCTACAAAAGCGCTTCCAAGGAAGGGTGCTGGCTAGCAACAGCTTTCAGTGCTGGCACTTTTCATCTCTGAGCAATTGCTCGACGTTTGCAATTTCTCAGCTCGTGTCTACGAGACGGAAAGAGAAGGACCGTGATGTTTGGTGCGTATAGAAGCGCAAAGCCCCAGTGTTGCTGCGCCTGTGAAAGCGCTTCCAAGGAAGGGTGCTGGCTAGCAACAGCTTTCAGTGCTGGCACTTTTCATCTCTGAGCAATTGCTCGACGTTTGCAATTTCTCACCTGAGCTCTCTTTAGAGTGCGCGAGAGGATGAGCAGAAGATTAGGTGGCTAGAGAAGCCCAGAGCCCCAGTGTTCTTAGGCCTACAAAAGCGCTTCCAAGGAAGAGTGCTGGCTAGCAACAGCTTTCAGTGCTGGCACTTTTCCTCTCTGAGCAATTGCTCGACGTTTGCAATTTCTCAGCTCGTGTCTACGATACGGAAAGAGAATGACCGTGATGTTTGGTGGCTAGAGAAGCGCAAAGCCCCAGTGTTGCTGCGCCTGTGAAAGCGCTTCCAAGGAAGGGTGCTGGCTAGCAACAGCTTTCAGTGCTGGCACTTTTCATCTCTGAGCAATTGCTGGACGTTTGCAATTTCTCACCTGAGCTCTCTTTAGAGTGCGCGAGAGGATGAGCAGAAGATGAGGTGGCTAGAGAAGCCCAGAGCCCCAGTGTTCTTAGGTCTACAAAAGCGCTTCCAAGGAAGGGTGCTGGCTAGCAAGAGCTTTCAGTGCTGGCACTTTTCATCTCTGAGCAATTGCTCGACGTTTGCAATTTCTCAGCTCGTGTCTACAAGACGGAAAGAGAAGGACCGTGACGTTTGGTGCGTATAGAAGCGCAAAGCCCCAGTGTTGCTGCGCCTGTGAAAGCGCTTCCAAGGAAGGGTGCTGGCTAGCAAGAGCTTTCAGTGCTGGCACTTTTCATCTCTGAGCAATTGCTCGACGTTTGCAATTTCTCACCTGAGCTCTCTTTAGAGTGCGCGAGAGGATGAGCAGAAGATTAGGTGGCTAGAGAAGCCCAGAGCCCCAGTGTGCTTAGGCCTACAAAAGCGCTTCCAAGGAAGAGTGCTGGCTAGCAACAGCTTTCAGTGCTGGCACTTTTCATCTCTGAGCAATTGCTGGACGTTTGCAATTTCTCAGCTCGTGTCTACGAGACGGAAAGAGAAGGACCGTGACGTTTGGTGCGTATAGAAGCGCAAAGCCCCAGTGTTGCTGCGCCTGTGAAAGCGCTTCCAAGGAAGGGTGCTGGCTAGCAAGAGCTTTCAGTGCTGGCACTTTTCATCTCTGAGCAATTGCTCGACGTTTGCAATTTCTCACCTGAGCTCTCTTTAGAGTGCGCGAGAGGATGAGCAGAAGATGAGGTGGCTAGAGAAGCCCAGAGCCCCAGTGTTCTTAGGCCTACAAAAGCGCTTCCAAGGAAGGGTGCTGGCTAGCAACAGCTTTCAGTGCTGGCACTTTTCATCTCTGAGCAATTGCTCGATGTTTGCAATTTCTCAGCTCGTGTCTACGAGACGGAAAGAGAAGGACCGTGACGTTTGGTGCGTATAGAAGCGCAAAGCCCCAGTGTTGCTGCGCCTGTGAAAGCGCTTCCAAGGAAGGGTGCTGGCTAGCAACAGCTTTCAGTGCTGGCACTTTTCATCTCTGAGCAATTGCTCGACGTTTGCAATTTCTCACCTGAGCTCTCTTTAGAGTGCGCGAGAGGATGAGCAGAAGATTAGGTGGCTAGAGAAGCCCAGAGCCCCAGTGTGCTTAGGCCTACAAAAGCGCTTCCAAGGAAGGGTGCTGGCTAGCAACAGCTTTCAGTGCTGGCACTTTTCATCTCTGAGCAATTGCTGGACGTTTGCAATTTCTCAGCTCGTGTCTACGAGACGGAAAGAGAAGGACCGTGACGTTTGGTGCGTATAGAAGCGCAAAGCCCCAGTGTTGCTGCGCCTGTGAAAGCGCTTCCAAGGAAGGGTGCTGGCTAGCAAGAGCTTTCAGTGCTGGCACTTTTCATCTCTGAGCAATTGCTCGACGTTTGCAATTTCTCACCTGAGCTCTCTTTAGAGTGCGCGAGAGGATGAGCAGAAGATTAGGTGGCTAGAGAAGCCCAGAGCCCCAGTGTGCTTAGGCCTACAAAAGCGCTTCCAAGGAAGGGGGCTGGCTAGCAAGAGCTTTCAGTGCTGGCACTTTTCATCTCTGAGCAATTGCTCCACGTTTGCAATTTCTCAGCTCGTGTCTACGAGACAGAAAGAGAATGACAGTGACGTTTGGTGGCTAGAGAAGCGCAAAGCCCCAGTGTTGCTGCACCTGTGAAAGCGCTTCCAAGGAAGGGTGCTGGCTAGCAAGAGCTTTCAGTGCTGGCACTTTTCATCTCTGAGCAATTGCTCGACGTTTGCAATTTCTCAGCTCGTGTCTACGAGACGGAAAGAGAAGGACCGTGACGTTTGGTGCGTATAGAAGCGCAAAGCCCCAGTGTTGCTGCGCCTGTGAAAGCGCTTCCAAGGAAGGGTGCTGGCTAGCAAGAGCTTTCAGTGCTGGCACTTTTCATCTCTGAGCAATTGCTCGACGTTTGCAATTTCTCACCTGAGCTCTCTTTAGAGTGCGCGAGAGGATGAGCAGAAGATGAGGTGGCTAGAGAAGCCCAGAGCCCCAGTGTGCTTAGGCCTACAAAAGCGCTTCCAAGGAAGGGGGCTGGCTAGCAAGAGCTTTCAGTGCTGGCACTTTTCATCTCTGAGCAATTGCTCGACGTTTGCAATTTCTCAGCTCGTGTCTACGAGACGGAAAGAGAAGGACCATGACGTTTGGTGCGTATAGAAGCGCAAAGCCCCAGTGTTGCTGCGCCTGTGAAAGCGCTTCCAAGGAAGGGTGCTGGCTAGCAACAGCTTTCAGTGCTGGCACTTTTCATCTCTGAGCAATTGCTCGACGTTTGCAATTTCTCACCTGAGCTCTCTTTAGAGTGCGCGAGAGGATGAGCAGAAGATTAGGTGGCTAGAGAAGCCCAGAGCCCCAGTGTGCTTAGGCCTACAAAAGCGCTTCCAAGGAAGGGGGCTGGCTAGCAACAGCTTTCAGTGCTGGCACTTTTCCTCTCTGAGCAATTGCTCGACGTTTGCAATTTCTCACCTGAGCTCTCTTTAGAGTGCGCGAGAGGATGAGCAGAAGATTAGGTGGCTAGAGAAGCCCAGAGCCCCAGTGTGCTTAGGCCTACAAAAGCGCTTCCAAGGAAGGGTGCTGGCTAGCAAGAGCTTTCAGTGCTGGCACTTTTCATCTCTGAGCAATTGCTCGACGTTTGCAATTTCTCAGCTCGTGTCTACGAGACGGAAAGAGAAGGACCGTGACGTTTGGTGCGTATAGAAGCGCAAAGCCCCAGTGTTGCTGCGCCTGTGAAAGCGCTTCCAAGGAAGGGTGCTGGCTAGCAAGAGCTTTCAGTGCTGGCACTTTTCATCTCTGAGCAATTGCTCGATGTTTGCAATTTCTCACCTGAGCTCTCTTTAGAGTGCGCGAGAGGATGAGCAGAAGATTAGGTGTCTAAAGAAGCCCAGAGCCCCAGTGTTCTTAGGCCTACAAAAGCGCTTCCAAGGAAGGGGGCTGGCTAGCAAGAGCTTTCAGTGCTGGCACTTTTCATCTCTGAGCAATTGCTCGACGTTTGCAATTTCTCAGCTCGTGTCTACGAGACAGAAAGAGAATGACAGTGACGTTTGGTGGGTAGAGAAGCGCAAAGCCCCAATGTTGCTGCGCCTGTGAAAGCGCTTCCAAGGAAGGGTGCTGGCTAGCAACAGCTTTCAGTGCTGGCACTTTTCATCTCTGAGCAATTGCTCGACGTTTGCAATTTCTCAGCTCGTGTCTACGAGACGGAAAGAGAAGGACCGTGATGTCTGGTGGCTAGAGAAGCACAAAGCCCCAGTGTTCTTAGGTCTACAAAAGCGCTTCCAAGGAAGGGTGCTGGCTAGCAAGAGCTTTCAGTGCTGGCACTTTTCATCTCTGAGCAATTGCTCGACGTTTGCAATTTCTCAGCTCGTGTCTACGAGACGGAAAGAGAAGGACCGTGACGTTTGGTGCGTATAGAAGCGCAAAGCCCCAGTGTTGCTGCGCCTGTGAAAGCGCTTCCAAGGAAGGGTGCTGGCTAGCAAGAGCTTTCAGTGCTGGCACTTTTCATCTCTGAGCAATTGCTCGACGTTTGCAATTTCTCAGCTCGTGTCTACGAGACGGAAAGAGAATGACCGTGTCGTTTGGTGGGTAGAGAAGCGCAAAGCCCCAGTGTTGCTGCGCCTGTGAAAGCGCTTCCAAGGAAGGGTGCTGGCTAGCAAGAGCTTTCAGTGCTGGCACTTTTCATCTCTGAGCAATTGCTCGACGTTTGCAATTTCTCACCTGAGCTCTCTTTAGAGTGCGCGAGAGGATGAGCAGAAGATTAGGTGGCTAGAGAAGCCCAGAGCCCCAGTGTTCTTAGGCCTACAAAAGCGCTTCCAAGGAAGAGTGCTGGCTAGCAACAGCTTTCAGTGCTGGCACTTTTCATCTCTGAGCAATTGCTCGATGTTTGCAATTTCTCAGCTCGTGTCTACGAGACGGAAAGAGAATGACCGTGACGTTTGGTGCGTATAGAAGCGCAAAGCCCCAGTGTTGCTGCGCCTGTGAAAGCGCTTCCAAGGAAGGGTGCTGGCTAGCAACAGCTTTCAGTGCTGGCACTTTTCATCTCTGAGCAATTGCTCGACGTTTGCAATTTCTCACCTGAGCTCTCTTTAGAGTGCGCGAGAGGATGAGCAGAAGATGAGGTGGCTAGAGAAGCCCAGAGCCCCAGTGTTCTTAGGCCTACAAAAGCGCTTCCAAGGAAGGGTGCTGGCTAGCAACAGCTTTCAGTGCTGGCACTTTTCATCTCTGAGCAATTGCTCGATGTTTGCAATTTCTCAGCTCGTGTCTACGAGACGGAAAGAGAAGGACCGTGACGTTTGGTGCGTATAGAAGCGCAAAGCCCCAGTGTTGCTGCGCCTGTGAAAGCGCTTCCAAGGAAGGGTGCTGGCTAGCAAGAGCTTTCAGTGCTGGCACTTTTCATCTCTGAGCAATTGCTCGACGTTTGCAATTTCTCACCTGAGCTCTCTTTAGACTGCGCGAGAGGATGAGCAGAAGATTAGGTGGCTAGAGAAGGCCAGAGCCCCAGTGTGCTTAGGCCTACAAAAGCGCTTCCAAGGAAGGGGGCTGGCTAGCAACAGCTTTCAGTGCTGGCACTTTTCATCTCTGAGCAATTGCTCGATGTTTGCAATTTCTCAGCTCGTGTCTACGAGACAGAAAGAGAATGACAGTGACGTTTGGTGGCTAGAGAAGCGCAAAGCCCCAGTGTTGCTGCACCTGTGAAAGCGCTTCCAAGGAAGGGTGCTGGCTAGCAACAGCTTTCAGTGCTGGCACTTTTCATCTCTGAGCAATTGCTCGACGTTTGCAATTTCTCACCTGAGCTCTCTTTAGAGTGCGCGAGAGGATGAGCAGAAGATTAGGTGGCTAGAGAAGCCCAGAGCCCCAGTGTGCTTAGGCCTACAAAAGCGCTTCCAAGGAAGAGTGCTGGCTAGCAAGAGCTTTCAGTGCTGGCACTTTTCATCTCTGAGCAATTGCTCGACGTTTGCAATTTCTCAGCTCGTGTCTACGAGACGGAAAGAGAAGGACCGTGACGATTGGTGCGTATAGAAGCGCAAAGCCCCAGTGTTGCTGCGCCTGTGAAAGCGCTTCCAAGGAAGGGTGCTGGCTAGCAAGAGCTTTCAGTGCTGGCACTTTTCATCTCTGAGCAATTGCTCGACGTTTGCAATTTCTCAACTCGTGTCTACGAGACGGAAAGAGAATGACTGTGAAGTTTGGTGGCTAGAAAAGCGCAAAGCCCCAGTGTTGCTGCGTCTGTGAAAGCGCTTCCAAGGAAGGGTGCTGGCTAGCAACAGCTTTCAGTGCTGGCACTTTTCATCTCTGAGCAATTGCTCGACGTTTGCAATTTCTCACCTGAGCTCTCTTTAGAGTGCGCGAGAGGATGAGCAGAAGATTAGGTGGCTAGAGAAGCCCAGAGCCCCAGTGTGCTTAGGCCTACAAAAGCGCTTCCAAGGAAGAGTGCTGGCTAGCAACAGCTTTCAGTGCTGGCACTTTTCATCTCTGAGCAATTGCTCGACGTTTGCAATTTCTCAGCTCGTGTCTACGAGACGGAAAGAGAAGGACCGTGACGTTTGGTGCGTATAGAAGCGCAAAGCCCCAGTGTTGCTGCGCCTGTGAAAGCGCTTCCAAGGAAGGGTGCTGGCTAGCAAGAGCTTTCAGTGCTGGCACTTTTCATCTCTGAGCAATTGCTCGACGTTTGCAATTTCTCAGCTCGTGTCTACGAGACGGAAAGAGAAGGACCGTGATGTCTGGTGGCTAGAGAAGCACAAAGCCCCAGTGTTCTTAGGTCTACAAAAGCGCTTCCAAGGAAGGGTGCTGGCTAGCAAGAGCTTTCAGTGCTGGCACTTTTCATCTCTGAGCAATTGCTCGACGTTTGCAATTTCTCAGCTCGTGTCTACGAGACGGAAAGAGAAGGACCGTGACGTTTGGTGCGTATAGAAGCGCAAAGCCCCAGTGTTGCTGCGCCTGTGAAAGCGCTTCCAAGGAAGGGTGCTGGCTAGCAAGAGCTTTCAGTGCTGGCACTTTTCATCTCTGAGCAATTGCTCGACGTTTGCAATTTCTCAGCTCGTGTCTACGAGACGGAAAGAGAATGACCGTGATGTTTGGTGGGTAGAGAAGCGCAAAGCCCCAGTGTTGCTGCGCCTGTGAAAGCGCTTCCAAGGAAGGGTGCTGGCTAGCAAGAGCTTTCAGTGCTGGCACTTTTCATCTCTGAGCAATTGCTCGACGTTTGCAATTTCTCACCTGAGCTCTCTTTAGAGTGCGCGAGAGGATGAGCAGAAGATTAGGTGGCTAGAGAAGCCCAGAGCCCCAGTGTTCTTAGGCCTACAAAAGCGCTTCCAAGGAAGAGTGCTGGCTAGCAACAGCTTTCAGTGCTGGCACTTTTCATCTCTGAGCAATTGCTGGACGTTTGCAATTTCTCAGCTCGTGTCTACGAGACGGAAAGAGAAGGACCGTGACGTTTGGTGCGTATAGAAGCGCAAAGCCCCAGTGTTGCTGCGCCTGTGAAAGCGCTTCCAAGGAAGGGTGCTGGCTAGCAACAGCTTTCAGTGCTGGCACTTTTCATCTCTGAGCAATTGCTCGACGTTTGCAATTTCTCACCTGAGCTCTCTTTAGAGTGCGCGAGAGGATGAGCAGAAGATTAGGTGGCTAGAGAAGCCCAGAGCCCCAGTGTTCTTAGGCCTACAAAAGCGCTTCCAAGGAAGGGTGCTGGCTAGCAAGAGCTTTCAGTGCTGGCACTTTTCATCTCTGAGCAATTGCTCGATGTTTGCAATTTCTCAGCTCGTGTCTACGAGACGGAAAGAGAAGGACCGTGACGTTTGGTGCGTATAGAAGCGCAAAGCCCCAGTGTTGCTGCGCCTGTGAAAGCGCTTCCAAGGAAGGGTGCTGGCTAGCAAGAGCTTTCAGTGCTGGCACTTTTCATCTCTGAGCAATTGCTCGACGTTTGCAATTTCTCACCTGAGCTCTCTTTAGACTGCGCGAGAGGATGAGCAGAAGATTAGGTGGCTAGAGAAGCCCAGAGCCCCAGTGTGCTTAGGCCTACAAAAGCGCTTCCAAGGAAGGGGGCTGGCTAGCAACAGCTTTCAGTGCTGGCACTTTTCATCTCTGAGCAATTGCTCGATGTTTGCAATTTCTCAGCTCGTGTCTACGAGACAGAAAGAGAATGACAGTGACGTTTGGTGGCTAGAGAAGCGCAAAGCCCCAGTGTTGCTGCACCTGTGAAAGCGCTTCCAAGGAAGGGTGCTGGCTAGCAACAGCTTTCAGTGCTGGCACTTTTCATCTCTGAGCAATTGCTCGACGTTTGCAATTTCTCACCTGAGCTCTCTTTAGAGTGCGCGAGAGGATGAGCAGAAGATTAGGTGGCTAGAGAAGCCCAGAGCCCCAGTGTGCTTAGGCCTACAAAAGCGCTTCCAAGGAAGGGTGCTGGCTAGCAACAGCTTTCAGTGCTGGCACTTTTCCTCTCTGAGCAATTGCTCGACATTTGCAATTTCTCACCTGAGCTCTCTTTAGAGTGCGCGAGAGGATGAGCAGAAGATTAGGTGGCTAGAGAAGCCCAGAGCCCCAGTGTTCTTAGGCCTACAAAAGCGCTTCCAAGGAAGGGTGCTGGCTAGCAAGAGCTTTCAGTGCTGGCACTTTTCATCTCTGAGCAATTGCTGGACGTTTGCAATTTCTCAGCTCGTGTCTACGAGACGGAAAGAGAAGGACCGTGACGTTTGGTGCGTATAGAAGCGCAAAGCCCCAGTGTTGCTGCGCCTGTGAAAGCGCTTCCAAGGAAGGGTGCTGGCTAGCAAGAGCTTTCAGTGCTGGCACTTTTCATCTCTGAGCAATTGCTCGATGTTTGCAATTTCTCACCTGAGCTCTCTTTAGAGTGCGCGAGAGGATGAGCAGAAGATTAGGTGTCTAAAGAAGCCCAGAGCCCCAGTGTTCTTAGGCCTACAAAAGCGCTTCCAAGGAAGGGGGCTGGCTAGCAAGAGCTTTCAGTGCTGGCACTTTTCATCTCTGAGCAATTGCTCGACGTTTGCAATTTCTCAACTCGTGTCTACGAGACGGAAAGAGAATGACTGTGAAGTTTGGTGGCTAGAAAAGCGCAAAGCCCCAGTGTTGCTGCGCCTGTGAAAGCGCTTCCAAGGAAGGGTGCTGGCTAGCAACAGCTTTCAGTGCTGGCACTTTTCATCTCTGAGCAATTGCTCGACGTTTGCAATTTCTCACCTGAGCTCTCTTTAGAGTGCGCGAGAGGATGAGCAGAAGATTAGGTGGCTAGAGAAGCCCAGAGCCCCAGTGTGCTTAGGCCTACAAAAGCGCTTCCAAGGAAGAGTGCTGGCTAGCAAGAGCTTTCAGTGCTGGCACTTTTCATCTCTGAGCAATTGCTCGACGTTTGCAATTTCTCAGCTCGTGTCTACGAGACGGAAAGAGAAGGACCGTGACGTTTGGCGCGTATAGAAGCGCAAAGCCCCAGTGTTGCTGCGCCTGTGAAAGCGCTTCCAAGGAAGGGTGCTGGCTAGCAACAGCTTTCAGTGCTGGCACTTTTCATCTCTGAGCAATTGCTCGACGTTTGCAATTTCTCAGCTCGTGTCTACGAGACGGAAAGAGAATGACCGTGTCGTTTGGTGGGTAGAGAAGCGCAAAGCCCCAGTGTTCCTGCGCCTGTGAAAGTGCTTCCAAGGAAGGGTGCTGGCTAGCAACAGCTTTCAGTGCTGGCACTTTTCATCTCTGAGCAATTGCTCGACGTTTGCAATTTCTCAGCTCGTGTCTACGAGACGGAAATAGAAGGACCGTGATGTCTGGTGGCTAGAGAAGCACAAAGCCCCAGTGTTCTTAGGTCTACAAAAGCGCTTCCAAGGAAGGGTGCTGGCTAGCAAGAGCTTTCAGTGCTGGC
The DNA here is from genome assembly GCA_037962945.1 of Sarcoramphus papa. Lineage (NCBI taxonomy): Eukaryota > Metazoa > Chordata > Aves > Accipitriformes > Cathartidae > Sarcoramphus > Sarcoramphus papa. The sequence continues at coordinate 15,929,643 of CM075595.1, read as the reverse complement.
ACTTTTCATCTCTGAGCAATTGCTCGACGTTTGCAATTTCTCAGCTCGTGTCTACGAGACGGAAAGAGAAGGACCGTGACGTTTGGTGCGTATAGAAGCGCAAAGCCCCAGTGTTGCTGCGCCTGTGAAAGCGCTTCCAAGGAAGGGTGCTGGCTAGCAAGAGCTTTCAGTGCTGGCACTTTTCATCTCTGAGCAATTGCTCGACGTTTGCAATTTCTCAGCTCGTGTCTACGAGACGGAAAGAGAATGACCGTGTCGTTTGGTGGGTAGAGAAGCGCAAAGCCCCAGTGTTGCTGCGCCTGTGAAAGCGCTTCCAAGGAAGGGTGCTGGCTAGCAACAGCTTTCAGTGCTGGCACTTTTCATCTCTGAGCAATTGCTCGACGTTTGCAATTTCTCACCTGAGCTCTCTTTAGAGTGCGCGAGAGGATGAGCAGAAGATGAGGTGGCTAGAGAAGCCCAGAGCCCCAGTGTTCTTAGGCCTACAAAAGCGCTTCCAAGGAAGGGTGCTCGCTAGCAACAGCTTTCAGTGCTGGCACTTTTCATCTCTGAGCAATTGCTCGATGTTTGCAATTTCTCAGCTCGTGTCTACGAGACGGAAAGAGAAGGACCGTGACGTTTGGTGCGTATAGAAGCGCAAAGCCCCAGTGTTCCTGCGCCTGTGAAAGCGCTTCCAAGGAAGGGTGCTGGCTAGCAAGAGCTTTCAGTGCTGGCACTTTTCATCTCTGAGCAATTGCTCGACGTTTGCAATTTCTCACCTGAGCTCTCTTTAGAGTGCGCGAGAGGATGAGCAGAAGATTAGGTGGCTAGAGAAGCCCAGAGCCCCAGTGTGCTTAGGCCTACAAAAGCGCTTCCAAGGAAGGGGGCTGGCTAGCAACAGCTTTCAGTGCTGGCACTTTTCATCTCTGAGCAATTGCTGGACGTTTGCAATTTCTCAGCTCGTGTCTACGAGACGGAAAGAGAAGGACCGTGACGTTTGGTGCGTATAGAAGCGCAAAGCCCCAGTGTTGCTGCGCCTGTGAAAGCGCTTCCAAGGAAGGGTGCTGGCTAGCAACAGCTTTCAGTGCTGGCACTTTTCATCTCTGAGCAATTGCTCGACGTTTGCAATTTCTCACCTGAGCTCTCTTTAGAGTGCGTGAGAGGATGAGCAGAAGATGAGGTGGCTAGAGAAGGCCAGAGCCCCAGTGTTCTTAGGCCTACAAAAGCGCTTCCAAGGAAGGGGGCTGGCTAGCAACAGCTTTCAGTGCTGGCACTTTTCATCTCTGAGCAATTGCTCGACGTTTGCAATTTCTCAGCTCGTGTCTACGAGACGGAAAGAGAAGGACCGTGACGTTTGGTGCGTATAGAAGCGCAAAGCCCCAGTGTTGCTGCGCCTGTGAAAGCGCTTCCAAGGAAGGGTGCTGGCTAGCAACAGCTTTCAGTGCTGGCACTTTTCATCTCTGAGCAATTGCTCGACGTTTGCAATTTCTCACCTGAGCTCTCTTTAGAGTGCGCGAGAGGATGAGCAGAAGATTAGGTGGCTAGAGAAGCCCAGAGCCCCAGTGTGCTTAGGCCTACAAAAGCGCTTCCAAGGAAGGGGGCTGGCTAGCAAGAGCTTTCAGTGCTGGCACTTTTCATCTCTGAGCAATTGCTCGACGTTTGCAATTTCTCAGCTCGTGTCTACGAGACGGAAAGAGAAGGACCGTGACGTTTGGTGGGTAGAGAAGCGCAAAGCCCCAGTGTTCCTGCGCCTGTGAAAGCGCTTCCAAGGAAGGGTGCTGGCTAGCAAGAGCTTTCAGTGCTGGCACTTTTCATCTCTGAGCAATTGCTCGACGTTTGCAATTTCTCACCTGAGCTCTCTTTAGAGTGCGCGAGAGGATGAGCAGAAGATTAGGTGGCTAGAGAAGCCCAGAGCCCCAGTGTGCTTAGGCCTACAAAAGCGCTTCCAAGGAAGAGTGCTGGCTAGCAACAGCTTTCAGTGCTGGCACTTTTCCTCTCTGAGCAATTGCTCGACGTTTGCAATTTCTCACCTGAGCTCTCTTTAGAGTGCGCGAGAGGATGAGCAGAAGATTAGGTGGCTAGAGAAGCCCAGAGCCCCAGTGTTCTTTGGCCTACAAAAGCGCTTCCAAGGAAGGGTGCTGGCTAGCAACAGCTTTCAGTGCTGGCACTTTTCATCTCCGAGCAATTGCTCGACGTTTGCAATTTCTCAGCTCGTGTCTACGAGACGGAAAGAGAAGGACCGTGATGTTTGGTGCGTATAGAAGCGCAAAGCCCCAGTGTTGCTGCGCCTGTGAAAGCGCTTCCAAGGAAGGGTGCTGGCTAGCAACAGCTTTCAGTGCTGGCACTTTTCATCTCTGAGCAATTGCTCGACGTTTGCAATTTCTCACCTGAGCTCTCTTTAGAGTGCGCGAGAGGATGAGCAGAAGATTAGGTGGCTAGAGAAGCCCAGAGCCCCAGTGTGCTTAGGCCTACAAAAGCGCTTCCAAGGAAGAGTGCTGGCTAGCAACAGCTTTCAGTGCTGGCACTTTTCCTCTCTGAGCAATTGCTCGACGTTTGCAATTTCTCAGCTCGTGTCTACGATACGGAAAGAGAATGACCGTGATGTTTGGTGGCTAGAGAAGCGCAAAGCCCCAGTGTTGCTGCACCTGTGAAAGCGCTTCCAAGGAAGGGTGCTGGCTAGCAACAGCTTTCAGTGCTGGCACTTTTCATCTCTGAGCAATTGCTGGACGTTTGCAATTTCTCACCTGAGCTCTCTTTAGAGTGCGCGAGAGGATGAGCAGAAGATTAGGTGGCTAGAGAAGCCCAGAGCCCCAGTGTTCTTAGGTCTACAAAAGCGCTTCCAAGGAAGGGTGCTGGCTAGCAAGAGCTTTCAGTGCTGGCACTTTTCATCTCTGAGCAATTGCTCGACGTTTGCAATTTCTCAGCTCGTGTCTACGAGACGGAAAGAGAAGGACCGTGACGTTTGGTGCGTATAGAAGCGCAAAGCCCCAGTGTTGCTGCGCCTGTGAAAGCGCTTCCAAGGAAGGGTGCTGGCTAGCAAGAGCTTTCAGTGCTGGCACTTTTCATCTCGGAGCAATTGCTCGACGTTTGCAATTTCTCACCTGAGCTCTCTTTAGAGTGCGCGAGAGGATGAGCAGAAGATTAGGTGGCTAGAGAAGCCCAGAGCCCCAGTGTGCTTAGGCCTACAAAAGCGCTTCCAAGGAAGGGGGCTGGCTAGCAACAGCTTTCAGTGCTGGCACTTTTCATCTCTGAGCAATTGCTCGACGTTTGCAATTTCTCAGCTCGTGTCTACGAGACAGAAAGAGAATGACAGTGACGTTTGGTGGCTAGAGAAGCGCAAAGCCCCAGTGTTGCTGCACCTGTGAAAGCGCTTCCAAGGAAGGGTGCTGGCTAGCAACAGCTTTCAGTGCTGGCACTTTTCATCTCTGAGCAATTGCTCGACGTTTGCAATTTCTCACCTGAGCTCTCTTTAGAGTGCGCGAGAGGATGAGCAGAAGATTAGGTGGCTAGAGAAGCCCAGAGCCCCAGTGTGCTTAGGCCTACAAAAGCGCTTCCAAGGAAGGGTGCTGGCTAGCAAGAGCTTTCAGTGCTGGCACTTTTCATCTCTGAGCAATTGCTCGACGTTTGCAATTTCTCAGCTCGTGTCTACGAGACGGAAAGAGAAGGACCGTGACGTTTGGTGCGTATAGAAGCGCAAAGCCCCAGTGTTGCTGCGCCTGTGAAAGCGCTTCCAAGGAAGGGTGCTGGCTAGCAAGAGCTTTCAGTGCTGGCACTTTTCATCTCTGAGCAATTGCTCGATGTTTGCAATTTCTCACCTGAGCTCTCTTTAGAGTGCGCGAGAGGATGAGCAGAAGATTAGGTGTCTAAAGAAGCCCAGAGCCCCAGTGTTCTTAGGCCTACAAAAGCGCTTCCAAGGAAGGGGGCTGGCTAGCAAGAGCTTTCAGTGCTGGCACTTTTCATCTCTGAGCAATTGCTCGACGTTTGCAATTTCTCAACTCGTGTCTACGAGACGGAAAGAGAATGACTGTGAAGTTTGGTGGCTAGAAAAGCGCAAAGCCCCAGTGTTGCTGCGCCTGTGAAAGCGCTTCCAAGGAAGGGTGCTGGCTAGCAACAGCTTTCAGTGCTGGCACTTTTCATCTCTGAGCAATTGCTCGACGTTTGCAATTTCTCACCTGAGCTCTCTTTAGAGTGCGCGAGAGGATGAGCAGAAGATTAGGTGGCTAGAGAAGCCCAGAGCCCCAGTGTGCTTAGGCCTACAAAAGCGCTTCCAAGGAAGAGTGCTGGCTAGCAAGAGCTTTCAGTGCTGGCACTTTTCATCTCTGAGCAATTGCTCGACGTTTGCAATTTCTCAGCTTGTGTCTACGAGACGGAAAGAGAAGGACCATGACGTTTGGTGCGTATAGAAGCGCAAAGCCCCAGTGTTGCTGCGCCTGTGAAAGCGCTTCCAAGGAAGGGTGCTGGCTAGCAACAGCTTTCAGTGCTGGCACTTTTCATCTCTGAGCAATTGCTCGACGTTTGCAATTTCTCAGCTCGTGTCTACGAGACGGAAAGAGAAGGACCGTGATGTCTGGTGGCTAGAGAAGCACAAAGCCCCAGTGTTCTTAGGTCTACAAAAGCGCTTCCAAGGAAGGGTGCTGGCTAGCAAGAGCTTTCAGTGCTGGCACTTTTCATCTCTGAGCAATTGCTCGACGTTTGCAATTTCTCAGCTCGTGTCTACGAGACGGAAAGAGAAGGACCGTGACGTTTGGTGCGTATAGAAGCGCAAAGCCCCAGTGTTGCTGCGCCTGTGAAAGCGCTTCCAAGGAAGGGTGCTGGCTAGCAAGAGCTTTCAGTGCTGGCACTTTTCATCTCTGAGCAATTGCTCGACGTTTGCAATTTCTCAGCTCGTGTCTACGAGACGGAAAGAGAATGACCGTGATGTTTGGTGGGTAGAGAAGCGCAAAGCCCCAGTGTTGCTGCGCCTGTGAAAGCGCTTCCAAGGAAGGGTGCTGGCTAGCAACAGCTTTCAGTGCTGGCACTTTTCATCTCTGAGCAATTGCTCGACGTTTGCAATTTCTCACCTGAGCTCTCTTTAGAGTGCGCGAGAGGATGAGCAGAAGATTAGGTGGCTAGAGAAGCCCAGAGCCCCAGTGTTCTTAGGCCTACAAAAGCGCTTCCAAGGAAGAGTGCTGGCTAGCAACAGCTTTCAGTGCTGGCACTTTTCATCTCTGAGCAATTGCTCGACGTTTGCAATTTCTCAGCTCGTGTCTACGAGACGGAAAGAGAAGGACCGTGACGTTTGGTGCGTATAGAAGCGCAAAGCCCCAGTGTTGCTGCGCCTGTGAAAGCGCTTCCAAGGAAGGGTGCTGGCTAGCAAGAGCTTTCAGTGCTGGCACTTTTCATCTCTGAGCAATTGCTCGACGTTTGCAATTTCTCACCTGAGCTCTCTTTAGAGTGCGCGAGAGGATGAGCAGAAGATTAGGTGGCTAGAGAAGCCCAGAGCCCCAGTGTGCTTAGGCCTACAAAAGCGCTTCCAAGGAAGGGGGCTGGCTAGCAACAGCTTTCAGTGCTGGCACTTTTCATCTCTGAGCAATTGCTCGATGTTTGCAATTTCTCAGCTCGTGTCTACGAGACAGAAAGAGAATGACAGTGACGTTTGGTGGCTAGAGAAGCGCAAAGCCCCAGTGTTGCTGCACCTGTGAAAGCGCTTCCAAGGAAGGGTGCTGGCTAGCAAGAGCTTTCAGTGCTGGCACTTTTCATCTCTGAGCAATTGCTCGACGTTTGCAATTTCTCACCTGAGCTCTCTTTAGAGTGCGCGAGAGGATGAGCAGAAGATTAGGTGGCTAGAGAAGCCCAGAGCCCCAGTGTGCTTAGGCCTACAAAAGCGCTTCCAAGGAAGGGTGCTGGCTAGCAACAGCTTTCAGTGCTGGCACTTTTCCTCTCTGAGCAATTGCTCGACATTTGCAATTTCTCACCTGAGCTCTCTTTAGAGTGCGCGAGAGGATGAGCAGAAGATTAGGTGGCTAGAGAAGCCCAGAGCCCCAGTGTTCTTAGGCCTACAAAAGCGCTTCCAAGGAAGGGTGCTGGCTAGCAAGAGCTTTCAGTGCTGGCACTTTTCATCTCTGAGCAATTGCTGGACGTTTGCAATTTCTCAGCTCGTGTCTACGAGACGGAAAGAGAAGGACCGTGACGTTTGGTGCGTATAGAAGCGCAAAGCCCCAGTGTTGCTGCGCCTGTGAAAGCGCTTCCAAGGAAGGGTGCTGGCTAGCAAGAGCTTTCAGTGCTGGCACTTTTCATCTCTGAGCAATTGCTCGATGTTTGCAATTTCTCACCTGAGCTCTCTTTAGAGTGCGCGAGAGGATGAGCAGAAGATTAGGTGTCTAAAGAAGCCCAGAGCCCCAGTGTTCTTAGGCCTACAAAAGCGCTTCCAAGGAAGGGGGCTGGCTAGCAAGAGCTTTCAGTGCTGGCACTTTTCATCTCTGAGCAATTGCTCGACGTTTGCAATTTCTCAACTCGTGTCTACGAGACGGAAAGAGAATGACTGTGAAGTTTGGTGGCTAGAAAAGCGCAAAGCCCCAGTGTTGCTGCGCCTGTGAAAGCGCTTCCAAGGAAGGGTGCTGGCTAGCAACAGCTTTCAGTGCTGGCACTTTTCATCTCTGAGCAATTGCTCGACGTTTGCAATTTCTCACCTGAGCTCTCTTTAGAGTGCGTGAGAGGATGAGCAGAAGATTAGGTGGCTAGAGAAGCCCAGAGCCCCAGTGTGCTTAGGCCTACAAAAGCGCTTCCAAGGAAGAGTGCTGGCTAGCAAGAGCTTTCAGTGCTGGCACTTTTCATCTCTGAGCAATTGCTCGACGTTTGCAATTTCTCAGCTCTTGTCTACGAGACGGAAAGAGAAGGACCGTGACGTTTGGCGCGTATAGAAGTGCAAAGCCCCAGTGTTGCTGCGCCTGTGAAAGCGCTTCCAAGGAAGGGTGCTGGCTAGCAACAGCTTTCAGTGCTGGCACTTTTCATCTCTGAGCAATTGCTCGACGTTTGCAATTTCTCAGCTCGTGTCTACGAGACGGAAAGAGAATGACCGTGTCGTTTGGTGGGTAGAGAAGCGCAAAGCCCCAGTGTTCCTGCGCCTGTGAAAGTGCTTCCAAGGAAGGGTGCTGGCTAGCAACAGCTTTCAGTGCTGGCACTTTTCATCTCTGAGCAATTGCTCGACGTTTGCAATTTCTCAGCTCGTGTCTACGAGACGGAAAGAGAAGGACCGTGATGTCTGGTGGCTAGAGAAGCACAAAGCCCCAGTGTTCTTAGGTCTACAAAAGCGCTTCCAAGGAAGGGTGCTGGCTAGCAAGAGCTTTCAGTGCTGGCACTTTTCATCTCTGAGCAATTGCTCGACGTTTGCAATTTCTCAGCTCGTGTCTACGAGACGGAAAGAGAAGGACCGTGACGTTTGGTGCGTATAGAAGCGCAAAGCCCCAGTGTTGCTGCGCCTGTGAAAGCGCTTCCAAGGAAGGGTGCTGGCTAGCAAGAGCTTTCAGTGCTGGCACTTTTCATCTCTGAGCAATTGCTCGATGTTTGCAATTTCTCAGCTCGTGTCTACGAGACGGAAAGAGAATGACCGTGTCGTTTGGTGGGTAGAGAAGCGCAAAGCCCCAGTGTTGCTGCGCCTGTGAAAGCGCTTCCAAGGAAGGGTGCTGGCTAGCAAGAGCTTTCAGTGCTGGCACTTTTCATCTCTGAGCAATTGCTCGACGTTTGCAATTTCTCACCTGAGCTCTCTTTAGAGTGCGCGAGAGGATGAGCAGAAGATGAGGTGGCTAGAGAAGCCCAGAGCCCCAGTGTTCTTAGGCCTACAAAAGCGCTTCCAAGGAAGGGTGCTCGCTAGCAACAGCTTTCAGTGCTGGCACTTTTCATCTCTGAGCAATTGCTCGATGTTTGCAATTTCTCAGCTCGTGTCTACGAGACGGAAAGAGAAGGACCGTGACGTTTGGTGCATATAGAAGCGCAAAGCCCCAGTGTTGCTGCGCCTGTGAAAGCGCTTCCAAGGAAGGGTGCTGGCTAGCAAGAGCTTTCAGTGCTGGCACTTTTCATCTCTGAGCAATTGCTCGACGTTTGCAATTTCTCACCTGAGCTCTCTTTAGAGTGCGCGAGAGGATGAGCAGAAGATTAGGTGGCTAGAGAAGCCCAGAGCCCCAGTGTGCTTAGGCCTACAAAAGCGCTTCCAAGGAAGGGGGCTGGCTAGCAAGAGCTTTCAGTGCTGGCACTTTTCATCTCTGAGCAATTGCTCGACGTTTGCAATTTCTCAGCTCGTGTCTACGAGACGGAAAGAGAAGGACCGTGACGTTTGGTGCGTATAGAAGCGCAAAGCCCCAGTGTTGCTGCGCCTGTGAAAGCGCTTCCAAGGAAGGGTGCTGGCTAGCAACAGCTTTCAGTGCTGGCACTTTTCATCTCTGAGCAATTGCTCGACGTTTGCAATTTCTCACCTGAGCTCTCTTTAGAGTGCGCGAGAGGATGAGCAGAAGATGAGGTGGCTAGAGAAGCCCAGAGCCCCAGTGTTCTTAGGCCTACAAAAGCGCTTCCAAGGAAGGGTGCTGGCTAGCAACAGCTTTCAGTGCTGGCACTTTTCATCTCTGAGCAATTGCTCGACGTTTGCAATTTCTCAGCTCGTGTCTACGAGACGGAAAGAGAAGGACCGTGACGTTTGGTGCGTATAGAAGCGCAAAGCCCCAGTGTTGCTGCGCCTGTGAAAGCGCTTCCAAGGAAGGGTGCTGGCTAGCAACAGCTTTCAGTGCTGGCACTTTTCATCTCTGAGCAATTGCTCGACGTTTGCAATTTCTCACCTGAGCTCTCTTTAGAGTGCGCGAGAGGATGAGCAGAAGATTAGGTGGCTAGAGAAGCCCAGAGCCCCAGTGTGCTTAGGCCTACAAAAGCGCTTCCAAGGAAGAGTGCTGGCTAGCAAGAGCTTTCAGTGCTGGCACTTTTCATCTCTGAGCAATTGCTCGACGTTTGCAATTTCTCAGCTCGTGTCTACGAGACGGAAAGAGAAGGACCGTGACGTTTGGTGCGTATAGAAGCGCAAAGCCCCAGTGTTCCTGCGCCTGTGAAAGCGCTTCCAAGGAAGGGTGCTGGCTAGCAACAGCTTTCAGTGCTGGCACTTTTCATCTCTGAGCAATTGCTCGACGTTTGCAATTTCTCACCTGAGCTCTCTTTAGAGTGCGCGAGAGGATGAGCAGAAGATTAGGTGGCTAGAGAAGCCCAGAGCCCCAGTGTTCTTAGGCCTACAAAAGCGCTTCCAAGGAAGGGTGCTCGCTAGCAAGAGCTTTCAGTGCTGGCACTTTTCATCTCTGAGCAATTGCTGGACGTTTGCAATTTCTCAGCTCGTGTCTACGAGACGGAAAGAGAAGGACCGTGACGTTTGGTGCGTATAGAAGCGCAAAGCCCCAGTGTTCCTGCGCCTGTGAAAGCGCTTCCAAGGAAGGGTGCTGGCTAGCAAGAGCTTTCAGTGCTGGCACTTTTCATCTCTGAGCAATTGCTCGACGTTTGCAATTTCTCACCTGAGCTCTCTTTAGAGTGCGCGAGAGGATGAGCAGAAGATGAGGTGGCTAGAGAAGCCCAGAGCCCCAGTGTTCTTAGGCCTACAAAAGCGCTTCCAAGGAAGGGTGCTCGCTAGCAACAGCTTTCAGTGCTGGCACTTTTCATCTCTGAGCAATTGCTCGATGTTTGCAATTTCTCAGCTCGTGTCTACGAGACGGAAAGAGAAGGACCGTGACGTTTGGTGCGTATAGAAGCGCAAAGCCCCAGTGTTCCTGCGCCTGTGAAAGCGCTTCCAAGGAAGGGTGCTGGCTAGCAAGAGCTTTCAGTGCTGGCACTTTTCATCTCTGAGCAATTGCTCGACGTTTGCAATTTCTCACCTGAGCTCTCTTTAGAGTGCGCGAGAGGATGAGCAGAAGATGAGGTGGCTAGAGAAGCCCAGAGCCCCAGTGTTCTTAGGCCTACAAAAGCGCTTCCAAGGAAGGGTGCTCGCTAGCAACAGCTTTCAGTGCTGGCACTTTTCATCTCTGAGCAATTGCTCGATGTTTGCAATTTCTCAGCTCGTGTCTACGAGACGGAAAGAGAAGGACCGTGACGTTTGGTGCATATAGAAGCGCAAAGCCCCAGTGTTGCTGCGCCTGTGAAAGCGCTTCCAAGGAAGGGTGCTGGCTAGCAAGAGCTTTCAGTGCTGGCACTTTTCATCTCTGAGCAATTGCTCGACGTTTGCAATTTCTCACCTGAGCTCTCTTTAGAGTGCGCGAGAGGATGAGCAGAAGATGAGGTGGCTAGAGAAGCCCAGAGCCCCAGTGTGCTTAGGCCTACAAAAGCGCTTCCAAGGAAGGGGGCTGGCTAGCAACAGCTTTCAGTGCTGGCACTTTTCATCTCTGAGCAATTGCTCGACGTTTGCAATTTCTCAGCTCGTGTCTACGAGACGGAAAGAGAAGGACCGTGACGTTTGGTGCGTATAGAAGCGCAAAGCCCCAGTGTTGCTGCGCCTGTGAAAGCGCTTCCAAGGAAGGGTGCTGGCTAGCAACAGCTTTCAGTGCTGGCACTTTTCATCTCTGAGCAATTGCTCGACGTTTGCAATTTCTCACCTGAGCTCTCTTTAGAGTGCGCGAGAGGATGAGCAGAAGATGAGGTGGCTAGAGAAGCCCAGAGCCCCAGTGTTCTTAGGCCTACAAAAGCGCTTCCAAGGAAGGGTGCTGGCTAGCAAGAGCTTTCAGTGCTGGCACTTTTCATCTCTGAGCAATTGCTCGACGTTTGCAATTTCTCAGCTCGTGTCTACGAGACGGAAAGAGAAGGACCGTGACGTTTGGTGCGTATAGAAGCGCAAAGCCCCAGTGTTGCTGCGCCTGTGAAAGCGCTTCCAAGGAAGGGTGCTGGCTAGCAACAGCTTTCAGTGCTGGCACTTTTCATCTCTGAGCAATTGCTCGACGTTTGCAATTTCTCACCTGAGCTCTCTTTAGAGTGCGCGAGAGGATGAGCAGAAGATTAGGTGGCTAGAGAAGCCCAGAGCCCCAGTGTGCTTAGGCCTACAAAAGCGCTTCCAAGGAAGGGTGCTGGCTAGCAACAGCTTTCAGTGCTGGCACTTTTCATCTCTGAGCAATTGCTCGACGTTTGCAATTTCTCAGCTCGTGTCTACGAGACAGAAAGAGAATGACAGTGACGTTTGGTGGCTAGAGAAGCGCAAAGCCCCAGTGTTGCTGCACCTGTGAAAGCGCTTCCAAGGAAGGGTGCTGGCTAGCAAGAGCTTTCAGTGCTGGCACTTTTCATCTCTGAGCAATTGCTCGACGTTTGCAATTTCTCAGCTCGTGTCTACGAGACGGAAAGAGAAGGACCGTGACGTTTGGTGGGTAGAGAAGCGCAAAGCCCCAGTGTTCCTGCGCCTGTGAAAGCGCTTCCAAGGAAGGGTGCTGGCTAGCAACAGCTTTCAGTGCTGGCACTTTTCATCTCTGAGCAATTGCTCGACGTTTGCAATTTCTCACCTGAGCTCTCTTTAGAGTGCGCGAGAGGATGAGCAGAAGATTAGGTGGCTAGAGAAGCCCAGAGCCCCAGTGTGCTTAGGCCTACAAAAGCGCTTCCAAGGAAGAGTGCTGGCTAGCAACAGCTTTCAGTGCTGGCACTTTTCCTCTCTGAGCAATTGCTCGACGTTTGCAATTTCTCACCTGAGCTCTCTTTAGAGTGCGCGAGAGGATGAGCAGAAGATTAGGTGGCTAGAGAAGCCCAGAGCCCCAGTGTTCTTTGGCCTACAAAAGCGCTTCCAAGGAAGGGTGCTGGCTAGCAACAGCTTTCAGTGCTGGCACTTTTCATCTCTGAGCAATTGCTCGACGTTTGCAATTTCTCAGCTCGTGTCTACGAGACGGAAAGAGAAGGACCGTGATGTTTGGTGCGTATAGAAGCGCAAAGCCCCAGTGTTGCTGCGCCTGTGAAAGCGCTTCCAAGGAAGGGTGCTGGCTAGCAACAGCTTTCAGTGCTGGCACTTTTCATCTCTGAGCAATTGCTCGACGTTTGCAATTTCTCACCTGAGCTCTCTTTAGAGTGCGCGAGAGGATGAGCAGAAGATTAGGTGGCTAGAGAAGGCCAGAGCCCCAGTGTGCTTAGGCCTACAAAAGCGCTTCCAAGGAAGAGTGCTGGCTAGCAACAGCTTTCAGTGCTGGCACTTTTCCTCTCTGAGCAATTGCTCGACGTTTGCAATTTCTCAGCTTGTGTCTACGATACGGAAAGAGAATGACCGTGATGTTTGGTGGCTAGAGAAGCGCAAAGCCCCAGTGTTGCTGCACCTGTGAAAGCGCTTCCAAGGAAGGGTGCTGGCTAGCAACAGCTTTCAGTGCTGGCACTTTTCATCTCTGAGCAATTGCTCGACGTTTGCAATTTCTCACCTGAGCTCTCTTTAGAGTGCGCGAGAGGATGAGCAGAAGATTAGGTGGCTAGAGAAGCCCAGAGCCCCAGTGTTCTTAGGTCTACAAAAGCGCTTCCAAGGAAGGGTGCTGGCTAGCAAGAGCTTTCAGTGCTGGCACTTTTCATCTCTGAGCAATTGCTCGACGTTTGCAATTTCTCAGCTCGTGTCTACGAGACGGAAAGAGAAGGACCGTGACGTTTGGTGCGTATAGAAGCGCAAAGCCCCAGTGTTGCTGCGCCTGTGAAAGCGCTTCCAAGGAAGGGTGCTGGCTAGCAAGAGCTTTCAGTGCTGGCACTTTTCATCTCTGAGCAATTGCTCGACGTTTGCAATTTCTCACCTGAGCTCTCTTTAGAGTGCGCGAGAGGATGAGCAGAAGATTAGGTGGCTAGAGAAGCCCAGAGCCCCAGTGTGCTTAGGCCTACAAAAGCGCTTCCAAGGAAGAGTGCTGGCTAGCAACAGCTTTCAGTGCTGGCACTTTTCATCTCTGAGCAATTGCTCGACGTTTGCAATTTCTCAGCTCGTGTCTACGAGACGGAAAGAGAAGGACCGTGATGTTTGGTGCGTATAGAAGCGCAAAGCCCCAGTGTTGCTGCGCCTGTGAAAGCGCTTCCAAGGAAGGGTGCTGGCTAGCAAGAGCTTTCAGTGCTGGCACTTTTCATCTCTGAGCAATTGCTCGACGTTTGCAATTTCTCACCTGAGCTCTCTTTAGAGTGCGCGAGAGGATGAGCAGAAGATGAGGTGGCTAGAGAAGCCCAGAGCCCCAGTGTACTTAGGCCTACAAAAGCGCTTCCAAGGAAGGGGGCTGGCTAGCAACAGCTTTCAGTGCTGGCACTTTTCATCTCTGAGCAATTGCTCGACGTTTGCAATTTCTCAGCTCGTGTCTACGAGACGGAAAGAGAAGGACCGTGACGTTTGGTGCGTATAGAAGCGCAAAGCCCCAGTGTTCCTGCGCCTGTGAAAGCGCTTCCAAGGAAGGGTGCTGGCTAGCAAGAGCTTTCAGTGCTGGCACTTTTCATCTCTGAGCAATTGCTCGACGTTTGCAATTTCTCACCTGAGCTCTCTTTAGAGTGCGCGAGAGGATGAGCAGAAGATGAGGTGGCTAGAGAAGCCCAGAGCCCCAGTGTGCTTAGGCCTACAAAAGCGCTTCCAAGGAAGGGGGCTGGCTAGCAAGAGCTTTCAGTGCTGGCACTTTTCATCTCTGAGCAATTGCTCGACGTTTGCAATTTCTCAGCTCGTGTCTACGAGACGGAAAGAGAAGGACCGTGTCGTTTGGTGGGTAGAGAAGCGCAAAGCCCCAGTGTTGCTGCGCCTGTGAAAGCGCTTCCAAGGAAGGGTGCTGGCTAGCAACAGCTTTCAGTGCTGGCACTTTTCATCTCTGAGCAATTGCTCGACGTTTGCAATTTCTCACCTGAGCTCTCTTTAGAGTGCGCGAGAGGATGAGCAGAAGATTAGGTGGCTAGAGAAGCCCAGAGCCCCAGTGTGCTTAGGCCTACAAAAGCGCTTCCAAGGAAGGGTGCTGGCTAGCAAGAGCTTTCAGTGCTGGCACTTTTCATCTCTGAGCAATTGCTCGACGTTTGCAATTTCTCAGCTCGTGTCTACGAGACGGAAAGAGAAGGACCGTGACGTTTGGTGCGTATAGAAGCGCAAAGCCCCAGTGTTGCTGCGCCTGTGAAAGCGCTTCCAAGGAAGGGTGCTGGCTAGCAAGAGCTTTCAGTGCTGGCACTTTTCATCTCTGAGCAATTGCTCGATGTTTGCAATTTCTCACCTGAGCTCTCTTTAGAGTGCGCGAGAGGATGAGCAGAAGATTAGGTGTCTAAAGAAGCCCAGAGCCCCAGTGTTCTTAGGCCTACAAAAGCGCTTCCAAGGAAGGGTGCTGGCTAGCAAGAGCTTTCAGTGCTGGCACTTTTCATCTCTGAGCAATTGCTCGACGTTTGCAATTTCTCAACTCGTGTCTACGAGACGGAAAGAGAAGGACCGTGACGTTTGGTGGCTAGAAAAGCGCAAAGCCCCAGTGTTGCTGCGCCTGTGAAAGCGCTTCCAAGGAAGGGTGCTGGCTAGCAAGAGCTTTCAGTGCTGGCACTTTTCATCTCTGAGCAATTGCTCGACGTTTGCAATTTCTCACCTGAACTCTCTTTAGAGTGCGCGAGAGGATGAGCAGAAGATTAGGTGGCTAGAGAAGCCCAGAGCCCCAGTGTGCTTAGGCCTACAAAAGCGCTTCCAAGGAAGAGGGCTGGCTAGCAAGAGCTTTCAGTGCTGGCACTTTTCATCTCTGAGCAATTGCTCGACGTTTGCAATTTCTCAGCTCGTGTCTACGAGACGGAAAGAGAAGGACCGTGACGTTTGGTGCGTGTAGAAGCGCAAAGCCCCAGTGTTGCTGCGCCTGTGAAAGCGCTTCCAAGGAAGGGTGCTGGCTAGCAAGAGCTTTCAGTGCTGGCACTTTTCATCTCTGAGCAATTGCTCGACGTTTGCAATTTCTCAGCTCGTGTCTACGAGACGGAAAGAGAAGGACCGTGATGTCTGGTGGCTAGAGAAGCACAAAGCCCCAGTGTTCTTAGGTCTACAAAAGCGCTTCCAAGGAAGGGTGCTGGCTAGCAAGAGCTTTCAGTGCTGGCACTTTTCATCTCTGAGCAATTGCTCGACGTTTGCAATTTCTCAGCTCGTGTCTACGAGACGGAAAGAGAAGGACCGTGACGTTTGGTGCGTATAGAAGCGCAAAGCCCCAGTGTTGCTGCGCCTGTGAAAGCGCTTCCAAGGAAGGGTGCTGGCTAGCAAGAGCTTTCAGTGCTGGCACTTTTCATCTCTGAGCAATTGCTCGACGTTTGCAATTTCTCAGCTCGTGTCTACGAGACGGAAAGAGAATGACCGTGTCGTTTGGTGGGTAGAGAAGCGCAAAGCCCCAGTGTTGCTGCG
This sequence comes from Sarcoramphus papa, assembly GCA_037962945.1. NCBI lineage: Eukaryota > Metazoa > Chordata > Aves > Accipitriformes > Cathartidae > Sarcoramphus > Sarcoramphus papa. The sequence continues at coordinate 15,914,363 of CM075595.1, read as the reverse complement.
CCTGTGAAAGCGCTTCCAAGGAAGGGTGCTGGCTAGCAACAGCTTTCAGTGCTGGCACTTTTCATCTCTGAGCAATTGCTCGACGTTTGCAATTTCTCACCTGAGCTCTCTTTAGAGTGCGCGAGAGGATGAGCAGAAGATTAGGTGGCTAGAGAAGCCCAGAGCCCCAGTGTTCTTAGGCCTACAAAAGCGCTTCCAAGGAAGAGTGCTGGCTAGCAACAGCTTTCAGTGCTGGCACTTTTCATCTCTGAGCAATTGCTGGACGTTTGCAATTTCTCAGCTCGTGTCTACGAGACGGAAAGAGAAGGACCGTGACGTTTGGTGCGTATAGAAGCGCAAAGCCCCAGTGTTGCTGCGCCTGTGAAAGCGCTTCCAAGGAAGGGTGCTGGCTAGCAAGAGCTTTCAGTGCTGGCACTTTTCATCTCTGAGCAATTGCTCGATGTTTGCAATTTCTCACCTGAGCTCTCTTTAGAGTGCGCGAGAGGATGAGCAGAAGATGAGGTGGCTAAAGAAGCCCAGAGCCCCAGTGTTCTTAGGCCTACAAAAGCGCTTCCAAGGAAGGGGGCTGGCTAGCAAGAGCTTTCAGTGCTGGCACTTTTCATCTCTGAGCAATTGCTCGACGTTTGCAATTTCTCAACTCGTGTCTACGAGACGGAAAGAGAATGACTGTGAAGTTTGGTGGCTAGAAAAGCGCAAAGCCCCAGTGTTGCTGCGCCTGTGAAAGCGCTTCCAAGGAAGGGTGCTGGCTAGCAACAGCTTTCAGTGCTGGCACTTTTCATCTCTGAGCAATTGCTCGACGTTTGCAATTTCTCACCTGAGCTCTCTTTAGAGTGCGCGAGAGGATGAGCAGAAGATTAGGTGGCTAGAGAAGCCCAGAGCCCCAGTGTGCTTAGGCCTACAAAAGCGCTTCCAAGGAAGAGTGCTGGCTAGCAAGAGCTTTCAGTGCTGGCACTTTTCATCTCTGAGCAATTGCTCGACGTTTGCAATTTCTCAGCTCGTGTCTACGAGACGGAAAGAGAAGGACCGTGACGTTTGGTGCGTATAGAAGCGCAAAGCCCCAGTGTTGCTGCGCCTGTGAAAGCGCTTCCAAGGAAGGGTGCTGGCTAGCAAGAGCTTTCAGTGCTGGCACTTTTCATCTCTGAGCAATTGCTCGACGTTTGCAATTTCTCAGCTCGTGTCTACGAGACGGAAAGAGAAGGACCGTGATGTCTGGTGGCTAGAGAAGCACAAAGCCCCAGTGTTCTTAGGCCTACAAAAGCGCTTCCAAGGAAGGGTGCTGGCTAGCAAGAGCTTTCAGTGCTGGCACTTTTCATCTCTGAGCAATTGCTCGACGTTTGCAATTTCTCAGCTCGTGTCTACGAGACGGAAAGAGAAGGACCGTGACGTTTGGTGCGTATAGAAGCGCAAAGCCCCAGTGTTGCTGCGCCTGTGAAAGCGCTTCCAAGGAAGGGTGCTGGCTAGCAAGAGCTTTCAGTGCTGGCACTTTTCATCTCTGAGCAATTGCTCGACGTTTGCAATTTCTCAGCTCGTGTCTACGAGACGGAAAGAGAATGACCGTGTCGTTTGGTGGGTAGAGAAGCGCAAAGCCCCAGTGTTGCTGCGCCTGTGAAAGCGCTTCCAAGGAAGGGTGCTGGCTAGCAAGAGCTTTCAGTGCTGGCACTTTTCATCTCTGAGCAATTGCTCGACGTTTGCAATTTCTCACCTGAGCTCTCTTTAGAGTGCGCGAGAGGATGAGCAGAAGATTAGGTGGCTAGAGAAGCCCAGAGCCCCAGTGTTCTTAGGCCTACAAAAGCGCTTCCAAGGAAGAGTGCTGGCTAGCAACAGCTTTCAGTGCTGGCACTTTTCATCTCTGAGCAATTGCTGGACGTTTGCAATTTCTCAGCTCGTGTCTACGAGACGGAAAGAGAAGGACCGTGACGTTTGGTGCGTATAGAAGCGCAAAGCCCCAGTGTTGCTGCGCCTGTGAAAGCGCTTCCAAGGAAGGGTGCTGGCTAGCAAGAGCTTTCAGTGCTGGCACTTTTCATCTCTGAGCAATTGCTGGACGTTTGCAATTTCTCACCTGAGCTCTCTTTAGAGTGCGCGAGAGGATGAGCAGAAGATGAGGTGGCTAGAGAAGCCCAGAGCCCCAGTGTTCTTAGGCCTACAAAAGCGCTTCCAAGGAAGGGTGCTGGCTAGCAACAGCTTTCAGTGCTGGCACTTTTCATCTCTGAGCAATTGCTCGATGTTTGCAATTTCTCAGCTCGTGTCTACGAGACGGAAAGAGAAGGACCGTGACGTTTGGTGCGTATAGAAGCGCAAAGCCCCAGTGTTCCTGCGCCTGTGAAAGCGCTTCCAAGGAAGGGTGCTGGCTAGCAAGAGCTTTCAGTGCTGGCACTTTTCATCTCTGAGCAATTGCTCGACGTTTGCAATTTCTCACCTGAGCTCTCTTTAGAGTGCGCGAGAGGATGAGCAGAAGATTAGGTGGCTAGAGAAGCCCAGAGCCCCAGTGTGCTTAGGCCTACAAAAGCGCTCCCAAGGAAGGGGGCTGGCTAGCAACAGCTTTCAGTGCTGGCACTTTTCATCTCTGAGCAATTGCTGGACGTTTGCAATTTCTCAGCTCGTGTCTACGAGACGGAAAGAGAATGACCGTGACGTTTGGTGCGTATAGAAGCGCAAAGCCCCAGTGTTGCTGCGCCTGTGAAAGCGCTTCCAAGGAAGGGTGCTGGCTAGCAACAGCTTTCAGTGCTGGCACTTTTCATCTCTGAGCAATTGCTCGACGTTTGCAATTTCTCACCTGAGCTCTCTTTAGACTGCGCGAGAGGATGAGCAGAAGATTAGGTGGCTAGAGAAGCCCAGAGCCCCAGTGTGCTTAGGCCTACAAAAGCGCTTCCAAGGAAGGGGGCTGGCTAGCAAGAGCTTTCAGTGCTGGCACTTTTCATCTCTGAGCAATTGCTCGATGTTTGCAATTTCTCAGCTCGTGTCTACGAGACAGAAAGAGAATGACAGTGACGTTTGGTGGCTAGAGAAGCGCAAAGCCCCAGTGTTGCTGCACCTGTGAAAGCGCTTCCAAGGAAGGGTGCTGGCTAGCAAGAGCTTTCAGTGCTGGCACTTTTCATCTCTGAGCAATTGCTCGACGTTTGCAATTTCTCACCTGAGCTCTCTTTAGAGTGCGCGAGAGGATGAGCAGAAGATGAGGTGGCTAGAGAAGCCCAGAGCCCCAGTGTGCTTAGGCCTACAAAAGCGCTTCCAAGGAAGGGTGCTGGCTAGCAAGAGCTTTCAGTGCTGGCACTTTTCCTCTCTGAGCAATTGCTCGACGTTTGCAATTTCTCACCTGAGCTCTCTTTAGAGTGCGCGAGAGGATGAGCAGAAGATGAGGTGGCTAGAGAAGCCCAGAGCCCCAGTGTTCTTAGGCCTACAAAAGCGCTTCCAAGGAAGGGTGCTGGCTAGCAAGAGCTTTCAGTGCTGGCACTTTTCATCTCTGAGCAATTGCTCGACGTTTGCAATTTCTCAGCTCGTGTCTACGAGACGGAAAGAGAAGGACCGTGACGTTTGGTGCGTATAGAAGCGCAAAGCCCCAGTGTTGCTGCGCCTGTGAAAGCGCTTCCAAGGAAGGGTGCTGGCTAGCAAGAGCTTTCAGTGCTGGCACTTTTCATCTCTGAGCAATTGCTCGACGTTTGCAATTTCTCAGCTCGTGTCTACGAGACGGAAAGAGAATGACCGTGTCGTTTGGTGGGTAGAGAAGCGCAAAGCCCCAGTGTTGCTGCGCCTGTGAAAGCGCTTCCAAGGAAGGGTGCTGGCTAGCAAGAGCTTTCAGTGCTGGCACTTTTCATCTCTGAGCAATTGCTCGACGTTTGCAATTTCTCACCTGAGCTCTCTTTAGAGTGCGCGAGAGGATGAGCAGAAGATGAGGTGGCTAGAGAAGCCCAGAGCCCCAGTGTTCTTAGGCCTACAAAAGCGCTTCCAAGGAAGGGTGCTGGCTAGCAAGAGCTTTCAGTGCTGGCACTTTTCATCTCTGAGCAATTGCTCGACGTTTGCAATTTCTCACCTGAGCTCTCTTTAGAGTGCGCGAGAGGATGAGCAGAAGATTAGGTGGCTAGAGAAGCCCAGAGCCCCAGTGTGCTTAGGCCTACAAAAGCGCTTCCAAGGAAGGGGGCTGGCTAGCAACAGCTTTCAGTGCTGGCACTTTTCATCTCTGAGCAATTGCTGGACGTTTGCAATTTCTCAGCTCGTGTCTACGAGACGGAAAGAGAAGGACCGTGACGTTTGGTGCGTATAGAAGCGCAAAGCCCCAGTGTTGCTGCGCCTGTGAAAGCGCTTCCAAGGAAGGGTGCTGGCTAGCAAGAGCTTTCAGTGCTGGCACTTTTCATCTCTGAGCAATTGCTCGACGTTTGCAATTTCTCACCTGAGCTCTCTTTAGAGTGCGCGAGAGGATGAGCAGAAGATTAGGTGGCTAGAGAAGCCCAGAGCCCCAGTGTGCTTAGGCCTACAAAAGCGCTTCCAAGGAAGGGGGCTGGCTAGCAACAGCTTTCAGTGCTGGCACTTTTCATCTCTGAGCAATTGCTCGATGTTTGCAATTTCTCAGCTCGTGTCTACGAGACAGAAAGAGAATGACAGTGACGTTTGGTGGCTAGAGAAGCGCAAAGCCCCAGTGTTGCTGCACCTGTGAAAGCGCTTCCAAGGAAGGGTGCTGGCTAGCAAGAGCTTTCAGTGCTGGCACTTTTCATCTCTGAGCAATTGCTCGACGTTTGCAATTTCTCAGCTCGTGTCTACGAGACGGAAAGAGAAGGACCGTGACGTTTGGTGCGTATAGAAGCGCAAAGCCCCAGTGTTGCTGCGCCTGTGAAAGCGCTTCCAAGGAAGGGTGCTGGCTAGCAAGAGCTTTCAGTGCTGGCACTTTTCATCTCTGAGCAATTGCTCGACGTTTGCAATTTCTCACCTGAGCTCTCTTTAGAGTGCGCGAGAGGATGAGCAGAAGATTAGGTGGCTAGAGAAGCCCAGAGCCCCAGTGTGCTTAGGCCTACAAAAGCGCTTCCAAGGAAGGGGGCTGGCTAGCAAGAGCTTTCAGTGCTGGCACTTTTCATCTCTGAGCAATTGCTCGACGTTTGCAATTTCTCAGCTCGTGTCTACGAGACGGAAAGAGAAGGACCGTGATGTTTGGTGCGTATAGAAGCGCAAAGCCCCAGTGTTGCTGCGCCTGTGAAAGCGCTTCCAAGGAAGGGTGCTGGCTAGCAAGAGCTTTCAGTGCTGGCACTTTTCATCTCTGAGCAATTGCTCGACGTTTGCAATTTCTCAGCTCGTGTCTACGAGACGGAAAGAGAAGGACCGTGACGTTTGGTGCGTATAGAAGCGCAAAGCCCCAGTGTTGCTGCGCCTGTGAAAGCGCTTCCAAGGAAGGGTGCTGGCTAGCAAGAGCTTTCAGTGCTGGCACTTTTCATCTCTGAGCAATTGCTCGACGTTTGCAATTTCTCACCTGAGCTCTCTTTAGAGTGCGCGAGAGGATGAGCAGAAGATGAGGTGGCTAGAGAAGCCCAGAGCCCCAGTGTTCTTAGGCCTACAAAAGCGCTTCCAAGGAAGGGTGCTGGCTAGCAACAGCTTTCAGTGCTGGCACTTTTCATCTCTGAGCAATTGCTCGACGTTTGCAATTTCTCAGCTCGTGTCTACGAGACGGAAAGAGAAGGACCGTGACGTTTGGTGCGTATAGAAGCGCAAAGCCCCAGTGTTGCTGCGCCTGTGAAAGCGCTTCCAAGGAAGGGTGCTGGCTAGCAAGAGCTTTCAGTGCTGGCACTTTTCATCTCTGAGCAATTGCTCGACGTTTGCAATTTCTCACCTGAGCTCTCTTTAGAGTGCGCGAGAGGATGAGCAGAAGATTAGGTGGCTAGAGAAGCCCAGAGCCCCAGTGTGCTTAGGCCTACAAAAGCGCTTCCAAGGAAGGGTGCTGGCTAGCAACAGCTTTCAGTGCTGGCACTTTTCATCTCTGAGCAATTGCTCGACGTTTGCAATTTCTCAGCTCGTGTCTACGAGACGGAAAGAGAAGGACCGTGATGTTTGGTGGGTAGAGAAGCGCAAAGCCCCAGTGTTGCTGCACCTGTGAAAGCGCTTCCAAGGAAGGGTGCTGGCTAGCAAGAGCTTTCAGTGCTGGCACTTTTCATCTCTGAGCAATTGCTCGACGTTTGCAATTTCTCACCTGAGCTCTCTTTAGAGTGCGCGAGAGGATGAGCAGAAGATTAGGTGGCTAGAGAAGCCCAGAGCCCCAGTGTGCTTAGGCCTACAAAACCGCTTCCAAGGAAGAGTGCTGGCTAGCAAGAGCTTTCAGTGCTGGCACTTTTCATCTCTGAGCAATTGCTCGACGTTTGCAATTTCTCAGCTCGTGTCTACGAGACGGAAAGAGAATGACCGTGACGATTGGTGCGTATAGAAGCGCAAAGCCCCAGTGTTGCTGCACCTGTGAAAGCGCTTCCAAGGAAGGGTGCTGGCTAGCAAGAGCTTTCAGTGCTGGCACTTTTCATCTCTGAGCAATTGCTCGACGTTTGCAATTTCTCAGCTCGTGTCTACGAGACGGAAAGAGAAGGACCGTGACGATTGGTGGGTAGAGAAGCGCAAAGCCCCAGTGTTCCTGTGCCTGTGAAAGCGCTTCCAAGGAAGGGTGCTGGCTAGCAACAGCTTTCAGTGCTGGCACTTTTCATCTCTGAGCAATTGCTCGACGTTTGCAATTTCTCACCTGAGCTCTCTTTAGAGTGCGCGAGAGGATGAGCAGAAGATTAGGTGGCTAGAGAAGCCCAGAGCCCCAGTGTGCTTAGGCCTACAAAAGCGCTTCCAAGGAAGAGTGCTGGCTAGCAACAGCTTTCAGTGCTGGCACTTTTCCTCTCTGAGCAATTGCTCGACGTTTGCAATTTCTCAGCTCGTGTCTACGATACGGAAAGAGAATGACCGTGATGTTTGGTGGCTAGAGAAGCGCAAAGCCCCAGTGTTGCTGCACCTGTGAAAGCGCTTCCAAGGAAGGGTGCTGGCTAGCAACAGCTTTCAGTGCTGGCACTTTTCATCTCTGAGCAATTGCTGGACGTTTGCAATTTCTCACCTGAGCTCTCTTTAGAGTGCGCGAGAGGATGAGCAGAAGATTAGGTGGCTAGAGAAGCCCAGAGCCCCAGTGTTCTTAGGCCTACAAAACCGCTTCCAAGGAAGGGTGCTGGCTAGCAACAGCTTTCAGTGCTGGCACTTTTCATCTCTGAGCAATTGCTCGACGTTTGCAATTTCTCAGCTCGTGTCTACGAGACGGAAAGAGAAGGACCGTGACGTTTGGTGCGTATAGAAGCGCAAAGCCCCAGTGTTGCTGCGCCTGTGAAAGCGCTTCCAAGGAAGGGTGCTGGCTAGCAAGAGCTTTCAGTGCTGGCACTTTTCATCTCTGAGCAATTGCTCGACGTTTGCAATTTCTCACCTGAGCTCTCTTTAGAGTGCGCGAGAGGATGAGCAGAAGATTAGGTGGCTAGAGAAGCCCAGAGCCCCAGTGTTCTTAGGCCTACAAAAGCGCTTCCAAGGAAGAGTGCTGGCTAGCAACAGCTTTCAGTGCTGGCACTTTTCATCTCTGAGCAATTGCTCGATGTTTGCAATTTCTCAGCTCGTGTCTACGAGACGGAAAGAGAAGGACCGTGATGTTTGGTGCGTATAGAAGCGCAAAGCCCCAGTGTTGCTGCGCCTGGGAAAGCGCTTCCAAGGAAGGGTGCTGGCTAGCAAGAGCTTTCAGTGCTGGCACTTTTCATCTCTGAGCAATTGCTCGACGTTTGCAATTTCTCACCTGAGCTCTCTTTAGAGTGCGCGAGAGGATGAGCAGAAGATTAGGTGGCTAGAGAAGCCCAGAGCCCCAGTGTTCTTAGGCCTACAAAAGCGCTTCCAAGGAAGGGTGCTGGCTAGCAACAGCTTTCAGTGCTGGCACTTTTCATCTCTGAGCAATTGCTCGACGTTTGCAATTTCTCAGCTCGTGTCTACGAGACGGAAAGAGAAGGACCGTGACGTTTGGTGCGTATAGAAGCGCAAAGCCCCAGTGTTGCTGCGCCTGTGAAAGCGCTTCCAAGGAAGGGTGCTGGCTAGCAAGAGCTTTCAGTGCTGGCACTTTTCATCTCTGAGCAATTGCTCGACGTTTGCAATTTCTCACCTGAGCTCTCTTTAGACTGCGCGAGAGGATGAGCAGAAGATTAGGTGGCTAGAGAAGCCCAGAGCCCCAGTGTGCTTAGGCCTACAAAAGCGCTTCCAAGGAAGGGGGCTGGCTAGCAACAGCTTTCAGTGCTGGCACTTTTCATCTCTGAGCAATTGCTCGACGTTTGCAATTTCTCAGCTCGTGTCTACGAGACGGAAAGAGAAGGACCGTGACGATTGGTGCGTATAGAAGCGCAAAGCCCCAGTGTTGCTGCGCCTGTGAAAGCGCTTCCAAGGAAGGGTGCTGGCTAGCAAGAGCTTTCAGTGCTGGCACTTTTCATCTCTGAGCAATTGCTCGACGTTTGCAATTTCTCACCTGAGCTCTCTTTAGAGTGCGCGAGAGGATGAGCAGAAGATTAGGTGGCTAGAGAAGCCCAGAGCCCCAGTGTGCTTAGGCCTACAAAAGCGCTTCCAAGGAAGAGTGCTGGCTAGCAAGAGCTTTCAGTGCTGGCACTTTTCATCTCTGAGCAATTGCTCGACGTTTGCAATTTCTCAGCTCGTGTCTACGAGACAGAAAGAGAATGACAGTGACGTTTGGTGGCTAGAGAAGCGCAAAGCCCCAGTGTTGCTGCACCTGTGAAAGCGCTTCCAAGGAAGGGTGCTGGCTAGCAAGAGCTTTCAGTGCTGGCACTTTTCATCTCTGAGCAATTGCTGGACGTTTGCAATTTCTCAGCTCGTGTCTACGAGACGGAAAGAGAAGGACCGTGACGATTGGTGGGTAGAGAAGCGCAAAGCCCCAGTGTTCCTGCGCCTGTGAAAGCGCTTCCAAGGAAGGGTGCTGGCTAGCAACAGCTTTCAGTGCTGGCACTTTTCATCTCTGAGCAATTGCTCGACGTTTGCAATTTCTCACCTGAGCTCTCTTTAGAGTGCGCGAGAGGATGAGCAGAAGATTAGGTGGCTAGAGAAGCCCAGAGCCCCAGTGTGCTTAGGCCTACAAAAGCGCTTCCAAGGAAGAGTGCTGGCTAGCAAGAGCTTTCAGTGCTGGCACTTTTCATCTCTGAGCAATTGCTCGACGTTTGCAATTTCTCAGCTCGTGTCTACGATACGGAAAGAGAATGACCGTGATGTTTGGTGGGTAGAGAAGCGCAAAGCCCCAGTGTTGCTGCACCTGTGAAAGCGCTTCCAAGGAAGGGTGCTGGCTAGCAACAGCTTTCAGTGCTGGCACTTTTCATCTCTGAGCAATTGCTGGACGTTTGCAATTTCTCACCTGAGCTCTCTTTAGAGTGCGCGAGAGGATGAGCAGAAGATTAGGTGGCTAGAGAAGCCCAGAGCCCCAGTGTTCTTAGGTCTACAAAAGCGCTTCCAAGGAAGGGTGCTGGCTAGCAAGAGCTTTCAGTGCTGGCACTTTTCATCTCTGAGCAATTGCTCGACGTTTGCAATTTCTCAGCTCGTGTCTACGAGACGGAAAGAGAAGGACCGTGACGTTTGGTGCGTATAGAAGCGCAAAGCCCCAGTGTTGCTGCGCCTGTGAAAGCGCTTCCAAGGAAGGGTGCTGGCTAGCAACAGCTTTCAGTGCTGGCACTTTTCATCTCTGAGCAATTGCTCGACGTTTGCAATTTCTCACCTGAGCTCTCTTTAGAGTGCGCGAGAGGATGAGCAGAAGATTAGGTGGCTAGAGAAGCCCAGAGCCCCAGTGTTCTTAGGCCTACAAAAGCGCTTCCAAGGAAGAGTGCTGGCTAGCAACAGCTTTCAGTGCTGGCACTTTTCATCTCTGAGCAATTGCTGGACGTTTGCAATTTCTCAGCTCGTGTCTACGAGACGGAAAGAGAAGGACCGTGACGTTTGGTGCGTATAGAAGCGCAAAGCCCCAGTGTTGCTGCACCTGTGAAAGCGCTTCCAAGGAAGGGTGCTGGCTAGCAACAGCTTTCAGTGCTGGCACTTTTCATCTCTGAGCAATTGCTGGACGTTTGCAATTTCTCACCTGAGCTCTCTTTAGAGTGCGCGAGAGGATGAGCAGAAGATTAGGTGGCTAGAGAAGCCCAGAGCCCCAGTGTTCTTAGGCCTACAAAAGCGCTTCCAAGGAAGGGTGCTGGCTAGCAAGAGCTTTCAGTGCTGGCACTTTTCATCTCTGAGCAATTGCTCGATGTTTGCAATTTCTCAGCTCGTGTCTACGAGACGGAAAGAGAAGGACCGTGACGTTTGGTGCGTATAGAAGCGCAAAGCCCCAGTGTTGCTGCGCCTGTGAAAGCGCTTCCAAGGAAGGGTGCTGGCTAGCAAGAGCTTTCAGTGCTGGCACTTTTCATCTCTGAGCAATTGCTCGACGTTTGCAATTTCTCACCTGAGCTCTCTTTAGAGTGCGCGAGAGGATGAGCAGAAGATTAGGTGGCTAGAGAAGCCCAGAGCCCCAGTGTGCTTAGGCCTACAAAAGCGCTTCCAAGGAAGGGGGCTGGCTAGCAACAGCTTTCAGTGCTGGCACTTTTCATCTCTGAGCAATTGCTGGACGTTTGCAATTTCTCAGCTCGTGTCTACGAGACGGAAAGAGAAGGACCGTGACGTTTGGTGCGTATAGAAGCGCAAAGCCCCAGTGTTGCTGCGCCTGTGAAAGCGCTTCCAAGGAAGGGTGCTGGCTAGCAACAGCTTTCAGTGCTGGCACTTTTCATCTCTGAGCAATTGCTCGACGTTTGCAATTTCTCACCTGAGCTCTCTTTAGAGTGCGCGAGAGGATGAGCAGAAGATGAGGTGGCTAGAGAAGCCCAGAGCCCCAGTGTGCTTAGGCCTACAAAAGCGCTTCCAAGGAAGGGGGCTGGCTAGCAACAGCTTTCAGTGCTGGCACTTTTCATCTCTGAGCAATTGCTCGATGTTTGCAATTTCTCAGCTCGTGTCTACGAGACGGAAAGAGAAGGACCGTGACGTTTGGTGGCTAGAGAAGCGCAAAGCCCCAGTGTTGCTGCACCTGTGAAAGCGCTTCCAAGGAAGGGTGCTGGCTAGCAACAGCTTTCAGTGCTGGCACTTTTCATCTCTGAGCAATTGCTGGACGTTTGCAATTTCTCACCTGAGCTCTCTTTAGAGTGCGCGAGAGGATGAGCAGAAGATTAGGTGGCTAGAGAAGCCCAGAGCCCCAGTGTTCTTAGGCCTACAAAAGCGCTTCCAAGGAAGGGTGCTGGCTAGCAAGAGCTTTCAGTGCTGGCACTTTTCATCTCTGAGCAATTGCTCGATGTTTGCAATTTCTCAGCTCGTGTCTACGAGACGGAAAGAGAAGGACCGTGACGTTTGGTGCGTATAGAAGCGCAAAGCCCCAGTGTTGCTGCGCCTGTGAAAGCGCTTCCAAGGAAGGGTGCTGGCTAGCAAGAGCTTTCAGTGCTGGCACTTTTCATCTCTGAGCAATTGCTCGACGTTTGCAATTTCTCACCTGAGCTCTCTTTAGAGTGCGCGAGAGGATGAGCAGAAGATTAGGTGGCTAGAGAAGCCCAGAGCCCCAGTGTGCTTAGGCCTACAAAAGCGCTTCCAAGGAAGGGGGCTGGCTAGCAACAGCTTTCAGTGCTGGCACTTTTCATCTCTGAGCAATTGCTGGACGTTTGCAATTTCTCAGCTCGTGTCTACGAGACGGAAAGAGAAGGACCGTGACGTTTGGTGCGTATAGAAGCGCAAAGCCCCAGTGTTGCTGCGCCTGTGAAAGCGCTTCCAAGGAAGGGTGCTGGCTAGCAACAGCTTTCAGTGCTGGCACTTTTCATCTCTGAGCAATTGCTCGACGTTTGCAATTTCTCACCTGAGCTCTCTTTAGAGTGCGCGAGAGGATGAGCAGAAGATGAGGTGGCTAGAGAAGCCCAGAGCCCCAGTGTGCTTAGGCCTACAAAAGCGCTTCCAAGGAAGGGGGCTGGCTAGCAACAGCTTTCAGTGCTGGCACTTTTCATCTCTGAGCAATTGCTCGATGTTTGCAATTTCTCAGCTCGTGTCTACGAGACGGAAAGAGAAGGACCGTGACGTTTGGTGGCTAGAGAAGCGCAAAGCCCCAGTGTTGCTGCACCTGTGAAAGCGCTTCCAAGGAAGGGTGCTGGCTAGCAAGAGCTTTCAGTGCTGGCACTTTTCATCTCTGAGCAATTGCTCGACGTTTGCAATTTCTCACCTGAGCTCTCTTTAGAGTGCGCGAGAGGATGAGCAGAAGATTAGGTGGCTAGAGAAGCCCAGAGCCCCAGTGTGCTTAGGCCTACAAAAGCGCTTCCAAGGAAGGGGGCTGGCTAGCAACAGCTTTCAGTGCTGGCACTTTTCATCTCTGAGCAATTGCTCGACGTTTGCAATTTCTCAGCTCGTGTCTACGAGACGGAAAGAGAAGGACCGTGACGATTGGTGCGTATAGAAGCGCAAAGCCCCAGTGTTGCTGCGCCTGTGAAAGCGCTTCCAAGGAAGGGTGCTGGCTAGCAAGAGCTTTCAGTGCTGGCACTTTTCATCTCTGAGCAATTGCTCGACGTTTGCAATTTCTCACCTGAGCTCTCTTTAGAGTGCGCGAGAGGATGAGCAGAAGATTAGGTGGCTAGAGAAGCCCAGAGCCCCAGTGTGCTTAGGCCTACAAAAGCGCTTCCAAGGAAGAGTGCTGGCTAGCAAGAGCTTTCAGTGCTGGCACTTTTCATCTCTGAGCAATTGCTCGACGTTTGCAATTTCTCAGCTCGTGTCTACGAGACAGAAAGAGAATGACAGTGACGTTTGGTGGCTAGAGAAGCGCAAAGCCCCAGTGTTGCTGCACCTGTGAAAGCGCTTCCAAGGAAGGGTGCTGGCTAGCAAGAGCTTTCAGTGCTGGCACTTTTCATCTCTGAGCAATTGCTCGACGTTTGCAATTTCTCAGCTCGTGTCTACGAGACGGAAAGAGAAGGACCGTGACGATTGGTGGGTAGAGAAGCGCAAAGCCCCAGTGTTGCTGCACCTGTGAAAGCGCTTCCAAGGAAGGGTGCTGGCTAGCAACAGCTTTCAGTGCTGGCACTTTTCATCTCTGAGCAATTGCTGGACGTTTGCAATTTCTCACCTGAGCTCTCTTTAGAGTGCGCGAGAGGATGAGCAGAAGATTAGGTGGCTAGAGAAGCCCAGAGCCCCAGTGTGCTTAGGCCTACAAAAGCGCTTCCAAGGAAGAGTGCTGGCTAGCAACAGCTTTCAGTGCTGGCACTTTTCCTCTCTGAGCAATTGCTCGACGTTTGCAATTTCTCAGCTCGTGTCTACGATACGGAAAGAGAATGACCGTGATGTTTGGTGGCTAGAGAAGCGCAAAGCCCCAGTGTTGCTGCGCCTGTGAAAGCGCTTCCAAGGAAGGGTGCTGGCTAGCAACAGCTTTCAGTGCTGGCACTTTTCATCTCTGAGCAATTGCTCGACGTTTGCAATTTCTCACCTGAGCTCTCTTTAGAGTGCGCGAGAGGATGAGCAGAAGATTAGGTGGCTAGAGAAGCCCAGAGCCCCAGTGTTCTTAGGTCTACAAAAGCGCTTCCAAGGAAGGGTGCTGGCTAGCAAGAGCTTTCAGTGCTGGCACTTTTCATCTCTGAGCAATTGCTGGACGTTTGCAATTTCTCAGCTCGTGTCTACGAGACGGAAAGAGAAGGACCGTGACGTTTGGTGCGTATAGAAGCGCAAAGCCCCAGTGTTGCTGCGCCTCTGAAAGCGCTTCCAAGGAAGGGTGCTGGCTAGCAAGAGCTTTCAGTGCTGGCACTTTTCATCTCTGAGCAATTGCTCGACGTTTGCAATTTCTCACCTGAGCTCTCTTTAGAGTGCGCGAGAGGATGAGCAGAAGATTAGGTGGCTAGAGAAGCCCAGAGCCCCAGTGTTCTTAGGCCTACAAAAGCGCTTCCAAGGAAGAGTGCTGGCTAGCAACAGCTTTCAGTGCTGGCACTTTTCATCTCTGAGCAATTGCTGGACGTTTGCAATTTCTCAGCTCGTGTCTACGAGACGGAAAGAGAAGGACCGTGACGTTTGGTGCGTATAGAAGCGCAAAGCCCCAGTGTTGCTGCGCCTGTGAAAGCGCTTCCAAGGAAGGGTGCTGGCTAGCAACAGCTTTCAGTGCTGGCACTTTTCATCTCTGAGCAATTGCTCGACGTTTGCAATTTCTCACCTGAGCTCTCTTTAGAGTGCGCGAGAGGATGAGCAGAAGATTAGGTGGCTAGAGAAGCCCAGAGCCCCAGTGTTCTTAGGCCTACAAAAGCGCTTCCAAGGAAGAGTGCTGGCTAGCAAGAGCTTTCAGTGCTGGCACTTTTCATCTCTGAGCAATTGCTCGATGTTTGCAATTTCTCAGCTCGTGTCTACGAGACGGAAAGAGAAGGACCGTGACGTTTGGTGCGTATAGAAGCGCAAAGCCCCAGTGTTCCTGCGCCTGTGAAAGCGCTTCCAAGGAAGGGTGCTGGCTAGCAAGAGCTTTCAGTGCTGGCACTTTTCATCTCTGAGCAATTGCTCGACGTTTGCAATTTCTCACCTGAGCTCTCTTTAGAGTGCGCGAGAGGATGAGCAGAAGATTAGGTGGCTAGAGAAGCCCAGAGCCCCAGTGTGCTTAGGCCTACAAAAGCGCTTCCAAGGAAGGGGGCTGGCTAGCAACAGCTTTCAGTGCTGGCACTTTTCATCTCTGAGCAATTGCTGGACGTTTGCAATTTCTCAGCTCGTGTCTACGAGACGGAAAGAGAAGGACCGTGACGTTTGGTGCGTATAGAAGCGCAAAGCCCCAGTGTTGCTGCGCCTGTGAAAGCGCTTCCAAGGAAGGGTGCTGGCTAGCAAGAGCTTTCAGTGCTGGCACTTTTCATCTCTGAGCAATTGCTCGACGTTTGCAATTTCTCACCTGAGCTCTCTTTAGAGTGCGCGAGAGGATGAGCAGAAGATTAGGTGGCTAGAGAAGCCCAGAGCCCCAGTGTTCTTAGGCCTACAAAAGCGCTTCCAAGGAAGAGTGCTGGCTAGCAACAGCTTTCAGTGCTGGCACTTTTCATCTCTGAGCAATTGCTGGACGTTTGCAATTTCTCAGCTCGTGTCTACGAGACGGAAAGAGAATGACTGTGACGTTTGGTGCGTATAGAAGCGCAAAGCCCCAGTGTTGCTGCGCCTGTGAAAGCGCTTCCAAGGAAGGGTGCTGGCTAGCAAGAGCTTTCAGTGCTGGCACTTTTCATCTCTGAGCAATTGCTCGACGTTTGCAATTTCTCACCTGAGCTCTCTTTAGAGTGCGCGAGAGGATGAGCAGAAGATTAGGTGGCTAGAGAAGCCCAGAGCCCCAGTGTGCTTAGGCCTACAAAAGCGCTTCCAAGGAAGGGGGCTGGCTAGCAACAGCTTTCAGTGCTGGCACTTTTCATCTCTGAGCAATTGCTGGACGTTTGCAATTTCTCAGCTCGTGTCTACGAGACGGAAAGAGAAGGACCGTGACGTTTGGTGCGTATAGAAGCGCAAAGCCCCAGTGTTGCTGCGCCTGTGAAAGCGCTTCCAAGGAAGGGTGCTGGCTAGCAAGAGCTTTCAGTGCTGGCACTTTTCATCTCTGAGCAATTGCTCGACGTTTGCAATTTCTCACCTGAGCTCTCTTTAGAGTGCGCGAGAGGATGAGCAGAAGAGTAGGTGGCTAGAGAAGCCCAGAGCCCCAGTGTGCTTAGGCCTACAAAAGCGCTTCCAAGGAAGGGGGCTGGCTAGCAACAGCTTTCAGTGCTGGCACTTTTCATCTCTGAGCAATTGCTCGATGTTTGCAATTTCTCAGCTCGTGTCTACGAGACGGAAAGAGAAGGACCGTGACGTTTGGTGGCTAGAGAAGCGCAAAGCCCCAGTGTTGCTGCACCTGTGAAAGCGCTTCCAAGGAAGGGTGCTGGCTAGCAAGAGCTTTCAGTGCTGGCACTTTTCATCTCTGAGCAATTGCTCGACGTTTGCAATTTCTCACCTGAGCTCTCTTTAGAGTGCGCGAGAGGATGAGCAGAAGATTAGGTGGCTAGAGAAGCCCAGAGCCCCAGTGTGCTTAGGCCTACAAAAGCGCTTCCAAGGAAGGGGGCTGGCTAGCAACAGCTTTCAGTGCTGGCACTTTTCATCTCTGAGCAATTGCTCGACGTTTGCAATTTCTCAGCTCGTGTCTACGAGACGGAAAGAGAAGGACCGTGACGTTTGGTGCGTATAGAAGCGCAAAGCCCCAGTGTTGCTGCGCCTGTGAAAGCGCTTCCAAGGAAGGGTGCTGGCTAGCAAGAGCTTTCAGTGCTGGCACTTTTCATCTCTGAGCAATTGCTCGACGTTTGCAATTTCTCACCTGAGCTCTCTTTAGAGTGCGCGAGAGGATGAGCAGAAGATTAGGTGGCTAGAGAAGCCCAGAGCCCCAGTGTGCTTAGGCCTACAAAAGCGCTTCCAAGGAAGAGTGCTGGCTAGCAAGAGCTTTCAGTGCTGGCACTTTTCATCTCTGAGCAATTGCTCGACGTTTGCAATTTCTCAGCTCGTGTCTACGAGACAGAAAGAGAATGACAGTGACGTTTGGTGGCTAGAGAAGCGCAAAGCCCCAGTGTTGCTGCACCTGTGAAAGCGCTTCCAAGGAAGGGTGCTGGCTAGCAAGAGCTTTCAGTGCTGGCACTTTTCATCTCTGAGCAATTGCTCGACGTTTGCAATTTCTCAGCTCGTGTCTACGAGACGGAAAGAGAAGGACCGTGACGATTGGTGGGTAGAGAAGCGCAAAGCCCCAGTGTTCCTGCGCCTGTGAAAGCGCTTCCAAGGAAGGGTGCTGGCTAGCAACAGCTTTCAGTGCTGGCACTTTTCATCTCTGAGCAATTGCTCGACGTTTGCAATTTCTCACCTGAGCTCTCTTTAGAGTGCGCGAGAGGATGAGCAGAAGATTAGGTGGCTAGAGAAGCCCAGAGCCCCAGTGTGCTTAGGCCTACAAAAGCGCTTCCAAGGAAGAGTGCTGGCTAGCAACAGCTTTCAGTGCTGGCACTTTTCCTCTCTGAGCAATTGCTCGACGTTTGCAATTTCTCAGCTCGTGTCTACGATACGGAAAGAGAATGACCGTGATGTTTGGTGGCTAGAGAAGCGCAAAGCCCCAGTGTTGCTGCACCTGTGAAAGCGCTTCCAAGGAAGGGTGCTGGCTAGCAACAGCTTTCAGTGCTGGCACTTTTCATCTCTGAGCAATTGCTGGACGTTTGCAATTTCTCACCTGAGCTCTCTTTAGAGTGCGCGAGAGGATGAGCAGAAGATTAGGTGGCTAGAGAAGCCCAGAGCCCCAGTGTTCTTAGGTCTACAAAAGCGCTTCCAAGGAAGGGTGCTGGCTAGCAAGAGCTTTCAGTGCTGGCACTTTTCATCTCTGAGCAATTGCTCGACGTTTGCAATTTCTCAGCTCGTGTCTACGAGACGGAAAGAGAAGGACCGTGACGTTTGGTGCGTATAGAAGCGCAAAGCCCCAGTGTTGCTGCGCCTGTGAAAGCGCTTCCAAGGAAGGGTGCTGGCTAGCAAGAGCTTTCAGTGCTGGCACTTTTCATCTCTGAGCAATTGCTCGACGTTTGCAATTTCTCACCTGAGCTCTCTTTAGAGTGCGCGAGAGGATGAGCAGAAGATTAGGTGGCTAGAGAAGCCCAGAGCCCCAGTGTTCTTAGGCCTACAAAAGCGCTTCCAAGGAAGAGTGCTGGCTAGCAACAGCTTTCAGTGCTGGCACTTTTCATCTCTGAGCAATTGCTGGACGTTTGCAATTTCTCAGCTCGTGTCTACGAGACGGAAAGAGAAGGACCGTGACGTTTGGTGGGTAGAGAAGCGCAAAGCCCCAGTGTTCCTGCGCCTGTGAAAGCGCTTCCAAGGAAGGGTGCTGGCTAGCAAGAGCTTTCAGTGCTGGCACTTTTCATCTCTGAGCAATTGCTCGACGTTTGCAATTTCTCACCTGAGCTCTCTTTAGAGTGCGCGAGAGGATGAGCAGAAGATTAGGTGGCTAGAGAAGCCCAGAGCCCCAGTGTGCTTAGGCCTACAAAAGCGCTTCCAAGGAAGAGTGCTGGCTAGCAAGAGCTTTCAGTGCTGGCACTTTTCATCTCTGAGCAATTGCTCGACGTTTGCAATTTCTGAGCTCGTGTCTACGAGACGGAAAGAGAAGGACCGTGACGTTTGGTGCGTAGAGAAGCGCAAAGCCCCAGTGTTGCTGCGCCTGTGAAAGCGCTTCCAAGGAAGGGTGCTGGCTAGCAAGAGCTTTCAGTGCTGGCACTTTTCATGTCTGAGCAATTGCTCGACGTTTGCAATTTCTCACCTGAGCTCTCTTTAGAGTGCGCGAGAGGATGAGCAGAAGATTAGGTGGCTAGAGAAGCCCAGAGCCCCAGTGTTCTTAGGCCTACAAAAGCGCTTCCAAGGAAGAGTGCTGGCTAGCAACAGCTTTCAGTGCTGGCACTTTTCATCTCTGAGCAATTGCTGGACGTTTGCAATTTCTCAGCTCGTGTCTACGAGACGGAAAGAGAATGACTGTGACGTTTGGTGCGTATAGAAGCGCAAAGCCCCAGTGTTGCTGCGCCTGTGAAAGCGCTTCCAAGGAAGGGTGCTGGCTAGCAACAGCTTTCAGTGCTGGCACTTTTCATCTCTGAGCAATTGCTCGACGTTTGCAATTTCTCACCTGAGCTCTCTTTAGAGTGCGCGAGAGGATGAGCAGAAGATGAGGTGGCTAGAGAAGCCCAGAGCCCCAGTGTGCTTAGGCCTACAAAAGCGCTTCCAAGGAAGGGTGCTGGCTAGCAAGAGCTTTCAGTGCTGGCACTTTTCATCTCTGAGCAATTGCTCGATGTTTGCAATTTCTCAGCTCGTGTCTACAAGACGGAAAGAGAAGGACCGTGACGTTTGGTGCGTATAGAAGCGCAAAGCCCCAGTGTTGCTGCGCCTGTGAAAGCGCTTCCAAGGAAGGGTGCTGGCTAGCAAGAGCTTTCAGTGCTGGCACTTTTCATCTCTGAGCAATTGCTCGACGTTTGCAATTTCTCACCTGAGCTCTCTTTAGAGTGCGCGAGAGGATGAGCAGAAGATTAGGTGGCTAGAGAAGCCCAGAGCCCCAGTGTGCTTAGGCCTACAAAAGCGCTTCCAAGGAAGGGGGCTGGCTAGCAACAGCTTTCAGTGCTGGCACTTTTCATCTCTGAGCAATTGCTCGACGTTTGCAATTTCTCAGCTCGTGTCTACGAGACGGAAAGAGAAGGACCGTGACGTTTGGTGCGTATAGAAGCGCAAAGCCCCAGTGTTGCTGCGCCTGTGAAAGCGCTTCCAAGGAAGGGTGCTGGCTAGCAACAGCTTTCAGTGCTGGCACTTTTCATCTCTGAGCAATTGCTCGACGTTTGCAATTTCTCACCTGAGCTCTCTTTAGAGTGCGCGAGAGGATGAGCAGAAGATTAGGTGGCTAGAGAAGCCCAGAGCCCCAGTGTGCTTAGGCCTACAAAAGCGCTTCCAAGGAAGGGGGCTGGCTAGCAACAGCTTTCAGTGCTGGCACTTTTCCTCTCTGAGCAATTGCTCGATGTTTGCAATTTCTCAGCTCGTGTCTACGAGACAGAAAGAGAATGACAGTGACGTTTGGTGGGTAGAGAAGCGCAAAGCCCCAGTGTTGCTGCACCTGTGAAAGCGCTTCCAAGGAAGGGTGCTGGCTAGCAAGAGCTTTCAGTGCTGGCACTTTTCATCTCTGAGCAATTGCTCGACGTTTGCAATTTCTCAGCTCGTGTCTACGAGACGGAAAGAGAAGGACCGTGACGTTTGGTGGGTAGAGAAGCGCAAAGCCCCAGTGTTCCTGCGCCTGTGAAAGCGCTTCCAAGGAAGGGTGCTGGCTAGCAAGAGCTTTCAGTGCTGGCACTTTTCATCTCTGAGCAATTGCTCGACGTTTGCAATTTCTCACCTGAGCTCTCTTTAGAGTGCGCGAGAGGATGAGCAGAAGATTAGGTGGCTAGAGAAGCCCAGAGCCCCAGTGTTCTTAGGCCTACAAAAGCGCTTCCAAGGAAGAGTGCTGGCTAGCAAGAGCTTTCAGTGCTGGCACTTTTCATCTCTGAGCAATTGCTGGACGTTTGCAATTTCTCAGCTCGTGTCTACGAGACGGAAAGAGAAGGACCGTGATGTTTGGTGGCTAGAGAAGCGCAAAGCCCCAGTGTTGCTGCGCCTGTGAAAGCGCTTCCAAGGAAGGGTGCTGGCTAGCAAGAGCTTTCAGTGCTGGCACTTTTCATCTCTGAGCAATTGCTGGACGTTTGCAATTTCTCACCTGAGCTCTCTTTAGAGTGCGCGAGAGGATGAGCAGAAGATGAGGTGGCTAGAGAAGCCCAGAGCCCCAGTGTTCTTAGGCCTACAAAAGCGCTTCCAAGGAAGGGTGCTGGCTAGCAACAGCTTTCAGTGCTGGCACTTTTCATCTCTGAGCAATTGCTCCACGTTTGCAATTTCTCAGCTCGTGTCTACGAGACGGAAAGAGAAGGACCGTGACGTTTGGTGCGTATAGAAGCGCAAAGCCCCAGTGTTGCTGCGCCTCTGAAAGCGCTTCCAAGGAAGGGTGCTGGCTAGCAAGAGCTTTCAGTGCTGGCACTTTTCATCTCGGAGCAATTGCTCGACGTTTGCAATTTCTCACCTGAGCTCTCTTTAGAGTGCGCGAGAGGATGAGCAGAAGATTAGGTGGCTAGAGAAGCCCAGAGCCCCAGTGTGCTTAGGCCTACAAAAGCGCTTCCAAGGAAGAGTGCTGGCTAGCAAGAGCTTTCAGTGCTGGCACTTTTCCTCTCTGAGCAATTGCTCGACGTTTGCAATTTCTCAGCTCGTGTCTACGAGACGGAAAGAGAAGGACCGTGACGTTTGGTGCGTATAGAAGCGCAAAGCCCCAGTGTTGCTGCGCCTGTGAAAGCGCTTCCAAGGAAGGGTGCTGGCTAGCAAGAGCTTTCAGTGCTGGCACTTTTCATCTCTGAGCAATTGCTCGACGTTTGCAATTTCTCACCTGAGCTCTCTTTAGAGTGCGCGAGAGGATGAGCAGAAGATTAGGTGGCTAGAGAAGCCCAGAGCCCCAGTGTGCTTAGGCCTACAAAAGCGCTTCCAAGGAAGAGTGCTGGCTAGCAAGAGCTTTCAGTGCTGGCACTTTTCATCTCTGAGCAATTGCTGGACGTTTGCAATTTCTCAGCTCGTGTCTACGAGACGGAAAGAGAAGGACCGTGATGTTTGGTGGCTAGAGAAGCGCAAAGCCCCAGTGTTGCTGCGCCTGTGAAAGCGCTTCCAAGGAAGGGTGCTGGCTAGCAAGAGCTTTCAGTGCTGGCACTTTTCATCTCTGAGCAATTGCTGGACGTTTGCAATTTCTCACCTGAGCTCTCTTTAGAGTGCGCGAGAGGATGAGCAGAAGATGAGGTGGCTAGAGAAGCCCAGAGCCCCAGTGTTCTTAGGCCTACAAAAGCGCTTCCAAGGAAGGGTGCTGGCTAGCAACAGCTTTCAGTGCTGGCACTTTTCATCTCTGAGCAATTGCTCCACGTTTGCAATTTCTCAGCTCGTGTCTACGAGACGGAAAGAGAAGGACCGTGACGTTTGGTGCGTATAGAAGCGCAAAGCCCCAGTGTTGCTGCGCCTCTGAAAGCGCTTCCAAGGAAGGGTGCTGGCTAGCAAGAGCTTTCAGTGCTGGCACTTTTCATCTCGGAGCAATTGCTCGACGTTTGCAATTTCTCACCTGAGCTCTCTTTAGAGTGCGCGAGAGGATGAGCAGAAGATTAGGTGGCTAGAGAAGCCCAGAGCCCCAGTGTGCTTAGGCCTACAAAAGCGCTTCCAAGGAAGAGTGCTGGCTAGCAAGAGCTTTCAGTGCTGGCACTTTTCATCTCTGAGCAATTGCTCGACGTTTGCAATTTCTCAGCTCGTGTCTACGAGACGGAAAGAGAAGGACCGTGACGTTTGGTGCGTATAGAAGCGCAAAGCCCCAGTGTTGCTGCGCCTGTGAAAGCGCTTCCAAGGAAGGGTGCTGGCTAGCAAGAGCTTTCAGTGCTGGCACTTTTCATCTCTGAGCAATTGCTCGACGTTTGCAATTTCTCACCTGAGCTCTCTTTAGAGTGCGCGAGAGGCTGAGCAGAAGATGAGGTGGCTAGAGAAGCCCAGAGCCCCAGTGTGCTTAGGCCTACAAAAGCGCTTCCAAGGAAGGGGGCTGGCTAGCAACAGCTTTCAGTGCTGGCACTTTTCATCTCTGAGCAATTGCTGGACGTTTGCAATTTCTCAGCTCGTGTCTACGAGACGGAAAGAGAATGACTGTGACGTTTGGTGCGTATAGAAGCGCAAAGCCCCAGTGTTGCTGCGCCTGTGAAAGCGCTTCCAAGGAAGGGTGCTGGCTAGCAAGAGCTTTCAGTGCTGGCACTTTTCATCTCTGAGCAATTGCTCGACGTTTGCAATTTCTCACCTGAGCTCTCTTTAGAGTGCGCGAGAGGATGAGCAGAAGATGAGGTGGCTAGAGAAGCCCAGAGCCCCAGTGTGCTTAGGCCTACAAAAGCGCTTCCAAGGAAGGGTGCTGGCTAGCAACAGCTTTCAGTGCTGGCACTTTTCATCTCTGAGCAATTGCTCGATGTTTGCAATTTCTCAGCTCGTGTCTAGGAGACGGAAAGAGAAGGACCGTGACGTTTGGTGCGTATAGAAGCGCAAAGCCCCAGTGTTGCTGCGCCTGTGAAAGCGCTTCCAAGGAAGGGTGCTGGCTAGCAAGAGCTTTCAGTGCTGGCACTTTTCATCTCTGAGCAATTGCTCGACGTTTGCAATTTCTCACCTGAGCTCTCTTTAGAGTGCGCGAGAGGATGAGCAGAAGATTAGGTGGCTAGAGAAGCCCAGAGCCCCAGTGTGCTTAGGCCTACAAAAGCGCTTCCAAGGAAGGGGGCTGGCTAGCAACAGCTTTCAGTGCTGGCACTTTTCATCTCTGAGCAATTGCTCGACGTTTGCAATTTCTCAGCTCGTGTCTACGAGACGGAAAGAGAAGGACCGTGACGTTTGGTGCGTATAGAAGCGCAAAGCCCCAGTGTTGCTGCGCCTGTGAAAGCGCTTCCAAGGAAGGGTGCTGGCTAGCAAGAGCTTTCAGTGCTGGCACTTTTCATCTCTGAGCAATTGCTCGACGTTTGCAATTTCTCACCTGAGCTCTCTTTAGAGTGCGCGAGAGGATGAGCAGAAGATTAGGTGGCTAGAGAAGCCCAGAGCCCCAGTGTGCTTAGGCCTACAAAAGCGCTTCCAAGGAAGGGGGCTGGCTAGCAACAGCTTTCAGTGCTGGCACTTTTCATCTCTGAGCAATTGCTCGATGTTTGCAATTTCTCAGCTCGTGTCTACGAGACAGAAAGAGAATGACAGTGACGTTTGGTGGCTAGAGAAGCGCAAAGCCCCAGTGTTGCTGCACCTGTGAAAGCGCTTCCAAGGAAGGGTGCTGGCTAGCAACAGCTTTCAGTGCTGGCACTTTTCATCTCTGAGCAATTGCTCGACGTTTGCAATTTCTCAGCTCGTGTCTACGAGACGGAAAGAGAAGGACCGTGACGTTTGGTGGGTAGAGAAGCGCAAAGCCCCAGTGTTGCTGCGCCTGTGAAAGCGCTTCCAAGGAAGGGTGCTGGCTAGCAAGAGCTTTCAGTGCTGGCACTTTTCATCTCTGAGCAATTGCTCGACGTTTGCAATTTCTCACCTGAGCTCTCTTTAGAGTGCGCGAGAGGATGAGCAGAAGATTAGGTGGCTAGAGAAGCCCAGAGCCCCAGTGTGCTTAGGCCTACAAAAGCGCTTCCAAGGAAGAGTGCTGGCTAGCAAGAGCTTTCAGTGCTGGCACTTTTCATCTCTGAGCAATTGCTGGACGTTTGCAATTTCTCAGCTCGTGTCTACGAGACGGAAAGAGAAGGACCGTGACGTTTGGTGCGTATAGAAGCGCAAAGCCCCAGTGTTGCTGCGCCTGTGAAAGCGCTTCCAAGGAAGGGTGCTGGCTAGCAAGAGCTTTCAGTGCTGGCACTTTTCATCTCTGAGCAATTGCTCGACGTTTGCAATTTCTCACCTGAGCTCTCTTTAGAGTGCGCGAGAGGATGAGCAGAAGATTAGGTGGCTAGAGAAGCCCAGAGCCCCAGTGTTCTTAGGCCTACAAAAGCGCTTCCAAGGAAGGGTGCTGGCTAGCAACAGCTTTCAGTGCTGGCACTTTTCATCTCTGAGCAATTGCTCGACGTTTGCAATTTCTCAGCTCGTGTCTACGAGACGGAAAGAGAAGGACCGTGACGTTTGGTGCGTATAGAAGCGCAAAGCCCCAGTGTTGCTGCGCCTGTGAAAGCGCTTCCAAGGAAGGGTGCTGGCTAGCAAGAGCTTTCAGTGCTGGCACTTTTCATCTCTGAGCAATTGCTCGACGTTTGCAATTTCTCACCTGAGCTCTCTTTAGAGTGCGCGAGAGGATGAGCAGAAGATTAGGTGGCTAGAGAAGCCCAGAGCCCCAGTGTGCTTAGGCCTACAAAAGCGCTTCCAAGGAAGAGTGCTGGCTAGCAAGAGCTTTCAGTGCTGGCACTTTTCCTCTCTGAGCAATTGCTCGACGTTTGCAATTTCTCAGCTCGTGTCTACGAGACGGAAAGAGAAGGACCGTGACGTTTGGTGCGTATAGAAGCGCAAAGCCCCAGTGTTGCTGCGCCTGTGAAAGCGCTTCCAAGGAAGGGTGCTGGCTAGCAAGAGCTTTCAGTGCTGGCACTTTTCATCTCTGAGCAATTGCTCGACGTTTGCAATTTCTCACCTGAGCTCTCTTTAGAGTGCGCGAGAGGATGAGCAGAAGATTAGGTGGCTAGAGAAGCCCAGAGCCCCAGTGTGCTTAGGCCTACAAAAGCGCTTCCAAGGAAGGGGGCTGGCTAGCAAGAGCTTTCAGTGCTGGCACTTTTCATCTCTGAGCAATTGCTCGACGTTTGCAATTTCTCAGCTCGTGTCTACGAGACGGAAAGAGAAGGACCGTGACGATTGGTGCGTATAGAAGCGCAAAGCCCCAGTGTTGCTGCGCCTGTGAAAGCGCTTCCAAGGAAGGGTGCTGGCTAGCAAGAGCTTTCAGTGCTGGCACTTTTCATCTCTGAGCAATTGCTCGACGTTTGCAATTTCTCAGCTCGTGTCTACGAGACGGAAAGAGAAGGACCGTGACGTTTGGTGGGTAGAGAAGCGCAAAGCCCCAGTGTTACTGCGCCTGTGAAAGCGCTTCCAAGGAAGGGTGCTGGCTAGCAACAGCTTTCAGTGCTGGCACTTTTCATCTCTGAGCAATTGCTCGACGTTTGCAATTTCTCACCTGAGCTCTCTTTAGAGTGCGCGAGAGGATGAGCAGAAGATGAGGTGGCTAGAGAAGCCCAGAGCCCCAGTGTTCTTAGGCCTACAAAACCGCTTCCAAGGAAGGGTGCTGGCTAGCAACAGCTTTCAGTGCTGGCACTTTTCATCTCTGAGCAATTGCTCGACGTTTGCAATTTCTCACCTGAGCTCTCTTTAGAGTGCGCGAGAGGATGAGCAGAAGATTAGGTGGCTAGAGAAGCCCAGAGCCCCAGTGTGCTTAGGCCTACAAAAGCGCTTCCAAGGAAGGGTGCTGGCTAGCAACAGCTTTCAGTGCTGGCACTTTTCATCTCTGAGCAATTGCTCGATGTTTGCAATTTCTCAGCTCGTGTCTACGAGACGGAAAGAGAAGGACCGTGACGTTTGGTGGCTAGAGAAGCGCAAAGCCCCAGTGTTCCTGCGCCTGTGAAAGCGCTTCCAAGGAAGGGTGCTGGCTAGCAAGAGCTTTCAGTGCTGGCACTTTTCATCTCTGAGCAATTGCTCGACGTTTGCAATTTCTCACCTGAGCTCTCTTTAGAGTGCGCGAGAGGATGAGCAGAAGATTAGGTGGCTAGAGAAGCCCAGAGCCCCAGTGTGCTTAGGCCTACAAAAGCGCTTCCAAGGAAGGGGGCTGGCTAGCAAGAGCTTTCAGTGCTGGCACTTTTCATCTCTGAGCAATTGCTCGACGTTTGCAATTTCTCAGCTCGTGTCTACGAGACGGAAAGAGAAGGACCGTGACGATTGATACGTATAGAAGCGCAAAGCCCCAGTTTTGCTGCGCCTGTGAAAGCGCTTCCAAGGAAGGGTGCTGGCTAGCAACAGCTTTCAGTGCTGGCACTTTTCATCTCTGAGCAATTGCTGGACGTTTGCAATTTCTCACCTGAGCTCTCTTTAGAGTGCGCGAGAGGATGAGCAGAAGATGAGGTGGCTAGAGAAGCCCAGAGCCCCAGTGTGCTTAGGCCTACAAAAGCGCTTCCAAGGAAGGGGGCTGGCTAGCAAGAGCTTTCAGTGCTGGCACTTTTCATCTCTGAGCAATTGCTCGATGTTTGCAATTTCTCAGCTCGTGTCTACGAGACAGAAAGAGAATGACAGTGACGTTTGGTGGCTAGAGAAGCGCAAAGCCCCAGTGTTGCTGCACCTGTGAAAGCGCTTCCAAGGAAGGGTGCTGGCTAGCAAGAGCTTTCAGTGCTGGCACTTTTCATCTCTGAGCAATTGCTCGACGTTTGCAATTTCTCAGCTCGTGTCTACGAGACGGAAAGAGAAGGACCGTGACGTTTGGTGGGTAGAGAAGCGCAAAGCCCCAGTGTTCCTGCGCCTGTGAAAGCGCTTCCAAGGAAGGGTGCTGGCTAGCAACAGCTTTCAGTGCTGGCACTTTTCATCTCTGAGCAATTGCTCGACGTTTGCAATTTCTCACCTGAGCTCTCTTTAGAGTGCGCGAGAGGATGAGCAGAAGATTAGGTGGCTAGAGAAGCCCAGAGCCCCAGTGTGCTTAGGCCTACAAAAGCGCTTCCAAGGAAGAGTGCTGGCTAGCAAGAGCTTTCAGTGCTGGCACTTTTCATCTCTGAGCAATTGCTCGACGTTTGCAATTTCTCAGCTCGTGTCTACGAGACGGAAAGAGAAGGACCGTGACGTTTGGTGCGTATAGAAGCGCAAAGCCCCAGTGTTGCTGCGCCTGTGAAAGCGCTTCCAAGGAAGGGTGCTGGCTAGCAACAGCTTTCAGTGCTGGCACTTTTCATCTCTGAGCAATTGCTCGACGTTTGCAATTTCTCACCTGAGCTCTCTTTAGAGTACGCGAGAGGATGAGCAGAAGATTAGGTGGCTAGAGAAGCCCAGAGCCCCAGTGTTCTTAGGCCTACAAAAGCGCTTCCAAGGAAGGGGGCTGGCTAGCAACAGCTTTCAGTGCTGGCACTTTTCATCTCTGAGCAATTGCTCGACGTTTGCAATTTCTCAGCTCGTGTCTACGAGACGGAAAGAGAAGGACCGTGATGTTTGGTGCGTATAGAAGCGCAAAGCCCCGGTGTTGCTGCACCTGTGAAAGCGCTTCCAAGGAAGGGTGCTGGCTAGCAACAGCTTTCAGTGCTGGCACTTTTCATCTCTGAGCAATTGCTCGACGTTTGCAATTTCTCACCTGAGCTCTCTTTAGAGTGCGCGAGAGGATGAGCAGAAGATTAGGTGGCTAGAGAAGGCCAGAGCCCCAGTGTTCTTAGGCCTACAAAAGCGCTTCCAAGGAAGGGTGCTGGCTAGCAACAGCTTTCAGTGCTGGCACTTTTCATCTCTGAGCAATTGCTGGACGTTTGCAATTTCTCAGCTCGTGTCTACGAGACGGAAAGAGAAGGACCGTGACGTTTGGTGCGTATAGAAGCGCAAAGCCCCAGTGTTCCTGCGCCTGTGAAAGCGCTTCCAAGGAAGGGTGCTGGCTAGCAAGAGCTTTCAGTGCTGGCACTTTTCATCTCTGAGCAATTGCTTGACGTTTGCAATTTCTCACCTGAGCTCTCTTTAGAGTGCGCGAGAGGATGAGCAGAAGATTAGGTGGCTAGAGAAGCCCAGAGCCCCAGTGTGCTTAGGCCTACAAAAGCGCTTCCAAGGAAGAGTGCTGGCTAGCAACAGCTTTCAGTGCTGGCACTTTTCATCTCTGAGCAATTGCTGGACGTTTGCAATTTCTCAGCTCGTGTCTACGAGACGGAAAGAGAAGGACCGTGACGTTTGGTGCGTATAGAAGCGCAAAGCCCCAGTGTTGCTGCGCCTGTGAAAGCGCTTCCAAGGAAGGGTGCTGGCTAGCAACAGCTTTCAGTGCTGGCACTTTTCATCTCTGAGCAATTGCTCGACGTTTGCAATTTCTCACCTGAGCTCTCTTTAGAGTGCGCGAGAGGATGAGCAGAAGATTAGGTGGCTAGAGAAGCCCAGAGCCCCAGTGTTCTTAGGCCTACAAAAGCGCTTCCAAGGAAGGGTGCTGGCTAGCAACAGCTTTCAGTGCTGGCACTTTTCATCTCTGAGCAATTGCTCGATGTTTGCAATTTCTCAGCTCGTGTCTACGAGACGGAAAGAGAAGGACCGTGACGTTTGGTGCGTATAGAAGCGCAAAGCCCCAGTGTTGCTGCGCCTGTGAAAGCGCTTCCAAGGAAGGGTGCTGGCTAGCAAGAGCTTTCAGTGCTGGCACTTTTCATCTCTGAGCAATTGCTCGACGTTTGCAATTTCTCACCTGAGCTCTCTTTAGAGTGCGCGAGAGGATGAGCAGAAGATTAGGTGGCTAGAGAAGCCCAGAGCCCCAGTGTGCTTAGGCCTACAAAAGCGCTTCCAAGGAAGGGTGCTGGCTAGCAAGAGCTTTCAGTGCTGGCACTTTTCATCTCTGAGCAATTGCTCGATGTTTGCAATTTCTCAGCTCGTGTCTACGAGACAGAAAGAGAATGACAGTGACGTTTGGTGGCTAGAGAAGCGCAAAGCCCCAGTGTTGCTGCACCTGTGAAAGCGCTTCCAAGGAAGGGTGCTGGCTAGCAAGAGCTTTCAGTGCTGGCACTTTTCATCTCTGAGCAATTGCTCGACGTTTGCAATTTCTCAGCTCGTGTCTACGAGACGGAAAGAGAAGGACCGTGACGTTTGGTGGGTAGAGAAGCGCAAAGCCCCAGTGTTCCTGCGCCTGTGAAAGCGCTTCCAAGGAAGGGTGCTGGCTAGCAACAGCTTTCAGTGCTGGCACTTTTCATCTCTGAGCAATTGCTCGACGTTTGCAATTTCTCACCTGAGCTCTCTTTAGAGTGCGCGAGAGGATGAGCAGAAGATTAGGTGGCTAGAGAAGCCCAGAGCCCCAGTGTTCTTAGGCCTACAAAAGCGCTTCCAAGGAAGGGTGCTGGCTAGCAACAGCTTTCAGTGCTGGCACTTTTCATCT
Organism: Sarcoramphus papa; assembly: GCA_037962945.1. NCBI lineage: Eukaryota > Metazoa > Chordata > Aves > Accipitriformes > Cathartidae > Sarcoramphus > Sarcoramphus papa. The sequence continues at coordinate 15,885,217 of CM075595.1, read as the reverse complement.
CTGAGCAATTGCTCGACGTTTGCAATTTCTCAGCTCGTGTCTACGAGACGGAAAGAGAAGGACCGTGACGTTTGGTGCGTATAGAAGCGCAAAGCCCCAGTGTTGCTGCGCCTGTGAAAGCGCTTCCAAGGAAGGGTGCTGGCTAGCAAGAGCTTTCAGTGCTGGCACTTTTCATCTCTGAGCAATTGCTCGACGTTTGCAATTTCTCACCTGAGCTCTCTTTAGAGTGCGCGAGAGGATGAGCAGAAGATTAGGTGGCTAGAGAAGCCCAGAGCCGCAGTGTGCTTAGGCCTACAAAAGCGCTTCCAAGGAAGGGGGCTGGCTAGCAACAGCTTTCAGTGCTGGCACTTTTCATCTCTGAGCAATTGCTCGACGTTTGCAATTTCTCAGCTCGTGTCTACGAGACGGAAAGAGAAGGACCGTGACGTTTGGTGCGTATAGAAGCGCAAAGCCCCAGTGTTGCTGCGCCTGTGAAAGCGCTTCCAAGGAAGGGTGCTGGCTAGCAACAGCTTTCAGTGCTGGCACTTTTCATCTCTGAGCAATTGTTCGACGTTTGCAATTTCTCACCTGAGCTCTCTTTAGAGTGCGCGAGAGGATGAGCAGAAGATTAGGTGGCTAGAGAAGCCCAGAGCCCCAGTGTGCTTAGGCGTACAAAAGCGCTTCCAAGGAAGGGTGCTGGCTAGCAAGAGCTTTCAGTGCTGGCACTTTTCATCTCTGAGCAATTGCTGGACGTTTGCAATTTCTCAGCTCGTGTCTACGAGACGGAAAGAGAAGGACCGTGACGTTTGGTGCGTATAGAAGCGCAAAGCCCCAGTGTTGCTGCGCCTGTGAAAGCGCTTCCAAGGAAGGGTGCTGGCTAGCAACAGCTTTCAGTGCTGGCACTTTTCATCTCTGAGCAATTGCTCGACGTTTGCAATTTCTCACCTGAGCTCTCTTTAGAGTGCGCGAGAGGATGAGCAGAAGATGAGGTGGCTAGAGAAGCCCAGAGCCCCAGTGTTCTTAGGCCTACAAAAGCGCTTCCAAGGAAGGGTGCTGGCTAGCAACAGCTTTCAGTGCTGGCACTTTTCATCTCTGAGCAATTGCTCGATGTTTGCAATTTCTCAGCTCGTGTCTACGAGACGGAAAGAGAAGGACCGTGACGTTTGGTGCGTATAGAAGCGCAAAGCCCCAGTGTTGCTGCGCCTGTGAAAGCGCTTCCAAGGAAGGGTGCTGGCTAGCAAGAGCTTTCAGTGCTGGCACTTTTCATCTCTGAGCAATTGCTCGACGTTTGCAATTTCTCACCTGAGCTCTCTTTAGAGTGCGCGAGAGGATGAGCAGAAGATTAGGTGGCTAGAGAAGCCCAGAGCCCCAGTGTGCTTAGGCCTACAAAAGCGCTTCCAAGGAAGGGGGCTGGCTAGCAACAGCTTTCAGTGCTGGCACTTTTCATCTCTGAGCAATTGCTCGACGTTTGCAATTTCTCAGCTCGTGTCTACGAGACGGAAAGAGAAGGACCGTGACGTTTGGTGCGTATAGAAGCGCAAAGCCCCAGTGTTGCTGCGCCTGTGAAAGCGCTTCCAAGGAAGGGTGCTGGCTAGCAACAGCTTTCAGTGCTGGCACTTTTCATCTCTGAGCAATTGCTCGACGTTTGCAATTTCTCACCTGAGCTCTCTTTAGACTGCGCGAGAGGATGAGCAGAAGATTAGGTGGCTAGAGAAGCCCAGAGCCCCAGTGTGCTTAGGCCTACAAAAGCGCTTCCAAGGAAGGGGGCTGGCTAGCAACAGCTTTCAGTGCTGGCACTTTTCATCTCTGAGCAATTGCTCGATGTTTGCAATTTCTCAGCTCGTGTCTACGAGACAGAAAGAGAATGACAGTGACGTTTGGTGGCTAGAGAAGCACAAAGCCCCAGTGTTGCTGCACCTGTGAAAGCGCTTCCAAGGAAGGGTGCTGGCTAGCAAGAGCTTTCAGTGCTGGCACTTTTCATCTCTGAGCAATTGCTCGACGTTTGCAATTTCTCAGCTCGTGTCTACGAGACGGAAAGAGAAGGACCGTGACGTTTGGTGGCTAGAGAAGCGCAAAGCCCCAGTGTTGCTGCGCCTGTGAAAGCGCTTCCAAGGAAGGGTGCTGGCTAGCAAGAGCTTTCAGTGCTGGCACTTTTCATCTCTGAGCAATTGCTCGACGTTTGCAATTTCTCACCTGAGCTCTCTTTAGAGTGCGCGAGAGGATGAGCAGATTAGGTGGCTAGAGAAGCCCAGAGCCCCAGTGTGCTTAGGCCTACAAAAGCGCTTCCAAGGAAGAGTGCTGGCTAGCAAGAGCTTTCAGTGCTGGCACTTTTCATCTCTGAGCAATTGCTCGACGTTTGCAATTTCTCAGCTCGTGTCTACGAGACGGAAAGAGAAGGACCGTGACGTTTGGTGCGTATAGAAGCGCAAAGCCCCAGTGTTGCTGCGCCTGTGAAAGCGCTTCCAAGGAAGGGTGCTGGCTAGCAAGAGCTTTCAGTGCTGGCACTTTTCATCTCTGAGCAATTGCTCGACGTTTGCAATTTCTCACCTGAGCTCTCTTTAGAGTGCGCGAGAGGATGAGCAGAAGATTAGGTGGCTAGAGAAGCCCAGAGCCCCAGTGTTCTTAGGCCTACAAAACCGCTTCCAAGGAAGGGTGCTGGCTAGCAACAGCTTTCAGTGCTGGCACTTTTCATCTCTGAGCAATTGCTCGACGTTTGCAATTTCTCAGCTCGTGTCTACGAGACGGAAAGAGAAGGACCGTGACGTTTGGTGCGTATAGAAGCGCAAAGCCCCAGTGTTGCTGCGCCTGTGAAAGCGCTTCCAAGGAAGGGTGCTGGCTAGCAACAGCTTTCAGTGCTGGCACTTTTCATCTCTGAGCAATTGCTCGACGTTTGCAATTTCTCACCTGAGCTCTCTTTAGAGTGCGCGAGAGGATGAGCAGAAGATTAGGTGGCTAGAGAAGCCCAGAGCCCCAGTGTGCTTAGGCCTACAAAAGCGCTTCCAAGGAAGAGTGCTGGCTAGCAAGAGCTTTCAGTGCTGGCACTTTTCCTCTCTGAGCAATTGCTCGACGTTTGCAATTTCTCAGCTCGTGTCTACGAGACGGAAAGAGAAGGACCGTGACGTTTGGTGCGTATAGAAGCGCAAAGCCCCAGTGTTGCTGCGCCTGTGAAAGCGCTTCCAAGGAAGGGTGCTGGCTAGCAAGAGCTTTCAGTGCTGGCACTTTTCATCTCTGAGCAATTGCTCGACGTTTGCAATTTCTCACCTGAGCTCTCTTTAGAGTGCGCGAGAGGATGAGCAGAAGATTAGGTGGCTAGAGAAGCCCAGAGCCCCAGTGTGCTTAGGCCTACAAAAGCGCTTCCAAGGAAGGGGGCTGGCTAGCAACAGCTTTCAGTGCTGGCACTTTTCATCTCTGAGCAATTGCTCGACGTTTGCAATTTCTCAGCTCGTGTCTACGAGACGGAAAGAGAAGGACCGTGACGTTTGGTGCGTATAGAAGCGCAAAGCCCCAGTGTTGCTGCGCCTGTGAAAGCGCTTCCAAGGAAGGGTGCTGGCTAGCAACAGCTTTCAGTGCTGGCACTTTTCATCTCTGAGCAATTGCTCGACGTTTGCAATTTCTCACCTGAGCTCTCTTTAGAGTGCGCGAGAGGATGAGCAGAAGATTAGGTGGCTAGAGAAGCCCAGAGCCCCAGTGTGCTTAGGCCTACAAAAGCGCTTCCAAGGAAGGGGGCTGGCTAGCAACAGCTTTCAGTGCTGGCACTTTTCATCTCTGAGCAATTGCTCGATGTTTGCAATTTCTCAGCTCGTGTCTACGAGACAGAAAGAGAATGACAGTGACGTTTGGTGGCTAGAGAAGCACAAAGCCCCAGTGTTGCTGCACCTGTGAAAGCGCTTCCAAGGAAGGGTGCTGGCTAGCAAGAGCTTTCAGTGCTGGCACTTTTCATCTCTGAGCAATTGCTCGACGTTTGCAATTTCTCAGCTCGTGTCTACGAGACGGAAAGAGAAGGACCGTGACGTTTGGTGGGTAGAGAAGCGCAAAGCCCCAGTGTTGCTGCGCCTGTGAAAGCGCTTCCAAGGAAGGGTGCTGGCTAGCAACAGCTTTCAGTGCTGGCACTTTTCATCTCTGAGCAATTGCTCGACGTTTGCAATTTCTCACCTGAGCTCTCTTTAGAGTGCGCGAGAGGATGAGCAGAAGATTAGGTGGCTAGAGAAGCCCAGAGCCCCAGTGTGCTTAGGCCTACAAAAGCGCTTCCAAGGAAGAGTGCTGGCTAGCAAGAGCTTTCAGTGCTGGCACTTTTCATCTCTGAGCAATTGCTCGACGTTTGCAATTTCTCAGCTCGTGTCTACGAGACGGAAAGAGAAGGACCGTGACGTTTGGTGCGTATAGAAGCGCAAAGCCCCAGTGTTGCTGCGCCTGTGAAAGCGCTTCCAAGGAAGGGGGCTGGCTAGCAACAGCTTTCAGTGCTGGCACTTTTCATCTCTGAGCAATTGCTCGATGTTTGCAATTTCTCAGCTCGTGTCTACGAGACAGAAAGAGAATGACAGTGACGTTTGGTGGCTAGAGAAGCGCAAAGCCCCAGTGTTGCTGCACCTGTGAAAGCGCTTCCAAGGAAGGGTGCTGGCTAGCAAGAGCTTTCAGTGCTGGCACTTTTCATCTCTGAGCAATTGCTCGACGTTTGCAATTTCTCAGCTCGTGTCTACGAGACGGAAAGAGAAGGACCGTGACGTTTGGTGGGTAGAGAAGCGCAAAGCCCCAGTGTTGCTGCGCCTGTGAAAGCGCTTCCAAGGAAGGGTGCTGGCTAGCAACAGCTTTCAGTGCTGGCACTTTTCATCTCTGAGCAATTGCTCGACGTTTGCAATTTCTCACCTGAGCTCTCTTTAGAGTGCGCGAGAGGATGAGCAGAAGATTAGGTGGCTAGAGAAGCCCAGAGCCCCAGTGTGCTTAGGCCTACAAAAGCGCTTCCAAGGAAGGGTGCTGGCTAGCAAGAGCTTTCAGTGCTGGCACTTTTCCTCTCTGAGCAATTGCTCGACGTTTGCAATTTCTCAGCTCGTGTCTACGAGACGGAAAGAGAAGGACCGTGACGTTTGGTGCGTATAGAAGCGCAAAGCCCCAGTGTTGCTGCGCCTGTGAAAGCGCTTCCAAGGAAGGGTGCTGGCTAGCAACAGCTTTCAGTGCTGGCACTTTTCATCTCTGAGCAATTGCTCGACGTTTGCAATTTCTCACCTGAGCTCTCTTTAGAGTGCGCGAGAGGATGAGCAGAAGATTAGGTGGCTAGAGAAGCCCAGAGCCCCAGTGTTCTTAGGCCTACAAAACCGCTTCCAAGGAAGGGTGCTGGCTAGCAAGAGCTTTCAGTGCTGGCACTTTTCATCTCTGAGCAATTGCTCGACGTTTGCAATTTCTCAGCTCGTGTCTACGAGACGGAAAGAGAAGGACCGTGACGTTTGGTGCGTATAGAAGCGCAAAGCCCCAGTGTTCCTGCGCCTGTGAAAGCGCTTCCAAGGAAGGGTGCTGGCTAGCAACAGCTTTCAGTGCTGGCACTTTTCATCTCTGAGCAATTGCTCGACGTTTGCAATTTCTCACCTGAGCTCTCTTTAGAGTGCGCGAGAGGATGAGCAGAAGATTAGGTGGCTAGAGAAGCCCAGAGCCCCAGTGTGCTTAGGCCTACAAAAGCGCTTCCAAGGAAGAGTGCTGGCTAGCAAGAGCTTTCAGTGCTGGCACTTTTCATCTCTGAGCAATTGCTCGACGTTTGCAATTTCTCAGCTCGTGTCTACGAGACGGAAAGAGAAGGACCGTGACGTTTGGTGCGTATAGAAGCGCAAAGCCCCAGTGTTGCTGCGCCTGTGAAAGCGCTTCCAAAGAAGGGTGCTGGCTAGCAAGAGCTTTCAGTGCTGGCACTTTTCATCTCTGAGCAATTGCTCGACGTTTGCAATTTCTCACCTGAGCTCTCTTTAGAGTGCGCGAGAGGATGAGCAGAAGATGAGGTGGCTAGAGAAGCCCAGAGCCCCAGTGTGCTTAGGCCTACAAAAGCGCTTCCAAGGAAGGGTGCTGGCTAGCAAGAGCTTTCAGTGCTGGCACTTTTCATCTCTGAGCAATTGCTCGACGTTTGCAATTTCTCAGCTCGTGTCTACGAGACGGAAAGAGAAGGACCGTGACGATTGGTGCGTATAGAAGCGCAAAGCCCCAGTGTTGCTGCGCCTGTGAAAGCGCTTCCAAGGAAGGGTGCTGGCTAGCAACAGCTTTCAGTGCTGGCACTTTTCATCTCTGAGCAATTGCTCGACGTTTGCAATTTCTCACCTGAGCTCTCTTTAGAGTGCGCGAGAGGATGAGCAGAAGATTAGGTGGCTAGAGAAGCCCAGAGCCCCAGTGTGCTTAGGCCTACAAAAGCGCTTCCAAGGAAGGGTGCTGGCTAGCAACAGCTTTCAGTGCTGGCACTTTTCATCTCTGAGCAATTGCTCGACGTTTGCAATTTCTCAGCTCGTGTCTACGAGACAGAAAGAGAATGACAGTGACGTTTGGTGGCTAGAGAAGCGCAAAGCCCCAGTGTTGCTGCACCTGTGAAAGCGCTTCCAAGGAAGGGTGCTGGCTAGCAAGAGCTTTCAGTGCTGGCACTTTTCATCTCTGAGCAATTGCTCGACGTTTGCAATTTCTCAGCTCGTGTCTACGAGACGGAAAGAGAAGGACCGTGACGTTTGGTGGGTAGAGAAGCGCAAAGCCCCAGTGTTCCTGCGCCTGTGAAAGCGCTTCCAAGGAAGGGTGCTGGCTAGCAACAGCTTTCAGTGCTGGCACTTTTCATCTCTGAGCAATTGCTCGACGTTTGCAATTTCTCACCTGAGCTCTCTTTAGAGTGCGCGAGAGGATGAGCAGAAGATTAGGTGGCTAGAGAAGCCCAGAGCCCCAGTGTGCTTAGGCCTACAAAAGCGCTTCCAAGGAAGGGTGCTGGCTAGCAAGAGCTTTCAGTGCTGGCACTTTTCATCTCTGAGCAATTGCTCGACGTTTGCAATTTCTCAGCTCGTGTCTACGAGACGGAAAGAGAAGGACCGTGACGTTTGGTGCGTATAGAAGCGCAAAGCCCCAGTGTTGCTGCGCCTGTGAAAGCGCTTCCAAGGAAGGGTGCTGGCTAGCAAGAGCTTTCAGTGCTGGCACTTTTCATCTCTGAGCAATTGCTCGACGTTTGCAATTTCTCACCTGAGCTCTCTTTAGAGTGCGCGAGAGGATGAGCAGAAGATTAGGTGGCTAGAGAAGCCCAGAGCCCCAGTGTGCTTAGGCCTACAAAAGCGCTTCCAAGGAAGAGTGCTGGCTAGCAACAGCTTTCAGTGCTGGCACTTTTCATCTCTGAGCAATTGCTGGACGTTTGCAATTTCTCAGCTCGTGTCTACGAGACGGAAAGAGAAGGACCGTGACGTTTGGTGCGTATAGAAGCGCAAAGCCCCAGTGTTGCTGCGCCTGTGAAAGCGCTTCCAAGGAAGGGTGCTGGCTAGCAAGAGCTTTCAGTGCTGGCACTTTTCATCTCTGAGCAATTGCTCGACGTTTGCAATTTCTCACCTGAGCTCTCTTTAGAGTGCGCGAGAGGATGAGCAGAAGATGAGGTGGCTAGAGAAGCCCAGAGCCCCAGTGTTCTTAGGCCTACAAAAGCGCTTCCAAGGAAGGGTGCTGGCTAGCAACAGCTTTCAGTGCTGGCACTTTTCATCTTTGAGCAATTGCTCGACGTTTGCAATTTCTCAGCTCGTGTCTACGAGACGGAAAGAGAAGGACCGTGACGTTTGGTGCGTATAGAAGCGCAAAGCCCCAGTGTTGCTGCGCCTGTGAAAGCGCTTCCAAGGAAGGGTGCTGGCTAGCAAGAGCTTTCAGTGCTGGCACTTTTCATCTCTGAGCAATTGTTCGACGTTTGCAATTTCTCACCTGAGCTCTCTTTAGAGTGCGCGAGAGGATGAGCAGAAGATTAGGTGGCTAGAGAAGCCCAGAGCCCCAGTGTGCTTAGGCCTACAAAAGCGCTTCCAAGGAAGGGGGCTGGCTAGCAACAGCTTTCAGTGCTGGCACTTTTCATCTCTGAGCAATTGCTCCACGTTTGCAATTTCTCAGCTCGTGTCTACGAGACGGAAAGAGAAGGACCGTGACGATTGGTGCGTATAGAAGCGCAAAGCCCCAGTGTTGCTGCGCCTGTGAAAGCGCTTCCAAGGAAGGGTGCTGGCTAGCAACAGCTTTCAGTGCTGGCACTTTTCATCTCTGAGCAATTGCTCGACGTTTGCAATTTCTCACCTGAGCTCTCTTTAGAGTGCGCGAGAGGATGAGCAGAAGATTAGGTGGCTAGAGAAGCCCAGAGCCCCAGTGTGCTTAGGCCTACAAAAGCGCTTCCAAGGAAGGGTGCTGGCTAGCAACAGCTTTCAGTGCTGGCACTTTTCATCTCTGAGCAATTGCTCGACGTTTGCAATTTCTCAGCTCGTGTCTACGAGACAGAAAGAGAAGGACCGTGATGTTTGGTGGCTAGAGAAGCGCAAAGCCCCAGTGTTGCTGCACCTGTGAAAGCGCTTCCAAGGAAGGGTGCTGGCTAGCAAGAGCTTTCAGTGCTGGCACTTTTCATCTCTGAGCAATTGCTCGACGTTTGCAATTTCTCAGCTCGTGTCTACGAGACGGAAAGAGAAGGACCGTGACGTTTGCTGGCTAGAGAAGCGCAAAGCCCCAGTGTTCCTACGCCTGTGAAAGCGCTTCCAAGGAAGGGTGCTGGCTAGCAACAGCTTTCAGTGCTGGCACTTTTCATCTCTGAGCAATTGCTCGACGTTTGCAATTTCTCACCTGAGCTCTCTTTAGAGTGCGCGAGAGGATGAGCAGAAGATTAGGTGGCTAGAGAAGCCCAGAGTCCCAGTGTGCTTAGGCCTACAAAAGCGCTTCCAAGGAAGAGTGCTGGCTAGCAAGAGCTTTCAGTGCTGGCACTTTTCCTCTCTGAGCAATTGCTCGACGTTTGCAATTTCTCAGCTCGTGTCTACGAGACGGAAAGAGAAGGACCGTGACGTTTGGTGCGTATAGAAGCGCAAAGCCCCAGTGTTGCTGCGCCTGTGAAAGCGCTTCCAAGGAAGGGTGCTGGCTAGCAAGAGCTTTCAGTGCTGGCACTTTTCATCTCTGAGCAATTGCTCGATGTTTGCAATTTCTCACCTGAGCTCTCTTTAGAGTGCGCGAGAGGATGAGCAGAAGATTAGGTGGCTAGAGAAGCCCAGAGCCCCAGTGTGCTTAGGCCTACAAAAGCGCTTCCAAGGAAGGGTGCTGGCTAGCAACAGCTTTCAGTGCTGGCACTTTTCATCTCTGAGCAATTGCTCGACGTTTGCAATTTCTCAGCTCGTGTCTACGAGACGGAAAGAGAAGGACCGTGACGTTTGGTGCGTATAGAAGCGCAAAGCCCCAGTGTTGCTGCGCCTGTGAAAGCGCTTCCAAGGAAGGGTGCTGGCTAGCAAGAGCTTTCAGTGCTGGCACTTTTCATCTCTGAGCAATTGCTCGATGTTTGCAATTTCTCACCTGAGCTCTCTTTAGAGTGCGCGAGAGGATGAGCAGAAGATGAGGTGGCTAGAGAAGCCCAGAGCCCCAGTGTGCTTAGGCCTACAAAAGCGCTTCCAAGGAAGGGGGCTGGCTAGCAAGAGCTTTCAGTGCTGGCACTTTTCATCTCTGAGCAATTGCTCCACGTTTGCAATTTCTCAGCTCGTGTCTACGAGACGGAAAGAGAAGGACCGTGACGATTGGTGGGTAGAGAAGCGCAAAGCCCCAGTGTTGCTGCGCCTGTGAAAGCGCTTCCAAGGAAGGGTGCTGGCTAGCAACAGCTTTCAGTGCTGGCACTTTTCATCTCTGAGCAATTGCTCGACGTTTGCAATTTCTCACCTGAGCTCTCTTTAGAGTGCGCGAGAGGATGAGCAGAAGATGAGGTGGCTAGAGAAGCCCAGAGCCCCAGTGTGCTTAGGCCTACAAAAGCGCTTCCAAGGAAGGGTGCTGGCTAGCAACAGCTTTCAGTGCTGGCACTTTTCATCTCTGAGCAATTGCTCGACGTTTGCAATTTCTCAGCTCGTGTCTATGAGACGGAAAGAGAAGGACCGTGACGTTTGGTGGGTAGAGAAGCGCAAAGCCCCAGTGTTGCTGCGCCTGTGAAAGCGCTTCCAAGGAAGGGTGCTGGCTAGCAACAGCTTTCAGTGCTGGCACTTTTCATCTCTGAGCAATTGCTCGACGTTTGCAATTTCTCACCTGAGCTCTCTTTAGAGTGCGCGAGAGGATGAGCAGAAGATTAGGTGGCTAGAGAAGCCCAGAGCCCCAGTGTTCTTAGGCCTACAAAACCGCTTCCAAGGAAGGGTGCTGGCTAGCAAGAGCTTTCAGTGCTGGCACTTTTCCTCTCTGAGCAATTGCTCGACGTTTGCAATTTCTCAGCTCGTGTCTACGAGACGGAAAGAGAAGGACCGTGACGTTTGGTGCGTATAGAAGCGCAAAGCCCCAGTGTTGCTGCGCCTGTGAAAGCGCTTCCAAGGAAGGGTGCTGGCTAGCAACAGCTTTCAGTGCTGGCACTTTTCATCTCTGAGCAATTGCTCGACGTTTGCAATTTCTCACCTGAGCTCTCTTTAGAGTGCGCGAGAGGATGAGCAGAAGATGAGGTGGCTAGAGAAGCCCAGAGCCCCAGTGTGCTTAGGCCTACAAAAGCGCTTCCAAGGAAGGGTGCTGGCTAGCAACAGCTTTCAGTGCTGGCACTTTTCATCTCTGAGCAATTGCTCAATGTTTGCAATTTCTCAGCTCGTGTCTACGAGACGGAAAGAGAAGGACCGTGACGTTTGGTGCGTATAGAAGCGCAAAGCCCCAGTGTTGCTGCGCCTGTGAAAGCGCTTCCAAGGAAGGGTGCTGGCTAGCAACAGCTTTCAGTGCTGGCACTTTTCATCTCTGAGCAATTGCTCGACGTTTGCAATTTCTCACCTGAGCTCTCTTTAGAGTGCGCGAGAGGATGAGCAGAAGATTAGGTGGCTAGAGAAGCCCAGAGCCCCAGTGTGCTTAGGCCTACAAAAGCGCTTCCAAGGAAGGGGCTGGCTAACAACAGCTTTCAGTGCTGGCACTTTTCATCTCTGAGCAATTGCTCGACGTTTGCAATTTCTCAGCTCGTGTCTACGAGACGGAAAGAGAAGGACCGTGACGATTGGTGCGTATAGAAGCGCAAAGCCCCAGTGTTGCTGCGCCTGTGAAAGCGCTTCCAAGGAAGGGTGCTGGCTAGCAAGAGCTTTCAGTGCTGGCACTTTTCATCTCTGAGCAATTGCTCAACGTTTGCAATTTCTCACCTGAGCTCTCTTTAGAGTGCGCGAGAGGATGAGCAGAAGATTAGGTGGCTAGAGAAGCCCAGAGCCCCAGTGTTCTTAGGCCTACAAAAGCGCTTCCAAGGAAGGGTGCTGGCTAGCAACAGCTTTCAGTGCTGGCACTTTTCATCTCTGAGCAATTGCTCGATGTTTGCAATTTCTCAGCTCGTGTCTACGAGACAGAAAGAGAATGACCGTGACGTTTGGTGGCTAGAGAAGCGCAAAGCCCCAGTGTTGCTGCACCTGTGAAAGCGCTTCCAAGGAAGGGTGCTGGCTAGCAAGAGCTTTCAGTGCTGGCACTTTTCATCTCTGAGCAATTGCTCGACGTTTGCAATTTCTCAGCTCGTGTCTACGAGACGGAAAGAGAAGGACCGTGACGTTTGGTGGGTAGAGAAGCGCAAAGCCCCAGTGTTGCTGCGCCTGTGAAAGCGCTTCCAAGGAAGGGTGCTGGCTAGCAACAGCTTTCAGTGCTGGCACTTTTCATCTCTGAGCAATTGCTCGACGTTTGCAATTTCTCACCTGAGCTCTCTTTAGAGTGCGCGAGAGGATGAGCAGAAGATTAGGTGGCTAGAGAAGCCCAGAGCCCCAGTGTGCTTAGGCCTACAAAAGCGCTTCCAAGGAAGAGTGCTGGCTAGCAAGAGCTTTCAGTGCTGGCACTTTTCATCTCTGAGCAATTGCTGGACGTTTGCAATTTCTCAGCTCGTGTCTACGAGACGGAAAGAGAAGGACCGTGACGTTTGGTGCGTATAGAAGCGCAAAGCCCCAGTGTTGCTGCGCCTGTGAAAGCGCTTCCAAGGAAGGGTGCTGGCTAGCAACAGCTTTCAGTGCTGGCACTTTTCATCTCTGAGCAATTGCTCGACGTTTGCAATTTCTCACCTGAGCTCTCTTTAGAGTACGCGAGAGGATGAGCAGAAGATGAGGTGGCTAGAGAAGCCCAGAGCCCCAGTGTGCTTAGGCCTACAAAAGCGCTTCCAAGGAAGGGTGCTGGCTAGCAACAGCTTTCAGTGCTGGCACTTTTCATCTCTGAGCAATTGCTCGACGTTTGCAATTTCTCAGCTCGTGTCTACGAGACGGAAAGAGAAGGACCGTGATGTTTGGTGCGTATAGAAGCGCAAAGCCCCAGTGTTGCTGCGCCTGTGAAAGCGCTTCCAAGGAAGGGTGCTGGCTAGCAAGAGCTTTCAGTGCTGGCACTTTTCATCTCTGAGCAATTGCTCGACATTTGCAATTTCTCACCTGAGCTCTCTTTAGAGTGCGCGAGAGGATGAGCAGAAGATTAGGTGGCTAGAGAAGCCCAGAGCCCCAGTGTGCTTAGGCCTACAAAAGCGCTTCCAAGGAAGAGTGCTGGCTAGCAAGAGCTTTCAGTGCTGGCACTTTTCCTCTCTGAGCAATTGCTCGACGTTTGCAATTTCTCAGCTCGTGTCTACGATACGGAAAGAGAATGACCGTGATGTTTGGTGGCTAGAGAAGCGCAAAGCCCCAGTGTTGCTGCACCTGTGAAAGCGCTTCCAAGGAAGGGTGCTGGCTAGCAAGAGCTTTCAGTGCTGGCACTTTTCATCTCTGAGCAATTGCTCGACGTTTGCAATTTCTCAGCTCGTGTCTACGAGACGGAAAGAGAAGGACCGTGACGTTTGGTGGGTAGAGAAGCGCAAAGCCCCAGTGTTGCTGCGCCTGTGAAAGCGCTTCCAAGGAAGGGTGCTGGCTAGCAACAGCTTTCAGTGCTGGCACTTTTCATCTCTGAGCAATTGCTCGATGTTTGCAATTTCTCACCTGAGCTCTCTTTAGAGTGCGCGAGAGGATGAGCAGAAGATTAGGTGGCTAGAGAAGCCCAGAGCCCCAGTGTGCTTAGGCCTACAAAAGCGCTTCCAAGGAAGAGTGCTGGCTAGCAAGAGCTTTCAGTGCTGGCACTTTTCATCTCTGAGCAATTGCTCGACGTTTGCAATTTCTCAGCTCGTGTCTACGAGACGGAAAGAGAAGGACCGTGACGTTTGGTGCGTATAGAAGCGCAAAGCCCCAGTGTTGCTGCGCCTGTGAAAGCGCTTCCAAGGAAGGGTGCTGGCTAGCAAGAGCTTTCAGTGCTGGCACTTTTCATCTCGGAGCAATTGCTCGACGTTTGCAATTTCTCACCTGAGCTCTCTTTAGAGTGCGCGAGAGGATGAGCAGAAGATTAGGTGGCTAGAGAAGCCCAGAGCCCCAGTGTGCTTAGGCCTACAAAAGCGCTTCCAAGGAAGAGTGCTGGCTAGCAACAGCTTTCAGTGCTGGCACTTTTCATCTCTGAGCAATTGCTCGACGTTTGCAATTTCTCAGCTCGTGTCTACGAGACGGAAAGAGAAGGACCGTGACGTTTGGTGCGTATAGAAGCGCAAAGCCCCAGTGTTGCTGCGCCTGTGAAAGCGCTTCCAAGGAAGGGTGCTGGCTAGCAAGAGCTTTCAGTGCTGGCACTTTTCATCTCTGAGCAATTGCTCGACGTTTGCAATTTCTCACCTGAGCTCTCTTTAGAGTGCGCGAGAGGATGAGCAGAAGATGAGGTGGCTAGAGAAGCCCAGAGCCCCAGTGTTCTTAGGCCTACAAAAGCGCTTCCAAGGAAGGGTGCTGGCTAGCAAGAGCTTTCAGTGCTGGCACTTTTCATCTCTGAGCAATTGCTCGATGTTTGCAATTTCTCAGCTCGTGTCTACGAGACGGAAAGAGAAGGACCGTGACGTTTGGTGCGTATAGAAGCGCAAAGCCCCAGTGTTGCTGCGCCTGTGAAAGCGCTTCCAAGGAAGGGTGCTGGCTAGCAACAGCTTTCAGTGCTGGCACTTTTCATCTCTGAGCAATTGCTCGACGTTTGCAATTTCTCACCTGAGCTCTCTTTAGAGTGCGCGAGAGGATGAGCAGAAGATTAGGTGGCTAGAGAAGCCCAGAGCCCCAGTGTGCTTAGGCCTACAAAAGCGCTTCCAAGGAAGGGGGCTGGCTAGCAACAGCTTTCAGTGCTGGCACTTTTCATCTCTGAGCAATTGCTGGACGTTTGCAATTTCTCAGCTCGTGTCTACGAGACGGAAAGAGAAGGACCGTGACGTTTGGTGCGTATAGAAGCGCAAAGCCCCAGTGTTGCTGCGCCTGTGAAAGCGCTTCCAAGGAAGGGTGCTGGCTAGCAACAGCTTTCAGTGCTGGCACTTTTCATCTCTGAGCAATTGCTCGACGTTTGCAATTTCTCACCTGAGCTCTCTTTAGACTGCGCGAGAGGATGAGCAGAAGATTAGGTGGCTAGAGAAGCCCAGAGCCCCAGTGTGCTTAGGCCTACAAAAGCGCTTCCAAGGAAGGGGGCTGGCTAGCAACAGCTTTCAGTGCTGGCACTTTTCCTCTCTGAGCAATTGCTCGACGTTTGCAATTTCTCAGCTCGTGTCTACGAGACGGAAAGAGAAGGACCGTGACGTTTGGTGCGTATAGAAGCGCAAAGCCCCAGTGTTGCTGCGCCTGTGAAAGCGCTTCCAAGGAAGGGTGCTGGCTAGCAACAGCTTTCAGTGCTGGCACTTTTCATCTCTGAGCAATTGCTCGATGTTTGCAATTTCTCACCTGAGCTCTCTTTAGAGTGCGCGAGAGGATGAGCAGAAGATTAGGTGGCTAGAGAAGCCCAGAGCCCCAGTGTGCTTAGGCCTACAAAAGCGCTTCCAAGGAAGAGTGCTGGCTAGCAAGAGCTTTCAGTGCTGGCACTTTTCATCTCTGAGCAATTGCTGGACGTTTGCAATTTCTCAGCTCGTGTCTACGAGACGGAAAGAGAAGGACCGTGACGTTTGGTGCGTATAGAAGCGCAAAGCCCCAGTGTTGCTGCGCCTGTGAAAGCGCTTCCAAGGAAGGGTGCTGGCTAGCAACAGCTTTCAGTGCTGGCACTTTTCATCTCTGAGCAATTGCTCGACGTTTGCAATTTCTCACCTGAGCTCTCTTTAGAGTGCGCGAGAGGATGAGCAGAAGATTAGGTGGCTAGAGAAGCCCAGAGCCCCAGTGTGCTTAGGCCTACAAAAGCGCTTCCAAGGAAGGGGGCTGGCTAGCAACAGCTTTCAGTGCTGGCACTTTTCATCTCTGAGCAATTGCTCGATGTTTGCAATTTCTCAGCTCGTGTCTACGAGACAGAAAGAGAATGACAGTGACGTTTGGTGGCTAGAGAAGCGCAAAGCCCCAGTGTTGCTGCACCTGTGAAAGCGCTTCCAAGGAAGGGTGCTGGCTAGCAACAGCTTTCAGTGCTGGCACTTTTCATCTCTGAGCAATTGCTCGACGTTTGCAATTTCTCACCTGAGCTCTCTTTAGAGTGCGCGAGAGGATGAGCAGAAGATTAGGTGGCTAGAGAAGCCCAGAGCCCCAGTGTGCTTAGGCCTACAAAAGCGCTTCCAAGGAAGAGTGCTGGCTAGCAACAGCTTTCAGTGCTGGCACTTTTCATCTCTGAGCAATTGCTCGACGTTTGCAATTTCTCAGCTCGTGTCTACGAGACGGAAAGAGAAGGACCGTGACGTTTGGTGCGTATAGAAGCGCAAAGCCCCAGTGTTGCTGCGCCTGTGAAAGCGCTTCCAAGGAAGGGTGCTGGCTAGCAACAGCTTTCAGTGCTGGCACTTTTCATCTCTGAGCAATTGCTCGACGTTTGCAATTTCTCACCTGAGCTCTCTTTAGAGTACGCGAGAGGATGAGCAGAAGATGAGGTGGCTAGAGAAGCCCAGAGCCCCAGTGTGCTTAGGCCTACAAAAGCGCTTCCAAGGAAGGGTGCTGGCTAGCAAGAGCTTTCAGTGCTGGCACTTTTCATCTCTGAGCAATTGCTCGACGTTTGCAATTTCTCAGCTCGTGTCTACGAGACGGAAAGAGAAGGACCGTGATGTTTGGTGCGTATAGAAGCGCAAAGCCCCAGTGTTGCTGCGCCTGTGAAAGCGCTTCCAAGGAAGGGTGCTGGCTAGCAACAGCTTTCAGTGCTGGCACTTTTCATCTCTGAGCAATTGCTCGACGTTTGCAATTTCTCACCTGAGCTCTCTTTAGAGTGCGCGAGAGGATGAGCAGAAGATTAGGTGGCTAGAGAAGCCCAGAGCCCCAGTGTGCTTAGGCCTACAAAAGCGCTTCCAAGGAAGAGTGCTGGCTAGCAAGAGCTTTCAGTGCTGGCACTTTTCCTCTCTGAGCAATTGCTCGACGTTTGCAATTTCTCAGCTCGTGTCTACGATACGGAAAGAGAATGACCGTGATGTTTGGTGGCTAGAGAAGCGCAAAGCCCCAGTGTTGCTGCACCTGTGAAAGCGCTTCCAAGGAAGGGTGCTGGCTAGCAAGAGCTTTCAGTGCTGGCACTTTTCATCTCTGAGCAATTGCTCGACGTTTGCAATTTCTCAGCTCGTGTCTACGAGACGGAAAGAGAAGGACCGTGACGTTTGGTGGCTAGAGAAGCGCAAAGCCCCAGTGTTGCTGCGCCTGTGAAAGCGCTTCCAAGGAAGGGTGCTGGCTAGCAACAGCTTTCAGTGCTGGCACTTTTCATCTCTGAGCAATTGCTCGATGTTTGCAATTTCTCACCTGAGCTCTCTTTAGAGTGCGCGAGAGGATGAGCAGAAGATTAGGTGGCTAGAGAAGCCCAGAGCCCCAGTGTGCTTAGGCCTACAAAAGCGCTTCCAAGGAAGAGTGCTGGCTAGCAAGAGCTTTCAGTGCTGGCACTTTTCATCTCTGAGCAATTGCTCGACGTTTGCAATTTCTCAGCTCGTGTCTACGAGACGGAAAGAGAAGGACCGTGACGTTTGGTGCGTATAGAAGCGCAAAGCCCCAGTGTTGCTGCGCCTGTGAAAGCGCTTCCAAGGAAGGGTGCTGGCTAGCAACAGCTTTCAGTGCTGGCACTTTTCATCTCTGAGCAATTGCTCGACGTTTGCAATTTCTCACCTGAGCTCTCTTTAGAGTGCGCGAGAGGATGAGCAGAAGATTAGGTGGCTAGAGAAGCCCAGAGCCCCAGTGTTCTTAGGCCTACAAAAGCGCTTCCAAGGAAGAGTGCTGGCTAGCAACAGCTTTCAGTGCTGGCACTTTTCATCTCTGAGCAATTGCTCGACGTTTGCAATTTCTCAGCTCGTGTCTACGAGACGGAAAGAGAAGGACCGTGACGTTTGGTGCGTATAGAAGCGCAAAGCCCCAGTGTTGCTGCGCCTGTGAAAGCGCTTCCAAGGAAGGGTGCTGGCTAGCAACAGCTTTCAGTGCTGGCACTTTTCATCTCTGAGCAATTGCTCGACGTTTGCAATTTCTCACCTGAGCTCTCTTTAGAGTGCGCGAGAGGATGAGCAGAAGATGAGGTGTCTAGAGAAGCCCAGAGCCCCAGTGTTCTTAGGCCTACAAAAGCGCTTCCAAGGAAGGGGGCTGGCTAGCAAGAGCTTTCAGTGCTGGCACTTTTCATCTCTGAGCAATTGCTCGATGTTTGCAATTTCTCAGCTCGTGTCTACGAGACGGAAAGAGAATGACCGTGACGTTTGGTGCGTATAGAAGCGCAAAGCCCCAGTGTTCCTGCGCCTGTGAAAGCGCTTCCAAGGAAGGGTGCTGGCTAGCAAGAGCTTTCAGTGCTGGCACTTTTCATCTCTGAGCAATTGCTCGACGTTTGCAATTTCTCACCTGAGCTCTCTTTAGAGTGCGCGAGAGGATGAGCAGAAGATTAGGTGGCTAGAGAAGCCCAGAGCCCCAGTGTGCTTAGGCCTACAAAAGCGCTTCCAAGGAAGGGGGCTGGCTAGCAACAGCTTTCAGTGCTGGCACTTTTCATCTCTGAGCAATTGCTGGACGTTTGCAATTTCTCAGCTCGTGTCTACGAGACGGAAAGAGAAGGACCGTGACGTTTGGTGCGTATAGAAGCGCAAAGCCCCAGTGTTGCTGCGCCTGTGAAAGCGCTTCCAAGGAAGGGTGCTGGCTAGCAACAGCTTTCAGTGCTGGCACTTTTCATCTCTGAGCAATTGCTCGACGTTTGCAATTTCTCACCTGAGCTCTCTTTAGAGTGCGCGAGAGGATGAGCAGAAGATTAGGTGGCTAGAGAAGCCCAGAGCCCCAGTGTGCTTAGGCCTACAAAAGCGCTTCCAAGGAAGGGGGCTGGCTAGCAACAGCTTTCAGTGCTGGCACTTTTCATCTCTGAGCAATTGCTCGATGTTTGCAATTTCTCAGCTCGTGTCTACGAGACAGAAAGAGAATGACAGTGACGTTTGGTGGCTAGAGAAGCGCAAAGCCCCAGTGTTGCTGCACCTGTGAAAGCGCTTCCAAGGAAGGGTGCTGGCTAGCAAGAGCTTTCAGTGCTGGCACTTTTCATCTCTGAGCAATTGCTCGACGTTTGCAATTTCTCAGCTCGTGTCTACGAGACGGAAAGAGAAGGACCGTGACGTTTGGTGGCTAGAGAAGCGCAAAGCCCCAGTGTTGCTGCGCCTGTGAAAGCGCTTCCAAGGAAGGGTGCTGGCTAGCAACAGCTTTCAGTGCTGGCACTTTTCATCTCTGAGCAATTGCTCGATGTTTGCAATTTCTCACCTGAGCTCTCTTTAGAGTGCGCGAGAGGATGAGCAGAAGATTAGGTGGCTAGAGAAGCCCAGAGCCCCAGTGTGCTTAGGCCTACAAAAGCGCTTCCAAGGAAGAGTGCTGGCTAGCAAGAGCTTTCAGTGCTGGCACTTTTCATCTCTGAGCAATTGCTCGACGTTTGCAATTTCTCAGCTCGTGTCTACGAGACGGAAAGAGAAGGACCGTGACGTTTGGTGCGTATAGAAGCGCAAAGCCCCAGTGTTGCTGCGCCTGTGAAAGCGCTTCCAAGGAAGGGTGCTGGCTAGCAACAGCTTTCAGTGCTGGCACTTTTCATGTCTGAGCAATTGCTCGACGTTTGCAATTTCTCACCTGAGCTCTCTTTAGAGTGCGCGAGAGGCTGAGCAGAAGATTAGGTGGCTAGAGAAGCCCAGAGCCCCAGTGTGCTTAGGCCTACAAAAGCGCTTCCAAGGAAGAGTGCTGGCTAGCAACAGCTTTCAGTGCTGGCACTTTTCCTCTCTGAGCAATTGCTCGACATTTGCAATTTCTCAGCTCGTGTCTACGAGACGGAAAGAGAAGGACCGTGACGTTTGGTGCGTATAGAAGCGCAAAGCCCCAGTGTTGCTGCGCCTGTGAAAGCGCTTCCAAGGAAGGGTGCTGGCTAGCAAGAGCTTTCAGTGCTGGCACTTTTCATCTCTGAGCAATTGCTCGACGTTTGCAATTTCTCACCTGAGCTCTCTTTAGAGTGCGCGAGAGGATGAGCGGAAGATGAGGTGGCTAGAGAAGCCCAGAGCCCCAGTGTGCTTAGGCCTACAAAAGCGCTTCCAAGGAAGAGTGCTGGCTAGCAACAGCTTTCAGTGCTGGCACTTTTCATCTCTGAGCAATTGCTCGATGTTTGCAATTTCTCAGCTCGTGTCTACGAGACAGAAAGAGAATGACAGTGACGTTTGGTGGCTAGAGAAGCGCAAAGCCCCAGTGTTGCTGCACCTGTGAAAGCGCTTCCAAGGAAGGGTGCTGGCTAGCAGCAGCTTTCAGTGCTGGCACTTTTCATCTCTGAGCAATTGCTCGACGTTTGCAATTTCTCAGCTCGTGTCTACGAGACGGAAAGAGAAGGACCGTGACGTTTGGTGGGTAGAGAAGCGCAAAGCCCCAGTGTTCTTAGGGCTACAAAAGCGCTTCCAAGGAAGGGTGCTGGCTAGCAACAGCTTTCAGTGCTGGCACTTTTCATCTCTGAGCAATTGCTCGACGTTTGCAATTTCTCACCTGAGCTCTCTTTAGAGTGCGCGAGAGGATGAGCAGAAGATTAGGTGGCTAGAGAAGCCCAGAGCCCCAGTGTTCTTAGGCCTACAAAACCGCTTCCAAGGAAGGGTGCTGGCTAGCAACAGCTTTCAGTGCTGGCACTTTTCATCTCTGAGCAATTGCTCGACGTTTGCAATTTCTCAGCTCGTGTCTACGAGACGGAAAGAGAAGGACCGTGACGTTTGGTGCGTATAGAAGCGCAAAGCCCCAGTGTTGCTGCGCCTGTGAAAGCGCTTCCAAGGAAGGGTGCTGGCTAGCAAGAGCTTTCAGTGCTGGCACTTTTCATCTCTGAGCAATTGCTCGACGTTTGCAATTTCTCACCTGAGCTCTCTTTAGAGTGCGCGAGAGGATGAGCAGAAGATTAGGTGGCTAGAGAAGCCCAGAGCCCCAGTGTGCTTAGGCCTACAAAAGCGCTTCCAAGGAAGAGTGCTGGCTAGCAAGAGCTTTCAGTGCTGGCACTTTTCCTCTCTGAGCAATTGCTCGACGTTTGCAATTTCTCAGCTCGTGTCTACGAGACGGAAAGAGAAGGACCGTGACGTTTGGTGCGTATAGAAGCGCAAAGCCCCAGTGTTGCTGCGCCTGTGAAAGCGCTTCCAAGGAAGGGTGCTGGCTAGCAACAGCTTTCAGTGCTGGCACTTTTCATCTCTGAGCAATTGCTCGACGTTTGCAATTTCTCACCTGAGCTCTCTTTAGAGTGCGCGAGAGGATGAGCAGAAGATTAGGTGGCTAGAGAAGCCCAGAGCCCCAGTGTGCTTAGGCCTACAAAAGCGCTTCCAAGGAAGGGTGCTGGCTAGCAACAGCTTTCAGTGCTGGCACTTTTCATCTCTGAGCAATTGCTCGACGTTTGCAATTTCTCAGCTCGTGTCTACGAGACGGAAAGAGAAGGACCGTGACGTTTGGTGCGTATAGAAGCGCAAAGCCCCAGTGTTGCTGCGCCTGTGAAAGCGCTTCCAAGGAAGGGTGCTGGCTAGCAACAGCTTTCAGTGCTGGCACTTTTCGTCTCTGAGCAATTGCTGGACGTTTGCAATTTCTCACCTGAGCTCTCTTTAGAGTGCGCGAGAGGATGAGCAGAAGATGAGGTGGCTAGAGAAGCCCAGAGCCCCAGTGTGCTTAGGCCTACAAAAGCGCTTCCAAGGAAGAGTGCTGGCTAGCAAGAGCTTTCAGTGCTGGCACGTTTCATCTCTGAGCAATTGCTCGACGTTTGCAATTTCTCAGCTCGTGTCTACGAGACGGAAAGAGAAGGACCGTGACGTTTGGTGCGTATAGAAGCGCAAAGCCCCAGTGTTGCTGCGCCTGTGAAAGCGCTTCCAAGGAAGGGTGCTGGCTAGCAACAGCTTTCAGTGCTGGCACTTTTCATCTCTGAGCAATTGCTCGACGTTTGCAATTTCTCACCTGAGCTCTCTTTAGAGTGCGCGAGAGGATGAGCAGAAGATTAGGTGGCTAGAGAAGCCCAGAGCCCCAGTGTGCTTAGGCCTACAAAAGCGCTTCCAAGGAAGAGTGCTGGCTAGCAAGAGCTTTCAGTGCTGGCACTTTTCCTCTCTGAGCAATTGCTCGACGTTTGCAATTTCTCAGCTCGTGTCTACGAGACGGAAAGAGAAGGACCGTGACGTTTGGTGCGTATAGAAGCGCAAAGCCCCAGTGTTGCTGCGCCTGTGAAAGCGCTTCCAAGGAAGGGTGCTGGCTAGCAACAGCTTTCAGTGCTGGCACTTTTCATCTCTGAGCAATTGCTCGACGTTTGCAATTTCTCACCTGAGCTCTCTTTAGAGTGCGCGAGAGGATGAGCAGAAGATTAGGTGGCTAGAGAAGCCCAGAGCCCCAGTGTGCTTAGGCCTACAAAAGCGCTTCCAAGGAAGGGTGCTGGCTAGCAACAGCTTTCAGTGCTGGCACTTTTCATCTCTGAGCAATTGCTCGACGTTTGCAATTTCTCAGCTCGTGTCTACGAGACGGAAAGAGAAGGACCGTGACGTTTGGTGCGTATAGAAGCGCAAAGCCCCAGTGTTGCTGCGCCTGTGAAAGCGCTTCCAAGGAAGGGTGCTGGCTAGCAACAGCTTTCAGTGCTGGCACTTTTCATCTCTGAGCAATTGCTCGACGTTTGCAATTTCTCACCTGAGCTCTCTTTAGAGTGCGCGAGAGGATGAGCAGAAGATTAGGTGGCTAGAGAAGCCCAGAGCCCCAGTGTTCTTAGGCCTACAAAAGCGCTTCCAAGGAAGAGTGCTGGCTAGCAACAGCTTTCAGTGCTGGCACTTTTCATCTCTGAGCAATTGCTGGACGTTTGCAATTTCTCAGCTCGTGTCTACGAGACGGAAAGAGAAGGACCGTGACGTTTGGTGCGTATAGAAGCGCAAAGCCCCAGTGTTGCTGCGCCTGTGAAAGCGCTTCCAAGGAAGGGTGCTGGCTAGCAAGAGCTTTCAGTGCTGGCACTTTTCATCTCTGAGCAATTGCTCGACGTTTGCAATTTCTCACCTGAGCTCTCTTTAGAGTGCGCGAGAGGATGAGCAGAAGATTAGGTGGCTAGAGAAGCCCAGAGCCCCAGTGTGCTTAGGCCTACAAAAGCGCTTCCAAGGAAGGGGGCTGGCTAGCAAGAGCTTTCAGTGCTGGCACTTTTCATCTTTGAGCAATTGCTCGACGTTTGCAATTTCTCAGCTCGTGTCTACGAGACGGAAAGAGAAGGACCGTGACGTTTGGTGGGTAGAGAAGCGCAAAGCCCCAGTGTTCCTGCGCCTGTGAAAGCGCTTCCAAGGAAGGGTGCTGGCTAGCAACAGCTTTCAGTGCTGGCACTTTTCATCTCTGAGCAATTGCTCGACGTTTGCAATTTCTCACCTGAGCTCTCTTTAGAGTGCGCGAGAGGATGAGCAGAAGATTAGGTGGCTAGAGAAGCCCAGAGCCCCAGTGTGCTTAGGCCTACAAAAGCGCTTCCAAGGAAGAGTGCTGGCTAGCAAGAGCTTTCAGTGCTGGCACTTTTCATCTCTGAGCAATTGCTCGACGTTTGCAATTTCTCAGCTCGTGTCTACGAGACGGAAAGAGAAGGACCGTGACGTTTGGTGGCTAGAGAAGCGCAAAGCCCCAGTGTTGCTGCGCCTGTGAAAGCGCTTCCAAGGAAGGGTGCTGGCTAGCAAGAGCTTTCAGTGCTGGCACTTTTCATCTCTGAGCAATTGCTCGACGTTTGCAATTTCTCACCTGAGCTCTCTTTAGAGTGCGCGAGAGGATGAGCAGAAGATTAGGTGGCTAGAGAAGCCCAGAGCCCCAGTGTGCTTAGGCCTACAAAACCGCTTCCAAGGAAGGGTGCTGGCTAGCAACAGCTTTCAGTGCTGGCACTTTTCATCTCTGAGCAATTGCTCGACGTTTGCAATTTCTCAGCTCGTGTCTACGAGACGGAAAGAGAATGACTGTGACGTTTGGTGCGTATAGAAGCGCAAAGCCCCAGTGTTGCTGCGCCTGTGAAAGCGCTTCCAAGGAAGGGTGCTGGCTAGCAACAGCTTTCAGTGCTGGCACTTTTCATCTCTGAGCAATTGCTCGACGTTTGCAATTTCTCACCTGAGCTCTCTTTAGAGTGCGCGAGAGGATGAGCAGAAGATTAGGTGGCTAGAGAAGCCCAGAGCCCCAGTGTGCTTAGGCCTACAAAAGCGCTTCCAAGGAAGAGTGCTGGCTAGCAAGAGCTTTCAGTGCTGGCACTTTTCCTCTCTGAGCAATTGCTCGACGTTTGCAATTTCTCAGCTCGTGTCTACGAGACGGAAAGAGAAGGACCGTGACGTTTGGTGCGTAGAGAAGCGCAAAGCCCCAGTGTTGCTGCACCTGTGAAAGCGCTTCCAAGGAAGGGTGCTGGCTAGCAACAGCTTTCAGTGCTGGCACTTTTCATCTCTGAGCAATTGCTGGACATTTGCAATTTCTCACCTGAGCTCTCTTTAGAGTGCGCGAGAGGATGAGCAGAAGATTAGGTGGCTAGAGAAGCCCAGAGCCCCAGTGTTCTTAGGTCTACAAAAGCGCTTCCAAGGAAGGGTGCTGGCTAGCAAGAGCTTTCAGTGCTGGCACTTTTCATCTCTGAGCAATTGCTCGACGTTTGCAATTTCTCAGCTCGTGTCTACGAGACGGAAAGAGAAGGACCGTGACGTTTGGTGCGTATAGAAGCGCAAAGCCCCAGTGTTGCTGCGCCTGTGAAAGCGCTTCCAAGGAAGGGTGCTGGCTAGCAAGAGCTTTCAGTGCTGGCACTTTTCATCTCTGAGCAATTGCTCGACGTTTGCAATTTCTCAGCTCGTGTCTACGAGACGGAAAGAGAAGGACCGTGACGTTTGGTGGGTAGAGAAGCGCAAAGCCCCAGTGTTCCTGCGCCTGTGAAAGCGCTTCCAAGGAAGGGTGCTGGCTAGCAAGAGCTTTCAGTGCTGGCACTTTTCATCTCTGAGCAATTGCTCGACGTTTGCAATTTCTCACCTGAGCTCTCTTTAGAGTGCGCGAGAGGATGAGCAGAAGATTAGGTGGCTAGAGAAGCCCAGAGCCCCAGTGTGCTTAGGCCTACAAAAGCGCTTCCAAGGAAGAGTGCTGGCTAGCAAGAGCTTTCAGTGCTGGCACTTTTCATCTCTGAGCAATTGCTCGACGTTTGCAATTTCTCAGCTCGTGTCTACGAGACGGAAAGAGAAGGACCGTGACGTTTGGTGGCTAGAGAAGCGCAAAGCCCCAGTGTTGCTGCGCCTGTGAAAGCGCTTCCAAGGAAGGGTGCTGGCTAGCAAGAGCTTTCAGTGCTGGCACTTTTCATCTCTGAGCAATTGCTCGACGTTTGCAATTTCTCACCTGAGCTCTCTTTAGAGTGCGCGAGAGGATGAGCAGAAGATTAGGTGGCTAGAGAAGCCCAGAGCCCCAGTGTGCTTAGGCCTACAAAAGCGCTTCCAAGGAAGAGTGCTGGCTAGCAAGAGCTTTCAGTGCTGGCACTTTTCCTCTCTGAGCAATTGCTCGACGTTTGCAATTTCTCAGCTCGTGTCTACGAGACGGAAAGAGAAGGACCGTGACGTTTGGTGCGTAGAGAAGCGCAAAGCCCCAGTGTTGCTGCACCTGTGAAAGCGCTTCCAAGGAAGGGTGCTGGCTAGCAACAGCTTTCAGTGCTGGCACTTTTCATCTCTGAGCAATTGCTGGACATTTGCAATTTCTCACCTGAGCTCTCTTTAGAGTGCGCGAGAGGATGAGCAGAAGATTAGGTGGCTAGAGAAGCCCAGAGCCCCAGTGTTCTTAGGTCTACAAAAGCGCTTCCAAGGAAGGGTGCTGGCTAGCAAGAGCTTTCAGTGCTGGCACTTTTCATCTCTGAGCAATTGCTCGACGTTTGCAATTTCTCAGCTCGTGTCTACGAGACGGAAAGAGAAGGACCGTGACGTTTGGTGCGTATAGAAGCGCAAAGCCCCAGTGTTGCTGCGCCTGTGAAAGCGCTTCCAAGGAAGGGTGCTGGCTAGCAAGAGCTTTCAGTGCTGGCACTTTTCATCTCTGAGCAATTGCTCGACGTTTGCAATTTCTCAGCTCGTGTCTACGAGACGGAAAGAGAAGGACCGTGACGTTTGGTGGGTAGAGAAGCGCAAAGCCCCAGTGTTCCTGCGCCTGTGAAAGCGCTTCCAAGGAAGGGTGCTGGCTAGCAACAGCTTTCAGTGCTGGCACTTTTCATCTCTGAGCAATTGCTCGACGTTTGCAATTTCTCACCTGAGCTCTCTTTAGAGTGCGCGAGAGGATGAGCAGAAGATTAGGTGGCTAGAGAAGCCCAGAGCCCCAGTGTGCTTAGGCCTACAAAAGCGCTTCCAAGGAAGAGTGCTGGCTAGCAAGAGCTTTCAGTGCTGGCACTTTTCATCTCTGAGCAATTGCTCGACGTTTGCAATTTCTCAGCTCGTGTCTACGAGACGGAAAGAGAAGGACCGTGACGTTTGGTGGCTAGAGAAGCGCAAAGCCCCAGTGTTGCTGCGCCTGTGAAAGCGCTTCCAAGGAAGGGTGCTGGCTAGCAAGAGCTTTCAGTGCTGGCACTTTTCATCTCTGAGCAATTGCTCGACGTTTGCAATTTCTCACCTGAGCTCTCTTTAGAGTGCGCGAGAGGATGAGCAGAAGATTAGGTGGCTAGAGAAGCCCAGAGCCCCAGTGTTCTTAGGCCTACAAAACCGCTTCCAAGGAAGGGTGCTGGCTAGCAACAGCTTTCAGTGCTGGCACTTTTCATCTCTGAGCAATTGCTCGACGTTTGCAATTTCTCAGCTCGTGTCTACGAGACGGAAAGAGAATGACTGTGACGTTTGGTGCGTATAGAAGCGCAAAGCCCCAGTGTTGCTGCACCTGTGAAAGCGCTTCCAAGGAAGGGTGCTGGCTAGCAACAGCTTTCAGTGCTGGCACTTTTCATCTCTGAGCAATTGCTCGACGTTTGCAATTTCTCACCTGAGCTCTCTTTAGAGTGCGCGAGAGGATGAGCAGAAGATTAGGTGGCTAGAGAAGCCCAGAGCCCCAGTGTGCTTAGGCCTACAAAAGCGCTTCCAAGGAAGAGTGCTGGCTAGCAAGAGCTTTCAGTGCTGGCACTTTTCCTCTCTGAGCAATTGCTCGACGTTTGCAATTTCTCAGCTCGTGTCTACGAGACGGAAAGAGAAGGACCGTGACGTTTGGTGCGTAGAGAAGCGCAAAGCCCCAGTGTTGCTGCACCTGTGAAAGCGCTTCCAAGGAAGGGTGCTGGCTAGCAACAGCTTTCAGTGCTGGCACTTTTCATCTCTGAGCAATTGCTGGACGTTTGCAATTTCTCACCTGAGCTCTCTTTAGAGTGCGCGAGAGGACGAGCAGAAGATTAGGTGGCTAGAGAAGCCCAGAGCCCCAGTGTTCTTAGGTCTACAAAAGCGCTTCCAAGGAAGGGTGCTGGCTAGCAAGAGCTTTCAGTGCTGGCACTTTTCATCTCTGAGCAATTGCTCGACGTTTGCAATTTCTCAGCTCGTGTCTACGAGACGGAAAGAGAAGGACCGTGACGTTTGGTGCGTATAGAAGCGCAAAGCCCCAGTGTTGCTGCGCCTGTGAAAGCGCTTCCAAGGAAGGGTGCTGGCTAGCAAGAGCTTTCAGTGCTGGCACTTTTCATCTCTGAGCAATTGCTCGACGTTTGCAATTTCTCACCTGAGCTCTCTTTAGAGTGCGCGAGAGGATGAGCAGAAGATTAGGTGGCTAGAGAAGCCCAGAGCCCCAGTGTTCTTAGGCCTACAAAAGCGCTTCCAAGGAAGAGTGCTGGCTAGCAACAGCTTTCAGTGCTGGCACTTTTCATCTCTGAGCAATTGCTGGACGTTTGCAATTTCTCAGCTCGTGTCTACGAGACGGAAAGAGAAGGACCGTGACGATTGGTGCGTATAGAAGCGCAAAGCCCCAGTGTTGCTGCGCCTGTGAAAGCGCTTCCAAGGAAGGGTGCTGGCTAGCAAGAGCTTTCAGTGCTGGCACTTTTCATCTCTGAGCAATTGCTCGACGTTTGCAATTTCTCACCTGAGCTCTCTTTAGAGTGCGCGAGAGGATGAGCAGAAGATTAGGTGGCTAGAGAAGCCCAGAGCCCCAGTGTTCTTAGGCCTACAAAACCGCTTCCAAGGAAGGGTGCTGGCTAGCAAGAGCTTTCAGTGCTGGCACTTTTCATCTCTGAGCAATTGCTCGATGTTTGCAATTTCTCAGCTCGTGTCTACGAGACGGAAAGAGAAGGACCGTGACGTTTGGTGCGTATAGAAGCGCAAAGCCCCAGTGTTGCTGCGCCTGTGAAAGCGCTTCCAAGGAAGGGTGCTGGCTAGCAAGAGCTTTCAGTGCTGGCACTTTTCATCTCTGAGCAATTGCTCGACGTTTGCAATTTCTCACCTGAGCTCTCTTTAGAGTGCGCGAGAGGATGAGCAGAAGATTAGGTGGCTAGAGAAGCCCAGAGCCCCAGTGTGCTTAGGCCTACAAAAGCGCTTCCAAGGAAGGGTGCTGGCTAGCAACAGCTTTCAGTGCTGGCACTTTTCATCTCTGAGCAATTGCTCGATGTTTGCAATTTCTCAGCTCGTGTCTACGAGACAGAAAGAGAATGACAGTGACGTTTGGTGGCTAGAGAAGCGCAAAGCCCCAGTGTTGCTGCACCTGTGAAAGCGCTTCCAAGGAAGGGTGCTGGCTAGCAAGAGCTTTCAGTGCTGGCACTTTTCATCTCTGAGCAATTGCTCGACGTTTGCAATTTCTCAGCTCGTGTCTACGAGACGGAAAGAGAAGGACCGTGACGTTTGGTGGGTAGAGAAGCGCAAAGCCCCAGTGTTGCTGCGCCTGTGAAAGCGCTTCCAAGGAAGGGTGCTGGCTAGCAACAGCTTTCAGTGCTGGCACTTTTCATCTCTGAGCAATTGCTCGACGTTTGCAATTTCTCACCTGAGCTCTCTTTAGAGTGCGCGAGAGGATGAGCAGAAGATTAGGTGGCTAGAGAAGCCCAGAGCCCCAGTGTGCTTAGGCCTACAAAAGCGCTTCCAAGGAAGAGTGCTGGCTAGCAAGAGCTTTCAGTGCTGGCACTTTTCATCTCTGAGCAATTGCTCGACGTTTGCAATTTCTCAGCTTGTGTCTACGAGACGGAAAGAGAAGGACCGTGACGTTTGGTGCGTATAGAAGCGCAAAGCCCCAGTGTTGCTGCGCCTGTGAAAGCGCTTCCAAGGAAGGGTGCTGGCTAGCAACAGCTTTCAGTGCTGGCACTTTTCCTCTCTGAGCAATTGCTCGACGTTTGCAATTTCTCAGCTCGTGTCTACGAGACGGAAAGAGAAGGACCGTGACGTTTGGTGCGTATAGAAGCGCAAAGCCCCAGTGTTGCTGCGCCTGTGAAAGCGCTTCCAAGGAAGGGTGCTGGCTAGCAACAGCTTTCAGTGCTGGCACTTTTCATCTCTGAGCAATTGCTCGACGTTTGCAATTTCTCACCTGAGCTCTCTTTAGAGTGCGCGAGAGGATGAGCAGAAGATTAGGTGGCTAGAGAAGCCCAGAGCCCCAGTGTGCTTAGGCCTACAAAAGCGCTTCCAAGGAAGGGGGCTGGCTAGCAAGAGCTTTCAGTGCTGGCACTTTTCATCTCTGAGCAATTGCTCGATGTTTGCAATTTCTCAGCTCGTGTCTACGAGACAGAAAGAGAATGACAGTGACGTTTGGTGGCTAGAGAAGCGCAAAGCCCCAGTGTTGCTGCACCTGTGAAAGCGCTTCCAAGGAAGGGTGCTGGCTAGCAAGAGCTTTCAGTGCTGGCACTTTTCATCTCTGAGCAATTGCTCGACGTTTGCAATTTCTCAGCTCGTGTCTACGAGACGGAAAGAGAAGGACCGTGACGTTTGGTGCGTAGAGAAGCGCAAAGCCCCAGTGTTGCTGCGCCTGTGAAAGCGCTTCCAAGGAAGGGTGCTGGCTAGCAACAGCTTTCAGTGCTGGCACTTTTCATCTCTGAGCAATTGCTCGACGTTTGCAATTTCTCACCTGAGCTCTCTTTAGAGTGCGCGAGAGGATGAGCAGAAGATTAGGTGGCTAGAGAAGCCCAGAGCCCCAGTGTGCTTAGGCCTACAAAAGCGCTTCCAAGGAAGAGTGCTGGCTAGCAAGAGCTTTCAGTGCTGGCACTTTTCATCTCTGAGCAATTGCTCGACGTTTGCAATTTCTCAGCTTGTGTCTACGAGACGGAAAGAGAAGGACCGTGACGTTTGGTGCGTATAGAAGCGCAAAGCCCCAGTGTTGCTGCGCCTGTGAAAGCGCTTCCAAGGAAGGGTGCTGGCTAGCAACAGCTTTCAGTGCTGGCACTTTTCATCTCGGAGCAATTGCTCGACGTTTGCAATTTCTCACCTGAGCTCTCTTTAGAGTGCGCGAGAGGATGAGCAGAAGATTAGGTGGCTAGAGAAGCCCAGAGCCCCAGTGTGCTTAGGCCTACAAAACGCTTCCAAGGAAGGGTGCTGGCTAGCAACAGCTTTCAGTGCTGGCACTTTTCATCTCTGAGCAATTGCTCGACGTTTGCAATTTCTCAGCTCGTGTCTACGAGACGGAAAGAGAAGGACCGTGACGTTTGGTGCGTATAGAAGCGCAAAGCCCCAGTGTTGCTGCGCCTGTGAAAGCGCTTCCAAGGAAGGGTGCTGGCTAGCAAGAGCTTTCAGTGCTGGCACTTTTCCTCTCTGAGCAATTGCTCGACGTTTGCAATTTCTCAGCTCGTGTCTACGAGACGGAAAGAGAAGGACCGTGACGTTTGGTGCGTATAGAAGCGCAAAGCCCCAGTGTTGCTGCGCCTGTGAAAGCGCTTCCAAGGAAGGGTGCTGGCTAGCAACAGCTTTCAGTGCTGGCACTTTTCATCTCTGAGCAATTGCTCGACGTTTGCAATTTCTCACCTGAGCTCTCTTTAGAGTGCGCGAGAGGATGAGCAGAAGATTAGGTGGCTAGAGAAGCCCAGAGCCCCAGTGTGCTTAGGCCTACAAAAGCGCTTCCAAGGAAGGGGGCTGGC
Organism: Sarcoramphus papa; assembly: GCA_037962945.1. NCBI lineage: Eukaryota > Metazoa > Chordata > Aves > Accipitriformes > Cathartidae > Sarcoramphus > Sarcoramphus papa. The sequence goes on along the minus strand of CM075595.1, from coordinate 15,854,758 downwards.
TAGCAACAGCTTTCAGTGCTGGCACTTTTCATCTCTGAGCAATTGCTCGACGTTTGCAATTTCTCAGCTCGTGTCTACGAGACGGAAAGAGAAGGACCGTGACGTTTGGTGCGTATAGAAGCGCAAAGCCCCAGTGTTGCTGCGCCTGTGAAAGCGCTTCCAAGGAAGGGTGCTGGCTAGCAACAGCTTTCAGTGCTGGCACTTTTCATCTCTGAGCAATTGCTCGACGTTTGCAATTTCTCACCTGAGCTCTCTTTAGAGTGCGCGAGAGGATGAGCAGAAGATTAGGTGGCTAGAGAAGCCCAGAGCCCCAGTGTGCTTAGGCCTACAAAAGCGCTTCCAAGGAAGGGTGCTGGCTAGCAAGAGCTTTCAGTGCTGGCACTTTTCATCTCTGAGCAATTGCTCGATGTTTGCAATTTCTCAGCTCGTGTCTACGAGACAGAAAGAGAATGACAGTGACGTTTGGTGGCTAGAGAAGCGCAAAGCCCCAGTGTTGCTGCACCTGTGAAAGCGCTTCCAAGGAAGGGTGCTGGCTAGCAAGAGCTTTCAGTGCTGGCACTTTTCATCTCTGAGCAATTGCTCGACGTTTGCAATTTCTCAGCTCGTGTCTACGAGACGGAAAGAGAAGGACCGTGACGTTTGGTGCGTATAGAAGCGCAAAGCCCCAGTGTTGCTGCGCCTGTGAAAGCGCTTCCAAGGAAGGGTGCTGGCTAGCAACAGCTTTCAGTGCTGGCACTTTTCATCTCTGAGCAATTGCTCGACGTTTGCAATTTCTCACCTGAGCTCTCTTTAGAGTGCGCGAGAGGATGAGCAGAAGATTAGGTGGCTAGAGAAGCCCAGAGCCCCAGTGTTCTTAGGCCTACAAAAGCGCTTCCAAGGAAGGGTGCTGGCTAGCAAGAGCTTTCAGTGCTGGCACTTTTCATCTCTGAGCAATTGCTCGACGTTTGCAATTTCTCAGCTCGTGTCTACGAGACGGAAAGAGAAGGACCGTGACGTTTGGTGCGTATAGAAGCGCAAAGCCCCAGTGTTGCTGCGCCTGTGAAAGCGCTTCCAAGGAAGGGTGCTGGCTAGCAAGAGCTTTCAGTGCTGGCACTTTTCATCTCTGAGCAATTGCTCGACGTTTGCAATTTCTCACCTGAGCTCTCTTTAGAGTGCGCGAGAGGATGAGCAGAAGATTAGGTGGCTAGAGAAGCCCAGAGCCCCAGTGTGCTTAGGCCTACAAAAGCGCTTCCAAGGAAGAGTGCTGGCTAGCAAGAGCTTTCAGTGCTGGCACTTTTCCTCTCTGAGCAATTGCTCGACGTTTGCAATTTCTCAGCTCGTGTCTACGATACGGAAAGAGAATGACCGTGATGTTTGGTGGCTAGAGAAGCGCAAAGCCCCAGTGTTGCTGCACCTGTGAAAGCGCTTCCAAGGAAGGGTGCTGGCTAGCAACAGCTTTCAGTGCTGGCACTTTTCATCTCTGAGCAATTGCTGGACGTTTGCAATTTCTCAGCTCGTGTCTACGAGACGGAAAGAGAAGGACCGTGATGTTTGGTGGCTAGAGAAGCGCAAAGCCCCAGTGTTGCTGCGCCTGTGAAAGCGCTTCCAAGGAAGGGTGCTGGCTAGCAACAGCTTTCAGTGCTGGCACTTTTCATCTCCGAGCAATTGCTCGACGTTTGCAATTTCTCACCTGAGCTCTCTTTAGAGTGCGCGAGAGGATGAGCAGAAGATTAGGTGGCTAGAGAAGCCCAGAGCCCCAGTGTGCTTAGGCCTACAAAAGCGCTTCCAAGGAAGGGTGCTGGCTAGCAACAGCTTTCAGTGCTGGCACTTTTCATCTCTGAGCAATTGCTCGACGTTTGCAATTTCTCAGCTCGTGTCTACGAGACGGAAAGAGAAGGACCGTGACGTTTGGTGCGTATAGAAGCGCAAAGCCCCAGTGTTACTGCGCCTGTGAAAGCGCTTCCAAGGAAGGGGGCTGGCTAGCAACAGCTTTCAGTGCTGGCACTTTTCATCTCTGAGCAATTGCTCGACGTTTGCAATTTCTCACCTGAGCTCTCTTTAGAGTGCGCGAGAGGATGAGCAGAAGATTAGGTGGCTAAAGAAGCCCAGAGCCCCAGTGTGCTTAGGCCTACAAAAGCGCTTCCAAGGAAGGGGGCTGGCTAGCAACAGCTTTCAGTGCTGGCACTTTTCCTCTCTGAGCAATTGCTCGACGTTTGCAATTTCTCAGCTCGTGTCTACGAGACGGAAAGAGAAGGACCGTGACGTTTGGTGCGTATAGAAGCGCAAAGCCCCAGTGTTGCTGCGCCTGTGAAAGCGCTTCCAAGGAAGGGTGCTGGCTAGCAAGAGCTTTCAGTGCTGGCACTTTTCATCTCTGAGCAATTGCTCGACGTTTGCAATTTCTCAGCTCGTGTCTACGAGACGGAAAGAGAAGGACCGTGATGTTTGGTGGCTAGAGAAGCGCAAAGCCCCAGTGTTGCTGCGCCTGTGAAAGCGCTTCCAAGGAAGGGTGCTGGCTAGCAAGAGCTTTCAGTGCTGGCACTTTTCATCTCTGAGCAATTGCTCGACGTTTGCAATTTCTCACCTGAGCTCTCTTTAGAGTGCGCGAGAGGATGAGCAGAAGATTAGGTGGCTAGAGAAGCCCAGAGCCCCAGTGTGCTTAGGCCTACAAAAGCGCTTCCAAGGAAGAGTGCTGGCTAGCAAGAGCTTTCAGTGCTGGCACTTTTCATCTCTGAGCAATTGCTCGACGTTTGCAATTTCTCAGCTCGTGTCTACGAGACGGAAAGAGAAGGACTGTGACGTTTGGTGCGTATAGAAGCGCAAAGCCCCAGTGTTGCTGCGCCTGTGAAAGCGCTTCCAAGGAAGGGTGCTGGCTAGCAACAGCTTTCAGTGCTGGCACTTTTCATCTCTGAGCAATTGCTCGACGTTTGCAATTTCTCACCTGAGCTCTCTTTAGAGTGCGCGAGAGGATGAGCAGAAGATGAGGTGGCTAGAGAAGCCCAGAGCCCCAGTGTGCTTAGGCCTACAAAAGCGCTTCCAAGGAAGAGTGCTGGCTAGCAAGAGCTTTCAGTGCTGGCACTTTTCATCTCTGAGCAATTGCTCGACGTTTGCAATTTCTCAGCTCGTGTCTACGAGACGGAAAGAGAAGGACCGTGACGATTGGTGCGTATAGAAGCGCAAAGCCCCAGTGTTGCTGCGCCTGTGAAAGCGCTTCCAAGGAAGGGTGCTGGCTAGCAACAGCTTTCAGTGCTGGCACTTTTCATCTCTGAGCAATTGCTCGACGTTTGCAATTTCTCACCTGAGCTCTCTTTAGAGTGCGCGAGAGGATGAGCAGAAGATTAGGTGGCTAGAGAAGCCCAGAGCCCCAGTGTTCTTAGGCCTACAAAACCGCTTCCAAGGAAGAGTGCTGGCTAGCAAGAGCTTTCAGTGCTGGCACTTTTCATCTCTGAGCAATTGCTCGACGTTTGCAATTTCTCAGCTCGTGTCTACGAGACGGAAAGAGAAGGACCGTGACGTTTGGTGGGTAGAGAAGCGCAAAGCCCCAGTGTTGCTGCGCCTGTGAAAGCGCTTCCAAGGAAGGGTGCTGGCTAGCAACAGCTTTCAGTGCTGGCACTTTTCATCTCTGAGCAATTGCTGGACGTTTGCAATTTCTCACCTGAGCTCTCTTTAGAGTGCGCGAGAGGATGAGCAGAAGATTAGGTGGCTAGAGAAGCCCAGAGCCCCAGTGTGCTTAGGCCTACAAAAGCGCTTCCAAGGAAGAGTGCTGGCTAGCAAGAGCTTTCAGTGCTGGCACTTTTCATCTCTGAGCAATTGCTCGACGTTTGCAATTTCTCAGCTCGTGTCTACGAGACGGAAAGAGAAGGACCGTGACGTTTGGTGCGTATAGAAGCGCAAAGCCCCAGTGTTGCTGCGCCTGTGAAAGCGCTTCCAAGGAAGGGTGCTGGCTAGCAACAGCTTTCAGTGCTGGCACTTTTCATCTCTGAGCAATTGCTCGATGTTTGCAATTTCTCACCTGAGCTCTCTTTAGAGTGCGCGAGAGGATGAGCAGAAGATTAGGTGTCTAAAGAAGCCCAGAGCCCCAGTGTTCTTAGGCCTACAAAAGCGCTTCCAAGGAAGGGTGCTGGCTAGCAAGAGCTTTCAGTGCTGGCACTTTTCATCTCTGAGCAATTGCTCGACGTTTGCAATTTCTCAACTCGTGTCTACGAGACGGAAAGAGAATGACTGTGACGTTTGGTGGCTAGAAAAGCGCAAAGCCCCAGTGTTGCTGCGCCTGTGAAAGCGCTTCCAAGGAAGGGTGCTGGCTAGCAACAGCTTTCAGTGCTGGCACTTTTCATCTCTGAGCAATTGCTCGACGTTTGCAATTTCTCACCTGAACTCTCTTTAGAGTGCGCGAGAGGATGAGCAGAAGATTAGGTGGCTAGAGAAGCCCAGAGCCCCAGTGTGCTTAGGCCTACAAAAGCGCTTCCAAGGAAGAGGGCTGGCTAGCAAGAGCTTTCAGTGCTGGCACTTTTCATCTCTGAGCAATTGCTCGACGTTTGCAATTTCTCAGCTCGTGTCTACGAGACGGAAAGAGAAGGACCGTGATGTTTGGTGGCTAGAGAAGCGCAAAGCCCCAGTGTTGCTGCGCCTGTGAAAGCGCTTCCAAGGAAGGGTGCTGGCTAGCAAGAGCTTTCAGTGCTGGCACTTTTCATCTCTGAGCAATTGCTCGACGTTTGCAATTTCTCAGCTCGTGTCTACGAGACGGAAAGAGAATGACCGTGTCGTTTGGTGGGTAGAGATGCGCAAAGCCCCAGTGTTCCTGCGCCTGTGAAAGTGCTTCCAAGGAAGGGTGCTGGCTAGCAACAGCTTTCAGTGCTGGCACTTTTCATCTCTGAGCAATTGCTCGACGTTTGCAATTTCTCACCTGAGCTCTCTTTAGAGTGCGCGAGAGGATGAGCAGAAGATTAGGTGGCTAGAGAAGCCCAGAGCCCCAGTGTTCTTAGGCCTACAAAAGCGCTTCCAAGGAAGGGTGCTGGCTAGCAACAGCTTTCAGTGCTGGCACTTTTCATCTCGGAGCAATTGCTCGACGTTTGCAATTTCTCAGCTCGTGTCTACGAGACGGAAAGAGAAGGACCGTGATGTCTGGTGGCTAGAGAAGCGCAAAGCCCCAGTGTTGCTGCGCCTGTGAAAGCGCTTCCAAGGAAGGGTGCTGGCTAGCAACAGCTTTCAGTGCTGGCACTTTTCATCTCTGAGCAATTGCTCGACGTTTGCAATTTCTCAGCTCGTATCTACGAGACGGAGAGAGAAGGACCGTGACGTTTGGTGCGTATAGAAGAGCAAAGCCCCAGTGTTGCTGCGCCTGTGAAAGCGCTTCCAAGGAAGGGTGCTGGCTAGCAACAGCTTTCAGTGCTGGCACTTTTCATCTCTGAGCAATTGCTCGATGTTTGCAATTTCTCACCTGAGCTCTCTTTAGAGTGCGCGAGAGGATGAGCAGAAGATTAGGTGTCTAAAGAAGCCCAGAGCCCCAGTGTTCTTAGGCCTACAAAAGCGCTTCCAAGGAAGGGGGCTGGCTAGCAAGAGCTTTCAGTGCTGGCACTTTTCATCTCTGAGCAATTGCTCGACGTTTGCAATTTCTCACCTGAGCTCTCTTTAGAGTGCGCGAGAGGATGAGCAGAAGATTAGGTGGCTAGAGAAGCCCAGAGCCCCAGTGTGCTTAGGCCTACAAAAGCGCTTCCAAGGAAGAGTGCTGGCTAGCAAGAGCTTTCAGTGCTGGCACTTTTCATCTCTGAGCAATTGCTCGACGTTTGCAATTTCTCAGCTCGTGTCTACGAGACGGAAAGAGAATGACAGTGATGTCTGGTGGCTAGAGAAGCACAAAGCCCCAGTGTTGCTGCGCCTGTGAAAGCGCTTCCAAGGAAGGGTGCTGGCTAGCAACAGCTTTCAGTGCTGGCACTTTTCATCTCTGAGCAATTGCTCGACGTTTGCAATTTCTCACCTGAGCTCTCTTTAGAGTGCGCGAGAGGATGAGCAGAAGATTAGGTGGCTAGAGAAGCCCAGAGCCCCAGTGTGCTTAGGCCTACAAAAGCGCTTCCAAGGAAGAGTGCTGGCTAGCAACAGCTTTCAGTGCTGGCACTTTTCATCTCTGAGCAATTGCTCGATGTTTGCAATTTCTCAGCTCGTGTCTACGAGACAGAAAGAGAATGACAGTGACGTTTGGTGGCTAGAGAAGCCCAGAGCCCCAGTGTTGCTGCACCTGTGAAAGCGCTTCCAAGGAAGGGGGCTGGCTAGCAACAGCTTTCAGTGCTGGCACTTTTCATCTCTGAGCAATTGCTCGACGTTTGCAATTTCTCAGCTCGTGTCTACGAGACGGAAAGAGAAGGACCGTGACGTTTGGTGCGTATAGAAGCGCAAAGCCCCAGTGTTGCTGTGCCTGTGAAAGCGCTTCCAAGGAAGGGTGCTGGCTAGCAAGAGCTTTCAGTGCTGGCACTTTTCATCTCTGAGCAATTGCTCGACGTTTGCAATTTCTCACCTGAGCTCTCTTTAGAGTGCGCGAGAGGATGAGCAGAAGATTAGGTGGCTAGAGAAGCCCAGAGCCCCAGTGTGCTTAGGCCTACAAAAGCGCTTCCAAGGAAGAGTGCTGGCTAGCAAGAGCTTTCAGTGCTGGCACTTTTCATCTCTGAGCAATTGCTCGACGTTTGCAATTTCTCAGCTCGTGTCTACGAGACGGAAAGAGAAGGACCGTGACGTTTGGTGCGTATAGAAGCGCAAAGCCCCAGTGTTGCTGCGCCTGTGAAAGCGCTTCCAAGGAAGGGTGCTGGCTAGCAACAGCTTTCAGTGCTGGCACTTTTCATCTCTGAGCAATTGCTCGACGTTTGCAATTTCTCACCTGAGCTCTCTTTAGAGTGCGCGAGAGGATGAGCAGAAGATGAGGTGGCTAGAGAAGCCCAGAGCCCCAGTGTGCTTAGGCCTACAAAAGCGCTTCCAAGGAAGAGTGCTGGCTAGCAAGAGCTTTCAGTGCTGGCACTTTTCATCTCTGAGCAATTGCTCGACGTTTGCAATTTCTCAGCTCGTGTCTACGAGACGGAAAGAGAAGGACCGTGACGTTTGGTGCGTATAGAAGCGCAAAGCCCCAGTGTTGCTGCGCCTGTGAAAGCGCTTCCAAGGAAGGGTGCTGGCTAGCAAGAGCTTTCAGTGCTGGCACTTTTCATCTCTGAGCAATTGCTCGACGTTTGCAATTTCTCACCTGAGCTCTCTTTAGAGTGCGCGAGAGGATGAGCAGAAGATTAGGTGGCTAGAGAAGCCCAGAGCCCCAGTGTTCTTAGGCCTACAAAAGCGCTTCCAAGGAAGGGGGCTGGCTAGCAACAGCTTTCAGTGCTGGCACTTTTCATCTCTGAGCAATTGCTCGACGTTTGCAATTTCTCAGCTCGTGTCTACGAGACGGAAAGAGAAGGACCGTGACGTTTGGTGGGTAGAGAAGCGCAAAGCCCCAGTGTTGCTGCGCCTGTGAAAGCGCTTCCAAGGAAGGGTGCTGGCTAGCAACAGCTTTCAGTGCTGGCACTTTTCATCTCTGAGCAATTGCTCGACGTTTGCAATTTCTCACCTGAGCTCTCTTTAGAGTGCGCGAGAGGATGAGCAGAAGATTAGGTGGCTAGAGAAGCCCAGAGCCCCAGTGTGCTTAGGCCTACAAAAGCGCTTCCAAGGAAGGGTGCTGGCTAGCAAGAGCTTTCAGTGCTGGCACTTTTCATCTCTGAGCAATTGCTCGACGTTTGCAATTTCTCAGCTCGTGTCTACGAGACGGAAAGAGAAGGACCGTGACGTTTGGTGCGTATAGAAGCGCAAAGCCCCAGTGTTGCTGCGCCTGTGAAAGCGCTTCCAAGGAAGGGTGCTGGCTAGCAACAGCTTTCAGTGCTGGCACTTTTCATCTCTGAGCAATTGCTCGATGTTTGCAATTTCTCACCTGAGCTCTCTTTAGAGTGCGCGAGAGGATGAGCAGAAGATTAGGTGGCTAGAGAAGCCCAGAGCCCCAGTGTTCTTAGGCCTACAAAAGCGCTTCCAAGGAAGAGGGCTGGCTAGCAAGAGCTTTCAGTGCTGGCACTTTTCATCTCTGAGCAATTGCTCGACGTTTGCAATTTCTCAGCTCGTGTCTACGAGACGGAAAGAGAAGGACCGTGACGTTTGGTGCGTATAGAAGCGCAAAGCCCCAGTGTTGCTGCGCCTGTGAAAGCGCTTCCAAGGAAGGGTGCTGGCTAGCAAGAGCTTTCAGTGCTGGCACTTTTCATCTCTGAGCAATTGCTCGACGTTTGCAATTTCTCAGCTCGTGTCTACGAGACGGAAAGAGAATGACCGTGTCGTTTGGTGGGTAGAGATGCGCAAAGCCCCAGTGTTCCTGCTCCTGTGAAAGTGCTTCCAAGGAAGGGTGCTGGCTAGCAACAGCTTTCAGTGCTGGCACTTTTCATCTCTGAGCAATTGCTCGACGTTTGCAATTTCTCACCTGAGCTCTCTTTAGAGTGCGCGAGAGGATGAGCAGAAGATTAGGTGGCTAGAGAAGCCCAGAGCCCCAGTGTTCTTAGGCCTACAAAAGCGCTTCCAAGGAAGGGTGGTGGCTAGCAAGAGCTTTCAGTGCTGGCACTTTTCATCTCTGAGCAATTGCTCGACGTTTGCAATTTCTCAGCTCGTGTCTACGAGACGGAAAGAGAAGGACCGTGACGTTTGGTGCGTATAGAAGAGCAAAGCCCCAGTGTTGCTGCGCCTGTGAAAGCGCTTCCAAGGAAGGGTGCTGGCTAGCAACAGCTTTCAGTGCTGGCACTTTTCATCTCTGAGCAATTGCTCGACGTTTGCAATTTCTCACCTGAGCTCTCTTTAGAGTGCGCGAGAGGATGAGCAGAAGATTAGGTGTCTAAAGAAGCCCAGAGCCCCAGTGTTCTTAGGCCTACAAAAGCGCTTCCAAGGAAGGGGGCTGGCTAGCAAGAGCTTTCAGTGCTGGCACTTTTCATCTCTGAGCAATTGCTCGACGTTTGCAATTTCTCAGCTCGTGTGTACGAGACGGAAAGAGAATGACAGTGATGTCTGGTGGCTAGAGAAGCACAAAGCCCCAGTGTTGCTGCGCCTGTGAAAGCGCTTCCAAGGAAGGGTGCTGGCTAGCAAGAGCTTTCAGTGCTGGCACTTTTCATCTCTGAGCAATTGCTCCACGTTTGCAATTTCTCAGCTCGTGTCTGCGAGACGGAAAGAGAATGACCGTGATGTTTGGTGGCTAGAGAAGCGCAAAGCCCCAGTGTTGCTGCGCCTGTGAAAGCGCTTCCAAGGAAGGGTGCTGGCTAGCAAGAGCTTTCAGTGCTGGCACTTTTCATCTCTGAGCAATTGCTCGACGTTTGCAATTTCTCAGCTCGTGTCTACGAGACGGAGAGAGAAGGACCGTGACGTTTGGTGGGTAGAGAAGCCCAGAGCCCCAGTGTTGCTGCACCTGTGAAAGCACTTCCAAGGAAGGGGGCTGGCTAGCAACAGCTTTCAGTGCTGGCACTTTTCATCTCTGAGCAATTGCTCGACGTTTGCAATTTCTCAGCTCGTGTCTACGAGACGGAGAGAGAAGGACCGTGACGTTTGGTGCGTATAGAAGAGCAAAGCCCCAGTGTTGCTGCGCCTGTGAAAGCGCTTCCAAGGAAGGGTGCTGGCTAGCAACAGCTTTCAGTGCTGGCACTTTTCATCTCTGAGCAATTGCTCGACGTTTGCAATTTCTCACCTGAGCTCTCTTTAGAGTGCGCGAGAGGATGAGCAGAAGATGAGGTGGCTAGAGAAGCCCAGAGCCCCAGTGTGCTTAGGCCTACAAAAGCGCTTCCAAGGAAGAGTGCTGGCTAGCAAGAGCTTTCAGTGCTGGCACTTTTCATCTCTGAGCAATTGCTCGACGTTTGCAATTTCTCAGCTCGTGTCTACGAGACGGAAAGAGAAGGACCGTGACGATTGGTGCGTATAGAAGCGCAAAGCCCCAGTGTTGCTGCGCCTGTGAAAGCGCTTCCAAGGAAGGGTGCTGGCTAGCAAGAGCTTTCAGTGCTGGCACTTTTCATCTCTGAGCAATTGCTCGACGTTTGCAATTTCTCACCTGAGCTCTCTTTAGAGTGCGCGAGAGGATGAGCAGAAGATTAGGTGGCTAGAGAAGCCCAGAGCCCCAGTGTGCTTAGGCCTACAAAAGCGCTTCCAAGGAAGGGGGCTGGCTAGCAAGAGCTTTCAGTGCTGGCACTTTTCATCTCTGAGCAATTGCTCGACGTTTGCAATTTCTCAGCTCGTGTCTACGAGACGGAAAGAGAAGGACCGTGTCGTTTGGTGGGTAGAGAAGCGCAAAGCCCCAGTGTTGCTGCGCCTGTGAAAGCGCTTCCAAGGAAGGGTGCTGGCTAGCAAGAGCTTTCAGTGCTGGCACTTTTCATCTCTGAGCAATTGCTCGACGTTTGCAATTTCTCACCTGAGCTCTCTTTAGAGTGCGCGAGAGGATGAGCAGAAGATTAGGTGGCTAGAGAAGCCCAGAGCCCCAGTGTGCTTAGGCCTACAAAAGCGCTTCCAAGGAAGGGTGCTGGCTAGCAAGAGCTTTCAGTGCTGGCACTTTTCATCTCTGAGCAATTGCTCGACGTTTGCAATTTCTCAGCTCGTGTCTACGAGACGGAAAGAGAAGGACCGTGACGTTTGGTGCGTATAGAAGCGCAAAGCCCCAGTGTTGCTGCGCCTGTGAAAGCGCTTCCAAGGAAGGGTGCTGGCTAGCAACAGCTTTCAGTGCTGGCACTTTTCATCTCTGAGCAATTGCTCGATGTTTGCAATTTCTCACCTGAGCTCTCTTTAGAGTGCGCGAGAGGATGAGCAGAAGATTAGGTGTCTAAAGAAGCCCAGAGCCCCAGTGTTCTTAGGCCTACAAAAGCGCTTCCAAGGAAGGGTGCTGGCTAGCAAGAGCTTTCAGTGCTGGCACTTTTCATCTCTGAGCAATTGCTCGACGTTTGCAATTTCTCAACTCGTGTCTACGAGACGGAAAGAGAATGACTGTGACGTTTGGTGGCTAGAAAAGCGCAAAGCCCCAGTGTTGCTGCGCCTGTGAAAGCGCTTCCAAGGAAGGGTGCTGGCTAGCAAGAGCTTTCAGTGCTGGCACTTTTCATCTCTGAGCAATTGCTCGACGTTTGCAATTTCTCACCTGAACTCTCTTTAGAGTGCGCGAGAGGATGAGCAGAAGATTAGGTGGCTAGAGAAGCCCAGAGCCCCAGTGTGCTTAGGCCTACAAAAGCGCTTCCAAGGAAGAGTGCTGGCTAGCAAGAGCTTTCAGTGCTGGCACTTTTCATCTCTGAGCAATTGCTCGACGTTTGCAATTTCTCAGCTCGTGTCTACGAGACGGAAAGAGAAGGACCGTGACGTTTGGTGCGTATAGAAGCGCAAAGCCCCAGTGTTGCTGCGCCTGTGAAAGCGCTTCCAAGGAAGGGTGCTGGCTAGCAAGAGCTTTCAGTGCTGGCACTTTTCATCTCTGAGCAATTGCTCGACGTTTGCAATTTCTCAGCTCGTGTCTACGAGACGGAAAGAGAATGACCGTGTCGTTTGGTGGGTAGAGATGCGCAAAGCCCCAGTGTTCCTGCGCCTGTGAAAGTGCTTCCAAGGAAGGGTGCTGGCTAGCAACAGCTTTCAGTGCTGGCACTTTTCATCTCTGAGCAATTGCTCGACGTTTGCAATTTCTCACCTGAGCTCTCTTTAGAGTGCGCGAGAGGATGAGCAGAAGATTAGGTGGCTAGAGAAGCCCAGAGCCCCAGTGTTCTTAGGCCTACAAAAGCGCTTCCAAGGAAGGGTGGTGGCTAGCAACAGCTTTCAGTGCTGGCACTTTTCATCTCTGAGCAATTGCTCGACGTTTGCAATTTCTCAGCTCGTGTCTACGAGACGGAGAGAGAAGGACCGTGACGTTTGGTGCGTATAGAAGAGCAAAGCCCCAGTGTTGCTGCGCCTGTGAAAGCGCTTCCAAGGAAGGGTGCTGGCTAGCAACAGCTTTCAGTGCTGGCACTTTTCATCTCTGAGCAATTGCTCGACGTTTGCAATTTCTCACCTGAGCTCTCTTTAGAGTGCGCGAGAGGATGAGCAGAAGATTAGGTGTCTAAAGAAGCCCAGAGCCCCAGTGTTCTTAGGCCTACAAAAGCGCTTCCAAGGAAGGGGGCTGGCTAGCAAGAGCTTTCAGTGCTGGCACTTTTCATCTCTGAGCAATTGCTCGACGTTTGCAATTTCTCAGCTCGTGTGTACGAGACGGAAAGAGAATGACAGTGATGTCTGGTGGCTAGAGAAGCACAAAGCCCCAGTGTTGCTGCGCCTGTGAAAGCGCTTCCAAGGAAGGGTGCTGGCTAGCAAGAGCTTTCAGTGCTGGCACTTTTCATCTCTGAGCAATTGCTCGACGTTTGCAATTTCTCAGCTCGTGTCTGCGAGACAGAAAGAGAATGACCGTGATGTTTGGTGGCTAGAGAAGCGCAAAGCCCCAGTGTTGCTGCGCCTGTGAAAGCGCTTCCAAGGAAGGGTGCTGGCTAGCAAGAGCTTTCAGTGCTGGCACTTTTCACCTCTGAGCAATTGCTCGATGTTTGCAATTTCTCAGCTCGTGTCTACGAGACGGAGAGAGAAGGACCGTGACGTTTGGTGGGTAGAGAAGCGCAAAGCCCCAGTGTTGCTGCGCCTGTGAAAGCGCTTCCAAGGAAGGGTGCTGGCTAGCAACAGCTTTCAGTGCTGGCACTTTTCATCTCTGAGCAATTGCTCGACGTTTGCAATTTCTCACCTGAGCTCTCTTTAGAGTGCGCGAGAGGATGAGCAGAAGATGAGGTGGCTAGAGAAGCCCAGAGCCCCAGTGTGCTTAGGCCTACAAAAGCGCTTCCAAGGAAGAGTGCTGGCTAGCAAGAGCTTTCAGTGCTGGCACTTTTCATCTCTGAGCAATTGCTCGACGTTTGCAATTTCTCAGCTCGTGTCTACGAGACGGAAAGAGAAGGACCGTGATGTTTGGTGGGTAGAGAAGCGCAAAGCCCCAGTGTTGCTGCGCCTGTGAAAGCGCTTCCAAGGAAGGGTGCTGGCTAGCAACAGCTTTCAGTGCTGGCACTTTTCATCTCTGAGCAATTGCTGGACGTTTGCAATTTCTCACCTGAGCTCTCTTTAGAGTGCGCGAGAGGATGAGCAGAAGATGAGGTGGCTAGAGAAGCCCAGAGACCCAGTGTTCTTAGGCCTACAAAAGCGCTTCCAAGGAAGGGTGCTGGCTAGCAAGAGCTTTCAGTGCTGGCACTTTTCATCTCTGAGCAATTGCTCGACGTTTGCAATTTCTCAGCTCGTGTCTACGAGACGGAAAGAGAAGGACCGTGACGTTTGGTGCGTATAGAAGCGCAAAGCCCCAGTGTTGCTGCGCCTGTGAAAGCGCTTCCAAGGAAGGGTGCTGGCTAGCAACAGCTTTCAGTGCTGGCACTTTTCATCTCTGAGCAATTGCTCGATGTTTGCAATTTCTCAGCTCGTGTCTACGAGACGGAAAGAGAATGACAGTGATGTCTGGTGGCTAGAGAAGCACAAAGCCCCAGTGTTGCTGCGCCTGTGAAAGCGCTTCCAAGGAAGGGTGCTGGCTAGCAAGAGCTTTCAGTGCTGGCACTTTTCATCTCTGAGCAATTGCTCGACGTTTGCAATTTCTCACCTGAGCTCTCTTTAGAGTGCGCGAGAGGATGAGCAGAAGATGAGGTGGCTAGAGAAGCCCAGAGCCCCAGTGTGCTTAGGCCTACAAAAGCGCTTCCAAGGAAGGGTGCTGGCTAGCAACAGCTTTCAGTGCTGGCACTTTTCATCTCTGAGCAATTGCTCGACGTTTGCAATTTCTCAGCTCGTGTCTACGAGACGGAAAGAGAAGGACCGTGACGTTTGGTGGCTAGAAAAGCGCAAAGCCCCAGTGTTGCTGCGCCTGTGAAAGCGCTTCCAAGGAAGGGTGCTGGCTAGCAACAGCTTTCAGTGCTGGCACTTTTCATCTCTGAGCAATTGCTCGACGTTTGCAATTTCTCACCTGAGCTCTCTTTAGAGTGCGCGAGAGGATGAGCAGAAGATTAGGTGGCTAGAGAAGCCCAGAGCCCCAGTGTGCTTAGGCCTACAAAAGCGCTTCCAAGGAAGAGTGCTGGCTAGCAAGAGCTTTCAGTGCTGGCACTTTTCATCTCTGAGCAATTGCTCGATGTTTGCAATTTCTCAGCTCGTGTCTACGAGACGGAAAGAGAAGGACCGTGACGTTTGGTGGCTAGAAAAGCGCAAAGCCCCAGTGTTGCTGCGCCTGTGAAAGCGCTTCCAAGGAAGGGTGCTGGCTAGCAACAGCTTTCAGTGCTGGCACTTTTCATCTCTGAGCAATTGCTCGACGTTTGCAATTTCTCACCTGAGCTCTCTTTAGAGTGCGCGAGAAGATGAGCAGAAGATTAGGTGGCTAGAGAAGCCCAGAGCCCCAGTGTGCTTAGGCCTACAAAAGCGCTTCCAAGGAAGGGTGCTGGCTAGCAAGAGCTTTCAGTGCTGGCACTTTTCATCTCTGAGCAATTGCTCGACGTTTGCAATTTCTCAGCTCGTGTCTACGAGACGGAAAGAGAAGGACCGTGACGTTTGGAGCGTATAGAAGCGCAAAGCCCCAGTGTTGCTGCGCCTGTGAAAGCGCTTCGAAGGAAGGGTGCTGGCTAGCAACAGCTTTCAGTGCTGGCACTTTTCATCTCTGAGCAATTGCTCGATGTTTGCAATTTCTCAGCTCGTGTCTACGAGACGGAGAGAGAAGGACCGTGACGTTTGGTGGGTAGAGAAGCCCAGAGCCCCAGTGTTGCTGCACCTGTGAAAGCGCTTCCAAGGAAGGGGGCTGGCTAGCAACAGCTTTCAGTGCTGGCACTTTTCATCTCTGAGCAATTGCTCGACGTTTGCAATTTCTCAGCTCGTGTCTACGAGACGGAGAGAGAAGGACCGTGACGTTTGGTGCGTATAGAAGAGCAAAGCCCCAGTGTTGCTGCGCCTGTGAAAGCGCTTCCAAGGAAGGGTGCTGGCTAGCAACAGCTTTCAGTGCTGGCACTTTTCATCTCTGAGCAATTGCTCGACGTTTGCAATTTCTCACCTGAGCTCTCTTTAGAGTGCGCGAGAGGATGAGCAGAAGATGAGGTGGCTAGAGAAGCCCAGAGCCCCAGTGTGCTTAGGCCTACAAAAGCGCTTCCAAGGAAGAGTGCTGGCTAGCAAGAGCTTTCAGTGCTGGCACTTTTCATCTCTGAGCAATTGCTCGACGTTTGCAATTTCTCAGCTCGTGTCTACGAGACGGAAAGAGAAGGACCGTGACGATTGGTGCGTATAGAAGCGCAAAGCCCCAGTGTTGCTGCGCCTGTGAAAGCGCTTCCAAGGAAGGGTGCTGGCTAGCAACAGCTTTCAGTGCTGGCACTTTTCATCTCTGAGCAATTGCTCGACGTTTGCAATTTCTCACCTGAGCTCTCTTTAGAGTGCGCGAGAGGATGAGCAGAAGATTAGGTGGCTAGAGAAGCCCAGAGCCCCAGTGTTCTTAGGCCTACAAAAGCGCTTCCAAGGAAGGGGGCTGGCTAGCAAGAGCTTTCAGTGCTGGCACTTTTCATCTCTGAGCAATTGCTCGACGTTTGCAATTTCTCAGCTCGTGTCTACGAGACGGAAAGAGAAGGACCGTGTCGTTTGGTGGGTAGAGAAGCGCAAAGCCCCAGTGTTGCTGCACCTGTGAAAGCGCTTCCAAGGAAGGGTGCTGGCTAGCAACAGCTTTCAGTGCTGGCACTTTTCATCTCTGAGCAATTGCTCGACGTTTGCAATTTCTCACCTGAGCTCTCTTTAGAGTGCGCGAGAGGATGAGCAGAAGATTAGGTGGCTAGAGAAGCCCAGAGCCCCAGTGTGCTTAGGCCTACAAAAGCGCTTCCAAGGAAGGGTGCTGGCTAGCAAGAGCTTTCAGTGCTGGCACTTTTCATCTCTGAGCAATTGCTCGACGTTTGCAATTTCTCAGCTCGTGTCTACGAGACGGAAAGAGAAGGACCGTGACGTTTGGTGCGTATAGAAGCGCAAAGCCCCAGTGTTGCTGCGCCTGTGAAAGCGCTTCCAAGGAAGGGTGCTGGCTAGCAACAGCTTTCAGTGCTGGCACTTTTCATCTCTGAGCAATTGCTCGATGTTTGCAATTTCTCACCTGAGCTCTCTTTAGAGTGCGCGAGAGGATGAGCAGAAGATTAGGTGTCTAAAGAAGCCCAGAGCCCCAGTGTTCTTAGGCCTACAAAAGCGCTTCCAAGGAAGGGTGCTGGCTAGCAAGAGCTTTCAGTGCTGGCACTTTTCATCTCTGAGCAATTGCTCGACGTTTGCAATTTCTCAACTCGTGTCTACGAGACGGAAAGAGAATGACTGTGACGTTTGGTGGCTAGAAAAGCGCAAAGCCCCAGTGTTGCTGCGCCTGTGAAAGCGCTTCCAAGGAAGGGTGCTGGCTAGCAACAGCTTTCAGTGCTGGCACTTTTCATCTCTGAGCAATTGCTCGACGTTTGCAATTTCTCACCTGAACTCTCTTTAGAGTGCGCGAGAGGATGAGCAGAAGATTAGGTGGCTAGAGAAGCCCAGAGCCCCAGTGTGCTTAGGCCTACAAAAGCGCTTCCAAGGAAGAGGGCTGGCTAGCAAGAGCTTTCAGTGCTGGCACTTTTCATCTCTGAGCAATTGCTCGACGTTTGCAATTTCTCAGCTCGTGTCTACGAGACGGAAAGAGAAGGACCGTGACGTTTGGTGCGTATAGAAGCGCAAAGCCCCAGTGTTGCTGCGCCTGTGAAAGCGCTTCCAAGGAAGGGTGCTGGCTAGCAAGAGCTTTCAGTGCTGGCACTTTTCATCTCTGAGCAATTGCTCGACGTTTGCAATTTCTCAGCTCGTGTCTACGAGACGGAAAGAGAATGACCGTGTCGTTTGGTGGGTAGAGATGCGCAAAGCCCCAGTGTTCCTGCGCCTGTGAAAGTGCTTCCAAGGAAGGGTGCTGGCTAGCAACAGCTTTCAGTGCTGGCACTTTTCATCTCTGAGCAATTGCTCGACGTTTGCAATTTCTCACCTGAGCTCTCTTTAGAGTGCGCGAGAGGATGAGCAGAAGATTAGGTGGCTAGAGAAGCCCAGAGCCCCAGTGTTCTTAGGCCTACAAAAGCGCTTCCAAGGAAGGGTGGTGGCTAGCAACAGCTTTCAGTGCTGGCACTTTTCATCTCTGAGCAATTGCTCGACGTTTGCAATTTCTCAGCTCGTGTCTACGAGACGGAGAGAGAAGGACCGTGACGTTTGGTGCGTATAGAAGAGCAAAGCCCCAGTGTTGCTGCGCCTGTGAAAGCGCTTCCAAGGAAGGGTGCTGGCTAGCAACAGCTTTCAGTGCTGGCACTTTTCATCTCTGAGCAATTGCTCGACGTTTGCAATTTCTCACCTGAGCTCTCTTTAGAGTGCGCGAGAGGATGAGCAGAAGATTACGTGTCTAAAGAAGCCCAGAGCCCCAGTGTTCTTAGGCCTACAAAAGCGCTTCCAAGGAAGGGGGCTGGCTAGCAAGAGCTTTCAGTGCTGGCACTTTTCATCTCTGAGCAATTGCTCGACGTTTGCAATTTCTCAGCTCGTGTGTACGAGACGGAAAGAGAATGACAGTGATGTCTGGTGGCTAGAGAAGCACAAAGCCCCAGTGTTGCTGCGCCTGTGAAAGCGCTTCCAAGGAAGGGTGCTGGCTAGCAAGAGCTTTCAGTGCTGGCACTTTTCATCTCTGAGCAATTGCTCGACGTTTGCAATTTCTCAGCTCGTGTCTGCGAGACGGAAAGAGAATGACCGTGATGTTTGGTGGCTAGAGAAGCGCAAAGCCCCAGTGTTGCTGCGCCTGTGAAAGCGCTTCCAAGGAAGGGTGCTGGCTAGCAAGAGCTTTCAGTGCTGGCACTTTTCATCTCTGAGCAATTGCTCGACGTTTGCAATTTCTCAGCTCGTGTCTACGAGACGGAGAGAGAAGGACCGTGACGTTTGGTGGCTAGAAAAGCGCAAAGCCCCAGTGTTGCTGCGCCTGTGAAAGCGCTTCCAAGGAAGGGTGCTGGCTAGCAACAGCTTTCAGTGCTGGCACTTTTCATCTCTGAGCAATTGCTCGACGTTTGCAATTTCTCACCTGAGCTCTCTTTAGAGTGCGCGAGAGGATGAGCAGAAGATGAGGTGGCTAGAGAAGCCCAGAGCCCCAGTGTGCTTAGGCCTACAAAAGCGCTTCCAAGGAAGAGTGCTGGCTAGCAAGAGCTTTCAGTGCTGGCACTTTTCATCTCTGAGCAATTGCTCGACGTTTGCAATTTCTCAGCTCGTGTCTACGAGACGGAAAGAGAATGACCGTGATGTTTGGTGGGTAGAGAAGCGCAAAGCCCCAGTGTTGCTGCGCCTGTGAAAGCGCTTCCAAGGAAGGGTGCTGGCTAGCAAGAGCTTTCAGTGCTGGCACTTTTCATCTCTGAGCAATTGCTGGACGTTTGCAATTTCTCACCTGAGCTCTCTTTAGAGTGCGCGAGAGGATGAGCAGAAGATGAGGTGGCTAGAGAAGCCCAGAGCCCCAGTGTTCTTAGGCCTACAAAAGCGCTTCCAAGGAAGGGGGCTGGCTAGCAAGAGCTTTCAGTGCTGGCACTTTTCATCTCTGAGCAATTGCTCGACGTTTGCAATTTCTCAGCTCGTGTCTACGAGACGGAAAGAGAAGGACCGTGACGTTTGGTGCGTATAGAAGCGCAAAGCCCCAGTGTTGCTGCGCCTGTGAAAGCGCTTCCAAGGAAGGGTGCTGGCTAGCAACAGCTTTCAGTGCTGGCACTTTTCATCTCTGAGCAATTGCTCGATGTTTGCAATTTCTCAGCTCGTGTCTACGAGACGGAAAGAGAAGGACCGTGATGTCTGGTGGCTAGAGAAGCGCAAAGCCCCAGTGTTGCTGCGCCTGTGAAAGCGCTTCCAAGGAAGGGTGCTGGCTAGCAAGAGCTTTCAGTGCTGGCACTTTTCATCTCTGAGCAATTGCTCGACGTTTGCAATTTCTCACCTGAGCTCTCTTTAGAGTGCGCGAGAGGATGAGCAGAAGATGAGGTGGCTAGAGAAGCCCAGAGCCCCAGTGTGCTTAGGCCTACAAAAGCGCTTCCAAGGAAGGGTGCTGGCTAGCAACAGCTTTCAGTGCTGGCACTTTTCATCTCTGAGCAATTGCTCGACGTTTGCAATTTCTCAGCTCGTGTCTACGAGACGGAAAGAGAAGGACCGTGACGTTTGGTGGCTAGAAAAGCGCAAAGCCCCAGTGTTGCTGCGCCTGTGAAAGCGCTTCCAAGGAAGGGGGCTGGCTAGCAAGAGCTTTCAGTGCTGGCACTTTTCCTCTCTGAGCAATTGCTCGACGTTTGCAATTTCTCACCTGAGCTCTCTTTAGAGTGCACGAGAGGATGAGCAGAAGATTAGGTGGCTAGAGAAGCCCAGAGCCCCAGTGTTCTTAGGCCTACAAAAGCGCTTCCAAGGAAGGGGGCTGGCTAGCAAGAGCTTTCAGTGCTGGCACTTTTCATCTCTGAGCAATTGCTCGACGTTTGCAATTTCTCAGCTCGTGTCTACGAGACGGAAAGAGAAGGACCGTGACGTTTGGTGGCTAGAGAAACGCAAAGCCCCAGTGTTGCTGTGCCTGTGAAAGCGCTTCCAAGGAAGGGTGCTGGCTAGCAACAGCTTTCAGTGCTGGCACTTTTCCTCTCTGAGCAATTGCTCGACGTTTGCAATTTCTCACCTGAGCTCTCTTTAGAGTGTGCGAGAGGATGAGCAGAAGATTAGGTGGCTAGAGAAGCCCAGAGCCCCAGTGTTCTTAGGCCTACAAAAGCGCTTCCAAGGAAGGGTGCTGGCTAGCAACAGCTTTCAGTGCTGGCACTTTTCCTCTCTGAGCAATTGCTCGACGTTTGCAATTTCTCAGCTCGTGTCTACGAGACGGAAAGAGAAGGACCGTGACGTTTGGTGGGTAGAGAAGCGCAAAGCCCCAGTGTTGCTGCGCCTGTGAAAGCGCTTCCAAGGAAGGGTGCTGGCTAGCAACAGCTTTCAGTGCTGGCACTTTTCATCTCTGAGCAATTGCTCGACGTTTGTAATTTCTCACCTGAGCTCTCTTTAGAGTGCGCGAGAGGATGAGCAGAAGATTAGGTGGCTAGAGAAGCCCAGAGCCCCAGTGTTCTTAGGCCTACAAAAGCGCTTCCAAGGAAGGGTGCTGGCTAGCAACAGCTTTCAGTGCTGGCACTTTTCATCTCTGAGCAATTGCTCGACGTTTGCAATTTCTCAGCTCGTGTCTAGGAGACGGAAAGAGAAGGACCGTGACGTTTGGTGGGTAGAGAAGCGCAAAGCCCCAGTGTTACTGCGCCTGTGAAAGCTCTTCCAAGGAAGGGTGCTGGCTAGCAAGAGCTTTCAGTGCTGGCACTTTTCATCTCTGAGCAATTGCTCGACGTTTGCAATTTCTCACCTGAGCTCTCTTTAGAGTGCGCGAGAGGATGAGCAGAAGATTAGGTGGCTAGAGAAGCCCAGAGCCCCAGTGTTCTTAGGCCTACAAAAGCGCTTCCAAGGAAGGGTGCTGGCTAGCAACAGCTTTCAGTGCTGGCACTTTTCATCTCTGAGCAATTGCTCGACATTTGCAATTTCTCAGCTCGTGTCTACGAGACGGAAAGAGAAGGACCGTGACGTTTGGTGGGTAGAGAAGCGCAAAGCCCCAGTGTTGCTGTGCCTGTGAAAGCGCTTCCAAGGAAGGGTGCTGGCTAGCAACAGCTTTCAGTGCTGGCACTTTTCATCTCTGAGCAATTGCTCGACGTTTGTAATTTCTCACCTGAGCTCTCTTTAGAGTGCGCGAGAGGATGAGCAGAAGATTAGGTGGCTAGAGAAGCCCAGAGCCCCAGTGTTCTTAGGCCTACAAAAGCGCTTCCAAGGAAGGGGGCTGGCTAGCAACAGCTTTCAGTGCTGGCACTTTTCATCTCTGAGCAATTGCTCGACGTTTGCAATTTCTCAGCTCGTGTCTAGGAGACGGAAAGAGAAGGACCGTGACGTTTGGTGGGTAGAGAAGCGCAAAGCCCCAGTGTTACTGCGCCTGTGAAAGCTCTTCCAAGGAAGGGTGCTGGCTAGCAACAGCTTTCAGTGCTGGCACTTTTCCTCTCTGAGCAATTGCTCGACGTTTGCAATTTCTCACCTGAGCTCTCTTTAGAGTGCGCGAGAGGATGAGCAGAAGATGAGGTGGCTAGAGAAGCCCAGAGCCCCAGTGTTCTTAGGCCTACAAAAGCGCTTCCAAGGAAGGGTGCTGGCTAGCAACAGCTTTCAGTGCTGGCACTTTTCATCTCTGAGCAATTGCTCGACATTTGCAATTTCTCAGCTCGTGTCTACGAGACGGAAAGAGAAGGACCGTGACGTTTGGTGGGTAGAGAAGCGCAAAGCCCCAGTGTTGCTGTGCCTGTGAAAGCGCTTCCAAGGAAGGGTGCTGGCTAGCAACAGCTTTCAGTGCTGGCACTTTTCATCTCTGAGCAATTGCTCGACGTTTGTAATTTCTCACCTGAGCTCTCTTTAGAGTGCGCGAGAGGATGAGCAGAAGATTAGGTGGCTAGAGAAGCCCAGAGCCCCAGTGTTCTTAGGCCTACAAAAGGGCTTCCAAGGAAGGGGGCTGGCTAGCAACAGCTTTCAGTGCTGGCACTTTTCATCTCTGAGCAATTGCTCGACGTTTGCAATTTCTCAGCTCGTGTCTACGAGACGGAAAGAGAATGACCGTGACGTTTGGTGGGTAGAGAAGCGCAAAGCCCCAGTGTTGCTGCGCCTGTGAAAGCGCTTCCAAGGAAGGGTGCTGGCTAGCAACAGCTTTCAGTGCTGGCACTTTTCATCTCTGAGCAATTGCTCGACGTTTGCAATTTCTCACCTGAGCTCTCTTTAGAGTGCGCGAGAGGATGAGCAGAAGATTAGGTGGCTAGAGAAGCCCAGAGCCCCAGTGTTCTTAGGGCTACAAAAGCGCTTCCAAGGAAGGGTGCTGGCTAGCAAGAGCTTTCAGTGCTGGCACTTTTCATCTCTGAGCAATTGCTCGACGTTTGCAATTTCTCAGCTCGTGTCTACGAGACGGAAAGAGAAGGACCGTGACGTTTGGTGGGTAGAGAAGCGCAAAGCCCCAGTGTTGCTGTGCCTGTGAAAGCGCTTCCAAGGAAGGGGGCTGGCTAGCAACAGCTTTCAGTGCTGGCACTTTTCATCTCTGAGCAATTGCTCGACGTTTGTAATTTCTCACCTGAGCTCTCTTTAGAGTGCGCGAGAGGATGAGCAGAAGATTAGGTGGCTAGAGAAGCCCAGAGCCCCAGTGTTCTTAGGCCTACAAAAGCGCTTCCAAGGAAGGGTGCTGGCTAGCAAGAGCTTTCAGTGCTGGCACTTTTCATCTCTGAGCAATTGCTCGACGTTTGCAATTTCTCACCTGAGCTCTCTTTAGAGTGCGCGAGAGGATGAGCAGAAGATGAGGGGGTTAGAGAAGCCCAGAGCCCCAGTGTTCTTAGGCCTACAAAAGCGCTTCCAAGGAAGGGTGCTGGCTAGCAAGAGCTTTCAGTGCTGGCACTTTTCATCTCTGAGCAATTGCTCGACGTTTGCAATTTCTCAGCTCGTGTCTACGAGACGGAAAGAGAAGGACCGTGACGTTTGGTGGGTAGAGAAGCGCAAAGCCCCAGTGTTGCTGCGCCTGTGAAAGCGCTTCCAAGGAAGGGTGCTGGCTAGCAACAGCTTTCAGTGCTGGCACTTTTCGTCTCTGAGCAATTGCTCGACGTTTGCAATTTCTCACCTGAGCTCTCTTTAGAGTGTGCGAGAGGATGAGCAGAAGATTAGGTGGCTAGAGAAGCCCAGAGCCCCAGTGTTCTTAGGGCTACAAAAGCGCTTCCAAGGAAGGGGGCTGGCTAGCAACAGCTTTCAGTGCTGGCACTTTTCCTCTCTGAGCAATTGCTCGACGTTTGCAATTTCTCAGCTCGTGTCTACGAGACGGAAAGAGAAGGACCGTGATGTTTGGTGGGTAGAGAAGCGCAAAGCCCCAGTGTTGCTGCGCCTGTGAAAGCGCTTCCAAGGAAGGGTGCTGGCTAGCAACAGCTTTCAGTGCTGGCACTTTTCATCTCTGAGCAATTGCTGGACGTTTGCAATTTCTCACCTGAGCTCTCTTTAGAGTGTGCGAGAGGATGAGCAGAAGATTAGGTGTCTAAAGAAGCCCAGAGCCCCAGTGTTCTTAGGCCTACAAAAGCGCTTCCAAGGAAGGGTGCTGGCTAGCAACAGCTTTCAGTGCTGGCACTTTTCATCTCTGAGCAATTGCTCGACTTTTGCAATTTCTCACCTGAGCTCTCTTTAGAGTGCGCGAGAGGATGAGCAGAAGATTAGGTGGCTAGAGAAGCCCAGAGCCCCAGTGTTCTTAGGCCTACAAAAGCGCTTCCAAGGAAGGGGGCTGGCTAGCAAGAGCTTTCAGTGCTGGCACTTTTCATCTCTGAGCAATTGCTCGACTTTTGCAATTTCTCAGCTCGTGTCTACGAGACGGAAAGAGAAGGACCGTGACGTTTGGTGGCTAGAGAAGCGCAAAGCCCCAGTGTTGCTGTGCCTGTGAAAGCGCTTCCAAGGAAGGGTGCTGGCTAGCAAGAGCTTTCAGTGCTGGCACTTTTCATCTCTGAGCAATTGCTCGACGTTTGTAATTTCTCACCTGAGCTCTCTTTAGAGTGCGCGAGAGGATGAGCAGAAGATTAGGTGGCTAGAGAAGCCCAGAGCCCCAGTGTTCTTATGGCTACAAAAGCGCTTCCAAGGAAGGGTGCTGGCTAGCAACAGCTTTCAGTGCTGGCACTTTTCATCTCTGAGCAATTGCTCGACGTTTGCAATTTCTCAGCTCGTGTCTACGAGACGGAAAGAGAAGGACCGTGATGTTTGGTGGCTAGAGAAGCGCAAAGCCCCAGTGTTACTGCGCCTGTGAAAGCGCTTCCAAGGAAGGGTGCTGGCTAACAACAGCTTTCAGTGCTGGCACTTTTCATCTCTGAGCAATTGCTCGACGTTTGCAATTTCTCACCTGAGCTCTCTTTAGAGTGCGCGAGAGGATGAGCAGAAGATTAGGTGGCTAGAGAAGCCCAGAGCCCCAGTGTTCTTAGGCCTACAAAAGCGCTTCCAAGGAAGGGGGCTGGCTAGCAAGAGCTTTCAGTGCTGGCACTTTTCATCTCTGAGCAATTGCTCGACGTTTGCAATTTCTCAGCTCGTGTCTACGAGACGGAAAGAGAAGGACCGTGACGTTTGGTGGCTAGAGAAGCGCAAAGCCCCAGTGTTGCTGCGCCTGTGAAAGCGCTTCCAAGGAAGGGTGCTGGCTAGCAACAGCTTTCAGTGCTGGCACTTTTCATCTCTGAGCAATTGCTCGACGTTTGCAATTTCTCACCTGAGCTCTCTTTAGAGTGTGCGAGAGGATGAGCAGAAGATTAGGTGGCTAGAGAAGCCCAGAGCCCCAGTGTTCTTAGGCCTACAAAAGCGCTTCCAAGGAAGGGTGCTGGCTAGCAACAGCTTTCAGTGCTGGCACTTTTCCTCTCTGAGCAATTGCTCGACGTTTGCAATTTCTCAGCTCGTGTCTACGAGACGGAAAGAGAAGGACCGTGACGTTTGGTGGCTAGAGAAGCGCAAAGCCCCAGTGTTGCTGCGCCTGTGAAAGCGCTTCCAAGGAAGGGTGCTGGCTAGCAACAGCTTTCAGTGCTGGAACTTTTCATCTCTGAGCAATTGCTCGACGTTTGCAATTTCTCACCTGAGCTCTCTTTAGAGTGCGCGAGAGGATGAGCAGAAGATTAGGTGTCTAAAGAAGCCCAGAGCCCCAGTGTTCTTAGGCCTACAAAAGCGCTTCCAAGGAAGGGTGCTGGCTAGCAACAGCTTTCAGTGCTGGCACTTTTCATCTCTGAGCAATTGCTCGACGTTTGCAATTTCTCACCTGAGCTCTCTTTAGAGTGCGCGAGAGGATGAGCAGAAGATTAGGTGGCTAGAGAAGCCCAGAGCCCCAGTGTTCTTAGGCCTACAAAAGCGCTTCCAAGGAAGGGTGCTGGCTAGCAACAGCTTTCAGTGCTGGCACTTTTCATCTCTGAGCAATTGCTCGACGTTTGCAATTTCTCAGCTCGTGTCTACGAGACGGAAAGAGAAGGACCGTGACGTTTGGTGAGTAGAGAAGCGCAAAGCCCCAGTGTTGCTGCGCCTGTGAAAGCGCTTCCAAGGAAGGGTGCTGGCTAGCAACAGCTTTCAGTGCTGGCACTTTTCATCTCTGAGCAATTGCTCGACGTTTGCAATTTCTCACCTGAGCTCTCTTTAGAGTGCGCGAGAGGATGAGCAGAAGATTAGGTGGCTAGAGAAGCCCAGAGCCCCAGTGTGCTTAGGCCTACAAAAGCGCTTCCAAGGAAGGGTGCTGGCTAGCAACAGCTTTCAGTGCTGGCACTTTTCATCTCTGAGCAATTGCTCGACGTTTGCAATTTCTCAACTGAGCTCTCTTTAGAGTGCGCGAGAGGATGAGCAGAAGATTAGGTGGCTAGAGAAGCCCAGAGCCCCAGTGTTCTTAGGCCTACAAAAGCGCTTCCAAGGAAGGGTGCTGGCTAGCAACAGCTTTCAGTGCTGGCACTTTTCATCTCTGAGCAATTGCTCGACGTTTGCAATTTCTCAGCTCGTGTCTACGAGACGGAAAGAGAAGGACCGTGACGTTTGGTGGCTAGAGAAGCGCAAAGCCCCAGTGTTGCTGCGCCTGTGAAAGCGCTTCCAAGGAAGGGTGCTGGCTAGCAACAGCTTTCAGTGCTGGCACTTTTCATCTCTGAGCAATTGCTGGACGTTTGCAATTTCTCACCTGATCTCTCTTTAGAGTGCGCGAGAGGATGAGCAGAAGATTAGGTGGCTAGAGAAGCCCAGAGCCCCAGTGTGCTTAGGCCTACAAAAGCGCTTCCAAGGAAGGGGGCTGGCTAGCAAGAGCTTTCAGTGCTGGCACTTTTCATCTCTGAGCAATTGCTCGACGTTTGCAATTTCTCAGCTCGTGTCTAGGAGACAGAAGGAGAAGGACCGTGACGTTTGGTGGCTAGAGAAGCGCAAAGCCCCAGTGTTGCTGCGCCTGTGAAAGCGCTTCCAAGGAAGGGTGCTGGCTAGCAACAGCTTTCAGTGCTGGCACTTTTCATCTCTGAGCAATTGCTCCACGTTTGCAATTTCTCAGCTCGTGTCTACGAGACGGAAAGAGAAGTACCGTGATGTTTGGTGAGTAGAGAAGCGCAAAGCCCCAGTGTTACTGCGCCTGTGAAAGCGCTTCCAAGGAAGGGGGCTGGCTAGCAAGAGCTTTCAGTGCTGGCACTTTTCATCTCTGAGCAATTGCTCGACGTTTGCAATTTCTCAGCTCGTGTCTACGAGACGGAAAGAGAATGACCGTGACGTTTGGTGAGTAGAGAAGCGCAAAGCCCCAGTGTTGCTGCGCCTGTGAAAGCGCTTCCAAGGAAGGGTGCTGGCTAGCAAGAGCTTTCAGTGCTGGCACTTTTCATCTCTGAGCAATTGCTCCACGTTTGCAATTTCTCAGCTCGTGTCTACGAGACGGAAAGAGAAGGACAGTGACGTTTGGTGGGTAGAGAAGCGCAAAGCCCCAGTGTTGCTGCGCCTGTGAAAGCGCTTGCAAGGAAGGGTGCTGGCTAGCAACAGCTTTCAGTGCTGGCACTTTTCATCTCTGAGCAATTGCTCGACGTTTGCAATTTCTCACCTGAGCTCTCTTTAGAGTGCGCGAGAGGATGAGCAGAAGATTAGGTGGCTAGAGAAGCCCAGAGCCCCAGTGTTCTTAGGCCTACAAAAGCGCTTCCAAGGAAGGGGGCTGGCTAGCAACAGCTTTCAGTGCTGGCACTTTTCATCTCTGAGCAATTGCTCGACGTTTGCAATTTCTCACCTGAGCTCTCTTTAGAGTGCGCGAGAGGATGAGCAGAAGATTAGGTGGCTAGAGAAGCCCAGAGCCCCAGTGTGCTTAGGCCTACAAAAGCGCTTCCAAGGAAGGGTGCTGGCTAGCAAGAGCTTTCAGTGCTGGCACTTTTCATCTCTGAGCAATTGCTCGACGTTTGCAATTTCTCAGCTCGTGTCTACGAGACGGAAAGAGAAGGACCGTGACGTTTGGTGGCTAGAGAAGCGCAAAGCCCCAGTGTTGCTGCGCCTGTGAAAGCGCTTCCAAGGAAGGGTGCTGGCTAGCAACAGCTTTCAGTGCTGGCACTTTTCATCTCTGAGCAATTGCTCGACGTTTGCAATTTCTCACCTGAGCTCTCTTTAGAGTGTGCGAGAGGATGAGCAGAAGATTAGGTGGCTAGAGAAGCCCAGAGCCCCAGTGTTCTTAGGCCTACAAAAGCGCTTCCAAGGAAGGGGGCTGGCTAGCAACAGCTTTCAGTGCTGGCACTTTTCCTCTCTGAGCAATTGCTGGACGTTTGCAATTTCTCAGCTCGTGTCTACGAGACGGAAAGAGAAGGACCGTGACGTTTGGTGGGTAGAGAAGCGCAAAGCCCCAGTGTTGCTGCGCCTGTGAAAGCGCTTCCAAGGAAGGGTGCTGGCTAGCAAGAGCTTTCAGTGCTGGCACTTTTCATCTCTGAGCAATTGCTGGACGTTTGCAATTTCTCACCTGAGCTCTCTTTAGAGTGCGCGAGAGGATGAGCAGAAGATGAGGTGGCTAGAGAAGCCCAGAGCCCCAGTGTTCTTAGGCCTACAAAAGCGCTTCCAAGGAAGGGGGCTGGCTAGCAACAGCTTTCAGTGCTGGCACTTTTCATCTCTGAGCAATTGCTCGACGTTTGCAATTTCTCACCTGAGCTCTCTTTAGAGTGCGCGAGAGGATGAGCAGAAGATTAGGTGGCTAGAGAAGCCCAGAGCCCCAGTGTTCTTAGGCCTACAAAAGCGCTTCCAAGGAAGGGTGCTGGCTAGCAACAGCTTTCAGTGCTGGCACTTTTCATCTCTGAGCAATTGCTCGACGTTTGCAATTTCTCAGCTCGTGTCTACGAGACGGAAAGAGAAGGACCGTGACGTTTGGTGGCTAGAGAAGCGCAAAGCCCCAGTGTTGCTGCGCCTGTGAAAGCGCTTCCAAGGAAGGGTGCTGGCTAGCAACAGCTTTCAGTGCTGGCACTTTTCATCTCTGAGCAATTGCTCGACGTTTGCAATTTCTCACCTGAGCTCTCTTTAGAGTGTGCGAGAGGATGAGCAGAAGATTAGGTGGCTAGAGAAGCCCAGAGCCCCAGTGTTCTTAGGCCTACAAAAGCGCTTCCAAGGAAGGGTGCTGGCTAGCAACAGCTTTCAGTGCTGGCACTTTTCCTCTCTGAGCAATTGCTCGACGTTTGCAATTTCCCAGCTCGTGTCTACGAGACGGAAAGAGAAGGACCGTGACGTTTGGTGGGTAGAGAAGCGCAAAGCCCCAGTGTTGCTGCGCCTGTGAAAGCGCTTCCAAGGAAGGGTGCTGGCTAGCAAGAGCTTTCAGTGCTGGCACTTTTCATCTCTGAGCAATTGCTGGACGTTTGCAATTTCTCACCTGAGCTCTCTTTAGAGTGCGCGAGAGGATGAGCAGAAGATTAGGTGGCTAGAGAAGCCCAGAGCCCCAGTGTTCTTAGGCCTACAAAAGCGCTTCCAAGGAAGGGGGCTGGCTAGCAAGAGCTTTCAGTGCTGGCACTTTTCATCTCTGAGCAATTGCTCGACGTTTGCAATTTCTCAGCTCGTGTCTAGGAGACGGAAAGAGAAGGACCGTGACGTTTGGTGAGTAGAGAAGCGCAAAGCCCCAGTGTTACTGCGCCTGTGAAAGCGCTTCCAAGGAAGGGTGCTGGCTAGCAAGAGCTTTCAGTGCTGGCACTTTTCATCTCTGAGCAATTGCTGGACGTTTGCAATTTCTCACCTGAGCTCTCTTTAGAGTGCGCGAGAGGATGAGCAGAAGATTAGGTGGCTAGAGAAGCCCAGAGCCCCAGTGTGCTTAGGCCTACAAAAGCGCTTCCAAGGAAGGGTGCTGGCTAGCAACAGCTTTCAGTGCTGGCACTTTTCATCTCTGAGCAATTGCTCGACGTTTGCAATTTCTCACCTGAGCTCTCTTTAGAGTGCGCGAGAGGATGAGCAGAAGATTAGGTGGCTAGAGAAGCCCAGAGCCCCAGTGTGCTTAGGCCTACAAAAGCGCTTCCAAGGAAGGGGGCTGGCTAGCAACAGCTTTCAGTGCTGGCACTTTTCATCTCTGAGCAATTGCTCGACGTTTGCAATTTCTCAGCTCGTGTCTACGAGACGGAAAGACAAGGACCCTGACGTTTGGTGGGTAGAGAAGCGCAAAGCCCCAGTGTTGCTGCGCCTGTGAAAGCGCTTCCAAGGAAGGGTGCTGGCTAGCAACAGCTTTCAGTGCTGGCACTTTTCATCTCTGAGCAATTGCTCGACGTTTGCAATTTCTCAGCTCGTGTCTACGAGACGGAAAGAGAAGGACCGTGATGTTTGGTGAGTAGAGAAGCGCAAAGCCCCAGTGTTACTGCACCTGTGAAAGCGCTTCCAAGGAAGGGTGCTGGCTAGCAAGAGCTTTCAGTGCTGGCACTTTTCATCTCTGAGCAATTGCTCGACGTTTGCAATTTCTCAGCTCGTGTCTACGAGACGGAAAGAGAAGGACCGTGACGTTTGGTGGCTAGAGAAGCGCAAAGCCCCAGTGTTGCTGCGCCTGTGAAAGCGCTTCCAAGGAAGGGTGCTGGCTAGCAAGAGCTTTCAGTGCTGGCACTTTTCATCTCTGAGCAATTGCTCCACGTTTGCAATTTCTCAGCTCGTGTCTACGAGACGGAAAGAGAAGGACCGTGACGTTTCGTGAGTAGAGAAGCGCAAAGCCCCAGTGTTGCTGCGCCTGTGAAAGCGCTTCCAAGGAAGGGTGCTGGCTAGCAAGAGCTTTCAGTGCTGGCACTTTTCATCTCTGAGCAATTGCTCGACGTTTGCAATTTCTCAGCTCGTGTCTACGAGACGGAAAGAGAAGGACCGTGACGTTTGGTGGGTAGAGAAGCGCAAAGCCCCAGTGTTGCTGCGCCTGTGAAAGCGCTTCCAAGGAAGGGTGCTGGCTAGCAACAGCTTTCAGTGCTGGCACTTTTCATCTCTGAGCAATTGCTGGACGTTTGCAATTTCTCACCTGAGCTCTCTTTAGAGTGCGCGAGAGGATGAGCAGAAGATTAGGTGGCTAGAGAAGCCCACAGCCCCAGTGTGCTTAGGCCTACAAAAGCGCTTCCAAGGAAGGGTGCTGGCTAGCAACAGCTTTCAGTGCTGGCACTTTTCATCTCTGAGCAATTGCTCGACGTTTGCAATTTCTCACCTGAACTCTCTTTAGAGTGCGCGAGAGGATGAGCAGAAGATTAGGTGGCTAGAGAAGCCCAGAGCCCCAGTGTTCTTAGGCCTACAAAAGCGCTTCCAAGGAAGGGTGCTGGCTAGCAACAGCTTTCAGTGCTGGCACTTTTCATCTCTGAGCAATTGCTCGACGTTTGCAATTTCTCAGCTCGTGTCTACGAGACAGAGAGATAGTGACCGTGACGTTTGGTGGCTAGAGAAGCGCAAAGCCCCAGTGTTACTGCACCTGTGAAAGCGCTTCCAAGGAAGGGTGCTGGCTAGCAACAGCTTTCAGTGCTGGCACTTTTCATCTCTGAGCAATTGCTCGACGTTTGCAATTTCTCACCTGAGCTCTCTTTAGAGTGCGCGAGAGGATGAGCAGAAGATTAGGTGGCTAGAGAAGCCCAGAGCCCCAGTGTTCTTAGGCCTACAAAAGCGCTTGCAAGGAAGGGTGCTGGCTAGCAACAGCTTTCAGTGCTGGCACTTTTCATCTCTGAGCAATTGCTCCACGTTTGCAATTTCTCAGCTCGTGTCTACGAAACGGAAAGAGAATGACAGTGACTTTTGGTGCGTATAGAAGCGCAAAGCCCCAGTGTTGCTGCGCCTGTGAAAGCGCTTCCAAGGAAGGGGGCTGGCTAGCAAGAGCTTTCAGTGCTGGCACTTTTCATCTCTGAGCAATTGCTCCACGTTTGCAATTTCTCAGCTCGTGTCTACGAGACGGAAAGAGAAGGACCGTGACGTTTGGTGAGTAGAGAAGCGCAAAGCCCCAGTGTTGCTGCACCTGTGAAAGCGCTTCCAAGGAAGGGTGCTGGCTAGCAAGAGCTTTCAGTGCTGGCACTTTTCATCTCTGAGCAATTGCTCCACGTTTGCAATTTCTCAGCTCGTGTCTACGAGACGGAAAGAGAAGGACAGTGACGTTTGGTGGGTAGAGAAGCGCAAAGCCCCAGTGTTACTGCGCCTGTGAAGGCGCTTCCAAGGAAGGGTGCTGGCTAGCAAGAGCTTTCAGTGCTGGCACTTTTCATCTCTGAGCAATTGCTCCACGTTTGCAATTTCTCAGCTCGTGTCTACGAGACGGAAAGAGAAGGACAGTGACGTTTGGTGGGTAGAGAAGCGCAAAGCCCCAGTGTTACTGCGCCTGTGAAAGCGCTTCCAAGGAAGGGTGCTGGCTAGCAACAGCTTTCAGTGCTGGCACTTTTCATCTCTGAGCAATTGCTCGACGTTTGCAGTTTCTCACCTGAGCTCTCTTTAGAGTGCGCGAGAGGATGAGCAGAAGATTAGGTGGCTAGAGAAGCCCAGAGCCCCAGTGTTCTTAGGCCTACAAAAGCGCTTCCAAGGAAGGGGGCTGGCTAGCAAGAGCTTTCAGTGCTGGCACTTTTCATCTCTGAGCAATTGCTCGACGTTTGCAATTTCTCACCTGAGCTCTCTTTAGAGTGCGCCAGAGGATGAGCAGAAGATTAGGTGGCTAGAGAAGCCCAGAGCCCCAGTGTTCTTAGGCCTACAAAAGCGCTTCCAAGGAAGGGTGCTGGCTAGCAACAGCTTTCAGTGCTGGCACTTTTCATCTCTGAGCAATTGCTCAACGTTTGCAATTTCTCAGCTCGTGTCTAGGAGACAGAGAGATAGTGACCGTGACGTTTGGTGGGTAGAGAAGCGCAAAGCCCCAGTGTTGCTGCGCCTGTGAAAGCGCTTCCAAGGAAGGGTGCTGGCTAGCAAGAGCTTTCAGTGCTGGCACTTTTCATCTCTGAGCAATTGCTCGACGTTTGCAATTTCTCACCTGAGCTCTCTTTAGAGTGTGTGAGAGGATGAGCAGAAGATTAGGTGGCTAGAGAAGCCCAGAGCCCCAGTGTTCTTAGGCCTACAAAAGCGCTTCCAAGGAAGGGGGCTGGCTAGCAAGAGCTTTCAGTGCTGGCACTTTTCATCTCTGAGCAATTGCTCGACGTTTGCAATTTCTCAGCTCGTGTCTACGAGACGGAAAGAGAAGGACCGTGACGTTTGGTGGGTAGAGAAGCGCAAAGCCCCAGTGTTACTGTGCCTGTGAAAGCGCTTCCAAGGAAGGGTGCTGGCTAGCAACAGCTTTCAGTGCTGGCACTTTTCCTCTCTGAGCAATTGCTCGACGTTTGCAATTTCTCACCTGAGCTCTCTTTAGAGTGCGCGAGAGGATGAGCAGAAGGTTAGGTGGCTAGAGAAGCCCAGAGCCCCAGTGTTCTTAGGGCTACAAAAGCGCTTCCAAGGAAGGGTGCTGGCTAGCAACAGCTTTCAGTGCTGGCACTTTTCCTCTCTGAGCAATTGCTCGACGTTTGCAATTTCTCACCTGAGCTCTCTTTAGAGTGCGCGAGAGGATGAGCAGAAGATTAGGTGGCTAGAGAAGCCCAGAGCCCCAGTGTTCTTAGGCCTACAAAAGCGCTTCCAAGGAAGGGTGCTGGCTAGCAACAGCTTTCAGTGCTGGCACTTTTCATCTCTGAGCAATTGCTCGACGTTTGCAATTTCTCAGCTCGTGTCTACGAGACGGAAAGAGAAGGACCGTGACGTTTCGTGAGTAGAGAAGCGCAAAGCCCCAGTGTTGCTGCGCCTGTGAAAGCGCTTCCAAGGAAGGGTGCTGGCTAGCAAGAGCTTTCAGTGCTGGCACTTTTCATCTCTGAGCAATTGCTCGACGTTTGCAATTTCTCAGCTCGTGTCTACGAGACGGAAAGAGAAGGACCGTGACGTTTGGTGGGTAGAGAAGCGCAAAGCCCCAGTTTTACTGCGCCTGTGAAAGCGCTTCCAAGGAAGGGTGCTGGCTAGCAACAGCTTTCAGTGCTGGCACTTTTCATCTCTGAGCAATTGCTGGACGTTTGCAATTTCTCACCTGAGCTCTCTTTAGAGTGCGCGAGAGGATGAGCAGAAGATTAGGTGGCTAGAGAAGCCCACAGCCCCGGTGTGCTTAGGCCTACAAAAGCGCTTCCAAGGAAGGGTGCTGGCTAGCAACAGCTTTCAGTGCTGGCACTTTTCATCTCTGAGCAATTGCTCGACGTTTGCAATTTCTCACCTGAACTCTCTTTAGAGTGCGCGAGAGGATGAGCAGAAGATGAGGTGGCTAGAGAAGCCCAGAGCCCCAGTGTTCTTAGGCCTACAAAAGCGCTTCCAAGGAAGGGTGCTGGCTAGCAAGAGCTTTCAGTGCTGGCACTTTTCATCTCTGAGCAATTGCTCGACGTTTGCAATTTCTCAGCTCGTGTCTACGAGACAGAGAGATAGTGACCGTGACGTTTGGTGGCTAGAGAAGCGCAAAGCCCCAGTGTTACTGCACCTGTGAAAGCGCTTCCAAGGAAGGGTGCTGGCTAGCAACAGCTTTCAGTGCTGGCACTTTTCATCTCTGAGCAATTGCTCGACGTTTGCAATTTCTCACCTGAGCTCTCTTTAGAGTGCGCGAGAGGATGAGCAGAAGATTAGGTGGCTAGAGAAGCCCAGAGCCCCAGTGTTCTTAGGCCTACAAAAGCGCTTGCAAGGAAGGGTGCTGGCTAGCAACAGCTTTCAGTGCTGGCACTTTTCATCTCTGAGCAATTGCTCGACGTTTGCAATTTCTCAGCTCGTGTCTACGAGACGGAAAGAGAATGACAGTGACTTTTGGTGGCTAGAGAAGCGCAAAGCCCCAGTGTTGCTGCGCCTGTGAAAGCGCTTCCAAGGAAGGGTGCTGGCTAGCAACAGCTTTCAGTGCTGGCACTTTTCATCTCTGAGCAATTGCTCGACGTTTGCAATTTCTCAGCTCGTGTCTACGAGACGGAAAGAGAAGGACCGTGACGTTTGGTGCGTATAGAAGCGCAAAGCCCCAGTGTTGCTGCGCCTGTGAAAGCGCTTCCAAGGAAGGGTGCTGGCTAGCAAGAGCTTTCAGTGCTGGCACTTTTCATCTCTGAGCAATTGCTCCACGTTTGCAATTTCTCAGCTCGTGTCTACGAGACGGAAAGAGAAGGACCGTGACGTTTGGTGAGTAGAGAAGCGCAAAGCCCCAGTGTTGCTGCACCTGTGAAAGCGCTTCCAAGGAAGGGTGCTGGCTAGCAAGAGCTTTCAGTGCTGGCACTTTTCATCTCTGAGCAATTGCTCCACGTTTGCAATTTCTCAGCTCGTGTCTAGGAGACGGAAAGAGAAGGACAGTGACGTTTGGTGGGTAGAGAAGCGCAAAGCCCCAGTGTTACTGCGCCTGTGAAGGCGCTTCCAAGGAAGGGTGCTGGCTAGCAAGAGCTTTCAGTGCTGGCACTTTTCATCTCTGAGCAATTGCTCCACGTTTGCAATTTCTCAGCTCGTGTCTACGAGACGGAAAGAGAAGGACAGTGACGTTTGGTGGGTAGAGAAGCGCAAAGCCCCAGTGTTACTGCGCCTGTGAAAGCGCTTCCAAGGAAGGGTGCTGGCTAGCAAGAGCTTTCAGTGCTGGCACTTTTCATCTCTGAGCAATTGCTCGACGTTTGCAATTTCTCACCTGAGCTCTCTTTAGAGTGCGCGAGAGGATGAGCAGAAGATTAGGTGGCTAGAGAAGCCCAGAGCCCCAGTGTTCTTAGGCCTACAAAAGCGCTTCCAAGGAAGGGGGCTGGCTAGCAAGAGCTTTCAGTGCTGGCACTTTTCATCTCTGAGCAATTGCTCGACGTTTGCAATTTCTCACCTGAGCTCTCTTTAGAGTGCGAGAGAGGATGAGCAGAAGATTAGGTGGCTAGAGAAGCCCAGAGCCCCAGTGTTCTTAGGCCTACAAAAGCGCTTCCAAGGAAGGGTGCTGGCTAGCAACAGCTTTCAGTGCTGGCACTTTTCATCTCTGAGCAATTGCTCAACGTTTGCAATTTCTCAGCTCGTGTCTAGGAGACAGAGAGATAGTGACCGTGACGTTTGGTGGGTAGAGAAGCGCAAAGCCCCAGTGTTGCTGTGCCTGTGAAAGCGCTTCCAAGGAAGGGTGCTGGCTAGCAAGAGCTTTCAGTGCTGGCACTTTTCATCTCTGAGCAATTGCTCGACGTTTGCAATTTCTCACCTGAGCTCTCTTTAGAGTGTGTGAGAGGATGAGCAGAAGATTAGGTGGCTAGAGAAGCCCAGAGCCCCAGTGTTCTTAGGCCTACAAAAGCGCTTCCAAGGAAGGGGGCTGGCTAGCAAGAGCTTTCAGTGCTGGCACTTTTCATCTCTGAGCAATTGCTCGATGTTTGCAATTTCTCAGCTCTTGTCTACGAGACGGAAAGAGAAGGACCGTGACGTTTGGTGGGTAGAGAAGCGCAAAGCCCCAGTGTTACTGTGCCTGTGAAAGCGCTTCCAAGGAAGGGTGCTGGCTAGCAACAGCTTTCAGTGCTGGCACTTTTCCTCTCTGAGCAATTGCTCGACGTTTGCAATTTCTCACCTGAGCTCTCTTTAGAGTGCGCGAGAGGATGAGCAGAAGATTAGGTGGCTAGAGAAGCCCACAGCCCCAGTGTTCTTAGGCCTACAAAAGCGCTTCCAAGGAAGGGTGCTGGCTAGCAACAGCTTTCAGTGCTGGCACTTTTCATCTCTGAGCAATTGCTCGACGTTTGCAATTTCTCACCTGAGCTCTCTTTAGAGTGCGCGAGAGGATGAGCAGAAGATTAGGTGGCTAGAGAAGCCCAGAGCCCCAGTGTTCTTAGGGCTACAAAAGCGCTTCCAAGGAAGGGTGCTGGCTAGCAACAGCTTTCAGTGCTGGCACTTTTCCTCTCTGAGCAATTGCTCGACGTTTGCAATTTCTCAGCTCGTGTCTAGGAGACGGAAAGAGAAGGACCGTGATGTTTGGTGGGTACAGAAGCGCAAAGCCCCAGTGTTGCTGCGCCTGTGAAAGCGCTTCCAAGGAAGGGTGCTGGCTAGCAACAGCTTTCAGTGCTGGCACTTTTCATCTCTGAGCAATTGCTGGACGTTTGCAATTTCTCACCTGAGCTCTCTTTAGAGTGTGCGAGAGCATGAGCAGAAGATTAGGTGTCTAAAGAAGCCCAGAGCCCCAGTGTTCTTAGGCCTACAAAAGCGCTTCCAAGGAAGGGGGCTGGCTAGCAACAGCTTTCAGTGCTGGCACTTTTCATCTCTGAGCAATTGCTCGACGTTTGCAATTTCTCACCTGAGCTCTCTTTAGAGTGCGCGAGAGGATGAGCAGAAGATTAGGTGGCTAGAGAAGCCCAGAGCCCCAGTGTTCTTAGGCCTACAAAAGCGCTTCCAAGGAAGGGTGCTGGCTAGCAAGAGCTTTCAGTGCTGGCACTTTTCATCTCTGAGCAATTGCTCGACGTTTGCAATTTCTCAGCTCGTGTCTACGAGACGGAAAGAGAAGGACCGTGACGTTTGGTGAGTAGAGAAGCGCAAAGCCCCAGTGTTGCTGCGCCTGTGAAAGCGCTTCCAAGGAAGGGTGCTGGCTAGCAACAGCTTTCAGTGCTGGCACTTTTCATCTCTGAGCAATTGCTCGACGTTTGCAATTTCTCACCTGAGCTCTCTTTAGAGTGCGCGAGAGGATGAGCAGAAGATGAGGTGGCTAGAGAAGCCCAGAGCCCCAGTGTGCTTAGGCCTACAAAAGCGCTTCCAAGGAAGGGTGCTGGCTAGCAACAGCTTTCAGTGCTGGCACTTTTCATCTCTGAGCAATTGCTCGACGTTTGCAATTTCTCAACTGAGCTCTCTTTAGAGTGCGCGAGAGGATGAGCAGAAGATTAGGTGGCTAGAGAAGCCCAGAGCCCCAGTGTTCTTAGGCCTACAAAAGCGCTTCCAAGGAAGGGTGCTGGCTAGCAACAGCTTTCAGTGCTGGCACTTTTCATCTCTGAGCAATTGCTCCACGTTTGCAATTTGTCAGCTCGTGTCTACGAGACGGAAAGAGAAGGACCGTGACGTTTGGTGGCTAGAGAAGCGCAAAGCCCCAGTGTTGCTGCGCCTGTGAAAGCGCTTCCAAGGAAGGGTGCTGGCTAGCAAGAGCTTTCAGTGCTGGCACTTTTCATCTCTGAGCAATTGCTCGACGTTTGCAATTTCTCACCTGAGCTCTCTTTAGAGTGCGCGAGAGGATGAGCAGAAGATTAGGTGGCTAGAGAAGCCCAGAGCCCCAGTGTGCTTAGGCCTACAAAAGCGCTTCCAAGGAAGGGGGCTGGCTAGCAAGAGCTTTCAGTGCTGGCACTTTTCATCTCTGAGCAATTGCTCGACGTTTGCAATTTCTCAGCTCGTGTCTAGGAGACAGAAGGAGAAGGACCGTGACGTTTGGTGGGTAGAGAAGCGCAAAGCCCCAGTGTTGCTGCGCCTGTGAAAGCGCTTCCAAGGAAGGGTGCTGGCTAGCAACAGCTTTCAGTGCTGGCACTTTTCATCTCTGAGCAATTGCTCCACGTTTGCAATTTCTCAGCTCGTGTCTACGAGACGGAAAGAGAAGGACCGTGATGTTTGGTGAGTAGAGAAGCGCAAAGCCCCAGTGTTACTGCGCCTGTGAAAGCGCTTCCAAGGAAGGGTGCTGGCTAGCAAGAGCTTTCAGTGCTGGCACTTTTCATCTCTGAGCAATTGCTCGACGTTTGCAATTTCTCAGCTCGTGTCTACGAGACGGAAAGAGAATGACCGTGACGTTTGGTGAGTAGAGAAGCGCAAAGCCCCAGTGTTGCTGCGCCTGTGAAAGCGCTTCCAAGGAAGGGTGCTGGCTAGCAAGAGCTTTCAGTGCTGGCACTTTTCATCTCTGAGCAATTGCTCCACGTTTGCAATTTCTCAGCTCGTGTCTACGAGACGGAAAGAGAAGGACAGTGACGTTTGGTGGGTAGAGAAGCGCAAAGCCCCAGTGTTGCTGCGCCTGTGAAAGCGCTTCCAAGGAAGGGTGCTGGCTAGCAACAGCTTTCAGTGCTGGCACTTTTCATCTCTGAGCAATTGCTCGACGTTTGCAATTTCTCACCTGAGCTCTCTTTAGAGTGCGCGAGAGGATGAGCAGAAGATTAGGTGGCTAGAGAAGCCCAGAGCCCCAGTGTTCTTAGGCCTACAAAAGCGCTTCCAAGGAAGGGGGCTGGCTAGCAACAGCTTTCAGTGCTGGCACTTTTCATCTCTGAGCAATTGCTCGACGTTTGCAATTTCTCACCTGAGCTCTCTTTAGAGTGCGCGAGAGGATGAGCAGAAGATTAGGTGGCTAGAGAAGCCCAGAGCCCCAGTGTTCTTAGGCCTACAAAAGCGCTTCCAAGGAAGGGTGCTGGCTAGCAAGAGCTTTCAGTGCTGGCACTTTTCATCTCTGAGCAATTGCTCGACGTTTGCAATTTCTCAGCTCGTGTCTACGAGACGGAAAGAGAAGGACCGTGACGTTTGGTGGGTAGAGAAGCGCAAAGCCCCAGTGTTGCTGCGCCTGTGAAAGCGCTTCCAAGGAAGGGTGCTGGCTAGCAACAGCTTTCAGTGCTGGCACTTTTCATCTCTGAGCAATTGCTCGACGTTTGCAATTTCTCACCTGAGCTCTCTTTAGAGTGCGCGAGAGGATGAGCAGAAGATTAGGTGGCTAGAGAAGCCCAGAGCCCCAGTGTTCTTAGGCCTACAAAAGCGCTTCCAAGGAAGGGTGCTGGCTAGCAAGAGCTTTCAGTGCTGGCACTTTTCATCTCTGAGCAATTGCTCGACGTTTGCAATTTCTCAGCTCGTGTCTACGAGACGGAAAGAGAAGGACCGTGACGTTTGGTGGCTAGAGAAGCGCAAAGCCCCAGTGTTGCTGCGCCTGTGAAAGCGCTTCCAAGGAAGGGTGCTGGCTAGCAACAGCTTTCAGTGCTGGCACTTTTCTTCTCTGAGCAATTGCTCGACGTTTGCAATTTCTCACCTGAGCTCTCTTTAGAGTGTGCGAGAGGATGAGCAGAAGATTAGGTGGCTAGAGAAGCCCAGAGCCCCAGTGTTCTTAGGCCTACAAAAGCGCTTCCAAGGAAGGGTGCTGGCTAGCAACAGCTTTCAGTGCTGGCACTTTTCCTCTCTGAGCAATTGCTCGACGTTTGCAATTTCTCAGCTCGTGTCTACGAAACGGAAAGAGAAGGACCGTGACGTTTGGTGGGTAGAGAAGCGCAAAGCCCCAGTGTTGCTGCGCCTGTGAAAGCGCTTCCAAGGAAGGGTGCTGGCTAGCAAGAGCTTTCAGTGCTGGCACTTTTCATCTCTGAGCAATTGCTGGACGTTTGCAATTTCTCACCTGAGCTCTCTTTAGAGTGCGCGAGAGGATGAGCAGAAGATTAGGTGGCTAGAGAAGCCCAGAGCCCCAGTGTTCTTAGGCCTACAAAAGCGCTTCCAAGGAAGGGGGCTGGCTAGCAAGAGCTTTCAGTGCTGGCACTTTTCATCTCTGAGCAATTGCTCGACGTTTGCAATTTCTCAGCTCGTGTCTAGGAGACGGAAAGAGAATGACCGTGACGTTTGGTGAGTAGAGAAGCGCAAAGCCCCAGTGTTGCTGCGCCTGTGAAAGCGCTTCCAAGGAAGGGTGCTGGCTAGCAAGAGCTTTCAGTGCTGGCACTTTTCATCTCTGAGCAATTGCTGGACGTTTGCAATTTCTCACCTGAGCTCTCTTTAGAGTGCGCGAGAGGATGAGCAGAAGATTAGGTGGCTAGAGAAGCCCAGAGCCCCAGTGTGCTTAGGCCTACAAAAGCGCTTCCAAGGAAGGGGGCTGGCTAGCAACAGCTTTCAGTGCTGGCACTTTTCATCTCTGAGCAATTGCTCGACGTTTGCAATTTCTCACCTGAGCTCTCTTTAGAGTGCGCGAGAGGATGAGCAGAAGATTAGGTGGCTAGAGAAGCCCAGAGCCCCAGTGTTCTTAGGCCTACAAAAGCGCTTCCAAGGAAGGGTGCTGGCTAGCAACAGCTTTCAGTGCTGGCACTTTTCATCTCTGAGCAATTGCTCCACGTTTGCAATTTCTCAGCTTGTGTCTAGGAGACGGAAAGAGAATGACAGTGACGTTTGGTGGGTAGAGAAGCGCAAAGCCCCAGTGTTACTGCGCCTGTGAAAGCGCTTCCAAGGAAGGGTGCTGGCTAGCAACAGCTTTCAGTGCTGGCACTTTTCATCTCTGAGCAATTGCTCGACGTTTGCAATTTCTCACCTGAGCTCTCTTTAGAGTGCGCGAGAGGATGAGCAGAAGATTAGGTGGCTAGAGAAGCCCAGAGCCCCAGTGTGCTTAGGCCTACAAAAGCGCTTCCAAGGAAGGGGGCTGGCTAGCAACAGCTTTCAGTGCTGGCACTTTTCATCTCTGAGCAATTGCTCGACGTTTGCAATTTCTCAGCTCGTGTCTACGAGACGGAAAGACAAGGACCGTGACGTTTGGTGGGTAGAGAAGCGCAAAGCCCCAGTGTTGCTGCGCCTGTGAAAGCGCTTCCAAGGAAGGGTGCTGGCTAGCAACAGCTTTCAGTGCTGGCACTTTTCATCTCTGAGCAATTGCTCCACGTTTGCAATTTCTCAGCTCGTGTCTACGAGACGGAAAGAGAAGGACCGTGATGTTTGGTGAGTAGAGAAGCGCAAAGCCCCAGTGTTACTGCACCTGTGAAAGCGCTTCCAAGGAAGGGTGCTGGCTAGCAAGAGCTTTCAGTGCTGGCACTTTTCATCTCTGAGCAATTGCTCCACGTTTGCAATTTCTCAGCTCGTGTCTACGAGACGGAAAGAGAAGGACCGTGACGTTTGGTGAGTAGAGAAGCGCAAAGCCCCAGTGTTGCTGCGCCTGTGAAAGCGCTTCCAAGGAAGGGTGCTGGCTAGCAACAGCTTTCAGTGCTGGCACTTTTCATCTCTGAGCAATTGCTCCACGTTTGCAATTTCTCAGCTCGTGTCTACGAGACGGAAAGAGAAGGACAGTGACGTTTGGTGGGTAGAGAAGCGCAAAGCCCCAGTGTTACTGCGCCTGTGAAGGCGCTTCCAAGGAAGGGTGCTGGCTAGCAAGAGCTTTCAGTGCTGGCACTTTTCATCTCTGAGCAATTGCTTGACGTTTGCAATTTCTCAGCTCGTGTCTAGGAGACGGAAAGAGAAGGACCGTGACGTTTGGTGGGTAGAGAAGCGCAAAGCCCCAGTGTTACTGCGCCTGTGAAAGCGCTTCCAAGGAAGGGTGCTGGCTAGCAAGAGCTTTCAGTGCTGGCACTTTTCATCTCTGAGCAATTGCTCGACGTTTGCAATTTCTCACCTGAGCTCTCTTTAGAGTG
This sequence comes from Sarcoramphus papa, assembly GCA_037962945.1. Taxonomy (NCBI): domain Eukaryota; kingdom Metazoa; phylum Chordata; class Aves; order Accipitriformes; family Cathartidae; genus Sarcoramphus; species Sarcoramphus papa. The sequence continues at coordinate 15,813,476 of CM075595.1, read as the reverse complement.
CGCGAGAGGATGAGCAGAAGATTAGGTGGCTAGAGAAGCCCACAGCCCCAGTGTTCTTAGGCCTACAAAAGCGCTTCCAAGGAAGGGGGCTGGCTAGCAAGAGCTTTCAGTGCTGGCACTTTTCATCTCTGAGCAATTGCTCGACGTTTGCAATTTCTCACCTGAGCTCTCTTTAGAGTGCGCCAGAGGATGAGCAAAAGATTAGGTGGCTAGAGAAGCCCAGAGCCCCAGTGTTCTTAGGCCTACAAAAGCGCTTCCAAGGAAGGGTGCTGGCTAGCAACAGCTTTCAGTGCTGGCACTTTTCCTCTCTGAGCAATTGCTCGACGTTTGCAATTTCTCAGCTCGTGTCTAGGAGACAGAGAGATAGTGACCGTGACGTTTGGTGGGTAGAGAAGCGCAAAGCCCCAGTGTTGCTGTGCCTGTGAAAGCGCTTCCAAGGAAGGGTGCTGGCTAGCAACAGCTTTCAGTGCTGGCACTTTTCATCTCTGAGCAATTGCTCGACGTTTGCAATTTCTCACCTGAGCTCTCTTTAGAGTGTGTGAGAGGATGAGCAGAAGATGAGGTGGCTAGAGAAGCCCAGAGCCCCAGTGTTCTTAGGCCTACAAAAGCGCTTCCAAGGAAGGGTGCTGGCTAGCAACAGCTTTCAGTGCTGGCACTTTTCCTCTCTGAGCAATTGCTCGACGTTTGCAATTTCTCACCTGAGCTCTCTTTAGAGTGCGCGAGAGGATGAGCAGAAGATGAGGTGGCTAGAGAAGCCCAGAGCCCCAGTGTTCTTAGGCCTACAAAAGCGCTTCCAAGGAAGGGTGCTGGCTAGCAACAGCTTTCAGTGCTGGCACTTTTCATCTCTGAGCAATTGCTCGACGTTTGCAATTTCTCAGCTCGTGTCTACGAGACGGAAAGAGAATGACCGTGACGTTTCGTGAGTAGAGAAGCGCAAAGCCCCAGTGTTGCTGCGCCTGTGAAAGCGCTTCCAAGGAAGGGTGCTGGCTAGCAAGAGCTTTCAGTGCTGGCACTTTTCATCTCTGAGCAATTGCTCGACGTTTGCAATTTCTCAGCTCGTGTCTACGAGACGGAAAGAGAAGGACCGTGACGTTTGGTGGGTAGAGAAGCGCAAAGCCCCAGTTTTACTGCGCCTGTGAAAGCGCTTCCAAGGAAGGGTGCTGGCTAGCAACAGCTTTCAGTGCTGGCACTTTTCATCTCTGAGCAATTGCTGGACGTTTGCAATTTCTCACCTGAGCTCTCTTTAGAGTGCGCGAGAGGATGAGCAGAAGATTAGGTGGCTAGAGAAGCCCACAGCCCCAGTGTTCTTAGGCCTACAAAAGCGCTTCCAAGGAAGGGTGCTGGCTAGCAACAGCTTTCAGTGCTGGCACTTTTCATCTCTGAGCAATTGCTCGACGTTTGCAATTTCTCACCTGAACTCTCTTTAGAGTGCGCGAGAGGATGAGCAGAAGATTAGGTGGCTAGAGAAGCCCAGAGCCCCAGTGTTCTTAGGCCTACAAAAGCGCTTCCAAGGAAGGGTGCTGGCGAGCAAGAGCTTTCAGTGCTGGCACTTTTCATCTCTGAGCAATTGCTCGACGTTTGCAATTTCTCAGCTCGTGTCTACGAGACAGAGAGATAGTGACCGTGACGTTTGGTGGCTAGAGAAGCGCAAAGCCCCAGTGTTACTGCACCTGTGAAAGCGCTTCCAAGGAAGGGTGCTGGCTAGCAACAGCTTTCAGTGCTGGCACTTTTCATCTCTGAGCAATTGCTCGACGTTTGCAATTTCTCACCTGAGCTCTCTTTAGAGTGCGCGAGAGGATGAGCAGAAGATTAGGTGGCTAGAGAAGCCCAGAGCCCCAGTGTTCTTAGGCCTACAAAAGCGCTTGCAAGGAAGGGTGCTGGCTAGCAACAGCTTTCAGTGCTGGCACTTTTCATCTCTGAGCAATTGCTCCACGTTTGCAATTTCTCAGCTCGTGTCTACGAGACGGAAAGAGAATGACAGTGACTTTTGGTGGCTAGAGAAGCGCAAAGCCCCAGTGTTGCTGCGCCTGTGAAAGCGCTTCCAAGGAAGGGTGCTGGCTAGCAACAGCTTTCAGTGCTGGCACTTTTCATCTCTGAGCAATTGCTCGACGTTTGCAATTTCTCAGCTCGTGTCTACGAGACGGAAAGAGAAGGACCGTGACGTTTGGTGCGTATAGAAGCGCAAAGCCCCAGTGTTGCTGCGCCTGTGAAAGCGCTTCCAAGGAAGGGTGCTGGCTAGCAAGAGCTTTCAGTGCTGGCACTTTTCATCTCTGAGCAATTGCTCCACGTTTGCAATTTCTCAGCTCGTGTCTACGAGACGGAAAGAGAAGGACCGTGACGTTTGGTGAGTAGAGAAGCGCAAAGCCCCAGTGTTGCTGCACCTGTGAAAGCGCTTCCAAGGAAGGGTGCTGGCTAGCAAGAGCTTTCAGTGCTGGCACTTTTCATCTCTGAGCAATTGCTCCACGTTTGCAATTTCTCAGCTCGTGTCTACGAGACGGAAAGAGAAGGACAGTGACGTTTGGTGGGTAGAGAAGCGCAAAGCCCCAGTGTTACTGCGCCTGTGAAGGCGCTTCCAAGGAAGGGTGCTGGCTAGCAAGAGCTTTCAGTGCTGGCACTTTTCATCTCTGAGCAATTGCTCGACGTTTGCAATTTCTCAGCTCGTGTCTACGAGACGGAAAGAGAAGGACAGTGACGTTTGGTGGGTAGAGAAGCGCAAAGCCCCAGTGTTACTGCGCCTGTGAAAGCGCTTCCAAGGAAGGGTGCTGGCTAGCAAGAGCTTTCAGTGCTGGCACTTTTCATCTCTGAGCAATTGCTCGACGTTTGCAATTTCTCACCTGAGCTCTCTTTAGAGTGCGCGAGAGGATGAGCAGAAGATTAGGTGGCTAGAGAAGCCCACAGCCCCAGTGTGCTTAGGCCTACAAAAGCGCTTCCAAGGAAGGGGGCTGGCTAGCAAGAGCTTTCAGTGCTGGCACTTTTCATCTCTGAGCAATTGCTCGACGTTTGCAATTTCTCACCTGAGCTCTCTTTAGAGTGCGCCAGAGGATGAGCAGAAGATTAGGTGGCTAGAGAAGCCCAGAGCCCCAGTGTTCTTAGGCCTACAAAAGCGCTTCCAAGGAAGGGTGCTGGCTAGCAACAGCTTTCAGTGCTGGCACTTTTCATCTCTGAGCAATTGCTCAACGTTTGCAATTTCTCAGCTCGTGTCTAGGAGACAGAGAGATAGTGACCGTGACGTTTGGTGGGTAGAGAAGCGCAAAGCCCCAGTGTTGCTGTGCCTGTGAAAGCGCTTCCAAGGAAGGGTGCTGGCTAGCAACAGCTTTCAGTGCTGGCACTTTTCATCTCTGAGCAATTGCTCGACGTTTGCAATTTCTCACCTGAGCTCTCTTTAGAGTGCGCCAGAGGATGAGCAAAAGATTAGGTGGCTAGAGAAGCCCAGAGCCCCAGTGTTCTTAGGCCTACAAAAGCGCTTCCAAGGAAGGGTGCTGGCTAGCAACAGCTTTCAGTGCTGGCACTTTTCCTCTCTGAGCAATTGCTCGACGTTTGCAATTTCTCAGCTCGTGTCTAGGAGACAGAGAGATAGTGACCGTGACGTTTGGTGGGTAGAGAAGCGCAAAGCCCCAGTGTTCTTAGGCCTACAAAAGCGCTTCCAAGGAAGGGTGCTGGCTAGCAAGAGCTTTCAGTGCTGGCACTTTTCATCTCTGAGCAATTGCTCGACGTTTGCAATTTCTCACCTGAGCTCTCTTTAGAGTGTGTGAGAGGATGAGCAGAAGATTAGGTGGCTAGAGAAGCCCAGAGCCCCAGTGTTCTTAGGCCTACAAAAGCGCTTCCAAGGAAGGGTGCTGGCTAGCAAGAGCTTTCAGTGCTGGCACTTTTCATCTCTGAGCAATTGCTCGACGTTTGCAATTTCTCAGCTCGTGTCTAGGAGACGGAAAGAGAAGGACCGTGACGTTTGGTGGGTAGAGAAGCGCAAAGCCCCAGTGTTACTGTGCCTGTGAAAGCGCTTCCAAGGAAGGGTGCTGGCTAGCAACAGCTTTCAGTGCTGGCACTTTTCCTCTCTGAGCAATTGCTCGACGTTTGCAATTTCTCACCTGAGCTCTCTTTAGAGTGCGCGAGAGGATGAGCAGAAGATTAGGTGGCTAGAGAAGCCCAGAGCCCCAGTGTTCTTAGGCCTACAAAAGCGCTTCCAAGGAAGGGTGCTGGCTAGCAACAGCTTTCAGTGCTGGCACTTTTCCTCTCTGAGCAATTGCTCGACGTTTGCAATTTCTCACCTGAGCTCTCTTTAGAGTGCGAGAGAGAATGAGCAGAAGATTAGGTGGCTAGAGAAGCCCAGAGCCCCAGTGTTCTTAGGCCTACAAAAGCGCTTCCAAGGAAGGGTGCTGGCTAGCAACAGCTTTCAGTGCTGGCACTTTTCATCTCTGAGCAATTGCTCGACGTTTGCAATTTCTCAGCTCGTGTCTACGAGACGGAAAGAGAATGACCGTGACGTTTCGTGAGTAGAGAAGCGCAAAGCCCCAGTGTTGCTGCGCCTGTGAAAGCGCTTCCAAGGAAGGGTGCTGGCTAGCAAGAGCTTTCAGTGCTGGCACTTTTCATCTCTGAGCAATTGCTCGACGTTTGCAATTTCTCAGCTCGTGTCTACGAGACGGAAAGAGAAGGACCGTGACGTTTGGTGGGTAGAGAAGCGCAAAGCCCCAGTTTTACTGCGCCTGTGAAAGCGCTTGCAAGGAAGGGTGCTGGCTAGCAACAGCTTTCAGTGCTGGCACTTTTCATCTCTGAGCAATTGCTGGACGTTTGCAATTTCTCACCTGAGCTCTCTTTAGAGTGCGCGAGAGGATGAGCAGAAGATTAGGTGGCTAGAGAAGCCCACAGCCCCAGTGTTCTTAGGCCTACAAAAGCGCTTCCAAGGAAGGGTGCTGGCTAGCAACAGCTTTCAGTGCTGGCACTTTTCATCTCTGAGCAATTGCTCGACGTTTGCAATTTCTCACCTGAACTCTCTTTAGAGTGCGCGAGAGGATGAGCAGAAGATTAGGTGGCTAGAGAAGCCCAGAGCCCCAGTGTTCTTAGGCCTACAAAAGCGCTTCCAAGGAAGGGTGCTGGCTAGCAAGAGCTTTCAGTGCTGGCACTTTTCATCTCTGAGCAATTGCTCGACGTTTGCAATTTCTCAGCTCGTGTCTACGAGACAGAGAGACAGTGACCGTGACGTTTGGTGGCTAGAGAAGCGCAAAGCCCCAGTGTTACTGCACCTGTGAAAGCGCTTCCAAGGAAGGGTGCTGGCTAGCAACAGCTTTCAGTGCTGGCACTTTTCATCTCTGAGCAATTGCTCGACGTTTGCAATTTCTCACCTGAGCTCTCTTTAGAGTGCGCGAGAGGATGAGCAGAAGATTAGGTGGCTAGAGAAGCCCAGAGCCCCAGTGTTCTTAGGCCTACAAAAGCGCTTCCAAGGAAGGGTGCTGGCTAGCAACAGCTTTCAGTGCTGGCACTTTTCATCTCTGAGCAATTGCTCCACGTTTGCAATTTCTCAGCTCGTGTCTACGAGACGGAAAGAGAATGACAGTGACTTTTGGTGGGTAGAGAAGCGCAAAGCCCCAGTGTTGCTGCGCCTGTGAAAGCGCTTCCAAGGAAGGGTGCTGGCTAGCAACAGCTTTCAGTGCTGGCACTTTTCATCTCTGAGCAATTGCTCGACGTTTGCAATTTCTCAGCTCGTGTCTACGAGACGGAAAGAGAAGGACCGTGACGTTTGGTGCGTATAGAAGCGCAAAGCCCCAGTGTTGCTGCGCCTGTGAAAGCGCTTCCAAGGAAGGGTGCTGGCTAGCAAGAGCTTTCAGTGCTGGCACTTTTCATCTCTGAGCAATTGCTCCACGTTTGCAATTTCTCAGCTCGTGTCTACGAGACGGAAAGAGAAGGACCGTGACGTTTGGTGAGTAGAGAAGCGCAAAGCCCCAGTGTTGCTGCACCTGTGAAAGCGCTTCCAAGGAAGGGTGCTGGCTAGCAAGAGCTTTCAGTGCTGGCACTTTTCATCTCTGAGTAATTGCTCCACGTTTGCAATTTCTCAGCTCGTGTCTACGAGACGGAAAGAGAAGGACAGTGACGTTTGGTGGGTAGAGAAGCGCAAAGCCCCAGTGTTACTGCGCCTGTGAAGGCGCTTCCAAGGAAGGGTGCTGGCTAGCAAGAGCTTTCAGTGCTGGCACTTTTCATCTCTGAGCAATTGCTCGACGTTTGCAATTTCTCAGCTCGTGTCTACGAGACGGAAAGAGAAGGACAGTGACGTTTGGTGGGTAGAGAAGCGCAAAGCCCCAGTGTTACTGCGCCTGTGAAAGCGCTTCCAAGGAAGGGTGCTGGCTAGCAAGAGCTTTCAGTGCTGGCACTTTTCATCTCTGAGCAATTGCTCGACGTTTGCAATTTCTCACCTGAGCTCTCTTTAGAGTGCGCGAGAGGATGAGCAGAAGATTAGGTGGCTAGAGAAGCCCAGAGCCCCAGTGTTCTTAGGCCTACAAAAGCGCTTCCAAGGAAGGGGGCTGGCTAGCAAGAGCTTTCAGTGCTGGCACTTTTCATCTCTGAGCAATTGCTCGACGTTTGCAATTTCTCACCTGAGCTCTCTTTAGAGTGCGCCAGAGGATGAGCAGAAGATTAGGTGGCTAGAGAAGCCCAGAGCCCCAGTGTTCTTAGGCCTACAAAAGCGCTTGCAAGGAAGGGTGCTGGCTAGCAACAGCTTTCAGTGCTGGCACTTTTCATCTCTGAGCAATTGCTCAAGTTTGCAATTTCTCAGCTCGTGTCTAGGAGACAGAGAGATAGTGACCGTGACGTTTGGTGGGTAGAGAAGCGCAAAGCCCCAGTGTTGCTGTGCCTGTGAAAGCGCTTCCAAGGAAGGGTGCTGGCTAGCAACAGCTTTCAGTGCTGGCACTTTTCATCTCTGAGCAATTGCTCGACGTTTGCAATTTCTCACCTGAGCTCTCTTTAGAGTGTGTGAGAGGATGAGCAGAAGATTAGGTGGCTAGAGAAGCCCAGAGCCCCAGTGTTCTTAGGCCTACAAAAGCGCTTCCAAGGAAGGGGGCTGGCTAGCAAGAGCTTTCAGTGCTGGCACTTTTCATCTCTGAGCAATTGCTCCACGTTTGCAATTTCTCAGCTCGTGTCTACGAGACGGAAAGAGAAGGACCGTGACGTTTGGTGGGTAGAGAAGCGCAAAGCCCCAGTGTTACTGTGCCTGTGAAAGCGCTTCCAAGGAAGGGTGCTGGCTAGCAACAGCTTTCAGTGCTGGCACTTTTCCTCTCTGAGCAATTGCTCGACGTTTGCAATTTCTCACCTGAGCTCTCTTTAGAGTGCGCGAGAGGATGAGCAGAAGATTAGGTGGCTAGAGAAGCCCAGAGCCCCAGTGTTCTTAGGCCTACAAAAGCGCTTCCAAGGAAGGGTGCTGGCTAGCAAGAGCTTTCAGTGCTGGCACTTTTCCTCTCTGAGCAATTGCTCGACGTTTGCAATTTCTCACCTGAGCTCTCTTTAGAGTGCGCGAGAGGATGAGCAGAAGATTAGGTGGCTAGAGAAGCCCAGAGCCCCAGTGTTCTTAGGCCTACAAAAGCGCTTCCAAGGAAGGGTGCTGGCTAGCAACAGCTTTCAGTGCTGGCACTTTTCATCTCTGAGCAATTGCTCGACGTTTGCAATTTCTCAGCTCGTGTCTACGAGACGGAAAGAGAAGGACCGTGACGTTTGGTGAGTAGAGAAGCGCAAAGCCCCAGTGTTGCTGCGCCTGTGAAAGCGCTTCCAAGGAAGGGTGCTGGCTAGCAAGAGCTTTCAGTGCTGGCACTTTTCATCTCTGAGCAATTGCTCCACGTTTGCAATTTCTCAGCTCGTGTCTACGAGACGGAAAGAGAAGGACCGTGACGTTTGGTGGCTAGAGAAGCGCAAAGCCCCAGTGTTACTGCGCCTGTGAAAGCGCTTCCAAGGAAGGGTGCTGGCTAGCAACAGCTTTCAGTGCTGGCACTTTTCATCTCTGAGCAATTGCTCGACGTTTGCAATTTCTCACCTGAGCTCTCTTTAGAGTGCGCGAGAGGATGAGCAGAAGATTAGGTGGCTAGAGAAGCCCAGAGCCCCAGTGTTCTTAGGCCTACAAAAGCGCTTCCAAGGAAGGGTGCTGGCTAGCAACAGCTTTCAGTGCTGGCACTTTTCATCTCTGAGCAATTGCTCGACGTTTGCATTTTCTCACCTGAACTCTCTTTAGAGTGCGCGAGAGGATGAGCAGAAGATTAGGTGGCTAGAGAAGCCCAGAGCCCCAGTGTTCTTAGGCCTACAAAAGCGCTTCCAAGGAAGGGTGCTGGCTAGCAACAGCTTTCAGTGCTGGCACTTTTCATCTCTGAGCAATTGCTCGACGTTTGCAATTTCTCAGCTCGTGTCTACGAGACGGAGAGATAGTGACCGTGACGTTTGGTGGCTAGAGAAGCGCAAAGCCCCAGTGTTACTGCACCTGTGAAAGCGCTTCCAAGGAAGGGTGCTGGCTAGCAACAGCTTTCAGTGCTGGCACTTTTCATCTCTGAGCAATTGCTCGACGTTTGCAATTTCTCACCTGAGCTCTCTTTAGAGTGCGCGAGAGGATGAGCAGAAGATTAGGTGGCTAGAGAAGCCCAGAGCCCCAGTGTTCTTAGGCCTACAAAAGCGCTTGCAAGGAAGGGTGCTGGCTAGCAACAGCTTTCAGTGCTGGCACTTTTCATCTCTGAGCAATTGCTCGACGTTTGCAATTTCTCAGCTCGTGTCTACGAGACGGAAAGAGAATGACAGTGACTTTTGGTGGGTAGAGAAGCGCAAAGCCCCAGTGTTGCTGCGCCTGTGAAAGCGCTTCCAAGGAAGGGTGCTGGCTAGCAACAGCTTTCAGTGCTGGCACTTTTCATCTCTGAGCAATTGCTCGACGTTTGCAATTTCTCAGCTCGTGTCTACGAGACGGAAAGAGAAGGACCGTGACGTTTGGTGGGTAGAGAAGCGCAAAGCCCCAGTGTTGCTGCGCCTGTGAAAGCGCTTCCAAGGAAGGGTGCTGGCTAGCAAGAGCTTTCAGTGCTGGCACTTTTCATCTCTGAGCAATTGCTCCACGTTTGCAATTTCTCAGCTCGTGTCTACGAGACGGAAAGAGAAGGACCGTGACGTTTGGTGAGTAGAGAAGCGCAAAGCCCCAGTGTTGCTGCACCTGTGAAAGCGCTTCCAAGGAAGGGTGCTGGCTAGCAAGAGCTTTCAGTGCTGGCACTTTTCATCTCTGAGCAATTGCTGGACGTTTGCAATTTCTCACCTGAGCTCTCTTTAGAGTGCGTGAGAGGATGAGCAGAAGATTAGGTGTCTAAAGAAGCCCAGAGCCCCAGTGTTCTTAGGCCTACAAAAGCGCTTCCAAGGAAGGGTGCTGGCTAGCAACAGCTTTCAGTGCTGGCACTTTTCATCTCTGAGCAATTGCTCAACGTTTGCAATTTCTCAGCTCGTGTCTAGGAGACAGAGAGATAGTGACCGTGACGTTTGGTGGCTAGAGAAGCGCAAAGCCCCAGTGTTGCTGTGCCTGTGAAAGCGCTTCCAAGGAAGGGTGCTGGCTAGCAAGAGCTTTCAGTGCTGGCACTTTTCATCTCTGAGCAATTGCTCGACGTTTGCAATTTCTCACCTGAGCTCTCTTTAGAGTGCGCGAGAGGATGAGCAGAAGATTAGGTGGCTAGAGAAGCCCAGAGCCCCAGTGTTCTTAGGCCTACAAAAGCGCTTCCAAGGAAGGGTGCTGGCTAGCAACAGCTTTCAGTGCTGGCACTTTTCATCTCTGAGCAATTGCTCGACGTTTGCAATTTCTCACCTGAGCTCTCTTTAGAGTGCGCGAGAGGATGAGCAGAAGATTAAGTGGCTAGAGAAGCCCAGAGCCCCAGTGTTCTTAGGCCTACAAAAGCGCTTCCAAGGAAGGGTGCTGGCTAGCAACAGCTTTCAGTGCTGGCACTTTTCATCTCTGAGCAATTGCTCGACGTTTGCAATTTCTCAGCTCGTGTCTACGAGACGGAAAGAGAAGGACCGTGATGTTTGGTGGGTAGAGAAGCGCAAAGCCCCAGTGTTACTGCGCCTGTGAAAGCGCTTCCAAGGAAGGGTGCTGGCTAGCAACAGCTTTCAGTGCTGGCACTTTTCATCTCTGAGCAATTGCTCGACGTTTGCAATTTCTCAGCTCGTGTCTACGAGACGGAAAGAGAAGGACCGTGACGTTTGGTGGCTAGAGAAGCGCAAAGCCCCAGTGTTGCTGCGCCTGTGAAAGCGCTTCCAAGGAAGGGTGCTGGCTAGCAAGAGCTTTCAGTGCTGGCACTTTTCATCTCTGAGCAATTGCTCGACGTTTGCAATTTCTCACCTGAGCTCTCTTTAGAGTGCGCGAGAGGATGAGCACAAGATTAGGTGGCTAGAGAAGCCCAGAGCCCCAGTGTGCTTAGGCCTACAAAAGCGCTTCCAAGGAAGGGTGCTGGCTAGCAACAGCTTTCAGTGCTGGCACTTTTCATCTCTGAGCAATTGCTCGACGTTTGCAATTTCTCAGCTCGTGTCTACGAGACGGAAAGAGAACGACCGTGATGTTTGGTGGGTAGAGAAGCGCAAAGCCCCAGTGTTACTGCACCTGTGAAAGCGCTTCCAAGGAAGGGTGCTGGCTAGCAACAGCTTTCAGTGCTGGCACTTTTCATCTCTGAGCAATTGCTCGACGTTTGCAATTTCTCAGCTCGTGTCTACGAGACGGAAAGAGAAGGACCGTGACGTTTGGTGGGTAGAGAAGCGCAAAGCCCCAGTGTTACTGCGCCTGTGAAAGCGCTTCCAAGGAAGGGTGCTGGCTAGCAAGAGCTTTCAGTGCTGGCACTTTTCCTCTCTGAGCAATTGCTCGACGTTTGCAATTTCTCAGCTCGTGTCTACGAGACGGAAAGAGAATGACCGTGACTTTTGGTGGCTAGAGAAGCGCAAAGCCCCAGTGTTGCTGCGCCTGTGAAAGCGCTTCCAAGGAAGGGTGCTGGCTAGCAACAGCTTTCAGTGCTGGCACTTTTCATCTCTGAGCAATTGCTGGACGTTTGCAATTTCTCACCTGAGCTCTCTTTAGAGTGCGCGAGAGGATGAGCAGAAGATTAGGTGTCTAAAGAAGCCCAGAGCCCCAGTGTTCTTAGGCCTACAAAAGCGCTTCCAAGGAAGGGTGCTGGCTAGCAACAGCTTTCAGTGCTGGCACTTTTCATCTCTGAGCAATTGCTCGACGTTTGTAATTTCTCACCTGAGCTCTCTTTAGAGTGCGCGAGAGGATGAGCAGAAGATTAAGTGGCTAGAGAAGCCCAGAGCCCCAGTGTTCTTAGGCCTACAAAAGCGCTTCCAAGGAAGGGTGCTGGCTAGCAACAGCTTTCAGTGCTGGCACTTTTCATCTCTGAGCAATTGCTCGACGTTTGCAATTTCTCAGCTCGTGTCTAGGAGACGGAAAGAGAAGGACCGTGACGTTTGGTGGCTAGAGAAGCGCAAAGCCCCAGTGTTACTGCGCCTGTGAAAGCGCTTCCAAGGAAGGGTGCTGGCTAGCAAGAGCTTTCAGTGCTGGCACTTTTCATCTCTGAGCAATTGCTGGACGTTTGCAATTTCTCACCTGAGCTCTCTTTAGAGTGCGCGAGAGGATGAGCAGAAGATTAGGTGGCTAGAGAAGCCCAGAGCCCCAGTGTTCTTAGGCCTACAAAAGCGCTTCGAAGGAAGGGTGCTGGCTAGCAACAGCTTTCAGTGCTGGCACTTTTCATCTCTGAGCAATTGCTCGACGTTTGCAATTTCTCACCTGAGCTCTCTTTAGAGTGCGCCAGAGGATGAGCAGAAGATTAGGTGGCTAGAGAAGCCCAGAGCCCCAGTGTTCTTAGGCCTACAAAAGCGCTTCCAAGGAAGGGGGCTGGCTAGCAACAGCTTTCAGTGCTGGCACTTTTCATCTCTGAGCAATTGCTCGACGTTTGCAATTTCTCAGCTCGTGTCTAGGAGACAGAGAGATAGTGACCGTGACGTTTGGTGGGTAGAGAAGCGCAAAGCCCCAGTGTTGCTGTGCCTGTGAAAGCGCTTCCAAGGAAGGGTGCTGGCTAGCAAGAGCTTTCAGTGCTGGCACTTTTCATCTCTGAGCAATTGCTCGACGTTTGCAATTTCTCACCTGAGCGCTCTTTAGAGTGTGCGAGAGGATGAGCAGAAGATTAGGTGGCTAGAGAAGCCCAGAGCCCCAGTGTTCTTAGGCCTACAAAAGCGCTTCCAAGGAAGGGGGCTGGCTAGCAACAGCTTTCAGTGCTGGCACTTTTCATCTCTGAGCAATTGCTCGACGCTTGCAATTTCTCAGCTCGTGTCTAGGAGACGGAAAGAGAAGGACCGTGACGTTTGGTGGGTAGAGAAGCGCAAAGCCCCAGTGTTACTGTGCCTGTGAAAGCGCTTCCAAGGAAGGGTGCTGGCTAGCAACAGCTTTCAGTGCTGGCACTTTTCGTCTCTGAGCAATTGCTCGACGTTTGCAATTTCTCACCTGAGCTCTCTTTAGAGTGCGCGAGAGGATGAGCAGAAGATTAGGTGGCTAGAGAAGCCCAGAGCCCCAGTGTTCTTAGGCCTACAAAAGCGCTTCCAAGGAAGGGGGCTGGCTAGCAACAGCTTTCAGTGCTGGCACTTTTCATCTCTGAGCAATTGCTCGACGTTTGCAATTTCTCACCTGAGCTCTCTTTAGAGTGCGCGAGAGGATGAGCAGAAGATTAGGTGGCTAGAGAAGCCCAGAGCCCCAGTGTTCTTAGGCCTACAAAAGCGCTTCCAAGGAAGGGTGCTGGCTAGCAACAGCTTTCAGTGCTGGCACTTTTCATCTCTGAGCAATTGCTCGACGTTTGCAATTTCTCAGCTCGTGTCTACGAGACGGAAAGAGAATGACCGTGACGTTTGGTGAGTAGAGAAGCGCAAAGCCCCAGTGTTGCTGCGCCTGTGAAAGCGCTTCCAAGGAAGGGTGCTGGCTAGCAAGAGCTTTCAGTGCTGGCACTTTTCATCTCTGAGCAATTGCTCCACGTTTGCAATTTCTCAGCTCGTGTCTACGAGACGGAAAGAGAAGGACAGTGACGTTTGGTGGCTAGAGAAGCGCAAAGCCCCAGTGTTACTGCGCCTGTGAAAGCGCTTCCAAGGAAGGGTGCTGGCTAGCAACAGCTTTCAGTGCTGGCACTTTTCATCTCTGAGCAATTGCTCGACGTTTGCAATTTCTCACCTGAGCTCTCTTTAGAGTGCGCGAGAGGATGAGCAGAAGATTAGGTGGCTAGAGAAGCCCAGAGCCCCAGTGTTCTTAGGCCTACAAAAGCGCTTCCAAGGAAGGGTGCTGGCTAGCAACAGCTTTCAGTGCTGGCACTTTTCATCTCTGAGCAATTGCTGGACGGTTGCAATTTCTCACCTGAGCTCTCTTTAGAGTGCGCGAGAGGATGAGCAGAAGATTAGGTGGCTAAAGAAGCCCAGAGCCCCAGTGTTCTTAGGCCTACAAAAGCGCTTCAAAGGAAGGGTGCTGGCTAGCAACAGCTTTCAGTGCTGGCACTTTTCCTCTCTGAGCAATTGCTCGATGTTTGCAATTTCTCAGCTCGTGTCTACGAGACGGAAAGAGAATGACCGTGACGTTTGGTGGGTAGAGAAGCGCAAAGCCCCAGTGTTGCTGCGCCTGTGAAAGCGCTTCCAAGGAAGGGTGCTGGCTAGCAACAGCTTTCAGTGCTGGCACTTTTCATCTCTGAGCAATTGCTCGACGTTTGCAATTTCTCCCCTGAGCTCTCTTTAGAGTGCGCGAGAGGATGAGCAGAAGATTAGGTGGCTAGAGAAGCCCAGAGCCCCAGTGTTCTTAGGCCTACAAAAGCGCTTCCAAGGAAGGGTGCTGGCTAGCAAGAGCTTTCAGTGCTGGCACTTTTCATCTCTGAGCAATCGCTCGACGTTTGCAATTTCTCAGCTCGTGTCTACGAGACGGAAAGAGAAGGACCGTGATGTTTGGTGGGTAGAGAAGCGCAAAGCCCCAGTGTTACTGCGCCTGTGAAAGCGCTTCCAAGGAAGGGTGCTGGCTAGCAACAGCTTTCAGTGCTGGCACTTTTCATCTCTGAGCAATTGCTCGACGTTTGCAATTTCTCAGCTCGTGTCTAGGAGACGGAAAGAGAAGGACCGTGACGTTTGGTGGGTAGAGAAGCGCAAAGCCCCAGTGTTGCTGCGCCTGTGAAAGCGCTTCCAAGGAAGGGTGCTGGCTAGCAACAGCTTTCAGTGCTGGCACTTTTCATCTCTGAGCAATTGCTCGACGTTTGCAATTTCTCAGCTCGTGTCTACGAGACGGAAAGAGAAGGACAGTGACGTTTGGTGGGTAGAGAAGCGCAAAGCCCCAGTGTTACTGCGCCTGTGAAAGCGCTTCCAAGGAAGGGTGCTGGCTAGCAACAGCTTTCAGTGCTGGCACTTTTCATCTCTGAGCAATTGCTCGACGTTTGCAATTTCTCACCTGAGCTCTCTTTAGAGTGCGCGAGAGGATGAGCAGAAGATTAGGTGGCTAGAGAAGCCCAGAGCCCCAGTGTTCTTAGGCCTACAAAAGCGCTTCCAAAGAAGGGGGCTGGCTAGCAACAGCTTTCAGTGCTGGCACTTTTCATCTCTGAGCAATTGCTCGACGTTTGCAATTTCTCAGCTCGTGTCTACGAGACAGAGAGATAGTGACCGTGACGTTTGGTGGCTAGAGAAGCGCAAAGCCCCAGTGTTGCTGCGCCTGTGAAAGCGCTTCCAAGGAAGGGTGCTGGCTAGCAACAGCTTTCAGTGCTGGCACTTTTCATCTCTGAGCAATTGCTGGACGTTTGCAATTTCTCACCTGAGCTCTCTTTAGAGTGCGCGAGAGGATGAGCAGAAGATTAGGTGGCTAAAGAAGCCCAGAGCCCCAGTGTTCTTAGGCCTACAAAAGCGCTTCCAAGGAAGGGTGCTGGCTAGCAACAGCTTTCAGTGCTGGCACTTTTCCTCTCTGAGCAATTGCTCGATGTTTGCAATTTCTCAGCTCGTGTCTAGGAGACGGAAAGAGAAGGACCGTGACGTTTGGTGGGTAGAGAAGCGCAAAGCCCCAGTGTTACTGCGCCTGTGAAAGCGCTTCCAAGGAAGGGTGCTAGCTAGCAACAGCTTTCAGTGCTGGCACTTTTCATCTCTGAGCAATTGCTCGACGTTTGCAATTTCTCACCTGAGCTCTCTTTAGAGTGCGCGAGAGGATGAGCAGAAGATTAGGTGTCTAAAGAAGCCCAGAGCCCCAGTGTTCTTAGGCCTACAAAAGCGCTTCCAAGGAAGGGTGCTGGCTAGCAAGAGCTTTCAGTGCTGGCACTTTTCATCTCTGAGCAATTGCTCGACGTTTGCAATTTCTCAGCTCGTGTCTACGAGACGGAAAGAGAAGGACCGTGATGTTTGGTGGGTAGAGAAGCGCAAAGCCCCAGTGTTACTGCGCCTGTGAAAGCGCTTCCAAGGAAGGGTGCTGGCTAGCAACAGCTTTCAGTGCTGGCACTTTTCATCTCTGAGCAATTGCTCGACGTTTGCAATTTCTCAGCTCGTGTCTACGAGACGGAAAGAGAAGGACCGTGACGTTTGGTGGGTAGAGAAGCGCAAAGCCCCAGTGTTACTGCGCCTGTGAAAGCGCTTCCAAGGAAGGGTGCTGGCTAGCAAGAGCTTTCAGTGCTGGCACTTTTCATCTCTGAGCAATTGCTCGACGTTTGCAATTTCTCAGCTCGTGTCTACGAGACGGAAAGAGAAGGACCGTGACGTTTGGTGGGTAGAGAAGCGCAAAGCCCCAGTGTTACTGCGCCTGTGAAAGCGCTTCCAAGGAAGGGTGCTGGCTAGCAACAGCTTTCAGTGCTGGCACTTTTCATCTCTGAGCAATTGCTCGACGTTTGCAATTTCTCACCTGAGCTCTCTTTAGAGTGCGCGAGAGGATGAGCAGAAGATTAGGTGGCTAGAGAAGCCCAGAGCCCCAGTGTTCTTAGGCCTACAAAAGCGCTTCCAAAGAAGGGGGCTGGCTAGCAACAGCTTTCAGTGCTGGCACTTTTCATCTCTGAGCAATTGCTCGACGTTTGCAATTTCTCAGCTCGTGTCTACGAGACGGAAAGAGAAGGACCGTGACGTTTGGTGGGTAGAGAAGCGCAAAGCCCCAGTGTTACTGCGCCTGTGAAAGCGCTTCCAAGGAAGGGTGCTGGCTAGCAACAGCTTTCAGTGCTGTCACTTTTCATCTCTGAGCAATTGCTCGACGTTTGCAATTTCTCAGCTCGTGTCTACGAGACGGAAAGAGAATGACCGTGACGTTTGGTGGGTAGAGAAGCGCAAAGCCCCAGTGTTGCTGCGCCTGTGAAAGCGCTTCCAAGGAAGGGTGCTGGCTAGCAAGAGCTTTCAGTGCTGGCACTTTTCATCTCTGAGCAATTGCTGGACGTTTGCAATTTCTCAGCTCGTGTCTACGAGATGGAAAGAGAAGGACAGTGACGTTTGGTGGGTAGAGAAGCGCTAAGCCCCAGTGTTACTGCACCTGTGAAAGCGCTTCCAAGGAAGGGTGCTGGCTAGCAACAGCTTTCAGTGCTGGCACTTTTCATCTCTGAGCAATTGCTCGACGTTTGCAATTTCTCACCTGAGCTCTCTTTGGAGTGCGCGAGAGGATGAGCAGAAGATTAGGTGGCTAGAGAAGCCCAGAGCCCCAGTGTTCTTAGGCCTACAAAAGCGCTTCCAAGGAAGGGGGCTGGCTAGCAACAGCTTTCAGTGCTGGCACTTTTCATCTCTGAGCAATTGCTCGACGTTTGCAATTTCTCAGCTCGTGTCTACGAGACGGAGAGATAGTGACCGTGACGTTTGGTGGGTAGAGAAGCGCAAAGCCCCAGTGTTACTGCACCTGTGAAAGCGCTTCCAAGGAAGGGTGCCGGCTAGCAAGAGCTTTCAGTGCTGGCACTTTTCATCTCTGAGCAATTGCTCGACGTTTGCAATTTCTCAGCTCGTGTCTAGGAGACGGAAAGAGAATGACCGTGACGTTTGGTGGCTAGAGAATTGCAAAGCCCCAGTGTTCCTGCGCCTGTGAAAGCGCTTCCAAGGAAGGGTGCTGGCTAGCAAGAGCTTTCAGTGCTGGCACTTTTCATCTCTGAGCAATTGCTCGACGTTTGCAATTTCTCACCTGAGCTCTCTTTAGAGTGCGCGAGAGGATGAGCAGAAGATTAGGTGGCTAGAGAAGCCCAGAGCCCCAGTGTTCTTAGGCCTACAAAAGCGCTTCCAAGGAAGGGTGCTGGCTAGCAACAGCTTTCAGTGCTGGCACTTTTCCTCTCTGAGCAATTGCTCGACGTTTGCAATTTCTCAGCTCGTTTCTACGAGACGGAAAGAGAAGGACCGTGACGTTTGGTGGCTAGAGAAGCGCAAAGCCCCAGTGTTACTGCGCCTGTGAAAGCGCTTCCAAGGAAGGGTGCTGGCTAGCAACAGCTTTCAGTGCTGGCACTTTTCATCTCTGAGCAATTGCTCGACGTTTGCGATTTCTCACCTGAGCTCTCTTTAGAGTGCGCGAGAGGATGAGCAGAAGATTAGGTGGCTAGAGAAGCCCAGAGCCCCAGTGTTCTTAGGCCTACAAAAGCGCTTCCAAGGAAGGGGGCTGGCTAGCAACAGCTTTCAGTGCTGGCACTTTTCATCTCTGAGCAATTGCTCCACGTTTGCAATTTCTCAGCTCGTGTCTACGAGACGGAGAGAGAAGGACCGTGACGTTTGGTGCGTATAGAAGAGCAAAGCCCCAGTGTTGCTGCGCCTGTGAAAGCGCTTCCAAGGAAGGGTGCTGGCTAGCAACAGCTTTCAGTGCTGGCACTTTTCATCTCTGAGCAATTGCTGGACGTTTGCAATTTCTCACCTGAGCTCTCTTTAGAGTGCGCGAGAGGATGAGCAGAAGATTAGGTGGCTAGAGAAGCCCAGAGCCCCAGTGTGCTTAGGCCTACAAAAGCGCTTCCAAGGAAGGGTGCTGGCTAGCAAGAGCTTTCAGTGCTGGCACTTTTCATCTCTGAGCAATTGCTCGACGTTTGCAATTTCTCAGCTCGTGTCTAGGAGACGGAAAGAGAAGGACCGTGACGTTTGGTGAGTAGAGAAGCGCAAAGCCCCAGTGTTGCTGCGCCTGTGAAAGCGCTTCCAAGGAAGGGTGCTGGCTAGCAAGAGCTTTCAGTGCTGGCACTTTTCATCTCTGAGCAATTGCTCGACGTTTGCAATTTCTCAGCTCGTGTCTACGAGACGGAAAGAGAAGGACCGTGATGTTTGGTGGGTAGAGAAGCGCAAAGCCCCAGTGTTACTGCGCCTGTGAAAGCGCTTCCAAGGAAGGGTGCTGGCTAGCAACAGCTTTCAGTGCTGGCACTTTTCATCTCTGAGCAATTGCTCGACGTTTGCAATTTCTCAGCTCGTGTCTAGGAGACGGAAAGAGAAGGACCGTGACGTTTGGTGGGTAGAGAAGCTCAAAGCCCCAGTGTTGCTGCGCCTGTGAAAACGCTTCCAAGGAAGGGTGCTGGCTAGCAAGAGCTTTCAGTGCTGGCACTTTTCATCTCTGAGCAATTGCTCCACGTTTGCAATTTCTCAGCTCGTGTCTACGAGATGGAAAGAGAAGGACAGTGACGTTTGGTGGGTAGAGAAGCGCTAAGCCCCAGTGTTACTGCGCCTGTGAAAGCGCTTCCAAGGAAGGGTGCTGGCTAGCAACAGCTTTCAGTGCTGGCACTTTTCATCTCTGAGCAATTGCTCGACGTTTGCAATTTCTCACCTGAGCTCTCTTTAGAGTGCGCGAGAGGATGAGCAGAAGATTAGGTGGCTAGAGAAGCCCAGAGCCCCAGTGTTCTTAGGCCTACAAAAGCGCTTCCAAGGAAGGGGGCTGGCTAGCAACAGCTTTCAGTGCTGGCACTTTTCCTCTCTGAGCAATTGCTCGACGTTTGCAATTTCTCAGCTCGTGTCTACGAGACGGAGAGATAGTGACCGTGACGTTTGGTGGCTAGAGAAGCGCAAAGCCCCAGTGTTACTGCGCCTGTGAAAGCGCTTCCAAGGAAGGGTGCTGGCTAGCAAGAGCTTTCAGTGCTGGCACTTTTCATCTCTGAGCAATTGCTCGACGTTTGCAATTTCTCACCTGAGCTCTCTTTAGAGTGCGCGAGAGGATGAGCAGAAGATTAGGTGGCTAGAGAAGCCCAGAGCCCCAGTGTTCTTAGGCATACAAAAGCGCTTCCAAGGAAGGGGGCTGGCTAGCAACAGCTTTCAGTGCTGGCACTTTTCATCTCTGAGCAATTGCTCGACGTTTGCAATTTCTCAGCTCGTGTCTGCGAGACGGAAAGAGAAGGACCGTGACGTTTGGTGGCTAGAGAAGCGCAAAGCCCCAGTGTTGCTGTGCCTGTGAAAGCGCTTCCAAGGAAGGGTGCTGGCTAGCAACAGCTTTCAGTGCTGGCACTTTTCATCTCTGAGCAATTGCTCGACGTTTGCAATTTCTCACCTGAGCTCTCTTTAGAGTGCGCGAGAGGATGAGCAGAAGATTAGGTGGCTAGAGAAGCCCAGAGCCCCAGTGTGCTTAGGCCTACAAAAGCGCTTCCAAGGAAGGGGGCTGGCTAGCAACAGCTTTCAGTGCTGGCACTTTTCATCTCTGAGCAATTGCTCGACGTTTGCAATTTCTCACCTGAGCTCTCTTTAGAGTGCGCGAGAGGATGAGCAGAAGATTAGGCGGCTAGAGAAGCCCAGAGCCCCAGTGTTCTTAGGCCTACAAAAGCGCTTCCAAGGAAGGGTGCTGGCTAGCAACAGCTTTCAGTGCTGGCACTTTTCCTCTCTGAGCAATTGCTCGACGTTTGCAATTTCTCAGCTCGTTTCTACGAGACGGAAAGAGAAGGACCGTGACTTTTGGTGGCTAGAGAAGCGCAAAGCCCCAGTGTTACTGCGCCTGTGAAAGCGCTTCCAAGGAAGGGTGCTGGCTAGCAACAGCTTTCAGTGCTGGCACTTTTCATCTCTGAGCAATTGCTGGACGTTTGCAATTTCTCACCTGAGCTCTCTTTAGAGTGCGCGAGAGGATGAGCAGAAGATTAGGTGGCTAGAGAAGCCCAGAGCCCCAGTGTTCTTAGGCCTACAAAAGCGCTTCCAAGGAAGGGTGCTGGCTAGCAACAGCTTTCAGTGCTGGCACTTTTCATCTCTGAGCAATTGCTCGACGTTTGCAATTTCTCAGCTCGTGTCTAGGAGACGGAAAGAGAAGGACCGTGATGTTTGGTGGGTAGAGAAGCGCAAAGCCCCAGTGTTGCTGCGCCTGTGAAAGCGCTTCCAAGGAAGGGTGCTGGCTAGCAACAGCTTTCAGTGCTGGCACTTTTCATCTCTGAGCAATTGCTCGACGTTTGCAATTTCTCACCTGAGCTCTCTTTAGAGTGCGCGAGAGGATGAGCAGAAGATGAGGTGGCTAGAGAAGCCCAGAGCCCCACTGTTCTTAGGCCTACAAATGCGCTTCCAAGGAAGGGTGCTGGCTAGCAACAGCTTTCAGTGCTGGCACTTTTCATCTCTGAGCAATTGCTCCACGTTTGCAATTTCTCAGCTCGTGTCTAGGAGATGGAAAGAGAAGGACCGTGATGTTTGGTGAGTAGAGAAGCGCAAAGCCCCAGTGTTGCTGCACCTGTGAAAGCGCTTCCAAGGAAGGGTGCTGGCTAGCAACAGCTTTCAGTGCTGGCACTTTTCATCTCTGAGCAATTGCTCGACGTTTGCAATTTCTCAGCTCGTGTCTACGGGACGGAAAGAGAAGGACCGTGACGTTTGGTGGCTAGAGAAGCGCAAAGCCCCAGTGTTACTGCACCTGTGAAAGCGCTTCCAAGGAAGGGTGCTGGCTAGCAACAGCTTTCAGTGCTGGCACTTTTCATCTCTGAGCAATTGCTGGACGTTTGTAATTTCTCACCTGAGCTCTCTTTAGAGTGTGCGAGAGGATGAGCAGAAGATTAGGTGGCTAGAGAAGCCCAGAGCCCCAGTGTGCTTAGGCCTACAAAAGCGCTTCCAAGGAAGGGTGCTGGCTAGCAACAGCTTTCAGTGCTGGCACTTTTCATCTCTGAGCAATTGCTCGACGTTTGCAATTTCTCAGCTCGTGTCTAGGATACGGAAAGAGAAGGACCGTGAGGTTTGGTGGGTAGAGAAGCGCAAAGCCCCAGTGTTACTGCGCCTGTGAAAGCGCTTCCAAGGAAGGGTGCTGGCTAGCAACAGCTTTCAGTGCTGGCACTTTTCATCTCTGAGCAATTGCTGGACGTTTGCAATTTCTCACCTGAGCTCTCTTTAGAGTGCGCGAGAGGATGAGCAGAAGATTAGGTGGCTAGAGAAGCCCAGAGCCCCAGTGTTCTTAGGCCTACAAAAGCGCTTCCAAGGAAGGGGGCTGGCTAGCAAGAGCTTTCAGTGCTGGCACTTTTCATCTCTGAGCAATTGCTCGACCTTTGCAATTTCTCAGCTCGTGTCTACGAGACGGAAAGAGAAGGACCGTGACGTTTGGTGGGTAGAGAAGCGCAAAGCCCCAGTGTTGCTGCGCCTGTGAAAGCGCTTCCAAGGAAGGGTGCTGGCTAGCAACAGCTTTCAGTGCTGGCACTTTTCATCTCTGAGCAATTGCTCGACGTTTGCAATTTCTCACCTGAGCTCTCTTTAGAGTGCGCGAGAGGATGAGCAGAAGATTAGGTGGCTAGAGAAGCCCAGAGCCCCAGTGTTCTTAGGCCTACAAAAGCGCTTCCAAGGAAGGGTGCTGGCTAGCAAGAGCTTTCAGTGCTGGCACTTTTCATCTCTGAGCAATTGCTCGACGTTTGCAATTTCTCAGCTCGTGTCTACGAGACGGAAAGAGAAGGACCGTGATGTTTGGTGGGTAGAGAAGCGCAAAGCCCCAGTGTTACTGCGCCTGCGAAAGCGCTTCCAAGGAAGGGTGCTGGCTAGCAACAGCTTTCAGTGCTGGCACTTTTCATCTCTGAGCAATTGCTGGACGTTTGCAATTTCTCACCTGAGCTCTCTTTAGAGTGCGCGAGAGGATGAGCAGAAGATGAGGTGGCTAGAGAAGCGCAAAGCCCCACTGTTCTTAGGCCTACAAATGCGCTTCCAAGGAAGGGGGCTGGCTAGCAACAGCTTTCAGTGCTGGCACTTTTCATCTCTGAGCAATTGCTCGACGTTTGCAATTTCTCAGCTCGTGTCTAGGAGACGGAAAGAGAAGGACCGTGACGTTTGGTGAGTAGAGAAGCGCAAAGCCCCAGTGTTGCTGCACCTGTGAAAGCGCTTCCAAGGAAGGGTGCTGGCTAGCAACAGCTTTCAGTGCTGGCACTTTTCATCTCTGAGCAATTGCTCCACGTTTGCAATTTCTCAGCTCGTGTCTACGAGACGGAAAGAGAAGGACCGTGACGTTTGGTGGCTAGAGAAGCGCAAAGCCCCAGTGTTACTGCACCTGTGAAAGCGCTTCCAAGGAAGGGTGCTGGCTAGCAACAGCTTTCAGTGCTGGCACTTTTCATCTCTGAGCAATTGCTGGACGTTTGTAATTTCTCACCTGAGCTCTCTTTAGAGTGTGCGAGAGGATGAGCAGAAGATTAGGTGGCTAGAGAAGCCCAGAGCCCCAGTGTGCTTAGGCCTACAAAAGCGCTTCCAAGGAAGGGTGCTGGCTAGCAACAGCTTTCAGTGCTGGCACTTTTCATCTCTGAGCAATTGCTCGACGTTTGCAATTTCTCAGCTCGTGTCTAGGAGACGAAAAGAGAAGGACCGTGACGTTTGGTGGGTAGAGAAGCGCAAAGCCCCAGTGTTGCTGCGCCTGTGAAAGCGCTTCCAAGGAAGGGTGCTGGCTAGCAACAGCTTTCAGTGCTGGCACTTTTCATCTCTGAGCAATTGCTCGACGTTTGCAATTTCTCACCTGAGCTCTCTTTAGAGTGCGCGAGAGGATGAGCAGAAGATTAGGTGGCTAGAGAAGCCCAGAGCCCCAGTGTGCTTAGGCCTACAAAAGCGCTTCGAAGGAAGGGTGCTGGCTAGCAACAGCTTTCAGTGCTGGCACTTTTCATCTCTGAGCAATTGCTGGACGTTTGCAATTTCTCACCTGAGCTCTCTTTAGACTGCGCGAGAGGATGAGCAGAAGATTAGGTGGCTAGAGAAGCCCAGAGCCCCAGTGTTCTTAGGCCTACAAAAGCGCTTCCAAGGAAGGGTGCTGGCTAGCAACAGCTTTCAGTGCTGGCACTTTTCATCTCTGAGCAATTGCTCGACGTTTGCAATTTCTCAGCTCGTGTCTACGAGACGGAAAGAGAATGACCGTGACGTTTGGTGGCTAGAGAAGCGCAAAGCCCCAGTGTTGCTGCGCCTGTGAAAGCGCTTCCAAGGAAGGGTGCTGGCTAGCAACAGCTTTCAGTGCTGGCACTTTTCATCTCTGAGCAATTGCTGGACGTTTGCAATTTCTCACCTGAGCTCTCTTTAGAGTGCGCGAGAGGATGAGCAGAAGATTAGGTGGCTAGAGAAGCCCAGAGCCCCAGTGTTCTTAGGCCTACAAAAGCGCTTCCAAGGAAGGGTGCTGGCTAGCAAGAGCTTTCAGTGCTGGCACTTTTCCTCTCTGAGCAATTGCTCGATGTTTGCAATTTCTCAGCTCGTGTCTACGAGACGGAAAGAGAAGGACCGTGACGTTTGGTGGCTAGAGAAGTGCAAAGCCCCAGTGTTGCTGCGCCTGTGAAAGCGCTTCCAAGGAAGGGTGCTGGCTAGCAAGAGCTTTCAGTGCTGGCACTTTTCATCTCTGAGCAATTGCTGGACGTTTGCAATTTCTCACCTGAGCTCTCTTTAGAGTGCGCGAGAGGATGAGCAGAAGATTAGGTGTCTAAAGAAGCCCAGAGCCCCAGTGTTCTTAGGCCTACAAAAGCGCTTCCAAGGAAGGGTGCTGGCTAGCAACAGCTTTCAGTGCTGGCACTTTTCATCTCTGAGCAATTGCTCGACGTTTGCAATTTCTCACCTGAGCTCTCTTTAGAGTGCGCAAGAGGATGAGCAGAAGATTAAGTGGCTAGAGAAGCCCAGAGCCCCAGTGTTCTTAGGCCTACAAAAGCGCTTCCAAGGAAGGGTGCTGGCTAGCAAGAGCTTTCAGTGCTGGCACTTTTCATCTCTGAGCAATTGCTCGACGGTTGCAATTTCTCAGCTCGTGTCTAGGAGACGGAAAGAGAATGACCGTGACGTTTGGTGGGTAGAGAAGCGCAAAGCCCCAGTGTTGCTGCGCCTGTGAAAGCGCTTCCAAGGAAGGGTGCTGGCTAGCAAGAGCTTTCAGTGCTGGCACTTTTCATCTCTGAGCAATTGCTGGACGTTTGCAATTTCTCACCTGAGCTCTCTTTAGAGTGCGCGAGAGGATGAGCAGAAGATTAGGTGGCTAGAGAAGCCCAGAGCCCCAGTGTGCTTAGGCCTACAAAAGCGCTTCCAAGGAAGGGGGCTGGCTAGCAACAGCTTTCAGTGCTGGCACTTTTCATCTCTGAGCAATTGCTCGACGTTTGCAATTTCTCAGCTCGTGTCTGCGAGACGGAAAGAGAAGGACCGTGACGTTTGGTGGCTAGAGAAGCGCAAAGCCCCAGTGTTGCTGCGCCTGTGAAAGCGCTTCCAAGGAAGGGTGCTGGCTAGCAACAGCTTTCAGTGCTGGCACTTTTCATCTCTGAGCAATTGCTCGACGTTTGCAGTTTCTCACCTGAGCTCTCTTTAGAGTGCGCGAGAGGATGAGCAGAAGATGAGGTGGCTAGAGAAGCCCAGAGCCCCAGTGTGCTTAGGCCTACAAAAGCGCTTCCAAGGAAGGGTGCTGGCTAGCAACAGCTTTCAGTGCTGGCACTTTTCATCTCTGAGCAATTGCTCGACGTTTGCAATTTCTCAGCTCGTGTCTACGAGACGGAAAGAGAAGGACCGTGACGTTTGGTGGCTAGAGAAGCGCAAAGCCCCAGTGTTAGTGCGCTTGTGTAAGCGCTTCCAAGGAAGGGTGCTGGCTAGCAAGAGCTTTCAGTGCTGGCACTTTTCACCTCTGAGCAATTGCTCGACGTTTGCAATTTCTCACCTGAGCTCTCTTTAGAGTGCGCGAGAGGATGAGCAGAAGATTAGGTGGCTAGAGAAGCCCAGAGCCCGGTGTGCTTAGGCCTACAAAAGCACTTCCAAGGAAGGGGGCTGGCTAGCAACAGCTTTCAGTGCTGGCACTTTTCATCTCTGAGCAATTGCTCGACGTTTGCAATTTCTCAGCTCGTGTCTACGAGACGGAAAGAGAAGGACCGTGACGTTTGGTGGGTAGAGAAGCGCAAAGCCCCAGTGTTACTGCGCCTGTGAAAGCGCTTCCAAGGAAGGGTGCTGGCTAGCAACAGCTTTCAGTGCTGGCACTTTTCATCTCTGAGCAATTGCTCGACGTTTGCAATTTCTCAGCTCGTGTCTACGAGACGGAAAGAGAATGACAGTGACGTTTGGTGGGTAGAGAAGCGCAAAGCCCCAGTGTTACTGCGCCTGTGAAAGCGCTTCCAAGGAAGGGTGCTGGCTAGCAACAGCTTTCAGTGCTGGCACTTTTCATCTCTGAGCAATTGTTCGACGTTTGCAATTTCTCACCTGAGCTCTCTTTAGAGTGCGCGAGAGGATGAGCAGAAGATTAGGTGGCTAGAGAAGCCCAGAGCCCCAGTGTTCTTAGGCCTACAAAAGCGCTTCCAAGGAAGGGTGCTGGCTAGCAACAGCTTTCAGTGCTGGCACTTTTCATCTCTGAGCAATTGCTCGACGTTTGCAATTTCTCAGCTCGTGTCTACGAGACGGAAAGAGAATGACCGTGACGTTTGGTGGCTAGAGAAGCGCAAAGCCCCAGTGTTACTGCGCCTGTGAAAGCGCTTCCAAGGAAGGGTGCTGGCTAGCAACAGCTTTCAGTGCTGGCACTTTTCATCTCTGAGCAATTGCTCGACGTTTGCAATTTCTCACCTGAGCTCTCTTTAGAGTGCGCGAGAGGATGAGCAGAAGATTAGGTGGCTAGAGAAGCCCAGAGCCCCAGTGTTCTTAGGCCTACAAAAGCGCTTCGAAGGAAGGGGGCTGGCTAGCAACAGCTTTCAGTGCTGGCACTTTTCGTCTCTGAGCAATTGCTCGACGTTTGCAATTTCTCAGCTCGTGTCTACGAGACGGAGAGATAATGACCGTGACGTTTGGTGGCTAGAGAAGCGCAAAGCCCCAGTGTTGCTGCGCCTGTGAAAGCGCTTCCAAGGAAGGGTGCTGGCTAGCAAGAGCTTTCAGTGCTGGCACTTTTCATCTCTGAGCAATTGCTGGACGTTTGCAATTTCTCACCTGAGCTCTCTTTAGAGTGCGCGAGAGGATGAGCAGAAGATTAGGTGGCTAGAGAAGCCCAGAGCCCCAGTGTTCTTAGGCCTACAAAAGCGCTTCCAAGGAAGGGGGCTGGCTAGCAACAGCTTTCAGTGCTGGCACTTTTCATCTCTGAGCAATTGCTCGACGTTTTCAATTTCTCAGCTCTTGTCTACGAGACGGAAAGAGAAGGACCGTGATGTTTGGTGGGTAGAGAAGCGCAAAGCCCCAGTGTTACTGCGCCTGTGAAAGTGCTTCCAAGGAAGGCTGCTGGCTAGCAACAGCTTTCAGTGCTGGCACTTTTCATCTCTGAGCAATAGCTCGACGCTTGCAATTTCTCAGCTCGTGTCTAGGAGACGGAAAGAGAATGACCGTGACGTTTGGTGGCTAGAGAAGCGCAAAGCCCCAGTGTTGCTGCGCCTGTGAAAGCGCTTCCAAGGAAGGGTGCTGGCTAGCAAGAGCTTTCAGTGCTGGCACTTTTCATCTCTGAGCAATTGCTCGACGTTTGCAATTTCTCAGCTCGTGTCTACGAGACGGAAAGAGAAGGACCGTGATGTTTGGTGGGTAGAGAAGCGCAAAGCCCCAGTGTTACTGCGCCTGTGAAAGCGCTTCCAAGGAAGGGTGCTGGCTAGCAAGAGCTTTCAGTGCTGGCACTTTTCATCTCTGAGCAATTGCTCGACGTTTGCAATTTCTCACCTGAGCTCTCTTTAGAGTGCGCGAGAGGATGAGCAGAAGATTAGGTGGCTAGAGAAGCCCAGAGCCCCAGTGTGCTTAGGCCTACAAAAGCGCTTCCAAGGAAGGGTGCTGGCTAGCAAGAGCTTTCAGTGCTGGCACTTTTCATCTCTGAGCAATTGCTCGACGTTTGCAATTTCTCAGCTCGTGTCTACGAGACGGAAAGAGAAGGACCATGACGTTTGGTGGGTAGAGAAGCGCAAAGCCCCAGTGTTACTGCGCCTGTGAAAGCGCTTCCAAGGAAGGGTGCTGGCTAGCAACAGCTTTCAGTGCTGGCACTTTTCATCTCTGAGCAATTGCTGGACATTTGCAATTTCTCACCTGAGCTCTCTTTAGAGTGCGCGAGAGGATGAGCAGTAGATGAGGTGGCTAGAGAAGCCCAGAGCCCCAGTGTTCTTAGGCCTACAAAAGCGCTTCCAAGGAAGGGTGCTGGCTAGCAAGAGCTTTCAGTGCTGGCACTTTTCATCTCTGAGCAATTGCTCCACGTTTGCAATTTCTCAGCTCGTGTCTAGGAGACGGAAAGAGAAGGACCGTGATGTTTGGTGGGTAGAGAAGCACAAAGCCCCAGTGTTACTGCGCCTGTGAAAGCGCTTCCAAGGAAGGGTGCTGGCTAGCAAGAGCTTTCAGTGCTGGCACTTTTCATCTCTGAGCAATTGCTCGACGTTTGCAATTTCTCAGCTCGTGTCTACGAGACGGAAAGAGAAGGACCGTGATGTTTGGTGGGTAGAGAAGCGCAAAGCCCCAGTGTTGCTGCGCCTGTGAAAGCGCTTCCAAGGAAGGGTGCTGGCTAGCAACAGCTTTCAGTGCTGGCACTTTTCGTCTCTGAGCAATTGCTCGACGTTTGCAATTTCTCAGCTCGTGTCTACGAGACGGAAAGAGAAGGACCGTGACGTTTGGTGGCTAGAGAAGCGCAAAGCCCCAGTGTTACTGCGCCTGTGAAAGCGCTTCCAAGGAAGGGTGCTGGCTAGCAACAGCTTTCAGTGCTGGCACTTTTCATCTCTGAGCAATTGCTCGACGTTTGCAATTTCTCACCTGAGCTCTCTTTAGAGTGCGCGAGAGGATGAGCAGAAGATTAGGTGGCTAGAGAAGCCCAGAGCCCCAGTGTTCTTAGGCCTACAAAAGCGCTTCGAAGGAAGGGGGCTGGCTAGCAACAGCTTTCAGTGCTGGCACTTTTCATCTCTGAGCAATTGCTCGACGTTTGCAATTTCTCAGCTCGTGTCTACGAGACGGAGAGATAGTGACCGTGACGTTTGGTGGCTAGAGAAGCGCAAAGCCCCAGTGTTGCTGCGCCTGAGAAAGCGCTTCCAAGGAAGGGTGCTGGCTAGCAAGAGCTTTCAGTGCTGGCACTTTTCATCTCTGAGCAATTGCTGGACGTTTGCAATTTCTCACCTGAGCTCTCTTTAGAGTGCGCGAGAGGATGAGCAGAAGATTAGGTGGCTAGAGAAGCCCAGAGCCCCAGTGTTCTTAGGCCTACAAAAGCGCTTCCAAGGAAGGGGGCTGGCTAGCAACAGCTTTCAGTGCTGGCACTTTTCATCTCTGAGCAATTGCTCGACGTTTGCAATTTCTCAGCTCTTGTCTACGAGACGGAAAGAGAAGGACCGTGATGTTTGGTGGGTAGAGAAGCGCAAAGCCCCAGTGTTACTGCGCCTGTGAAAGTGCTTCCAAGGAAGGGTGCTGGCTAGCAACAGCTTTCAGTGCTGGCACTTTTCATCTCTGAGCAATTGCTCGACGCTTGCAATTTCTCAGCTCGTGTCTACGAGACGGAAAGAGAATGACCGTGACGTTTGGTGGGTAGAGAAGCGCAAAGCCCCAGTGTTGCTGCGCCTGTGAAAGCGCTTCCAAGGAAGGGTGCTGTCTAGCAAGAGCTTTCAGTGCTGGCACTTTTCATCTCTGAGCAATTGCTCGACGTTTGCAATTTCTCAGCTCGTGTCTACGAGACGGAAAGAGAATGACCGTGACGTTTGGTGGCTAGAGAAGCGCAAAGCCCCAGTGTTACTGCGCCTGTGAAAGCGCTTCCAAGGAAGGGTGCTGGCTAGCAAGAGCTTTCAGTGCTGGCACTTTTCATCTCTGAGCAATTGCTGGACGTTTGCAGTTTCTCACCTGAGCTCTCTTTAGAGTGCGCGAGAGGATGAGCAGAAGATTAGGTGGCTAGAGAAGCCCAGAGCCCCAGTGTGCTTAGGCCTACAAAAGCGCTTCCAAGGAAGGGGGCTGGCTAGCAAGAGCTTTCAGTGCTGGCACTTTTCATTTCTGAGCAATTGCTCGACGTTTGCAATTTCTCACCTGAGCTCTCTTTAGAGTGCGCGAGAGGATGAGCAGAAGATTAGGTGTCTAAAGAAGCCCAGAGCCCCAGTGTTCTTAGGCCTACAAAAGCGCTTCCAAGGAAGGGTGCTGGCTAGCAACAGCTTTCAGTGCTGGCACTTTTCATCTCTGAGCAATTGCTCGACGTTTGCAATTTCTCACCTGAGCTCTCTTTAGAGTGCGCGAGAGGATGAGCAGAAGATTAAGTGGCTAGAGAAGCCCAGAGCCCCAGTGTTCTTAGGCCTACAAAAGCGCTTCCAAGGAAGGGTGCTGGCTAGCAAGAGCTTTCAGTGCTGGCACTTTTCATCTCTGAGCAATTGCTCGACGTTTGCAATTTCTCAGCTCGTGTCTACGAGACTGAAAGAGAAGGACCGTGATGTTTGGTGGGTAGAGAAGCGCAAAGCCCCAGTGTTACTGCGCCTGTGAAAGCGCTTCCAAGGAAGGGTGCTGGCTAGCAACAGCTTTCAGTGCTGGCACTTTTCATCTCTGAGCAATTGCTCGACGTTTGCAATTTCTCAGCTCGTGTCTACGAGACGGAAAGAGAAGGACCGTGATGTTTGGTGGGTAGAGAAGCGCAAAGCCCCAGTGTTGCTGCGCCTGTGAAAGCGCTTCCAAGGAAGGGTGCTGGCTAGCAACAGCTTTCAGTGCTGGCACTTTTCATCTCTGAGCAATTGCTCGACGTTTGCAATTTCTCACCTGAGCTCTCTTTAGAGTGCGCGAGAGGATGAGCAGAAGATTAGGTGGCTAGAGAAGCCCAGAGCCCCAGTGTTCTTAGGCCTACAAAAGCGCTTCCAAGGAAGGGGGCTGGCTAGCAACAGCTTTCAGTGCTGGCACTTTTCCTCTCTGAGCAATTGCTCGACGTTTGCAATTTCTCAGCTCGTGTCTACGAGACGGAAAGAGAATGACCGTGACGTTTGGTGGCTAGAGAAGCGCAAAGCCCCAGTGTTGCCGTGCCTGTGAAAGCACTTGCAAGGAAGGGTGCTGGCTAGCAACAGCTTTCAGTGCTGGCACTTTTCTTCTCTGAGCAATTGCTCGACGTTTGCAATTTCTCACCTGAGCTCTCTTTAGAGTGCGCGAGAGGATGAGCAGAAGATTAGGTGGCTAGAGAAGCCCAGAGCCCCAGTGTTCTTAGGCCTACAAAAGCGCTTCCAAGGAAGGGGGCTGGCTAGCAAGAGCTTTCAGTGCTGGCACTTTTCATCTCTGAGCAATTGCTCGACGTTTGCAATTTCTCACCTGAGCTCTCTTTAGAGTGCGCGAGAGGATGAGCAGAAGATGAGGTGGCTAGAGAAGCCCAGAGCCCCAGTGTTCTTAGGCCTACAAAAGCGCTTCCAAGGAAGGGTGCTGGCTAGCAACAGCTTTCAGTGCTGGCACTTTTCATCTCTGAGCAATTGCTCCACGTTTGCAATTTCTCAGCTCGTGTCTACGAGACGGAAAGAGAAGGACCGTGACGTTTGGTGG
Organism: Sarcoramphus papa; assembly: GCA_037962945.1. Taxonomy (NCBI): domain Eukaryota; kingdom Metazoa; phylum Chordata; class Aves; order Accipitriformes; family Cathartidae; genus Sarcoramphus; species Sarcoramphus papa. The sequence continues at coordinate 15,782,774 of CM075595.1, read as the reverse complement.
GTAGAGAAGCGCAAAGCCCCAGTGTTACTGCGCCTGTGAAAGCGCTTCCAAGGAAGGGTGCTGGCTAGCAACAGCTTTCAGTGCTGGCACTTTTCTTCTCTGAGCAATTGCTGGACGTTTGCAATTTCTCACCTGAGCTCTCTTTAGAGTGCGCGAGAGGATGAGCAGAAGATTAAGTGGCTAGAGAAGCCCAGAGCCCCAGTGTGCTTAGGCCTACAAAAGCGCTTCCAAGGAAGGGTGCTGGCTAGCAACAGCTTTCAGTGCTGGCACTTTTCATCTCTGAGCAATTGCTGGACGTTTGCAATTTCTCACCTGAGCTCTCTTTAGAGTGCGCGAGAGGATGAGCAGAAGATTAAGTGGCTAGAGAAGCCCAGAGCCCCAGTGTTCTTAGGCCTACAAAAGCGCTTCCAAGGAAGGGTGCTGGCTAGCAAGAGCTTTCAGTGCTGGCACTTTTCATCTCTGAGCAATTGCTCGACGTTTGCAATTTCTCAGCTCGTGTCTACGAGACGGAAAGAGAAGGACCGTGATGTTTGGTGGGTAGAGAAGCGCAAAGCCCCAGTGTTGCTGCGCCTGTGAAAGCGCTTCCAAGGAAGGGTGCTGGCTAGCAACAGCTTTCAGTGCTGGCACTTTTCATCTCTGAGCAATTGCTCGACGTTTGCAATTTCTCAGCTCGTGTCTACGAGACGGAAAGAGAAGGACCGTGACGTTTGGTGGCTAGAGAAGCGCAAAGCCCCAGTGTTGCTGCGCCTGAGAAAGCGCTTCCAAGGAAGGGTGCTGGCTAGCAAGAGCTTTCAGTGCTGGCACTTTTCATCTCTGAGCAATTGCTGGACGTTTGCAATTTCTCACCTGAGCTCTCTTTAGAGTGCGCGAGAGGATGAGCAGAAGATTAGGTGGCTAGAGAAGCCCAGAGCCCCAGTGTTCTTAGGCCTACAAAAGCGCTTCGAAGGAAGGGGGCTGGCTAGCAACAGCTTTCAGTGCTGGCACTTTTCATCTCTGAGCAATTGCTCGACGTTTGCAATTTCTCAGCTCGTGTCTACGAGACGGAGAGATAGTGACCGTGACGTTTGGTGGCTAGAGAAGCGCAAAGCCCCAGTGTTGCTGCGCCTGAGAAAGCGCTTCCAAGGAAGGGTGCTGGCTAGCAAGAGCTTTCAGTGCTGGCACTTTTCATCTCTGAGCAATTGCTGGACGTTTGCAATTTCTCACCTGAGCTCTCTTTAGAGTGCGCGAGAGGATGAGCAGAAGATTAGGTGGCTAGAGAAGCCCAGAGCCCCAGTGTTCTTAGGCCTACAAAAGCGCTTCCAAGGAAGGGGGCTGGCTAGCAAGAGCTTTCAGTGCTGGCACTTTTCATCTCTGAGCAATTGCTCGACGTTTGCAATTTCTCCCCTGAGCTCTCTTTAGAGTGCGCGAGAGGATGAGCAGAAGATTAGGTGGCTAGAGAAGCCCAGAGCCCCAGTGTTCTTAGGCCTACAAAAGCGCTTCCAAGGAAGGGTGCTGGCTAGCAACAGCTTTCAATGCTGGCACTTTTCCTCTCTGAGCAATTGCTCGACGTTTGCAATTTCTCAGCTCGTTTCTACGAGACGGAAAGAGAAGGACCGTGATGTTTGGTGCGTATAGAAGCGCAAAGCCCCAGTGTTACTGCGCCTGTGAAAGCGCTTCCAAGGAAGGGTGCTGGCTAGCAACAGCTTTCAGTGCTGGCACTTTTCATCTCTGAGCAATTGCTCGACGTTTGCAATTTCTCACCTGAGCTCTCTTTAGAGTGCGCGAGAGGATGAGCAGAAGATGAGGTGGCTAGAGAAGCCCAGAGCCCCAGTGTTCTTAGGCCTACAAAAGCGCTTCCAAGGAAGGGTGCTGGCTAGCAACAGCTTTCAGTGCTGGCACTTTTCATCTCTGAGCAATTGCTCCACGTTTGCAATTTCTCAGCTCGTGTCTACGAGACGGAAAGAGAAGGACCGTGACGTTTGGTGGGTAGAGAAGCGCAAAGCCCCAGTGTTACTGCGCCTGTGAAAGCGCTTCCAAGGAAGGGTGCTGGCTAGCAACAGCTTTCAGTGCTGGCACTTTTCTTCTCTGAGCAATTGCTGGACGTTTGCAATTTCTCACCTGAGCTCTCTTTAGAGTGCGCGAGAGGATGAGCAGAAGATTAAGTGGCTAGAGAAGCCCAGAGCCCCAGTGTGCTTAGGCCTACAAAAGCGCTTCCAAGGAAGGGTGCTGGCTAGCAACAGCTTTCAGTGCTGGCACTTTTCATCTCTGAGCAATTGCTGGACGTTTGCAATTTCTCACCTGAGCTCTCTTTAGAGTGCGCGAGAGGATGAGCAGAAGATTAAGTGGCTAGAGAAGCCCAGAGCCCCAGTGTTCTTAGGCCTACAAAAGCGCTTCCAAGGAAGGGTGCTGGCTAGCAAGAGCTTTCAGTGCTGGCACTTTTCATCTCTGAGCAATTGCTCGACGTTTGCAATTTCTCAGCTCGTGTCTACGAGACGGAAAGAGAAGGACCGTGATGTTTGGTGGGTAGAGAAGCGCAAAGCCCCAGTGTTGCTGCGCCTGTGAAAGCGCTTCCAAGGAAGGGTGCTGGCTAGCAACAGCTTTCAGTGCTGGCACTTTTCATCTCTGAGCAATTGCTCGACGTTTGCAATTTCTCAGCTCGTGTCTACGAGACGGAAAGAGAAGGACCGTGACGTTTGGTGGCTAGAGAAGCGCAAAGCCCCAGTGTTGCTGCGCCTGAGAAAGCGCTTCCAAGGAAGGGTGCTGGCTAGCAAGAGCTTTCAGTGCTGGCACTTTTCATCTCTGAGCAATTGCTGGACGTTTGCAATTTCTCACCTGAGCTCTCTTTAGAGTGCGCGAGAGGATGAGCAGAAGATTAGGTGGCTAGAGAAGCCCAGAGCCCCAGTGTTCTTAGGCCTACAAAAGCGCTTCGAAGGAAGGGGGCTGGCTAGCAACAGCTTTCAGTGCTGGCACTTTTCATCTCTGAGCAATTGCTCGACGTTTGCAATTTCTCAGCTCGTGTCTACGAGACGGAGAGATAGTGACCGTGACGTTTGGTGGCTAGAGAAGCGCAAAGCCCCAGTGTTGCTGCGCCTGAGAAAGCGCTTCCAAGGAAGGGTGCTGGCTAGCAAGAGCTTTCAGTGCTGGCACTTTTCATCTCTGAGCAATTGCTGGACGTTTGCAATTTCTCACCTGAGCTCTCTTTAGAGTGCGCGAGAGGATGAGCAGAAGATTAGGTGGCTAGAGAAGCCCAGAGCCCCAGTGTTCTTAGGCCTACAAAAGCGCTTCCAAGGAAGGGGGCTGGCTAGCAACAGCTTTCAGTGCTGGCACTTTTCATCTCTGAGCAATTGCTCGACGTTTGCAATTTCTCAGCTCTTGTCTACGAGACGGAAAGAGAAGGACCGTGATGTTTGGTGGGTAGAGAAGCGCAAAGCCCCAGTGTTACTGCGCCTGTGAAAGTGCTTCCAAGGAAGGGTGCTGGCTAGCAACGGCTTTCAGTGCTGGCACTTTTCATCTCTGAGCAATTGCTCGACGCTTGCAATTTCTCAGCTCGTGTCTACGAGACGGAAAGAGAATGACCGTGACGTTTGGTGGGTAGAGAAGCGCAAAGCCCCAGTGTTGCTGCGCCTGTGAAAGCGCTTCCAAGGAAGGGTGCTGTCTAGCAAGAGCTTTCAGTGCTGGCACTTTTCATCTCTGAGCAATTGCTCGACGTTTGCAATTTCTCAGCTCGTGTCTACGAGACGGAAAGAGAAGGACCGTGATGTTTGGTGGCTAGAGAAGCGCAAAGCCCCAGTGTTACTGCGCCTGTGAAAGCGCTTCCAAGGAAGGGTGCTGGCTAGCAAGAGCTTTCAGTGCTGGCACTTTTCATCTCTGAGCAATTGCTGGACGTTTGCAATTTCTCCCCTGAGCTCTCTTTAGAGTGCGCGAGAGGATGAGCAGAAGATTAGGTGGCTAGAGAAGCCCAGAGCCCCAGTGTGCTTAGGCCTACAAAAGCGCTTCCAAGGAAGGGTGCTGGCTAGCAACAGCTTTCAGTGCTGGCACTTTTCCTCTCTGAGCAATTGCTCGACGTTTGCAATTTCTCACCTGAGCTCTCTTTAGAGTGCGCGAGAGGATGAGCAGAAGATTAGGTGTCTAAAGAAGCCCAGAGCCCCAGTGTTCTTAGGCCTACAAAAGCGCTTCCAAGGAAGGGTGCTGGCTAGCAACAGCTTTCAGTGCTGGCACTTTTCATCTCTGAGCAATTGGTGGACGTTTGCAATTTCTCACCTGAGCTCTCTTTAGAGTGCGCGAGAGGATGAGCAGAAGATTAAGTGGCTAGAGAAGCCCAGAGCCCCAGTGTTCTTAGGCCTACAAAAGCGCTTCCAAGGAAGGGTGCTGGCTAGCAAGAGCTTTCAGTGCTGGCACTTTTCATCTCTGAGCAATTGCTCGACGTTTGCAATTTCTCAGCTCGTGTCTACGAGACGGAAAGAGAAGGACCGTGATGTTTGGTGGGTAGAGAAGCGCAAAGCCCCAGTGTTACTGCGCCTGTGAAAGCGCTTCCAAGGAAGGGTGCTGGCTAGCAACAGCTTTCAGTGCTGGCACTTTTCATCTCTGAGCAATTGCTCGACGTTTGCAATTTCTCAGCTCGTGTCTACGAGACGGAAAGAGAAGGACCGTGATGTTTGGTGGGTAGAGAAGCGCAAAGCCCCAGTGTTGCTGCGCCTGTGAAAGCGCTTCCAAGGAAGGGTGCTGGCTAGCAACAGCTTTCAGTGCTGGCACTTTTCATCTCTGAGCAATTGCTCGACGTTTGCAATTTCTCACCTGAGCTCTCTTTAGAGTGCGCGAGAGGATGAGCAGAAGATTAGGTGGCTAGAGAAGCCCAGAGCCCCTGTGTGCTTAGGCCTACAAAAGCGCTTCCAAGGAAGGGTGCTGGCTAGCAACAGCTTTCAGTGCTGGCACTTTTCCTCTCTGAGCAATTGCTCGACGTTTGCAATTTCTCAGCTCGTGTCTACGAGACGGAAAGAGAATGACCGTGACGTTTGGTGGCTAGAGAAGCGCAAAGCCCCAGTGTTGCCGTGCCTGTGAAAGCACTTGCAAGGAAGGGTGCTGGCTAGCAACAGCTTTCAGTGCTGGCACTTTTCTTCTCTGAGCAATTGCTCGACGTTTGCAATTTCTCACCTGAGCTCTCTTTAGAGTGCGCGAGAGGATGAGCAGAAGATTAGGTGGCTAGAGAAGCCCAGAGCCCCAGTGTTCTTAGGCCTACAAAAGCGCTTCCAAGGAAGGGGGCTGGCTAGCAAGAGCTTTCAGTGCTGGCACTTTTCATCTCTGAGCAATTGCTCGACGTTTGCAATTTCTCACCTGAGCTCTCTTTAGAGTGCGCGAGAGGATGAGCAGAAGATTAGGTGGCTAGAGAAGCCCAGAGCCCCAGTGTTCTTAGGCCTACAAAAGCGCTTCCAAGGAAGGGTGCTGGCTAGCAACAGCTTTCAATGCTGGCACTTTTCCTCTCTGAGCAATTGCACGACGTTTGCAATTTCTCAGCTCGTTTCTACGAGACGGAAAGAGAAGGACCGTGATGTTTGGTGCGTATAGAAGCGCAAAGCCCCAGTGTTACTGCGCCTGTGAAAGCGCTTCCAAGGAAGGGTGCTGGCTAGCAACAGCTTTCAGTGCTGGCACTTTTCATCTCTGAGCAATTGCTCGACGTTTGCAATTTCTCACCTGAGCTCTCTTTAGAGTGCGCGAGAGGATGAGCAGAAGATTAGGTGGCTAGAGAAGCCCAGAGCCCCAGTGTTCTTAGGCCTACAAAAGCGCTTCCAAGGAAGGGTGCTGGCTAGCAACAGCTTTCAGTGCTGGCACTTTTCATCTCTGAGCAATTGCTCGACGTTTGCAATTTCTCAGCTCGTGTCTACGAGACGGAAAGAGAAGGACCGTGACGTTTGGTGGGTAGAGAAGCGCAAAGCCCCAGTGTTACTGCGCCTGTGAAAGCGCTTCCAAGGAAGGGTGCTGGCTAGCAACAGCTTTCAGTGCTGGCACTTTTCTTCTCTGAGCAATTGCTGGACGTTTGCAATTTCTCACCTGAGCTCTCTTTAGAGTGCGCGAGAGGATGAGCAGAAGATTAAGTGGCTAGAGAAGCCCAGAGCCCCAGTGTGCTTAGGCCTACAAAAGCGCTTCCAAGGAAGGGTGCTGGCTAGCAACAGCTTTCAGTGCTGGCACTTTTCATCTCTGAGCAATTGCTGGACGTTTGCAATTTCTCACCTGAGCTCTCTTTAGAGTGCGCGAGAGGATGAGCAGAAGATTAAGTGGCTAGAGAAGCCCAGAGCCCCAGTGTTCTTAGGCCTACAAAAGCGCTTCCAAGGAAGGGGGCTGGCTAGCAAGAGCTTTCAGTGCTGGCACTTTTCATCTCTGAGCAATTGCTCGACGTTTGCAATTTCTCAGCTCGTGTCTACGAGACGGAAAGAGAAGGACCGTGATGTTTGGTGGGTAGAGAAGCGCAAAGCCCCAGTGTTGCTGCGCCTGTGAAAGCGCTTCCAAGGAAGGGTGCTGGCTAGCAACAGCTTTCAGTGCTGGCACTTTTCATCTCTGAGCAATTGCTCGACGTTTGCAATTTCTCAGCTCGTGTCTACGAGACGGAAAGAGAAGGACCGTGACGTTTGGTGGCTAGAGAAGCGCAAAGCCCCAGTGTTGCTGCGCCTGTGAAAGCGCTTCCAAGGAAGGGTGCTGGCTAGCAACAGCTTTCAGTGCTGGCACTTTTCATCTCTGAGCAATTGCTCGACGTTTGCAATTTCTCACCTGAGCTCTCTTTAGAGTGCGCGAGAGGATGAGCAGAAGATTAGGTGGCTAGAGAAGCCCAGAGCCCCAGTGTTCTTAGGCCTACAAAAGCGCTTCCAAGGAAGGGTGCTGGCTAGCAACAGCTTTCAGTGCTGGCACTTTTCATCTCTGAGCAATTGCTCGACGTTTGCAATTTCTCAGCTCGTGTCTACGAGACGGAAAGAGAATGACCGTGACGTTTGGTGGGTAGAGAAGCGCAAAGCCCCAGTGTTGCTGCGCCTGTGAAAGCGCTTCCAAGGAAGGGTGCTGGCTAGCAACAGCTTTCAGTGCTGGCACTTTTCTTCTCTGAGCAATTGCTCGACGTTTGCAATTTCTCACCTGAGCTCTCTTTAGAGTGCGCGAGAGGATGAGCAGAAGATGAGGTGGCTAGAGAAGCCCAGAGCCCCAGTGTTCTTAGGCCTACAAAAGCGCTTCCAAGGAAGGGGGCTGGCTAGCAACAGCTTTCAATGCTGGCACTTTTCCTCTCTGAGCAATTGCTCGACGTTTGCAATTTCTCAGCTCGTTTCTACGAGACGGAAAGAGGAGGACCGTGATGTTTGGTGCGTATAGAAGCGCAAAGCCCCAGTGTTACTGCGCCTGTGAAAGTGCTTCCAAGGAAGGGTGCTGGCTAGCAAGAGCTTTCAGTGCTGGCACTTTTCATCTCTGAGCAATTGCTGGACGTTTGCAATTTCTCACCTGAGCTCTCTTTAGAGTGCGCGAGAGGATGAGCAGAAGATTAGGTGGCTAGAGAAGCCCAGAGCCCCAGTGTGCTTAGGCCTACAAAAGCGCTTCCAAGGAAGGGTGCTGGCTAGCAACAGCTTTCAGTGCTGGCACTTTTCATCTCTGAGCAATTGCTCGACGTTTGCAATTTCTCAGCTCGTGTCTACGAGACGGAAAGAGAAGGACCGTGATGTTTGGTGGGTAGAGAAGCGCAAAGCCCCAGTGTTGCTGCACCTGTGAAAGCGCTTCCAAGGAAGGGTGCTGGCTAGCAAGAGCTTTCAGTGCTGGCACTTTTCATCTCTGAGCAATTGCTCGACATTTGCAATTTCTCACCTGAGCTCTCTTTAGAGTGCGCGAGAGGATGAGCAGAAGATTAAGTGGCTAGAGAAGCCCAGAGCCCCAGTGTTCTTAGGCCTACAAAAGCGCTTCCAAGGAAGGGTGCTGGCTAGCAACAGCTTTCAGTGCTGGCACTTTTCATCTCTGAGCAATTGCTCGACGTTTGCAATTTCTCAGCTCGTGTCTACGAGACGGAAAGAGAAGGACCATGACGTTTGGTGGCTAGAGAAGCGCAAAGCCCCAGTGTTGCTGCGCCTGTGAAAGCGCTTCCAAGGAAGGGTGCTGGCTAGCAACAGCTTTCAGTGCTGGCACTTTTCATCTCTGAGCAATTGCTCGACGTTTGCAATTTCTCACCTGAGCTCTCTTTAGAGTGCGCGAGAGGATGAGCAGAAGATTAGGTGGCTAGAGAAGCGCAAAGCCCCAGTGTTCTTAGGCCTACAAAAGCGCTTCCAAGGAAGGGTGCTGGCTAGCAACAGCTTTCAGTGCTGGCACTTTTCATCTCTGAGCAATTGCTGGACGTTTGCAATTTCTCACCTGAGCTCTCTTTAGAGTGCGCGAGAGGATGAGCAGAAGATTAGGTGGCTAGAGAAGCCCAGAGCCCCAGTGTTGCTGCGCCTGTGAAAGCGCTTCCAAGGAAGGGTGCTGGCTAGCAACAGCTTTCAGTGCTGGCACTTTTCATCTCTGAGCAATTGCTCGACGTTTGCAATTTCTCACCTGAGCTCTCTTTAGAGTGCGCGAGAGGATGAGCAGAAGATTAGGTGGCTAGAGAAGCCCAGAGCCCCAGTGTTCTTAGGCCTACAAAAGCGCTTCCAAGGAAGGGTGCTGGCTAGCAACAGCTTTCAGTGCTGGCACTTTTCATCTCTGAGCAATTGCTCGACGTTTGCAATTTCTCAGCTCGTGTCTACGAGACGGAAAGAGAATGACAGTGACGTTTGGTGGCTAGAGAAGCGCAAAGCCCCAGTGTTACTGCGCCTGTGAAAGTGCTTCCAAGGAAGGGTGCTGGCTAGCAAGAGCTTTCAGTGCTGGCACTTTTCATCTCTGAGCAATTGCTCGACGTTTGCAATTTCTCACCTGAGCTCTCTTTAGAGTGCGCGAGAGGATGAGCAGAAGATGAGGTGGCTAGAGAAGCCCAGAGCCCCAGTGTTCTTAGGCCTACAAAAGCGCTTCCAAGGAAGGGGGCTGGCTAGCAACAGCTTTCAGTGCTGGCACTTTTCATCTCTGAGCAATTGCTCGACGTTTGCAATTTCTCAGCTCGTGTCTACGAGACGGAGAGATAGTGACCGTGACTTTTGGTGGCTAGAGAAGCGCAAAGCCCCAGTGTTGCTGCGCCTGAGAAAGCGCTTCCAAGGAAGGGTGCTGGCTAGCAAGAGCTTTCAGTGCTGGCACTTTTCATCTCTGAGCAATTGCTCGACGTTTGCAATTTCTCACCTGAGCTCTCTTTAGAGTGCGCGAGAGGATGAGCAGAAGATTAGGTGGCTAGAGAAGCCCAGAGCCCCAGTGTTCTTAGGCCTACAAAAGCGCTTCCAAGGAAGGGTGCTGGCTAGCAACAGCTTTCAGTGCTGGCACTTTTCATCTCTGAGCAATTGCTCGACGTTTGCAATTTCTCAGCTCTTGTCTACGAGACGGAAAGAGAAGGACCGTGATGTTTGGTGGGTAGAGAAGCGCAAAGCCCCAGTGTTGCTGCGCCTGTGAAAGCGCTTCCAAGGAAGGGTGCTGGCTAGCAAGAGCTTTCAGTGCTGGCACTTTTCATCTCTGAGCAATTGCTCGACGCTTGCAATTTCTCAGCTCGTGTCTACGAGACGGAAAGAGAATGACCGTGACGTTTGGTGGGTAGAGAAGCGCAAAGCCCCAGTGTTGCTGCGCCTGTGAAAGCGCTTCCAAGGAAGGGTGCTGGCTAGCAAGAGCTTTCAGTGCTGGCACTTTTCATCTCTGAGCAATTGCTCGACGTTTGCAATTTCTCAGCTCGTGTCTACGAGACGGAAAGAGAAGGACCGTGATGTTTGGTGGGTAGAGAAGCGCAAAGCCCCAGTGTTACTGCGCCTGTGAAAGCGCTTCCAAGGAAGGGTGCTGGCTAGCAAGAGCTTTCAGTGCTGGCACTTTTCATCTCTGAGCAATTGCTCGACGTTTGCAATTTCTCACCTGAGCTCTCTTTAGAGTGCGCGAGAGGATGAGCAGAAGATTAGGTGGCTAGAGAAGCCCAGAGCCCCAGTGTGCTTAGGCCTACAAAAGCGCTTCCAAGGAAGGGTGCTGGCTAGCAACAGCTTTCAGTGCTGGCACTTTTCATCTCTGAGCAATTGCTCGACATTTGCAATTTCTCACCTGAGCTCTCTTTAGAGTGCGCGAGAGGATGAGCAGAAGATTAGGTGTCTAAAGAAGCCCAGAGCCCCAGTGTTCTTAGGCCTACAAAAGCGCTTCCAAGGAAGGGTGCTGGCTAGCAACAGCTTTCAGTGCTGGCACTTTTCATCTCTGAGCAATTGCTCGACGTTTGCAATTTCTCACCTGAGCTCTCTTTAGAGTGCGCGAGAGGATGAGCAGAAGATTAGGTGGCTAGAGAAGCCCAGAGCCCCAGTGTTCTTAGGCCTACAAAAGCGCTTCCAAGGAAGGGTGCTGGCTAGCAAGAGCTTTCAGTGCTGGCACTTTTCATCTCTGAGCAATTGCTCGACGTTTGCAATTTCTCAGCTCGTGTCTACGAGACGGAAAGAGAAGGACCGTGATGTTTGGTGGGTAGAGAAGCGCAAAGCCCCAGTGTTACTGCGCCTGTGAAAGCGCTTCCAAGGAAGGGTGCTGGCTAGCAACAGCTTTCAGTGCTGGCACTTTTCATCTCTGAGCAATTGCTCGACGTTTGCAATTTCTCAGCTCGTGTCTACGAGACGGAAAGAGAAGGACCGTGATGTTTGGTGGGTAGAGAAGCGCAAAGCCCCAGTGTTGCTGCGCCTGTGAAAGCGCTTCCAAGGAAGGGTGCTGGCTAGCAACAGCTTTCAGTGCTGGCACTTTTCATCTCTGAGCAATTGCTCGACGTTTGCAATTTCTCACCTGAGCTCTCTTTAGAGTGCGCGAGAGGATGAGCAGAAGATTAGGTGGCTAGAGAAGCCCAGAGCCCCAGTGTTCTTAGGCCTACAAAAGCGCTTCCAAGGAAGGGTGCTGGCTAGCAACAGCTTTCAATGCTGGCACTTTTCATCTCTGAGCAATTGCTCGACGTTTGCAATTTCTCAGCTCGTTTCTACGAGACGGAAAGAGAAGGACCGTGGTGTTTGGTGCGTATAGAAGCGCAAAGCCCCAGTGTTACTGCACCTGTGAAAGCGCTTCCAAGGAAGGGTGCTGGCTAGCAACAGCTTTCAGTGCTGGCACTTTTCATCTCTGAGCAATTGCTGGACGTTTGCAATTTCTCACCTGAGCTCTCTTTAGAGTGCGCGAGAGGATGAGCAGAAGATTAGGTGGCTAGAGAAGCCCAGAGCCCCAGTGTTCTTAGGCCTACAAAAGCGCTTCCAAGGAAGGGTGCTGGCTAGCAACAGCTTTCAGTGCTGGCACTTTTCATCTCTGAGCAATTGCTCGACGTTTGCAATTTCTCAGCTCGTGTCTACGAGACGGAAAGAGAAGGACCGTGATGTTTGGTGGGTAGAGAAGCGCAAAGCCCCAGTGTTACTGCGCCTGTAAAAGCGCTTCCAAGGAAGGGTGCTGGCTAGCAAGAGCTTTCAGTGCTGGCACTTTTCATCTCTGAGCAATTGCTCGACGTTTGCAATTTCTCACCTGAGCTCTCTTTAGAGTGCGCGAGAGGATGAGCAGAAGATGAGGTGGCTAGAGAAGCCCAGAGCCCCAGTGTGCTTATGCCTACAAAAGCGCTTCCAAGGAAGGGTGCTGGCTAGCAAGAGCTTTCAGTGCTGGCACTTTTCCTCTCTGAGCAATTGCTCGACGTTTGCAATTTCTCAGCTCGTGTCTACGAGACGGAAAGAGAAGGACCGTGACGTTTGGTGGCTAGAGAAGCGCAAAGCCCCAGTGTTACTGCGCCTGTGAAAGCGCTTGCAAGGAAGGGTGCTGGCTAGCAACAGCTTTCAGTGCTGGCACTTTTCATCTCTGAGCAATTGCTCGACGTTTGCAATTTCTCAGCTCGTGTCTAGGAGACGGAAAGAGAAGGACCGTGATGTTTGGTGGCTAGAGAAGCGCAAAGCCCCAGTGTTGCTGCGCCTGTGAAAGCGCTTCCAAGGAAGGGTGCTGGCTAGCAAGAGCTTTCAGTGCTGGCACTTTTCATCTCTGAGCAATTGCTCGACGTTTGCAATTTCTCAGCTCGTGTCTACGAGACGGAAAGAGAAGGACCGTGATGTTTGGTGGGTAGAGAAGCGCAAAGCCCCAGTGTTGCTGCGCCTGTGAAAGCGCTTCCAAGGAAGGGTGCTGGCTAGCAACAGCTTTCAGTGCTGGCACTTTTCATCTCTGAGCAATTGCTCGACGTTTGCAATTTCTCACCTGAGCTCTCTTTAGAGTGCGCGAGAGGATGAGCAGAAGATTAGGTGGCTAGAGAAGCCCAGAGCCCCAGTGTTCTTAGGCCTACAAAAGCGCTTCCAAGGAAGGGTGCTGGCTAGCAAGAGCTTTCAGTGCTGGCACTTTTCCTCTCTGAGCAATTGCTCGACGTTTGCAATTTCTCAGCTCGTGTCTACGAGACGGAAAGAGAAGGACCGTGACGTTTGGTGGGTAGAGAAGCGCAAAGCCCCAGTGTTGCCGTGCCTGTGAAAGCACTTCCAAGGAAGGGTGCTGGCTAGCAACAGCTTTCAGTGCTGGCACTTTTCATCTCTGAGCAATTGCTCGACGTTTGCAATTTCTCACCTGAGCTCTCTTTAGAGTGCGCGAGAGGATGAGCAGAAGATTAGGTGGCTAGAGAAGCCCAGAGCCCCAGTGTTCTTAGGCCTACAAAAGCGCTTCCAAGGAAGGGGGCTGGCTAGCAACAGCTTTCAGTGCTGGCACTTTTCATCTCTGAGCAATTGCTCGACGTTTGCAATTTCTCACCTGAGCTCTCTTTAGAGTGCGCGAGAGGATGAGCAGAAGATTAGGTGGCTAGAGAAGCCCAGAGCCCCAGTGTTCTTAGGCCTACAAAAGCGCTTCCAAGGAAGGGTGCTGGCTAGCAACAGCTTTCAATGCTGGCACTTTTCCTCTCTGAGCAATTGCTCGACGTTTGCAATTTCTCAGCTCGTGTCTACGAGACGGAAAGAGAATGACCGTGATGTTTGGTGGGTAGAGAAGCGCAAAGCCCCAGTGTTACTGCGCCTGTGAAAGCGCTTCCAAGGAAGGGTGCTGGCTAGCAAGAGCTTTCAGTGCTGGCACTTTTCATCTCTGAGCAATTGCTCGACGTTTGCAATTTCTCACCTGAGCTCTCTTTAGAGTGCGCCAGAGGATGAGCAGAAGATTAGGTGGCTAGAGAAGCCCAGAGCCCCAGTGTTCTTAGGCCTACAAAAGCGTTTCCAAGGAAGGGTGCTGGCTAGCAAGAGCTTTCAGTGCTGGCACTTTTCATCTCTGAGCAATTGCTCGACGTTTGCAATTTCTCAGCTCATGTCTAGGAGACGGAAAGAGAAGGACCATGACGTTTGGTGGCTAGAGAAGCGCAAAGCCCCAGTGTTGCTGCGCCTGTGAAAGCGCTTGCAAGGAAGGGTGCTGGCTAGCAACAGCTTTCAGTGCTGGCACTTTTCATCTCTGAGCAATTGCTGGACGTTTGCAATTTCTCACCTGAGCTCTCTTTAGAGTGCGCGAGAGGATGAGCAGAAGATTAGGTGGCTAGAGAAGCCCAGAGCCCCAGTGTTCTTAGGCCTACAAAAGCGCTTCCAAGGAAGGGTGCTGGCTAGCAACAGCTTTCAGTGCTGGTACTTTTCATCTCTGAGCAATTGGTGTACGTTTGCAATTTCTCACCTGAGCTCTCTTTAGAGTGCGCGAGAGGATGAGCAGAAGATTAGGTGGCTAGAGAAGCCCAGAGCCCCAGTGTTCTTAGGCCTACAAAAGCGCTTCCAAGGAAGGGTGCTGGCTAGCAACAGCTTTCAGTGCTGGCACTTTTCATCTCTGAGCAATTGCTGGACGTTTGCAATTTCTCACCTGAGCTCTCTTTAGAGTGCGCGAGAGGATGAGCAGAAGATTAGGTGGCTAGAGAAGCCCAGAGCCCCAGTGTTCTTAGGCCTACAAAAGCGCTTCCAAGGAAGGGTGCTGGCTAGCAGCAGCTTTCAGTGCTGGCACTTTTCATCTCTGAGCAATTGCTCGACGTTTGCAATTTCTCAGCTCGTGTCTACGAGACGGAAAGAGAATGACAGTGACGTTTGGTGGCTAGAGAAGCGCAAAGCCCCAGTGTTACTGCGCCTGTGAAAGTGCTTCCAAGGAAGGGTGCTGGCTAGCAAGAGCTTTCAGTGCTGGCACTTTTCATCTCTGAGCAATTGCCTGACGTTTGCAATTTCTCACCTGAGCTCTCTTTAGAGTGCGCGAGAGGATGAGCAGAAGATTAGGTGGCTAGAGAAGCCCAGAGCCCCAGTGTTCTTAGGCCTACAAAAGCGCTTCCAAGGAAGGGTGCTGGCTAGCAACAGCTTTCAGTGCTGGCACTTTTCATCGCTGAGCAATTGCTCGACGTTTGCAATTTCTCACCTGAGCTCTCTTTAGAGTGCGCGAGAGGATGAGCAGAAGATTAGGTGGCTAGAGAAGCCCAGAGCCCCAGTGTTCTTAGGCCTACAAAAGCGCTTCCAAGGAAGGGTGCTGGCTAGCAACAGCTTTCAATGCTGGCACTTTTCCTCTCTGAGCAATTGCTCGACGTTTGCAATTTCTCAGCTCGTTTCTACGAGACGGAAAGAGAAGGACCGTGATGTTTGGTGCGTATAGAAGCGCAAAGCCCCAGTGTTACTGCGCCTGTGAAAGCGCTTCCAAGGAAGGGTGCTGGCTAGCAAGAGCTTTCAGTGCTGGCACTTTTCATCTCTGAGCAATTGCTGGACGTTTGCAATTTCTCACCTGAGCTCTCTTTAGAGTGCGCGAGAGGATGAGCAGAAGATTAGGTGGCTAGAGAAGCCCAGAGCCCCAGTGTTCTTAGGCCTACAAAAGCGCTTCCAAGGAAGGGGGCTGGCTAGCAACAGCTTTCAGTGCTGGCACTTTTCATCTCTGAGCAATTGCTCGACGTTTGCAATTTCTCAGCTCGTGTCTACGAGACGGAAAGAGAAGGACCGTGATGTTTGGTGGGTAGAGAAGCGCAAAGCCCCAGTGTTACTGCGCCTGTGAAAGCGCTTCCAAGGAAGGGTGCTGGCTAGCAAGAGCTTTCAGTGCTGGCACTTTTCATCTCTGAGCAATTGCTCGACGTTTGCAATTTCTCACCTGAGCTCTCTTTAGAGTGCGCCAGAGGATGAGCAGAAGATTAGGTGGCTAGAGAAGCCCAGAGCCCCAGTGTTCTTAGGCCTACAAAAGCGTTTCCAAGGAAGGGTGCTGGCTAGCAAGAGCTTTCAGTGCTGGCACTTTTCATCTCTGAGCAATTGCTCGACGTTTGCAATTTCTCAGCTCATGTCTACGAGACGGAAAGAGAAGGACCATGACGTTTGGTGGCTAGAGAAGCGCAAAGCCCCAGTGTTGCTGCGCCTGTGAAAGCGCTTGCAAGGAAGGGTGCTGGCTAGCAACAGCTTTCAGTGCTGGCACTTTTCATCTCTGAGCAATTGCTGGACGTTTGCAATTTCTCACCTGAGCTCTCTTTAGAGTGCGCGAGAGGATGAGCAGAAGATTAGGTGGCTAGAGAAGCCCAGAGCCCCAGTGTTCTTAGGCCTACAAAAGCGCTTCCAAGGAAGGGTGCTGGCTAGCAACAGCTTTCAGTGCTGGTACTTTTCATCTCTGAGCAATTGGTGGACGTTTGCAATTTCTCACCTGAGCTCTCTTTAGAGTGCGCGAGAGGATGAGCAGAAGATTAGGTGGCTAGAGAAGCCCAGAGCCCCAGTGTTCTTAGGCCTACAAAAGCGCTTCCAAGGAAGGGGGCTGGCTAGCAACAGCTTTCAGTGCTGGCACTTTTCATCTCTGAGCAATTGCTGGACGTTTGCAATTTCTCACCTGAGCTCTCTTTAGAGTGCGCGAGAGGATGAGCAGAAGATTAGGTGGCTAGAGAAGCCCAGAGCCCCAGTGTTCTTAGGCCTACAAAAGCGCTTCCAAGGAAGGGTGCTGGCTAGCAGCAGCTTTCAGTGCTGGCACTTTTCCTCTCTGAGCAATTGCTCGACGTTTGCAATTTCTCAGCTCGTGTCTAGGAGACGGAAAGAGAATGACAGTGACGTTTGGTGGCTAGAGAAGCGCAAAGCCCCAGTGTTACTGCGCCTGTGAAAGTGCTTCCAAGGAAGGGTGCTGGCTAGCAAGAGCTTTCAGTGCTGGCACTTTTCATCTCTGAGCAATTGCCTGACGTTTGCAATTTCTCACCTGAGCTCTCTTTAGAGTGCGCGAGAGGATGAGCAGAAGATTAGGTGGCTAGAGAAGCCCAGAGCCCCAGTGTTCTTAGGCCTACAAAAGCGCTTCCAAGGAAGGGTGCTGGCTAGCAACAGCTTTCAGTGCTGGCACTTTTCATCTCTGAGCAATTGCTCGACGTTTGCAATTTCTCAGCTCTTGTCTACGAGACGGAAAGAGAAGGACCGTGATGTTTGGTGGCTAGAGAAGCGCAAAGCCCCAGTGTTACTGCGCCTGTGAAAGCGCTTCCAAGGAAGGGTGCTGGCTAGCAACAGCTTTCAGTGCTGGCACTTTTCATCTCTGAGCAATTGCTCGACGTTTGCAATTTCTCACCTGAGCTCTCTTTAGAGTGCGCGAGAGGATGAGCAGAAGATTAGGTTGCTAGAGAAGCCCAGAGCCCCAGTGTTCTTAGGCCTACAAAAGCGCTTCCAAGGAAGGGTGCTGGCTAGCAACAGCTTTCAGTGCTGGCACTTTTCATCTCTGAGCAATTGCTCGACGTTTGCAATTTCTCAGCTCGTGTCTACGAGACGGAAAGAGAAGGACCGTGACGTTTGGTGGGTAGAGAAGCGCAAAGCCCCAGTGTTGCTGCGCCTGTGAAAGCGCTTCCAAGGAAGGGTGCTGGCTAGCAAGAGCTTTCAGTGCTGGCACTTTTCATCTCTGAGCAATTGCTCGACGTTTGCAATTTCTCACCTGAGCTCTCTTTAGAGTGCGCGAGAGGATGAGCAGAAGATTAGGTGTCTAAAGAAGCCCAGAGCCCCAGTGTTCTTAGGCCTACAAAAGCGCTTGCAAGGAAGGGTGCTGGCTAGCAACAGCTTTCAGTGCTGGCACTTTTCCTCTCTGAGCAATTGCTGGACGTTTGCAATTTCTCACCTGAGCTCTCTTTAGAGTGCGCGAGAGGATGAGCAGAAGATTAGGTGGCTAGAGAAGCCCAGAGCCCCAGTGTTCTTAGGCCTACAAAAGCGCTTCCAAGGAAGGGGGCTGGCTAGCAGCAGCTTTCAGTGCTGGCACTTTTCCTCTCTGAGCAATTGCTCGACGTTTGCAATTTCTCAGCTCGTGTCTACGAGACGGAAAGAGAATGACAGTGACGTTTGGTGGGTAGAGAAGCACAAAGGCCCACTGTTACTGCGCCTGTGAAAGTGCTTCCAAGGAAGGGTGCTGGCTAGCAAGAGCTTTCAGTGCTGGCACTTTTCATCTCTGAGCAATTGCTGGACGTTTGCAATTTCTCACCTGAGCTCTCTTTAGAGTGCGCGAGAGGATGAGCAGAAGATTAGGTGGCTAGAGAAGCCCAGAGCCCCAGTGTTCTTAGGCCTACAAAAGCGCTTCCAAGGAAGGGTGCTGGCTAGCAACAGCTTTCAGTGCTGGCACTTTTCATCTCTGAGCAATTGCTCGACGTTTGCAATTTCTCAGCTCGTGTCTACGAGATGGAAAGAGAATGACCGTGACGTTTGGTGGGTAGAGAAGCGCAAAGCCCCAGTGTTACTGCGCCTGTGAAAGCGCTTCCAAGGAAGGGTGCTGGCTAGCAACAGCTTTCAGTGCTGGCACTTTTCATCTCTGAGCAATTGCTGGACGTTTGCAATTTCTCACCTGAGCTCTCTTTAGAGTGCGCGAGAGGATGAGCAGAAGATTAGGTGGCTAGAGAAGCCCAGAGCCCCAGTGTTCTTAGGCCTACAAAAGCGCTTCCAAGGAAGGGTGCTGGCTAGCAACAGCTTTCAGTGCTGGCACTTTTCGTCTCTGAGCAATTGCTCGAATTTTGCAATTTCTCAGCTCTTGTCTACGAGACGGAAAGAGAAGGACCGTGATGTTTGGTGGGTAGAGAAGCGCAAAGCCCCAGTGTTACTGCGCCTGTGAAAGTGCTTCCAAGGAAGGGTGCTGGCTAGCAACAGCTTTCAGTGCTGGCACTTTTCATCTCTGAGCAATTGCTCGACGCTTGCAATTTCTCAGCTCGTGTCTAGGAGACGGAAAGAGAATGACCGTGACGTTTGGTGGCTAGAGAAGCGCAAAGCCCCAGTGTTGCTGCGCCTGTGAAAGCGCTTCCAAGGAAGGGTGCTGGCTAGCAAGAGCTTTCAGTGCTGGCACTTTTCATCTCTGAGCAATTGCTCGACGTTTGCAATTTCTCAGCTCGTGTCTACGAGACGGAAAGAGAAGGACCGTGATGTTTGGTGGGTAGAGAAGCGCAAAGCCCCAGTGTTACTGCGCCTGTGAAAGCGCTTCCAAGGAAGGGTGCTGGCTAGCAAGAGCTTTCAGTGCTGGCACTTTTCATCTCTGAGCAATTGCTGGACGTTTGCAATTTCTCACCTGAGCTCTCTTTAGAGTGCGCGAGAGGATGAGCAGAAGATTAGGTGGCTAGAGAAGCCCAGAGCCCCAGTGTGCTTAGGCCTACAAAAGCGCTTCCAAGGAAGGGTGCTGGCTAGCAACAGCTTTCAGTGCTGGCACTTTTCATCTCTGAGCAATTGCTCGACGTTTGCAATTTCTCACCTGAGCTCTCTTTAGAGTGCGCGAGAGGATGAGCAGAAGATTAGGTGGCTAGAGAAGCCCAGAGCCCCAGTGTGCTTAGGCCTACAAAAGCGCTTCCAAGGAAGGGTGCTGGCTAGCAAGAGCTTTCAGTGCTGGCACTTTTCATCTCTGAGCAATTGCTCGACGTTTGCAATTTCTCACCTGAGCTCTCTTTAGAGTGCGCGAGAGGATGAGCAGAAGATTAGGTGGCTAGAGAAGCCCAGAGCCCCAGTGTTCTTAGGCCTACAAAAGCGCTTCCAAGGAAGGGTGCTGGCTAGCAACAGCTTTCAGTGCTGGCACTTTTCATCTCTGAGCAATTGCTCGACGTTTGCAATTTCTCACCTGAGCTCTCTTTAGAGTGCGCGAGAGGATGAGCAGAAGATTAAGTGGCTAGAGAAGCCCAGAGCCCCAGTGTTCTTAGGCCTACAAAAGCGCTTCCAAGGAAGGGGGCTGGCTAGCAACAGCTTTCAGTGCTGGCACTTTTCGTCTCTGAGCAATTGCTCGACGTTTGCAATTTCTCAGCTCGTGTCTACGAGACGGAAAGAGAAGGACCGTGATGTTTGGTGGGTAGAGAAGCGCAAAGCCCCAGTGTTACTGCGCCTGTGAAAGTGCTTCCAAGGAAGGGTGCTGGCTAGCAACAGCTTTCAGTGCTGGCACTTTTCATCTCTGAGCAATTGCTCGACGCTTGCAATTTCTCAGCTCGTGTCTACGAGACGGAAAGAGAAGGACCGTGACGTTTGGTGGGTAGAGAAGCGCAAAGCCCCAGTGTTGCTGCGCCTGTGAAAGCGCTTCCAAGGAAGGGTGCTGGCTAGCAACAGCTTTCAGTGCTGGCACTTTTCATCTCTGAGCAATTGCTCGACTTTTGCAATTTCTCACCTGAGCTCTCTTTAGAGTGCGCGAGAGGATGAGCAGAAGATTAGGTGGCTAGAGAAGCCCAGAGCCCCAGTGTTCTTAGGCCTACAAAAGCGCTTCCAAGGAAGGGTGCTGGCTAGCAACAGCTTTCAGTGCTGGCACTTTTCGTCTCTGAGCAATTGCTCGACGTTTGCAATTTCTCAGCTCGTGTCTACGAGACGGAAAGAGAAGGACCGTGATGTTTGGTGGGTAGAGAAGCGCAAAGCCCCAGTGTTACTGCGCCTGTGAAAGTGCTTCCAAGGAAGGGTGCTGGCTAGCAACAGCTTTCAGTGCTGGCACTTTTCATCTCTGAGCAATTGCTCGACGCTTGCAATTTCTCAGCTCGTGTCTAGGAGACGGAAAGAGAATGACCGTGACGTTTGGTGGCTAGAGAAGCGCAAAGCCCCAGTGTTGCTGCGCCTGTGAAAGCGCTTCCAAGGAAGGGTGCTGGCTAGCAAGAGCTTTCAGTGCTGGCACTTTTCATCTCTGAGCAATTGCTCGACGTTTGCAATTTCTCAGCTCGTGTCTACGAGACGGAAAGAGAAGGACCGTGACGTTTGGTGGGTAGAGAAGCGCAAAGCCCCAGTGTTACTGCGCCTGTGAAAGCGCTTCCAAGGAAGGGTGCTGGCTAGCAAGAGCTTTCAGTGCTGGCACTTTTCATCTCTGAGCAATTGCTCGACGTTTGCAATTTCTCACCTGAGCTCTCTTTAGAGTGCGCGAGAGGATGAGCAGAAGATTAGGTGGCTAGAGAAGCCCAGAGCCCCAGTGTGCTTAGGCCTACAAAAGCGCTTCCAAGGAAGGGTGCTGGCTAGCAACAGCTTTCAGTGCTGGCACTTTTCATCTCTGAGCAATTGCTCGACGTTTGCAATTTCTCCCCTGAGCTCTCTTTAGAGTGCGCGAGAGGATGAGCAGAAGATTAGGTGGCTAGAGAAGCCCAGAGCCCCAGTGTGCTTAGGCCTACAAAAGCGCTTCCAAGGAAGGGTGCTGGCTAGCAACAGCTTTCAGTGCTGGCACTTTTCATCTCTGAGCAATTGCTCGACGTTTGCAATTTCTCACCTGAGCTCTCTTTAGAGTGCGCGAGAGGATGAGCAGAAGATTAGGTGGCTAGAGAAGCCCAGAGCCCCAGTGTTCTTAGGCCTACAAAAGCGCTTCCAAGGAAGGGTGCTGGCTAGCAACAGCTTTCAGTGCTGGCACTTTTCATCTCTGAGCAATTGCTCGACGTTTGCAATTTCTCACCTGAGCTCTCTTTAGAGTGCGCGAGAGGATGAGCAGAAGATTAAGTGGCTAGAGAAGCCCAGAGCCCCAGTGTTCTTAGGCCTACAAAAGCGCTTCCAAGGAAGGGTGCTGGCTAGCAACAGCTTTCAGTGCTGGCACTTTTTGTCTCTGAGCAATTGCTCGACGTTTGCAATTTCTCAGCTCTTGTCTACGAGACGGAAAGAGAAGGACCGTGATGTTTGGTGGGTAGAGAAGCGCAAAGCCCCAGTGTTACTGCGCCTGTGAAAGCGCTTCCAAGGAAGGGTGCTGGCTAGCAACAGCTTTCAGTGCTGGCACTTTTCATCTCTGAGCAATTGCTCGACGTTTGCAATTTCTCAGCTCGTGTCTACGAGACGGAAAGAGAATGACCGTGACGTTTGGTGGGTAGAGAAGCGCAAAGCCCCAGTGTTGCTGCGCCTGTGAAAGCGCTTCCAAGGAAGGGTGCTGGTTAGCAACAGCTTTCAGTGCTGGCACTTTTCATCTCTGAGCAATTGCTGGACGTTTGCAATTTCTCACCTGAGCTCTCTTTAGAGTGCGCGAGAGGATGAGCAGAAGATTAGGTGGCTAGAGAAGCCCAGAGCCCCAGTGTTCTTAGGCCTACAAAAGCGCTTCCAAGGAAGGGTGCTGGCTAGCAAGAGCTTTCAGTGCTGGCACTTTTCCTCTCTGAGCAATTGCTCGACGTTTGCAATTTCTCAGCTCGTGTCTACGAGACGGAAAGAGAATGACCGTGACGTTTGGTGGCTAGAGAAGCGCAAAGCCCCAGTGTTGCCGTGCCTGTGAAAGCACTTCCAAGGAAGGGTGCTGGCTAGCAACAGCTTTCAGTGCTGGCACTTTTCATCTCTGAGCAATTGCTCGACGTTTGCAATTTCTCACCTGAGCTCTCTTTAGAGTGCGCGAGAGGATGAGCAGAAGATTAGGTGGCTAGAGAAGCCCAGAGCCCCAGTGTTCTTAGGCCTACAAAAGCGCTTCCAAGGAAGGGGGCTGGCTAGCAAGAGCTTTCAGTGCTGGCACTTTTCATCTCTGAGCAATTGCTCGACGTTTGCAATTTCTCACCTGAGCTTTCTTTAGAGTGCGCGAGAGGATGAGCAGAAGATTAGGTGGCTAGAGAAGCCCAGAGCCCCAGTGTTCTTAGGCCTACAAAAGCGCTTCCAAGGAAGGGGGCTGGCTAGCAACAGCTTTCAGTGCTGGCACTTTTCATCTCTGAGCAATTGCTCCACGTTTGCAATTTCTCAGCTCGTGTCTACGAGACGGAAAGAGAAGGACCGTGATGTTTGGTGGCTAGAGAAGCGCAAAGCCCCAGTGTTACTGCGCCTGTGAAAGCGCTTCCAAGGAAGGGTGCTGGCTAGCAACAGCTTTCAGTGCTGGCACTTTTCATCTCTGAGCAATTGCTCGACGTTTGCAATTTCTCACCTGAGCTCTCTTTAGAGTGCGCGAGAGGATGAGCAGAAGATTAGGTGGCTAGAGAAGCCCAGAGCCCCAGCGTTCTTAGGCCTACAAAAGCGCTTCCAAGGAAGGGTGCTGGCTAGCAACAGCTTTCAGTGCTGGCACTTTTCATCTCTGAGCAATTGCTCGACGTTTGCAATTTCTCAGCTCGTGTCTACGAGACGGAAAGAGAAGGACCGTGATGTTTGGTGGGTAGAGAAGCGCAAAGCCCCAGTGTTGCTGCGCCTGTGAAAGCGCTTCCAAGGAAGGGTGCTGGCTAGCAAGAGCTTTCAGTGCTGGCACTTTTCATCTCTGAGCAATTGCTGGACGTTTGCAATTTCTCACCTGAGCTCTCTTTAGAGTGCGCGAGAGGATGAGCAGAAGATTAGGTGGCTAGAGAAGCCCAGAGCCCCAGTGTTCTTAGGCCTACAAAAGCGCTTCCAAGGAAGGGTGCTGGCTAGCAACAGCTTTCAGTGCTGGCACTTTTCATCTCTGAGCAATTGCTGGACGTTTGCAATTTCTCACCTGAGCTCTCTTTAGAGTGCGCGAGAGGATGAGCAGAAGATTAGGTGGCTAGAGAAGCGCAAAGCCCCAGTGTTGCTGCGCCTGTGAAAGCGCTTCCAAGGAAGGGTGCTGGCTAGCAAGAGCTTTCAGTGCTGGCACTTTTCATCTCTGAGCAATTGCTTGACGTTTGCAATTTCTCAGCTCATGTCTACGAGACGGAAAGAGAAGGACCGTGATGTTTGTTGGGTAGAGAAGCGCAAAGCCCCAGTGTTACTGCGCCTGTGAAAGCGCTTCCAAGGAAGGGTGCTGGCTAGCAAGAGCTTTCAGTGCTGGCACTTTTCATCTCTGAGCAATTGCTGGACGTTTGCAATTTCTCACCTGAGCTCTCTTTAGAGTGCGCGAGAGGATGAGCAGAAGATTAGGTGGCTAGAGAAGCCCAGAGCCCCAGTGTGCTTAGGCCTACAAAAGCGCTTCCAAGGAAGGGTGCTGGCTAGCAACAGCTTTCAGTGCTGGCACTTTTCATCTCTGAGCAATTGCTGGACGTTTGCAATTTCTCACCTGAGCTCTCTTTAGAGTGCGCGAGAGGATGAGCAGAAGATTAGGTGGCTAGAGAAGCCCAGAGCCCCAGTGTTCTTAGGCCTACAAAAGCGCTTCCAAGGAAGGGGGCTGGCTAGCAACAGCTTTCAGTGCTGGCACTTTTCATCTCTGAGCAATTGCTGGACGTTTGCAATTTCTCACCTGAGCTCTCTTTAGAGTGCGCGAGAGGATGAGCAGAAGATTAAGTGGCTAGAGAAGCCCAGAGCCCCAGTGTTCTTAGGCCTACAAAAGCGCTTCCAAGGAAGGGTGCTGGCTAGCAAGAGCTTTCAGTGCTGGCACTTTTCCTCTCTGAGCAATTGCTCGACGTTTGCAATTTCTCAGCTCTTGTCTACGAGACGGAAAGAGAAGGACCGTGATGTTTGGTGGGTAGAGAAGCGCAAAGCCCCAGTGTTACTGCGCCTGTGAAAGCGCTTCCAAGGAAGGGTGCTGGCTAGCAACAGCTTTCAGTGCTGGCACTTTTCATCTCTGAGCAATTGCTCGACGTTTGCAATTTCTCAGCTCGTGTCTACGAGACGGAAAGAGAAGGACAGTGACGTTTGGTGGGTAGAGAAGCGCAAAGCCCCAGTGTTGCTGCGCCTGTGAAAGCGCTTCCAAGGAAGGGTGCTGGTTAGCAACAGCTTTCAGTGCTGGCACTTTTCCTCTCTGAGCAATTGCTCGACGTTTGCAATTTCTCACCTGAGCTCTCTTTAGAGTGCGCGAGAGGATGAGCAGAAGATTAGGTGGCTAGAGAAGCCCAGAGCCCCAGTGTTCTTAGGCCTACAAAAGCGCTTCCAAGGAAGGGTGCTGGCTAGCAACAGCTTTCAGTGCTGGCACTTTTCCTCTCTGAGCAATTGCTCGACGTTTGCAATTTCTCAGCTCGTGTCTACGAGACGGAAAGAGAATGACCGTGATGTTTGGTGGCTAGAGAAGCGCAAAGCCCCAGTGTTGCCGTGCCTGTGAAAGCACTTCCAAGGAAGGGTGCTGGCTAGCAACAGCTTTCAGTGCTGGCACTTTTCATCTCTGAGCAATTGCTCGACGTTTGCAATTTCTCACCTGAGCTCTCTTTAGAGTGCGCGAGAGGATGAGCAGAAGATTAGGTGGCTAGAGAAGCCCAGAGCCCCAGTGTTCTTAGGCCTACAAAAGCGCTTCCAAGGAAGGGGGCTGGCTAGCAAGAGCTTTCAGTGCTGGCACTTTTCATCTCTGAGCAATTGCTCGACGTTTGCAATTTCTCACCTGAGCTCTCTTTAGAGTGCGCGAGAGGATGAGCAGAAGATTAGGTGGCTAGAGAAGCCCAGAGCCCCAGTGTTCTTAGGCCTACAAAAGCGCTTCCAAGGAAGGGTGCTGGCTAGCAACAGCTTTCAGTGCTCGCACTTTTCATCTCTGAGCAATTGCTCGACGTTTGCAATTTCTCAGCTCGTTTCTACGAGACGGAAAGAGAAGGACCGTGATGTTTGGTGGGTAGAGAAGCGCAAAGCCCCAGTGTTACTGCGTCTGTGAAAGCGCTTCCAAGGAAGGGTGCTGGCTAGCAACAGCTTTCAATGCTGGCACTTTTCATCTCTGAGCAATTGCTGGACGTTTGCAATTTCTCACCTGAGCTCTCTTTAGAGTGCGCGAGAGGATGAGCAGAAGATGAGGTGGCTAGAGAAGCCCAGAGCCCCAGTGTTCTTAGGCCTACAAAAGCGCTTCCAAGGAAGGGGGCTGGCTAGCAAGAGCTTTCAGTGCTGGCACTTTTCATCTCTGAGCAATTGCTCGACGTTTGCAATTTCTCAGCTCGTGTCTACGAGACGGAAAGAGAAGGACCGTGATGTTTGGTGGCTAGAGAAGCGCAAAGCCCCAGTGTTACTGCGCCTGTGAAAGCGCTTCCAAGGAAGGGTGCTGGCTAGCAACAGCTTTCAGTGCTGGCACTTTTCATCTCTGAGCAATTGCTCGACGTTTGTAATTTCTCACCTGAGCTCTCTTTAGAGTGCGCGAGAGGATGAGCAGAAGATTAGGTGGCTAGAGAAGCCCAGAGCCCCAGCGTTCTTAGGCCTACAAAAGCGCTTCCAAGGAAGTGTGCTGGCTAGCAACAGCTTTCAGTGCTGGCACTTTTCATCTCTGAGCAATTGCTCGACGTTTGCAATTTCTCAGCTCGTGTCTACGAGACGGAAAGAGAAGGACCGTGACGTTTGGTGGGTAGAGAAGCCCAGAGCCCCAGTGTTCTTAGGCCTACAAAAGCGCTTCCAAGGAAGGGTGCTGGCTAGCAACAGCTTTCAGTGCTGGCACTTTTCATCTCTGAGCAATTGCTGGACGTTTGCAATTTCTCACCTGAGCTCTCTTTAGAGTGCGCGAGAGGATGAGCAGAAGATTAAGTGGCTAGAGAAGCCCAGAGCCCCAGTGTTCTTAGGCCTACAAAAGCGCTTCCAAGGAAGGGTGCTGGCTAGCAACAGCTTTCAGTGCTGGCACTTTTCATCTCTGAGCAATTGCTCGACGTTTGCAATTTCTCAGCTCTTGTCTACGAGACGGAAAGAGAAGGACCGTGATGTTTGGTGGGTAGAGAAGCGCAAAGCCCCAGTGTTACTGCGCCTGTGAAAGCGCTTCCAAGGAAGGGTGCTGGCTAGCAACAGCTTTCAGTGCTGGCACTTTTCATCTCTGAGCAATTGCTCGACGTTTGCAATTTCTCAGCTCGTGTCTACGAGACGGAAAGAGAAGGACAGTGATGTTTGGTGGGTAGAGAAGCACAAAGCCCCAGTGTTGCTGCGCCTGTGAAAGCGCTTCCAAGGAAGGGTGCTGGCTAGCAACAGCTTTCAGTGCTGGCACTTTTCATCTCTGAGCAATTGCTGGACGTTTGCAATTTCTCCCCTGAGCTCTCTTTAGAGTGCGCGAGAGGATGAGCAGAAGATTAGGTGGCTAGAGAAGCCCAGAGCCCCAGTGTTCTTAGGCCTACAAAAGCGCTTCCAAGGAAGGGTGCTGGCTAGCAACAGCTTTCAGTGCTGGCACTTTTCCTCTCTGAGCAATTGCTCGACGTTTGCAATTTCTCAGCTCGTGTCTAGGAGACGGAAAGAGAATGACCGTGACGTTTGGTGGGTAGAGAAGCGCAAAGCCCCAGTGTTGCCGTGCCTGTGAAAGCACTTCCAAGGAAGGGTGCTGGCTAGCAACAGCTTTCAGTGCTGGCACTTTTCATCTCTGAGCAATTGCTGGACGTTTGCAATTTCTCACCTGAGCTCTCTTTAGACTGCGCGAGAGGATGAGCAGAAGATTAGGTGGCTAGAGAAGCCCAGAGCCCCAGTGTTCTTAGGCCTACAAAAGCGCTTCCAAGGAAGGGTGCTGGCTAGCAACAGCTTTCAGTGCTGGCACTTTTCATCTCTGAGCAATTGCTCGACGTTTGCAATTTCTCACCTGAGCTCTCTTTAGAGTGCGCGAGAGGATGAGCAGAAGATGAGGTGGCTAGAGAAGCCCAGAGCCCCAGTGTTCTTAGGCCTACAAAAGCGCTTCCAAGGAAGGGTGCTGGCTAGCAACAGCTTTCAGTGCTGGCACTTTTCATCTCTGAGCAATTGCTCGACGTTTGCAATTTCTCAGCTCGTTTCTACGAGACGGAAAGAGAAGGACCGTGATATTTGGTGGGTAGAGAAGCGCAAAGCCCCAGTGTTACTGCGTCTGTGAAAGCGCTTCCAAGGAAGGGTGCTGGCTAGCAACAGCTTTCAATGCTGGCACTTTTCATCTCTGAGCAATTGCTGGACGTTTGCAATTTCTCACCTGAGCTCTCTTTAGAGTGCGCGAGAGGATGAGCAGAAGATTAGGTGGCTAGAGAAGCCCAGAGCCCCAGTGTTCTTAGGCCTACAAAAGCGCTTCCAAGGAAGGGGGCTGGCTAGCAACAGCTTTCAGTGCTGGCACTTTTCATCTCTGAGCAATTGCTCCACGTTTGCAATTTCTCAGCTCGTGTCTACGAGACGGAAAGAGAAGGACCGTGATGTTTGGTGGGTAGAGAAGCGCAAATCCCCAGTGTTACTGCGCCTGTGAAAGCGCTTCCAAGGAAGGGTGCTGGCTAGCAACAGCTTTCAGTGCTGGCACTTTTCATCTCTGAGCAATTGCTCGACGTTTGTAATTTCTCACCTGAGCTCTCTTTAGAGTGCGCGAGAGGATGAGCAGAAGATTAGGTGGCTAGAGAAGCTCAGAGCCCCAGCGTTCTTAGGCCTACAAAAGCGCTTCCAAGGAAGGGTGCTGGCTAGCAACAGCTTTCAGTGCTGGCACTTTTCATCTCTGAGCAATTGCTCGACGTTTGCAATTTCTCAGCTCGTGTCTAGGAGACGGAAAGAGAAGAACCGTGACGTTTGGTGGCTAGAGAAGCGCAAAGCCCCAGTGTTGCTGCGCCTGTGAAAGCGCTTCCAAGGAAGGGTGCTGGCTAGCAACAGCTTTCAGTGCTGGCACTTTTCATCTCTGAGCAATTGCTGGACGTTTGCAATTTCTCACCTGAGCTCTCTTTAGAGTGCGCGAGAGGATGAGCAGAAGATTAGGTGGCTAGAGAAGCCCAGAGCCCCAGTGTTCTTAGGCCTACAAAAGCGCTTCCAAGGAAGGGTGCTGGCTAGCAACAGCTTTCAGTGCTGGCACTTTTCATCTCTGAGCAATTGCTCGACGTTTGCAATTTCTCACCTGAGCTCTCTTTAGAGTGCGCGAGAGGATGAGCAGAAGATTAGGTGGCTAGAGAAGTCCAGAGCCCCAGTGTTGCTGCGCCTGTGAAAGCGCTTCCAAGGAAGGGTGCTGGCTAGCAACAGCTTTCAGTGCTGGCACTTTTCATCTCTGAGCAATTGCTGGACGTTTGCAATTTCTCACCTGAGCTCTCTTTAGAGTGCGCGAGAGGATGAGCAGAAGATTAGGTGGCTAGAGAAGCCCAGAGCCCCAGTGTTCTTAGGCCTACAAAAGCGCTTCCAAGGAAGGGTGCTGGCTAGCAACAGCTTTCAGTGCTGGCACTTTTCATCTCTGAGCAATTGCTCGACGTTTGCAATTTCTCAGCTCGTGTCTACGAGACGGAAAGAGAAGGACCGTGATGTTTGGTGGCTAGAGAAGCCCAGAGCCCCAGTGTTACTGCGCCTGTGAAAGCGCTTCCAAGGAAGGGTGCTGGCTAGCAAGAGCTTTCAGTGCTGGCACTTTTCATCTCTGAGCAATTGCTCGACGTTTGCAATTTCTCAGCTCGTGTCTACGAGACGGAAAGAGAAGGACCGTGACGTTTGGTGGGTAGAGAAGCGCAAAGCCCCAGTGTTGCTGCGCCTGTAAAAGCGCTTCCAAGGAAGGGTGCTGGCTAGCAACAGCTTTCAGTGCTGGCACTTTTCATCTCTGAGCAATTGCTCGACGTTTGCAATTTCTCAGCTCATGTCTAGGAGACGGAAAGAGAATGACAGTGACGTTTGGTGGGTAGAGAAGCGCAAAGCCCCAGTGTTGCTGCGCCTGTAAAAGCGCTTCCAAGGAAGGGTGCTGGCTAGCAACAGCTTTCAGTGCTGGCACTTTTCATCTCTGAGCAATTGCTGGACGTTTGCAATTTCTCACCTGAGCTCTCTTTAGAGTGCGCGAGAGGATGAGCAGAAGATTAGGTGGCTAGAGAAGCCCAGAGCCCCAGTGTGCTTAGGCCTACAAAAGCGCTTCCAAGGAAGGGTGCTGGCTAGCAAGAGCTTTCAGTGCTGGCACTTTTCATCTCTGAGCAATTGCTCGATGTTTGCAATTTCTCAGCTCGTGTCTAGGAGACGGAAAGAGAAGGACCGTGACGTTTGGTGGCTAGAGAAGCGCAAAGCCCCAGTGTTGCTGCGCCTGTGAAAGCGCTTCCAAGGAAGGGTGCTGGCTAGCAACAGCTTTCAGTGCTGGCACTTTTCATCTCTGAGCAATTGCTCGACGTTTGCAATTTCTCAGCTCGTGTCTACGAGACGGAAAGAGAAGGACAGTGACGTTTGGTGGGTAGAGAAGCGCAAAGCCCCAGTGTTACTGCGCCTGTGAAAGCGCTTCCAAGGAAGGGTGCTGGCTAGCAAGAGCTTTCAGTGCTGGCACTTTTCATCTCTGAGCAATTGCTGGACATTTGCAATTTCTCACCTGAGCTCTCTTTAGAGTGCGCGAGAGGATGAGCAGAAGATTAGGTGGCTAGAGAAGCCCAGAGCCCCAGTGTGCTTAGGCCTACAAAAGCGCTTCCAAGGAAGGGTGCTGGCTAGCAACAGCTTTCAGTGCTGGCACTTTTCATCTCTGAGCAATTGCTCGACGTTTGCAATTTCTCATCTCGTTTCTACGAGACGGAAAGAGAAGGGCCGTGATGTTTGGTGGCTAGAGAAGCGCAAAGCCCCAGTGTTACTGCGCCTGTGAAAGCGCTTCCAAGGAAGGGGGCTGGCTAGCAAGAGCTTTCAGTGCTGGCACTTTTCATCTCTGAGCAATTGCTCGACGTTTGCAATTTCTCACCTGAGCTCTCTTTAGAGTGCGCGAGAGGATGAGCAGAAGATTAGGTGGCTAGAGAAGCCCAGAGCCCCAGTGTGCTTAGGCCTACAAAAGCGCTTCCAAGGAAGGGTGCTGGCTAGCAAGAGCTTTCAGTGCTGGCACTTTTCATCTCTGAGCAATTGCTCGACGTTTGCAATTTCTCAGCTCGTGTCTAGGAGACGGAAAGAGAAGGACCGTGACGTTTGGTGGGTAGAGAAGCGCAAAGCCCCAGTGTTACTGCACCTGTGAAAGCGCTTCCAAGGAAGGGTGCTGGCTAGCAACAGCTTTCAGTGCTGGCACTTTTCATCTCTGAGCAATTGCTCGACGTTTGCAATTTCTCACCTGAGCTCTCTTTAGAGTGTGCGAGAGGATGAGCAGAAGATTAGGTGGCTAGAGAAGCCCAGAGCCCCAGTGTGCTTAGGCCTACAAAAGCGCTTCCAAGGAAGGGGGCTGGCTAGCAACAGCTTTCAGTGCTGGCACTTTTCATCTCTGAGCAATTGCTCGACGTTTGCAATTTCTCACCTGAGCTCTCTTTAGAGTGCGCGAGAGGATGAGCAGAAGATTAGGTGGCTAGAGAAGTCCAGAGCCCCAGTGTTGCTGCGCCTGTGAAAGCGCTTCCAAGGAAGGGTGCTGGCTAGCAACAGCTTTCAGTGCTGGCACTTTTCATCTCTGAGCAATTGCTCGACGTTTGCAATTTCTCACCTGAGCTCTCTTTAGAGTGCGCGAGAGGATGAGCAGAAGATTAGGTGGCTAGAGAAGCCCAGAGCCCCAGTGTTCTTAGGCCTACAAAAGCGCTTCCAAGGAAGGGTGCTGGCTAGCAACAGCTTTCAGTGCTGGCACTTTTCATCTCTGAGCAATTGCTCGACGTTTGCAATTTCTCACCTGAGCTCTCTTTAGAGTGCGCGAGAGGATGAGCAGAAGATTAGGTGGCTAGAGAAGCCCAGAGCCCCAGTGTTCTTAGGCCTACAAAAGCGCTTCCAAGGAAGGGTGCTGGCTAGCAACAGCTTTCAGTGCTGGCACTTTTCATCTCTGAGCAATTGCTCGACGTTTGCAATTTCTCAGCTCGTGTCTACGAGACGGAAAGAGAAGGACCGTGATGTTTGGTGGGTAGAGAAGCGCAAATCCCCAGTGTTACTGCGCCTGTGAAAGCGCTTCCAAGGAAGGGTGCTGGCTAGCAACAGCTTTCAGTGCTGGCACTTTTCCTCTCTGAGCAATTGCTCGACGTTTGCAATTTCTCAGCTCGTGTCTAGGAGACGGAAAGAGAATGACCGTGACGTTTGGTGGGTAGAGAAGCGCAAAGCCCCGGTGTTACTGCGCCTGTGAAAGTGCTTCCAAGGAAGGGTGCTGGCTAGCAACAGCTTTCAGTGCTGGCACTTTTCATCTCTGAGCAATTGCTGGACATTTGCAATTTCTCACCTGAGCTCTCTTTAGAGTGCGCGAGAGGATGAGCAGAAGATTAGGTGGCTAGAGAAGCCCAGAGCCCCAGTGTGCTTAGGCCTACAAAAGCGCTTCCAAGGAAGGGTGCTGGCTAGCAAGAGCTTTCAGTGCTGGCACTTTTCATCTCTGAGCAATTGCTCGATGTTTGCAATTTCTCAGCTCGTGTCTAGGAGACGGAAAGAGAAGGACCGTGACGTTTGGTGGCTAGAGAAGCGCAAAGCCCCAGTGTTGCTGCGCCTGTGAAAGCGCTTCCAAGGAAGGGTGCTGGCTAGCAACAGCTTTCAGTGCTGGCACTTTTCATCTCTGAGCAATTGCTCGACGTTTGCAATTTCTCAGCTCGTGTCTACGAGACGGAAAGAGAAGGACAGTGACGTTTGGTGGGTAGAGAAGCGCAAAGCCCCAGTGTTACTGCGCCTGTGAAAGCGCTTCCAAGGAAGGGTGCTGGCTAGCAACAGCTTTCAGTGCTGGCACTTTTCATCTCTGAGCAATTGCTCGACGTTTGCAATTTCTCACCTGAGCTCTCTTTAGAGTGCGCGAGAGGATGAGCAGAAGATTAGGTGGCTAGAGAAGCCCAGAGCCCCAGTGTGCTTAGGCCTACAAAAGCGCTTCCAAGGAAGGGTGCTGGCTAGCAACAGCTTTCAGTGCTGGCACTTTTCCTCTCTGAGCAATTGCTCGACGTTTGCAATTTCTCAGCTCGTTTCTACGAGACGGAAAGAGAAGGACCGTGATGTTTGGTGCGTATAGAAGCGCAAAGCCCCAGTGTTACTGCGCCTGTGAAAGCGCTTCCAAGGAAGGGTGCTGGCTAGCAACAGCTTTCAATGCTGGCACTTTTCATCTCTGAGCAATTGCTCGACGTTTGCAATTTCTCACCTGAGCTCTCTTTAGAGTGCGCGAGAGGATGAGCAGAAGATTAGGTGGCTAGAGAAGCCCAGAGCCCCACTGTTCTTAGGCCTACAAAAGCGCTTCCAAGGAAGGGGGCTGGCTAGCAAGAGCTTTCAGTGCTGGCACTTTTCATCTCTGAGCAATTGCTCCACGTTTGCAATTTCTCAGCTCGTGTCTACGAGACGGAAAGAGAAGGACCGTGATGTTTGGTGGGTAGAGAAGCGCAAATCCCCAGTGTTACTGCGCCTGTGAAAGCGCTTCCAAGGAAGGGTGCTGGCTAGCAACAGCTTTCAGTGCTGGCACTTTTCATCTCTGAGCAATTGCTCGACGTTTGTAATTTCTCACCTGAGCTCTCTTTAGAGTGCGCGAGAGGATGAGCAGAAGATTAGGTGGCTAGAGAAGCCCAGAGCCCCAGTGTTCTTAGGCCTACAAAAGCGCTTCCAAGGAAGGGTGCTGGCTAGCAACAGCTTTCAGTGCTGGCACTTTTCATCTCTGAGCAATTGCTCGACGTTTGCAATTTCTCAGCTCGTGTCTACGAGACGGAAAGAGAAGGACTGTGACGTTTGGTGGCTAGAGAAGCGCAAAGCCCCAGTGTTGCTGCGCCTGTGAAAGCGCTTCCAAGGAAGGGTGCTGGCTAGCAAGAGCTTTCAGTGCTGGCACTTTTCATCTCTGAGCAATTGCTGGACGTTTGCAATTTCTCACCTGAGCTCTCTTTAGAGTGCGCGAGAGGATGAGCAGAAGATTAGGTGGCTAGAGAAGCCCAGAGCCCCAGTGTGCTTAGGCCTACAAAAGCGCTTCCAAGGAAGGGTGCTGGCTAGCAACAGCTTTCAGTGCTGGCACTTTTCATCTCTGAGCAATTGCTCGACGTTTGCAATTTCTCACCTGAGCTCTCTTTAGAGTGCGCGAGAGGATGAGCAGAAGATTAGGTGGCAAGAGAAGCCCAGAGCCCCAGTGTTGCTGCGCCTGTGAAAGCGCTTCCAAGGAAGGGTGCTGGCTAGCAACAGCTTTCAGTGCTGGCACTTTTCATCTCTGAGCAATTGCTGGACGTTTGCAATTTCTCACCTGAGCTCTCTTTAGAGTGCGCGAGAGGATGAGCAGAAGATTAGGTGGCTAGAGAAGCCCAGAGCCCCAGTGTTCTTAGGCCTACAAAAGCGCTTCCAAGGAAGGGTGCTGGCTAGCAACAGCTTTCAGTGCTGGCACTTTTCATCTCTGAGCAATTGCTCGACGTTTGCAATTTCTCACCTGAGCTCTCTTTAGAGTGCGCGAGAGGATGAGCAGAAGATTAAGTGGCTAGAGAAGCCCAGAGCCCCAGTGTTCTTAGGCCTACAAAAGCGCTTCCAAGGAAGGGTGCTGGCTAGCAAGAGCTTTCAGTGCTGGCACTTTTCCTCTCTGAGCAATTGCTCGACGTTTGCAATTTCTCAGCTCGTGTCTAGGAGACGGAAAGAGAAGGACCGTGATGTTTGGTGGCTAGAGAAGCGCAAAGCCCCAGTGTTACTGCGCCTGTGAAAGCGCTTCCAAGGAAGGGTGCTGGCTAGCAAGAGCTTTCAGTGCTGGCACTTTTCATCTCTGAGCAATTGCTCGACGTTTGCAATTTCTCAGCTCGTGTCTAGGAGACGGAAAGAGAAGGACAGTGACGTTTGGTGGGTAGAGAAGCGCAAAGCCCCAGTGTTGCTGCGCCTGTGAAAGCGCTTCCAAGGAAGGGTGCTGGCTAGCAAGAGCTTTCAGTGCTGGCACTTTTCATCTCTGAGCAATTGCTCGACGATTGCAATTTCTCAGCTCGTGTCTAGGAGACGGAAAGAGAAGGACAGTGACGTTTGGTGGCTAGAGAAGCGCAAAGCCCCAGTGTTGCTGCGCCTGTGAAAGCGCTTCCAAGGAAGGGTGCTGGCTAGCAAGAGCTTTCAGTGCTGGCACTTTTCATCTCTGAGCAATTGCTCGACGTTTGCAATTTCTCAGCTCGTGTCTACGAGACGGAAAGAGAAGGACCGTGACGTTTGGTGGGTAGAGAAGCGCAAAGCCCCAGTGTTACTGCGCCTGTGAAAGCGCTTCCAAGGAAGGGGGCTGGCTAGCAACAGCTTTCAGTGCTGGCACTTTTCATCTCTGATCAATTGCTCGACGTTTGCAATTTCTCACCTGAGCTCTCTTTAGAGTGCGCGAGAGGATGAGCAGAAGATTAGGTGGCTAGAGAAGCCCAGAGCCCCAGCGTTCTTAGGCCTACAAAAGCGCTTCCAAGGAAGGGTGCTGGCTAGCAACAGCTTTCAGTGCTGGCACTTTTCCTCTCTGAGCAATTGCTCGACGTTTGCAATTTCTCAGCTCGTGTCTACGAGACGGAGAGATAGTGACCGTGACATCTGGTGGCTAGAGAAGCGCAAAGCCCCAGTGTTACTGCGCCTGTGAAAGCGCTTCCAAGGAAGGGTGCTGGCTAGCAACAGCTTTCAGTGCTGGCACTTTTCATCTCTGAGCAATTGCTCGACGTTTGCAATTTCTCCCCTGAGCTCTCTTTAGAGTGCGCGAGAGGATGAGCAGAAGATTAGGTGGCTAGAGAAGCCCAGAGCCCCAGTGTGCTTAGGCCTACAAAAGCGCTTCCAAGGAAGGGTGCTGGCTAGCAACAGCTTTCAGTGCTGGCACTTTTCATCTCTGAGCAATTGCTCGACGTTTGCAATTTCTCAGCTCGTGTCTACGAGACGGAAAGAGAATGACCGTGACGTTTGGTGGGTAGAGAAGCGCAAAGCCCCAGTGTTACTGCGCCTGTGAAAGCGCTTCCAAGGAAGGGTGCTGGCTAGCAACAGCTTTCAGTGCTGGCACTTTTCATCTCTGAGCAATTGCTCGACGTTTGCAATTTCTCAGCTCGTGTCTACGAGACGGAAAGAGAAGGACAGTGACGTTTGGTGGGTAGAGAAGCGCAAAGCCCCAGTGTTACTGCGCCTGTGAAAGCGCTTCCAAGGAAGGGTGCTGGCTAGCAACAGCTTTCAGTGCTGGCACTTTTCATCTCTGAGCAATTGCTCGACGTTTGCAATTTCTCACCTGAGCTCTCTTTAGAGTGCGCGAGAGGATGAGCAGAAGATTAGGTGGCTAGAGAAGCCCAGAGCCCCAGTGTTCTTAGGCCTACAAAAGCGCTTCCAAGGAAGGGTGCTGGCTAGCAACAGCTTTCAGTGCTGGCACTTTTCATCTCTGAGCAATTGCTCGACGTTTGCAATTTCTCAGCTCGTGTCTACGAGACGGAAAGAGAAGGACCGTGATGTTTGGTGGGTAGAGAAGCGCAAAGCCCCAGTGTTACTGCGCCTGTGAAAGCGCTTCCAAGGAAGGGTGCTGGCTAGCAACAGCTTTCAGTGCTGGCACTTTTCATCTCTGAGCAATTGCTCGACGTTTGCAATTTCTCAGCTCGTGTCTAGGAGACGGAAAGAGAAGGACCGTGACGTTTGGTGGGTAGAGAAGCGCAAAGCCCCAGTGTTGCTGTGCCTGTGAAAGCGCTTCCAAGGAAGGGTGCTGGCTAGCAACAGCTTTCAGTGCTGGCACTTTTCATCTCTGAGCAATTGCTGGACGTTTGCAATTTCTCACCTGAGCTCTCTTTAGAGTGCGCGAGAGGATGAGCAGAAGATTAGGTGGCTAGAGAAGCCCAGAGCCCCAGTGTGCTTAGGCCTACAAAAGCGCTTCCAAGGAAGGGTGCTGGCTAGCAAGAGCTTTCAGTGCTGGCACTTTTCATCTCTGAGCAATTGCTCGACGTTTGCAATTTCTCAGCTCGTGTCTACGAGATGGAAAGAGAATGACCGTGACGTTTGGTGGGTAGAAAGCGCAAAGCCCCAGTGTTACTGCGCCTGTAAAAGCGCTTCCAAGGAAGGGGGCTGGCTAGCAAGAGCTTTCAGTGCTAGCACTTTTCATCTCTGAGCAATTGCTCGACGTTTGCAATTTCTCAGCTCGTGTCTAAGAGACGGAGAGATAGTGACCGTGACGTTTGGTGGCTAGAGAAGCGCAAAGCCCCAGTGTTGCTGCGCCTGTGAAAGCGCTTCCAAGGAAGGGTGCTGGCTAGCAAGAGCTTTCAGTGCTGGCACTTTTCATCTCTGAGCAATTGCTCGACCTTTGCAATTTCTCACCTGAGCTCTCTTTAGAGTGCGCGAGAGGATGAGCAGAAGATTAGGTGGCTAGAGAAGCCCAGAGCCCCAGTGTGCTTAGGCCTACAAAAGCGCTTCCAAGGAAGGGTGCTGGCTAGCAACAGCTTTCAGTGCTGGCACTTTTCATCTCTGAGCAATTGCTCGACGTTTGCAATTTCTCAGCTCGTGTCTACGAGACGGAGAGATAGTGACCGTGACGTTTGGTGGCTAGAGAAGCGCAAAGCCCCAGTGTTACTGCGCCTGTGAAAGCGCTTCCAAGGAAGGGTGCTGGCTAGCAAGAGCTTTCAGTGCTGGCACTTTTCATCTCTGAGCAATTGCTTGACGTTTGCAATTTCTCAGCTCGTGTCTAGGAGACGGAAAGAGAAGGACCGTGACGTTTGGTGGCTAGAGAATTGCAAAGCCCCAGTGTTGCTGCGCCTGTGAAAGCGCTTCCAAGGAAGGGTGCTGGCTAGCAAGAGCTTTCAGTGCTGGCACTTTTCATCTCCGAGCAATTGCTCGACGTTTGCAATTTCTCACCTGAGCTCTCTTTAGAGTGCGCGAGAGGATGAGCAGAAGATTAGGTGGCTAGAGAAGCCCAGAGCCCCAGTGTTCTTAGGCCTACAAAAGCGCTTCCAAGGAAGGGTGCTGGCTAGCAACAGCTTTCAGTGCTGGCACTTTTCATCTCTGAGCAATTGCTCGACGTTTGCAATTTCTCAGCTCGTGTCTACGAGACGGAGATATAGTGACCGTGACTTTTGGTGGGTAGAGAAGCGCTAAGCCCCAGTGTTGCTGCACCTGTGAAAGCGCTTCCAAGGAAGGGTGCTGGCTAGCAACAGCTTTCAGTGCTGGCACTTTTCATCTCTGAGCAATTGCTCGACGTTTGCAATTTCTCACCTGAGCTCTCTTTAGAGTGCGCGAGAGGATGAGCAGAAGATTAGGTGGCTAGAGAAGCCCAGAGCCCCAGTGTGCTTAGGCCTACAAAAGCGCTTCCAAGGAAGGGGGCTGGCTAGCAACAGCTTTCAGTGCTGGCACTTTTCCTCTCTGAGCAATTGCTCGACGTTTGCAATTTCTCATCTCGTTTCTACGAGACGGAAAGAGAAGGACCGTGACGTTTGGTGGCTAGAGAAGCGCAAAGCCCCAGTGTTACTGCGCCTGTGAAAGCGCTTCCAAGGAAGGGGGCTGGCTAGCAAGAGCTTTCAGTGCTGGCACTTTTCATCTCTGAGCAATTGCTGGACGTTTGCAATTTCTCACCTGAGCTCTCTTTAGAGTGCGCGAGAGGATGAGCAGAAGATTCGGTGGCTAGAGAAGCCCAGAGCCCCAGTGTGCTTAGGCCTACAAAAGCGCTTCCAAGGAAGGGGGCTGGCTAGCAAGAGCTTTCAGTGCTGGCACTTTTCATCTCTGAGCAATTGCTCGACGTTTGCAATTTCTCAGCTCGTTTCTACGAGACGGAAAGAGAAGGACCGTGATGTTTGGTGCGTATAGAAGCGCAAAGCCCCAGTGTTACTGCGCCTGTGAAAGCGCTTCCAAGGAAGGGTGCTGGCTAGCAACAGCTTTCAATGCTGGCACTTTTCATCTCTGAGCAATTGCTCGACGTTTGCAATTTCTCACCTGAGCTCTCTTTAGAGTGCGCGAGAGGATGAGCAGAAGATTAGGTGGCTAGAGAAGCCCAGAGCCCCAGTGTTCTTAGGCCTACAAAAGCGCTTCCAAGGAAGGGGGCTGGCTAGCAACAGCTTTCAGTGCTGGCACTTTTCATCTCTGAGCAATTGCTCGACGTTTGCAATTTCTCAGCTCGTGTCTACGAGACGGAAAGAGAAGGACCGTGATGTTTGGTGGGTAGAGAAGCGCAAATCCCCAGTGTTACTGCGCCTGTGAAAGCGCTTCCAAGGAAGGGTGCTGGCTAGCAACAGCTTTCAGTGCTGGCACTTTTCATCTCTGAGCAATTGCTCGACGTTTGTAATTTCTCACCTGAGCTCTCTTTAGAGTGCGCGAGAGGATGAGCAGAAGATTAGGTGGCTAGAGAAGCCCAGAGCCCCAGTGTTCTTAGGCCTACAAAAGCGCTTCCAAGGAAGGGTGCTGGCTAGCAACAGCTTTCAGTGCTGGCACTTTTCATCTCTGAGCAATTGCTCGACGTTTGCAATTTCTCAGCTCGTGTCTACGAGACGGAGATATAGTGACCGTGACTTTTGGTGGGTAGAGAAGCGCTAAGCCCCAGTGTTGCTGCACCTGTGAAAGCGCTTCCAAGGAAGGGTGCTGGCTAGCAACAGCTTTCAGTGCTGGCACTTTTCATCTCTGAGCAATTGCTCGACGTTTGCAATTTCTCACCTGAGCTCTCTTTAGAGTGCGCGAGAGGATGAGCAGAAGATTAGGTGGCTAGAGAAGCCCAGAGCCCCAGTGTGCTTAGGCCTACAAAAGCGCTTCCAAGGAAGGGGGCTGGCTAGCAACAGCTTTCAGTGCTGGCACTTTTCCTCTCTGAGCAATTGCTCGACGTTTGCAATTTCTCATCTCGTTTCTACGAGACGGAAAGAGAAGGACCGTGATGTTTGGTGGCTAGAGAAGCGCAAAGCCCCAGTGTTACTGCGCCTGTGAAAGCGCTTCCAAGGAAGGGGGCTGGCTA
This sequence comes from Sarcoramphus papa, assembly GCA_037962945.1. Taxonomy (NCBI): domain Eukaryota; kingdom Metazoa; phylum Chordata; class Aves; order Accipitriformes; family Cathartidae; genus Sarcoramphus; species Sarcoramphus papa. The sequence continues at coordinate 15,743,963 of CM075595.1, read as the reverse complement.
GCAAGAGCTTTCAGTGCTGGCACTTTTCATCTCTGAGCAATTGCTGGACGTTTGCAATTTCTCACCTGAGCTCTCTTTAGAGTGCGCGAGAGGATGAGCAGAAGATTCGGTGGCTAGAGAAGCCCAGAGCCCCAGTGTGCTTAGGCCTACAAAAGCGCTTCCAAGGAAGGGGGCTGGCTAGCAAGAGCTTTCAGTGCTGGCACTTTTCATCTCTGAGCAATTGCTCGACGTTTGCAATTTCTCAGCTCGTGTCTACGAGACGGAAAGAGAAGGACCGTGATGTTTGGTGGGTAGAGAAGCGCAAATCCCCAGTGTTACTGCGCCTGTGAAAGCGCTTCCAAGGAAGGGTGCTGGCTAGCAACAGCTTTCAGTGCTGGCACTTTTCATCTCTGAGCAATTGCTCGACGTTTGCAATTTCTCAGCTCGTGTCTAGGAGACGGATAGAGAAGGACCGTGATGTTTGGTGGGTAGAGAAGCGCAAAGCCCCAGTGTTGCTGCGCCTGTAAAAGCGCTTCCAAGGAAGGGTGCTGGCTAGCAACAGCTTTCAGTGCTGGCACTTTTCATCTCTGAGCAATTGCTGGACATTTGCAATTTCTCACCTGAGCTCTCTTTAGAGTGCGCGAGAGGATGAGCAGAAGATTAGGTGGCTAGAGAAGCCCAGAGCCCCAGTGTGCTTAGGCCTACAAAAGCGCTTCCAAGGAAGGGTGCTGGCTAGCAAGAGCTTTCAGTGCTGGCACTTTTCATCTCTGAGCAATTGCTCGATGTTTGCAATTTCTCAGCTCGTGTCTACGAGACGGAAAGAGAAGGACCGTGACGTTTGGTGGCTAGAGAAGCGCAAAGCCCCAGTGTTGCTGCGCCTGTGAAAGCGCTTCCAAGGAAGGGTGCTGGCTAGCAACAGCTTTCAGTGCTGGCACTTTTCATCTCTGAGCAATTGCTCGACGTTTGCAATTTCTCAGCTCGTGTCTACGAGACGGAAAGAGAAGGACAGTGACGTTTGGTGGGTAGAGAAGCGCAAAGCCCCAGTGTTACTGCGCCTGTGAAAGCGCTTCCAAGGAAGGGTGCTGGCTAGCAAGAGCTTTCAGTGCTGGCACTTTTCATCTCTGAGCAATTGCTCGACGTTTGCAATTTCTCACCTGAGCTCTCTTTAGAGTGCGCGAGAGGATGAGCAGAAGATTAGGTGGCTAGAGAAGCCCAGAGCCCCAGTGTGCTTAGGCCTACAAAAGCGCTTCCAAGGAAGGGTGCTGGCTAGCAACAGCTTTCAGTGCTGGCACTTTTCCTCTCTGAGCAATTGCTCGACGTTTGCAATTTCTCAGCTCGTTTCTACGAGACGGAAAGAGAAGGACCGTGATGTTTGGTGCGTATAGAAGCGCAAAGCCCCAGTGTTACTGCGCCTGTGAAAGCGCTTCCAAGGAAGGGTGCTGGCTAGCAACAGCTTTCAATGCTGGCACTTTTCATCTCTGAGCAATTGCTCGACGTTTGCAATTTCTCACCTGAGCTCTCTTTAGAGTGCGCGAGAGGATGAGCAGAAGATTAGGTGGCTAGAGAAGCCCAGAGCCCCACTGTTCTTAGGCCTACAAAAGCGCTTCCAAGGAAGGGGGCTGGCTAGCAACAGCTTTCAGTGCTGGCACTTTTCATCTCTGAGCAATTGCTCCACGTTTGCAATTTCTCAGCTCGTGTCTACGAGACGGAAAGAGAAGGACCGTGATGTTTGGTGGGTAGAGAAGCGCAAATCCCCAGTGTTACTGCGCCTGTGAAAGCGCTTCCAAGGAAGGGTGCTGGCTAGCAACAGCTTTCAGTGCTGGCACTTTTCATCTCTGAGCAATTGCTCGACGTTTGTAATTTCTCACCTGAGCTCTCTTTAGAGTGCGCGAGAGGATGAGCAGAAGATTAGGTGGCTAGAGAAGCCCAGAGCCCCAGTGTTCTTAGGCCTACAAAAGCGCTTCCAAGGAAGGGTGCTGGCTAGCAACAGCTTTCAGTGCTGGCACTTTTCATCTCTGAGCAATTGCTCGACGTTTGCAATTTCTCAGCTCGTGTCTAGGAGACGGAAAGAGAAGGACAGTGACGTTTGGTGGCTAGAGAAGCGCAAAGCCCCAGTGTTGCTGCGCCTGTGAAAGCGCTTCCAAGGAAGGGTGCTGGCTAGCAAGAGCTTTCAGTGCTGGCACTTTTCATCTCTGAGCAATTGCTGGACGTTTGCAATTTCTCACCTGAGCTCTCTTTAGAGTGCGCGAGAGGATGAGCAGAAGATTAGGTGGCTAGAGAAGCCCAGAGCCCCAGTGTTCTTAGGCCTACAAAAGCGCTTCCAAGGAAGGGTGCTGGCTAGCAACAGCTTTCAGTGCTGGCACTTTTCATCTCTGAGCAATTGCTCGACGTTTGCAATTTCTCACCTGAGCTCTCTTTAGAGTGCGCGAGAGGATGAGCAGAAGATTAGGTGGCTAGAGAAGCCCAGAGCCCCAGTGTTGCTGCGCCTGTGAAAGCGCTTCCAAGGAAGGGTGCTGGCTAGCAACAGCTTTCAGTGCTGGCACTTTTCATCTCTGAGCAATTGCTGGACGTTTGCAATTTCTCACCTGAGCTCTCTTTAGAGTGCGCGAGAGGATGAGCAGAAGATTAGGTGGCTAGAGAAGCCCAGAGCCCCAGTGTTCTTAGGCCTACAAAAGCGCTTCCAAGGAAGGGTGCTGGCTAGCAACAGCTTTCAGTGCTGGCACTTTTCCTCTCTGAGCAATTGCTCGACGTTTGCAATTTCTCAGCTCGTGTCTACGAGACGGAAAGAGAAGGACCGTGACGTTTGGTGGGTAGAAAAGCGCAAAGCCCCAGTGTTACTGCGCCTGTGAAAGCGCTTCCAAGGAAGGGTGCTGGCTAGCAAGAGCTTTCAGTGCTGGCACTTTTCATCTCTGAGCAATTGCTCGACGTTTGCAATTTCTCAGCTCGTGTCTAGGAGACGGAAAGAGAATGACCGTGACGTTTGGTGGCTAGAGAAGCGCAAAGCCCCAGTGTTGCTGCGCCTGTGAAAGCGCTTCCAAGGAAGGGTGCTGGCTAGCAACAGCTTTCAGTGCTGGCACTTTTCATCTCTGAGCAATTGCTCGACGTTTGCAATTTCTCACCTGAGCTCTCTTTAGAGTGCGCGAGAGGATGAGCAGAAGATTAGGTGGCTAGAGAAGCCCAGAGCCCCAGTGTGCTTAGGCCTACAAAAGCGCTTCCAAGGAAGGGTGCTGGCTAGCAAGAGCTTTCAGTGCTGGCACTTTTCATCTCTGAGCAATTGCTCGATGTTTGCAATTTCTCAGCTCGTGTCTAGGAGACGGAAAGAGAAGGACCGTGATGTTTGGTGGGTAGAGAAGCGCAAAGCCCCAGTGTTACTGCGCCTGTGAAAGCGCTTCCAAGGAAGGGGGCTGGCTAGCAACAGCTTTCAGTGCTGGCACTTTTCATCTCTGAGCAATTGCTCGACGTTTGCAATTTCTCAGCTCGTGTCTACGAGACGGAAAGAGAAGGACCGTGACGTTTGGTGGGTAGAGAAGCGCAAAGCCCCAGTGTTACTGCGCCTGTGAAAGCGCTTCCAAGGAAGGGTGCTGGCTAGCAAGAGCTTTCAGTGCTGGCACTTTTCATCTCTGAGCAATTGCTCGACGTTTGCAATTTCTCAGCTCGTGTCTAGGAGACGGAAAGAGAAGGACCGTGACGTTTGGTGGCTAGAGAAGCGCAAAGCCCCAGTGTTGCTGCGCCTGTGAAAGCGCTTCCAAGGAAGGGTGCTGGCTAGCAACAGCTTTCAGTGCTGGCACTTTTCATCTCTGAGCAATTGCTCGACGTTTGCAATTTCTCAGCTCGTGTCTACGAGACGGAAAGAGAAGGACCGTGACGTTTGGTGGGTAGAGAAGCGCAAAGCCCCAGTGTTACTGCGCCTGTGAAAGCGCTTCCAAGGAAGGGGGCTGGCTAGCAACAGCTTTCAGTGCTGGCACTTTTCATCTCTGATCAATTGCTCGACGTTTGCAATTTCTCACCTGAGCTCTCTTTAGAGTGCGCGAGAGGATGAGCAGAAGATTAGGTGGCTAGAGAAGCCCAGAGCCCCAGCGTTCTTAGGCCTACAAAAGCGCTTCCAAGGAAGGGTGCTGGCTAGCAACAGCTTTCAGTGCTGGCACTTTTCCTCTCTGAGCAATTGCTCGACGTTTGCAATTTCTCAGCTCGTGTCTACGAGACGGAGAGATAGTGACCGTGACATCTGGTGGCTAGAGAAGCGCAAAGCCCCAGTGTTACTGCGCCTGTGAAAGCGCTTCCAAGGAAGGGTGCTGGCTAGCAACAGCTTTCAGTGCTGGCACTTTTCATCTCTGAGCAATTGCTGGACGTTTGCAATTTCTCACCTGAGCTCTCTTTAGAGTGCGCGAGAGGATGAGCAGAAGATTAGGTGGCTAGAGAAGCCCAGAGCCCCAGTGTGCTTAGGCCTACAAAAGCGCTTCCAAGGAAGGGTGCTGGCTAGCAACAGCTTTCAGTGCTGGCACTTTTCATCTCTGAGCAATTGCTCGACGTTTGCAATTTCTCAGCTCGTGTCTACGAGACGGAAAGAGAATGACCGTGACGTTTGGTGGGTAGAGAAGCGCAAAGCCCCAGTGTTACTGCGCCTGTGAAAGCGCTTCCAAGGAAGGGTGCTGGCTAGCAAGAGCTTTCAGTGCTGGCACTTTTCATCTCTGAGCAATTGCTCGACGTTTGCAATTTCTCAGCTCGTGTCTACGAGACGGAAAGAGAAGGACAGTGACGTTTGGTGGGTAGAGAAGCGCAAAGCCCCAGTGTTGCTGCGCCTGTGAAAGCGCTTCCAAGGAAGGGTGCTGGCTAGCAACAGCTTTCAGTGCTGGCACTTTTCATCTCTGAGCAATTGCTGGACGTTTGCAATTTCTCACCTGAGCTCTCTTTAGAGTGCGCGAGAGGATGAGCAGAAGATTAGGTGGCTAGAGAAGCCCAGAGCCCCAGTGTGCTTAGGCCTACAAAAGCGCTTCCAAGGAAGGGTGCTGGCTAGCAAGAGCTTTCAGTGCTGGCACTTTTCATCTCTGAGCAATTGCTCGACGTTTGCAATTTCTCAGCTCGTGTCTACGAGATGGAAAGAGAATGACCGTGACGTTTGGTGGGTAGAAAGCGCAAAGCCCCAGTGTTACTGCGCCTGTGAAAGCGCTTCCAAGGAAGGGGGCTGGCTAGCAAGAGCTTTCAGTGCTAGCACTTTTCATCTCTGAGCAATTGCTCGACGTTTGCAATTTCTCAGCTCGTGTCTAAGAGACGGAGAGATAGTGACCGTGACATTTGGTGGCTAGAGAAGCGCAAAGCCCCAGTGTTGCTGCGCCTGTGAAAGCGCTTCCAAGGAAGGGTGCTGGCTAGCAAGAGCTTTCAGTGCTGGCACTTTTCATCTCTGAGCAATTGCTCGACCTTTGCAATTTCTCACCTGAGCTCTCTTTAGAGTGCGCGAGAGGATGAGCAGAAGATTAGGTGGCTAGAGAAGCCCAGAGCCCCAGTGTTCTTAGGCCTACAAAAGCGCTTCCAAGGAAGGGTGCTGGCTAGCAACAGCTTTCAGTGCTGGCACTTTTCATCTCTGAGCAATTGCTCGACGTTTGCAATTTCTCAGCTCGTGTCTACGAGACGGAGAGATAGTGACCGTGACGTTTGGTGGCTAGAGAAGCGCAAAGCCCCAGTGTTACTGCGCCTGTGAAAGCGCTTCCAAGGAAGGGTGCTGGCTAGCAAGAGCTTTCAGTGCTGGCACTTTTCATCTCTGAGCAATTGCTTGACGTTTGCAATTTCTCAGCTCGTGTCTAGGAGACGGAAAGAGAAGGACCGTGACGTTTGGTGGCTAGAGAATTGCAAAGCCCCAGTGTTGCTGCGCCTGTGAAAGCGCTTCCAAGGAAGGGTGCTGGCTAGCAAGAGCTTTCAGTGCTGGCACTTTTCATCTCCGAGCAATTGCTCGACGTTTGCAATTTCTCACCTGAGCTCTCTTTAGAGTGCGCGAGAGGATGAGCAGAAGATTAGGTGGCTAGAGAAGCCCAGAGCCCCAGTGTTCTTAGGCCTACAAAAGCGCTTCCAAGGAAGGGTGCTGGCTAGCAACAGCTTTCAGTGCTGGCACTTTTCATCTCTGAGCAATTGCTCGACGTTTGCAATTTCTCAGCTCGTGTCTACGAGACGGAGATATAGTGACCGTGACTTTTGGTGGGTAGAGAAGCGCTAAGCCCCAGTGTTGCTGCACCTGTGAAAGCGCTTCCAAGGAAGGGTGCTGGCTAGCAACAGCTTTCAGTGCTGGCACTTTTCATCTCTGAGCAATTGCTCGACGTTTGCAATTTCTCACCTGAGCTCTCTTTAGAGTGCGCGAGAGGATGAGCAGAAGATTAGGTGGCTAGAGAAGCCCAGAGCCCCAGTGTGCTTAGGCCTACAAAAGCGCTTCCAAGGAAGGGGGCTGGCTAGCAACAGCTTTCAGTGCTGGCACTTTTCCTCTCTGAGCAATTGCTCGACGTTTGCAATTTCTCATCTCGTTTCTACGAGACGGAAAGAGAAGGGCCGTGATGTTTGGTGGCTAGAGAAGCGCAAAGCCCCAGTGTTACTGCGCCTGTGAAAGCGCTTCCAAGGAAGGGGGCTGGCTAGCAAGAGCTTTCAGTGCTGGCACTTTTCATCTCTGAGCAATTGCTGGACGTTTGCAATTTCTCACCTGAGCTCTCTTTAGAGTGCGCGAGAGGATGAGCAGAAGATTCGGTGGCTAGAGAAGCCCAGAGCCCCAGTGTGCTTAGGCCTACAAAAGCGCTTCCAAGGAAGGGTGCTGGCTAGCAAGAGCTTTCAGTGCTGGCACTTTTCATCTCTGAGCAATTGCTCGACGTTTGCAATTTCTCAGCTCGTGTCTAGGAGACGGAAAGAGAAGGACCGTGACGTTTGGTGGGTAGAGAAGCGCAAAGCCCCAGTGTTACTGCACCTGTGAAAGCGCTTCCAAGGAAGGGTGCTGGCTAGCAAGAGCTTTCAGTGCTGGCACTTTTCATCTCTGAGCAATTGCTCGACGTTTGCAATTTCTCACCTGAGCTCTCTTTAGAGTGTGCGAGAGGATGAGCAGAAGATTAGGTGGCTAGAGAAGCCCAGAGCCCCAGTGTTCTTAGGCCTACAAAAGCGCTTCCAAGGAAGGGTGCTGGCTAGCAACAGCTTTCAGTGCTGGCACTTTTCATCTCTGAGCAATTGCTCGATGTTTGCAATTTCTCAGCTCGTGTCTACGAGACGGAAAGAGAAGGACCGTGACGTTTGGTGGGTAGAGAAGTGCAAAGCCCCAGTGTTGCTGCGCCTGTGAAAGCGCTTCCAAGGAAGGGGGCTGGCTAGCAACAGCTTTCAGTGCTGGCACATTTCATCTCTGAGCAATTGCTCGACGTTTGCAATTTCTCAGCTCGTGTCTACGAGACGGAAAGAGAAGGACCGTGACGTTTGGTGGCTAGAGAAGCGCAAAGCCCCAGTGTTACTGCACCTGTGAAAGCGCTTCCAAGGAAGGGTGCTGGCTAGCAACAGCTTTCAGTGCTGGCACTTTTCATCTCTGAGCAATTGCTCGACGTTTGTAATTTCTCACCGGAGCTCTCTTTAGAGTGCGCGAGAGGATGAGCAGAAGATTAGGTGGCTAGAGAAGCCCAGAGCCCCAGTGTGCTTAGGCCTACAAAAGCGCTTCCAAGGAAGGGTGCTGGCTAGCAACAGCTTTCAGTGCTGGCACTTTTCCTCTCTGAGCAATTGCTTGACGTTTGCAATTTCTCAGCTCGTGTCTAGGAGACGGAAAGAGAAGGACCGTGACGTTTGGTGGCTAGAGAAGCGCAAAGCCCCAGTGTTGCTGCGCCTGTGAAAGCGCTTCCAAGGAAGGGTGCTGGCTAGCAAGAGCTTTCAGTGCTGGCACTTTTCATCTCTGAGCAATTGCTCCACGTTTGCAATTTCTCAGCTCGTGTCTACGAGACGGAAAGAGAAGGACCGTGACGTTTGGTGGCTAGAGAAGCGCAAAGCCCCAGTGTTGCTGCGCCTGTGAAAGCGCTTCCAAGGAAGGGTGTTGGCTAGCAAGAGCTTTCAGTGCTGGCACTTTTCATCTCTGAGCAATTGCTCGACCTTTGCAATTTCTCACCTGAGCTCTCTTTAGAGTGCGCGAGAGGATGAGCAGAAGATTAGGTGGCTAGAGAAGCCCAGAGCCCCAGTGTTCTTAGGCCTACAAAAGCGCTTCCAAGGAAGGGTGCTGGCTAGCAACAGCTTTCAGTGCTGGCACTTTTCATCTCTGAGCAATTGCTCGACGTTTGCAATTTCTCAGCTCGTGTCTACGAGACGGAGAGATAGTGACCGTGACGTTTGGTGGGTAGAGAAGCGCAAAGCCCCAGTGTTACTGCGCCTGTGAAAGCGCTTCCAAGGAAGGGTGCTGGCTAGCAAGAGCTTTCAGTGCTGGCACTTTTCATCTCTGAGCAATTGCTTGACGTTTGCAATTTCTCAGCTCGTGTCTAGGAGACGGAAAGAGAAGGACCGTGACGTTTGGTGGCTAGAGAATTGCAAAGCCCCAGTGTTGCTGCGCCTGTGAAAGCGCTTCCAAGGAAGGGTGCTGGCTAGCAAGAGCTTTCAGTGCTGGCACTTTTCATCTCCGAGCAATTGCTCGACGTTTGCAATTTCTCACCTGAGCTCTCTTTAGAGTGCGCGAGAGGATGAGCAGAAGATTAGGTGGCTAGAGAAGCCCAGAGCCCCAGTGTTCTTAGGCCTACAAAAGCGCTTCCAAGGAAGGGTGCTGGCTAGCAACAGCTTTCAGTGCTGGCACTTTTCATCTCTGAGCAATTGCTCGACGTTTGCAATTTCTCAGCTCGTGTCTACGAGACGGAGATATAGTGACCGTGACTTTTGGTGGGTAGAGAAGCGCTAAGCCCCAGTGTTGCTGCACCTGTGAAAGCGCTTCCAAGGAAGGGTGCTGGCTAGCAACAGCTTTCAGTGCTGGCACTTTTCATCTCTGAGCAATTGCTCGACGTTTGCAATTTCTCACCTGAGCTCTCTTTAGAGTGCGCGAGAGGATGAGCAGAAGATTAGGTGGCTAGAGAAGCCCAGAGCCCCAGTGTGCTTAGGCCTACAAAAGCGCTTCCAAGGAAGGGGGCTGGCTAGCAACAGCTTTCAGTGCTGGCACTTTTCCTCTCTGAGCAATTGCTCGACGTTTGCAATTTCTCATCTCGTTTCTACGAGACGGAAAGAGAAGGGCCGTGATGTTTGGTGGCTAGAGAAGCGCAAAGCCCCAGTGTTACTGCGCCTGTGAAAGCGCTTCCAAGGAAGGGGGCTGGCTAGCAAGAGCTTTCAGTGCTGGCACTTTTCATCTCTGAGCAATTGCTGGACGTTTGCAATTTCTCACCTGAGCTCTCTTTAGAGTGCGCGAGAGGATGAGCAGAAGATTCGGTGGCTAGAGAAGCCCAGAGCCCCAGTGTGCTTAGGCCTACAAAAGCGCTTCCAAGGAAGGGTGCTGGCTAGCAAGAGCTTTCAGTGCTGGCACTTTTCATCTCTGAGCAATTGCTCGACGTTTGCAATTTCTCAGCTCGTGTCTAGGAGACGGAAAGAGAAGGACCGTGACGTTTGGTGGGTAGAGAAGCGCAAAGCCCCAGTGTTACTGCACCTGTGAAAGCGCTTCCAAGGAAGGGTGCTGGCTAGCAACAGCTTTCAGTGCTGGCACTTTTCATCTCTGAGCAATTGCTCGACGTTTGCAATTTCTCACCTGAGCTCTCTTTAGAGTGTGCGAGAGGATGAGCAGAAGATTAGGTGGCTAGAGAAGCCCAGAGCCCCAGTGTGCTTAGGCCTACAAAAGCGCTTCCAAGGAAGGGGGCTGGCTAGCAACAGCTTTCAGTGCTGGCACTTTTCATCTCTGAGCAATTGCTCGACGTTTGCAATTTCTCAGCTCGTGTCTAGGAGACGGAAAGAGAAGGACCGTGACGTTTGGTGGCTAGAGAAGCGCAAAGCCCCAGTGTTACTGCGCCTGTGAAAGCGCTTCCAAGGAAGGGTGCTGGCTAGCAAGAGCTTTCAGTGCTGGCACTTTTCATCTCTGAGCAATTGCTCGACGAATGCAATTTCTCACCTGAGCTCTCTTTAGAGTGCGCGAGAGGATGAGCAGAAGATTAGGTGGCTAGAGAAGCCCAGAGCCCCAGTGTTCTTAGGCCTACAAAAGCGCTTCCAAGGAAGGGTGCTGGCTAGCAACAGCTTTCAGTGCTGGCACATTTCATCTCTGAGCAATTGCTCGACGTTTGCAATTTCTCAGCTCGTGTCTACGAGACGGAAAGAGAAGGACCGTGACGTTTGGTGGCTAGAGAAGCGCAAAGCCCCAGTGTTACTGCACCTGTGAAAGCGCTTCCAAGGAAGGGTGCTGGCTAGCAACAGCTTTCAGTGCTGGCACTTTTCATCTCTGAGCAATTGCTCGACGTTTGTAATTTCTCACCGGAGCTCTCTTTAGAGTGCGCGAGAGGATGAGCAGAAGATTAGGTGGCTAGAGAAGCCCAGAGCCCCAGTGTGCTTAGGCCTACAAAAGCGCTTCCAAGGAAGGGTGCTGGCTAGCAACAGCTTTCAGTGCTGGCACTTTTCCTCTCTGAGCAATTGCTTGACGTTTGCAATTTCTCAGCTCGTGTCTAGGAGACGGAAAGAGAAGGACCGTGACGTTTGGTGGCTAGAGAAGCGCAAAGCCCCAGTGTTGCTGCGCCTGTGAAAGCGCTTCCAAGGAAGGGTGCTGGCTAGCAAGAGCTTTCAGTGCTGGCACTTTTCATCTCTGAGCAATTGCTCCACGTTTGCAATTTCTCAGCTCGTGTCTACGAGACGGAAAGAGAAGGACCGTGACGTTTGGTGGCTAGAGAAGCGCAAAGCCCCAGTGTTGCTGCGCCTGTGAAAGCGCTTCCAAGGAAGGGTGTTGGCTAGCAAGAGCTTTCAGTGCTGGCACTTTTCATCTCTGATCAATTGCTCGACGTTTGCAATTTCTCAGCTCGTGTCTACGAGACGGAAAGAGAAGGACAGTGACGTTTGGTGGGTAGAGAAGCGCAAAGCCCCAGTGTTACTGCGCCTGTGAAAGCGCTTCCAAGGAAGGGTGCTGGCTAGCAAGAGCTTTCAGTGCTGGCACTTTTCATCTCTGAGCAATTGCTCGACGTTTGCAATTTCTCACCTGAGCTCTCTTTAGAGTGCGCGAGAGGATGAGCAGAAGATTAGGTGGCTAGAGAAGCCCAGAGCCCCAGTGTTCTTAGGCCTACAAAAGCGCTTCCAAGGAAGGGTGCTGGCTAGCAACAGCTTTCAGTGCTGGCACTTTTCCTCTCTGAGCAATTGCTCGACGTTTGCAATTTCTCAGCTCGTGTCTACGAGACGGAAAGAGAAGGACCGTGACGTTTGGTGGGTAGAAAAGCGCAAAGCCCCAGTGTTACTGCGCCTGTGAAAGCGCTTCCAAGGAAGGGTGCTGGCTAGCAAGAGCTTTCAGTGCTGGCACTTTTCATCTCTGAGCAATTGCTCGACGTTTGCAATTTCTCAGCTCGTGTCTAGGAGACGGAAAGAGAATGACCGTGACGTTTGGTGGCTAGAGAAGCGCAAAGCCCCAGTGTTGCTGCGCCTGTGAAAGCGCTTCCAAGGAAGGGTGCTGGCTAGCAACAGCTTTCAGTGCTGGCACTTTTCATCTCTGAGCAATTGCTCGACGTTTGCAATTTCTCACCTGAGCTCTCTTTAGAGTGCGCGAGAGGATGAGCAGAAGATTAGGTGGCTAGAGAAGCCCAGAGCCCCAGTGTTCTTAGGCCTACAAAAGCGCTTCCAAGGAAGGGTGCTGGCTAGCAAGAGCTTTCAGTGCTGGCACTTTTCATCTCTGAGCAATTGCTCGATGTTTGCAATTTCTCAGCTCGTGTCTAGGAGACGGAAAGAGAAGGACCGTGATGTTTGGTGGCTAGAGAAGCGCAAAGCCCCAGTGTTACTGCGCCTGTGAAAGCGCTTCCAAGGAAGGGGGCTGGCTAGCAACAGCTTTCAGTGCTGGCACTTTTCATCTCTGAGCAATTGCTCGACGTTTGCAATTTCTCAGCTCGTGTCTACGAGACGGAAAGAGAAGGACCGTGACGTTTGGTGGGTAGAGAAGCGCAAAGCCCCAGTGTTACTGCGCCTGTGAAAGCGCTTCCAAGGAAGGGTGCTGGCTAGCAAGAGCTTTCAGTGCTGGCACTTTTCATCTCTGAGCAATTGCTCGACGTTTGCAATTTCTCAGCTCGTGTCTAGGAGACGGAAAGAGAAGGACAGTGACGTTTGGTGGCTAGAGAAGCGCAAAGCCCCAGTGTTGCTGCGCCTGTGAAAGCGCTTCCAAGGAAGGGTGCTGGCTAGCAAGAGCTTTCAGTGCTGGCACTTTTCATCTCTGAGCAATTGCTCCACGTTTGCAATTTCTCAGCTCGTGTCTACGAGACGGAAAGAGAAGGACCGTGACGTTTGGTGGCTAGAGAAGCGCAAAGCCCCAGTGTTACTGCGCCTGTGAAAGCGCTTCCAAGGAAGGGGGCTGGCTAGCAACAGCTTTCAGTGCTGGCACTTTTCATCTCTGATCAATTGCTCGACGTTTGCAATTTCTCACCTGAGCTCTCTTTAGAGTGCGCGAGAGGATGAGCAGAAGATTAGGTGGCTAGAGAAGCCCAGAGCCCCAGCGTTCTTAGGCCTACAAAAGCGCTTCCAAGGAAGGGTGCTGGCTAGCAACAGCTTTCAGTGCTGGCACTTTTCCTCTCTGAGCAATTGCTCGACGTTTGCAATTTCTCAGCTCGTGTCTACGAGACGGAGAGATAGTGACCGTGACATCTGGTGGCTAGAGAAGCGCAAAGCCCCAGTGTTACTGCACCTGTGAAAGCGCTTCCAAGGAAGGGTGCTGGCTAGCAACAGCTTTCAGTGCTGGCACTTTTCATCTCTGAGCAATTGCTCGACGTTTGCAATTTCTCACCTGAGCTCTCTTTAGAGTGCGCGAGAGGATGAGCAGAAGATTAGGTGGCTAGAGAAGCCCAGAGCCCCAGTGTGCTTAGGCCTACAAAAGCGCTTCCAAGGAAGGGTGCTGGCTAGCAACAGCTTTCAGTGCTGGCACTTTTCATCTCTGAGCAATTGCTCGACGTTTGCAATTTCTCAGCTCGTGTCTACGAGACGGAAAGAGAATGACCGTGACGTTTGGTGGGTAGAGAAGCGCAAAGCCCCAGTGTTACTGCGCCTGTGAAAGCGCTTCCAAGGAAGGGTGCTGGCTAGCAAGAGCTTTCAGTGCTGGCACTTTTCATCTCTGAGCAATTGCTCGACGTTTGCAATTTCTCAGCTCGTGTCTACGAGACGGAAAGAGAAGGACAGTGACGTTTGGTGGGTAGAGAAGCGCAAAGCCCCAGTGTTACTGCGCCTGTGAAAGCGCTTCCAAGGAAGGGTGCTGGCTAGCAACAGCTTTCAGTGCTGGCACTTTTCATCTCTGAGCAATTGCTCGACGTTTGCAATTTCTCACCTGAGCTCTCTTTAGAGTGCGCGAGAGGATGAGCAGAAGATTAGGTGGCTAGAGAAGCCCAGAGCCCCAGTGTGCTTAGGCCTACAAAAGCGCTTCCAAGGAAGGGTGCTGGCTAGCAACAGCTTTCAGTGCTGGCACTTTTCATCTCTGAGCAATTGCTCGACGTTTGCAATTTCTCAGCTCGTGTCTACGAGACGGAAAGAGAAGGACCGTGATGTTTGGTGGGTAGAGAAGCGCAAAGCCCCAGTGTTACTGCGCCTGTGAAAGCGCTTCCAAGGAAGGGGGCTGGCTAGCAACAGCTTTCAGTGCTGGCACTTTTCATCTCTGAGCAATTGCTCGACGTTTGCAATTTGTCAGCTCGTGTCTAGGAGACGGAAAGAGAAGGACCGTGACGTTTGGTGGGTAGAGAAGCGCAAAGCCCCAGTGTTGCTGTGCCTGTGAAAGCGCTTCCAAGGAAGGGGGCTGGCTAGCAACAGCTTTCAGTGCTGGCACTTTTCATCTCTGAGCAATTGCTGGACGTTTGCAATTTCTCACCTGAGCTCTCTTTAGAGTGCGCGAGAGGATGAGCAGAAGATTAGGTGGCTAGAGAAGCCCAGAGCCCCAGTGTGCTTAGGCCTACAAAAGCGCTTCCAAGGAAGGGTGCTGGCTAGCAAGAGCTTTCAGTGCTGGCACTTTTCATCTCTGAGCAATTGCTCGACGTTTGCAATTTCTCAGCTCGTGTCTACGAGATGGAAAGAGAATGACCGTGACGTTTGGTGGGTAGAAAGCGCAAAGCCCCAGTGTTACTGCGCCTGTAAAAGCGCTTCCAAGGAAGGGGGCTGGCTAGCAAGAGCTTTCAGTGCTAGCACTTTTCATCTCTGAGCAATTGCTCGACGTTTGCAATTTCTCAGCTCGTGTCTAAGAGACGGAGAGATAGTGACCGTGACATTTGGTGGGTAGAGAAGCGCAAAGCCCCAGTGTTGCTGCGCCTGTGAAAGCGCTTCCAAGGAAGGGGGCTGGCTAGCAAGAGCTTTCAGTGCTGGCACTTTTCATCTCTGAGCAATTGCTCGACCTTTGCAATTTCTCACCTGAGCTCTCTTTAGAGTGCGCGAGAGGATGAGCAGAAGATTAGGTGGCTAGAGAAGCCCAGAGCCCCAGTGTTCTTAGGCCTACAAAAGCGCTTCCAAGGAAGGGTGCTGGCTAGCAACAGCTTTCAGTGCTGGCACTTTTCATCTCTGAGCAATTGCTCGACGTTTGCAATTTCTCAGCTCGTGTCTACGAGACGGAGAGATAGTGACCGTGACGTTTGGTGGCTAGAGAAGCGCAAAGCCCCAGTGTTACTGCGCCTGTGAAAGCGCTTCCAAGGAAGGGTGCTGGCTAGCAAGAGCTTTCAGTGCTGGCACTTTTCATCTCTGAGCAATTGCTTGACGTTTGCAATTTCTCAGCTCGTGTCTAGGAGACGGAAAGAGAAGGACCGTGACGTTTGGTGGCTAGAGAATTGCAAAGCCCCAGTGTTGCTGCGCCTGTGAAAGCGCTTCCAAGGAAGGGTGCTGGCTAGCAAGAGCTTTCAGTGCTGGCACTTTTCATCTCTGAGCAATTGCTCGACGTTTGCAATTTCTCACCTGAGGTCTCTTTAGAGTGCGCGAGAGGATGAGCAGAAGATTAGGTGGCTAGAGAAGCCCAGAGCCCCAGTGTTCTTAGGCCTACAAAAGCGCTTCCAAGGAAGGGTGCTGGCTAGCAACAGCTTTCAGTGCTGGCACTTTTCCTCTCTGAGCAATTGCTCGACGTTTGCAATTTCTCAGCTCGTGTCTACGAGACGGAGATATAGTGACCGTGACTTTTGGTGGGTAGAGAAGCGCTAAGCCCCAGTGTTGCTGCACCTGTGAAAGCGCTTCCAAGGAAGGGTGCTGGCTAGCAACAGCTTTCAGTGCTGGCACTTTTCATCTCTGAGCAATTGCTCGACGTTTGCAATTTCTCATCTCGTTTCTACGAGACGGAAAGAGAAGGGCCGTGATGTTTGGTGGCTAGAGAAGCGCAAAGCCCCAGTGTTACTGCGCCTGTGAAAGCGCTTCCAAGGAAGGGGGCTGGCTAGCAAGAGCTTTCAGTGCTGGCACTTTTCATCTCTGAGCAATTGCTCGACGTTTGCAATTTCTCACCTGAGCTCTCTTTAGAGTGCGCGAGAGGATGAGCAGAAGATTCGGTGGCTAGAGAAGCCCAGAGCCCCAGTGTGCTTAGGCCTACAAAAGCGCTTCCAAGGAAGGGTGCTGGCTAGCAAGAGCTTTCAGTGCTGGCACTTTTCATCTCTGAGCAATTGCTCGACGTTTGCAATTTCTCAGCTCGTGTCTAGGAGACGGAAAGAGAAGGACCGTGACGTTTGGTGGGTAGAGAAGCGCAAAGCCCCAGTGTTACTGCACCTGTGAAAGCGCTTCCAAGGAAGGGTGCTGGCTAGCAACAGCTTTCAGTGCTGGCACTTTTCATCTCTGAGCAATTGCTCGACGTTTGCAATTTCTCACCTGAGCTCTCTTTAGAGTGTGCGAGAGGATGAGCAGAAGATTAGGTGGCTAGAGAAGCCCAGAGCCCCAGTGTGCTTAGGCCTACAAAAGCGCTTCCAAGGAAGGGGGCTGGCTAGCAACAGCTTTCAGTGCTGGCACTTTTCATCTCTGAGCAATTGCTCGACGTTTGCAATTTCTCAGCTCGTGTCTAGGAGACGGAAAGAGAAGGACCGTGACGTTTGGTGGGTAGAGAAGCGCAAAGCCCCAGTGTTACTGCGCCTGTGAAAGCGCTTCCAAGGAAGGGTGCTGGCTAGCAAGAGCTTTCAGTGCTGGCACTTTTCATCTCTGAGCAATTGCTCGACGTTTGCAATTTCTCACCTGAGCTCTCTTTAGAGTGCGCGAGAGGATGAGCAGAAGATTAGGTGGCTAGAGAAGCCCAGAGCCCCAGTGTTCTTAGGCCTACAAAAGCGCTTCCAAGGAAGGGTGCTGGCTAGCAACAGCTTTCAGTGCTGGCACTTTTCCTCTCTGAGCAATTGCTCGATGTTTGCAATTTCTCAGCTCGTGTCTACGAGACGGAAAGAGAAGGACCGTGACGTTTGGTGGGTAGAGAAGTGCAAAGCCCCAGTGTTGCTGCGCCTGTGAAAGCGCTTCCAAGGAAGGGGGCTGGCTAGCAACAGCTTTCAGTGCTGGCACATTTCATCTCTGAGCAATTGCTCGACGTTTGCAATTTCTCAGCTCGTGTCTACGAGACGGAAAGAGAAGGACCGTGACGTTTGGTGGCTAGAGAAGCGCAAAGCCCCAGTGTTACTGCACCTGTGAAAGCGCTTCCAAGGAAGGGTGCTGGCTAGCAACAGCTTTCAGTGCTGGCACTTTTCATCTCTGAGCAATTGCTCGACGTTTGTAATTTCTCACCGGAGCTCTCTTTAGAGTGCGCGAGAGGATGAGCAGAAGATTAGGTGGCTAGAGAAGCCCAGAGCCCCAGTGTGCTTAGGCCTACAAAAGCGCTTCCAAGGAAGGGTGCTGGCTAGCAACAGCTTTCAGTGCTGGCACTTTTCCTCTCTGAGCAATTGCTTGACGTTTGCAATTTCTCAGCTCGTGTCTAGGAGACGGAAAGAGAAGGACCGTGACGTTTGGTGGCTAGAGAAGCGCAAAGCCCCAGTGTTGCTGCGCCTGTGAAAGCGCTTCCAAGGAAGGGTGCTGGCTAGCAACAGCTTTCAGTGCTGGCACTTTTCATCTCTGAGCAATTGCTCCACGTTTGCAATTTCTCAGCTCGTGTCTACGAGACGGAAAGAGAAGGACCGTGACGTTTGGTGGCTAGAGAAGCGCAAAGCCCCAGTGTTGCTGCGCCTGTGAAAGCGCTTCCAAGGAAGGGTGTTGGCTAGCAAGAGCTTTCAGTGCTGGCACTTTTCATCTCTGAGCAATTGCTCGACGTTTGCAATTTCTCAGCTCGTGTCTACGAGACGGAAAGAGAAGGACAGTGACGTTTGGTGGGTAGAGAAGCGCAAAGCCCCAGTGTTACTGCGCCTGTGAAAGCGCTTCCAAGGAAGGGTGCTGGCTAGCAACAGCTTTCAGTGCTGGCACTTTTCATCTCTGAGCAATTGCTCGACGTTTGCAATTTCTCACCTGAGCTCTCTTTAGAGTGCGCGAGAGGATGAGCAGAAGATTAGGTGGCTAGAGAAGCCCAGAGCCCCAGTGTTCTTAGGCCTACAAAAGCGCTTCCAAGGAAGGGTGCTGGCTAGCAAGAGCTTTCAGTGCTGGCACTTTTCATCTCTGATCAATTGCTCGACGTTTGCAATTTCTCAGCTCTTGTCTACGAGACGGAAAGAGAAGGACCGTGATGTTTGGTGGCTAGAGAAGCGCAAAGCCCCAGTGTTACTGCGCCTGTGAAAGCGATTCCAAGGAAGGGTGCTGGCTAGCAACAGCTTTCAGTGCTGGCACTTTTCATCTCTGAGCAATTGCTCGACGTTTGCAATTTCTCAGCTCGTGTCTAGGAGACGGAAAGAGAAGGACCGTGACGTTTGGTGGGTAGAGAAGCGCAAAGCCCCAGTGTTGCTGTGCCTGTGAAAGCGCTTCCAAGGAAGGGTGCTGGCTAGCAACAGCTTTCAGTGCTGGCACTTTTCATCTCTGAGCAATTGCTGGACGTTTGCAATTTCTCACCTGAGCTCTCTTTAGAGTGCGCGAGAGGATGAGCAGAAGATTAGGTGGCTAGAGAAGCCCAGAGCCCCAGTGTTCTTAGGCCTACAAAAGCGCTTCCAAGGAAGGGTGCTGGCTAGCAACAGCTTTCAGTGCTGGCACTTTTCATCTCTGAGCAATTGCTCGACGTTTGCAATTTCTCAGCTCGTGTCTACGAGACGGAGAGATAGTGACCGTGACGTTTGGTGGCTAGAGAAGCGCAAAGCCCCAGTGTTACTGCGCCTGTGAAAGCGCTTCCAAGGAAGGGTGCTGGCTAGCAAGAGCTTTCAGTGCTGGCACTTTTCATCTCTGAGCAATTGCTCGACGTTTGCAATATCTCAGCTCGTGTCTACGAGACGGAAAGAGAAGGACCGTGACGTTTGGTGGGTAGAGAATTGCAAAGCTCCAGTGTTGCTGCGCCTGTGAAAGCGCTTCCAAGGAAGGGTGCTGGCTAGCAAGAGCTTTCAGTGCTGGCACTTTTCATCTCTGAGCAATTGCTCGACGTTTGCAATTTCTCACCTGAGCTCTCTTTAGAGTGCGCGAGAGGATGAGCAGAAGATTAGGTGTCTAAAGAAGCCCAGAGCCCCAGTGTTCTTAGGCCTACAAAAGCGCTTCCAAGGAAGGGTGCTGGCTAGCAACAGCTTTCAGTGCTGGCACTTTTCATCTCTGAGCAATTGCTCGACGTTTGCAATTTCTCAGCTCGTGTCTACGAGACGGAGATATAGTGACCGTGACTTTTGGTGGCTAGAGAAGCGCAAAGCCCCAGTGTTGCTGCACCTGTGAAAGCGCTTCCAAGGAAGGGTGCTGGCTAGCAACAGCTTTCAGTGCTGGCACTTTTCATCTCTGAGCAATTGCTGGACGTTTGCAATTTCTCACCTGAGCTCTCTTTAGAGTGCGCGAGAGGATGAGCAGAAGATGAGGTGGCTAGAGAAGCCCAGAGCCCCAGTGTTCTTAGGCCTACAAAAGCGCTTCCAAGGAAGGGTGCTGGCTAGCAACAGCTTTCAGTGCTGGCACTTTTCCTCTCTGAGCAATTGCTCGACGTTTGCAATTTCTCAGCTCGTTTCTACGAGACGGAAAGAGAAGGACCGTGACGTTTGGTGGCTAGAGAAGCGCAAAGCCCCAGTGTTACTGCGCCTGTGAAAGCGCTTCCAAGGAAGGGTGCTGGCTAGCAACAGCTTTCAGTGCTGGCACTTTTCATCTCTGAGCAATTGCTGGACGTTTGCAATTTCTCACCTGAGCTCTCTTTAGAGTGCACGAGAGGATGAGCAGAAGATTAGGTGGCTAGAGAAGCCCAGAGCCCCAGTGTTCTTAGGCCTACAAAAGCGCTTCCAAGGAAGGGTGCTGGCTAGCAACAGCTTTCAGTGCTGGCACTTTTCATCTCTGAGCAATTGCTCGACGTTTGCAATTTCTCAGCTCGTGTCTAGGAGACGGAAAGAGAAGGACCGTGACGTTTGGTGGGTAGAGAAGCGCAAAGCCCCAGTGTTACTGCACCTTTGAAAGCGCTTCCAAGGAAGGGTGCTGGCTAGCAACAGCTTTCAGTGCTGGCACTTTTCATCTCTGAGCAATTGCTGGACGTTTGCAATTTCTCACCTGAGCTCTCTTTAGAGTGTGCGAGAGGATGAGCAGAAGATTAGGTGGCTAGAGAAGCCCAGAGCCCCAGTGTGCTTAGGCCTACAAAAGCGCTTCCAAGGAAGGGTGCTGGCTAGCAACAGCTTTCAGTGCTGGCACTTTTCATCTCTGAGCAATTGCTCGACGTTTGCAATTTCTCAGCTCGTGTCTAGGAGACGGAAAGAGAAGGACCGTGACGTTTGGTGGCTAGAGAAGAGCAAAGCCCCAGTGTTGCTGCGCCTGTGAAAGTGCTTCCAAGGAAGGGTGCTGGCTAGCAAGAGCTTTCAGTGCTGGCACTTTTCATCTCTGAGCAATTGCTCGACGTTTGCAATTTCTCACCTGAGCTCTCTTTAGAGTGCGCGAGAGGATGAGCAGAAGATTCGGTGGCTAGAGAAGCCCAGAGCCCCAGTGTTCTTAGGCCTACAAAAGCGCTTCCAAGGAAGGGGGCTGGCTAGCAACAGCTTTCAGTGCTGGCACTTTTCCTCTCTGAGCAATTGCTCGATGTTTGCAATTTCTCAGCTCGTGTCTACGAGACGGAAAGAGAAGGACCGTGACGTTTGGTGCGTAGAGAAGCGCAAAGCCCCAGTGTTGCTGTGCCTGTGAAAGCGCTTCCAAGGAAGGGTGCTGGCTAGCAAGAGCTTTCAGTGCTGGCACTTTTCATCTCTGAGCAATTGCTCGACGTTTGCAATTTGTCAGCTCGTGTCTACGAGACGGAAAGAGAAGGACCGTGACGTTTGGTGGGTAGAGAAGCGCAAAGCCCCAGTGTTACTGCACCTGTGAAAGCGCTTCCAAGGAAGGGTGCTGGCTAGCAACAGCTTTCAGTGCTGGCACTTTTCATCTCTGAGCAATTGCTCGACGTTTGCAATTTCTCACCTCAGCTCTCTTTAGAGTGCGCGAGAGGATGAGCAGAAGATTAGGTGGCTAGAGAAGCCCAGAGCCCCAGTGTGCTTAGGCCTACAAAAGCGCTTCCAAGGAAGGGTGCTGGCTAGCAACAGCTTTCAGTGCTGGCACTTTTCATCTCTGAGCAATTGCTTGACGTTTGCAATTTCTCAGCTCGTGTCTAGGAGACGGAAAGAGAAGGACCGTGACGTTTGGTGGCTAGAGAAGCGCAAAGCCCCAGTGTTGCTGCGCCTGTGAAAGCGCTTCCAAGGAAGGGTGCTGGCTAGCAACAGCTTTCAGTGCTGGCACTTTTCATCTCTGAGCAATTGCTGGACGTTTGCAATTTCTCACCTGAGCTCTCTTTAGAGTGCGCGAGAGGATGAGCAGAAGATTAGGTGGCTAGAGAAGCCCAGAGCCCCAGTGTTCTTAGGCCTACAAAAGCGCTTCCAAGGAAGGGGGCTGGCTAGCAACAGCTTTCAGTGCTGGCACTTTTCATCTCTGAGCAATTGCTGGACGTTTGCAATTTCTCACCTGAGCTCTCTTTAGAGTGCGCGAGAGGATGAGCAGAAGATTAGGTGGCTAGAGAAGCCCAGAGCCCCAGTGTGCTTAGGCCTACAAAAGCGCTTCCAAGGAAGGGGGCTGGCTAGCAACAGCTTTCAGTGCTGGCACTTTTCATCTCTGAGCAATTGCTCGACGTTTGCAATTTCTCAGCTCGTGTCTGCGAGACGGAAAGAGAATGACCATGACGTTTGTCGGGTAGAGAAGCACAAAGCCCCAGTGTTGCTGCGCCTGTGAAAGCGCTTCCAAGGAAGGGTGCTGGCTAGCAACAGCTTTCAGTGCTGGCACTTTTCATCTCTGAGCAATTGCTCGACGTTTGCAATTTCTCACCTGAGCTCTCTTTAGAGTGCGCGAGAGGATGAGCAGAAGATTAGGTGGCTAGAGAAGCCCAGAGCCCCAGTGTTCTTAGGCCTACAAAAGCGCTTCCAAGGAAGGGGGCTGGCTAGCAACAGCTTTCAGTGCTGGCACTTTTCCTCTCTGAGCAATTGCTCGACGTTTGCAATTTCTCAGCTCGTGTCTACGAGACGGAAAGAGAAGGACCGTGACGTTTGGTGGCTAGAGAAGCGCAAAGCCCCAGTGTTGCCGTGCCTGTGAAAGCACTTCCAAGGAAGGGTGCTGGCTAGCAACAGCTTTCAGTGCTGGCACTTTTCATCTCTGAGCAATTGCTCGACGTTTGCAATTTCTCACCTGAGCTCTCTTTAGAGTGCGCGAGAGGATGAGCAGAAGATTAGGTGGCTAGAGAAGCCCAGAGCCCCAGTGTTCTTAGGCCTACAAAAGCGCTTCCAAGGAAGGGTGCTGGCTAGCAACAGCTTTCAGTGCTGGCACTTTTCATCTCTGAGCAATTGCTCGACGTTTGCAATTTCTCACCTGAGCTCTCTTTAGAGTGCGCGAGAGGATGAGCAGAAGATTAGGTGGCTACAGAAGCCCAGAGCCCCAGTGTTCTTAGGCCTACAAAAGCGCTTCCAAGGAAGGGGGCTGGCTAGCAACAGCTTTCAGTGCTGGCACTTTTCATCTCTGAGCAATTGCTCGACGTTTGCAATTTCTCAGCTCGTGTCTACGAGACGGAAAGAGAAGGACCGTGATGTTTGGTGGGTAGAGAAGCGCAAAGCCCCAGTGTTACTGCGCCTGTGAAAGCGCTTCCAAGGAAGGGTGCTGGCTAGCAACAGCTTTCAGTGCTGGCACTTTTCATCTCTGAGCAATTGCTCGACGTTTGTAATTTCTCACCTGAGCTCTCTTTAGAGTGCGCGAGAGGATGAGCAGAAGATTAGGTGGCTAGAGAAGCCCAGAGCCCCAGTGTGCTTAGGCCTACAAAAGCGCTTCCAAGGAAGTGTGCTGGCTAGCAACAGCTTTCAGTGCTGGCACTTTTCATCTCTGAGCAATTGCTCGACGTTTGCAATTTCTCAGCTCGTGTCTAGGAGACGGAAAGAGAAGGACCGTGACGTTTGGTGGGTAGAGAAGCGCAAAGCCCCAGTGTTGCTGCGCCTGTGAAAGCGCTTCCAAGGAAGGGTGCTGGCTAGCAACAGCTTTCAGTGCTGGCACTTTTCATCTCTGAGCAATTGCTGGACGTTTGCAATTTCTCACCTGAGCTCTCTTTAGAGTGCGCGAGAGGATGAGCAGAAGATTAGGTGGCTAGAGAAGCCCAGAGCCCCAGTGTTCTTAGGCCTACAAAAGCGCTTCCAAGGAAGGGTGCTGGCTAGCAACAGCTTTCAGTGCTGGCACTTTTCATCTCTGAGCAATTGGTGGTCGTTTGCAATTTCTCACCTGAGCTCTCTTTAGAGTGCGCGAGAGGATGAGCAGAAGATTAGGTGGCTAGAGAAGCCCAGAGCCCCAGTGTTCTTAGGCCTACAAAAGCGCTTCCAA
The DNA here is from genome assembly GCA_037962945.1 of Sarcoramphus papa. NCBI lineage: Eukaryota > Metazoa > Chordata > Aves > Accipitriformes > Cathartidae > Sarcoramphus > Sarcoramphus papa. Next base: position 15,720,989 of record CM075595.1, on the reverse strand, counting down.
GGAAGGGTGCTGGCTAGCAACAGCTTTCAGTGCTGGCACTTTTCATCTCTGAGCAATTGCTCGACGTTTGCAATTTCTCAGCTCGTGTCTACGAGACGGAAAGAGAAGGACCGTGATGTTTGGTGGGTAGAGAAGCGCAAAGCCCCAGTGTTACTGCGCCTGTGAAAGCGCTTCCAAGGAAGGGTGCTGGCTAGCAACAGCTTTCAGTGCTGGCACTTTTCATCTCTGAGCAATTGCTCGACGTTTGCAATTTCTCAGCTCGTGTCTAGGAGACGGAAAGAGAAGGACCGTGACGTTTGGTGGGTAGAGAAGCGCAAAGCCCCAGTGTTGCTGCGCCTGTGAAAGCGCTTCCAAGGAAGGGTGCTGGCTAGCAACAGCTTTCAGTGCTGGCACTTTTCATCTCTGAGCAATTGCTCGACGTTTGCAATTTCTCACCTGAGCTCTCTTTAGAGTGCGCGAGAGGATGAGCAGAAGATTAGGTGGCTAGAGAAGCCCAGAGCCCCAGTGTGCTTAGGCCTACAAAAGCGCTTCCAAGGAAGGGGGCTGGCTAGCAAGAGCTTTCAGTGCTGGCACTTTTCATCTCTGAGCAATTGCTCGACGTTTGCAATTTCTCAGCTCGTGTCTAGGAGACGGAAAGAGAAGGACCGTGACGTTTGGTGGCTAGAGAAGAGCAAAGCCCCAGTGTTGCTGCGCCTGTGAAAGTGCTTCCAAGGAAGGGTGCTGGCTAGCAAGAGCTTTCAGTGCTGGCACTTTTCATCTCTGAGCAATTGCTCGACGTTTGCAATTTCTCACCTGAGCTCTCTTTAGAGTGCGCGAGAGGATGAGCAGAAGATTCGGTGGCTAGAGAAGCCCAGAGCCCCAGTGTTCTTAGGCCTACAAAAGCGCTTCCAAGGAAGGGGGCTGGCTAGCAACAGCTTTCAGTGCTGGCACTTTTCCTCTCTGAGCAATTGCTCGATGTTTGCAATTTCTCAGCTCGTGTCTACGAGACGGAAAGAGAAGGACCGTGACGTTTGGTGCGTAGAGAAGCGCAAAGCCCCAGTGTTGCTGTGCCTGTGAAAGCGCTTCCAAGGAAGGGTGCTGGCTAGCAAGAGCTTTCAGTGCTGGCACTTTTCATCTCTGAGCAATTGCTCGACGTTTGCAATTTGTCAGCTCGTGTCTACGAGACGGAAAGAGAAGGACCGTGACGTTTGGTGGGTAGAGAAGCGCAAAGCCCCAGTGTTACTGCACCTGTGAAAGCGCTTCCAAGGAAGGGTGCTGGCTAGCAACAGCTTTCAGTGCTGGCACTTTTCATCTCTGAGCAATTGCTCGACGTTTGCAATTTCTCACCTCAGCTCTCTTTAGAGTGCGCGAGAGGATGAGCAGAAGATTAGGTGGCTAGAGAAGCCCAGAGCCCCAGTGTGCTTAGGCCTACAAAAGCGCTTCCAAGGAAGGGTGCTGGCTAGCAACAGCTTTCAGTGCTGGCACTTTTCATCTCTGAGCAATTGCTTGACGTTTGCAATTTCTCAGCTCGTGTCTAGGAGACGGAAAGAGAAGGACCGTGACGTTTGGTGGCTAGAGAAGCGCAAAGCCCCAGTGTTGCTGCGCCTGTGAAAGCGCTTCCAAGGAAGGGTGCTGGCTAGCAACAGCTTTCAGTGCTGGCACTTTTCATCTCTGAGCAATTGCTGGACGTTTGCAATTTCTCACCTGAGCTCTCTTTAGAGTGCGCGAGAGGATGAGCAGAAGATTAGGTGGCTAGAGAAGCCCAGAGCCCCAGTGTTCTTAGGCCTACAAAAGCGCTTCCAAGGAAGGGGGCTGGCTAGCAACAGCTTTCAGTGCTGGCACTTTTCATCTCTGAGCAATTGCTGGACGTTTGCAATTTCTCACCTGAGCTCTCTTTAGAGTGCGCGAGAGGATGAGCAGAAGATTAAGTGGCTAGAGAAGCCCAGAGCCCCAGTGTTCTTAGGCCTACAAAAGCGCTTCCAAGGCAGGGTGATGGCTAGCAACAGCTTTCAGTGCTGGCACTTTTCATCTCTGAGTAATTGCTCGACGTTTGCAATTTCTCAGCTCGTGTCTACGAGACGGAAAGAGAAGGACCGTGACGTTTGGTGGGTAGAGAAGCGCAAAGCCCCAGTGTTGCTGCGCCTGTGAAATCGCTTCCAAGGAAAGGTGCTGGCGAGCAACAGCTTTCAGTGCTGGCACTTTTCATCTCTGAGCAATTGCTCGACGTTTGCAATTTCTCACCTGAGCTCTCTTTAGAGTGCGCGAGAGGATGAGCAGAAGATTAGGTGGCTAGAGAAGCCCAGAGCCCCAGTGTGCTTAGGCCTACAAAAGCGCTTCCAAGGAAGGGGGCTGGCTAGCAACAGCTTTCAGTGCTGGCACTTTTCATCTCTGAGCAATTGCTCGACGTTTGCAATTTCTCAGCTCGTGTCTGCGAGACGGAAAGAGAATGACCATGACGTTTGGCGGGTAGAGAAGCACAAAGCCCCAGTGTTGCTGCGCCTGTGAAAGCGCTTCCAAGGAAGGGTGCTGGCTAGCAACAGCTTTCAGTGCTGGCACTTTTCATCTCTGAGCAATTGCTCGACGTTTGCAATTTCTCACCTGAGCTCTCTTTAGAGTGCGCGAGAGGATGAGCAGAAGATTAGGTGGCTAGAGAAGCCCAGAGCCCCAGTGTTCTTAGGCCTACAAAAGCGCTTCCAAGGAAGGGGGCTGGCTAGCAACAGCTTTCAGTGCTGGCACTTTTCCTCTCTGAGCAATTGCTCGACGTTTGCAATTTCTCAGCTCGTGTCTACGAGACGGAAAGAGAAGGACCGTGACGTTTGGTGGGTAGAGAAGCGCAAAGCCCCAGTGTTGCTGCGCCTGTGAAAGCGCTTCCAAGGAAGGGTGCTGGCTAGCAACAGCTTTCAGTGCTGGCACTTTTCATCTCTGAGCAATTGCTCGACGTTTGCAATTTCTCACCTGAGCTCTCTTTAGAGTGCGCGAGAGGATGAGCAGAAGATTAGGTGGCTAGAGAAGCCCAGAGCCCCAGTGTTCTTAGGCCTACAAAAGCGCTTCCAAGGAAGGCTGCTGGCTAGCAACAGCTTTCAGTGCTGGCACTTTTCATCTCTGAGCAATTGCTCGACGTTTGCAATTTCTCACCTGAGCTCTCTTTAGAGTGCGCGAGAGGATGAGCAGAAGATTAGGTGGCTACAGAAGCCCAGAGCCCCAGTGTTCTTAGGCCTACAAAAGCGCTTCCAAGGAAGGGGGCTGGCTAGCAACAGCTTTCAGTGCTGGCACTTTTCATCTCTGAGCAATTGCTCGACGTTTGCAATTTCTCAGCTCGTGTCTACGAGACGGAAAGAGAAGGACCGTGATGTTTGGTGGGTAGAGAAGCGCAAAGCCCCAGTGTTACTGCGCCTGTGAAAGCGCTTCCAAGGAAGGGTGCTGGCTAGCAACAGCTTTCAGTGCTGGCACTTTTCATCTCTGAGCAATTGCTCGACGTTTGTAATTTCTCACCTGAGCTCTCTTTAGAGTGCGCGAGAGGATGAGCAGAAGATTAGGTGGCTAGAGAAGCCCAGAGCCCCAGTGTGCTTAGGCCTACAAAAGCGCTTCCAAGGAAGTGTGCTGGCTAGCAACAGCTTTCAGTGCTGGCACTTTTCATCTCTGAGCAATTGCTCGACGTTTGCAATTTCTCAGCTCGTGTCTAGGAGACGGAAAGAGAAGGACCGTGACGTTTGGTGGCTAGAGAAGCGCAAAGCCCCAGTGTTGCTGCGCCTGTGAAAGCGCTTCCAAGGAAGGGTGCTGGCTAGCAACAGCTTTCAGTGCTGGCACTTTTCATCTCTGAGCAATTGCTGGACGTTTGCAATTTCTCACCTGAGCTCTCTTTAGAGTGCGCGAGAGGATGAGCAGAAGATTAGGTGGCTAGAGAAGCCCAGAGCCCCAGTGTGCTTAGGCCTACAAAAGCGCTTCCAAGGAAGGGTGCTGGCTAGCAACAGCTTTCAGTGCTGGCACTTTTCATCTCTGAGCAATTGGTGGTCGTTTGCAATTTCTCACCTGAGCTCTCTTTAGAGTGCGCGAGAGGATGAGCAGAAGATTAAGTGGCTAGAGAAGCCCAGAGCCCCAGTGTTCTTAGGCCTACAAAAGCGCTTCCAAGGAAGGGTGCTGGCTAGCAACAGCTTTCAGTGCTGGCACTTTTCATCTCTGAGCAATTGCTCCACGTTTGCAATTTCTCAGCTCGTGTCTACGAGACGGAAAGAGAAGGACCGTGATGTTTGGTGGGTAGAGAAGCGCAAAGCCCCAGTGTTACTGCGCCTGTGAAAGCGCTTCCAAGGAAGGGTGCTGGCTAGCAACAGCTTTCAGTGCTGGCACTTTTCATCTCTGAGCAATTGCTCGACGTTTGCAATTTCTCAGCTCGTGTCTAGGAGACGGAAAGAGAAGGACCGTGACGTTTGGTGGCTAGAGAAGCGCAAAGCCCCAGTGTTGCTGCGCCTGTGAAAGCGCTTCCAAGGAAGGGTGCTGGCTAGCAAGAGCTTTCAGTGCTGGCACTTTTCATCTCTGAGCAATTGCTCGACGTTTGCAATTTCTCACCTGAGCTCTCTTTAGAGTGCGCGAGAGGATGAGCAGAAGATTAGGTGGCTAGAGAAGCCCAGAGCCCCAGTGTGCTTAGGCCTACAAAAGCGCTTCCAAGGAAGGGGGCTGGCTAGCAAGAGCTTTCAGTGCTGGCACTTTTCATCTCTGAGCAATTGCTCGACGTTTGCAATTTCTCAGCTCGTGTCTATGAGAGGGAAAGAGAAGGACCGTGACGTTTGGTGGCTAGAGAAGCGCAAAGCCCCAGTGTTACTGCGCCTGTGAAAGCGCTTCCAAGGAAGGGTGCTGGCTAGCAAGAGCTTTCAGTGCTGGCACTTTTCATCTCTGAGCAATTGCTCGACGTTTGCAATTTCTCAGCTCGTGTCTACGAGACGGAAAGAGAAGGACCGTGATGTTTGGTGGGTAGAGAAGTGCAAAGCCCCAGTGTTACTGCGCCTGTGAAAGCGCTTCCAAGGAAGGGTGCTGGCTAGCAAGAGCTTTCAGTGCTGGCACTTTTCATCTCTGAGCAATTGCTGGATGTTTGCAATTTCTCAGCTCGTGTCTAGGAGACGGAAAGAGAAGGACCGTGACGTTTGGTGGGTAGAGAAGTGCAAAGCCCCAGTGTTACTGCACCTGTGAAAGCGCTTCCAAGGAAGGGTGCTGGCTAGCAAGAGCTTTCAGTGCTGGCACTTTTCATCTCTGAGCAATTGCTCGACGTTTGCAATTTCTCAGCTCGTGTCTACGAGACGGAAATAGAAGGACAGTGACGTTTGGTGGGTAGAGAAGCGCAAAGCCCCAGTGTTACTGCGCCTGTGAAAGCGCTTCCAAGGAAGGGTGCTGGCTAGCAACAGCTTTCAGTGCTGGCGCATTTCATCTCTGAGCAATTGCTCGACGTTTGCAATTTCTCAGCTCGTGTCTACGAGACGGAAAGAGAAGGACCGTGACGTTTGGTGGCTAGAGAAGCGCAAAGCCCCAGTGTTACTGCGCCTGTGAAAGCGCTTCCAAGGAAGGGGGCTGGCTAGCAAGAGCTTTCAGTGCTGGCACTTTTCATCTCTGATCAATTGCTCGACGTTTGCAATTTCTCACCTGAGCTCTCTTTAGAGTGCGCGAGAGGATGAGCAGAAGATTAGGTGGCTAGAGAAGCCCAGAGCCCCAGTGTTCTTAGGCCTACAAAAGCGCTTCCAAGGAAGGGTGCTGGCTAGCAACAGCTTTCAGTGCTGGCACTTTTCATCTCTGAGCAATTGCTCGACGTTTGCAATTTCTCAGCTCGTGTCTACGAGACGGAGAGATAGTGACCGTGACGTTTGGTGGCTAGAGAAGCGCAAAGCCCCAGTGTTGCTGCGCCTGTGAGAGCGCCTCCAAGGAAGGGTGCTGGCTAGCAACAGCTTTCAGTGCTGGCACTTTTCATCTCTGAGCAATTGGTGGACGTTTGCAATTTCTCACCTGAGCTCTCTTTAGAGTGCGCGAGAGGATGAGCAGAAGATTAGGTGGCTAGAGAAGCCCAGAGCCCCAGTGTGCTTAGGCCTACAAAAGCGCTTCCAAGGAAGGGTGCTGGCTAGCAACAGCTTTCAGTGCTGGCACTTTTCATCTCTGAGCAATTGCTCGACGTTTGCAATTTCTCACCTGAGCTCTCTTTAGAGTGCGCGAGAGGATGAGCAGAAGATTAGGCGGCTAGAGAAGCCCAGAGCCCCAGTGTTCTTAGGCCTACAAAAGCGCTTCCAAGGAAGGGTGCTGGCTAGCAACAGCTTTCAGTGCTGGCACTTTTCATCTCTGAGCAATTGCTCGACGTTTGCAATTTCTCAGCTCGTGTCTAGGAGACGGAAAGAGAAGGACCGTGACGTTTGGTGCGTATAGAAGCGCAAAGCCCCAGTGTTGCTGCGCCTGTGAAAGCGCTTCCAAGGAAGGGTGCTGGCTAGCAACAGCTTTCAGTGCTGGCACTTTTCATCTCTGAGCAATTGCTCGACGTTTGCAATTTCTCACCTGAGCTCTCTTTAGAGTGCGCGAGAGGATGAGCAGAAGATTAGGTGGCTAGAGAAGCCCAGAGCCCCAGTGTGCTTAGGCCTACAAAAGCGCTTCCAAGGAAGGGGGCTGGCTAGCAAGAGCTTTCAGTGCTGGCACTTTTCATCTCTGAGCAATTGCTCGACGTTTGCAATTTCTCAGCTCGTGTCTATGAGAGGGAAAGAGAAGGACCGTGACGTTTGGTGGCTAGAGAAGCGCAAAGCCCCAGTGTTACTGCGCCTGTGAAAGCGCTTCCAAGGAAGGGTGCTGGCTAGCAAGAGCTTTCAGTGCTGGCACTTTTCATCTCTGAGCAATTGCTCGACGTTTGCAATTTCTCAGCTCGTGTCTACGAGACGGAAAGAGAAGGACCGTGATGTTTGGTGGGTAGAGAAGTGCAAAGCCCCAGTGTTACTGCGCCTGTGAAAGCGCTTCCAAGGAAGGGTGCTGGCTAGCAAGAGCTTTCAGTGCTGGCACTTTTCATCTCTGAGCAATTGCTCGACGTTTGCAATTTCTCAGCTCGTGTCTAGGAGACGGAAAGAGAAGGACCGTGACGTTTGGTGGGTAGAGAAGCGCAAAGCCCCAGTGTTACTGCACCTGTGAAAGCGCTTCCAAGGAAGGGTGCTGGCTAGCAACAGCTTTCAGTGCTGGCACTTTTCATCTCTGAGCAATTGCTCGACGTTTGCAATTTCTCAGCTCGTGTCTAGGAGACGGAAAGAGAAGGACCGTGACGTTTGGTGGCTAGAGAAGCGCAAAGCCCCAGTGTTGCTGCGCCTGTGAAAGCGCTTCCAAGGAAGGGTGCTGGCTAGCAACAGCTTTCAGTGCTGGCACTTTTCATCTCTGAGCAATTGCTCGACGTTTGCAATTTCTCACCTGAGCTCTCTTTAGAGTGCGCGAGAGGATGAGCAGAAGATTAGGTGGCTAGAGAAGCCCAGAGCCCCAGTGTTCTTAGGCCTACAAAAGCGCTTCCAAGGAAGGGGGCTGGCTAGCAACAGCTTTCAGTGCTGGCACTTTTCATCTCTGAGCAATTGCTCGACGTTTGCAATTTCTCAGCTCGTGTCTAGGAGACGGAAAGAGAAGCACCGTGACGTTTGGTGGCTAGAGAAGCCCAGAGCCCCAGTGTGCTTAGGCCTACAAAAGCGCTTCCAAGGAAGGGTGCTGGCTAGCAACAGCTTTCAGTGCTGGCACTTTTCATCTCTGAGCAATTGCTCGACGTTTGCAATTTCTCAGCTCGTGTCTACGAGACGGAAAGAGAAGGACCGTGACGTTTGGTGGCTAGAGAAGCGCAAAGCCCCAGTGTTGCTGCGCCTGTGAAAGCGCTTCCAAGGAAGGGTGTTGGCTAGCAAGAGCTTTCAGTGCTGGCACTTTTCATCTCTGAGCAATTGCTCGACGTTTGCAATTTCTCAGCTCGTGTCTACGAGACGGAAAGAGAAGGACCGTGACGTTTGGTGGCTAGAGAAGCGCAAAGCCCCAGTGTTACTGCGCCTGTGAAAGCGCTTCCAAGGAAGGGTGCTGGCTAGCAACAGCTTTCAGTGCTGGCACTTTTCATCTCTGAGCAATTGCTCGACGTTTGCAATTTCTCCCCTGAGCTCTCTTTAGAGTGCGCGAGAGGATGAGCAGAAGATTAGGTGGCTAGAGAAGCCCAGAGCCCCAGTGTTCTTAGGCCTACAAAAGCGCTTCCAAGGAAGGGTGCTGGCTAGCAAGAGCTTTCAGTGCTGGCACTTTTCATCTCTGAGCAATTGCTCGACGTTTGCAATTTCTCAGCTCGTGTCTACGAGACGGAAAGAGAAGGACCGTGACGTTTGGTGGGTAGAGAAGCACAAAGCCCCAGTGTTACTGCGCCTGTGAAAGCACTTCCAAGGAAGGGTGCTGGCTAGCAAGAGCTTTCAGTGCTGGCACTTTTCATCTCTGAGCAATTGCTCGACGTTTGCAATTTCTCAGCTCGTGTCTAGGAGACGGAAAGAGAAGGACCGTGACGTTTGGTGAGTAGAGAAGCGCAAAGCCCCAGTGTTGCTGTGCCTGTGAAAGCGCTTCCAAGGAAGGGTGCTGGCTAGCAACAGCTTTCAGTGCTGGCACTTTTCATCTCTGAGCAATTGCTCGACGTTTGCAATTTCTCACCTGAGCTCTCTTTAGAGTGCGCGAGAGGATGAGCAGAAGATTAGGTGGCTAGAGAAGCCCAGAGCCCCAGTGTGCTTAGGCCTACAAAAGCGCTTCCAAGGAAGGGGGCTGGCTAGTAACAGCTTTCAGTGCTGGCACTTTTCATCTCTGAGCAATTGCTCGACGTTTGCAATTTCTCAGCTCGTCTCTACGAGACGGAGAGATAGTGACCGTGACGTTTGGTGGCTAGAGAAGCGCAAAGCCCCAGTGTTACTGCGCCTGTGAAAGCGCTTCCAAGGAAGGGTGCTGGCTAGCAAGAGCTTTCAGTGCTGGCACTTTTCATCTCTGAGCAATTGCTCGACGTTTGCAATTTCTCACCTGAGCTCTCTTTAGAGTGTGCGAGAGGATGAGCAGAAGATTAGGTGGCTAGAGAAGCCCAGAGCCCCAGTGTGCTTAGGCCTACAAAAGCGCTTCCAAGGAAGGGTGCTGGCTAGCAACAGCTTTCAGTGCTGGCACTTTTCATCTCTGAGCAATTGCTCGACGTTTGCAATTTCTCAGCTCGTGTCTAGGAGACGGAAAGAGAAGGACCGTGACGTTTGGTGGGTAGAGAAGCGCAAAGCCCCAGTGTTGCTGCGCCTGTGAAAGCGCTTCCAAGGAAGGGTGCTGGCTAGCAACAGCTTTCAGTGCTGGCACTTTTCATCTCTGAGCAATTGCTCGACCTTTGCAATTTCTCAGCTCGTGTCTAGGAGACGGAAAGAGAAGGACCGTGACGTTTGGTGGCTAGAGAAGCGCAAAGCCCCAGTGTTGCTGCGCCTGTGAAAGCGCTTCCAAGGAAGGGTGCTGGCTAGCAAGAGCTTTCAGTGCTGGCACTTTTCTTCTCTGAGCAATTGCTGGACGTTTGCAATTTCTCACCTGAGCTCTCTTTAGAGTGCGCGAGAGGATGAGCAGAAGATTAGGTGGCTAGAGAAGCCCAGAGCCCCAGTGTTCTTAGGCCTACAAAAGCGCTTCCAAGGAAGGGTGCTGGCTAGCAACAGCTTTCAGTGCTGGCACTTTTCCTCTCTGAGCAATTGCTCGACGTTTGCAATTTCTCACCTGAGCTCTCTTTAGAGTGCGCGAGAGGATGAGCAGAAGATTAGGTGGCTAGAGAAGCCCAGAGCCCCAGTGTTCTTAGGCCTACAAAAGCGCTTGCAAGGAAGGGTGCTGGCTAGCAACAGCTTTCAGTGCTGGCACTTTTCATCTCTGAGCAATTGCTCGACGTTTGCAATTTCTCACCTGAGCTCTCTTTAGAGTGCGCGAGAGGATGAGCAGAAGATTAGGTGGCTAGAGAAGCCCAGAGCCCCAGTGTTCTTAGGCCTACAAAAGCGCTTCCAAGGAAGGGTGCTGGCTAGCAACAGCTTTCAGTGCTGGCACTTTTCATCTCTGAGCAATTGCTCGACGTTTGCAATTTCTCAGCTCGTGTCTACGAGACGGAAAGAGAAGGACCGTGACGTTTGGTGGCTAGAGAAGCGCAAAGCCCCAGTGTTGCTGCGCCTGTGAAAGCGCTTCCAAGGAAGGGTGTTGGCTAGCAAGAGCTTTCAGTGCTGGCACTTTTCATCTCTGAGCAATTGCTCGACGTTTGCAATTTCTCAGCTCGTGTCTACGAGACGGAAAGAGAAGGACCGTGACGTTTGGTGGCTAGAGAAGCGCAAAGCCCCAGTGTTACTGCGCCTGTGAAAGCGCTTCCAAGGAAGGGTGCTGGCTAGCAACAGCTTTCAGTGCTGGCACTTTTCATCTCTGAGCAATTGCTCGACGTTTGCAATTTCTCCCCTGAGCTCTCTTTAGAGTGCGCGAGAGGATGAGCAGAAGATTAGGTGGCTAGAGAAGCCCAGAGCCCCAGTGTTCTTAGGCCTACAAAAGCGCTTCCAAGGAAGGGTGCTGGCTAGCAAGAGCTTTCAGTGCTGGCACTTTTCATCTCTGAGCAATTGCTCGACGTTTGCAATTTCTCAGCTCGTGTCTACGAGACGGAAAGAGAAGGACCGTGACGTTTGGTGGGTAGAGAAGCACAAAGCCCCAGTGTTACTGCGCCTGTGAAAGCACTTCCAAGGAAGGGTGCTGGCTAGCAAGAGCTTTCAGTGCTGGCACTTTTCATCTCTGAGCAATTGCTCGACGTTTGCAATTTCTCAGCTCGTGTCTAGGAGACGGAAAGAGAAGGACCGTGACGTTTGGTGAGTAGAGAAGCGCAAAGCCCCAGTGTTGCTGTGCCTGTGAAAGCGCTTCCAAGGAAGGGTGCTGGCTAGCAACAGCTTTCAGTGCTGGCACTTTTCATCTCTGAGCAATTGCTCGACGTTTGCAATTTCTCACCTGAGCTCTCTTTAGAGTGCGCGAGAGGATGAGCAGAAGATTAGGTGGCTAGAGAAGCCCAGAGCCCCAGTGTGCTTAGGCCTACAAAAGCGCTTCCAAGGAAGGGGGCTGGCTAGTAACAGCTTTCAGTGCTGGCACTTTTCATCTCTGAGCAATTGCTCGACGTTTGCAATTTCTCAGCTCGTCTCTACGAGACGGAGAGATAGTGACCGTGACGTTTGGTGGCTAGAGAAGCGCAAAGCCCCAGTGTTACTGCGCCTGTGAAAGCGCTTCCAAGGAAGGGTGCTGGCTAGCAAGAGCTTTCAGTGCTGGCACTTTTCATCTCTGAGCAATTGCTCGACGTTTGCAATTTCTCACCTGAGCTCTCTTTAGAGTGTGCGAGAGGATGAGCAGAAGATTAGGTGGCTAGAGAAGCCCAGAGCCCCAGTGTGCTTAGGCCTACAAAAGCGCTTCCAAGGAAGGGTGCTGGCTAGCAACAGCTTTCAGTGCTGGCACTTTTCATCTCTGAGCAATTGCTCGACGTTTGCAATTTCTCAGCTCGTGTCTAGGAGACGGAAAGAGAAGGACCGTGACGTTTGGTGGGTAGAGAAGCGCAAAGCCCCAGTGTTGCTGCGCCTGTGAAAGCGCTTCCAAGGAAGGGTGCTGGCTAGCAACAGCTTTCAGTGCTGGCACTTTTCATCTCTGAGCAATTGCTCGACCTTTGCAATTTCTCAGCTCGTGTCTAGGAGACGGAAAGAGAAGGACCGTGACGTTTGGTGGCTAGAGAAGCGCAAAGCCCCAGTGTTGCTGCGCCTGTGAAAGCGCTTCCAAGGAAGGGTGCTGGCTAGCAAGAGCTTTCAGTGCTGGCACTTTTCTTCTCTGAGCAATTGCTGGACGTTTGCAATTTCTCACCTGAGCTCTCTTTAGAGTGCGCGAGAGGATGAGCAGAAGATTAGGTGGCTAGAGAAGCCCAGAGCCCCAGTGTTCTTAGGCCTACAAAAGCGCTTCCAAGGAAGGGTGCTGGCTAGCAACAGCTTTCAGTGCTGGCACTTTTCCTCTCTGAGCAATTGCTCGACGTTTGCAATTTCTCACCTGAGCTCTCTTTAGAGTGCGCGAGAGGATGAGCAGAAGATTAGGTGGCTAGAGAAGCCCAGAGCCCCAGTGTTCTTAGGCCTACAAAAGCGCTTGCAAGGAAGGGTGCTGGCTAGCAACAGCTTTCAGTGCTGGCACTTTTCATCTCTGAGCAATTGCTCGACGTTTGCAATTTCTCACCTGAGCTCTCTTTAGAGTGCGCGAGAGGATGAGCAGAAGATTAGGTGGCTAGAGAAGCCCAGAGCCCCAGTGTTCTTAGGCCTACAAAAGCGCTTCCAAGGAAGGGTGCTGGCTAGCAACAGCTTTCAGTGCTGGCACTTTTCCTCTCTGAGCAATTGCTCGACGTTTGCAATTTCTCAGCTCGTGTCTACGAGACGGAAAGAGAAGGACCGTGACGTTTGGTGGGTAGAGAAGCGCAAAGCCCCAGTGTTGCTGCACCTGTGAAAGCGCTTCCAAGGAAGGGTGCTGGCTAGCAACAGCTTTCAGTGCTGGCACTTTTCATCTCTGAGCAATTGCTCGACGTTTGTAATTTCTCACCTGAGCTCTCTTTAGAGTGCGCGAGAGGATGAGCAGAAGATTAGGTGGCTAGAGGAGCCCAGAGCCCCAGTGTGCTTAGGCCTACAAAAGCGCTTCCAAGGAAGGGTGCTGGCTAGCAAGAGCTTTCAGTGCTGGCACTTTTCCTCTCTGAGCAATTGCTCGACGTTTGCAATTTCTCAGCTCGTGTCTACGAGACGGAAAGAGAAGGACCGTGACGTTTGGTGGGTAGAGAAGCGCAAAGCCCCAGTGTTAGTGCGCTTGTGAAAGCGCTTCCAAGGAAGGGTGCTGGCTAGCAACAGCTTTCAGTGCTGGCACTTTTCATCTCTGAGCAATTGCTCGACGTTTGCAATTTCTCACCTGAGCTCTCTTTAGAGTGCGCGAGAGGATGAGCAGAAGATTAGGTGGCTACAGAAGGCCAGAGCCCGGTGTGCTTAGGCCTACAAAAGCACTTCCAAGGAAGGGGGCTGGCTAGCAACAGCTTTCAGTGCTGGCACTTTTCATCTCTGAGCAATTGCTCGACGTTTGCAATTTCTCAGCTCGTGTCTAGGAGACGGAAAGAGAAGGACCGTGACGTTTGGTGGGTAGAGAAGTGCAAAGCCCCAGTGTTGCTGCGCCTGTGAAAGCGCTTCCAAGGAAGGGTGCTGGCTAGCAAGAGCTTTCAGTGCTGGCACTTTTCATCTCTGAGCAATTGCTCGACGTTTGCAATTTCTCACCTGAGCTCTCTTTAGAGTGCGCGAGAGGATGAGCAGAAGATTAGGTGGCTAGAGAAGCCCAGAGCCCCAGTGTTCTTAGGCCTACAAAAGCGCTTCCAAGGAAGGGGGCTGGCTAGCAGCAGCTTTCAGTGCTGACACTTTTCATCTCTGAGCAATTGCTCGACGTTTGCAATTTCTCAGCTCGTGTCTAGGAGACGGAAAGAGAAGGACCGTGTCGTTTGGTGGCTAGAGAAGCGCAAAGCCCCAGTGTTACTGCGCCTGTGAAAGCGCTTCCAAGGAAGGGTGCTGGCTAGCAAGAGCTTTCAGTGCTGGCACTTTTCATCTCTGAGCAATTGCTCGACGTTTGCAATTTCTCAGCTCGTGTCTACGAGACGGAAAGAGAAGGACCGTGACGTTTGGTGGCTAGAGAAGCGCAAAGCCCCAGTGTTACTGCGCCTGTGAAAGCGCTTCCAAGGAAGGGTGCTGGCTAGCAAGAGCTTTCAGTGCTGGCACTTTTCATCTCTGAGCAATTGCTCGACGTTTGCAATTTCTCCCCTGAGCTCTCTTTAGAGTGCGCGAGAGGATGAGCAGAAGATTAGGTGGCTAGAGAAGCCCAGAGCCCCAGTGTTCTTAGGCCTACAAAAGCGCTTCCAAGGAAGGGGGCTGGCTAGCAACAGCTTTCAGTGCTGGCACTTTTCATCTCTGAGCAATTGCTCCACGTTTGCAATTTCTCAGCTCGTGTCTACGAGACGGAAAGAGAAGGACCGTGATGTTTGGTGGGTAGAGAATTGCAAAGCCCCAGTGTTACTGCGCCTGTGAAAGCGCTTCCAAGGAAGGGTGCTGGCTAGCAACAGCTTTCAGTGCTGGCACTTTTCATCTCTGAGCAATTGCTCGACGTTTGTAATTTCTCACCTGAGCTCTCTTTAGAGTGCGCGAGAGGATGAGCAGAAGATTAGGTGGCTAGAGAAGCCCAGAGCCCCAGTGTTCTTAGGCCTACAAAAGCGCTTCCAAGGAAGGGGGCTGGCTAGCAACAGCTTTCAGTGCTGGCACTTTTCATCTCTGAGCAATTGCTCGACGTTTGCAATTTCTCAGCTCGTGTCTACGAGACGGAAAGAGAAGGACCGTGACGTTTGGTGGCTAGAGAAGCGCAAAGCCCCAGTGTTGCTGCGCCTGTGAAAGCGCTTCCAAGGAAGGGTGCTGGCTAGCAAGAGCTTTCAGTGCTGGCACTTTTCATCTCTGAGCAATTGCTGGACGTTTGCAATTTCTCAGCTCGTGTCTACGAGACGGAAAGAGAAGGACCGTGACGTTTGGTGGGTAGAGAAGCGCAAAGCCCCAGTGTTGCTGCGCCTGTGAAAGCGCTTCCAAGGAAGGGTGCTGGCTAGCAACAGCTTTCAGTGCTGGCACTTTTCATCTCTGAGCAATTGCTCGACGTTTGCAATTTCTCACCTGAGCTCTCTTTAGAGTGCGCGAGAGGATGAGCAGAAGATTAGGTGTCTAAAGAAGCCCAGAGCCCCAGTGTTCTTAGGCCTACAAAAGCGCTTCCAAGGAAGGGGGCTGGCTAGCAACAGCTTTCAGTGCTGGCACTTTTCATCTCTGAGCAATTGCTCGACGTTTGCAATTTCTCACCTGAGCTCTCTTTAGAGTGCGCGAGAGGATGAGCAGAAGATTAGGTGGCTAGAGAAGCCCAGAGCCCCAGTGTTCTTAGGCCTACAAAAGCGCTTCCAAGGAAGGGTGCTGGCTAGCAAGAGCTTTCAGTGCTGGCACTTTTCCTCTCTGAGCAATTGCTCGACGTTTGCAATTTCTCAGCTCGTGTCTACGAGACGGAAAGAGAATGACCGTGACGTTTGGTGGCTAGAGAAGCGCAAAGCCCCAGTGTTGCCGTGCCTGTGAAAGCATTTCCAAGGAAGGGTGCTGGCTAGCAAGAGCTTTCAGTGCTGGCACTTTTCATCTCTGAGCAATTGCTGGACGTTTGCAATTTCTCACCTGAGCTCTCTTTAGAGTGCGCGAGAGGATGAGCAGAAGATTAGGTGGCTAGAGAAGCCCAGAGCCCCAGTGTTGCTGCGCCTGTGAAAGCGCTTCCAAGGAAGGGTGCTGGCTAGCAACAGCTTTCAGTGCTGGCACTTTTCATCTCTGAGCAATTGCTCGACGTTTGCAATTTCTCACCTGAGCTCTCTTTAGAGTGCGCGAGAGGATGAGCAGAAGATTAGGTGGCTAGAGAAGCCCAGAGCCCCAGTGTGCTTAGGCCTACAAAAGCGCTTCCAAGGAAGGGTGCTGGCTAGCAACAGCTTTCAGTGCTGGCACTTTTCATCTCTGAGCGATTGCTCGACGTTTGCAATTTCTCAGCTCGTGTCTACGAGACGGAAAGAGAAGGACCGTGACGTTTGGTGGGTAGAGAAGCGCAAAGCCCCAGTGTTGCTGCGCCTGTGAAAGCGCTTCCAAGGAAGGGTGCTGGCTAGCAACAGCTTTCAGTGCTGGCACTTTTCATCTCTGAGCAATTGCTCGACGTTTGCAATTTCTCACCTGAGCTCTCTTTAGAGTGCGCGAGAGGATGAGCAGAAGATTAGGTGGCTAGAGAAGGCCAGAGCCCCAGTGTTCTTAGGCCTACAAAAGCGCTTCCAAGGAAGGGTGCTGGCTAGCAACAGCTTTCAGTGCTGGCACTTTTCCTCTCTGAGCAATTGCTCGATGTTTGCAATTTCTCAGCTCGTGTCTACGAGACGGAAAGAGAATGACCGTGACGTTTGGTGGGTAGAGAAGCGCAAAGCCCCAGTGTTGCTGCGCCTGTGAAAGCGCTTCCAAGGAAGGGTGCTGGCTAGCAAGAGCTTTCAGTGCTGGCACTTTTCATCTCTGAGCAATTGCTGGACGTTTGCAATTTCTCACCTGAGCTCTCTTTAGAGTGCGCGAGAGGATGAGCAGAAGATTAAGTGGCTAGAGAAGCCCAGAGCCCCAGTGTTCTTAGGCCTACAAAAGCGCTTCCAAGGAAGGGTGCTGGCTAGCAACAGCTTTCAGTGCTGGCACTTTTCATCTCTGAGCAATTGCTCGACGTTTGCAATTTCTCAGCTCGTGTCTAGGAGACGGAAAGAGAAGGACCGTGATGTTTGGTGGTTAGAGAAGCGCAAAGCCCCAGTGTTACTGCGCCTGTGAAAGCGCTTCCAAGGAAGGGTGCTGGCTAGCAACAGCTTTCAGTGCTGGCACTTTTCATCTCTGAGCAATTGCTCGACGTTTGCAGTTTCTCAGCTCGTGTCTAGGAGACGGAAAGAGAATGACCGTGACGTTTGGTGGCTAGAGAAGCGCAAAGCCCCAGTGTTGCTGCGCCTGTGAAAGCGCTTCCAAGGAAGGGTGCTGGCTAGCAACAGCTTTCAGTGCTGGCACTTTTCATCTCTGAGCAATTGCTCGACGTTTGCAATTTCTCACCTGAGCTCTCTTTAGAGTGCGCGAGAGGATGAGCAGAAGATTAGGTGGCTAGAGAAGCCCAGAGCCCCAGTGTGCTTAGGCCTACAAAAGCGCTTCCAAGGAAGGGGGCTGGCTAGCAACAGCTTTCAGTGCTGGCACTTTTCATCTCTGAGCAATTGCTCGACGTTTGCAATTTCTCAGCTCGTGTCTAGGAGACAGAAAGAGAAGGACCGTGACGTTTGGTGGGTAGAGAAGCGCAAAGCCCCAGTGTTGCTGCGCCTGTGAAAGCGCTTGCAAGGAAGGGTGCTGGCTAGCAAGAGCTTTCAGTGCTGGCACTTTTCATCTCTGAGCAATTGCTCGACGTTTGCAATTTCTCAGCTCGTGTCTACGAGACGGAAAGAGAAGGACCGTGACGTTTGGTGGCTAGAGAAGCGCAAAGCCCCAGTGTTGCTGCGCCTGTGAAAGCGCTTCCAAGGAAGGGTGTTGGCTAGCAACAGCTTTCAGTGCTGGCACTTTTCATCTCTGAGCAATTGCTTGACGTTTGAAATTTCTCAGCTCGTGTCTACGAGACGGAAAGAGAAGGACAGTGACGTTTGGTGGGTAGAGAAGCGCAAAGCCCCAGTGTTGCTGCGCCTGTGAAAGCGCTTCCAAGGAAGGGTGCTGGCTAGCAACAGCTTTCAGTGCTGGCACTTTTCATCTCTGAGCAATTGCTCGACGTTTGCAATTTCTCACCTGAGCTCTCTTTAGAGTGCGCGAGAGGATGAGCAGAAGATTAGGTGGCTAGAGAAGCCCAGAGCCCCAGTGTTCTTAGGCCTACAAAAGCGCTTCCAAGGAAGGGTGCTGGCTAGCAACAGCTTTCAGTGCTGGCACTTTTCATCTCTGAGCAATTGCTCGACGTTTGCAATTTCTCACCTGAGCTCTCTTTAGAGTGCGCGAGAGGATGAGCAGAAGATGAGGTGGCTAGAGAAGCCCAGAGCCCCAGTGTTCTTAGGCCTACAAAAGCGCTTCCAAGGAAGGGTGCTGGCTAGCAAGAGCTTTCAGTGCTGGCACTTTTCATCTCTGAGCAATTGCTCCACGTTTGCAATTTCTCAGCTCGTGTCTACGAGACGGAAAGAGAAGGACCGTGACGTTTGGTGGGTAGAGAAGCGCAAAGCCCCAGTGTTAGTGCGCTTGTGAAAGCGCTTCCAAGGAAGGGTGCTGGCTAGCAACAGCTTTCAGTGCTGGCACTTTTCATCTCTGAGCAATTGCTCGACGTTTGCAATTTCTCACCTGAGCTCTCTTTAGAGTGCGCGAGAGGATGAGCAGAAGATTAGGTGGCTAGAGAAGCCCAGAGCCCCAGTGTGCTTAGGCCTACAAAAGCGCTTCCAAGGAAGGGGGCTGGCTAGCAACAGCTTTCAGTGCTGGCACTTTTCCTCTCTGAGCAATTGCTCGACGTTTGCAATTTCTCAGCTCGTGTCTAGGAGACGGAAAGAGAAGGACCGTGACGTTTGGTGGGTAGAGAAGTGCAAAGCCCCAGTGTTGCTGCGCCTGTGAAAGCGCTTCCAAGGAAGGGTGCTGGCTAGCAACAGCTTTCAGTGCTGGCACTTTTCATCTCTGAGCAATTGCTCGACGTTTGCAATTTCTCACCTGAGCTCTCTTTAGAGTGCGCGAGAGGATGAGCAGAAGATTAGGTGGCTAGAGAAGCCCAGAGCCCCAGTGTTCTTAGGCCTACAAAAGCGCTTCCAAGGAAGGGGGCTGGCTAGCAGCAGCTTTCAGTGCTGACACTTTTCATCTCTGAGCAATTGCTCGACGTTTGCAATTTCTCAGCTCGTGTCTACGAGACGGAAAGAGAAGGACCGTGATGTTTGGTGAGTAGAGAAGCGCAAAGCCCCAGTGTTACTGCGCCTGTGAAAGCGCTTCCAAGGAAGGGTGTTGGCTAGCAAGAGCTTTCAGTGCTGGCACTTTTCATCTCTGAGCAATTGCTCGACGTTTGCAATTTCTCAGCTCGTGTCTACGAGACGGAAAGAGAAGGACCGTGACGTTTGGTGGCTAGAGAAGCGCAAAGCCCCAGTGTTACTGCGCCTGTGAAAGCGCTTCCAAGGAAGGGTGCTGGCTAGCAACAGCTTTCAGTGCTGGCACTTTTCATCTCTGAGCAATTGCTCGACGTTTGCAATTTCTCCCCTGAGCTCTCTTTAGAGTGCGCGAGAGGATGAGCAGAAGATTAGGTGGCTAGAGAAGCCCAGAGCCCCAGTGTTCTTAGGCCTACAAAAGCGCTTCCAAGGTAGGGTGCTGGCTAGCAAGAGCTTTCAGTGCTGGCACTTTTCATCTCTGAGCAATTGCTCGACGTTTGCAATTTCTCAGCTCGTGTCTACGAGACGGAAAGAGAAGGACCATGACGTTTGGTGGCTAGAGAAGCGCAAAGCCCCAGTGTTGCTGCGCCTGTGAAAGCGCTTCCAAGGAAGGGTGCTGGCTAGCAAGAGCTTTCAGTGCTGGCACTTTTCATCTCTGAGCAATTGCTCGACGTTTGCAATTTCTCACCTGAGCTCTCTTTAGAGTGCGCGAGAGGATGAGCAGAAGATTAGGTGGCTAGAGAAGCCCAGAGCCCCAGTGTTCTTAGGCCTACAAAAGCGCTTCCAAGGAAGGGTGCTGGCTAGCAAGAGCTTTCAGTGCTGGCACTTTTCATCTCTGAGCAATTGGTGGACGTTTGCAATTTCTCACCTGAGCTCTCTTTAGAGTGCGCGAGAGGATGAGCAGAAGATTAGGTGGCTAGAGAAGCCCAGAGCCCCAGTGTTCTTAGGCCTACAAAAGCGCTTCCAAGGAAGGGTGCTGGCTAGCAACAGCTTTCAGTGCTGGCACTTTTCATCTCTGAGCAATTGCTCGACGTTTGCAATTTCTCACCTGAGCTCTCTTTAGAGTGCGCGAGAGGATGAGCAGAAGATTAGGTGGCTAGAGAAGCCCAGAGCCCCAGTGTTCTTAGGCCTACAAAAGCGCTTCCAAGGAAGGGTGCTGGCTAGCAACAGCTTTCAGTGCTGGCACTTTTCATCTCTGAGCAATTGCTCGACGTTTGCAATTTCTCAGCTCGTGTCTACGAGACGGAAAGAGAAGGACCGTGACGTTTGGTGGCTAGAGAAGCGCAAAGCCCCAGTGTTGCTGCGCCTGTGAAAGCGCTTCCAAGGAAGGGTGCTGGCTAGCAACAGCTTTCAGTGCTGGCACTTTTCATCTCTGAGCAATTGCTCGACGTTTGCAATTTCTCACCTGAGCTCTCTTTAGAGTGCGTGAGAGGATGAGCAGAAGATTAGGTGGCTAGAGAAGCCCAGAGCCCCAGTGTTCTTAGGCCTACAAAAGCACTTCCAAGGAAGGGTGCTGGCTAGCAACAGCTTTCAGTGCTGGCACTTTTCCTCTCTGAGCAATTGCTCGATGTGTGCAATTTCTCAGCTCGTGTCTACGAGACGGAAAGAGAATGACCGTGACGTTTGGTGGCTAGAGAAGCGCAAAGCCCCAGTGTTGCTGCGCCTGTGAAAGCGCTTCCAAGGAAGGGTGCTGGCTAGCAACAGCTTTCAGTGCTGGCACTTTTCATCTCTGAGCAATTGCTGGACGTTTGCAATTTCTCACCTGAGCTCTCTTTAGAGTGCGCGAGAGGATGAGCAGAAGATTAGGTGTCTAAAGAAGCCCAGAGCCCCAGTGTTCTTAGGCCTACAAAAGCGCTTCCAAGGAAGGGGGCTGGCTAGCAACAGCTTTCAGTGCTGGCACTTTTCATCTCTGAGCAATTGCTCGACGTTTGCAATTTCTCACCTGAGCTCTCTTTAGAGTGCGCGAGAGGATGAGCAGAAGAGTAGGTGGCTAGAGAAGCCCAGAGCCCCAGTGTTCTTAGGCCTACAAAAGCGCTTCCAAGGAAGGGGGCTGGCTAGCAACAGCTTTCAGTGCTGGCACTTTTCCTCTCTGAGCAATTGCTCGACGTTTGCAATTTCTCAGCTCGTGTCTACGAGACGGAAAGAGAATGACCGTGACGTTTGGTGGCTAGAGAAGCGCAAAGCCCCAGTGTTGCCGTGCCTGTGAAAGCATTTCCAAGGAAGGGTGCTGGCTAGCAACAGCTTTCAGTGCTGGCACTTTTCTTCTCTGAGCAATTGGTGGACGTTTGCAATTTCTCACCTGAGCTCTCTTTAGAGTGCGCGAGAGGATGAGCAGAAGATTAGGTGGCTAGAGAAGCCCAGAGCCCCAGTGTTGCTGCGCCTGTGAAAGCGCTTCCAAGGAAGGGTGCTGGCTAGCAACAGCTTTCAGTGCTGGCACTTTTCATCTCTGAGCAATTGCTCGACGTTTGCAATTTCTCACCTGAGCTCTCTTTAGAGTGCGCGAGAGGATGAGCAGAAGATTAGGTGGCTAGAGAAGCCCAGAGCCCCAGTGTGCTTAGGCCTACAAAAGCGCTTCCAAGGAAGGGTGCTGGCTAGCAACAGCTTTCAGTGCTGGCACTTTTCATCTCTGAGCGATTGCTCGACGTTTGCAATTTCTCAGCTCGTGTCTACGAGACGGAAAGAGAAGGACCGTGACGTTTGGTGGCTAGAGAAGCGCAAAGCCCCAGTGTTGCTGCGCCTGTGAAAGCGCTTCCAAGGAAGGGTGCTGGCTAGCAAGAGCTTTCAGTGCTGGCACTTTTCATCTCTGAGCAATTGCTCGACGTTTGCAATTTCTCACCTGAGCTCTCTTTAGAGTGCGCGAGAGGATGAGCAGAAGATTAGGTGGCTAGAGAAGCCCAGAGCCCCAGTGTTCTTAGGCCTACAAAAGCGCTTCCAAGGAAGGGTGCTGGCTAGCAACAGCTTTCAGTGCTGGCACTTTTCCTCTCTGAGCAATTGCTCGATGTTTGCAATTTCAAAGCTCGTGTCTACGAGACGGAAAGAGAATGACCGTTACGTTTGGTGGCTAGAGAAGCGCAAAGCCCCAGTGTTGCTGCGCCTGTGAAAGCGCTTCCAAGGAAGGGTGCTGGCTAGCAAGAGCTTTCAGTGCTGGCACTTTTCATCTCTGAGCAATTGCTCGACGTTTGCAATTTCTCACCTGAGCTCTCTTTAGAGTGCGCGAGAGGATGAGCAGAAGATTAAGTGGCTAGAGAAGCCCAGAGCCCCAGTGTTCTTAGGCCTACAAAAGCGCTTCCAAGGAAGGGGGCTGGCTAGCAACAGCTTTCAGTGCTGGCACTTTTCCTCTCTGAGCAATTGCTCGACGTTTGCAATTTCTCAGCTCGTGTCTAGGAGACGGAAAGAGAAGGACCGTGATGTTTGGTGGGTAGAGAAGCGCAAAGCCCCAGTGTTACTGCGCCTGTGAAAGCGCTTCCAAGGAAGGGTGCTGGCTAGCAACAGCTTTCAGTGCTGGCACTTTTCATCTCTGAGCAATTGCTCGACGTTTGCAATTTCTCAGCTCGTGTCTACGAGACGGAAAGAGAAGGACCGTGACGTTTGGTGGCTAGAGAAGCGCAAAGCCCCAGTGTTGCTGCGCCTGTGAAAGCGCTTCCAAGGAAGGGTGCTGGCTAGCAACAGCTTTCAGTGCTGGCACTTTTCATCTCTGAGCAATTGCTCGACGTTTGCAATTTCTCACCTGAGCTCTCTTTAGAGTGCGCGAGAGGATGAGCAGAAGATTAGGTGGCTAGAGAAGCCCAGAGCCCCAGTGTGCTTAGGCCTACAAAAGCGCTTCCAAGGAAGGGGGCTGGCTAGCAACAGCTTTCAGTGCTGGCACTTTTCATCTCTGAGCAATTGCTCGACGTTTGCAATTTCTCAGCTCGTGTCTAGGAGACAGAAAGAGAAGGACCGTGACGTTTGGTGGGTAGAGAAGCGCAAAGCCCCAGTGTTGCTGCGCCTGTGAAAGCGCTTCCAAGGAAGGGTGCTGGCTAGCAACAGCTTTCAGTGCTGGCACTTTTCATCTCTGAGCAATTGCTCGACGTTTGCAATTTCTCAGCTCGTGTCTACGAGACGGAAAGAGAAGGACCGTGACGTTTGGTGGCTAGAGAAGCGCAAAGCCCCAGTGTTGCTGCGCCTGTGAAAGCGCTTCCAAGGAAGGGTGTTGGCTAGCAACAGCTTTCAGTGCTGGCACTTTTCATCTCTGAGCAATTGCTTGACGTTTGAAATTTCTCAGCTCGTGTCTACGAGACGGAAAGAGAAGGACAGTGACGTTTGGTGGGTAGAGAAGCGCAAAGCCCCAGTGTTGCTGCGCCTGTGAAAGCGCTTCCAAGGAAGGGTGCTGGCTAGCAACAGCTTTCAGTGCTGGCACTTTTCATCTCTGAGCAATTGCTCGACGTTTGCAATTTCTCACCTGAGCTCTCTTTAGAGTGCGCGAGAGGATGAGCAGAAGATTAGGTGGCTAGAGAAGCCCAGAGCCCCAGTGTTCTTAGGCCTACAAAAGCGCTTCCAAGGAAGGGTGCTGGCTAGCAACAGCTTTCAGTGCTGGCACTTTTCATCTCTGAGCAATTGCTCGACGTTTGCAATTTCTCACCTGAGCTCTCTTTAGAGTGCGCGAGAGGATGAGCAGAAGATTAGGTGGCTAGAGAAGCCCAGAGCCCCAGTGTTCTTAGGCCTACAAAAGCGCTTCCAAGGAAGGGTGCTGGCTAGCAACAGCTTTCAGTGCTGGCACTTTTCATCTCTGAGCAATTGCTCTACGTTTGCAATTTCTCAGCTCGTGTCTACGAGACGGAAAGAGAAGGACCGTGACGTTTGGTGGCTAGAGAAGCGCAAAGCCCCAGTGTTACTGCGCCTGTGAAAGCGCTTCCAAGGAAGGGTGTTGGCTAGCAAGAGCTTTCAGTGCTGGCACTTTTCATCTCTGAGCAATTGCTCGACGTTTGCAATTTCTCAGCTCGTGTCTACGAGACGGAAAGAGAAGGACCGTGACGTTTGGTGGCTAGAGAAGCGCAAAGCCCCAGTGTTACTGCGCCTGTGAAAGCGCTTCCAAGGAAGGGTGCTGGCTAGCAAGAGCTTTCAGTGCTGGCACTTTTCATCTCTGAGCAATTGCTCGACGTTTGCAATTTCTCACCTGAGCTCTCTTTAGAGTGCGCGAGAGGATGAGCAGAAGATTAGGTGGCTAGAGAAGCCCAGAGCCCCAGTGTGCTTAGGCCTACAAAAGCGCTTCCAAGGAAGGGTGCTGGCTAGCAACAGCTTTCAGTGCTGGCACTTTTCCTCTCTGAGCAATTGCTCGATGTTTGCAATTTCTCAGCTCGTGTCTACGAGACGGAAAGAGAAGGACCGTGACGTTTGGTGGCTAGAGAAGCGCAAAGCCCCAGTGTTGCTGCGCCTGTGAAAGCGCTTCCAAGGAAGGGTGTTGGCTAGCAAGAGCTTTCAGTGCTGGCACTTTTCATCTCTGAGCAATTGCTCGACGTTTGCAATTTCTCAGCTCGTGTCTACGAGACGGAAAGAGAAGGACCGTGACGTCTGGTGGCTAGAGAAGCGCAAAGCCCCAGTGTTACTGCGCCTGTGAAAGCGCTTCCAAGGAAGGGTGCTGGCTAGCAACAGCTTTCAGTGCTGGCACTTTTCATCTCTGAGCAATTGCTGGACGTTTGCAATTTCTCACCTGAGCTCTCTTTAGAGTGCGCGAGAGGCTGAGCAGAAGATTAGGTGTCTAAAGAAGCCCAGAGCCCCAGTGTTCTTAGGCCTACAAAAGCGCTTCCAAGGAAGGGTGCTGGCTAGCAACAGCTTTCAGTGCTGGCACTTTTCATCTCTGAGCAATTGCTCGACGTTTGCAATTTCTCAGCTCGTGTCTACGAGACGGAAAGAGAAGGACCGTGATGTTTGGTGGGTAGAGAAGCGCAAAGCCCCAGTGTTACTGCGCCTGTGAAAGCGCTTCCAAGGAAGGGTGCTGGCTAGCAACAGCTTTCAGTGCTGGCACTTTTCATCTCTGAGCAATTGCTCGACGTTTGCAATTTCTCAGCTCGTGCCTAGGAGACGGAAAGAGAAGGACCGTGACGTTTGGTGGCTAGAGAAGCGCAAAGCCCCAGTGTTGCTGCGCCTGTGAAAGCGCTTCCAAGGAAGGGTGCTGGCTAGCAACAGCTTTCAGTGCTGGCACTTTTCATCTCTGAGCAATTGCTCGACGTTTGCAATTTCTCACCTGAGCTCTCTTTAGAGTGCGCGAGAGGATGAGCAGAAGATTAGGTGGCTAGAGAAGCCCAGAGCCCCAGTGTGCTTAGGCCTACAAAAGCGCTTCCAAGGAAGGGGGCTGGCTAGCAACAGCTTTCAGTGCTGGCACTTTTCCTCTCTGAGCAATTGCTCGACGTTTGCAATTTCTCAGCTCGTGTCTACGACACGGAGAGATAGTGACCGTGACGTTTGGTGGCTAGAGAAGCGCAAAGCCCCAGTGTTACTGCGCCTGTGAAAGCGCTTCCAAGGAAGGGGGCTGGCTAGCAACAGCTTTCAGTGCTGGCACTTTTCATCTCTGAGCAATTGCTCGACGTTTGCAATTTCTCAGCTCGTGTCTACGAGACGGAAAGAGAATGACCGTGACGTTTGGTGGCTAGAGAATTGCAAAGCCCCAGTGTTGCTGCGCCTGTGAAAGCGCTTCCAAGGAAGGGGGCTGGCTAGCAAGAGCTTTCAGTGCTGGCACTTTTCATCTCCGAGCAATTGCTCGACGTTTGCAATTTCTCACCTGAGCTCTCTTTAGAGTGCGCGAGAGGATGAGCAGAAGATTAGGTGGCTAGAGAAGCCCAGAGCCCCAGTGTTCTTAGGCCTACAAAAGCGCTTCCAAGGAAGGGTGCTGGCTAGCAACAGCTTTCAGTGCTGGCACTTTTCATCTCTGAGCAATTGCTCGACGTTTGCAATTTCTCAGCTCGTGTCTACGAGACGGAAAGAGAAGGACCGTGACATTTGGTGGGTAGAGAAGCGCAAAGCCCCAGTGTTGCTGCACCTGTGAAAGCGCTTCCAAGGAAGGGTGCTGGCTAGCAACAGCTTTCAGTGCTGGCACTTTTCATCTCTGAGCAATTGCTCGACGTTTGCAATTTCTCACCTGAGCTCTCTTTAGAGTGCGCGAGAGGATGAGCAGTAGATTAGGTGGCTAGAGGAGCCCAGAGCCCCAGTGTGCTTAGGCCTACAAAAGCGCTTCCAAGGAAGGGTGCTGGCTAGCAACAGCTTTCAGTGCTGGCACTTTTCATCTCTGAGCAATTGCTCGACGTTTGCAATTTCTCAGCTCGTGTCTACGAGACGGAAAGAGAAGGACCGTGACGTTTGGTGGGTAGAGAAGCGCAAAGCCCCAGTGTTAGTGCGCTTGTGAAAGCGCTTCCAAGGAAGGGTGCTGGCTAGCAACAGCTTTCAGTGCTGGCACTTTTCATCTCTGAGCAATTGCTCGACGTTTGCAATTTCTCACCTGAGCTCTCTTTAGAGTGCGCGAGAGGATGAGCAGAAGATTAGGTGGCTACAGAAGGCAAGAGCCCGGTGTGCTTAGGCCTACAAAAGCACTTCCAAGGAAGGGGGCTGGCTAGCAACAGCTTTCAGTGCTGGCACTTTTCATCTCTGAGCAATTGCTCGACGTTTGCAATTTCTCAGATCGTGTCTAGGAGACGGAAAGAGAAGGACCGTGACGTTTGGTGGGTAGAGAAGTGCAAAGCCCCAGTGTTGCTGCGCCTGTGAAAGCGCTTCCAAGGAAGGGTGCTGGCTAGCAAGAGCTTTCAGTGCTGGCACTTTTCATCTCTGAGCAATTGCTCGACGTTTGCAATTTCTCACCTGAGCTCTCTTTAGAGTGCGCGAGAGGATGAGCAGAAGATTAGGTGGCTAGAGAAGCCCAGAGCCCCAGTGTTCTTAGGCCTACAAAAGCGCTTCCAAGGAAGGGGGCTGGCTAGCAGCAGCTTTCAGTGCTGGCACTTTTCCTCTCTGAGCAATTGCTCGACGTTTGCAATTTCTCAGCTCGTGTCTAGGAGACGGAAAGAGAAGGACCGTGACGTTTGGTGGCTAGAGAAGCGCAAAGCCCCAGTGTTACTGCGCCTGTGAAAGCGCTTCCAAGGAAGGGTGTTGGCTAGCAAGAGCTTTCAGTGCTGGCACTTTTCATCTCTGAGCAATTGCTCGACGTTTGCAATTTCTCAGCTCGTGTCTACGAGACGGAAAGAGAAGGACCGTGACGTTTGGTGGGTAGAGAAGCGCAAAGCCCCAGTATTACTGCGCCTGTGAAAGCGCTTCCAAGGAAGGGTGCTGGCTAGCAACAGCTTTCAGTGCTGGCACTTTTCATCTCTGAGCAATTGCTCGACGTTTGCAATTTCTCACCTGAGCTCTCTTTAGAGTGCGCGAGAGGATGAGCAGAAGATTAGGTGGCTAGAGAAGCCCAGAGCCCCAGTGTTCTTAGGCCTACAAAAGCGCTTCCAAGGAAGGGGGCTGGCTAGCAACAGCTTTCAGTGCTGGCACTTTTCATCTCTGAGCAATTGCTCGACGTTTGCAATTTCTCAGCTCGTGTCTACGAGACGGAAAGAGAAGGACCATGACGTTTGGTGGGTAGAGAAGCGCAAAGCCCCAGTGTTGCTGCGCCTGTGAAAGCGCTTCCAAGGAAGGGTGCTGGCTAGCAAGAGCTTTCAGTGCTGGCACTTTTCATCTCTGAGCAATTGCTCGACGTTTGCAATTTCTCACCTGAGCTCTCTTTAGAGTGCGCGAGAGGATGAGCAGAAGATTAGGTGGCTAGAGAAGCCCAGAGCCCCAGTGTTCTTAGGCCTACAAAAGCGCTTCCAAGGAAGGGTGCTGGCTAGCAACAGCTTTCAGTGCTGGCACTTTTCATCTCTGAGCAATTGGTGGACGTTTGCATTTTCTCACCTGAGCTCTCTTTAGAGTGCGCGAGAGGATGAGCAGAAGATTAGGTGGCTAGAGAAGCCCAGAGCCCCAGTGTTCTTAGGCCTACAAAAGCGCTTCCAAGGAAGGGTGCTGGCTAGCAACAGCTTTCAGTGCTGGCACTTTTCTTCTCTGAGCAATTGCTCGACGTTTGCAATTTCTCACCTGAGCTCTCTTTAGAGTGCGCGAGAGGATGAGCAGAAGATTAGGTGGCTAGAGAAGCCCAGAGCCCCAGTGTGCTTAGGCCTACAAAAGCGCTTCCAAGGAAGGGGGCTGGCTAGCAACAGCTTTCAGTGCTGGCACTTTTCATCTCTGAGCAATTGCTCGACGTTTGCAATTTCTCAGCTCGTGTCTACGAGACGGAAAGAGAAGGACCGTGACGTTTGGTGGCTAGAGAAGCGCAAAGCCCCAGTGTTAGTGCGCTTGTGAAAGCGCTTCCAAGGAAGGGTGCTGGCTAGCAACAGCTTTCAGTGCTGGCACTTTTCATCTCTGAGCAATTGCTCGACGTTTGCAATTTCTCACCTGAGCTCTCTTTAGAGTGCGCGAGAGGATGAGCAGAAGATTAGGTGGCTAGAGAAGCCCAGAGCCCCAGTGTTGCTGCGCCTGTGAAAGCGCTTCCAAGGAAGGGTGCTGGCTAGCAACAGCTTTCAGTGCTGGCACTTTTCATCTCTGAGCAATTGGTGGACGTTTGCAATTTCTCACCTGAGCTCTCTTTAGAGTGCGCGAGAGGATGAGCAGAAGATTAGGTGGCTAGAGAAGCCCAGAGCCCCAGTGTTCTTAGGCCTACAAAAGCGCTTCCAAGGAAGGGTGCTGGCTAGCAACAGCTTTCAGTGCTGGCACTTTTCATCTCTGAGCGATTGCTCGACGTTTGCAATTTCTCAGCTCGTGTCTACGAGACGGAAAGAGAAGGACCGTGACGTTTGGTGGGTAGAGAAGCGCAAAGCCCCAGTGTTGCTGCGCCTGTGAAAGCGCTTCCAAGGAAGGGTGCTGGCTAGCAACAGCTTTCAGTGCTGGCACTTTTCATCTCTGAGCAATTGCTCGACGTTTGCAATTTCTCACCTGAGCTCTCTTTAGAGTGCGCGAGAGGATGAGCAGAAGATTAGGTGGCTAGAGAAGCCCAGAGCCCCAGTGTTCTTAGGCCTACAAAAGCGCTTCCAAGGAAGGGGGCTGGCTAGCAACAGCTTTCAGTGCTGGCACTTTTCCTCTCTGAGCAATTGCTCGATGTTTGCAATTTCTCAGCTCGTGTCTACGAGACGGAAAGAGAATGACAGTGACGTTTGGTGGCTAGAGAAGCGCAAAGCCCCAGTGTTGCTGCGCCTGTGAAAGCGCTTCCAAGGAAGGGTGCTGGCTAGCAAGAGCTTTCAGTGCTGGCACTTTTCATCTCTGAGCAATTGCTCGACGTTTGCAATTTCTCACCTGAGCTCTCTTTAGAGTGCGCGAGAGGATGAGCAGAAGATTAGGTGGCTAGAGAAGCCCAGAGCCCCAGTGTGCTTAGGCCTACAAAAGCGCTTCCAAGGAAGGGGGCTGGCTAGCAACAGCTTTCAGTGCTGGCACTTTTCATCTCTGAGCAATTGCTCGACGTTTGCAATTTCTCAGCTCGTGTCTAGGAGACAGAAAGAGAAGGACCGTGACGTTTGGTGGGTAGAGAAGCGCAAAGCCCCAGTGTTGCTGCGCCTGTGAAAGCGCTTCCAAGGAAGGGTGCTGGCTAGCAACAGCTTTCAGTGCTGGCACTTTTCATCTCTGAGCAATTGCTCGACGTTTGCAATTTCTCAGCTCGTGTCTACGAGACGGAAAGAGAAGGACCGTGACGTTTGGTGGCTAGAGAAGCGCAAAGCCCCAGTGTTGCTGCGCCTGTGAAAGCGCTTCCAAGGAAGGGTGTTGGCTAGCAACAGCTTTCAGTGCTGGCACTTTTCATCTCTGAGCAATTGCTTGACGTTTGAAATTTCTCAGCTCGTGTCTACGAGACGGAAAGAGAAGGACAGTGACGTTTGGTGGGTAGAGAAGCGCAAAGCCCCAGTGTTGCTGCGCCTGTGAAAGCGCTTCCAAGGAAGGGTGCTGGCTAGCAACAGCTTTCAGTGCTGGCACTTTTCATCTCTGAGCAATTGCTCGACGTTTGCAATTTCTCACCTGAGCTCTCTTTAGAGTGCGCGAGAGGATGAGCAGAAGATTAGGTGGCTAGAGAAGCCCAGAGCCCCAGTGTTCTTAGGCCTACAAAAGCGCTTCCAAGGAAGGGTGCTGGCTAGCAACAGCTTTCAGTGCTGGCACTTTTCATCTCTGAGCAATTGCTCGACGTTTGCAATTTCTCACCTGAGCTCTCTTTAGAGTGCGCGAGAGGATGAGCAGAAGATTAGGTGGCTAGAGAAGCCCAGAGCCCCAGTGTTCTTAGGCCTACAAAAGCGCTTCCAAGGAAGGGTGCTGGCTAGCAACAGCTTTCAGTGCTGGCACTTTTCATCTCTGAGCAATTGCTCTACGTTTGCAATTTCTCAGCTCGTGTCTACGAGACGGAAAGAGAAGGACCGTGACGTTTGGTGGCTAGAGAAGCGCAAAGCCCCAGTGTTACTGCGCCTGTGAAAGCGCTTCCAAGGAAGGGTGTTGGCTAGCAAGAGCTTTCAGTGCTGGCACTTTTCATCTCTGAGCAATTGCTCGACGTTTGCAATTTCTCAGCTCGTGTCTACGAGACGGAAAGAGAAGGACCGTGACGTTTGGTGGCTAGAGAAGCGCAAAGCCCCAGTGTTACTGCGCCTGTGAAAGCGCTTCCAAGGAAGGGTGCTGGCTAGCAAGAGCTTTCAGTGCTGGCACTTTTCATCTCTGAGCAATTGCTCGACGTTTGCAATTTCTCACCTGAGCTCTCTTTAGAGTGCGCGAGAGGATGAGCAGAAGATTAGGTGGCTAGAGAAGCCCAGAGCCCCAGTGTGCTTAGGCCTACAAAAGCGCTTCCAAGGAAGGGTGCTGGCTAGCAACAGCTTTCAGTGCTGGCACTTTTCCTCTCTGAGCAATTGCTCGATGTTTGCAATTTCTCAGCTCGTGTCTACGAGACGGAAAGAGAAGGACCGTGACGTTTGGTGGCTAGAGAAGCGCAAAGCCCCAGTGTTGCTGCGCCTGTGAAAGCGCTTCCAAGGAAGGGTGTTGGCTAGCAAGAGCTTTCAGTGCTGGCACTTTTCATCTCTGAGCAATTGCTCGACGTTTGCAATTTCTCAGCTCGTGTCTACGAGACGGAAAGAGAAGGACCGTGACGTCTGGTGGCTAGAGAAGCGCAAAGCCCCAGTGTTACTGCGCCTGTGAAAGCGCTTCCAAGGAAGGGTGCTGGCTAGCAACAGCTTTCAGTGCTGGCACTTTTCATCTCTGAGCAATTGCTGGACGTTTGCAATTTCTCACCTGAGCTCTCTTTAGAGTGCGCGAGAGGCTGAGCAGAAGATTAGGTGTCTAAAGAAGCCCAGAGCCCCAGTGTTCTTAGGCCTACAAAAGCGCTTCCAAGGAAGGGTGCTGGCTAGCAACAGCTTTCAGTGCTGGCACTTTTCATCTCTGAGCAATTGCTCGACGTTTGCAATTTCTCAGCTCGTGTCTACGAGACGGAAAGAGAAGGACCGTGATGTTTGGTGGGTAGAGAAGCGCAAAGCCCCAGTGTTACTGCGCCTGTGAAAGCGCTTCCAAGGAAGGGTGCTGGCTAGCAACAGCTTTCAGTGCTGGCACTTTTCATCTCTGAGCAATTGCTCGACGTTTGCAATTTCTCAGCTCGTGCCTAGGAGACGGAAAGAGAAGGACCGTGACGTTTGGTGGCTAGAGAAGCGCAAAGCCCCAGTGTTGCTGCGCCTGTGAAAGCGCTTCCAAGGAAGGGTGCTGGCTAGCAACAGCTTTCAGTGCTGGCACTTTTCATCTCTGAGCAATTGCTCGACGTTTGCAATTTCTCACCTGAGCTCTCTTTAGAGTGCGCGAGAGGATGAGCAGAAGATTAGGTGGCTAGAGAAGCCCAGAGCCCCAGTGTGCTTAGGCCTACAAAAGCGCTTCCAAGGAAGGGGGCTGGCTAGCAACAGCTTTCAGTGCTGGCACTTTTCCTCTCTGAGCAATTGCTCGACGTTTGCAATTTCTCAGCTCGTGTCTACGACACGGAGAGATAGTGACCGTGACGTTTGGTGGCTAGAGAAGCGCAAAGCCCCAGTGTTACTGCGCCTGTGAAAGCGCTTCCAAGGAAGGGGGCTGGCTAGCAACAGCTTTCAGTGCTGGCACTTTTCATCTCTGAGCAATTGCTCGACGTTTGCAATTTCTCAGCTCGTGTCTACGAGACGGAAAGAGAATGACCGTGACGTTTGGTGGCTAGAGAATTGCAAAGCCCCAGTGTTGCTGCGCCTGTGAAAGCGCTTCCAAGGAAGGGGGCTGGCTAGCAAGAGCTTTCAGTGCTGGCACTTTTCATCTCCGAGCAATTGCTCGACGTTTGCAATTTCTCACCTGAGCTCTCTTTAGAGTGCGCGAGAGGATGAGCAGAAGATTAGGTGGCTAGAGAAGCCCAGAGCCCCAGTGTTCTTAGGCCTACAAAAGCGCTTCCAAGGAAGGGTGCTGGCTAGCAACAGCTTTCAGTGCTGGCACTTTTCCTCTCTGAGCAATTGCTCGACGTTTGCAATTTCTCAGCTCGTGTCTACGAGACGGAAAGAGAAGGACCGTGACATTTGGTGGGTAGAGAAGCGCAAAGCCCCAGTGTTGCTGCACCTGTGAAAGCGCTTCCAAGGAAGGGTGCTGGCTAGCAACAGCTTTCAGTGCTGGCACTTTTCATCTCTGAGCAATTGCTCGACGTTTGCAATTTCTCACCTGAGCTCTCTTTAGAGTGCGCGAGAGGATGAGCAGTAGATTAGGTGGCTAGAGGAGCCCAGAGCCCCAGTGTGCTTAGGCCTACAAAAGCGCTTCCAAGGAAGGGTGCTGGCTAGCAACAGCTTTCAGTGCTGGCACTTTTCATCTCTGAGCAATTGCTCGACGTTTGCAATTTCTCAGCTCGTGTCTACGAGACGGAAAGAGAAGGACCGTGACGTTTGGTGGGTAGAGAAGCGCAAAGCCCCAGTGTTAGTGCGCTTGTGAAAGCGCTT
The DNA here is from genome assembly GCA_037962945.1 of Sarcoramphus papa. Taxonomy (NCBI): domain Eukaryota; kingdom Metazoa; phylum Chordata; class Aves; order Accipitriformes; family Cathartidae; genus Sarcoramphus; species Sarcoramphus papa. Next base: position 15,688,535 of record CM075595.1, on the reverse strand, counting down.
CCAAGGAAGGGTGCTGGCTAGCAACAGCTTTCAGTGCTGGCACTTTTCATCTCTGAGCAATTGCTCGACGTTTGCAATTTCTCACCTGAGCTCTCTTTAGAGTGCGCGAGAGGATGAGCAGAAGATTAGGTGGCTACAGAAGGCAAGAGCCCGGTGTGCTTAGGCCTACAAAAGCACTTCCAAGGAAGGGGGCTGGCTAGCAACAGCTTTCAGTGCTGGCACTTTTCATCTCTGAGCAATTGCTCGACGTTTGCAATTTCTCAGATCGTGTCTAGGAGACGGAAAGAGAAGGACCGTGACGTTTGGTGGGTAGAGAAGTGCAAAGCCCCAGTGTTGCTGCGCCTGTGAAAGCGCTTCCAAGGAAGGGTGCTGGCTAGCAAGAGCTTTCAGTGCTGGCACTTTTCATCTCTGAGCAATTGCTCGACGTTTGCAATTTCTCACCTGAGCTCTCTTTAGAGTGCGCGAGAGGATGAGCAGAAGATTAGGTGGCTAGAGAAGCCCAGAGCCCCAGTGTTCTTAGGCCTACAAAAGCGCTTCCAAGGAAGGGGGCTGGCTAGCAGCAGCTTTCAGTGCTGGCACTTTTCCTCTCTGAGCAATTGCTCGACGTTTGCAATTTCTCAGCTCGTGTCTAGGAGACGGAAAGAGAAGGACCGTGACGTTTGGTGGCTAGAGAAGCGCAAAGCCCCAGTGTTACTGCGCCTGTGAAAGCGCTTCCAAGGAAGGGTGTTGGCTAGCAAGAGCTTTCAGTGCTGGCACTTTTCATCTCTGAGCAATTGCTCGACGTTTGCAATTTCTCAGCTCGTGTCTACGAGACGGAAAGAGAAGGACCGTGACGTTTGGTGGGTAGAGAAGCGCAAAGCCCCAGTATTACTGCGCCTGTGAAAGCGCTTCCAAGGAAGGGTGCTGGCTAGCAACAGCTTTCAGTGCTGGCACTTTTCATCTCTGAGCAATTGCTCGACGTTTGCAATTTCTCACCTGAGCTCTCTTTAGAGTGCGCGAGAGGATGAGCAGAAGATTAGGTGGCTAGAGAAGCCCAGAGCCCCAGTGTTCTTAGGCCTACAAAAGCGCTTCCAAGGAAGGGGGCTGGCTAGCAACAGCTTTCAGTGCTGGCACTTTTCATCTCTGAGCAATTGCTCGACGTTTGCAATTTCTCAGCTCGTGTCTACGAGACGGAAAGAGAAGGACCATGACGTTTGGTGGGTAGAGAAGCGCAAAGCCCCAGTGTTGCTGCGCCTGTGAAAGCGCTTCCAAGGAAGGGTGCTGGCTAGCAAGAGCTTTCAGTGCTGGCACTTTTCATCTCTGAGCAATTGCTCGACGTTTGCAATTTCTCACCTGAGCTCTCTTTAGAGTGCGCGAGAGGATGAGCAGAAGATTAGGTGGCTAGAGAAGCCCAGAGCCCCAGTGTTCTTAGGCCTACAAAAGCGCTTCCAAGGAAGGGTGCTGGCTAGCAACAGCTTTCAGTGCTGGCACTTTTCATCTCTGAGCAATTGGTGGACGTTTGCATTTTCTCACCTGAGCTCTCTTTAGAGTGCGCGAGAGGATGAGCAGAAGATTAGGTGGCTAGAGAAGCCCAGAGCCCCAGTGTTCTTAGGCCTACAAAAGCGCTTCCAAGGAAGGGTGCTGGCTAGCAACAGCTTTCAGTGCTGGCACTTTTCTTCTCTGAGCAATTGCTCGACGTTTGCAATTTCTCACCTGAGCTCTCTTTAGAGTGCGCGAGAGGATGAGCAGAAGATTAGGTGGCTAGAGAAGCCCAGAGCCCCAGTGTGCTTAGGCCTACAAAAGCGCTTCCAAGGAAGGGGGCTGGCTAGCAACAGCTTTCAGTGCTGGCACTTTTCATCTCTGAGCAATTGCTCGACGTTTGCAATTTCTCAGCTCGTGTCTACGAGACGGAAAGAGAAGGACCGTGACGTTTGGTGGCTAGAGAAGCGCAAAGCCCCAGTGTTGCTGCGCCTGTGAAAGCGCTTCCAAGGAACGGTGCTGGCTAGCAACAGCTTTCAGTGCTGGCACTTTTCATCTCTGAGCAATTGCTCGACGTTTGCAATTTCTCACCTGAGCTCTCTTTAGAGTGCGCGAGAGGATGAGCAGAAGATTAGGTGGCTAGAGAAGCCCAGAGCCCCAGTGTTCTTAGGCCTACAAAAGCGCTTCCAAGGAAGGGGGCTGGCTAGCAACAGCTTTCAGTGCTGGCACTTTTCCTCTCTGAGCAATTGCTCGATGTTTGCAATTTCTCAGCTCGTGTCTACGAGACGGAAAGAGAAGGACCGTGACGTTTGGTGGCTAGAGAAGCGCAAAGCCCCAGTGTTGCTGTGCCTGTGAAAGCGCTTCCAAGGAAGGGTGCTGGCTAGCAACAGCTTTCAGTGCTGGCACTTTTCATCTCTGAGCAATTGCTGGACGTTTGCAATTTCTCACCTGAGCTCTCTTTAGAGTGCGCGAGAGGATGAGCAGAAGATTAGGTGTCTAAAGAAGCCCAGAGCCCCAGTGTTCTTAGGCCTACAAAAGCGCTTCCAAGGAAGGGTGCTGGCTAGCAACAGCTTTCAGTGCTGGCACTTTTCATCTCTGAGCAATTGCTCGACGTTTGCAATTTCTCACCTGAGCTCTCTTTAGAGTGCGCGAGAGGATGAGCAGAAGATTAGGTGGCTAGAGAAGCCCAGAGCCCCAGTGTTCTTAGGCCTACAAAAGCGCTTCCAAGGAAGGGTGCTGGCTAGCAAGAGCTTTCAGTGCTGGCACTTTTCATCTCTGAGCAATTGCTCGACGTTTGCAATTTCTCAGCTCGTGTCTACGAGACGGAAAGAGAAGGACCGTGACGTTTGGTGGGTAGAGAAGCGCAAAGCCCCAGTGTTAGTGCGCTTGTGAAAGCGCTTCCAAGGAAGGGTGCTGGCTAGCAACAGCTTTCAGTGCTGGCACTTTTCATCTCTGAGCAATTGCTCGACGTTTGCAATTTCTCACCTGAGCTCTCTTTAGAGTGCGCGAGAGGATGAGCAGAAGATTAGGTGGCTAGAGAAGCCCAGAGCCCCAGTGTTGCTGCGCCTGTGAAAGCGCTTCCAAGGAAGGGTGCTGGCTAGCAACAGCTTTCAGTGCTGGCACTTTTCATCTCTGAGCAATTGGTGGACGTTTGCAATTTCTCACCTGAGCTCTCTTTAGAGTGCGCGAGAGGATGAGCAGAAGATTAGGTGGCTAGAGAAGCCCAGAGCCCCAGTGTTCTTAGGCCTACAAAAGCGCTTCCAAGGAAGGGTGCTGGCTAGCAACAGCTTTCAGTGCTGGCACTTTTCATCTCTGAGCGATTGCTCGACGTTTGCAATTTCTCAGCTCGTGTCTACGAGACGGAAAGAGAAGGACCGTGACGTTTGGTGGGTAGAGAAGCGCAAAGCCCCAGTGTTGCTGCGCCTGTGAAAGCGCTTCCAAGGAAGGGTGCTGGCTAGCAACAGCTTTCAGTGCTGGCACTTTTCATCTCTGAGCAATTGCTCGACGTTTGCAATTTCTCACCTGAGCTCTCTTTAGAGTGCGCGAGAGGATGAGCAGAAGATTAGGTGGCTAGAGAAGCCCAGAGCCCCAGTGTTCTTAGGCCTACAAAAGCGCTTCCAAGGAAGGGTGCTGGCTAGCAACAGCTTTCAGTGCTGGCACTTTTCCTCTCTGAGCAATTGCTCGATGTTTGCAATTTCTCAGCTCGTGTCTACGAGACGGAAAGAGAATGACAGTGACGTTTGGTGGCTAGAGAAGCGCAAAGCCCCAGTGTTGCTGCGCCTGTGAAAGCGCTTCCAAGGAAGGGTGCTGGCTAGCAAGAGCTTTCAGTGCTGGCACTTTTCATCTCTGAGCAATTGCTCGACGTTTGCAATTTCTCACCTGAGCTCTCTTTAGAGTGCGCGAGAGGATGAGCAGAAGATTAAGTGGCTAGAGAAGCCCAGAGCCCCAGTGTTCTTAGGCCTACAAAAGCGCTTCCAAGGAAGGGTGCTGGCTAGCAACAGCTTTCAGTGCTGGCACTTTTCATCTCTGAGCAATTGCTCGACGTTTGCAATTTCTCAGCTCGTGTCTACGAGACGGAAAGAGAAGGACCGTGATGTTTGGTGGGTAGAGAAGCGCAAAGCCCCAGTTTTACTGCGCCTGTGAAAGCGCTTCCAAGGAAGGGTGCTGGCTAGCAACAGCTTTCAGTGCTGGCACTTTTCATCTCTGAGCAATTGCTCGACGTTTGCAATTTCTCAGCTCGTGTCTACGAGACGGAAAGAGAATGACCGTGACGTTTGGTGGGTAGAGAAGCGCAAAGCCCCAGTGTTGCTGCGCCTGTGAAAGCGCTTCCAAGGAAGGGTGCTGGCTAGCAACAGCTTTCAGTGCTGGCACTTTTCATCTCTGAGCAATTGCTCGACGTTTGCAATTTCTCACCTGAGCTCTCTTTAGAGTGCGCGAGAGGATGAGCAGAAGATTAGGTGGCTAGAGAAGCCCAGAGCCCCAGTGTGCTTAGGCCTACAAAAGCGCTTCCAAGGAAGGGGGCTGGCTAGCAACAGCTTTCAGTGCTGGCACTTTTCATCTCTGAGCAATTGCTCGACGTTTGCAATTTCTCACCTGAGCTCTCTTTAGAGTGCGCGAGAGGATGAGCAGAAGATTAGGTGGCTAGAGAAGCCCAGAGCCCCAGTGTTGCTGCGCCTGTGAAAGCGCTTCCAAGGAAGGGTGCTGGCTAGCAACAGCTTTCAGTGCTGGCACTTTTCATCTCTGAGCAATTGCTCGACGTTTGCAATTTCTCACCTGAGCTCTCTTTAGAGTGCGCGAGAGGATGAGCAGAAGATTAGGTGGCTAGAGAAGCCCAGAGCCCCAGTGTTCTTAGGCCTACAAAAGCGCTTCCAAGGAAGGGTGCTGGCTAGCAACAGCTTTCAGTGCTGGCACTTTTCCTCTCTGAGCAATTGCTCGACGTTTGCAATTTCTCAGCTCGTGTCTACGAGACGGAGATATAGTGACCGTGACTTTTGGTGGGTAGAGAAGCGCAAAGCCCCAGTGTTGCTGCACCTGTGAAAGCGCTTCCAAGGAAGGGTGCTGGCTAGCAACAGCTTTCAGTGCTGGCACTTTTCATCTCTGAGCAATTGGTGGACGTTTGCAATTTCTCACCTGAGCTCTCTTTAGAGTGCGCGAGAGGATGAGCAGAAGATTAGGTGGCTAGAGAAGCCCAGAGCCCCAGTGTTCTTAGGCCTACAAAAGCGCTTCCAAGGAAGGGTGCTGGCTAGCAACAGCTTTCAGTGCTGGCACTTTTCATCTCTGAGCAATTGCTCGACGTTTGCAATTTCTCAGCTCGTGTCTACGAGACGGAAAGAGAAGGACCGTGACGTTTGGTGGCTAGAGAAGCGCAAAGCCCCAGTGTTGCTGCGCCTGTGAAAGCGCTTCCAAGGAAGGGTGCTGGCTAGCAAGAGCTTTCAGTGCTGGCACTTTTCATCTCTGAGCAATTGCTCCACGTTTGCAATTTCTCAGCTCGTGTCTACGAGACGGAAAGAGAAGGACCGTGACGTTTGGTGGGTAGAGAAGCGCAAAGCCCCAGTGTTACTGCACCTGTGAAAGCGCTTCCAAGGAAGGGTGCTGGCTAGCAACAGCTTTCAGTGCTGGCACTTTTCATCTCTGAGCAATTGCTCGACGTTTGTAATTTCTCACCGGAGCTCTCTTTAGAGTGCGCGAGAGGATGAGCAGAAGATTAGGTGGCTAGAGAAGCCCAGAGCCCCAGTGTTCTTAGGCCTACAAAAGCGCTTCCAAGGAAGGGTGCTGGCTAGCAACAGCTTTCAGTGCTGGCACTTTTCATCTCTGAGCAATTGCTCGATGTTTGCAATTTCTCAGCTCGTGTCTACGAGACGGAAAGAGAAGGACCGTGACGTTTGGTGGCTAGAGAAGCGCAAAGCCCCAGTGTTGCTGCGCCTGTGAAAGCGCTTCCAAGGAAGGGTGTTGGCTAGCAAGAGCTTTCAGTGCTGGCACTTTTCATCTCTGAGCAATTGCTCGACGTTTGCAATTTCTCAGCTCGTGTCTACGAGACGGAAAGAGAAGGACCGTGACGTTTGGTGGCTAGAGAAGCGCAAAGCCCCAGTGTTACTGCGCCTGTGAAAGCGCTTCCAAGGAAGGGTGCTGGCTAGCAAGAGCTTTCAGTGCTGGCACTTTTCATCTCTGAGCAATTGCTCGACGTTTGCAATTTCTCCCCTGAGCTCTCTTTAGAGTGCGCGAGAGGATGAGCAGAAGATTAGGTGGCTAGAGAAGCCCAGAGCCCCAGTGTGCTTAGGCCTACAAAAGCGCTTCCAAGGAAGGGTGCTGGCTAGCAACAGCTTTCAGTGCTGGCACTTTTCCTCTCTGAGCAATTGCTCGATGTTTGCAATTTCTCAGCTCGTGTCTACGAGACGGAAAGAGAAGGACCGTGACGTTTGGTGGCTAGAGAAGCGCAAAGCCCCAGTGTTGCTGCGCCTGTGAAAGCGCTTCCAAGGAAGGGTGTTGGCTAGCAAGAGCTTTCAGTGCTGGCACTTTTCATCTCTGAGCAATTGCTCGACGTTTGCAATTTCTCAGCTCGTGTCTACGAGAGGGAAAGAGAAGGACCGTGACGTTTGGTGGCTAGAGAAGCGCAAAGCCCCAGTGTTACTGCGCCTGTGAAAGCGCTTCCAAGGAAGGGTGCTGGCTAGCAACAGCTTTCAGTGCTGGCACTTTTCATCTCTGAGCAATTGCTCGACGTTTGCAATTTCTCACCTGAGCTCTCTTTAGAGTGCGCGAGAGGATGAGCAGAAGATTAGGTGGCTAGAGAAGCCCAGAGCCCCAGTGTTCTTAGGCCTACAAAAGCGCTTCCAAGGAAGGGTGCTGGCTAGCAACAGCTTTCAGTGCTGGCACTTTTCATCTCTGAGCAATTGCTCGACGTTTGCAATTTCTCAGCTCGTGTCTACGAGACGGAAAGAGAAGGACCGTGATGTTTGGTGGGTAGAGAAGCGCAAAGCCCCAGTGTTACTGCGCCTGTGAAAGCGCTTCCAAGGAAGGGTGCTGGCTAGCAACAGCTTTCAGTGCTGGCACTTTTCATCTCTGAGCAATTGCTCGACGTTTGCAATTTCTCAGCTCGTGTCTACGAGACGGAAAGAGAAGGACCGTGACGTTTGGTGGGTAGAGAAGCGCAAAGCCCCAGTGTTGCTGCGCCTGTGAAAGCGCTTCCAAGGAAGGGTGCTGGCTAGCAACAGCTTTCAGTGCTGGCACTTTTCATCTCTGAGCAATTGCTCGACGTTTGCAATTTCTCACCTGAGCTCTCTTTAGAGTGCGCGAGAGGATGAGCAGAAGATTAGGTGGCTAGAGAAGCCCAGAGCCCCAGTGTGCTTAGGCCTACAAAAGCGCTTCCAAGGAAGGGGGCTGGCTAGCAACAGCTTTCAGTGCTGGCACTTTTCCTCTCTGAGCAATTGCTCGACGTTTGCAATTTCTCAGCTCGTGTCTACGACACGGAGAGATAGTGACCGTGACGTTTGGTGGCTAGAGAAGCGCAAAGCCCCAGTGTTACTGCGCCTGTGAAAGCGCTTCCAAGGAAGGGTGCTGGCTAGCAAGAGCTTTCAGTGCTGGCACTTTTCATCTCTGAGCAATTGCTCGACGTTTGCAATTTCTCAGCTCGTGTCTACGAGACGGAAAGAGAATGACCGTGATGTTTGGTGGCTAGAGAATTGCAAAGCCCCAGTGTTGCTGCGCCTGTGAAAGCGCTTCCAAGGAAGGGGGCTGGCTAGCAAGAGCTTTCAGTGCTGGCACTTTTCATCTCTGAGCAATTGCTCGACGTTTGCAATTTCTCACCTGAGCTCTCTTTAGAGTGCGCGAGAGCATGAGCAGAAGATTCGGTGGCTAGAGAAGCCCAGAGCCCCAGTGTTCTTAGGCCTACAAAAGCGCTTCCAAGGAAGGGTGCTGGCTAGCAAGAGCTTTCAGTGCTGGCACTTTTCCTCTCTGAGCAATTGCTCGACGTTTGTAATTTCTCACCTGAGCTCTCTTTAGAGTGCGCGAGAGGATGAGCAGAAGATTAGGTGGCTAGAGGAGCCCAGAGCCCCAGTGTGCTTAGGCCTACAAAAGCGCTTCCAAGGAAGGGTGCTGGCTAGCAAGAGCTTTCAGTGCTGGCACTTTTCATCTCTGAGCAATTGCTCGACGTTTGCAATTTCTCAGCTCGTGTCTACGAGACGGAAAGAGAAGGACCGTGACGTTTGGTGGGTAGAGAAGCGCAAAGCCCCAGTGTTAGTGCGCTTGTGAAAGCGCTTCCAAGTAAGGGTGCTGGCTAGCAACAGCTTTCAGTGCTGGCACTTTTCATCTCTGAGCAATTGCTCGACGTTTGCAATTTCTCACCTGAGCTCTCTTTAGAGTGCGCGAGAGGATGAGCAGAAGATTAGGTGGCTAGAGAAGCCCAGAGCCCCAGTGTTCTTAGGCCTACAAAAGCGCTTCCAAGGAAGGGGGCTGGCTAGGAAGAGCTTTCAGTGCTGACACTTTTCCTCTCTGAGCAATTGCTCGACGTTTGCAATTTCTCAGCTCGTGTCTACGAGACGGAAAGAGAATGACCGTGACGTTTGGTGGCTAGAGAAGCGCAAAGCCCCAGTGTTACTGCGCCTGTGAAAGCGCTTCCAAGGAAGGGTGTTGGCTAGCAAGAGCTTTCAGTGCTGGCACTTTTCATCTCTGAGCAATTGCTCGACGTTTGCAATTTCTCAGCTCGTGTCTACGAGACGGAAAGAGAAGGACCGTGACGTTTGGTGGGTAGAGAAGCGCAAAGCCCCAGTGTTACTGCGCCTGTGAAAGCGCTTCCAAGGAAGGGTGCTGGCTAGCAACAGCTTTCAGTGCTGGCACTTTTCATCTCTGAGCAATTGCTCGACGTTTGCAATTTCTCACCTGAGCTCTCTTTAGAGTGCGCGAGAGGATGAGCAGAAGATTAGGTGGCTAGAGAAGCCCAGAGCCCCAGTGTTCTTAGGCCTACAAAAGCGCTTCCAAGGAAGGGTGCTGGCTAGCAACAGCTTTCAGTGCTGGCACTTTTCATCTCTGAGCAATTGCTCGACGTTTGCAATTTCTCAGCTCGTGTCTACGAGACGGAAAGAGAAGGACCGTGACGTTTGGTGGGTAGAGAAGCGCAAAGCCCCAGTGTTACTGCGCCTGTGAAAGCGCTTCCAAGGAAGGGTGCTGGCTAGCAACAGCTTTCAGTGCTGGCACTTTTCATCTCTGAGCAATTGCTGGACGTTTGCAATTTCTCACCTGAGCTCTCTTTAGAGTGCGCGAGAGGATGAGCAGAAGATTAGGTGGCTAGAGAAGCCCAGAGCCCCAGTGTTCTTAGGCCTACAAAAGCGCTTCCAAGGAAGGGTGCTGGCTAGCAACAGCTTTCAGTGCTGGCACTTTTCATCTCTGAGCAATTGCTCGACGTTTGCAATTTCTCAGCTCGTGTCTAGGAGACGGAAAGAGAAGGACCATGACGTTTGGTGGCTAGAGAAGCGCAAAGCCCCAGTGTTGCTGCGCCTGTGAAAGCGCTTCCAAGGAAGGGTGCTGGCTAGCAAGAGCTTTCAGTGCTGGCACTTTTCATCTCTGAGCAATTGCTGGACGTTTGCATTTTCTCACCTGAGCTCTCTTTAGAGTGCGCGAGAGGATGAGCAGAAGATTAGGTGGCTAGAGAAGCCCAGAGCCCCAGTGTTCTTAGGCCTACAAAAGCGCTTCCAAGGAAGGGGGCTGGCTAGCAACAGCTTTCAGTGCTGGCACTTTTCTTCTCTGAGCAATTGCTCGACGTTTGCAATTTCTCACCTGAGCTCTCTTTAGAGTGCGCGAGAGGATGAGCAGAAGATTAGGTGGCTAGAGAAGCCCAGAGCCCCAGTGTGCTTAGGCCTACAAAAGCGCTTCCAAGGAAGGGGGCTGGCTAGCAACAGCTTTCAGTGCTGGCACTTTTCCTCTCTGAGCAATTGCTCGACGTTTGCAATTTCTCAGCTCGTGTCTACGAGACGGAAAGAGAAGGACCGTGACGTTTGGTGGGTAGAGAAGCGCAAAGCCCCAGTGTTGCTGCGCCTGTGAAAGCGCTTCCAAGGAAGGGTGCTGGCTAGCAACAGCTTTCAGTGCTGGCACTTTTCATCTCTGAGCAATTGCTCGACGTTTGCAATTTCTCACCTGAGCTCTCTTTAGAGTGCGCGAGAGGATGAGCAGAAGATTAGGTGGCTAGAGAAGCCCAGAGCCCCAGTGTTCTTAGGCCTACAAAAGCGCTTCCAAGGAAGGGTGCTGGCTAGCAACAGCTTTCAGTGCTGGCACTTTTCCTCTCTGAGCAATTGCTCGATGTTTGCAATTTCTCAGCTCGTGTCTACGAGACGGAAAGAGAAGGACCGTGACGTTTGGTGGCTAGAGAAGCGCAAAGCCCCAGTGTTGCCGTGCCTGTGAAAGCATTTCCAAGGAAGGGTGCTGGCTAGCAACAGCTTTCAGTGCTGGCACTTTTCTTCTCTGAGCAATTGGTGGACGTTTGCAATTTCTCACCTGAGCTCTCTTTAGAGTGCGCGAGAGGATGAGCAGAAGATTAGGTGGCTAGAGAAGCCCAGAGCCCCAGTGTTGCTGCGCCTGTGAAAGCGCTTCCAAGGAAGGGTGCTGGCTAGCAACAGCTTTCAGTGCTGGCACTTTTCATCTCTGAGCAATTGCTCGACGTTTGCAATTTCTCACCTGAGCTCTCTTTAGAGTGCGCGAGAGGATGAGCAGAAGATTAGGTGGCTAGAGAAGCCCAGAGCCCCAGTGTTCTTAGGCCTACAAAAGCGCTTCCAAGGAAGGGTGCTGGCTAGCAACAGCTTTCAGTGCTGGCACTTTTCATCTCTGAGCGATTGCTCGACGTTTGCAATTTCTCAGCTCGTGTCTACGAGACGGAAAGAGAAGGACCGTGACGTTTGGTGGCTAGAGAAGTGCAAAGCCCCAGTGTTGCTGCGCCTGTGAAAGCGCTTCCAAGGAAGGGTGCTGGCTAGCAAGAGCTTTCAGTGCTGGCACTTTTCATCTCTGAGCAATTGCTGGACGTTTGCAATTTCTCACCTGAGCTCTCTTTAGAGTGCGCGAGAGGATGAGCAGAAGATTAAGTGGCTAGAGAAGCCCAGAGCCCCAGTGTTCTTAGGCCTACAAAAGCGCTTCCAAGGAAGGGTGCTGGCTAGCAACAGCTTTCAGTGCTGGCACTTTTCATCTCTGAGCAATTGCTCGACGTTTGCAATTTCTCAGCTCGTGTCTACGAGACGGAAAGAGAAGGACCGTGATGTTTGGTGGCTAGAGAAGTGCAAAGCCCCAGTTTTACTGCGCCTGTGAAAGCGCTTCCAAGGAAGGGTGCTGGCTAGCAACAGCTTTCAGTGCTGGCACTTTTCATCTCTGAGCAATTGCTCGACGTTTGCAATTTCTCAGCTCGTGTCTAGGAGACGGAAAGAGAATGACCGTGACGTTTGGTGGCTAGAGAAGCGCAAAGCCCCAGTGTTGCTGCGCCTGTGAAAGCGCTTCCAAGGAAGGGTGCTGGCTAGCAACAGCTTTCAGTGCTGGCACTTTTCATCTCTGAGCAATTGCTCGACGTTTGCAATTTCTCACCTGAGCTCTCTTTAGAGTGCGCGAGAGGATGAGCAGAAGATTAGGTGGCTAGAGAAGCCCAGAGCCCCAGTGTGCTTAGGCCTACAAAAGCGCTTCCAAGGAAGGGTGCTGGCTAGCAACAGCTTTCAGTGCTGGCACTTTTCATCTCTGAGCAATTGCTCGACGTTTGCAATTTCTCAGCTCGTGTCTAGGAGACAGAAAGAGAAGGACCGTGACGTTTGGTGGGTAGAGAAGCGCAAAGCCCCAGTGTTGCTGCGCCTGTGAAAGCGCTTGCAAGGAAGGGTGCTGGCTAGCAAGAGCTTTCAGTGCTGGCACTTTTCATCTCTGAGCAATTGCTCGACGTTTGCAATTTCTCAGCTCGTGTCTACGAGACGGAAAGAGAAGGACCGTGACGTTTGGTGGCTAGAGAAGCGCAAAGCCCCAGTGTTGCTGCGCCTGTGAAAGCGCTTCCAAGGAAGGGTGTTGGCTAGCAACAGCTTTCAGTGCTGGCACTTTTCATCTCTGAGCAATTGCTTGACGTTTGAAATTTCTCAGCTCGTGTCTACGAGACGGAAAGAGAAGGACAGTGACGTTTGGTGGGAAGAGAAGCGCAAAGCCCCAGTGTTGCTGCGCCTGTGAAAGCGCTTCCAAGGAAGGGTGCTGGCTAGCAACAGCTTTCAGTGCTGGCACTTTTCATCTCTGAGCAATTGCTCGACGTTTGCAATTTCTCACCTGAGCTCTCTTTAGAGTGCGCGAGAGGATGAGCAGAAGATTAGGTGGCTAGAGAAGCCCAGAGCCCCAGTGTTCTTAGGCCTACAAAAGCGCTTCCAAGGAAGGGTGCTGGCTAGCAACAGCTTTCAGTGCTGGCACTTTTCATCTCTGAGCAATTGCTGGACGTTTGCAATTTCTCACCTGAGCTCTCTTTAGAGTGCGCGAGAGGATGAGCAGAAGATTAGGTGGCTAGAGAAGCCCAGAGCCCCAGTGTTCTTAGGCCTACAAAAGCGCTTCCAAGGAAGGGTGCTGGCTAGCAACAGCTTTCAGTGCTGGCACTTTTCATCTCTGAGCAATTGCTCGACGTTTGCAATTTCTCAGCTCGTGTCTACGAGACGGAAAGAGAAGGACCGTGACGTTTGGTGGCTAGAGAAGCGCAAAGCCCCAGTGTTACTGCACCTGTGAAAGCGCTTCCAAGGAAGGGTGCTGGCTAGCAACAGCTTTCAGTGCTGGCACTTTTCATCTCTGAGCAATTGCTCGACGTTTGCAATTTCTCCCCTGAGCTCTCTTTAGAGTGCGCGAGAGGATGAGCAGAAGATTAGGTGGCTAGAGAAGCCCAGAGCCCCAGTGTGCTTAGGCCTACAAAAGCGCTTCCAAGGAAGGGGGCTGGCTAGCAACAGCTTTCAGTGCTGGCACTTTTCATCTCTGAGCAATTGCTCGACGTTTGCAATTTCTCAGCTCGTGTCTAGGAGACGGAAAGAGAAGGACCATGACGTTTGGTGGCTAGAGAAGCGCAAAGCCCCAGTGTTGCTGCGCCTGTGAAAGCGCTTCCAAGGAAGGGTGCTGGCTAGCAACAGCTTTCAGTGCTGGCACTTTTCATCTCTGAGCAATTGCTGGACGTTTGCAATTTCTCACCTGAGCTCTCTTTAGAGTGCGCGAGAGGATGAGCAGAAGATTAGGTGGCTAGAGAAGCCCAGAGCCCCAGTGTTCTTAGGCCTACAAAAGCGCTTCCAAGGAAGGGTGCTGGCTAGCAACAGCTTTCAGTGCTGGCACTTTTCATCTCTGAGCAATTGCTCGACGTTTGCAATTTCTCACCTGAGCTCTCTTTAGAGTGCGCGAGAGGATGAGCAGAAGATTAGGTGGCTAGAGAAGCCCAGAGCCCCAGTGTTGCTGCGCCTGTGAAAGCGCTTCCAAGGAAGGGTGCTGGCTAGCAAGAGCTTTCAGTGCTGGCACTTTTCATCTCTGAGCAATTGCTCGACGTTTGCAATTTCTCCCCTGAGCTCTCTTTAGAGTGCGCGAGAGGATGAGCAGAAGATTAGGTGGCTAGAGAAGCCCAGAGCCCCAGTGTTCTTAGGCCTACAAAAGCGCTTCCAAGGAAGGGTGCTGGCTAGCAACAGCTTTCAGTGCTGGCACTTTTCATCTCTGAGCGATTGCTCGACGTTTGCAATTTCTCAGCTCGTGTCTACGAGACGGAAAGAGAAGGACCGTGACGTTTGGTGGGTAGAGAAGCGCAAAGCCCCAGTGTTGCTGCGCCTGTGAAAGCGCTTCCAAGGAAGGGTGCTGGCTAGCAACAGCTTTCAGTGCTGGCACTTTTCATCTCTGAGCAATTGCTCGACGTTTGCAATTTCTCACCTGAGCTCTCTTTAGAGTGCGCGAGAGGATGAGCAGAAGATTAGGTGGCTAGAGAAGCCCAGAGCCCCAGTGTTCTTAGGCCTACAAAAGCGCTTCCAAGGAAGGGTGCTGGCTAGCAACAGCTTTCAGTGCTGGCACTTTTCCTCTCTGAGCAATTACTCGATGTTTGCAATTTCTCAGCTCGTGTCTACGAGACGGAAAGAGAATGACCGTGACGTTTGGTGGCTAGAGAAGTGCAAAGCCCCAGTGTTGCTGCGCCTGTGAAAGCGCTTCCAAGGAAGGGTGCTGGCTAGCAAGAGCTTTCAGTGCTGGCACTTTTCATCTCTGAGCAATTGCTGGACGTTTGCAATTTCTCACCTGAGCTCTCTTTAGAGTGCGCGAGAGGATGAGCAGAAGATTAGGTGGCTAGAGAAGCCCAGAGCCCCAGTGTTCTTAGGCCTACAAAAGCGCTTCCAAGGAAGGGTGCTGGCTAGCAACAGCTTTCAGTGCTGGCACTTTTCATCTCTGAGCAATTGCTCGACGTTTGCAATTTCTCACCTGAGCTCTCTTTAGAGTGCGCGAGAGGATGAGCAGAAGATTAAGTGGCTAGAGAAGCCCAGAGCCCCAGTGTTCTTAGGCCTACAAAAGCGCTTCCAAGGAAGGGTGCTGGCTAGCAACAGCTTTCAGTGCTGGCACTTTTCATCTCTGAGCAATTGCTCGACGTTTGCAATTTCTCACCTGAGCTCTCTTTAGAGTGCGCGAGAGGATGAGCAGAAGATTAAGTGGCTAGAGAAGCCCAGAGCCCCAGTGTTCTTAGGCCTACAAAAGCGCTTCCAAGGAAGGGTGCTGGCTAGCAACAGCTTTCAGTGCTGGCACTTTTCATCTCTGAGCAATTGCTCGACGTTTGCAATTTCTCAGCTCGTGTCTACGAGACGGAAAGAGAAGGACCGTGATGTTTGGTGGGTAGAGAAGCGCAAAGCCCCAGTGTTACTGCGCCTGTGAAAGCGCTTCCAAGGAAGGGTGCTGGCTAGCAACAGCTTTCAGTGCTGGCACTTTTCATCTCTGAGCAATTGCTCGACGTTTGCAATTTCTCAGCTCGTGTCTAGGAGACGGAAAGAGAATGACCGTGACGTTTGGTGGGTAGAGAAGCGCAAAGCCCCAGTGTTGCTGCGCCTGTGAAAGCGCTTCCAAGGAAGGGTGCTGGCTAGCAACAGCTTTCAGTGCTGGCACTTTTCATCTCTGAGCAATTGCTCGACGTTTGCAATTTCTCACCTGAGCTCTCTTTAGAGTGCGCGAGAGGATGAGCAGAAGATTAGGTGGCTAGAGAAGCCCAGAGCCCCAGTGTGCTTAGGCCTACAAAAGCGCTTCCAAGGAAGGGGGCTGGCTAGCAACAGCTTTCAGTGCTGGCACTTTTCATCTCTGAGCAATTGCTCGACGTTTGCAATTTCTCAGCTCGTGTCTACGAGACAGAAAGAGAAGGACCGTGACGTTTGGTGGGTAGAGAAGCGCAAAGCCCCAGTGTTGCTGCGCCTGTGAAAGCGCTTCCAAGGAAGGGTGCTGGCTAGCAAGAGCTTTCAGTGCTGGCACTTTTCATCTCTGAGCAATTGCTCGACGTTTGCAATTTCTCAGCTCGTGTCTAGGAGACGGAAAGAGAAGGACCGTGACGTTTGGTGGCTAGAGAAGCGCAAAGCCCCAGTGTTGCTGCGCCTGTGAAAGCGCTTCCAAGGAAGGGTGCTGGCTAGCAACAGCTTTCAGTGCTGGCACTTTTCATCTCTGAGCAATTGCTTGACGTTTGAAATTTCTCAGCTCGTGTCTACGAGACGGAAAGAGAATGACCGTGACGTTTGGTGGCTAGAGAAGCGCAAAGCCCCAGTGTTGCTGCGCCTGTGAAAGCGCTTCCAAGGAAGGCTGCTGGCTAGCAAGAGCTTTCAGTGCTGGCACTTTTCATCTCTGAGCAATTGCTCGACGTTTGCAATTTCTCACCTGAGCTCTCTTTAGAGTGCGCAAGAGGATGAGCAGAAGATTAGGTGGCTAGAGAAGCCCAGAGCCCCAGTGTTCTTAGGCCTACAAAAGCGCTTCCAAGGAAGGGTGCTGGCTAGCAAGAGCTTTCAGTGCTGGCACTTTTCATCTCTGAGCAATTGCTCGACGTTTGCAATTTCTCAGCTCGTGTCTACGAGACGGAAAGAGAAGGACCGTGATGTTTGGTGGCTAGAGAAGCGCAAAGCCCCAGTGTTACTGCGCCTGTGAAAGCGCTTCCAAGGAAGGGTGCTGGCTAGCAACAGCTTTCAGTGCTGGCACTTTTCATCTCTGAGCAATTGCTGGACGTTTGCAATTTCTCACCTGAGCTCTCTTTAGAGTGCGCGAGAGGATGAGCAGAAGATTAGGTGGCTAGAGAAGCCCAGAGCCCCAGTGTTCTTAGGCCTACAAAAGCGCTTCCAAGGAAGGGGGCTGGCTAGCAACAGCTTTCAGTGCTGGCACTTTTCATCTCTGAGCAATTGCTCGACGTTTGCAATTTCTCAGCTCGTGTCTACGAGACGGAAAGAGAAGGACCGTGACGTTTGGTGGCTAGAGAAGGGCAAAGCCCCAGTGTTGCTGCGCCTGTGAAAGCGCTTCCAAGGAAGGCTGCTGGCTAGCAACAGCTTTCAGTGCTGGCACTTTTCATCTCTGAGCAATTGCTGGACGTTTGCAATTTCTCACCTGAGCTCTCTTTAGAGTGCGCGAGAGGATGAGCAGAAGATTAGGTGGCTAGAGAAGCCCAGAGCCCCAGTGTTCTTAGGCCTACAAAAGCGCTTCCAAGGAAGGGTGCTGGCTAGCAACAGCTTTCAGTGCTGGCACTTTTCATCTCTGAGCAATTGCTCGACGTTTGCAATTTCTCACCTGAGCTCTCTTTAGAGTGCGCGAGAGGATGAGCAGAAGATTAGGTGGCTAGAGAAGCCCAGAGCCCCAGTGTGCTTAGGCCTACAAAAGCGCTTCCAAGGAAGGGTGCTGGCTAGCAAGAGCTTTCAGTGCTGGCACTTTTCATCTCTGAGCAATTGCTCGATGTTTGCAATTTCTCAGCTCGTGTCTAGGAGACGGAAAGAGAAGGACCGTGATGTTTGGTGGGTAGAGAAGCGCAAAGCCCCAGTGTTGCTGCGCCTGTGAAAGCGCTTCCAAGGAAGGGTGCTGGCTAGCAACAGCTTTCAGTGCTGGCACTTTTCATCTCTGAGCAATTGCTCGACGTTTGCAATTTCTCACCTGAGCTCTCTTTAGAGTGCGCGAGAGGATGAGCAGAAGATTAAGTGGCTAGAGAAGCCCAGAGCCCCAGTGTTCTTAGGCCTACAAAAGGGCTTCCAAGGAAGGGTGCTGGCTAGCAAGAGCTTTCAGTGCTGGCACTTTTCATCTCTGAGCAATTGCTCGACGTTTGCAATTTCTCAGCTCGTGTCTACGAGACGGAAAGAGAAGGACCGTGACGTTTGGTGGCTAGAGAAGCGCAAAGCCCCAGTGTTGCTGCGCCTGTGAAAGCGCTTCCAAGGAAGGGTGCTGGCTAGCAACAGCTTTCAGTGCTGGCACTTTTCATCTCTGAGCAATTGCTCGACGTTTGCAATTTCTCACCTGAGCTCTCTTTAGAGTGCGCGAGAGGATGAGCAGAAGATTAGGTGGCTAGAGAAGCCCAGAGCCCCAGTGTGCTTAGGCCTACAAAAGCGCTTCCAAGGAAGGGGGCTGGCTAGCAACAGCTTTCAGTGCTGGCACTTTTCATCTCTGAGCAATTGCTGGACGTTTGAAATTTCTCAGCTCGTGTCTGCGAGACGGAAAGAGAATGACCATGACGTTTGGCGGGTAGAGAAGCACAAAGCCCCAGTGTTGCTGCGCCTGTGAAAGCGCTTCCAAGGAAGGGTGCTGGCTAGCAACAGCTTTCAGTGCTGGCACTTTTCATCTCTGAGCAATTGCTCGACGTTTGCAGTTTCTCACCTGAGCTCTCTTTAGAGTGCGCGAGAGGATGAGCAGAAGATTAGGTGGCTAGAGAAGCCCAGAGCCCCAGTGTGCTTAGGCCTACAAAAGCGCTTCCAAGGAAGGGGGCTGGCTAGCAACAGCTTTCAGTGCTGGCACTTTTCATCTCTGAGCAATTGCTCCACGTTTGCAATTTCTCAGCTCGTGTCTACGAGACGGAAAGAGAAGGACCGTGACGTTTGGTGGGTAGAGAAGCGCAAAGCCCCAGTGTTGCTGCGCCTGTGAAAGCGCTTCCAAGGAACGGTGCTGGCTAGCAACAGCTTTCAGTGCTGGCACTTTTCATCTCTGAGCAATTGCTCGACGTTTGCAATTTCTCACCTGAGCTCTCTTTAGAGTGCGCGAGAGGATGAGCAGAAGATTAGGTGGCTAGAGAAGCCCAGAGCCCCAGTGTTCTTAGGCCTACAAAAGCGCTTCCAAGGAAGGGTGCTGGCTAGCAACAGCTTTCAGTGCTGGCACTTTTCATCTCTGAGCAATTGCTCGACGTTTGCAATTTCTCAGCTCGTGTCTACGAGACGGAAAGAGAAGGACCGTGACGTTTGGTGGGTAGAGAAGCGCAAAGCCCCAGTGTTGCTGCGCCTGTGAAAGCGCTTCCAAGGAAGGGTGCTGGCTAGCAAGAGCTTTCAGTGCTGGCACTTTTCATCTCTGAGCAATTGCTCGACGTTTGCAATTTCTCACCTGAGCTCTCTTTAGAGTGCGCGAGAGGATGAGCAGAAGATTAGGTGGCTAGAGAAGCCCAGAGCCCCAGTGTGCTTAGGCCTACAAAAGCGCTTCCAAGGAAGGGTGCTGGCTAGCAACAGCTTTCAGTGCTGGCACTTTTCATCTCTGAGCAATTGCTGGACGTTTGCAATTTCTCAGCTCGTGTCTGCGAGACGGAAAGAGAATGACCATGACGTTTGGCGGGTAGAGAAGCACAAAGCCCCAGTGTTGCTGCGCCTGAGAAAGCGCTTCCAAGGAAGGGTGCTGGCTAGCAAGAGCTTTCAGTGCTGGCACTTTTCATCTCTGAGCAATTGCTGGACGTTTGCAATTTCTCACCTGAGCTCTCTTTAGAGTGCGCGAGAGGATGAGCAGAAGATTAGGTGGCTAGAGAAGCGCAAAGCCCCAGTGTTCTTAGGCCTACAAAAGCGCTTCCAAGGAAGGGTGCTGGCTAGCAACAGCTTTCAGTGCTGGCACTTTTCATCTCTGAGCAATTGCTCGACGTTTGCAATTTCTCACCTGAGCTCTCTTTAGAGTGCGCGAGAGGATGAGCAGAAGATTAAGTGGCTAGAGAAGCCCAGAGCCCCAGTGTTCTTAGGCCTACAAAAGCGCTTCCAAGGAAGGGGGCTGGCTAGCAACAGCTTTCAGTGCTGGCACTTTTCATCTCTGAGCAATTGCTCGACGTTTGCAATTTCTCAGCTCGTGTCTACGAGACGGAAAGAGAAGGACCGTGACGTTTGGTGGGTAGAGAAGCGCAAAGCCCCAGTGTTGCTGCGCCTGTGAAAGCGCTTCCAAGGAAGGGTGCTGGCTAGCAAGAGCTTTCAGTGCTGGCACTTTTCATCTCTGAGCAATTGCTCGACGTTTGCAATTTCTCACCTGAGCTCTCTTTAGAGTGCGCGAGAGGATGAGCAGAAGATTAGGTGGCTAGAGAAGCCCAGAGCCCCAGTGTGCTTAGGCCTACAAAAGCGCTTCCAAGGAAGGGTGCTGGCTAGCAACAGCTTTCAGTGCTGGCACTTTTCATCTCTGAGCAATTGCTGGACGTTTGCAATTTCTCAGCTCGTGTCTGCGAGACGGAAAGAGAATGACCATGACGTTTGGCGGGTAGAGAAGCACAAAACCCCAGTGTTGCTGCGCCTGTGAAAGCGCTTCCAAGGAAGGGGGCTGGCTAGCAACAGCTTTCAGTGCTGGCACTTTTCATCTCTGAGCAATTGCTCGACGTTTGCAGTTTCTCACCTGAGCTCTCTTTAGAGTGCGCGAGAGGATGAGCAGAAGATTAGGTGGCTAGAGAAGCCCAGAGCCCCAGTGTGCTTAGGCCTACAAAAGCGCTTCCAAGGAAGGGGGCTGGCTAGCAACAGCTTTCAGTGCTGGCACTTTTCATCTCTGAGCAATTGCTCGACGTTTGCAATTTCTCACCTGAGCTCTCTTTAGAGTGCGCGAGAGGATGAGCAGAAGATTAGGTGGCTAGAGAAGCCCAGAGCCCCAGTGTTCTTAGGCCTACAAAAGTGCTTCCAAGGAAGGGTGCTGGCTAGCAACAGCTTTCAGTGCTGGCACTTTTCATCTCTGAGCAATTGCTCGACGTTTGCAATTTCTCACCTGAGCTCTCTTTAGAGTGCGCGAGAGGATGAGCAGAAGATTAAGTGGCTAGAGAAGCCCAGAGCCCCAGTGTTCTTAGGCCTACAAAAGCGCTTCCAAGGAAGGGTGCTGGCTAGCAACAGCTTTCAGTGCTGGCACTTTTCATCTCTGAGCAATTGCTCGACGTTTGCAATTTCTCAGCTCGTGTCTACAAGACGGAAAGAGAAGGACCGTGACGTTTGGTGGGTAGAGAAGCGCAAAGCCCCAGTGTTAGTGCGCTTGTGAAAGCACTTCCAAGGAAGGGTGCTGGCTAGCAACAGCTTTCAGTGCTGGCACTTTTCTTCTCTGAGCAATTGCTCGACGTTTGCAATTTCTCACCTGAGCTCTCTTTAGAGTGCGCGAGAGGATGAGCAGAAGATTAGGTGGCTAGAGAAGCCCAGAGCCCGGTGTGCTTAGGCCTACAAAACCACTTCCAAGGAAGGGGGCTGGCTAGCAACAGCTTTCAGTGCTGGCACTTTTCATCTCTGAGCAATTGCTCGACGTTTGCAATTTCTCAGCTCGTGTCTACGAGACGGAAAGAGAAGGACCGTGACGTCTGGTGGGTAGAGAAGCGCAAAGCCCCAGTGTTGCTGCGCCTGTGAAAGCGCTTCCAAGGAAGGGTGCTGGCTAGCAACAGCTTTCAGTGCTGGCACTTTTCATCTCTGAGCAATTGCTCGACGTTTGCAATTTCTCACCTGAGCTCTCTTTAGAGTGCGCGAGAGGATGAGCAGAAGATTAGGTGGCTAGAGAAGCCCAGAGCCCCAGTGTTCTTAGGCCTACAAAAGCGCTTCCAAGGAAGGGTGCTGGCTAGCAGCAGCTTTCAGTGCTGGCACTTTTCATCTCTGAGCAATTGCTCGACGTTTGCAATTTCTCAGCTCGTGTCTACGAGACGGAAAGAGAATGACAGTGACGTTTGGTGGCTAGAGAAGCGCAAAGCCCCAGTGTTACTGCGCCTGTGAAAGCGCTTCCAAGGAAGGGTGCTGGCTAGCAAGAGCTTTCAGTGCTGGCACTTTTCATCTCTGAGCAATTGCTCGACGTTTGCAATTTCTCACCTGAGCTCTCTTTAGAGTGCGCGAGAGGATGAGCAGAAGATTAGGTGGCTAGAGAAGCCCAGAGCCCCAGTGTTCTTAGGCCTACAAAAGCGCTTCGAAGGAAGGGGGCTGGCTAGCAACAGCTTTCAGTGCTGGCACTTTTCATCTCTGAGCAATTGCTCGACGTTTGCAATTTCTCAGCTCGTGTCTACGAGACGGAGAGATAGTGACCGTGACTTTTGGTGGCTAGAGAAGCGCAAAGCCCCAGTGTTGCTGCGCCTGAGAAAGCGCTTCCAAGGAAGGGTGCTGGCTAGCAACAGCTTTCAGTGCTGGCACTTTTCTTCTCTGAGCAATTGCTCGACGTTTGCAATTTCTCACCTGAGCTCTCTTTAGAGTGCGCGAGAGGATGAGCAGAAGATTAGGTGGCTAGAGAAGCCCAGAGCCCCAGTGTTCTTAGGCCTACAAAAGCGCTTCCAAGGAAGGGGGCTGGCTAGCAACAGCTTTCAGTGCTGGCACTTTTCATCTCTGAGCAATTGCTCGACGTTTGCAATTTCTCAGCTCTTGTCTACAAGACGGAAAGAGAAGGGCCGTGATGTTTGGTGGCTAGAGAAGCGCAAAGCCCCAGTGTTACTGCGCCTGTGAAAGTGCTTCCAAGGAAGGGTGCTGGCTAGCAACAGCTTTCAGTGCTGGCACTTTTCATCTCTGAGCAATTGCTCGACGTTTGCAATTTCTCAGCTCGTGTCTACGAGACGGAAAGAGAAGGACCGTGACGTTTGGTGGGTAGAGAAGCGCAAAGCCCCAGTGTTGCTGCGCCTGTGAAAGCGCTTCCAAGGAAGGGTGCTGGCTAGCAAGAGCTTTCAGTGCTGGCACTTTTCATCTCTGAGCAATTGCTCGACGTTTGCAATTTCTCAGCTCGTGTCTACGAGACGGAAAGAGAAGGACCGTGACGTTTGGTGGGTAGAGAAGCGCAAAGCCCCAGTGTTACTGCACATGTGAAAGCGCTTCCAAGGAAGGGTGCTGGCTAGCAACAGCTTTCAGTGCTGGCACTTTTCATCTCTGAGCAATTGCTCGACGTTTGTAATTTCTCACCTGAGCTCTCTTTAGAGTGTGCGAGAGGATGAGCAGAAGATTAGGTGGCTAGAGAAGCCCAGAGCCCCAGTGTTCTTAGGCCTACAAAAGCGCTTCCAAGGAAGGGGGCTGGCTAGCAACAGCTTTCAGTGCTGGCACTTTTCATCTCTGAGCAATTGCTCGACGTTTGCAATTTCTCAGCTCGTGTCTAGGAGACGGAAAGAGAAGGACCGTGACGTTTGGTGGCTAGAGAAGCGCAAAGCCCCAGTGTTGCTGCGCCTGTGAAAGCGCTTCCAAGGAAGGGTGCTGGCTAGCAAGAGCTTTCAGTGCTGGCACTTTTCATCTCTGAGCAATTGCTGGACGTTTGCAATTTCTCACCTGAGCTCTCTTTAGAGTGCGCGAGAGGATGAGCAGAAGATTAGGTGGCTAGAGAAGCCCAGAGCCCCAGTGTTCTTAGGCCTACAAAAGCGCTTCCAAGGAAGGGGGCTGGCTAGCAACAGCTTTCAGTGCTGGCACTTTTCATCTCTGAGCAATTGCTCGACGTTTGCAATTTCTCAGCTCGTGTCTACGAGACGGAAAGAGAAGGACCGTGACGTTTGGTGGCTAGAGAAGGGCAAAGCCCCAGTGTTGCTGCGCCTGTGAAAGCGCTTCCAAGGAAGGGTGCTGGCTAGCAACAGCTTTCAGTGCTGGCACTTTTCATCTCTGAGCAATTGCTGGACGTTTGCAATTTCTCACCTGAGCTCTCTTTAGAGTGCGCGAGAGGATGAGCAGAAGATTAGGTGGCTAGAGAAGGCCAGAGCCCCAGTGTTCTTAGGCCTACAAAAGCGCTTCCAAGGAAGGGTGCTGGCTAGCAACAGCTTTCAGTGCTGGCACTTTTCATCTCTGAGCAATTGCTCGACGTTTGCAATTTCTCACCTGAGCTCTCTTTAGAGTGCGCGAGAGGATGAGCAGAAGATGAGGTGGCTAGAGAAGCCCAGAGCCCCAGTGTGCTTAGGCCTACAAAAGCGCTTCCAAGGAAGGGTGCTGGCTAGCAAGAGCTTTCAGTGCTGGCACTTTTCATCTCTGAGCAATTGCTCGATGTTTGCAATTTCTCAGCTCGTGTCTAGGAGACGGAAAGAGAAGGACCGTGATGTTTGGTGGGTAGAGAAGCGCAAAGCCCCAGTGTTGCTGCGCCTGTGAAAGCGCTTCCAAGGAAGGGTGCTGGCTAGCAACAGCTTTCAGTGCTGGCACTTTTCATCTCTGAGCAATTGCTCGACGTTTGCAATTTCTCACCTGAGCTCTCTTTAGAGTGCGCGAGAGGATGAGCAGAAGATTAAGTGGCTAGAGAAGCCCAGAGCCCCAGTGTTCTTAGGCCTACAAAAGGGCTTCCAAGGAAGGGTGCTGGCTAGCAACAGCTTTCAGTGCTGGCACTTTTCATCTCTGAGCAATTGCTCGACGTTTGCAATTTCTCAGCTCGTGTCTACGAGACGGAAAGAGAAGGACCGTGACGTTTGGTGGGTAGAGAAGCGCAAAGCCCCAGTGTTGCTGCGCCTGTGAAAGCGCTTCCAAGGAAGGGTGCTGGCTAGCAACAGCTTTCAGTGCTGGCACTTTTCATCTCTGAGCAATTGCTCGACGTTTGCAATTTCTCACCTGAGCTCTCTTTAGAGTGCGCGAGAGGATGAGCAGAAGATTAGGTGGCTAGAGAAGCCCAGAGCCCCAGTGTGCTTAGGCCTACAAAAGCGCTTCCAAGGAAGGGGGCTGGCTAGCAACAGCTTTCAGTGCTGGCACTTTTCATCTCTGAGCAATTGCTGGACGTTTGCAATTTCTCAGCTCGTGTCTGCGAGACGGAAAGAGAAGGACCGTGTCGTTTGGCGGGTAGAGAAGCACAAAGCCCCAGTGTTGCTGCGCCTGTGAAAGCGCTTCCAAGGAAGGGTGCTGGCTAGCAACAGCTTTCAGTGCTGGCACTTTTCATCTCTGAGCAATTGCTCGACGTTTGCAGTTTCTCACCTGAGCTCTCTTTAGAGTGCGCGAGAGGATGAGCAGAAGATGAGGTGGCTAGAGAAGCCCAGAGCCCCAGTGTGCTTAGGCCTACAAAAGCGCTTCCAAGGAAGGGGGCTGGCTAGCAACAGCTTTCAGTGCTGGCACTTTTCATCTCTGAGCAATTGCTCCACGTTTGCAATTTCTCAGCTCGTGTCTACGAGACGGAAAGAGAAGGACCGTGACGTTTGGTGGGTAGAGAAGCGCAAAGCCCCAGTGTTGCTGCGCCTGTGAAAGCGCTTCCAAGGAAGGGTGCTGGCTAGCAACAGCTTTCAGTGCTGGCACTTTTCATCTCTGAGCAATTGCTCGACGTTTGCAATTTCTCACCTGAGCTCTCTTTAGAGTGCGCGAGAGGATGAGCAGAAGATTAGGTGGCTAGAGAAGGCCAGAGCCCCAGTGTTCTTAGGCCTACAAAAGCGCTTCCAAGGAAGGGTGCTGGCTAGCAACAGCTTTCAGTGCTGGCACTTTTCATCTCTGAGCAATTGCTCCACGTTTGCAATTTCTCAGCTCGTGTCTACGAGACGGAAAGAGAAGGACCGTGACGTTTGGTGGGTAGAGAAGCGCAAAGCCCCAGTGTTGCTGCGCCTGTGAAAGCGCTTCCAAGGAAGGCTGCTGGCTAGCAAGAGCTTTCAGTGCTGGCACTTTTCATCTCTGAGCAATTGCTCGACGTTTGCAATTTCTCACCTGAGCTCTCTTTAGAGTGCGCGAGAGGATGAGCAGAAGATTAGGTGGCTAGAGAAGCCCAGAGCCCCAGTGTGCTTAGGCCTACAAAAGCGCTTCCAAGGAAGGGTGCTGGCTAGCAACAGCTTTCAGTGCTGGCACTTTTCATCTCTGAGCAATTGCTGGACGTTTGCAATTTCTCAGCTCGTGTCTGCGAGACGGAAAGAGAATGACCATGACGTTTGGCGGGTAGAGAAGCACAAAGCCCCAGTGTTGCTGCGCCTGAGAAAGCGCTTCCAAGGAAGGGTGCTGGCTAGCAAGAGCTTTCAGTGCTGGCACTTTTCATCTCTGAGCAATTGCTGGACGTTTGCAATTTCTCACCTGAGCTCTCTTTAGAGTGCGCGAGAGGATGAGCAGAAGATTAGGTGGCTAGAGAAGCGCAAAGCCCCAGTGTTCTTAGGCCTACAAAAGCGCTTCCAAGGAAGGGTGCTGGCTAGCAACAGCTTTCAGTGCTGGCACTTTTCATCTCTGAGCAATTGCTCGACGTTTGCAATTTCTCACCTGAGCTCTCTTTAGAGTGCGCGAGAGGATGAGCAGAAGATTAAGTGGCTAGAGAAGCCCAGAGCCCCAGTGTTCTTAGGCCTACAAAAGCGCTTCCAAGGAAGGGTGCTGGCTAGCAACAGCTTTCAGTGCTGGCACTTTTCATCTCTGAGCAATTGCTCGACGTTTGCAATTTCTGAGCTCGTGTCTACGAGACGGAAAGAGAAGAACCGTGACGTTTGGTGGGTAGAGAAGCGCAAAGCCCCAGTGTTGCTGCGCCTGTGAAAGCGCTTCCAAGGAAGGGTGCTGGCTAGCAAGAGCTTTCAGTGCTGGCACTTTTCATCTCTGAGCAATTGCTCGACGTTTGCAATTTCTCACCTGAGCTCTCTTTAGAGTGCGCGAGAGGATGAGCAGAAGATTAGGTGGCTAGAGAAGCCCAGAGCCCCAGTGTGCTTAGGCCTACAAAAGCGCTTCCAAGGAAGGGTGCTGGCTAGCAACAGCTTTCAGTGCTGGCACTTTTCATCTCTGAGCAATTGCTGGACGTTTGCAATTTCTCAGCTCGTGTCTGCGAGACGGAAAGAGAATGACCATGACGTTTGGCGGGTAGAGAAGCACAAAACCCCAGTGTTGCTGCGCCTGTGAAAGCGCTTCCAAGGAAGGGTGCTGGCTAGCAACAGCTTTCAGTGCTGGCACTTTTCATCTCTGAGCAATTGCTCGACGTTTGCAGTTTCTCACCTGAGCTCTCTTTAGAGTGCGCGAGAGGATGAGCAGAAGATTAGGTGGCTAGAGAAGCCCAGAGCCCCAGTGTGCTTAGGCCTACAAAAGCGCTTCCAAGGAAGGGGGCTGGCTAGCAACAGCTTTCAGTGCTGGCACTTTTCATCTCTGAGCAATTGCTCGACGTTTGCAATTTCTCACCTGAGCTCTCTTTAGAGTGCGCGAGAGGATGAGCAGAAGATTAGGTGGCTAGAGAAGCCCAGAGCCCCAGTGTTCTTAGGCCTACAAAAGTGCTTCCAAGGAAGGGTGCTGGCTAGCAACAGCTTTCAGTGCTGGCACTTTTCATCTCTGAGCAATTGCTCGACGTTTGCAATTTCTCACCTGAGCTCTCTTTAGAGTGCGCGAGAGGATGAGCAGAAGATTAAGTGGCTAGAGAAGCCCAGAGCCCCAGTGTTCTTAGGCCTACAAAAGCGCTTCCAAGGAAGGGTGCTGGCTAGCAACAGCTTTCAGTGCTGGCACTTTTCATCTCTGAGCAATTGCTCGACGTTTGCAATTTCTCAGCTCGTGTCTACGAGACGGAAAGAGAAGGACCGTGACGTTTGGTGGGTAGAGAAGCGCAAAGCCCCAGTGTTAGTGCGCTTGTGAAAGCACTTCCAAGGAAGGGTGCTGGCTAGCAACAGCTTTCAGTGCTGGCACTTTTCTTCTCTGAGCAATTGCTCGACGTTTGCAATTTCTCACCTGAGCTCTCTTTAGAGTGCGCGAGAGGATGAGCAGAAGATTAGGTGGCTAGAGAAGCCCAGAGCCCGGTGTGCTTAGGCCTACAAAACCACTTCCAAGGAAGGGGGCTGGCTAGCAAGAGCTTTCAGTGCTGGCACTTTTCCTCTCTGAGCAATTGCTCGACGTTTGCAATTTCTCAGCTCGTGTCTACGAGACGGAAAGAGAAGGACCGTGACGTTTGGTGGCTAGAGAAGCGCAAAGCCCCAGTGTTGCTGCGCCTGTGAAAGCGCTTCCAAGGAAGGGTGCTGGCTAGCAACAGCTTTCAGTGCTGGCACTTTTCATCTCTGAGCAATTGCTGGACGTTTGCAATTTCTCACCTGAGCTCTCTTTAGAGTGCGCGAGAGGATGAGCAGAAGATTAGGTGGCTAGAGAAGCCCAGAGCCCCAGTGTTCTTAGGCCTACAAAAGCGCTTCCAAGGAAGGGGGCTGGCTAGCAGCAGCTTTCAGTGCTGGCACTTTTCATCTCTGAGCAATTGCTCGACGTTTGCAATTTCTCAGCTCGTGTCTACGAGACGGAAAGAGAATGACAGTGACGTTTGGTGGCTAGAGAAGCGCAAAGCCCCAGTGTTACTGCGCCTGTGAAAGCGCTTCCAAGGAAGGGTGCTGGCTAGCAAGAGCTTTCAGTGCTGGCACTTTTCATCTCTGAGCAATTGCTCGACGTTTGCAATTTCTCACCTGAGCTCTCTTTAGAGTGCGCGAGAGGATGAGCAGAAGATTAGGTGGCTAGAGAAGCCCAGAGCCCCAGTGTTCTTAGGCCTACAAAAGCGCTTCCAAGGAAGGGGGCTGGCTAGCAACAGCTTTCAGTGCTGGCACTTTTCATCTCTGAGCAATTGCTCGACGTTTGCAATTTCTCAGCTCGTGTCTACGAGACGGAGAGATAGTGACCGTGACTTTTGGTGGCTAGAGAAGCGCAAAGCCCCAGTGTTGCTGCGCCTGAGAAAGCGCTTCCAAGGAAGGGTGCTGGCTAGCAACAGCTTTCAGTGCTGGCACTTTTCATCTCTGAGCAATTGCTCGACGTTTGCAATTTCTCACCTGAGCTCTCTTTAGAGTGCGCGAGAGGATGAGCAGAAGATTAGGTGGCTAGAGAAGCCCAGAGCCCCAGTGTTCTTAGGCCTACAAAAGCGCTTCCAAGGAAGGGTGCTGGCTAGCAACAGCTTTCATTGCTGGCACTTTTCCTCTCTGAGCAATTGCTCGACGTTTGCAATTTCTCAGCTCTTGTCTACAAGACGGAAAGAGAAGGGCCGTGATGTTTGGTGGCTAGAGAAGCGCAAAGCCCCAGTGTTACTGCGCCTGTGAAAGTGCTTCCAAGGAAGGGTGCTGGCTAGCAAGAGCTTTCAGTGCTGGCACTTTTCATCTCTGAGCAATTGCTCGACGTTTGCAATTTCTCAGCTCGTGTCTACGAGACGGAAAGAGAAGGACCGTGACGTTTGGTGGGTAGAGAAGCGCAAAGCCCCAGTGTTGCTGCGCCTGTGAAAGCGCTTCCAAGGAAGGGTGCTGGCTAGCAACAGCTTTCAGTGCTGGCACTTTTCCTCTCTGAGCAATTGCTCGACGTTTGCAATTTCTCAGCTCGTGTCTACGAGACGGAAAGAGAAGGACCGTGACGTTTGGTGGCTAGAGAAGCGCAAAGCCCCAGTGTTACTGCACATGTGAAAGCGCTTCCAAGGAAGGGTGCTGGCTAGCAACAGCTTTCAGTGCTGGCACTTTTCATCTCTGAGCAATTGCTCGACGTTTGTAATTTCTCACCTGAGCTCTCTTTAGAGTATGCGAGAGGATGAGCAGAAGATTAGGTGGCTAGAGAAGCCCAGAGCCCCAGTGTTCTTAGGCCTACAAAAGCGCTTCCAAGGAAGGGTGCTGGCTAGCAACAGCTTTCAGTGCTGGCACTTTTCATCTCTGAGCAATTGCTCGACGTTTGCAATTTCTCAGCTCGTGTCTACGAGACGGAAGGAGAAGGACCGTGACGTTTGGTGGCTAGAGAAGCGCAAAGCCCCAGTGTTGCTGCGCCTGTGAAAGCGCTTCCAAGGAAGAGTGCTGGCTAGCAAGAGCTTTCAGTGCTGGCACTTTTCATCTCTGAGCAATTGCTGGACGTTTGCAATTTCTCACCTGAGCTCTCTTTAGAGTGCGCGAGAGGATGAGCAGAAGATTAGGTGGCTAGAGAAGCCCAGAGCCCCAGTGTGCTTAGGCCTACAAAAGCGCTTCCAAGGAAGGGGGCTGGCTAGCAACAGCTTTCAGTGCTGGCACTTTTCATCTCTGAGCAATTGCTCGACGTTTGCAATTTCTCAGCTCGTGTCTACGAGACGGAAAGAGAAGGACCGTGACGTTTGGTGGGTAGAGAAGCGCAAAGCCCCAGTGTTGCTGCGCCTGTGAAAGCGCTTCCAAGGAAGGCTGCTGGCTAGCAACAGCTTTCAGTGCTGGCACTTTTCACCTCTGAGCAATTGCTCGACGTTTGCAATTTCTCAGCTCGTGTCTACGAGACGGAAAGAGAAGGACCGTGACGTTTGGTGGGTAGAGAAGCGCAAAGCCCCAGTGTTACTGCACCTGTGAAAGCGCTTCCAAGGAAGGGTGCTGGCTAGCAACAGCTTTCAGTGCTGGCACTTTTCATCTCTGAGCAATTGCTCGACGTTTGCAATTTCTCAGCTCGTGTCTACGAGATGGAAAGAGAAGGACCGTGACGTTTGGTGGCTAGAGAAGCGCAAAGCCCCAGTGTTACTGCGCCTGTGAAAGCGCTTCCAAGGAAGGGTGCTGGCTAGCAACAGCTTTCAGTGCTGGCACTTTTCATCTCTGAGCAATTGCTGGACGTTTGCAATTTCTCACCTGAGCTCTCTTTAGAGTGCGCGAGAGGATGAGCAGAAGATTAGGTGGCTAGAGAAGCCCAGAGCCCCAGTGTTCTTAGGCCTACAAAAGCGCTTCCAAGGAAGGGTGCTGGCTAGCAACAGCTTTCAGTGCTGGCACTTTTCATCTCTCAGCAATTGCTCGACGTTTGCAATTTCTCAGCTCGTGTCTACGAGACGGAAAGAGAAGGACCGTGACGTTTGGTGCGTATAGAAGCGCAAAGCCCCAGTGTTACTGCGCCTGTGAAAGCGCTTCCAAGGAAGGGTGCTGGCTAGCAGCAGCTTTCAGTGCTGGCACTTTTCCTCTCTGAGCAATTGCTCGACGTTTGCAATTTCTCAGCTCGTGTCTACGAGACGGAAAGAGAATGACAGTGACGTTTGGTGGCTAGAGAAGCGCAAAGCCCCAGTGTTACTGCGCCTGTGAAAGCGCTTCCAAGGAAGGGTGCTGGCTAGCAAGAGCTTTCAGTGCTGGCACTTTTCATCTCTGAGCAATTGCTCGACGTTTGCAATTTCTCACCTGAGCTCTCTTTAGAGTGCGCGAGAGGATGAGCAGAAGATTAGGTGGCTAGAGAAGCCCAGAGCCCCAGTGTTCTTAGGCCTACAAAAGCGCTTCGAAGGAAGGGGGCTGGCTAGCAACAGCTTTCAGTGCTGGCACTTTTCATCTCTGAGCAATTGCTCGACGTTTGCAATTTCTCAGCTCGTGTCTACGAGACGGAGAGATAGTGACCGTGACGTTTGGTGGCTAGAGAAGCGCAAAGCCCCAGTGTTGCTGCGCCTGAGAAAGCGCTTCCAAGGAAGGGTGCTGGCTAGCAAGAGCTTTCAGTGCTGGCACTTTTCATCTCTGAGCAATTGCTGGACGTTTGCAATTTCTCACCTGAGCTCTCTTTAGAGTGCGCGAGAGGATGAGCAGAAGATTAGGTGGCTAGAGAAGCCCAGAGCCCCAGTGTTCTTAGGCCTACAAAAGCGCTTCCAAGGAAGGGTGCTGGCTAGCAACAGCTTTCAGTGCTGGCACTTTTCATCTCTGAGCAATTGCTCGACGTTTGCAATTTCTCAGCTCGTGTCTACGAGACGGAAAGAGAAGGACCGTGACGTTTGGTGGGTAGAGAAGCGCAAAGCCCCAGTGTTGCTGCGCCTGTGAAAGCGCTTCCAAGGAAGGGTGCTGGCTAGCAACAGCTTTCAGTGCTGGCACTTTTCCTCTCTGAGCAATTGCTCGACGTTTGCAATTTCTCAGCTCGTGTCTACGAGACGGAAAGAGAAGGACCGTGACGTTTGGTGGGTAGAGAAGCGCAAAGCCCCAGTGTTACTGCACATGTGAAAGCGCTTCCAAGGAAGGGTGCTGGCTATCAACAGCTTTCAGTGCTGGCACTTTTCATCTCTGAGCAATTGCTCGACGTTTGTAATTTCTCACCTGAGCTCTCTTTAGAGTGCGCGAGAGGATGAGCAGAAGATTAGGTGGCTAGAGAAGCCCAGAGCCCCAGTGTTCTTAGGCCTACAAAAGCGCTTCCAAGGAAGGGGGCTGGCTAGCAACAGCTTTCAGTGCTGGCACTTTTCATCTCTGAGCAATTGCTCGACGTTTGCAATTTCTCAGCTCGTGTCTACGAGATGGAAAGAGAAGGACCGTGACGTTTGGTGGCTAGAGAAGCGCAAAGCCCCAGTGTTGCTGCGCCTGTGAAAGCGCTTCCAAGGAAGGGTGCTGGCTAGCAAGAGCTTTCAGTGCTGGCACTTTTCATCTCTGAGCAATTGCTGGACGTTTGCAATTTCTCCCCTGAGCTCTCTTTAGAGTGCGTGAGAGGATGAGCAGAAGATTAGGTGGCTAGAGAAGCCCAGAGCCCCAGTGTGCTTAGGCCTACAAAAGCGCTTCCAAGGAAGGGGGCTGGCTAGCAACAGCTTTCAGTGCTGGCACTTTTCATCTCTGAGCAATTGCTGGACGTTTGCAATTTCTCAGCTCGTGTCTACGAGACGGAAAGAGAAGGACCGTGACGTTTGGTGGGTAGAGAAGCGCAAAGCCCCAGTGTTGCTGCGCCTGTGAAAGCGCTTCCAAGGAAGGGTGCTGGCTAGCAACAGCTTTCAGTGCTGGCACTTTTCATCTCTGAGCAATTGCTCGACGTTTGCAATTTCTCAGCTCGTGTCTACGAGACGGAAAGAGAAGGACTGTGACGTTTGGTGGCTAGAGAAGCGCAAAGCCCCAGTGTTACTGCACCTGTGAAAGCGCTTCCAAGGAAGGGTGCTGGCTAGCAACAGCTTTCAGTGCTGGCACTTTTCATCTCTGAGCAATTGCTCGACGTTTGTAATTTCTCACCTGAGCTCTCTTTAGAGTGCGCGAGAGGATGAGCAGAAGATTAGGTGGCTAGAGAAGCCCAGAGCCCCAGTGTGCTTAGGCCTACAAAAGCGCTTCCAAGGAAGGGGGCTGGCTAGCAACAGCTTTCAGTGCTGGCACTTTTCCTCTCTGAGCAATTGCTCGACGTTTGCAATTTCTCAGCTCGTGTCTACGAGACGGAAAGAGAAGGACCGTGACGTTTGGTGGCTAGAGAAGCGCAAAGCCCCAGTGTTACTGCGCCTGTGAAAGCGCTTCCAAGGAAGGGTGCTGGCTAGCAACAGCTTTCAGTGCTGGCACTTTTCATCTCTGAGCAATTGCTGGACGTTTGCAATTTCTCACCTGAGCTCTCTTTAGAGTGCGCGAGAGGATGAGCAGAAGATTAGGTGGCTAGAGAAGCCCAGAGCCCCAGTGTGCTTAGGCCTACAAAAGCGCTTCCAAGGAAGGGTGCTGGCTAGCAAGAGCTTTCAGTGCTGGCACTTTTCATCTCTGAGCAATTGCTCGACGTTTGCAATTTCTCAGCTCGTGTCTAGGAGACGGAAAGAGAAGGACCGTGACGTTTGGTGGCTAGAGAAGCGCAAAGCCCCAGTGTTACTGCGCCTGTGAAAGCGCTTCCAAGGAAGGGTGCTGGCTAGCAACAGCTTTCAGTGCTGGCACTTTTCATCTCTGAGCAATTGCTGGACGTTTGCAATTTCTCACCTGAGCTCTCTTTAGAGTGCGCGAGAGGATGAGCAGAAGATTAGGTGGCTAGAGAAGCCCAGAGCCCCAGTGTGCTTAGGCCTACAAAAGCGCTTCCAAGGAAGGGTGCTGGCTAGCAACAGCTTTCAGTGCTGGCACTTTTCCTCTCTGAGCAATTGCTCGACGTTTGCAATTTCTCAGCTCGTGTCTACGAGACGGAAAGAGAAGGACCGTGACGTTTGGTGGCTAGAGAAGCGCAAAGCCCCAGTGTTGCTGCGCCTGTGAAAGCGCTTCCAAGGAAGGGTGCTGGCTAGCAACAGCTTTCAGTGCTGGCACTTTTCATCTCTGAGCAATTGCTGGACGTTTGCAATTTCTCAGCTCGTGTCTACGAGACGGAAAGAGAATGACAGTGACGTTTGGTGGCTAGAGAAGCGCAAAGCCCCAGTGTTGCTGCGCCTGAGAAAGTGCTTCCAAGGAAGGGTGCTGGCTAGCAAGAGCTTTCAGTGCTGGCACTTTTCATCTCTGAGCAATTGCTCGACGTTTGCAATTTCTCACCTGAGCTCTCTTTAGAGTGCGCGAGAGGATGAGCAGAAGATTAGGTGGCTAGAGAAGCCCAGAGCCCCAGTGTTCTTAGGCCTACAAAAGCGCTTCCAAGGAAGGGGGCTGGCTAGCAAGAGCTTTCAGTGCTGGCACTTTTCATCTCTGAGCAATTGCTCGACGTTTGCAATTTCTCAGCTCTTGTCTACGAGACGGAAAGAGAAGGGCCGTGATGTTTGGTGGCTAGAGAAGCGCAAAGCCCCAGTGTTACTGCGCCTGTGAAAGTGCTTCCAAGGAAGGGTGCTGGCTAGCAAGAGCTTTCAGTGCTGGCACTTTTCATCTCTGAGCAATTGCTCGACGTTTGCAATTTCTCAGCTCGTGTCTACGAGACGGAAAGAGAAGGACCGTGACGTGTGGTGGGTAGAGAAGCGCAAAGCCCCAGTGTTGCTGCGCCTGTGAAAGCGCTTCCAAGGAAGGGTGCTGGCTAGCAAGAGCTTTCAGTGCTGGCACTTTTCATCTCTGAGCAATTGCTCGACGTTTGCAATTTCTCAGCTCGTGTCTACGAGACGGAAAGAGAAGGACCGTGACGTTTGGTGGCTAGAGAAGCGCAAAGCCCCAGTGTTACTGCACATGTGAAAGCGCTTCCAAGGAAGGGTGCTGGCTAGCAAGAGCTTTCAGTGCTGGCACTTTTCATCTCTGAGCAATTGCTCGACGTTTGTAATTTCTCACCTGAGCTCTCTTTAGAGTGTGCGAGAGGATGAGCAGAAGATTAGGTGGCTAGAGAAGCCCAGAGCCCCAGTGTTCTTAGGCCTACAAAAGCGCTTCCAAGGAAGGGGGCTGGCTAGCAACAGCTTTCAGTGCTGGCACTTTTCATCTCTGAGCAATTGCTCGACGTTTGCAATTTCTCAGCTCGTGTCTACGAGACGGAAAGAGAAGGACCGTGACGTTTGGTGGGTAGAGAAGCGCAAAGCCCCAGTGTTGCTGCGCCTGTGAAAGCGCTTCCAAGGAAGGGTGCTGGCTAGCAACAGCTTTCAGTGCTGGCACTTTTCCTCTCTGAGCAATTGCTCGACGTTTGCAATTTCTCAGCTCGTGTCTACGAGACGGAAAGAGAAGGACCGTGACGTTTGGTGGGTAGAGAAGCGCAAAGCCCCAGTGTTACTGCACCTGTGAAAGCGCTTCCAAGGAAGGGTGCTGGCTAGCAACAGCTTTCAGTGCTGGCACTTTTCATCTCTGAGCAATTGCTCGACGTTTGTAATTTCTCACCTGAGCTCTCTTTAGAGTGTGCGAGAGGATGAGCAGAAGATTAGGTGGCTAGAGAAGCCCAGAGCCCCAGTGTTCTTAGGCCTACAAAAGCGCTTCCAAGGAAGGGGGCTGGCTAGCAACAGCTTTCAGTGCTGGCACTTTTCATCTCTGAGCAATTGCTCGACGTTTGCAATTTCTCAGCTCGTGTCTACGAGACGGAAAGAGAAGGACCGTGATGTTTGGTGGGTAGAGAAGCGCAAAGCCCCAGTGTTGCTGCACCTGTGAAAGCGCTTCCAAGGAAGGGTGCTGGCTAGCAAGAGCTTTCAGTGCTGGCACTTTTCATCTCTGAGCAATTGCTGGACGTTTGCAATTTCTCACCTGAGCTCTCTTTAGAGTGCGCGAGAGGATGAGCAGAAGATTAGGTGGCTAGAGAAGCCCAGAGCCCCAGTGTGCTTAGGCCTACAAAAGCGCTTCCAAGGAAGGGTGCTGGCTAGCAACAGCTTTCAGTGCTGGCACTTTTCATCTCTGAGCAATTGCTCGACGTTTGCAATTTCTCAGCTCGTGTCTACGAGACGGAAAGAGAAGGACCGTGATGTTTGGTGGGTAGAGAAGCGCAAAGCCCCAGTGTTACTGCGCCTGTGAAAGCGCTTCCAAGGAAGGGTGCTGGCTAGCAACAGCTTTCAGTGCTGGCACTTTTCATCTCTGAGCAATTGCTCGACGTTTGCAATTTCTCACCTGAGCTCTCTTTAGAGTGCGCGAGAGGATGAGCAGAAGATTAGGTGGCTAGAGAAGCCCAGAGCCCCAGTGTTCTTAGGCCTACAAAAGCGCTTCCAAGGAAGGGGGCTGGCTAGCAACAGCTTTCAGTGCTGGCACTTTTCATCTCTGAGCAATTGCTCGACGTTTGCAATTTCTCAGCTCGTGTCTACGAGACGGAAAGAGAAGGACCGTGACGTTTGGTGGCTAGAGAAGCGCAAAGCCCCAGTGTTGCTGCGCCTGTGAAAGCGCTTCCAAGGAAGGGTGCTGGCTAGCAAGAGCTTTCAGTGCTGGCACTTTTCCTCTCTGAGCAATTGCTCGACGTTTGCAATTTCTCAGCTCGTGTCTAGGAGACGGAAAGAGAATGACCGTGACGTTTGGTGGGTAGAGAAGCGCAAAGCCCCAGTGTTACTGCACCTGTGAAAGCGCTTCCAAGGAAGGGTGCTGGCTAGCAACAGCTTTCAGTGCTGGCACTTTTCCTCTCTGAGCAATTGCTCGACGTTTGTAATTTCTCACCTGAGCTCTCTTTAGAGTGTGCGAGAGGATGAGCAGAAGATTAGGTGGCTAGAGAAGCCCAGAGCCCCAGTGTTCTTAGGCCTACAAAAGCGCTTCCAAGGAAGGGTGCTGGCTAGCAACAGCTTTCAGTGCTGGCACTTTTCATCTCTGAGCAATTGCTCGACGTTTGCAATTTCTCAGCTCGTGTCTACGAGACGGAAAGAGAAGGACCGTGACGTTTGGTGGGTAGAGAAGCGCAAAGCCCCAGTGTTGCTGCGCCTGTGAAAGCGCTTCCAAGGAAGGGTGCTGGCTAGCAACAGCTTTCAGTGCTGGCACTTTTCATCTCTGAGCAATTGCTCGACGTTTGCAATTTCTCACCTGAGCTCTCTTTAGAGTGCGCGAGAGGATGAGCAGAAGATTAGGTGGCTAGAGAAGCCCAGAGCCCCAGTGTTCTTAGGCCTACAAAAGCGCTTCCAAGGAAGGGGGCTGGCTAGCAACAGCTTTCAGTGCTGGCACTTTTCCTCTCTGAGCAATTGCTGGACGTTTGCAATTTCTCAGCTCGTGTCTACGAGACGGAAAGAGAAGGACCGTGACGTTTGGTGGCTAGAGAAGCGCAAAGCCCCAGTGTTGCTGCGCCTGTGAAAGCGCTTCCAAGGAAGGGTGCTGGCTAGCAACAGCTTTCAGTGCTGGCACTTTTCATCTCTGAGCAATTGCTCGACGTTTGCAATTTCTCAGCTCGTGTCTAGGAGACGGAAAGAGAATGACCGTGACGTTTGGTGGGTAGAGAAGCGCAAAGCCCCAGTGTTACTGCACCTGTGAAAGCGCTTCCAAGGAAGGGTGCTGGCTAGCAACAGCTTTCAGTGCTGGCACTTTTCATCTCTGAGCAATTGCTCGACGTTTGTAATTTCTCACCTGAGCTCTCTTTAGAGTGCGCGAGAGGATGAGCAGAAGATTAGGTGGCTAGAGAAGCCCAGAGCCCCAGTGTGCTTAGGCCTACAAAAGCGCTTCCAAAGAAGGGGGCTGGCTAGCAAGAGCTTTCAGTGCTGGCACTTTTCATCTCTGAGCAATTGCTCGACGTTTGCAATTTCTCAGCTCGTGTCTACGAGACGGAAAGAGAAGGACCGTGACGTTTGGTGGCTAGAGAAGCGCAAAGCCCCAGTGTTGCTGCGCCTGAGAAAGTGCTTCCAAGGAAGGGTGCTGGCTAGCAAGAGCTTTCAGTGCTGGCACTTTTCATCTCTGAGCAATTGCTCGACGTTTGCAATTTCTCACCTGAGCTCTCTTTAGAGTGCGCGAGAGGATGAGCAGAAGATTAGGTGGCTAGAGAAGCCCAGAGCCCCAGTGTTCTTAGGCCTACAAAAGCGCTTCCAAGGAAGGGGGCTGGCTAGCAAGAGCTTTCAGTGCTGGCACTTTTCATCTCTGAGCAATTGCTCGACGTTTGCAATTTCTCAGCTCTTGTCTACGAGACGGAAAGAGAAGGGCCGTGATGTTTGGTGGCTAGAGAAGCGCAAAGCCCCAGTGTTACTGCGCCTGTGAAAGTGCTTCCAAGGAAGGGTGCTGGCTAGCAAGAGCTTTCAGTGCTGGCACTTTTCATCTCTGAGCAATTGCTCGACGTTTGCAATTTCTCAGCTCGTGTCTACGAGACGGAAAGAGAAGGACCGTGACGTGTGGTGGGTAGAGAAGCGCAAAGCCCCAGTGTTGCTGCGCCTGTGAAAGCGCTTCCAAGGAAGGGTGCTGGCTAGCAAGAGCTTTCAGTGCTGGCACTTTTCATCTCTGAGCAATTGCTCGACGTTTGCAATTTCTCAGCTCGTGTCTACGAGACGGAAAGAGAAGGACCGTGACGTTTGGTGGGTAGAGAAGCGCAAAGCCCCAGTGTTACTGCACATGTGAAAGCGCTTCCAAGGAAGGGTGCTGGCTAGCAACAGCTTTCAGTGCTGGCACTTTTCATCTCTGAGCAATTGCTCGACGTTTGTAATTTCTCACCTGAGCTCTCTTTAGAGTGTGCGAGAGGATGAGCAGAAGATTAGGTGGCTAGAGAAGCCCAGAGCCCCAGTGTTCTTAGGCCTACAAAAGCGCTTCCAAGGAAGGGGGCTGGCTAGCAACAGCTTTCAGTGCTGGCACTTTTCATCTCTGAGCAATTGCTCGACGTTTGCAATTTCTCAGCTCGTGTCTACGAGACGGAAAGAGAAGGACCGTGACGTTTGGTGGCTAGAGAAGCGCAAAGCCCCAGTGTTGCTGCGCCTGTGAAAGCGCTTCCAAGGAAGGCTGCTGGCTAGCAAGAGCTTTCAGTGCTGGCACTTTTCCTCTCTGAGCAATTGCTCGACGTTTGCAATTTCTCAGCTCGTGGCTATGAGACGGAAAGAGAAGGACCGTGACGTTTGGTGGGTAGAGAAGCGCAAAGCCCCAGTGTTACTGCACCTGTGAAAGCGCTTCCAAGGAAGGGTGCTGGCTAGCAACAGCTTTCAGTGCTGGCACTTTTCATCTCTGAGCAATTGCTCGACGTTTGTAATTTCTCACCTGAGCTCTCTTTAGAGTGTGCGAGAGGATGAGCAGAAGATTAGGTGGCTAGAGAAGCCCAGAGCCCCAGTGTTCTTAGGCCTACAAAAGCGCTTCCAAGGAAGGGTGCTGGCTAGCAAGAGCTTTCAGTGCTGGCACTTTTCATCTCTGAGCAATTGCTCGACGTTTGCAATTTCTCAGCTCGTGTCTACGAGACGGAAAGAGAAGGACCGTGATGTTTGGTGGGTAGAGAAGCGCAAAGCCCCAGTGTTGCTGCACCTGTGAAAGCGCTTCCAAGGAAGGGTGCTGGCTAGCAAGAGCTTTCAGTGCTGGCACTTTTCATCTCTGAGCAATTGCTGGACGTTTGCAATTTCTCACCTGAGCTCTCTTTAGAGTGCGCGAGAGGATGAGCAGAAGATTAGGTGGCTAGAGAAGCCCAGAGCCCCAGTGTGCTTAGGCCTACAAAAGCGCTTCCAAGGAAGGGTGCTGGCTAGCAACAGCTTTCAGTGCTGGCACTTTTCATCTCTGAGCAATTGCTCGACGTTTGCAATTTCTCAGCTCGTGTCTACGAGACGGAAAGAGAAGGACCGTGATGTTTGGTGGCTAGAGAAGCGCAAAGCCCCAGTGTTACTGCGCCTGTGAAAGCGCTTCCAAGGAAGGGGGCTGGCTAGCAACAGCTTTCAGTGCTGGCACTTTTCATCTCTGAGCAATTGCTGGACGTTTGCAATTTCTCACCTGAGCTCTCTTTAGAGTGCGCGAGAGGATGAGCAGAAGATTAGGTGGCTAGAGAAGCCCAGAGCCCCAGTGTTCTTAGGCCTACAAAAGCGCTTCCAAGGAAGGGTGCTGGCTAGCAGCAGCTTTCAGTGCTGGCACTTTTCATCTCTGAGCAATTGCTCGACGTTTGCAATTTCTCAGCTCGTGTCTACGAGACGGAAAGAGAATGACCGTGACGTTTGGTGGCTAGAGAAGCGCAAAGCCCCAGTGTTGCTGCGCCTGTGAAAGCGCTTCCAAGTAAGGGTGCTGGCTAGCAAGAGCTTTCAGTGCTGGCACTTTTCATCTCTGAGCAATTGCTGGACGTTTGCAATTTCTCACCTGAGCTCTCTTTAGAGTGCGCGAGAGGATGAGCAGAAGATTAGGTGGCTAGAGAAGCCCAGAGCCCCAGTGTTCTTAGGCCTACAAAAGCGCTTCCAAGGAAGGGTGCTGGCTAGCAGCAGCTTTCAGTGCTGGCACTTTTCATCTCTGAGCAATTGCTCGACGTTTGCAATTTCTCAGCTCGTGTCTACGAGACGGAAAGAGAAGGACCGTGACGTTTGGTGGGTAGAGAAGCGCAAAGCCCCAGTGTTGCTGCGCCTGTGAAAGCGCTTCCAAGGAAGGGTGCTGGCTAGCAAGAGCTTTCAGTGCTGGCACTTTTCATCTCTGAGCAATTGCTCGACGTTTGCAATTTCTCAGCTCGTGTCTACGAGACGGAAAGAGAAGGACCGTGACGTTTGGTGGGTAGAGAAGCGCAAAGCCCCAGTGTTACTGCACCTGTGAAAGCGCTTCCAAGGAAGGGTGCTGGCTAGCAACAGCTTTCAGTGCTGGCACTTTTCCTCTCTGAGCAATTGCTCGACGTTTGTAATTTCTCACCTGAGCTCTCTTTAGAGTGTGCGAGAGGATGAGCAGAAGATTAGGTGGCTAGAGAAGCCCAGAGCCCCAGTGTGCTTAGGCCTACAAAAGCGCTTCCAAGGAAGGGTGCTGGCTAGCAACAGCTTTCAGTGCTGGCACTTTTCATCTCTGAGCAATTGCTCGACGTTTGCAATTTCTCAGCTCGTGTCTAGGAGACGGAAAGAGAAGGACCGTGACGTTTGGTGGGTAGAGAAGCGCAAAGCCCCAGTGTTGCTGCGCCTGTGAAAGCGCTTCCAAGGAAGGGTGCTGGCTAGCAACAGCTTTCAGTGCTGGCACTTTTCATCTCTGAGCAATTGCTGGACGTTTGCAATTTCTCACCTGAGCTCTCTTTAGAGTGCGCGAGAGGATGAGCAGAAGATTAGGTGGCTAGAGAAGCCCAGAGCCCCAGTGTTCTTAGGCCTACAAAAGCGCTTCCAAGGAAGGGGGCTGGCTAGCAACAGCTTTCAGTGCTGGCACTTTTCATCTCTGAGCAATTGCTCGACGTTTGCAATTTCTCAGCTCGTGTCTACGAGACGGAAAGAGAAGGACCGTGATGTTTGGTGGGTAGAGAAGCGCAAAGCCCCAGTGTTGCTGCGCCTGTGAAAGCGCTTCCAAGGAAGGGTGCTGGCTAGCAACAGCTTTCAGTGCTGGCACTTTTCATCTCTGAGCAATTGCTCGACGTTTGCAATTTCTCAGCTCGTGTCTAGGAGACGGAAAGAGAATGACCGTGACGTTTGGTGGGTAGAGAAGCGCAAAGCCCCAGTGTTACTGCACCTGTGAAAGCGCTTCCAAGGAAGGGTGCTGGCTAGCAACAGCTTTCAGTGCTGGCACTTTTCATCTCTGAGCAATTGCTCGACGTTTGTAATTTCTCACCTGAGCTCTCTTTAGAGTGTGCGAGAGGATGAGCAGAAGATTAGGTGGCTAGAGAAGCCCAGAGCCCCAGTGTGCTTAGGCCTACAAAAGCGCTTCCAAGGAAGGGTGCTGGCTAGCAACAGCTTTCAGTGCTGGCACTTTTCATCTCTGAGCAATTGCTCGACGTTTGCAATTTCTCAGCTCGTGTCTAGGAGACGGAAAGAGAAGGACCGTGACGTTTGGTGGCTAGAGAAGCGCAAAGCCCCAGTGTTGCTGCGCCTGTGAAAGCGCTTCCAAGGAAGGGTGCTGGCTAGCAACAGCTTTCAGTGCTGGCACTTTTCATCTCTGAGCAATTGCTGGACGTTTGCAATTTCTCACCTGAGCTCTCTTTAGAGTGCGCGAGAGGATGAGCAGAAGATTAGGTGGCTAGAGAAGCCCAGAGCCCCAGTGTTCTTAGGCCTACAAAAGCGCTTCCAAGGAAGGGTGCTGGCTAGCAACAGCTTTCAGTGCTGGCACTTTTCATCTCTGAGCAATTGCTCGACGTTTGCAATTTCTCACCTGAGCTCTCTTTAGAGTGCGCGAGAGGATGAGCAGAAGATTAGGTGGCTAGAGAAGCCCAGAGCCCCAGTGTTGCTGCGCCTGTGAAAGCGCTTCCAAGGAAGGGTGCTGGCTAGCAACAGCTTTCAGTGCTGGCACTTTTCATCTCTGAGCAATTGCTCCACGTTTGCAATTTCTCAGCTCGTGTCTACGAGACGGAAAGAGAAGGACCGTGACGTTTGGTGGGTAGAGAAGCACAAAGCCCCAGTGTTGCTGCGCCTGT
The DNA here is from genome assembly GCA_037962945.1 of Sarcoramphus papa. Taxonomy (NCBI): domain Eukaryota; kingdom Metazoa; phylum Chordata; class Aves; order Accipitriformes; family Cathartidae; genus Sarcoramphus; species Sarcoramphus papa. The sequence continues at coordinate 15,646,974 of CM075595.1, read as the reverse complement.
GAAAGCGCTTCCAAGGAAGGGTGCTGGCTAGCAAGAGCTTTCAGTGCTGGCACTTTTCATCTCTGAGCAATTGCTCGACGTTTGCAATTTCTCACCTGAGCTCTCTTTAGAGTGCGCGAGAGGATGAGCAGAAGATTAGGTGGCTAAAGAAGCCCAGAGCCCCAGTGTTCTTAGGCCTACAAAAGCGCTTCCAAGGAAGGGTGCTGGCTAGCAACAGCTTTCAGTGCTGGCACTTTTCGTCTCTGAGCAATTGCTGGACGTTTGCAATTTCTCACCTGAGCTCTCTTTAGAGTGCGCGAGAGGATGAGCAGAAGATTAAGTGGCTAGAGAAGCCCAGAGCCCCAGTGTTCTTAGGCCTACAAAAGCGCTTCCAAGGAAGGGTGCTGGCTAGCAACAGCTTTCAGTGCTGGCACTTTTCATCTCTGAGCAATTGCTCGACGTTTGCAATTTCTCAGCTCGTGTCTACGAGACGGAAAGAGAAGGACCGTGACGTTTGGTGGCTAGAGAAGCGCAAAGCCCCAGTGTTGCTGCGCCTGTGAAAGCGCTTCCAAGGAAGGGTGCTGGCTAGCAACAGCTTTCAGTGCTGGCACTTTTCATCTCTGAGCAATTGCTCGACGTTTGCAATTTCTCACCTGAGCTCTCTTTAGAGTGCGCGAGAGGATGAGCAGAAGATTAGGTGGCTAGAGAAGCCCAGAGCCCCAGTGTGCTTAGGCCTACAAAAGCGCTTCCAAGGAAGGGGGCTGGCTAGCAACAGCTTTCAGTGCTGGCACTTTTCATCTCTGAGCAATTGCTGGACGTTTGCAATTTCTCAGCTCGTGTCTAGGAGACGGAAAGAGAAGGACCGTGACGTTTGGTGGGTAGAGAAGCGCAAAGCCCCAGTGTTACTGCACCTGTGAAAGCGCTTCCAAGGAAGGGTGCTGGCTAGCAACAGCTTTCAGTGCTGGCACTTTTCATGTCTCAGCAATTGCTCGACGTTTGTAATTTCTCACCTGAGCTCTCTTTAGAGTGCGCGAGAGGATGAGCAGAAGATGAGGTGGCTAGAGAAGCCCAGAGCCCCAGTGTGCTTAGGCCTACAAAAGCGCTTCCAAGGAAGGGTGCTGGCTAGCAACAGCTTTCAGTGCTGGCACTTTTCATCTCTGAGCAATTGCTCGACGTTTGCAATTTCTCAGCTCGTGTCTACGAGACGGAAAGAGAAGGACCGTGACGTTTGGTGGCTAGAGAAGCGCAAAGCCCCAGTGTTGCTGCGCCTGTGAAAGCGCTTCCAAGGAAGGGTGCTGGCTAGCAAGAGCTTTCAGTGCTGGCACTTTTCCTCTCTGAGCAATTGCTCGACGTTTGCAATTTCTCACCTGAGCTCTCTTTAGAGTGCGCGAGAGGATGAGCAGAAGATTAAGTGGCTAGAGAAGCCCAGAGCCCCAGTGTTCTTAGGCCTACAAAAGCGCTTCCAAGGAAGGGGGCTGGCTAGCAACAGCTTTCAGTGCTGGCACTTTTCATCTCTGAGCAATTGCTCGACGTTTGCAATTTCTCACCTGAGCTCTCTTTAGAGTGCGCGAGAGGATGAGCAGAAGATTAGGTGGCTAGAGAAGCCCAGAGCCCCAGTGTTGCTGCGCCTGTGAAAGCGCTTCCAAGGAAGGGTGCTGGCTAGCAACAGCTTTCAGTGCTGGCACTTTTCATCTCTGAGCAATTGCTCGATGTTTGCAATTTCTCAGCTCGTGTCTACGAGACGGAAAGAGAAGGACCGTGACGTTTCGTGGGTAGAGAAGCACAAAGCCCCAGTGTTGCTGCGCCTGTGAAAGCGCTTGCAAGGAAGGGTGCTGGCTAGCAAGAGCTTTCAGTGCTGGCACTTTTCATCTCTGAGCAATTGCTGGACGTTTGCAATTTCTCACCTGAGCTCTCTTTAGAGTGCGCGAGAGGATGAGCAGAAGATTAGGTGTCTAAAGAAGCCCAGAGCCCCAGTGTTCTTAGGCCTACAAAAGCGCTTCCAAGGAAGGGTGCTGGCTAGCAACAGCTTTCAGTGCTGGCACTTTTCATCTCTGAGCAATTGCTCGACGTTTGCAATTTCTCACCTGAGCTCTCTTTAGAGTGCGCGAGAGGATGAGCAGAAGATTAAGTGGCTAGAGAAGCCCAGAGCCCCAGTGTTCTTAGGCCTACAAAAGCGCTTCCAAGGAAGGGTGCTGGCTAGCAACAGCTTTCAGTGCTGGCACTTTTCATCTCTGAGCAATTGCTCGACGTTTGCAATTTCTCAGCTCGTGTCTACGAGACTGAAAGAGAAGGACCGTGACGTTTGGTGGCTAGAGAAGCGCAAAGCCCCAGTGTTGCTGCGCCTGTGAAAGCGCTTCCAAGGAAGGGTGCTGGCTAGCAAGAGCTTTCAGTGCTGGCACTTTTCATCTCTGAGCAATTGCTCGACGTTTGCAATTTCTCAGCTCGTGTCTGCGAGACGGAAAGAGAATGACCATGACGTTTGGCGGGTAGAGAAGCGCAAAGCCCCAGTGTTGCTGCGCCTGTGAAAGCGCTTCCAAGGAAGGGTGCTGGCTAGCAACAGCTTTCAGTGCTGGCACTTTTCATCTCTGAGCAATTGCTCGACGTTTGCAGTTTCTCACCTGAGCTCTCTTTAGAGTGCGCGAGAGGATGAGCAGAAGATTAGGTGGCTAGAGAAGCCCAGAGCCCCAGTGTGCTTAGGCCTACAAAAGCGCTTCCAAGGAAGGGGGCTGGCTAGCAACAGCTTTCAGTGCTGGCACTTTTCATCTCTGAGCAATTGCTCCACGTTTGCAATTTCTCAGCTCGTGTCTACGAGACGGAAAGAGAAGGACCGTGACGTTTGGTGGGTAGAGAAGCGCAAAGCCCCAGTGTTAGTGCGCTTGTGAAAGCGCTTCCAAGGAAGGGTGCTGGCTAGCAAGAGCTTTCAGTGCTGGCACTTTTCATCTCTGAGCAATTGCTCGACGTTTGCAATTTCTCACCTGAGCTCTCTTTAGAGTGCGCGAGAGGATGAGCAGAAGATTAGGTGGCTAGAGAAGCCCAGAGCCCGGTGTGCTTAGGCCTACAAAACCACTTCCAAGGAAGGGGGCTGGCTAGCAACAGCTTTCAGTGCTGGCACTTTTCATCTCTGAGCAATTGCTCGACGTTTGCAATTTCTCACCTGAGCTCTCTTCAGAGTGCGCGAGAGGATGAGCAGAAGATTAGGTGGCTAGAGAAGCCCAGAGCCCCAGTGTGCTTAGGCCTACAAAAGCGCTTCCAAGGAAGGGGGCTGGCTAGCAACAGCTTTCAGTGCTGGCACTTTTCATCTCTGAGCAATTGCTCGACGTTTGCAATTTCTCAGCTCGTGTCTACGAGACGGAAAGAGAAGGACCGTGACGTTTGGTGGCTAGAGAAGCGTAAAGCCCCAGTGTTACTGCGCCTGTGAAAGCGCTTCCAAGGAAGGCTGCTGGCTAGCAACAGCTTTCAGTGCTGGCACTTTTCATCTCTGAGCAATTGCTCGACGTTTGCAATTTCTCAGCTCGTGTCTACGAGACGGAAAGAGAAGGACAGTGACGTTTGGTGGGTAGAGAAGCGCAAAGCCCCAGTGTTGCTGCACCTGTGAAAGCGCTTCCAAGGAAGGGTGCTGGCTAGCAACAGCTTTCAGTGCTGGCACTTTTCATCTCTGAGCAATTGCTCGACGTTTGTAATTTCTCACCTGAGCTCTCTTTAGAGTGTGCGAGAGGATGAGCAGAAGATTAGGTGGCTAGAGAAGCCCAGAGCCCCAGTGTGCTTAGGCCTACAAAAGCGCTTCCAAGGAAGGGTGCTGGCTAGCAACAGCTTTCAGTGCTGGCACTTTTCATCTCTGAGCAATTGCTCGACGTTTGCAATTTCTCAGCTCGTGTCTAGGAGACGGAAAGAGAAGGACCGTGACGTTTGGTGGGTAGAGAAGCGCAAAGCCCCAGTGTTGCTGCGCCTGTGAAAGCGCTTCCAAGGAAGGGTGCTGGCTAGCAACAGCTTTCAGTGCTGGCACTTTTCATCTCTGAGCAATTGCTGGACGTTTGCAATTTCTCACCTGAGCTCTCTTTAGAGTGCGCGAGAGGATGAGCAGAAGATTAGGTGGCTAGAGAAGCCCAGAGCCCCAGTGTGCTTAGGCCTACAAAAGCGCTTCCAAGGAAAGGGGGCTGGCTAGCAACAGCTTTCAGTGCTGGCACTTTTCATCTCTGAGCAATTGCTGGACGTTTGCAATTTCTCACCTGAGCTCTCTTTAGAGTGCGCGAGAGGATGAGCAGAAGATTAGGTGGCTAGAGAAGCCCAGAGCCCCAGTGTTGCTGCGCCTGTGAAAGCGCTTCCAAGGAAGGGTGCTGGCTAGCAACAGCTTTCAGTGCTGGCACTTTTCATCTCTGAGCAATTGCTCGATGTTTGCAATTTCTCAGCTCGTGTCTACGAGACGGAAAGAGAAGGACCGTGACGTTTGGTGGGTAGAGAAGCACAAAGCCCCAGTGTTGCTGCGCCTGTGAAAGCGCTTCCAAGGAAGGGTGCTGGCTAGCAAGAGCTTTCAGTGCTGGCAGTTTTCATCTCTGAGCAATTGCTCGACGTTTGCAATTTCTCACCTGAGCTCTCTTTAGAGTGCGCGAGAGGATGAGCAGAAGATTAGGTGTCTAAAGAAGCCCAGAGCCCCAGTGTTCTTAGGCCTACAAAAGCGCTTGCAAGGAAGGGTGCTGGCTAGCAACAGCTTTCAGTGCTGGCACTTTTCATCTCTGAGCAATTGCTCGACATTTGCAATTTCTCACCTGAGCTCTCTTTAGAGTGCGCGAGAGGATGAGCAGAAGATTAGGTGGCTAGAGAAGCCCAGAGCCCCAGTGTGCTTAGGCCTACAAAAGCGCTTCCAAGGAAGGGTGCTGGCTAGCAACAGCTTTCAGTGCTGGCACTTTTCATCTCTGAGCAATTGCTCGACGTTTGCAATTTCTCAGCTCGTGTCTAGGAGACGGAAAGAGAATGACCGTGACGTTTGGCGGGTAGAGAAGCGCAAAGCCCCAGTGTTACTGCGCCTGTGAAAGCGCTTCCAAGGAAGGGTGCTGGCTAGCAACAGCTTTCAGTGCTGGCACTTTTCATCTCTGAGCAATTGCTCGACGTTTGCAGTTTCTCACCTGAGCTCTCTTTAGAGTGCGCGAGAGGATGAGCAGAAGATTAGGTGGCTAGAGAAGCCCAGAGCCCCAGTGTGCTTAGGCCTACAAAAGCGCTTCCAAGGAAGGGTGCTGGCTAGCAACAGCTTTCAGTGCTGGCACTTTTCATCTCTGAGCAATTGCTCCACGTTTGCAATTTCTCAGCTCGTGTCTACGAGACGGAAAGAGAAGGACCGTGACGTTTGGTGGGTAGAGAAGCGCAAAGCCCCAGTGTTAGTGCGCTTGTGAAAGCGCTTCCAAGGAAGGGTGCTGGCTAGCAACAGCTTTCAGTGCTGGCACTTTTCATCTCTGAGCAATTGCTCGACGTTTGCAATTTCTCACCTGAGCTCTCTTTAGAGTGCGCGAGAGGATGAGCAGAAGATTAGGTGGCTAGAGAAGCCCAGAGCCCGGTGTGCTTAGGCCTACAAAACCACTTCCAAGGAAGGGGGCTGGCTAGCAACAGCTTTCAGTGCTGGCACTTTTCATCTCTGAGCAATTGCTCGACGTTTGCAATTTCTCAGCTCGTGTCTACGAGACGGAAAGAGAAGGACCGTGACGTTTGGTGGCTAGAGAAGCGCAAAGCCCCAGTGTTGCTGCGCCTGTGAAAGCGCTTCCAAGGAAGGGTGCTGGCTAGCAAGAGCTTTCAGTGCTGGCACTTTTCATCTCTGAGCAATTGCTCGACGTTTGCAATTTCTCACCTGAGCTCTCTTTAGAGTGCGCGAGAGGATGAGCAGAAGATTAGGTGGCTAGAGAAGCCCAGAGCCCCAGTGTTCTTAGGCCTACAAAAGCGCTTCCAAGGAAGGGTGCTGGCTAGCAGCAGCTTTCAGTGCTGGCACTTTTCCTCTCTGAGCAATTGCTCGACGTTTGCAATTTCTCAGCTCGTGTCTACGAGACGGAAAGAGAAGGACCGTGACGTTTGGTGGGTAGAGAAGCGCAAAGCCCCAGTGTTGCTGCGCCTGTGAAAGCGCTTCCAAGGAAGGGTGCTGGCTAGCAACAGCTTTCAGTGCTGGCACTTTTCATCTCTGAGCAATTGCTCGACATTTGCAATTTCTCACCTGAGCTCTCTTTAGAGTGCGCGAGAGGATGAGCAGAAGATTAGGTGGCTAGAGAAGCCCAGAGCCCCAGTGTGCTTAGGCCTACAAAAGCGCTTCCAAGGAAGGGGGCTGGCTAGCAACAGCTTTCAGTGCTGGCACTTTTCATCTCTGAGCAATTGCTCGACGTTTGCAATTTCTCACCTGAGCTCTCTTTAGAGTGCGCGAGAGGATGAGCAGAAGATTAGGTGGCTAGAGAAGCCCAGAGCCCGGTGTGCTTAGGCCTACAAAACCACTTCCAAGGAAGGGGGCTGGCTAGCAACAGCTTTCAGTGCTGGCACTTTTCATCTCTGAGCAATTGCTCGACGTTTGCAATTTCTCAGCTCGTGTCTACGAGACGGAAAGAGAAGGACCGTGACGTTTGGTGGGTAGAGAAGCCCAGAGCCCCAGTGTTGCTGCGCCTGTGAAAGCGCTTCCAAGGAAGGGTGCTGGCTAGCAAGAGCTTTCAGTGCTGGCACTTTTCATCTCTGAGCAATTGCTCGACGTTTGCAATTTCTCACCTGAGCTCTCTTTAGAGTGCGCGAGAGGATGAGCAGAAGATTAGGTGGCTAGAGAAGCCCAGAGCCCCAGTGTTCTTAGGCCTACAAAAGCGCTTCCAAGGAAGGGTGCTGGCTAGCAGCAGCTTTCAGTGCTGGCACTTTTCCTCTCTGAGCAATTGCTCGACGTTTGCAATTTCTCAGCTCGTGTCTACGAGACGGAAAGAGAAGGACCGTGACGTTTGGTGGGTAGAGAAGCGCAAAGCCCCAGTGTTGCTGCGCCTGTGAAAGCGCTTCCAAGGAAGGGTGCTGGCTAGCAACAGCTTTCAGTGCTGGCACTTTTCATCTCTGAGCAATTGCTCGACGTTTGCAATTTCTCACCTGAGCTCTCTTTAGAGTGCGCGAGAGGATGAGCAGAAGATTAGGTGGCTAGAGAAGCCCAGAGCCCCAGTGTGCTTAGGCCTACAAAAGCGCTTCCAAGGAAGGGGGCTGGCTAGCAACAGCTTTCAGTGCTGGCACTTTTCATCTCTGAGCAATTGCTCGACATTTGCAATTTCTCACCTGAGCTCTCTTTAGAGTGCGCGAGAGGATGAGCAGAAGATTAGGTGGCTAGAGAAGCCCAGAGCCCCACTGTTCTTAGGCCTACAAAAGCGCTTCCAAGGAAGGGTGCTGGCTAGCAACAGCTTTCAGTGCTGGCACTTTTCATCTCTGAGCAATTGCTGGACGTTTGCAATTTCTCAGCTCGTGTCTAGGAGACGGAAAGAGAATGACCGTGACGTTTGGTGCGTATAGAAGCGCAAAGCCCCAGTGTTACTGCGCCTGTGAAAGCGCTTCCAAGGAAGGGTGCTGGCTAGCAACAGCTTTCAGTGCTGGCACTTTTCATCTCTGAGCAATTGCTCGACGTTTGCAATTTCTCACCTGAGCTCTCTTTAGAGTGCGCGAGAGGATGAGCAGAAGATTAGGTGGCTAGAGAAGCCCAGAGCCCCAGTGTTCTTAGGCCTACAAAAGCGCTTCCAAGGAAGGGTGCTGGCTAGCAACAGCTTTCAGTGCTGGCACTTTTCATCTCTGAGCAATTGCTCGATGTTTGCAATTTCTCAGCTCGTGTCTACGAGACGGAAAGAGAAGGACCGTGACGTTTGGTGGGTAGAGAAGCACAAAGCCCCAGTGTTGCTGCGCCTGTGAAAGCGCTTCCAAGGAAGGGTGCTGGCTAGCAAGAGCTTTCAGTGCTGGCACTTTTCATCTCTGAGCAATTGCTGGACGTTTGCAATTTCTCACCTGAGCTCTCTTTAGAGTGCGCGAGAGGATGAGCAGAAGATTAGGTGTCTAAAGAAGCCCAGAGCCCCAGTGTTCTTAGGCCTACAAAAGCGCTTCCAAGGAAGGGTGCTGGCTAGCAACAGCTTTCAGTGCTGGCACTTTTCATCTCTGAGCAATTGCTGGACGTTTGCAATTTCTCACCTGAGCTCTCTTTAGAGTGCGCGAGAGGATGAGCAGAAGATTACGTGGCTAGAGAAGCCCGGAGCCACAGTGTTCTTAGGCCTACAAAAGCGCTTCCAAGGAAGGGTGCTGGCTAGCAACAGCTTTCAGTGCTGGCACTTTTCATCTCTGAGCAATTGCTCGACGTTTGCAATTTCTCAGCTCGTGTCTACGAGACGGAAAGAGAAGGACCGTGACGTTTGGTGGGTAGAGAAGCACAAAGCCCCAGTGTTGCTGCGCCTGTGAAAGCGCTTCCAAGGAAGGGTGCTGGCTAGCAACAGCTTTCAGTGCTGGCACTTTTCATCTCTGAGCAATTGCTCGATGTTTGCAATTTCTCAGCTCGTGTCTACGAGACGGAAAGAGAAGGACCGTGACGTTTGGTGGGTAGAGAAGCACAAAGCCCCAGTGTTGCTGCGCCTGTGAAAGCGCTTCCAAGGAAGGGTGCTGGCTAGCAAGAGCTTTCAGTGCTGGCAGTTTTCATCTCTGAGCAATTGCTGGACGTTTGCAATTTCTCACCTGAGCTCTCTTTAGAGTGCGCGAGAGGATGAGCAGAAGTTTAGGTGTCTAAAGAAGCCCAGAGCCCCAGTGTTCTTAGGCCTACAAAAGCGCTTCCAAGGAAGGGTGCTGGCTAGCAACAGCTTTCAGTGCTGGCACTTTTCATCTCTGAGCAATTGCTCGACATTTGCAATTTCTCACCTGAGCTCTCTTTAGAGTGCGCGAGAGGATGAGCAGAAGATTAGGTGGCTAGAGAAGCCCAGAGCCCCAGTGTGCTTAGGCCTACAAAAGCGCTTCCAAGGAAGGGTGCTGGCTAGCAACAGCTTTCAGTGCTGGCACTTTTCATCTCTGAGCAATTGCTCGACGTTTGCAATTTCTCAGCTCGTGTCTACGAGACGGAAAGAGAAGGACCGTGTCGTTTGGTGGGTAGAGAAGCGCAAAGCCCCAGTGTTAGTGCGCTTGTGAAAGCGCTTCCAAGGAAGGGTGCTGGCTAGCAACAGCTTTCAGTGCTGGCACTTTTCATCTCTGAGCAATTGCTGGACGTTTGCAATTTCTCACCTGAGCTCTCTTTAGAGTGCGCGAGAGGATGAGCAGAAGATTAGGTGGCTAGAGAAGCCCAGAGCCCGGTGTGCTTAGGCCTACAAAACCACTTCCAAGGAAGGGGGCTGGCTAGCAGCAGCTTTCAGTGCTGGCACTTTTCCTCTCTGAGCAATTGCTCGACGTTTGCAATTTCTCAGCTCGTGTCTACGAGACGGAAAGAGAAGGACCGTGACGTTTGGTGGCTAGAGAAGCGCAAAGCCCCAGTGTTGCTGCACCTGTGAAAGCGCTTCCAAGGAAGGGTGCTGGCTAGCAAGAGCTTTCAGTGCTGGCACTTTTCATCTCTGAGCAATTGCTGGACGTTTGCAATTTCTCACCTGAGCTCTCTTTAGAGTGCGCGAGAGGATGAGCAGAAGATTAGGTGGCTAGAGAAGCCCAGAGCCCCAGTGTTCTTAGGCCTACAAAAGCGCTTCCAAGGAAGGGTGCTGGCTACCAGCAGCTTTCAGTGCTGGCACTTTTCCTCTCTGAGCAATTGCTCGACGTTTGCAATTTCTCAGCTCGTGTCTACGAGACGGAAAGAGAAGGACCGTGACGTTTGGTGGGTAGAGAAGCGCAAAGCCCCAGTGTTGCTGCGCCTGTGAAAGCGCTTCCAAGGAAGGGTGCTGGCTAGCAACAGCTTTCAGTGCTGGCACTTTTCATCTCTGAGCAATTGCTCGACGTTTGCAATTTCTCACCTGAGCTCTCTTTAGAGTGCGCGAGAGGATGAGCAGAAGATTAGGTGGCTAGAGAAGCCCAGAGCCCCAGTGTGCTTAGGCCTACAAAAGCGCTTCCAAGGAAGGGGGCTGGCTAGCAACAGCTTTCAGTGCTGGCACTTTTCATCTCTGAGCAATTGCTCGACGTTTGCAATTTCTCACCTGAGCTCTCTTTAGAGTGCGCGAGAGGATGAGCAGAAGATTAGGTGGCTAGAGAAGCCCAGAGCCCCACTGTTCTTAGGCCTACAAAAGCGCTTCCAAGGAAGGGTGCTGGCTAGCAACAGCTTTCAGTGCTGGCACTTTTCATCTCTGAGCAATTGCTGGACGTTTGCAATTTCTCAGCTCGTGTCTAGGAGACGGAAAGAGAATGACCGTGACGTTTGGTGCGTATAGAAGCGCAAAGCCCCAGTGTTACTGCGCCTGTGAAAGCGCTTCCAAGGAAGGGTGCTGGCTAGCAAGAGCTTTCAGTGCTGGCACTTTTCATCTCTGAGCAATTGCTGGACGTTTGCAATTTCTCACCTGAGCTCTCTTTAGAGTGCGCGAGAGGATGAGCAGAAGATTAGGTGGCTAGAGAAGCCCAGAGCCCCAGTGTTCTTAGGCCTACAAAAGCGCTTCCAAGGAAGGGTGCTGGCTAGCAACAGCTTTCAGTGCTGGCACTTTTCATCTCTGAGCAATTGCTCGATGTTTGCAATTTCTCAGCTCGTGTCTACGAGACGGAAAGAGAAGGACCGTGACGTTTGGTGGGTAGAGAAGCACAAAGCCCCAGTGTTGCTGCGCCTGTGAAAGCGCTTCCAAGGAAGGGTGCTGGCTAGCAAGAGCTTTCAGTGCTGGCACTTTTCATCTCTGAGCAATTGCTGGACGTTTGCAATTTCTCACCTGAGTTCTCTTTAGAGTGCGCGAGAGGATGAGCAGAAGATTAGGTGTCTAAAGAAGCCCAGAGCCCCAGTGTTCTTAGGCCTACAAAAGCGCTTCCAAGGAAGGGTGCTGGCTAGCAACAGCTTTCAGTGCTGGCACTTTTCATCTCTGAGCAATTGCTGGACGTTTGCAATTTCTCACCTGAGCTCTCTTTAGAGTGCGCGAGAGGATGAGCAGAAGATTACGTGGCTAGAGAAGCCCGGAGCCACAGTGTTCTTAGGCCTACAAAAGCGCTTCCAAGGAAGGGTGCTGGCTAGCAACAGCTTTCAGTGCTGGCACTTTTCATCTCTGAGCAATTGCTCGACGTTTGCAATTTCTCAGCTCGTGTCTACGAGACGGAAAGAGAAGGACCGTGACGTTTGGTGGGTAGAGAAGCACAAAGCCCCAGTGTTGCTGCGCCTGTGAAAGCGCTTCCAAGGAAGGGTGCTGGCTAGCAACAGCTTTCAGTGCTGGCACTTTTCATCTCTGAGCAATTGCTCGATGTTTGCAATTTCTCAGCTCGTGTCTACGAGACGGAAAGAGAAGGACCGTGACGTTAGGTGGGTAGAGAAGCACAAAGCCCCAGTGTTGCTGCGCCTGTGAAAGCGCTTCCAAGGAAGGGTGCTGGCTAGCAACAGCTTTCAGTGCTGGCAGTTTTCATCTCTGAGCAATTGCTCGACGTTTGCAATTTCTCACCTGAGCTCTCTTTAGAGTGCGCGAGAGGATGAGCAGAAGATTAGGTGTCTAAAGAAGCCCAGAGCCCCAGTGTTCTTAGGCCTACAAAAGCGCTTCCAAGGAAGGGTGCTGGCTAGCAACAGCTTTCAGTGCTGGCACTTTTCATCTCTGAGCAATTGCTCGACATTTGCAATTTCTCACCTGAGCTCTCTTTAGAGTGCGCGAGAGGATGAGCAGAAGATTAGGTGGCTAGAGAAGCCCAGAGCCCCAGTGTGCTTAGGCCTACAAAAGCGCTTCCAAGGAAGGGGGCTGGCTAGCAACAGCTTTCAGTGCTGGCACTTTTCATCTCTGAGCAATTGCTGGACGTTTGCAATTTCTCAGCTCGTGTCTGCGAGACGGAAAGAGAATGACCATGACGTTTGGCGGGTAGAGAAGCGCAAAGCCCCAGTGTTACTGCGCCTGTGAAAGCGCTTCGAAGGAAGGGTGCTGGCTAGCAACAGCTTTCAGTGCTGGCACTTTTCATCTCTGAGCAATTGCTCGACGTTTGCAGTTTCTCACCTGAGCTCTCTTTAGAGTGCGCGAGAGGATGAGCAGAAGATTAGGTGGCTAGAGAAGCCCAGAGCCCCAGTGTGCTTAGGCCTACAAAAGCGCTTCCAAGGAAGGGTGCTGGCTAGCAACAGCTTTCAGTGCTGGCACTTTTCATCTCTGAGCAATTGCTCCACGTTTGCAATTTCTCAGCTCGTGTCTACGAGACGGAAAGAGAAGGACCGTGTCGTTTGGTGGGTAGAGAAGCGCAAAGCCCCAGTGTTAGTGCGCTTGTGAAAGCGCTTCCAAGGAAGGGTGCTGGCTAGCAACAGCTTTCAGTGCTGGCACTTTTCATCTCTGAGCAATTGCTGGACGTTTGCAATTTCTCACCTGAGCTCTCTTTAGAGTGCGCGAGAGGATGAGCAGAAGATTAGGTGGCTAGAGAAGCCCAGAGCCCGGTGTGCTTAGGCCTACAAAACCACTTCCAAGGAAGGGGGCTGGCTAGCAACAGCTTTCAGTGCTGGCACTTTTCCTCTCTGAGCAATTGCTCGACGTTTGCAATTTCTCAGCTCGTGTCTACGAGACGGAAAGAGAAGGACCGTGACGTTTGGTGGCTAGAGAAGCGCAAAGCCCCAGTGTTGCTGCGCCTGTGAAAGCGCTTCCAAGGAAGGGTGCTGGCTAGCAACAGCTTTCAGTGCTGGCACTTTTCATCTCTGAGCAATTGCTCGACATTTGCAATTTCTCACCTGAGCTCTCTTTAGAGTGCGCGAGAGGATGAGCAGAAGATTAGGTGGCTAGAGAAGCCCAGAGCCCCAGTGTGCTTAGGCCTACAAAAGCGCTTCCAAGGAAGGGGGCTGGCTAGCAACAGCTTTCAGTGCTGGCACTTTTCATCTCTGAGCAATTGCTCCACGTTTGCAATTTCTCAGCTCGTGTCTACGAGACGGAAGGAGAAGGACCGTGACGTTTGGTGGGTAGAGAAGCGCAAAGCCCCAGTGTTACTGCACCTGTGAAAGCGCTTCCAAGGAAGGGTGCTGGCTAGCAAGAGCTTTCAGTGCTGGCACTTTTCATCTCTGAGCAATTGCTGGACGTTTGCAATTTCTCACCTGAGCTCTCTTTAGAGTGCGCGAGAGGATGAGCAGAAGATTAGGTGGCTAGAGAAGCCCAGAGCCCCAGTGTGCTTAGGCCTACAAAAGCGCTTCCAAGGAAGGGTGCTGGCTAGCAACAGCTTTCAGTGCTGGCACTTTTCATCTCTGAGCAATTGCTGGACGTTTGCAATTTCTCAGCTCGTGTCTGCAAGACGGAAAGAGAATGACCATGACGTTTGGCGGGTAGAGAAGCGCAAAGCCCCAGTGTTACTGCGCCTGTGAAAGCGCTTCCAAGGAAGGGTGCTGGCTAGCAACAGCTTTCAGTGCTGGCACTTTTCATCTCTGAGCAATTGCTCGACGTTTGCAGTTTCTCACCTGAGCTCTCTTTAGAGTGCGCGAGAGGATGAGCAGAAGATTAGGTGGCTAGAGAAGCCCAGAGCCCCAGTGTGCTTAGGCCTACAAAAGCGCTTCCAAGGAAGGGTGCTGGCTAGCAACAGCTTTCAGTGCTGGCACTTTTCATCTCTGAGCAATTGCTCGACGTTTGCAATTTCTCAGCTCGTGTCTACGAGACGGAAAGAGAAGGACCGTGACGTTTGGTGGGTAGAGAAGCGCAAAGCCCCAGTGTTGCTGCGCCTGTGAAAGCGCTTCCAAGGAAGGGTGCTGGCTAGCAACAGCTTTCAGTGCTGGCACTTTTCATCTCTGAGCAATTGCTCGACGTTTGCAATTTCTCACCTGAGCTCTCTTTAGAGTGCGCGAGAGGATGAGCAGAAGATTAGGTGGCTAGAGAAGCCCAGAGCCCCAGTGTTCTTAGGCCTACAAAAGCGCTTCCAAGGAAGGGTGCTGGCTAGCAACAGCTTTCAGTGCTGGCACTTTTCATCTCTGAGCAATTGCTGGACGTTTGCAATTTCTCACCTGAGCTCTCTTTAGAGTGCGCGAGAGGATGAGCAGAAGATTACGTGGCTAGAGAAGCCCGGAGCCACAGTGTTCTTAGGCCTACAAAAGCGCTTCCAAGGAAGGGGGCTGGCTAGCAGCAGCTTTCAGTGCTGGCACTTTTCCTCTCTGAGCAATTGCTCGACGTTTGCAATTTCTCAGCTCGTGTCTACGAGACGGAAAGAGAAGGACCGTGACGTTTGGTGGGTAGAGAAGCGCAAAGCCCCAGTGTTGCTGCGCCTGTGAAAGCGCTTCCAAGGAAGGGTGCTGGCTAGCAACAGCTTTCAGTGCTGGCACTTTTCATCTCTGAGCAATTGCTCGACATTTGCAATTTCTCACCTGAGCTCTCTTTAGAGTGCGCGAGAGGATGAGCAGAAGATTAGGTGGCTAGAGAAGCCCAGAGCCCCAGTGTGCTTAGGCCTACAAAAGCGCTTCCAAGGAAGGGGGCTGGCTAGCAACAGCTTTCAGTGCTGGCACTTTTCATCTCTGAGCAATTGCTCGACGTTTGCAATTTCTCAGCTCGTGTCTACGAGACGGAAAGAGAAGGACCGTGACGTTTGGTGGGTAGAGAAGCGCAAAGCCCCAGTGTTACTGCACCTGTGAAAGCGCTTCCAAGGAAGGGTGCTGGCTAGCAACAGCTTTCAGTGCTGGCACTTTTCATCTCTGAGCAATTGCTCGACGTTTGCAATTTCTCACCTGAGCTCTCTTTAGAGTGCGCGAGAGGATGAGCAGAAGATTAGGTGGCTAGAGAAGCCCAGAGCCCGGTGTGCTTAGGCCTACAAAACCACTTCCAAGGAAGGGGGCTGGCTAGCAACAGCTTTCAGTGCTGGCACTTTTCATCTCTGAGCAATTGCTCGACGTTTGCAATTTCTCAGCTCGTGTCTACGAGACGGAAAGAGAAGGACCGTGACGTTTGGTGGGTAGAGAAGCCCAGAGCCCCAGTGTTGCTGCGCCTGTGAAAGCGCTTCCAAGGAAGGGTGCTGGCTAGCAACAGCTTTCAGTGCTGGCACTTTTCATCTCTGAGCAATTGCTCGACGTTTGCAATTTCTCACCTGAGCTCTCTTTAGAGTGCGCGAGAGGATGAGCAGAAGATTAGGTGGCTAGAGAAGCCCAGAGCCCCAGTGTGCTTAGGCCTACAAAAGCGCTTCCAAGGAAGGGTGCTGGCTAGCAGCAGCTTTCAGTGCTGGCACTTTTCCTCTCTGAGCAATTGCTCGACGTTTGCAATTTCTCAGCTCGTGTCTACGAGACGGAAAGAGAAGGACCGTGACGTTTGGTGGCTAGAGAAGCGCAAAGCCCCAGTGTTGCTGCGCCTGTGAAAGCGCTTCCAAGGAAGGGTGCTGGCTAGCAACAGCTTTCAGTGCTGGCACTTTTCATCTCTGAGCAATTGCTCGACGTTTGCAATTTCTCACCTGAGCTCTCTTTAGAGTGCGCGAGAGGATGAGCAGAAGATTAGGTGGCTAGAGAAGCCCAGAGCCCCAGTGTGCTTAGGCCTACAAAAGCGCTTCCAAGGAAGGGGGCTGGCTAGCAACAGCTTTCAGTGCTGGCACTTTTCATCTCTGAGCAATTGCTCGACATTTTCAATTTCTCACCTGAGCTCTCTTTAGAGTGCGCGAGAGGATGAGCAGAAGATTAGGTGGCTAGAGAAGCCCAGAGCCCCACTGTTCTTAGGCCTACAAAAGCGCTTCCAAGGAAGGGGGCTGGCTAGCAACAGCTTTCAGTGCTGGCACTTTTCATCTCTGAGCAATTGCTCAACGTTTGCAATTTCTCAGCTCGTGTCTACGAGACGGAAAGAGAATGACCGTGACGTTTGGTGCGTATAGAAGCGCAAAGCCCCAGTGTTACTGCGCCTGTGAAAGCGCTTCCAAGGAAGGGTGCTGGCTAGCAAGAGCTTTCAGTGCTGGCACTTTTCATCTCTGAGCAATTGCTGGACGTTTGCAATTTCTCACCTGAGCTCTCTTTAGAGTGCGCGAGAGGATGAGCAGAAGATTAGGTGGCTAGAGAAGCCCAGAGCCCCAGTGTGCTTAGGCCTACAAAAGCGCTTCCAAGGAAGGGTGCTGGCTAGCAACAGCTTTCAGTGCTGGCACTTTTCATCTCTGAGCAATTGCTCGATGTTTGCAATTTCTCAGCTCGTGTCTACGAGACGGAAAGAGAAGGACCGTGACGTTTGGTGGGTAGAGAAGCGCAAAGCCCCAGTGTTGCTGCGCCTGTGAAAGCGCTTCCAAGGAAGGGTGCTGGCTAGCAAGAGCTTTCAGTGCTGGCACTTTTCATCTCTGAGCAATTGCTGGACGTTTGCAATTTCTCACCTGAGTTCTCTTTAGAGTGCGCGAGAGGATGAGCAGAAGATTAGGTGTCTAAAGAAGCCCAGAGCCCCAGTGTTCTTAGGCCTACAAAAGCGCTTCCAAGGAAGGCTGCTGGCTAGCAACAGCTTTCAGTGCTGGCACTTTTCATCTCTGAGCAATTGCTGGACGTTTGCAATTTCTCACCTGAGCTCTCTTTAGAGTGCGCGAGAGGATGAGCAGAAGATTACGTGGCTAGAGAAGCCCGGAGCCACAGTGTTCTTAGGCCTACAAAAGCGCTTCCAAGGAAGGGGGCTGGCTAGCAACAGCTTTCAGTGCTGGCACTTTTCATCTCTGAGCAATTGCTCCACGTTTGCAATTTCTCAGCTCGTGTCTACGAGACGGAAAGAGAAGGACCGTGACGTTTGGTGGGTAGAGAAGCGCAAAGCCCCAGTGTTGCTGCGCCTGTGAAAGCGCTTCCAAGGAAGGGTGCTGGCTAGCAACAGCTTTCAGTGCTGGCACTTTTCATCTCTGAGCAATTGCTGGACGTTTGCAATTTCTCACCTGAGCTCTCTTTAGAGTGCGCGAGAGGATGAGCAGAAGATTAGGTGGCTAGAGAAGCCCAGAGCCCCAGTGTGCTTAGGCCTACAAAAGCGCTTCCAAGGAAGGGGGCTGGCTAGCAACAGCTTTCAGTGCTGGCACTTTTCATCTCTGAGCAATTGCTCGACATTTTCAATTTCTCACCTGAGCTCTCTTTAGAGTGCGCGAGAGGATGAGCAGAAGATTAGGTGGCTAGAGAAGCCCAGAGCCCCACTGTTCTTAGGCCTACAAAAGCGCTTCCAAGGAAGGGTGCTGGCTAGCAACAGCTTTCAGTGCTGGCACTTTTCATCTCTGAGCAATTGCTCAACGTTTGCAATTTCTCAGCTCGTGTCTACGAGACGGAAAGAGAATGACCGTGACGTTTGGTGCGTATAGAAGCGCAAAGCCCCAGTGTTACTGCGCCTGTGAAAGCGCTTCCAAGGAAGGGTGCTGGCTAGCAAGAGCTTTCAGTGCTGGCACTTTTCATCTCTGAGCAATTGCTGGACGTTTGCAATTTCTCACCTGAGCTCTCTTTAGAGTGCGCGAGAGGATGAGCAGAAGATTAGGTGGCTAGAGAAGCCCAGAGCCCCAGTGTTCTTAGGCCTACAAAAGCGCTTCCAAGGAAGGGTGCTGGCTAGCAACAGCTTTCAGTGCTGGCACTTTTCATCTCTGAGCAATTGCTCGATGTTTGCAATTTCTCAGCTCGTGTCTACGAGACGGAAAGAGAAGGACCGTGACGTTTGGTGGGTAGAGAAGCACAAAGCCCCAGTGTTGCTGCGCCTGTGAAAGCGCTTCCAAGGAAGGGTGCTGGCTAGCAAGAGCTTTCAGTGCTGGCACTTTTCATCTCTGAGCAATTGCTGGACGTCTGCAATTTCTCACCTGAGTTCTCTTTAGAGTGCGCGAGAGGATGAGCAGAAGATTAGGTGTCTAAAGAAGCCCAGAGCCCCAGTGTTCTTAGGCCTACAAAAGCGCTTCCAAGGAAGGGTGCTGGCTAGCAACAGCTTTCAGTGCTGGCACTTTTCATCTCTGAGCAATTGCTCGACGTTTGCAATTTCTCACCTGAGCTCTCTTTAGAGTGCGCGAGAGGATGAGCAGAAGATTACGTGGCTAGAGAAGCCCGGAGCCACAGTGTTCTTAGGCCTACAAAAGCGCTTCCAAGGAAGGGTGCTGGCTAGCAACAGCTTTCAGTGCTGGCACTTTTCATCTCTGAGCAATTGCTCGACATTTGCAATTTCACAGCTCGTGTCTACGAGACGGAAAGAGAAGGACCGTGACGTTTGGTGGGTAGAGAAGCGCAAAGCCCCAGTGTTGCTGCGCCTGTGAAAGCGCTTCCAAGGAAGGGTGCTGGCTAGCAACAGCTTTCAGTGCTGGCACTTTTCATCTCTGAGCAATTGCTGGACGTTTGCAATTTCTCACCTGAGCTCTCTTTAGAGTGTGCGAGAGGATGAGCAGAAGATTAGGTGGCTAGAGAAGCCCAGAGCCCCAGTGTGCTTAGGCCTACAAAAGCGCTTCCAAGGAAGGGGGCTGGCTAGCAAGAGCTTTCAGTGCTGGCACTTTTCATCTCTGAGCAATTGCTGGACGTTTGCAATTTCTCAGCTCGTGTCTACGAGACGGAGAGATAGTGACCGTGACTTTTGGTGGCTAGAGAAGCGCAAAGCCCCAGTGTTGCTGCACCTGTGAAAGCGCTTCCAAGGAAGGGTGCTGGCTAGCAACAGCTTTCAGTGCTGGCACTTTTCATCTCTGAGCAATTGCTCGACGTTTGCAATTTCTCACCTGAGCTCTCTTTAGAGTGCGCGAGAGGATGAGCAGAAGATTAGGTGGCTAGAGAAGCCCAGAGCCCCAGTGTGCTTAGGCCTACAAAAGCGCTTGCAAGGAAGGGTGCTGGCTAGCAAGAGCTTTCAGTGCTGGCACTTTTCATCTCTGAGCAATTGCTCGACGTTTGCAATTTCTCAGCTCGTGTCTACGAGACGGAAAGAGAAGGACCGTGATGTTTGGTGGGTAGAGGAGCGCAAAGCCCCAGTGTTACTGCGCCTGTGAAAGCGCTTCCAAGGAAGGGTGCTGGCTAGCAACAGCTTTCAGTGCTGGCACTTTTCATCTCTGAGCAATTGCTCGACGTTTGCAATTTCTCAGCTCGTGTCTAGGAGACGGAAAGAGAATGACCGTGATGTTTGGTGGGTAGAGAAGCGCAAAGCCCCAGTGTTACTGCGCCTGTGAAAGCGCTTCCAAGGAAGGGTGCTGGCTAGCAACAGCTTTCAGTGCTGGCACTTTTCATCTCTGAGCAATTGCTGGACGTTTGCAATTTCTCACCTGAGCTCTCTTTAGAGTGCGCGAGAGGATGAGCAGAAGATTAGGTGGCTAGAGAAGCCCAGAGCCCCAGTGTTCTTAGGCCTACAAAAGCGCTTCGAAGGAAGGGGGCTGGCTAGCAACAGCTTTCAGTGCTGGCACTTTTCATCTCTGAGCAATTGCTCGATGTTTGCAATTTCTCAGCTCGTGTCTACGAGACGGAAAGAGAATGACAGTGACGTTTGGTGGCTAGAGAAGCGCAAAGCCCCAGTGTTGCTGCGCCTGTGAAAGCGCTTCCAAGGAAGGGTGCTGGCTAGCAACAGCTTTCAGTGCTGGCACTTTTCATCTCTGAGCAATTGCTCGACGTTTGCAATTTCTCACCTGAGCTCTCTTTAGAGTGCGCGAGAGGATGAGCAGAAGATTAGGTGGCTAGAGAAGCCCAGAGCCCCAGTGTGCTTAGGCCTACAAAAGCGCTTCCAAGGAAGGGGGCTGGCTAGCAACAGCTTTCAGTGCTGGCACTTTTCATCTCTGAGCAATTGCTCGACGTTTGCAATTTCTCAGCTCGTGTCTACGAGACGGAAAGAGAAGGACCGTGACGTTTGGTGGCTAGAGAAGCGCAAAGCCCCAGTGTTGCTGCGCCTGTGAAAGCGCTTGCAAGGAAGGGTGCTGGCTAGCAACAGCTTTCAGTGCTGGCACTTTTCATCTCTGAGCAATTGCTCGACGTTTGCAATTTCTCAGCTCGTGTCTACGAGACGGAAAGAGAAGGACCGTGACGTTTGGTGGGTAGAGAAGTGCAAAGCCCCAGTGTTACTGCACCTGTGAAAGCGCTTCCAAGGAAGGGTGCTGGCTAGCAACAGCTTTCAGTGCTGGCACTTTTCATCTCTGAGCAATTGCTCGACGTTTGTAATTTCTCACCTGAGCTCTCTTTAGAGTGCGCGAGAGGATGAGCAGAAGATTAGGTGGCTAGAGAAGCCCAGAGCCCCAGTGTGCTTAGGCCTACAAAAGCGCTTCCAAGGAAGGGTGCTGGCTAGCAACAGCTTTCAGTGCTGGCACTTTTCATCTCTGAGCAATTGCTCGACCTTTGCAATTTCTCAGCTCGTGTCTAGGAGACGGAAAGAGAAGGACCGTGACGTTTGGTGGCTAGAGAAGCGCAAAGCCCCAGTGTTGCTGCGCCTGTGAAAGCGCTTCCAAGGAAGGGTGCTGGCTAGCAAGAGCTTTCAGTGCTGGCACTTTTCATCTCTGAGCAATTGCTGGACGTTTGCAATTTCTCACCTGAGCTCTCTTTAGAGTGCGCGAGAGGATGAGCAGAAGATTAGGTGGCTAGAGAAGCCCAGAGCCCCACTGTTCTTAGGCCTACAAAAGCGCTTCCAAGGAAGGGTGCTGGCTAGTAACAGCTTTCAGTGCTGGCACTTTTCATCTCTGAGCAATTGCTGGACGTTTGCAATTTCTCAGCTCGTGTCTACGAGACGGAAAGAGAAGGACCGTGATGTTTGGTGGCTAGAGAAGCGCAAAGCCCCAGTGTTGCTGCGCCTGTGAAAGCGCTTCCAAGGAAGGCTGCTGGCTAGCAACAGCTTTCAGTGCTGGCACTTTTCATCTCTGAGCAATTGCTCGACATTTGCAATTTCTCAGCTCGTGTCTACGAGACGGAAAGAGAATGACAGTGACGTTTGGTGGCTAGAGAAGCGCAAAGCCCCAGTGTTGCTGCACCTGTGAAAGCGCTTCCAAGGAAGGGTGCTGGCTAGCAACAGCTTTCAGTGCTGGCACTTTTCATCTCTGAGCAATTGCTCGACGTTTGCAATTTCTCACCTGAGCTCTCTTTAGAGTGCGCGAGAGGATGAGCAGAAGATTAGGTGGCTAGAGAAGCCCAGAGCCCCAGTGTTCTTAGGCCTACAAAAGCGCTTCCAAGGAAGGGTGCTGGCTAGCAACAGCTTTCAGTGCTGGCACTTTTCCTCTCTGAGCAATTGCTCGACGTTTGCAATTTCTCAGCTCGTGTCTACGAGACGGAAAGAGAATGACAGTGACGTTTGGTGGCTAGAGAAGCGCAAAGCCCCAGTGTTACTGCGCCTGTGAAAGTGCTTCCAAGGAAGGGTGCTGGCTAGCAACAGCTTTCAGTGCTGGCACTTTTCATCTCTGAGCAATTGCTCGACGTTTGCAATTTCTCACCTGAGCTCTCTTTAGAGTGCGCGAGAGGATGAGCAGAAGATTAGGTGGCTAGAGAAGCCCAGAGCCCCAGTGTGCTTAGGCCTACAAAAGCGCTTCCAAGGAAGGGGGCTGGCTAGCAACAGCTTTCAGTGCTGGCACTTTTCATCTCTGAGCAATTGCTCGACGTTTGCAATTTCTCAGCTCGTGTCTACGAGACGGAGAGATAGTGACCGTGACTTTTGGTGGCTAGAGAAGCGCAAAGCCCCAGTGTTGCTGCGCCTGAGAAAGCGCTTCCAAGGAAGGGTGCTGGCTAGCAAGAGCTTTCAGTGCTGGCACTTTTCATCTCTGAGCAATTGCTCGACGTTTGCAATTTCTCACCTGAGCTCTCTTTAGAGTGCGCGAGAGGATGAGCAGAAGATTAGGTGGCTAGAGAAGCCCAGAGCCCCAGTGTTCTTAGGCCTACAAAAGCGCTTCCAAGGAAGGGTGCTGGCTAGCAACAGCTTTCAGTGCTGGCACTTTTCATCTCTGAGCAATTGCTCGACGTTTGCAATTTCTCAGCTCTTGTCTACGAGACGGAAAGAGAAGGGCCGTGATGTTTGGTGGCTAGAGAAGCGCAAAGCCCCAGTGTTTCTGCACCTGTGAAAGCGCTTCCAAGGAAGGGTGCTGGCTAGCAACAGCTTTCAGTGCTGGCACTTTTCATCTCTGAGCAATTGCTCGACGTTTGCAATTTCTCAGCTCGTGTCTAGGAGACGGAAAGAGAAGGACCGTGACGTTTGGTGGCTAGAGAAGCGCAAAGCCCCAGCGTTGCTGCGCCTGTGAAAGCGCTTGCAAGGAAGGGTGCTGGCTAGCAACAGCTTTCAGTGCTGGCACTTTTCATCTCTGAGCAATTGCTCGACGTTTGCAATTTCTCAGCTCGTGTCTACGAGACGGAAAGAGAAGGACCGTGACGTTTGGTGGGTAGAGAAGCGCAAAGCCCCAGTGTTACTGCGCCTGTGAAAGCGCTTCCAAGGAAGGGTGCTGGCTAGCAACAGCTTTCAGTGCTGGCACTTTTCATCTCTGAGCAATTGCTCGACGTTTGCAATTTCTCACCTGAGCTCTCTTTAGAGTGCGCGAGAGGATGAGCAGAAGATTAGGTGGCTAGAGAAGCCCAGAGCCCCAGTGTGCTTAGGTCTACAAAAGCGCTTCCAAGGAAGGGTGCTGGCTAGCAAGAGCTTTCAGTGCTGGCACTTTTCATCTCTGAGCAATTGCTCGACGTTTGCAATTTCTCAGCTCGTGTCTACGAGACGGAAAGAGAAGGACCGTGATGTTTGGTGGGTAGAGGAGCGCAAAGCCCCAGTGTTACTGCGCCTGTGAAAGCGCTTCCAAGGAAGGGTGCTGGCTAGCAACAGCTTTCAGTGCTGGCACTTTTCATCTCTGAGCAATTGCTCGACGTTTGCAATTTCTCAGCTCGTGTCTAGGAGACGGAAAGAGAATGACCGTGATGTTTGGTGGGTAGAGAAGCGCAAAGCCCCAGTGTTACTGCGCCTGTGAAAGCGCTTCCAAGGAAGGGTGCTGGCTAGCAACAGCTTTCAGTGCTGGCACTTTTCATCTCTGAGCAATTGCTCGACGTTTGCAATTTCTCACCTGAGCTCTCTTTAGAGTGCCCGAGAGGATGAGCAGAAGATTAGGTGGCTAGAGAAGCCCAGAGCCCCAGTGTTCTTAGGCCTACAAAAGCGCTTCGAAGGAAGGGGGCTGGCTAGCAACAGCTTTCAGTGCTGGCACTTTTCATCTCTGAGCAATTGCTCGATGTTTGCAATTTCTCAGCTCGTGTCTACGAGACGGAAAGAGAATGACAGTGACGTTTGGTGGCTAGAGAAGCGCAAAGCCCCAGTGTTGCTGCGCCTGTGAAAGCGCTTCCAAGGAAGGGTGCTGGCTAGCAAGAGCTTTCAGTGCTGGCACTTTTCATCTCTGAGCAATTGCTCGACGTTTGCAATTTCTCACCTGAGCTCTCTTTAGAGTGCGCGAGAGGATGAGCAGAAGATTAGGTGGCTAGAGAAGCCCAGAGCCCCAGTGTGCTTAGGCCTACAAAAGCGCTTCCAAGGAAGGGGGCTGGCTAGCAACAGCTTTCAGTGCTGGCACTTTTCATCTCTGAGCAATTGCTCGACGTTTGCAATTTCTCAGCTCGTGTCTACGAGACGGAAAGAGAAGGACCGTGACGTTTGGTGGGTAGAGAAGCGCAAAGCCCCAGTGTTGCTGCGCCTGTGAAAGCGCTTCCAAGGAAGGGTGCTGGCTAGCAACAGCTTTCAGTGCTGGCACTTTTCCTCTCTGAGCAATTGCTCGACGTTTGCAATTTCTCAGCTCGTGTCTACGAGACGGAAAGAGAAGGACCGTGACGTTTGGTGGCTAGAGAAGTGCAAAGCCCCAGTGTTACTGCACCTGTGAAAGCGCTTCCAAGGAAGGGTGCTGGCTAGCAACAGCTTTCAGTGCTGGCACTTTTCATCTCTGAGCAATTGCTCGACGTTTGTAATTTCTCACCTGAGCTCTCTTTAGAGTGCGCGAGAGGATGAGCAGAAGATTAGGTGGCTAGAGAAGCCCAGAGCCCCAGTGTGCTTAGGCCTACAAAAGCGCTTCCAAGGAAGGGTGCTGGCTAGCAACAGCTTTCAGTGCTGGCACTTTTCATCTCTGAGCAATTGCTCGACCTTTGCAATTTCTCAGCTCGTGTCTAGGAGACGGAAAGAGAAGGACCGTGACGTTTGGTGGCTAGAGAAGCGCAAAGCCCCAGTGTTGCTGCGCCTGTGAAAGCGCTTCCAAGGAAGGGTGCTGGCTAGCAAGAGCTTTCAGTGCTGGCACTTTTCATCTCTGAGCAATTGCTCGACGTTTGCAATTTCTCACCTGAGCTCTCTTTAGAGTGCGCGAGAGGATGAGCAGCAGATTAGGTGGCTAGAGAAGCCCAGAGCCCCACTGTTCTTAGGCCTACAAAAGCGCTTCCAAGGAAGGGTGCTGGCTAGTAACAGCATTCAGTGCTGGCACTTTTCATCTCTGAGCAATTGCTGGACGTTTGCAATTTCTCAGCTCGTGTCTAGGAGACGGAAAGAGAAGGACCGTGATGTTTGGTGGCTAGAGAAGCGCAAAGCCCCAGTGTTACTGCGCCTGTGAAAGCGCTTCCAAGGAAGGCTGCTGGCTAGCAAGAGCTTTCAGTGCTGGCACTTTTCATCTCTGAGCAATTGCTCGACATTTGCAATTTCTCAGCTCGTGTCTACGAGACGGAAAGAGAAGGACCGTGACGTTTGGTGGGTAGAGAAGCGCAAAGCCCCAGTGTTACTGCACCTGTGAAAGCGCTTCCAAGGAAGGGTGCTGGCTAGCAACAGCTTTCAGTGCTGGCACTTTTCATCTCTGAGCAATTGCTCGACGTTTGCAATTTCTCAGCTCGTGTCTACGAGACGGAAAGAGAAGGACCGTGACGTTTGGTGGGTAGAGAAGCGCAAAGCCCCAGTGTTGCTGTGCCTGTGAAAGCGCTTCCAAGGAAGGGTGCTGGCTAGCAACAGCTTTCAGTGCTGGCACTTTTCATCTCTGAGCAATTGCTGGACGTTTGCAATTTCTCACCTGAGCTCTCTTTAGAGTGCGCGAGAGGATGAGCAGAAGATTAGGTGGCTAGAGAAGCCCAGAGCCCCAGTGTTCTTAGGCCTACAAAAGCGCTTCCAAGGAAGGGTGCTGGCTAGCAACAGCTTTCAGTGCTGGCACTTTTCATCTCTGAGCAATTGCTCGACGTTTGCAATTTCTCACCTGAGCTCTCTTTAGAGTGCGCGAGAGGATGAGCAGAAGATTAGGTGGCTAGAGAAGCCCAGAGCCCCAGTGTGCTTAGGCCTACAAAAGCGCTTCCAAGGAAGGGGGCTGGCTAGCAACAGCTTTCAGTGCTGGCACTTTTCATCTCTGAGCAATTGCTCGACGTTTGCAATTTCTCAGCTCGTGTCTACGAGACGGAAAGAGAATGACAGTGACGTTTGGTGGCTAGAGAAGCGCAAAGCCCCAGTGTTACTGCGCCTGTGAAAGTGCTTCCAAGGAAGGGTGCTGGCTAGCAACAGCTTTCAGTGCTGGCACTTTTCATCTCTGAGCAATTGCTCGACGTTTGCAATTTCTCACCTGAGCTCTCTTTAGAGTGCGCGAGAGGATGAGCAGAAGATTAGGTGGCTAGAGAAGCCCAGAGCCCCAGTGTTCTTAGGCCTACAAAAGCGCTTCCAAGGAAGGGTGCTGGCTAGCAACAGCTTTCAGTGCTGGCACTTTTCATCTCTGAGCAATTGCTCGACGTTTGCAATTTCTCAGCTCGTGTCTACGAGACGGAAAGAGAATGACCGTGACGTTTGGTGCGTATAGAAGCGCAAAGCCCCAGTGTTACTGCGCCTGTGAAAGCGCTTCCAAGGAAGGGTGCTGGCTAGCAAGAGCTTTCAGTGCTGGCACTTTTCATCTCTGAGCAATTGCTCCACGTTTGCAATTTCTCACCTGAGCTCTCTTTAGAGTGCGCGAGAGGATGAGCAGAAGATTAGGTGGCTAGAGAAGCCCAGAGCCCCAGTGTGCTTAGGCCTACAAAAGCGCTTCCAAGGAAGGGGGCTGGCTAGCAACAGCTTTCAGTGCTGGCACTTTTCATCTCTGAGCAATTGCTCGACGTTTGCAATTTCTCAGCTCGTGTCTACGAGACGGAGAGATAGTGACCGTGACTTTTGGTGGCTAGAGAAGCGCAAAGCCCCAGTGTTGCTGCGCCTGAGAAAGCGCTTCCAAGGAAGGGTGCTGGCTAGCAACAGCTTTCAGTGCTGGCACTTTTCATCTCTGAGCAATTGCTCGACGTTTGCAATTTCTCACCTGAGCTCTCTTTAGAGTGCGCGAGAGGATGAGCAGAAGATTAGGTGGCTAGAGAAGCCCAGAGCCCCACTGTTCTTAGGCCTACAAAAGCGCTTCCAAGGAAGGGTGCTGGCTAGCAACAGCTTTCAGTGCTGGCACTTTTCATCTCTGAGCAATTGCTCGACGTTTGCAATTTCTCAGCTCGTGTCTACGAGACGGAAAGAGAATGACCGTGACGTTTGGTGGGTAGAGAAGCGCAAAGCCCCAGTGTTGCTGCGCCTGTGAAAGCGCTTCCAAGGAAGGGTGCTGGCTAGCAACAGCTTTCAGTGCTGGCACTTTTCATCTCTGAGCAATTGCTCGACCTTTGCAATTTCTCAGCTCGTGTCTACGAGACGGAAAGAGAAGGACCGTGATGTTTGGTGGCTAGAGAAGCGCAAAGCCCCAGTGTTGCTGCGCCTGTGAAAGCGCTTCCAAGGAAGGGTGCTGGCTAGCAACAGCTTTCAGTGCTGGCACTTTTCATCTCTGAGCAATTGCTCGACGTTTGCAATTTCTCACCTGAGCTCTCTTTAGAGTGTGCGAGAGGATGAGCAGAAGATTAGGTGGCTAGAGAAGCCCAGAGCCCCAGTGTGCTTAGGCCTACAAAAGCGCTTCCAAGGAAGGGTGCTGGCTAGCAACAGCTTTCAGTGCTGGCACTTTTCATCTCTGAGCAATTGCTCGACCTTTGCAATTTCTCAGCTCGTGTCTAGGAGACGGAAAGAGAAGGACCGTGACGTTTGGTGGGTAGAGAAGCGCAAAGCCCCAGTGTTGCTGCGCCTGTGAAAGCGCTTCCAAGGAAGGGTGCTGGCTAGCAAGAGCTTTCAGTGCTGGCACTTTTCATCTCTGAGCAATTGCTGGACGTTTGCAATTTCTCACCTGAGCTCTCTTTAGAGTGCGCGAGAGGATGAGCAGAAGATTAGGTGGCTAGAGAAGCCCAGAGCCCCAGTGTTCTTAGGCCTACAAAAGCGCTTCCAAGGAAGGGTGCTGGCTAGCAACAGCTTTCAGTGCTGGCACTTTTCATCTCTGAGCAATTGCTCCACGTTTGCAATTTCTCAGCTCGTGTCTACGAGACGGAAAGAGAAGGACCGTGACGTTTGGTGGGTAGAGAAGCGCAAAGCCCCAGTGTTGCTGCGCCTGTGAAAGCGCTTCCAAGGAAGGGTGCTGGCTAGCAACAGCTTTCAGTGCTGGCACTTTTCATCTCTGAGCAATTGCTCGACGTTTGCAATTTCTCAGCTCGTGTCTACGAGACGGAAAGAGAAGGACCGTGACGTTTGGTGGGTAGAGAAGCGCAAAGCCCCAGTGTTGCTGCGCCTGTGAAAGCGCTTCCAAGGAAGGGTGCTGGCTAGCAACAGCTTTCAGTGCTGGCACTTTTCATCTCTGAGCAATTGCTCGACATTTGCAATTTCTCACCTGAGCTCTCTTTAGAGTGCGCGAGAGGATGAGCAGAAGATTAGGTGGCTAGAGAAGCCCAGAGCCCCAGTGTGCTTAGGCCTACAAAAGCGCTTCCAAGGAAGGGTGCTGGCTAGCAACAGCTTTCAGTGCTGGCACTTTTCCTCTCTGAGCAATTGCTCGACGTTTGCAATTTCTCAGCTCGTGTCTACGAGACGGAAAGAGAATGACCGTGACGTTTGGTGGCTAGAGAAGCGCAAAGCCCCAGTGTTGCTGCGCCTGTGAAAGCGCTTCCAAGGAAGGCTGCTGGCTAGCAACAGCTTTCAGGTCTGGCACTTTTCATCTCTGAGCAATTGCTCGACGTTTGCAATTTGTCAGCTCGTGTCTACGAGACGGAAAGAGAAGGACCGTGACGTTTGGTGGGTAGAGAAGCGCAAAGCCCCAGTGTTACTGCACCTGTGAAAGCGCTTCCAAGGAAGGGTGCTGGCTAGCAACAGCTTTCAGTGCTGGCACTTTTCATCTCTGAGCAATTGCTCGACGTTTGTAATTTCTCACCTGAGCTCTCTTTAGAGTGTGCGAGAGGATGAGCAGAAGATTAGGTGGCTAGAGAAGCCTAGAGCCCCAGTGTGCTTAGGCCTACAAAAGCGCTCCAAGGAAGGGTGCTGGCTAGCAACAGCTTTCAGTGCTGGCACTTTTCATCTCTGAGCAATTGCTCGACGTTTGCAATTTCTCAGCTCGTGTCTACGAGACGGAAAGAGAAGGACCGTGACGTTTGGTGGGTAGAGAAGCGCAAAGCCCCAGTGTTGCTGTGCCTGTGAAAGCGCTTCCAAGGAAGGGTGCTGGCTAGCAACAGCTTTCAGTGCTGGCACTTTTCATCTCTGAGCAATTGCTCGACGTTTGCAATTTCTCACCTGAGCTCTCTTTAGAGTGCGCGAGAGGATGAGCAGAAGATTAGGTGGCTAGAGAAGCCCAGAGCCCCAGTGTGCTTAGGCCTACAAAAGCGCTTCCAAGGAAGGGTGCTGGCTAGCAAGAGCTTTCAGTGCTGGCACTTTTCATCTCTGAGCAATTGCTCGACGTTTGCAATTTCTCAGCTCGTGTCTACGAGACGGAGATATAGTGACCGTGATGTTTGGTGGGTAGAGAAGCGCAAAGCCCCAGTGTTACTGCGCCTGTGAAAGCGCTTCCAAGGAAGGGTGCTGGCTAGCAACAGCTTTCAGTGCTGGCACTTTTCATCTCTGAGCAATTGCTGGACGTTTGCAATTTCTCACCTGAGCTCTCTTTAGAGTGCGCGAGAGGATGAGCAGAAGATTAGGTGGCTAGAGAAGCCCAGAGCCCCAGTGTGCTTAGGCCTACAAAAGCGCTTCCAAGGAAGGGTGCTGGCTAGCAACAGCTTTCAGTGCTGGCACTTTTCATCTCTGAGCAATTGCTCGATGTTTGCAATTTCTCAGCTCGTGTCTAGGAGACGGAAAGAGAAGGACCGTGACGTTTGGTGGGTAGAGAAGCGCAAAGCCCCAGTGTTGCTGCGCCTGTGAAAGCGCTTCCAAGGAAGGGTGCTGGCTAGCAACAGCTTTCAGTGCTGGCACTTTTCATCTCTGAGCAATTGCTGGACGTTTGCAATTTCTCACCTGAGCTCTCTTTAGAGTGTGCGAGAGGATGAGCAGAAGATTAGGTGGCTAGAGAAGCCCAGAGCCCCAGTGTTCTTAGGCCTACAAAAGCGCTTCCAAGGAAGGGGGCTGGCTAGCAACAGCTTTCAGTGCTGGCACTTTTCATCTCTGAGCAATTGCTCGACGTTTGCAATTTCTCAGCTCGTGTCTACGAGACGGAAAGAGAAGGACCGTGACGTTTGGTGGGTAGAGAAGCGCAAAGCCCCAGTGTTACTGCACCTGTGAAAGCGCTTCCAAGGAAGGGTGCTGGCTAGCAACAGCTTTCAGTGCTGGCACTTTTCATCTCTGAGCAATTGCTCGACGTTTGTAATTTCTCACCTGAGCTCTCTTTAGAGTGTGCGAGAGGATGAGCAGAAGATTAGGTGGCTAGAGAAGCCCAGAGCCCCAGTGTGCTTAGGCCTACAAAAGCGCTCCAAGGAAGGGTGCTGGCTAGCAACAGCTTTCAGTGCTGGCACTTTTCATCTCTGAGCAATTGCTCGACGTTTGCAATTTCTCAGCTCGTGTCTACGAGACGGAAAGAGAAGGACCGTGACGTTTGGTGGGTAGAGAAGCGCAAAGCCCCAGTGTTGCTGTGCCTGTGAAAGCGCTTCCAAGGAAGGGTGCTGGCTAGCAACAGCTTTCAGTGCTGGCACTTTTCATCTCTGAGCAATTGCTCGACGTTTGCAATTTCTCACCTGAGCTCTCTTTAGAGTGCGCGAGAGGATGAGCAGAAGATTAGGTGGCTAGAGAAGCCCAGAGCCCCAGTGTGCTTAGGCCTACAAAAGCGCTTCCAAGGAAGGGGGCTGGCTAGCAACAGCTTTCAGTGCTGGCACTTTTCATCTCTGAGCAATTGCTCGACGTTTGCAATTTCTCAGCTCGTGTCTACGAGACGGAGATATAGTGACCGTGATGTTTGGTGGGTAGAGAAGCGCAAAGCCCCAGTGTTACTGCGCCTGTGAAAGCGCTTCCAAGGAAGGGTGCTGGCTAGCAACAGCTTTCAGTGCTGGCACTTTTCATCTCTGAGCAATTGCTGGACGTTTGCAATTTCTCACCTGAGCTCTCTTTAGAGTGCGCGAGAGGATGAGCAGAAGATTAGGTGGCTAGAGAAGCCCAGAGCCCCAGTGTTCTTAGGCCTACAAAAGCGCTTCCAAGGAAGGGTGCTGGCTAGCAACAGCTTTCAGTGCTGGCACTTTTCATCTCTGAGCAATTGCTCGATGTTTGCAATTTCTCAGCTCGTGTCTAGGAGACGGAAAGAGAATGACCGTGACGTTTGGTGGGTAGAGAAGCGCAAAGCCCCAGTGTTGCTGCGCCTGTGAAAGCGCTTCCAAGGAAGGGTGCTGGCTAGCAAGAGCTTTCAGTGCTGGCACTTTTCATCTCTGAGCAATTGCTGGACGTTTGCAATTTCTCACCTGAGCTCTCTTTAGAGTGTGCGAGAGGATGAGCAGAAGATTAGGTGGCTAGAGAAGCCCAGAGCCCCAGTGTTCTTAGGCCTACAAAAGCGCTTCCAAGGAAGGGGGCTGGCTAGCAACAGCTTTCAGTGCTGGCACTTTTCATCTCTGAGCAATTGCTCGACGTTTGCAATTTCTCACCTGAGCTCTCTTTAGAGTGCGCGAGAGGATGAGCAGAAGATTAAGTGGCTAGAGAAGCCCAGAGCCCCAGTGTTCTTAGGCCTACAAAAGCGCTTCCAAGGAAGGGTGCTGGCTAGCAACAGCTTTCAGTGCTGGCACTTTTCTTCTCTGAGCAATTGCTCGACGTTTGCAATTTCTCACCTGAGCTCTCTTTAGAGTGCGCGAGAGGATGAGCAGAAGATTAGGTGGCTAGAGAAGCCCAGAGCCCCAGTGTGCTTAGGCCTACAAAAGCGCTTCCAAGGAAGGGGGCTGGCTAGCAACAGCTTTCAGTGCTGGCACTTTTCATCTCTGAGCAATTGCTCGACGTTTGCAATTTCTCAGCTCGTGTCTACGAGACGGAGAGATAGTGACCGTGACGTTTGGTGGGTAGAGAAGCGCAAAGCCCCAGTGTTGCTGCGCCTGTGAAAGCGCTTCCAAGGAAGGGTGCTGGCTAGCAACAGCTTTCAGTGCTGGCACTTTTCATCTCTGAGCAATTGCTCGACGTTTGCAGTTTCTCACCTGAGCTCTCTTTAGAGTGCGCGAGAGGATGAGCAGAAGATTAGGTGGCTAGAGAAGCCCAGAGCCCCAGTGTGCTTAGGCCTACAAAAGCGCTTCCAAGGAAGGGGGCTGGCTAGCAAGAGCTTTCAGTGCTGGCACTTTTCATCTCTGAGCAATTGCTCCACGTTTGCAATTTCTCAGCTCGTGTCTACGAGACGGAAAGAGAAGGACCGTGACGTTTGGTGGGTAGAGAAGCGCAAAGCCCCAGTGTTACTGCGCTTGTGAAAGCGCTTCCAAGGAAGGGTGCTGGCTAGCAACAGCTTTCAGTGCTGGCACTTTTCATCTCTGAGCAATTGCTCGACGTTTGCAATTTCTCACCTGAGCTCTCTTTAGAGTGCGCGAGAGGATGAGCAGAAGATTAGGTGGCTAGAGAAGCCCAGAGCCCCAGTGTTCTTAGGCCTAGAAAACAACTTCCAAGGAAGGGTGCTGGCTAGCAACAGCTTTCAGTGCTGGTACTTTTCCTCTCTGAGCAATTGCTCGACGTTTGCAATTTCTCAGCTCGTGTCTACGAGACGGAAAGAGAAGGACCGTGACGTTTGGTGGGTAGAGAAGCGCAAAGCCCCAGTGTTGCTGCGCCTGTGAAAGCGCTTCCAAGGAAGGGTGCTGGCTAGCAACAGCTTTCAGTGCTGGCACTTTTCATCTCTGAGCAATTGCTGGACGTTTGCAATTTCTCCCCTGAGCTCTCTTTAGAGTGCGCGAGAGGATGAGCAGAAGATTAGGTGGCTAGAGAAGCCCAGAGCCCCAGTGTTCTTAGGCCTACAAAAGGGCTTCCAAGGAAGGGTGCTGGCTAGCAGCAGCTTTCAGTGCTGGCACTTTTCCTCTCTGAGCAATTGCTCGACGTTTGCAATTTCTCAGCTCGTGTCTACGAGACGGAAAGAGAATGACAGTGACGTTTGGTGCGTATAGAAGCGAAAAGCCCCAGTGTTACTGCGCCTGTGAAAGTGCTTCCAAGGAAGGGTGCTGGCTAGCAACAGCTTTCAGTGCTGGCACTTTTCATCTCTGAGCAATTGCTCGACGTTTGCAATTTCTCACCTGAGCTCTCTTTAGAGTGCGCGAGAGGATGAGCAGAAGATTAGGTGGCTAGAGAAGCCCAGAGCCCCAGTGTTCTTAGGCCTACAAAAGCGCTTCCAAGGAAGGGTGCTGGCTAGCAACAGCTTTCAGTGCTGGCACTTTTCATCTCTGAGCAATTGCTCGACGTTTGCAATTTCTCAGCTCGTGTCTACGAGACGGAAAGAGAATGACCGTGACGTTTGGTGCGTATAGAAGCGCAAAGCCCCAGTGTTACTGCGCCTGTGAAAGCGCTTCCAAGGAAGGGTGCTGGCTAGCAACAGCTTTCAGTGCTGGCACTTTTCATCTCTGAGCAATTGCTCGACGTTTGCAATTTCTCACCTGAGCTCTCTTTAGAGTGCGCGAGAGGATGAGCAGAAGATTAGGTGGCTAGAGAAGCCCAGAGCCCCAGTGTTCTTAGGCCTACAAAAGCGCTTCGAAGGAAGGGGGCTGGCTAGCAACAGCTTTCAGTGCTGGCACTTTTCATCTCTGAGCAATTGCTCCACGTTTGCAATTTCTCAGCTCGTGTCTACGAGACGGAGAGATAGTGACCGTGACTTTTGGTGGCTAGAGAAGCGCAAAGCCCCAGTGTTGCTGCGCCTGAGAAAGCGCTTCCAAGGAAGGGTGCTGGCTAGCAAGAGCTTTCAGTGCTGGCACTTTTCATCTCTGAGCAATTGCTCGACGTTTGCAATTTCTCACCTGAGCTCTCTTTAGAGTGCGCGAGAGGATGAGCAGAAGATTAGGTGGCTAGAGAAGCCCAGAGCCCCAGTGTGCTTAGGCCTACAAAAGCGCTTCCAAGGAAGGGTGCTGGCTAGCAACAGCTTTCAGTGCTGGCACTTTTCATCTCTGAGCAATTGCTCGACGTTTGCAATTTCTCAGCTCTTGTCTACGAGACGGAAAGAGAAGGGCCGTGACGTTTGGTGGCTAGAGAAGCGCAAAGCCCCAGTGTTACTGCGCCTGTGAAAGTGCTTCCAAGGAAGGGTGCTGGCTAGCAACAGCTTTCAGTGCTGGCACTTTTCATCTCTGAGCAATTGCTCGACCTTTGCAATTTCTCAGCTCGTGTCTACGAGACGGAAAGAGAAGGACCGTGACGTTTGGTGGGTAGAGAAGCGCAAAGCCCCAGTGTTGCTGCGCCTGTGAAAGCGCTTCCAAGGAAGGGTGCTGGCTAGCAAGAGCTTTCAGTGCTGGCACTTTTCATCTCTGAGCAATTGCTCGACGTTTGCAATTTCTCCCCTGAGCTCTCTTTAGAGTGCGCGAGAGGATGAGCAGAAGATTAGGTGGCTAGAGAAGCCCAGAGCCCCAGTGTGCTTAGGCCTACAAAAGCGCTTCCAAGGAAGGGGGCTGGCTAGCAACAGCTTTCAGTGCTGGCACTTTTCATCTCTGAGCAATTGGTGGACATTTGCAATTTCTCACCTGAGCTCTCTTTAGAGTGCGCGAGAGGATGAGCAGAAGATTAGGTGGCTAGAGAAGCCCAGAGCCCCAGTGTGCTTAGGCCTACAAAAGCGCTTCCAAGGAAGGGGGCTGGCTAGCAACAGCTTTCAGTGCTGGCACTTTTCATCTCTGAGCAATTGCTCGACGTTTGCAATTTCTCAGCTCGTGTCTACGAGACGGAAAGAGAAGGACCGTGACGTTTGGTGGCTAGAGAAGCGCAAAGCCCCAGTGTTGCTGCGCCTGTGAAAGCGCTTCCAAGGAAGGGTGCTGGCTAGCAAGAGCTTTCAGTGCTGGCACTTTTCATCTCTGAGCAATTGCTCGACGTTTGCAATTTCTCAGCTCGTGTCTAGGAGACGGAAAGAGAAGGACCGTGACGTTTGGTGGGTAGAGAAGCGCAAAGCCCCAGTGTTGCTGCGCCTGTGAAAGCGCTTCCAAGGAAGGGTGCTGGCTAGCAAGAGCTTTCAGTGCTGGCACTTTTCATCTCTGAGCAATTGCTCGACGTTTGCAATTTCTCACCTGAGCTCTCTTTAGAGTGCGCAAGAGGATGAGCAGAAGATTAGGTGTCTAGAGAAGCCCAGAGCCCCAGTGTTCTTAGGCCTACAAAAGCGCTTCCAAGGAAGGGTGCTGGCTAGCAACAGCTTTCAGTGCTGGCACTTTTCCTCTCTGAGCAATTGCTCGACGTTTGCAATTTCTCAGCTCGTGTCTACGAGACGGAAAGAGAATGACCGTGATGTTTGGTGGGTAGAGAAGCGCAAAGCCCCAGTGTTACTGCGCCTGTGAAAGCGCTTCCAAGGAAGGGTGCTGGCTAGCAAGAGCTTTCAGTGCTGGCACTTTTCATCTCTGAGCAATTGCTCGACGTTTGCAATTTCTCAGCTCGTGTCTACGAGACGGAAAGAGAATGACTGTGACGTTTGGTGGCTAGAGAAGCGCAAAGCCCCAGTGTTGCTGCGCCTGTGAAAGCGCTTGCAAGGAAGGGTGCTGGCTAGCAACAGCTTTCAGTGCTGGCACTTTTCATCTCTGAGCAATTGCTCGACGTTTGCAATTTCTCACCTGAGCTCTCTTTAGAGTGCGCGAGAGGATGAGCAGAAGATTAGGTGGCTAGAGAAGCCCAGAGCCCCAGTGTTCTTAGGCCTACAAAAGCGCTTCCAAGGAAGGGTGCTGGCTAGCAAGAGCTTTCAGTGCTGGCACTTTTCATCTCTGAGCAATTGCTCGACGTTTGCAATTTCTCAGCTCGTGTCTACGAGACGGAAAGAGAAGGACCGTGACGTTTGGTGGCTAGAGAAGCGCAAAGCCCCAGTGTTGCTGCGCCTGTGAAAGCACTTCCAAGGAAGGGTGCTGGCTAGCAAGAGCTTTCAGTGCTGGCACTTTTCTTCTCTGAGCAATTGCTCGACGTTTGCAATTTCTCACCTGAGCTCTCTTTAGAGTGCGCGAGAGGATGAGCAGAAGATTAGGTGGCTAGAGAAGCCCAGAGCCCCAGTGTTCTTAGGCCTACAAAAGCGCTTCGAAGGAAGGGGGCTGGCTAGCAACAGCTTTCAGTGCTGGCACTTTTCATCTCTGAGCAATTGCTCCACGTTTGCAATTTCTCACCTGAGCTCTCTTTAGAGTGCGCGAGAGGATGAGCAGAAGATTAGGTGGCTAGAGAAGCCCAGAGCCCCAGTGTTCTTAGGCCTACAAAAGCGCTTCCAAGGAAGGGGGCTGGCTAGCAACAGCTTTCAGTGCTGGCAGTTTTCATCTCTGAGCAATTGCTCGACGTTTGCAATTTCTCAGCTCGTTTCTACGAGACGGAAAGAGAAGGACCGTGACGTTTGGTGGCTAGAGAAGCGCAAAGCCCCAGTGTTACTGCGCCTGTGAAAGCGCTTCCAAGGAAGGGTGCTGGCTAGCAAGAGCTTTCAGTGCTGGCACTTTTCATCTCTGAGCAATTGCTCGACGTTTGCAATTTCTCACCTGAGCTCTCTTTAGAGTGCGCGAGAGGATGAGCAGAAGATTAGGTGGCTAGAGAAGCCCAGAGCCCCAGTGTGCTTAGGCCTACAAAAGCGCTTCCAAGGAAGGGGGCTGGCTAGCAACAGCTTTCAGTGCTGGCACTTTTCATCTCTGAGCAATTGCTCGACGTTTGCAATTTCTCAGCTCGTGTCTACGAGACGGAAAGAGAAGGACCGTGATGTTTGGTGGGTAGAGAAGCGCAAAGCCCCAGTGTTACTGCGCCTGTGAAAGCGCTTCCAAGGAAGGGTGCTGGCTAGCAAGAGCTTTCAGTGCTGGCACTTTTCATCTCTGAGCAATTGCTCGACGTTTGCAATTTCTCACCTGAGCTCTCTTTAGAGTGCGCGAGAGGATGAGCAGAAGATTAGGTGGCTAGAGAAGCCCAGAGCCCCAGTGTTCTTAGGCCTACAAAAGCGCTTCCAAGGAAGGGTGCTGGCTAGCAACAGCTTTCAGTGCTGGCACTTTTCATCTCTGAGCAATTGCTCGACGTTTGCAATTTCTCACCTGAGGTCTTTTTAGAGTGCGTGAGAGGATGAGCAGAAGATTAAGTGGCTAGAGAAGCCCAGAGCCCCAGTGTTCTTACGCCTACAAAAGCGCTTCCAAGGAAGGGGGCTGCCTAGCAACAGCTTTCAGTGCTGGCACTTTTCATCTCTGAGCAATTGCTCGACGTTTGCAATTTCTCAGCTCGTGTCTACGAGACGGAAAGAGAAGGACCGTGATGTTTGGTGGGTAGAGAAGCGCAAAGCCCCAGTGTTACTGCGCCTGTGAAAGCGCTTCCAAGGAAGGGTGCTGGCTAGCAAGAGCTTTCAGTGCTGGCACTTTTCATCTCTGAGCAATTGCTCGACGTTTGCAATTTCTCAGCTCGTGTCTAGGAGACGGAAAGAGAATGACTGTGACGATTGGTGGCTAGAGAAGCGCAAAGCCCCAGTGTTGCTGCGCCTGTGAAAGCGCTTCCAAGGAAGGGTGCTGGCTAGCAAGAGCTTTCAGTGCTGGCACTTTTCATCTCTGAGCAATTGCTCGACGTTTGCAATTTCTCAGCTCGTGTCTAGGAGACGGAAAGAGAAGGACCGTGACGTTTGGTGGGTAGAGAAGCGCAAAGCCCCAGTGTTGCTGCGCCTGAGAAAGCGCTTGCAAGGAAGGGTGCTGGCTAGCAACAGCTTTCAGTGCTGGCACTTTTCATCTCTGAGCAATTGCTCGACGTTTGCAATTTCTCACCTGAGCTCTCT
Source organism: Sarcoramphus papa (assembly GCA_037962945.1). Classification (NCBI taxonomy): domain Eukaryota; kingdom Metazoa; phylum Chordata; class Aves; order Accipitriformes; family Cathartidae; genus Sarcoramphus; species Sarcoramphus papa. Next base: position 15,609,921 of record CM075595.1, on the reverse strand, counting down.
TTAGAGTGCGCGAGAGGATGAGCAGAAGATTAGGTGGCTAGAGAAGCCCAGAGCCCCAGTGTTCTTAGGCCTACAAAAGCGCTTCCAAGGAAGGGTGCTGGCTAGCAAGAGCTTTCAGTGCTGGCACTTTTCCTCTCTGAGCAATTGCTCGACGTTTGCAATTTCTCAGCTCGTGTCTACGAGACGGAAAGAGAAGGACCGTGACGTTTGGTGGCTAGAGAAGCGCAAAGCCCCAGTGTTGCTGCGCCTGTGAAAGCGCTTCCAAGGAAGGGTGCTGGCTAGCAAGAGCTTTCAGTGCTGGCACTTTTCTTCTCTGAGCAATTGCTGGACGTTTGCAATTTCTCACCTGAGCTCTCTTTAGAGTGCGCGAGAGGATGAGCAGAAGATTAGGTGGCTAGAGAAGCCCAGAGCCCCAGTGTTCTTAGGCCTACAAAAGCGCTTCCAAGGAAGGGTGCTGGCTAGCAACAGCTTTCAGTGCTGGCACTTTTCATCTCTGAGCAATTGCTCGACGTTTGCAATTTCTCACCTGAGCTCTCTTTAGTGTGCGCGAGAGGATGAGCAGAAGATTAGGTGGCTAGAGAAGCCCAGAGCCCCAGTGTTCTTAGGCCTACAAAAGCGCTTGCAAGGAAGGGTGCTGGCTAGCAACAGCTTTCAGTGCTGGCACTTTTCATCTCTGAGCAATTGCTCGACGTTTGCAATTTCTCAGCTCGTGTCTACGAGACGGAAAGAGAATGACCGTGATGTTTGGTGGCTAGAGAAGCGCAAAGCCCCAGTGTTGCTGCGCCTGTGAAAGCGCTTCCAAGGAAGGGTGCTGTCTAGCAACAGCTTTCAGTGCTGGCACTTTTCATCTCTGAGCAATTGCTCGACGTTTGCAATTTCTCAGCTCGTGTCTACGAGACGGAAAGAGAAGGACCGTGACGTTTGGTGGGTAGAGAAGCGCAAAGCCCCAGTGTTGCTGCGCCTGTGAAAGCGCTTCCAAGGAAGGGTGCTGGCTAGCAACAGCTTTCAGTGCTGGCACTTTTCATCTCTGAGCAATTGCTCGACGTTTGCAATTTCTCACCTGAGCTCTCTTTAGAGTGCGCGAGAGGATGAGCAGAAGATTAGGTGGCTAGAGAAGCCCAGAGCCCCAGTGTGCTTAGGCCTACAAAAGCGCTTCCAAGGAAGGGTGCTGGCTAGCAACAGCTTTCAGTGCTGGCACTTTTCCTCTCTGAGCAATTGCTCGACGTTTGCAATTTCTCAGCTCGTGTCTACGAGACGGAAAGAGAAGGACCGTGACGTTTGGTGGCTAGAGAAGCGCAAAGCCCCAGTGTTGCTGCGCCTGTGAAAGCGCTTCCAAGGAAGGGTGCTGGCTAGCAAGAGCTTTCAGTGCTGGCACTTTTCTTCTCTGAGCAATTGCTGGACGTTTGCAATTTCTCACCTGAGCTCTCTTTAGAGTGCGCGAGAGGATGAGCAGAAGATTAGGTGGCTAGAGAAGCCCAGAGCCCCAGTGTTCTTAGGCCTACAAAAGCGCTTCCAAGGAAGGGTGCTGGCTAGCAACAGCTTTCAGTGCTGGCACTTTTCATCTCTGAGCAATTGCTCGACGTTTGCAATTTCTCAGCTCGTGTCTACGAGACGGAAAGAGAAGGACCGTGACGTTTGGTGGCTAGAGAAGCGCAAAGCCCCAGTGTTACTGCGCCTGTGAAAGCGCTTCCAAGGAAGGGTGCTGGCTAGCAAGAGCTTTCAGTGCTGGCACTTTTCATCTCTGAGCAATTGCTCGACGTTTGCAATTTCTCAGCTCGTTTCTACGAGACGGAAAGAGAAGGACCGTGACGTTTGGTGGCTAGAGAAGCGCAAAGCCCCAGTGTTACTGCGCCTGAGAAAGCGCTTCCAAGGAAGGGTGCTGGCTAGCAACAGCTTTCAGTGCTGGCACTTTTCATCTCTGAGCAATTGCTCGACGTTTGCAATTTCTCACCTGAGCTCTCTTTAGAGTGCGCGAGAGGATGAGCAGAAGATTAGGTGGCTAGAGAAGCCCAGAGCCCCAGTGTTCTTAGGCCTACAAAAGCGCTTCCAAGGAAGGGTGCTGGCTAGCAACAGCTTTCAGTGCTGGCACTTTTCCTCTCTGAGCAATTGCTCGACGTTTGCAATTTCTCACCTGAGCTCTCTTTAGAGTGCGCGAGAGGATGAGCAGAAGATTAGGTGGCTAGAGAACCCCAGAGCCCCAGTGTTCTTAGGCCTACAAAAGCGCTTCCAAGGAAGGGGGCTGGCTAGCAACAGCTTTCAGTGCTGGCACTTTTCATCTCTGAGCAATTGCTCGACGTTTGCAATTTCTCAGCTCGTGTCTACGAGACGGAGATATAGTGACCGTGACGTTTGGTGGCTAGAGAAGCGCAAAGCCCCAGTGTTGCTGCGCCTGTGAAAGCGCTTCCAAGGAAGGGTGCTGGCTAGCAAGAGCTTTCAGTGCTGGCACTTTTCTTCTCTGAGCAATTGCTGGACGTTTGCAATTTCTCCCCTGAGCTCTCTTTAGAGTGCGCGAGAGGATGAGCAGAAGATTAGGTGGCTAGAGAAGCCCAGAGCCCCAGTGTGCTTAGGCCTACAAAAGCGCTTCCAAGGAAGGGGGCTGGCTAGCAACAGCTTTCAGTGCTGGCACTTTTCATCTCTGAGCAATTGCTCGACGTTTGCAATTTCTCACCTGAGCTCTCTTTAGTGTGCGCGAGAGGATGAGCAGAAGATTAGGTGGCTAGAGAAGCCCAGAGCCCCAGTGTTCTTAGGCCTACAAAAGCGCTTGCAAGGAAGGGTGCTGGCTAGCAACAGCTTTCAGTGCTGGCACTTTTCCTCTCTGAGCAATTGCTCGACGTTTGCAATTTCTCAGCTCGTGTCTACGAGACGGAAAGAGAATGACCGTGATGTTTGGTGGCTAGAGAAGCGCAAAGCCCCAGTGTTGCTGCGCCTGTGAAAGCGCTTCCAAGGAAGGGTGCTGTCTAGCAACAGCTTTCAGTGCTGGCACTTTTCATCTCTGAGCAATTGCTCGACGTTTGCAATTTCTCAGCTCGTGTCTACGAGACGGAAAGAGAAGGACCGTGACGTTTGGTGGGTAGAGAAGCGCAAAGCCCCAGTGTTGCTGCGCCTGTGAAAGCGCTTCCAAGGAAGGGTGCTGGCTAGCAACAGCTTTCAGTGCTGGCACTTTTCATCTCTGAGCAATTGCTCGACGTTTGCAATTTCTCACCTGAGCTCTCTTTAGAGTGCGCGAGAGGATGAGCAGAAGATTAGGTGGCTAGAGAAGCCCAGAGCCCCAGTGTGCTTAGGCCTACAAAAGCGCTTCCAAGGAAGGGTGCTGGCTAGCAAGAGCTTTCAGTGCTGGCACTTTTCCTCTCTGAGCAATTGCTCGACGTTTGCAATTTCTCAGCTCGTGTCTACGAGACGGAAAGAGAAGGACCGTGACGTTTGGTGGCTAGAGAAGCGCAAAGCCCCAGTGTTGCTGCGCCTGTGAAAGCGCTTCCAAGGAAGGGTGCTGGCTAGCAAGAGCTTTCAGTGCTGGCACTTTTCTTCTCTGAGCAATTGCTGGACGTTTGCAATTTCTCACCTGAGCTCTCTTTAGAGTGCGCGAGAGGATGAGCAGAAGATTAGGTGGCTAGAGAAGCCCAGAGCCCCAGTGTTCTTAGGCCTACAAAAGCGCTTCCAAGGAAGGGGGCTGGCTAGCAACAGCTTTCAGTGCTGGCACTTTTCATCTCTGAGCAATTGCTCGACGTTTGCAATTTCTCAGCTCGTGTCTAGGAGACGGAAAGAGAAGGACCGTGACGTTTGGTGGCTAGAGAAGCGCAAAGCCCCAGTGTTACTGCGCCTGAGAAAGCGCTTCCAAGGAAGGGTGCTGGCTAGCAAGAGCTTTCAGTGCTGGCACTTTTCATCTCTGAGCAATTGCTCGACGTTTGCAATTTCTCACCTGAGCTCTCTTTAGAGTGCGCGAGAGGATGAGCAGAAGATTAGGTGGCTAGAGAAGCCCAGAGCCCCAGTGTTCTTAGGCCTACAAAAGCGCTTCCAAGGAAGGGTGCTGGCTAGCAACAGCTTTCAGTGCTGGCACTTTTCATCTCTGAGCAATTGCTCGACGTTTGCAATTTCTCACCTGAGCTCTCTTTAGAGTGCGCGAGAGGATGAGCAGAAGATTAGGTGGCTAGAGAAGCCCAGAGCCCCAGTGTTCTTAGGCCTACAAAAGCGCTTGCAAGGAAGGGTGCTGGCTAGCAACAGCTTTCACTGCCGGCACTTTTCATCTCTGAGCAATTGCTCGACGTTTGCAATTTCTCAGCTCGTGTCTACGAGACGGAAAGAGAATGACTGTGACGATTGGTGGCTAGAGAAGCGCAAAGCCCCAGTGTTACTGCGCCTGTGAAAGCGCTTCCAAGGAAGGGTGCTGGCTAGCAAGAGCTTTCAGTGCTGGCACTTTTCATCTCTGAGCAATTGCTCGACGTTTGCAATTTCTCAGCTCGTGTCTACGAGACGGAAAGAGAAGGACCGTGACATTTGGTGGGTAGAGAAGCGCAAAGCCCCAGTGTTGCTGCGCCTGTGAAAGCGCTTCCAAGGAAGGGTGCTGGCTAGCAAGAGCTTTCAGTGCTGGCACTTTTCATCTCTGAGCAATTGCTCGACGTTTGCAATTTCTCACCTGAGCTCTCTTTAGAGTGCGCGAGAGGATGAGCAGAAGATTAGGTGGCTAGAGAAGCCCAGAGCCCCAGTGTTCTTAGGCCTACAAAAGCGCTTCCAAGGAAGGGTGCTGGCTAGCAAGAGCTTTCAGTGCTGGCACTTTTCATCTCTGAGCAATTGCTCGACGTTTGCAATTTCTCAGCTCGTGTCTAGGACACGGAAAGAGAAGGACCGTGATGTTTGGTGGGTAGAGAAGCGCAAAGCCCCAGTGTTGCTGCGCCTGTGAAAGCGCTTCCAAGGAAGGGGGCTGGCTAGCAAGAGCTTTCAGTGCTGGCACTTTTCATCTCTGAGCAATTGCTCGACGTTTGCAATTTCTCAGCTCGTTTCTACGAGACGGAAAGAGAAGGACCGTGATGTTTGGTGGCTAGAGAAGCGCAAAGCCCCAGTGTTACTGCGCCTGAGAAAGCGCTTCCAAGGAAGGGTGCTGGCTAGCAACAGCTTTCAGTGCTGGCACTTTTCATCTCTGAGCAATTGCTCGACGTTTGCAATTTCTCACCTGAGCTCTCTTTAGAGTGCGCGAGAGGATGAGCAGAAGATTAGGTGGCTAGAGAAGCCCAGAGCCCCAGTGTTCTTAGGCCTACAAAAGCGCTTCCAAGGAAGGGTGCTGGCTAGCAACAGCTTTCAGTGCTGGCACTTTTCCTCTCTGAGCAATTGCTCGACGTTTGCAATTTCTCAGCTCGTGTCTACGAGACGGAAAGAGAAGGACCGTGACGTTTGGTGGCTAGAGAAGCGCAAAGCCCCAGTGTTGCTGCGCCTGTGAAAGCGCTTCCAAGGAAGGGTGCTGGCTAGCAAGAGCTTTCAGTGCTGGCACTTTTCATCTCTGAGCAATTGCTGGACGTTTGCAATTTCTCACCTGAGCTCTCTTTAGAGTGCGCGAGAGGATGAGCAGAAGATTAGGTGGCTAGAGAAGCCCAGAGCCCCAGTGTTCTTAGGCCTACAAAAGCGCTTCCAAGGAAGGGTGCTGGCTAGCAACAGCTTTCAGTGCTGGCACTTTTCATCTCTGAGCAATTGCTCGACGTTTGCAATTTCTCACCTGAGCTCTCTTTAGTGTGCGCGAGAGGATGAGCAGAAGATTAGGTGGCTAGAGAAGCCCAGAGCCCCAGTGTGCTTAGGCCTACAAAAGCGCTTGCAAGGAAGGGTGCTGGCTAGCAAGAGCTTTCAGTGCTGGCACTTTTCATCTCTGAGCAATTGCTCGACGTTTGCAATTTCTCAGCTCGTGTCTACGAGACGGAAAGAGAATGACTGTGACGATTGGTGGCTAGAGAAGCGCAAAGCCCCAGTGTTGCTGCGCCTGTGAAAGCGCTTCCAAGGAAGGGTGCTGGCTAGCAAGAGCTTTCAGTGCTGGCACTTTTCATCTCTGAGCAATTGCTCGACGTTTGCAATTTCTCAGCTCGTGTCTAGGAGACGGAAAGAGAAGGACCGTGACGTTTGGTGGCTAGAGAAGCGCAAAGCCCCAGTGTTACTGCGCCTGTGAAAGCGCTTCCAAGGAAGGGTGCTGGCTAGCAAGAGCTTTCAGTGCTGGCACTTTTCTTCTCTGAGCAATTGCTGGACGTTTGCAATTTCTCCCCTGAGCTCTCTTTAGAGTGCGCGAGAGGATGAGCAGAAGATTAGGTGGCTAGAGAAGCCCAGAGCCCCAGTGTTCTTAGGCCTACAAAAGCGCTTCCAAGGAAGGGTGCTGGCTAGCAACAGCTTTCAGTGCTGGCACTTTTCCTCTCTGAGCAATTGCTCGACGTTTGCAATTTCTCACCTGAGCTCTCTTTAGAGTGCGCGAGAGGATGAGCAGAAGATTAGGTGGCTAGAGAAGCCCAGAGCCCCAGTGTTCTTAGGCCTACAAAAGCGCTTGCAAGGAAGGGTGCTGGCTAGCAACAGCTTTCAGTGCTGGCACTTTTCGTCTCTGAGCAATTGCTCGACGTTTGCAATTTCTCAGCTCGTGTCTACGAGACGGAAAGAGAATGACTGTGACGTTTGGTGGGTAGAGAAGCGCAAAGCCCCAGTGTTGCTGCGCCTGTGAAAGCGCTTCCAAGGAAGGGTGCTGTCTAGCAACAGCTTTCAGTGCTGGCACTTTTCATCTCTGAGCAATTGCTCGACGTTTGCAATTTCTCAGCTCGTGTCTACGAGACGGAAAGAGAAGGACCGTGATGTTTGGTGGGTAGAGAAGCGCAAAGCCCCAGTGTTACTGCGCCTGTGAAAGCGCTTCCAAGGAAGGGTGCTGGCTAGCAACAGCTTTCAGTGCTGGCACTTTTCATCTCTGAGCAATTGCTCGACGTTTGCAATTTCTCAGCTCGTGTCTAGGAGACGGAAAGAGAATGACTGTGACGTTTGGTGGCTAGAGAAGCGCAAAGCCCCAGTGTTGCTGCACCTGTGAAAGCGCTTCCAAGGAAGGGTGCTGGCTAGCAAGAGCTTTCAGTGCTGGCGCTTTTCATCTCTGAGCAATTGCTCGACGTTTGCAATTTCTCAGCTCGTGTCTACGAGACGGAAAGAGAAGGACCGTGACGTTTGGTGGCTAGAGAAGCGCAAAGCCCCAGTGTTACTGCGCCTGTGAAAGCGCTTCCAAGGAAGGGTGCTGGCTAGCAACAGCTTTCAGTGCTGGCACTTTTCATCTCTGAGCAATTGCTCGACGTTTGCAATTTCTCACCTGAGCTCTCTTTAGAGTGCGCGAGAGGATGAGCAGAAGATTAGGTGGCTAGAGAAGCCCAGAGCCCCAGTGTGCTTAGGCCTACAAAAGCGCTTCCAAGGAAGGGGGCTGGCTAGCAACAGCTTTCAGTGCTGGCACTTTTCATCTCTGAGCAATTGCTCAACGTTTGCAATTTCTCAGCTCGTGTCTACGAGACGGAAAGAGAAGGACCGTGACGTTTGGTGGCTAGAGAAGCGCAAAGCCCCAGTGTTGCTGCGCCTGTGAAAGCGCTTCCAAGGAAGGGTGCTGGCTAGCAAGAGCTTTCAGTGCTGGCACTTTTCATCTCTGAGCAATTGCTCGACGTTTGCAATTTCTCACCTGAGCTCTCTTTAGAGTGTGCGAGAGGATGAGCAGAAGATTAGGTGGCTAGAGAAGCCCAGAGCCCCAGTGTGCTTAGGCCTACAAAAGCGCTTCCAAGGAAGGGTGCTGGCTAGCAACAGCTTTCAGTGCTGGCACTTTTCATCTCTGAGCAATTGCTCGACGTTTGCAATTTCTCAGCTCGTGTCTAGGAGACGGAAAGAGAAGGACCGTGACGTTTGGTGGGTAGAGAAGCGCAAAGCCCCAGTGTTGCTGCGCCTGTGAAAGCGCTTCCAAGGAAGGGTGCTGGCTAGCAACAGCTTTCAGTGCTGGCACTTTTCATCTCTGAGCAATTGCTCGACCTTTGCAATTTCTCAGCTCGTGTCTAGGAGACGGAAAGAGAATGACCGTGACGTTTGGTGGCTAGAGAAGCGCAAAGCCCCAGTGTTGCTGCGCCTGTGAAAGCGCTTCCAAGGAAGGGTGCTGGCTAGCAAGAGCTTTCAGTGCTGGCACTTTTCTTCTCTGAGCAATTGCTGGACGTTTGCAATTTCTCACCTGAGCTCTCTTTAGAGTGCGCGAGAGGATGAGCAGAAGATTAGGTGGCTAGAGAAGCCCAGAGCCCCAGTGTTCTTAGGCCTACAAAAGCGCTTCCAAGGAAGGGTGCTGGCTAGCAACAGCTTTCAGTGCTGGCACTTTTCCTCTCTGAGCAATTGCTCGACGTTTGCAATTTCTCACCTGAGCTCTCTTTAGAGTGCGCGAGAGGATGAGCAGAAGATTAGGTGGCTAGAGAAGCCCAGAGCCCCAGTGTTCTTAGGCCTACAAAAGCGCTTGCAAGGAAGGGTGCTGGCTAGCAACAGCTTTCAGTGCTGGCACTTTTCATCTCTGAGCAATTGCTCGACGTTTGCAATTTCTCAGCTCGTGTCTACGAGACGGAAAGAGAATGACTGTGACGTTTGGTGGGTAGAGAAGCGCAAAGCCCCAGTGTTGCTGCGACTGTGAAAGCGCTTCCAAGGAAGGGTGCTGGCTAGCAACAGCTTTCAGTGCTGGCACTTTTCATCTCTGAGCAATTGCTCGACGTTTGCAATTTCTCAGCTCGTGTCTACGAGACGGAAAGAGAAGGACCGTGATGTTTGGTGGGTAGAGAAGCGCAAAGCCCCAGTGTTACTGCGCCTGTGAAAGCGCTTCCAAGGAAGGGTGCTGGCTAGCAACAGCTTTCAGTGCTGGCACTTTTCATCTCTGAGCAATTGCTCGACGTTTGCAATTTCTCAGCTCGTGTCTAGGAGACGGAAAGAGAATGACTGTGACGTTTGGTGGCTAGAGAAGCGCAAAGCCCCAGTGTTGCTGCACCTGTGAAAGCGCTTCCAAGGAAGGGTGCTGGCTAGCAAGAGCTTTCAGTGCTGGCGCTTTTCATCTCTGAGCAATTGCTCGACGTTTGCAATTTCTCAGCTCGTGTCTACGAGACGGAAAGAGAAGGACCGTGACGTTTGGTGGCTAGAGAAGCGCAAAGCCCCAGTGTTACTGCGCCTGTGAAAGCGCTTCCAAGGAAGGGTGCTGGCTAGCAACAGCTTTCAGTGCTGGCACTTTTCATCTCTGAGCAATTGCTCGACGTTTGCAATTTCTCACCTGAGCTCTCTTTAGAGTGCGCGAGAGGATGAGCAGAAGATTAGGTGGCTAGAGAAGCCCAGAGCCCCAGTGTTCTTAGGCCTACAAAAGCGCTTCCAAGGAAGGGTGCTGGCTAGCAACAGCTTTCAGTGCTGGCACTTTTCCTCTCTGAGCAATTGCTCGACGTTTGCAATTTCTCACCTGAGCTCTCTTTAGAGTGCGCGAGAGGATGAGCAGAAGATTAGGTGGCTAGAGAAGCCCAGAGCCCCAGTGTTCTTAGGCCTACAAAAGCGCTTGCAAGGAAGGGTGCTGGCTAGCAACAGCTTTCAGTGCTGGCACTTTTCGTCTCTGAGCAATTGCTCGACGTTTGCAATTTCTCAGCTCGTGTCTACGAGACGGAAAGAGAATGACTGTGACGTTTGGTGGGTAGAGAAGCGCAAAGCCCCAGTGTTGCTGCGCCTGTGAAAGCGCTTCCAAGGAAGGGTGCTGTCTAGCAACAGCTTTCAGTGCTGGCACTTTTCATCTCTGAGCAATTGCTCGACGTTTGCAATTTCTCAGCTCGTGTCTACGAGACGGAAAGAGAAGGACCGTGATGTTTGGTGGGTAGAGAAGCGCAAAGCCCCAGTGTTACTGCGCCTGTGAAAGCGCTTCCAAGGAAGGGTGCTGGCTAGCAACAGCTTTCAGTGCTGGCACTTTTCATCTCTGAGCAATTGCTCGACGTTTGCAATTTCTCAGCTCGTGTCTAGGAGACGGAAAGAGAATGACTGTGACGTTTGGTGGCTAGAGAAGCGCAAAGCCCCAGTGTTGCTGCACCTGTGAAAGCGCTTCCAAGGAAGGGTGCTGGCTAGCAAGAGCTTTCAGTGCTGGCGCTTTTCATCTCTGAGCAATTGCTCGACGTTTGCAATTTCTCAGCTCGTGTCTACGAGACGGAAAGAGAAGGACCGTGACGTTTGGTGGCTAGAGAAGCGCAAAGCCCCAGTGTTACTGCGCCTGTGAAAGCGCTTCCAAGGAAGGGTGCTGGCTAGCAACAGCTTTCAGTGCTGGCACTTTTCATCTCTGAGCAATTGCTCGACGTTTGCAATTTCTCACCTGAGCTCTCTTTAGAGTGCGCGAGAGGATGAGCAGAAGATTAGGTGGCTAGAGAAGCCCAGAGCCCCAGTGTGCTTAGGCCTACAAAAGCGCTTCCAAGGAAGGGGGCTGGCTAGCAACAGCTTTCAGTGCTGGCACTTTTCATCTCTGAGCAATTGCTCAACGTTTGCAATTTCTCAGCTCGTGTCTACGAGACGGAAAGAGAAGGACCGTGACGTTTGGTGGCTAGAGAAGCGCAAAGCCCCAGTGTTGCTGCGCCTGTGAAAGCGCTTCCAAGGAAGGGTGCTGGCTAGCAAGAGCTTTCAGTGCTGGCACTTTTCATCTCTGAGCAATTGCTCGACGTTTGCAATTTCTCACCTGAGCTCTCTTTAGAGTGTGCGAGAGGATGAGCAGAAGATTAGGTGGCTAGAGAAGCCCAGAGCCCCAGTGTGCTTAGGCCTACAAAAGCGCTTCCAAGGAAGGGTGCTGGCTAGCAACAGCTTTCAGTGCTGGCACTTTTCATCTCTGAGCAATTGCTCGACGTTTGCAATTTCTCAGCTCGTGTCTAGGAGACGGAAAGAGAAGGACCGTGACGTTTGGTGGGTAGAGAAGCGCAAAGCCCCAGTGTTGCTGCGCCTGTGAAAGCGCTTCCAAGGAAGGGTGCTGGCTAGCAACAGCTTTCAGTGCTGGCACTTTTCATCTCTGAGCAATTGCTCGACCTTTGCAATTTCTCAGCTCGTGTCTAGGAGACGGAAAGAGAAGGACCGTGACGTTTGGTGGCTAGAGAAGCGCAAAGCCCCAGTGTTGCTGCGCCTGTGAAAGCGCTTCCAAGGAAGGGTGCTGGCTAGCAAGAGCTTTCAGTGCTGGCACTTTTCTTCTCTGAGCAATTGCTGGACGTTTGCAATTTCTCACCTGAGCTCTCTTTAGAGTGCGCGAGAGGATGAGCAGAAGATTAGGTGGCTAGAGAAGCCCAGAGCCCCAGTGTTCTTAGGCCTACAAAAGCGCTTCCAAGGAAGGGTGCTGGCTAGCAACAGCTTTCAGTGCTGGCACTTTTCCTCTCTGAGCAATTGCTCGACGTTTGCAATTTCTCACCTGAGCTCTCTTTAGAGTGCGCGAGAGGATGAGCAGAAGATTAGGTGGCTAGAGAAGCCCAGAGCCCCAGTGTTCTTAGGCCTACAAAAGCGCTTCCAAGGAAGAGTGCTGGCTAGCAAGAGCTTTCAGTGCTGGCACTTTTCATCTCTGAGCAATTGCTCGACGTTTGCAATTTCTCAGCTCGTGTCTACGAGACGGAAAGAGAATGACTGTGATGTTTGGTGGGTAGAGAAGCGCAAAGCCCCAGTGTTGCTGCGCCTGTGAAAGCGCTTCCAAGGAAGGGTGCTGGCTAGCAACAGCTTTCAGTGCTGGCACTTTTCATCTCTGAGCAATTGCTCGACGTTTGCAATTTCTCAGCTCGTGTCTACGAGACGGAAAGAGAAGGACCGTGATGTTTGGTGGGTAGAGAAGCGCAAAGCCCCAGTGTTACTGCGCCTGTGAAAGCGCTTCCAAGGAAGGGTGCTGGCTAGCAACAGCTTTCAGTGCTGGCACTTTTCATCTCTGAGCAATTGCTCGACGTTTGCAATTTCTCAGCTCGTGTCTAGGAGACGGAAAGAGAATGACTGTGACGTTTGGTGGCTAGAGAAGCGCAAAGCCCCAGTGTTGCTGCACCTGTGAAAGCGCTTCCAAGGAAGGGTGCTGGCTAGCAAGAGCTTTCAGTGCTGGCGCTTTTCATCTCTGAGCAATTGCTCGACGTTTGCAATTTCTCAGCTCGTGTCTACGAGACGGAAAGAGAAGGACCGTGACGTTTGGTGGCTAGAGAAGCGCAAAGCCCCAGTGTTACTGCGCCTGTGAAAGCGCTTCCAAGGAAGGGTGCTGGCTAGCAACAGCTTTCAGTGCTGGCACTTTTCATCTCTGAGCAATTGCTCGACGTTTGCAATTTCTCACCTGAGCTCTCTTTAGAGTGCGCGAGAGGATGAGCAGAAGATTAGGTGGCTAGAGAAGCCCAGAGCCCCAGTGTGCTTAGGCCTACAAAAGCGCTTCCAAGGAAGGGGGCTGGCTAGCAACAGCTTTCAGTGCTGGCACTTTTCATCTCTGAGCAATTGCTCAACGTTTGCAATTTCTCAGCTCGTGTCTACGAGACGGAAAGAGAAGGACCGTGACGTTTGGTGGCTAGAGAAGCGCAAAGCCCCAGTGTTGCTGCGCCTGTGAAAGCGCTTCCAAGGAAGGGTGCTGGCTAGCAAGAGCTTTCAGTGCTGGCACTTTTCATCTCTGAGCAATTGCTCGACGTTTGCAATTTCTCACCTGAGCTCTCTTTAGAGTGTGCGAGAGGATGAGCAGAAGATTAGGTGGCTAGAGAAGCCCAGAGCCCCAGTGTGCTTAGGCCTACAAAAGCGCTTCCAAGGAAGGGGGCTGGCTAGCAACAGCTTTCAGTGCTGGCACTTTTCATCTCTGAGCAATTGCTCGACGTTTGCAATTTCTCAGCTCGTGTCTACGAGACGGAAAGAGAAGGACCGTGACGTTTGGTGGGTAGAGAAGCGCAAAGCCCCAGTGTTGCTGCGCCTGTGAAAGCGCTTCCAAGGAAGGGTGCTGGCTAGCAACAGCTTTCAGTGCTGGCACTTTTCATCTCTGAGCAATTGCTCGACGTTTGCAATTTCTCAGCTCGTTTCTACGAGACGGAAAGAGAAGGACCGTGACGTTTGGTGGCTAGAGAAGCGCAAAGCCCCAGTGTTACTGCGCCTGAGAAAGCGCTTCCAAGGAAGGGTGCTGGCTAGCAACAGCTTTCAGTGCTGGCACTTTTCATCTCTGAGCAATTGCTCGACGTTTGCAATTTCTCACCTGAGCTCTCTTTAGAGTGTGCGAGAGGATGAGCAGAAGATTAGGTGGCTAGAGAAGCCCAGAGCCCCAGTGTTCTTAGGCCTACAAAAGCGCTTCCAAGGAAGGGTGCTGGCTAGCAACAGCTTTCAGTGCTGGCACTTTTCATCTCTGAGCAATTGCTCGACGTTTGCAATTTCTCAGCTCGTGTCTACGACACGGAGAGATAGTGACCGTGACGTTTGGTGGGTAGAGAAGCGCAAAGCCCCAGTGTTGCTGCGCCTGTGAAAGCGCTTCCAAGGAAGGGTGCTGGCTAGCAACAGCTTTCAGTGCTGGCACTTTTCATCTCTGAGCAATTGCTCGACCTTTGCAATTTCTCAGCTCGTGTCTAGGAGACGGAAAGAGAAGGACCGTGACGTTTGGTGGCTAGAGAAGCGCAAAGCCCCAGTGTTGCTGCGCCTGTGAAAGCGCTTCCAAGGAAGGGTGCTGGCTAGCAAGAGCTTTCAGTGCTGGCACTTTTCTTCTCTGAGCAATTGCTGGACGTTTGCAATTTCTCACCTGAGCTCTCTTTAGAGTGCGCGAGAGGATGAGCAGAAGATTAGGTGGCTAGAGAAGCCCAGAGCCCCAGTGTTCTTAGGCCTACAAAAGCGCTTCCAAGGAAGGGTGCTGGCTAGCAACAGCTTTCAGTGCTGGCACTTTTCCTCTCTGAGCAATTGCTCGACGTTTGCAATTTCTCACCTGAGCTCTCTTTAGAGTGCGCGAGAGGATGAGCAGAAGATTAGGTGGCTAGAGAAGCCCAGAGCCCCAGTGTTCTTAGGCCTACAAAAGCGCTTGCAAGGAAGGGTGCTGGCTAGCAACAGCTTTCAGTGCTGGCACTTTTCATCTCTGAGCAATTGCTCGACGTTTGCAATTTCTCAGCTCGTGTCTACGAGACGGAAAGAGAATGACTGTGACGTTTGGTGGGTAGAGAAGCGCAAAGCCCCAGTGTTGCTGCGACTGTGAAAGCGCTTCCAAGGAAGGGTGCTGGCTAGCAACAGCTTTCAGTGCTGGCACTTTTCATCTCTGAGCAATTGCTCGACGTTTGCAATTTCTCAGCTCGTGTCTACGAGACGGAAAGAGAAGGACCGTGATGTTTGGTGGGTAGAGAAGCGCAAAGCCCCAGTGTTACTGCGCCTGTGAAAGCGCTTCCAAGGAAGGGTGCTGGCTAGCAACAGCTTTCAGTGCTGGCACTTTTCATCTCTGAGCAATTGCTCGACGTTTGCAATTTCTCAGCTCGTGTCTAGGAGACGGAAAGAGAATGACTGTGACGTTTGGTGGCTAGAGAAGCGCAAAGCCCCAGTGTTGCTGCACCTGTGAAAGCGCTTCCAAGGAAGGGTGCTGGCTAGCAAGAGCTTTCAGTGCTGGCGCTTTTCATCTCTGAGCAATTGCTCGACGTTTGCAATTTCTCAGCTCGTGTCTACGAGACGGAAAGAGAAGGACCGTGACGTTTGGTGGCTAGAGAAGCGCAAAGCCCCAGTGTTACTGCGCCTGTGAAAGCGCTTCCAAGGAAGGGTGCTGGCTAGCAACAGCTTTCAGTGCTGGCACTTTTCATCTCTGAGCAATTGCTCGACGTTTGCAATTTCTCACCTGAGCTCTCTTTAGAGTGCGCGAGAGGATGAGCAGAAGATTAGGTGGCTAGAGAAGCCCAGAGCCCCAGTGTTCTTAGGCCTACAAAAGCGCTTCCAAGGAAGGGTGCTGGCTAGCAACAGCTTTCAGTGCTGGCACTTTTCCTCTCTGAGCAATTGCTCGACGTTTGCAATTTCTCACCTGAGCTCTCTTTAGAGTGCGCGAGAGGATGAGCAGAAGATTAGGTGGCTAGAGAAGCCCAGAGCCCCAGTGTTCTTAGGCCTACAAAAGCGCTTGCAAGGAAGGGTGCTGGCTAGCAACAGCTTTCAGTGCTGGCACTTTTCGTCTCTGAGCAATTGCTCGACGTTTGCAATTTCTCAGCTCGTGTCTACGAGACGGAAAGAGAATGACTGTGACGTTTGGTGGGTAGAGAAGCGCAAAGCCCCAGTGTTGCTGCGCCTGTGAAAGCGCTTCCAAGGAAGGGTGCTGTCTAGCAACAGCTTTCAGTGCTGGCACTTTTCATCTCTGAGCAATTGCTCGACGTTTGCAATTTCTCAGCTCGTGTCTACGAGACGGAAAGAGAAGGACCGTGATGTTTGGTGGGTAGAGAAGCGCAAAGCCCCAGTGTTACTGCGCCTGTGAAAGCGCTTCCAAGGAAGGGTGCTGGCTAGCAACAGCTTTCAGTGCTGGCACTTTTCATCTCTGAGCAATTGCTCGACGTTTGCAATTTCTCAGCTCGTGTCTAGGAGACGGAAAGAGAATGACTGTGACGTTTGGTGGCTAGAGAAGCGCAAAGCCCCAGTGTTGCTGCACCTGTGAAAGCGCTTCCAAGGAAGGGTGCTGGCTAGCAAGAGCTTTCAGTGCTGGCGCTTTTCATCTCTGAGCAATTGCTCGACGTTTGCAATTTCTCAGCTCGTGTCTACGAGACGGAAAGAGAAGGACCGTGACGTTTGGTGGCTAGAGAAGCGCAAAGCCCCAGTGTTACTGCGCCTGTGAAAGCGCTTCCAAGGAAGGGTGCTGGCTAGCAACAGCTTTCAGTGCTGGCACTTTTCATCTCTGAGCAATTGCTCGACGTTTGCAATTTCTCACCTGAGCTCTCTTTAGAGTGCGCGAGAGGATGAGCAGAAGATTAGGTGGCTAGAGAAGCCCAGAGCCCCAGTGTGCTTAGGCCTACAAAAGCGCTTCCAAGGAAGGGGGCTGGCTAGCAACAGCTTTCAGTGCTGGCACTTTTCATCTCTGAGCAATTGCTCAACGTTTGCAATTTCTCAGCTCGTGTCTACGAGACGGAAAGAGAAGGACCGTGACGTTTGGTGGCTAGAGAAGCGCAAAGCCCCAGTGTTGCTGCGCCTGTGAAAGCGCTTCCAAGGAAGGGTGCTGGCTAGCAAGAGCTTTCAGTGCTGGCACTTTTCATCTCTGAGCAATTGCTCGACGTTTGCAATTTCTCACCTGAGCTCTCTTTAGAGTGTGCGAGAGGATGAGCAGAAGATTAGGTGGCTAGAGAAGCCCAGAGCCCCAGTGTGCTTAGGCCTACAAAAGCGCTTCCAAGGAAGGGTGCTGGCTAGCAACAGCTTTCAGTGCTGGCACTTTTCATCTCTGAGCAATTGCTCGACGTTTGCAATTTCTCAGCTCGTGTCTAGGAGACGGAAAGAGAAGGACCGTGACGTTTGGTGGGTAGAGAAGCGCAAAGCCCCAGTGTTGCTGCGCCTGTGAAAGCGCTTCCAAGGAAGGGTGCTGGCTAGCAACAGCTTTCAGTGCTGGCACTTTTCATCTCTGAGCAATTGCTCGACCTTTGCAATTTCTCAGCTCGTGTCTAGGAGACGGAAAGAGAAGGACCGTGACGTTTGGTGGCTAGAGAAGCGCAAAGCCCCAGTGTTGCTGCGCCTGTGAAAGCGCTTCCAAGGAAGGGTGCTGGCTAGCAAGAGCTTTCAGTGCTGGCACTTTTCTTCTCTGAGCAATTGCTGGACGTTTGCAATTTCTCACCTGAGCTCTCTTTAGAGTGCGCGAGAGGATGAGCAGAAGATTAGGTGGCTAGAGAAGCCCAGAGCCCCAGTGTTCTTAGGCCTACAAAAGCGCTTCCAAGGAAGGGTGCTGGCTAGCAACAGCTTTCAGTGCTGGCACTTTTCCTCTCTGAGCAATTGCTCGACGTTTGCAATTTCTCACCTGAGCTCTCTTTAGAGTGCGCGAGAGGATGAGCAGAAGATTAGGTGGCTAGAGAAGCCCAGAGCCCCAGTGTTCTTAGGCCTACAAAAGCGCTTGCAAGGAAGGGTGCTGGCTAGCAACAGCTTTCAGTGCTGGCACTTTTCATCTCTGAGCAATTGCTCGACGTTTGCAATTTCTCAGCTCGTGTCTACGAGACGGAAAGAGAATGACTGTGACGTTTGGTGGGTAGAGAAGCGCAAAGCCCCAGTGTTGCTGCGCCTGTGAAAGCGCTTCCAAGGAAGGGTGCTGGCTAGCAACAGCTTTCAGTGCTGGCACTTTTCATCTCTGAGCAATTGCTCGACGTTTGCAATTTCTCAGCTCGTGTCTACGAGACGGAAAGAGAAGGACCGTGATGTTTGGTGGGTAGAGAAGCGCAAAGCCCCAGTGTTACTGCGCCTGTGAAAGCGCTTCCAAGGAAGGGTGCTGGCTAGCAACAGCTTTCAGTGCTGGCACTTTTCATCTCTGAGCAATTGCTCGACGTTTGCAATTTCTCAGCTCGTGTCTAGGAGACGGAAAGAGAATGACTGTGACGTTTGGTGGCTAGAGAAGCGCAAAGCCCCAGTGTTGCTGCACCTGTGAAAGCGCTTCCAAGGAAGGGTGCTGGCTAGCAAGAGCTTTCAGTGCTGGCGCTTTTCATCTCTGAGCAATTGCTCGACGTTTGCAATTTCTCAGCTCGTGTCTACGAGACGGAAAGAGAAGGACCGTGACGTTTGGTGGCTAGAGAAGCGCAAAGCCCCAGTGTTACTGCGCCTGTGAAAGCGCTTCCAAGGAAGGGTGCTGGCTAGCAACAGCTTTCAGTGCTGGCACTTTTCATCTCTGAGCAATTGCTCGATGTTTGCAATTTCTCACCTGAGCTCTCTTTAGAGTGCGCGAGAGGATGAGCAGAAGATTAGGTGGCTAGAGAAGCCCAGAGCCCCAGTGTGCTTAGGCCTACAAAAGCGCTTCCAAGGAAGGGGGCTGGCTAGCAACAGCTTTCAGTGCTGGCACTTTTCATCTCTGAGCAATTGCTCAACGTTTGCAATTTCTCAGCTCGTGTCTACGAGACGGAAAGAGAAGGACCGTGACGTTTGGTGGCTAGAGAAGCGCAAAGCCCCAGTGTTGCTGCGCCTGTGAAAGCGCTTCCAAGGAAGGGTGCTGGCTAGCAAGAGCTTTCAGTGCTGGCACTTTTCATCTCTGAGCAATTGCTCGACGTTTGCAATTTCTCACCTGAGCTCTCTTTAGAGTGTGCGAGAGGATGAGCAGAAGATTAGGTGGCTAGAGAAGCCCAGAGCCCCAGTGTGCTTAGGCCTACAAAAGCGCTTCCAAGGAAGGGGGCTGGCTAGCAACAGCTTTCAGTGCTGGCACTTTTCATCTCTGAGCAATTGCTCGACGTTTGCAATTTCTCAGCTCGTGTCTACGAGACGGAAAGAGAAGGACCGTGACGTTTGGTGGGTAGAGAAGCGCAAAGCCCCAGTGTTGCTGCGCCTGTGAAAGCGCTTCCAAGGAAGGGTGCTGGCTAGCAACAGCTTTCAGTGCTGGCACTTTTCATCTCTGAGCAATTGCTCGACGTTTGCAATTTCTCAGCTCGTTTCTACGAGACGGAAAGAGAAGGACCGTGACGTTTGGTGGCTAGAGAAGCGCAAAGCCCCAGTGTTACTGCGCCTGAGAAAGCGCTTCCAAGGAAGGGTGCTGGCTAGCAACAGCTTTCAGTGCTGGCACTTTTCATCTCTGAGCAATTGCTCGACGTTTGCAATTTCTCACCTGAGCTCTCTTTAGAGTGTGCGAGAGGATGAGCAGAAGATTAGGTGGCTAGAGAAGCCCAGAGCCCCAGTGTTCTTAGGCCTACAAAAGCGCTTCCAAGGAAGGGTGCTGGCTAGCAACAGCTTTCAGTGCTGGCACTTTTCATCTCTGAGCAATTGCTCGACGTTTGCAATTTCTCAGCTCGTGTCTACGACACGGAGAGATAGTGACCGTGACGTTTGGTGGGTAGAGAAGCGCAAAGCCCCAGTGTTGCTGCGCCTGTGAAAGCGCTTCCAAGGAAGGGTGCTGGCTAGCAAGAGCTTTCAGTGCTGGCACTTTTCTTCTCTGAGCAATTGCTCGACGTTTGCAATTTCTCACCTGAGCTCTCTTTAGAGTGCGCGAGAGGATGAGCAGAAGATTAGGTGGCTAGAGAAGCCCAGAGCCCCAGTGTTCTTAGGCCTACAAAAGCGCTTCCAAGGAAGGGGGCTGGCTAGCAACAGCTTTCAGTGCTGGCACTTTTCCTCTCTGAGCAATTGCTCGACGTTTGCAATTTCTCACCTGAGCTCTCTTTAGACTGCGCGAGAGGATGAGCAGAAGATTAGGTGGCTAGAGAAGCCCAGAGCCCCAGTGTTCTTAGGCCTACAAAAGCGCTTCCAAGGAAGGGTGCTGGCTAGCAACAGCTTTCAGTGCTGGCACTTTTCATCTCTGAGCAATTGCTTGACGTTTGCAATTTCTCAGCTCGTGTCTAGGAGACGGAAAGAGAAGGACCGTGACGTTTGGTGGCTAGAGAAGCGCAAAGCCCCAGTGTTGCTGCGCCTGTGAAAGCGCTTCCAAGGAAGGGTGCTGGCTAGCAAGAGCTTTCAGTGCTGGCACTTTTCATCTCTGAGCAATTGCTCCACGTTTGCAATTTCTCACCTGAGCTCTCTTTAGAGTGCGTGAGAGGATGAGCACAAGATTAGGTGGCTAGAGAAGCCCAGAGCCCCAGTCTTCTTAGGCCTACAAAAGCGCTTCCAAGGAAGGGGGCTGGCTAGCAACAGCTTTCAGTGCTGGCACTTTTCATCTCTGAGCAATTGCTCAACGTTTGCAATTTCTCAGCTCGTGTCTACGAGACGGAAAGAGAAGGACCGTGACGTTTGGTGGCTAGAGAAGCGCAAAGCCCCAGTGTTGCTGCGCCTGTGAAAGCGCTTCCAAGGAAGGGTGCTGGCTAGCAACAGCTTTCAGTGCTGGCACTTTTCATCTCTGAGCAATTGCTCGACGTTTGCAATTTCTCACCTGAGCTCTCTTTAGAGTGTGCGAGAGGATGAGCAGAAGATTAGGTGGCTAGAGAAGCCCAGAGCCCCAGTGTTCTTAGGCCTACAAAAGCGCTTCCAAGGAAGGGTGCTGGCTAGCAACAGCTTTCAGTGCTGGCACTTTTCATCTCTGAGCAATTGCTCGACGTTTGCAATTTCTCAGCTCGTGTCTAGGAGACGGAAAGAGAAGGACCGTGACGTTTGGTGGGTAGAGAAGCGCAAAGCCCCAGTGTTGCTGCGCCTGTGAAAGCGCTTCCAAGGAAGGGGGCTGGCTAGCAAGAGCTTTCAGTGCTGGCACTTTTCATCTCTGAGCAATTGCTCGACGTTTGCAATTTCTCAGCTCGTTTCTACGAGACGGAAAGAGAAGGACCGTGACGTTTGGTGGCTAGAGAAGCGCAAAGCCCCAGTGTTACTGCGCCTGAGAAAGCGCTTCCAAGGAAGGGTGCTGGCTAGCAACAGCTTTCAGTGCTGGCACTTTTCATCTCTGAGCAATTGCTCGACGTTTGCAATTTCTCACCTGAGCTCTCTTTAGAGTGTGCGAGAGGATGAGCAGAAGATTAGGTGGCTAGAGAAGCCCAGAGCCCCAGTGTTCTTAGGCCTACAAAAGCGCTTCCAAGGAAGGGTGCTGGCTAGCAACAGCTTTCAGTGCTGGCACTTTTCATCTCTGAGCAATTGCTCGACGTTTGCAATTTCTCAGCTCGTGTCTACGACACGGAGAGATAGTGACCGTGACGTTTGGTGGGTAGAGAAGCGCAAAGCCCCAGTGTTGCTGCGCCTGTGAAAGCGCTTCCAAGGAAGGGTGCTGGCTAGCAAGAGCTTTCAGTGCTGGCACTTTTCTTCTCTGAGCAATTGCTCGACGTTTGCAATTTCTCAACTGAGCTCTCTTTAGAGTGCGCGAGAGGATGAGCAGAAGATTAGGTGGCTAGAGAAGCCCAGAGCCCCAGTGTTCTTAGGCCTACAAAAGCGCTTCCAAGGAAGGGGGCTGGCTAGCAACAGCTTTCAGTGCTGGCACTTTTCTTCTCTGAGCAATTGCTCGACGTTTGCAATTTCTCACCTGAGCTCTCTTTAGAGTGCGCGAGAGGATGAGCAGAAGATTAGGTGGCTAGAGAAGCCCAGAGCCCCAGTGTTCTTAGGCCTACAAAAGCGCTTCCAAGGAAGGGGGCTGGCTAGCAACAGCTTTCAGTGCTGGCACTTTTCATCTCTGAGCAATTGCTTGACGTTTGCAATTTCTCAGCTCGTGTCTACGAGACGGAAAGAGAAGGACCGTGACGTTTGGTGGCTAGAGAAGCGCAAAGCCCCAGTGTTGCTGCGCCTGTGAAAGCGCTTCCAAGGAAGGGTGCTGGCTAGCAAGAGCTTTCAGTGCTGGCACTTTTCATCTCTGAGCAATTGCTCCACGTTTGCAATTTCTCACCTGAGCTCTCTTTAGAGTGCGCGAGAGGATGAGCAGAAGATTAGGTGGCTAGAGAAGCCCAGAGCCCCAGTGTTCTTAGGCCTACAAAAGCGCTTCCAAGGAAGGGGGCTGGCTAGCAACAGCTTTCAGTGCTGGCACTTTTCATCTCTGAGCAATTGCTCGACGTTTGCAATTTCTCAGCTCGTGTCTACGAGACGGAAAGAGAAGGACCGTGACGTTTGGTGGCTAGAGAAGCGCAAAGCCCCAGTGTTGCTGCGCCTGTGAAAGCGCTTCCAAGGAAGGGTGCTGGCTAGCAACAGCTTTCAGTGCTGGCACTTTTCATCTCTGAGCAATTGCTCGACGTTTGCAATTTCTCCCCTGAGCTCTCTTTAGAGTGCGCGAGAGGATGAGCAGAAGATTAGGTGTCTAAAGAAGCCCAGAGCCCCAGTGTTCTTAGGCCTACAAAAGCGCTTCCAAGGAAGGGTGCTGGCTAGCAACAGCTTTCAGTGCTGGCACTTTTCCTCTCTGAGCAATTGCTCGATGTTTGCAATTTCTCAGCTCGTGTCTACGAGACGGAAAGAGAAGGACCGTGACGTTTGGTGGGTAGAGAAGCGCAAAGCCCCAGTGTTGCTGCGCCTGTGAAAGCGCTTCCAAGGAAGGGTGCTGGCTAGCAACAGCTTTCAGTGCTGGCACTTTTCCTCTCTGAGCAATTGCTCGACGTTTGCAATTTCTCAGCTCGTGCCTAGGAGACGGAAAGAGAAGGACCGTGACGTTTGGTGGGTAGAGAAGCGCAAAGCCCCAGTGTTGCTGCGCCTGTGAAAGCGCTTCCAAGGAAGGGTGCTGGCTAGCAACAGCTTTCAGTGCTGGCACTTTTCATCTCTGAGCAATTGCTCGACGTTTGCAATTTCTCACCTGAGCTCTCTTTAGAGTGCGCGAGAGGATGAGCAGAAGATTAGGTGGCTAGAGAAGCCCAGAGCCCCAGTGTTCTTAGGCCTACAAAAGCGCTTCCAAGGAAGGGTGCTGGCTAGCAACAGCTTTCAGTGCTGGCACTTTTCATCTCTGAGCAATTGCTCGACGTTTGCAATTTCTCAGCTCGTGTCTACGAGACGGAGAGATAGTGACCGTGACGTTTGGTGGCTAGAGAAGCTCAAAGCCCCAGTGTTGCTGCACCTGTGAAAGCGCTTCCAAGGAAGGGTGCTGGCTAGCAAGAGCTTTCAGTGCTGGCACTTTTCATCTCTGAGCAATTGCTCGACGTTTGCAATTTCTCACCTGAGCTCTCTTTAGAGTGCGCGAGAGGATGAGCAGAAGATTAGGTGGCTAGAGAAGCCCAGAGCCCCAGTGTTCTTAGGCCTACAAAAGCGCTTCCAAGGAAGGGTGCTGGCTAGCAACAGCTTTCAGTGCTGGCACTTTTCATCTCTGAGCAATTGCTCGACGTTTGCAATTTCTCAGCTCGTGTCTAGGAGACGGAAAGAGAATGACCGTGACGTTTGGTGGCTAGAGAAGCGCAAAGCCCCAGTGTTGCTGCGCCTGTGAAAGCGCTTCCAAGGAAGGGTGCTGGCTAGCAAGAGCTTTCAGTGCTGGCACTTTTCATCTCTGAGCAATTGCTCAACGTTTGCAATTTCTCCCCTGAGCTCTCTTTAGAGTGCGCGAGAGGATGAGCAGAAGATTAGGTGGCTAGAGAAGCCCAGAGCCCCAGTGTTACTGCGCCTACAAAAGCGCTTCCAAGGAAGGGTGCTGGCTAGCAACAGCTTTCAGTGCTGGCACTTTTCATCGCTGAGCAATTGCTCGACGTTTGCAATTTCTCAGCTCGTCTCTACGAGACGGAAAGAGAAGGACCGTGATATTTGGTGGGTAGAGAAGCGCAAAGCCCCAGTGTTACTGCGTCTGTGAAAGCGCTTCCAAGGAAGGGTGCTGGCTAGCAAGAGCTTTCAGTGCTGGCACTTTTCATCTCTGAGCAATTGCTCGACGTTTGCAATTTCTCAGCTCGTGTCTACGAGACGGAAAGAGAATGACCGTGACGATTGGTGGGTAGAGAAGCGCAAAGCCCCAGTGTTGCTGCGCCTGTGAAAGCGCTTCCAAGGAAGGGTGCTGGCTAACAGCAGCTTTCAGTGCTGGCACTTTTCCTCTCTGAGCAATTGCTCGACGTTTGCAATTTCTCAGCTCGTGCCTAGGAGACGGAAAGAGAATGACCGTGATGTTTGGTGGCTTGAGAAGCGCAAAGCCCCAGTGTTACTGCACCTGTGAAAGCGCTTCCAAGGAAGGGTGCTGGCTAGCAAGAGCTTTCAGTGCTGGCACTTTTCATCTCTGAGCAATTGCTGGACGTTTGCAATTTCTCACCTGAGCTCTCTTTAGAGTGCGCGAGAGGATGAGCAGAAGATTAGGTGGCTAGAGAAGCCCAGAGCCCCAGTGTTCTTAGGCCTACAAATGCGCTTCCAAGGAAGGGGGCTAGCTAGGAAGAGCTTTCAGTGCTGGCACTTTTCCTCTCTGAGCAATTGCTCGACGTTTGCAATTTCTCAGCTCGTGTCTACGAGACGGAAAGAGAAGGACCGTGATGTTTGGTGAGTAGAGAAGCGCAAAGCCCCAGTGTTACTGCGCCTGTGAAAGCGCTTGCAAGGAAGGGTGCTGGCTAGCAACAGCTTTCAGTGCTGGCACTTTTCATCTCTGAGCAATTGCTGGACGTTTGCAATTTCTCACCTGAGCTCTCTTTAGAGTGCGCGAGAGGATGAGCAGAAGATTAGGTGGCTAGAGAAGCCCAGAGCCCCAGTGTTCTTAGGCCTACAAAAGCGCTTCCAAGGAAGGGTGCTGGCTAGCAACAGCTTTCAGTGCTGGCACTTTTCATCTCTGAGCAATTGCTCGACGTTTGCAATTTCTCACCTGAGCTCTCTTTAGAGTGCGCGAGAGGATGAGCAGAAGATTAGGTGTCTAAATAAGCCCAGAGCCCCAGTGTTCTTAGGCCTACAAAAGCGCTTCCAAGGAAGGGTGCTGGCTAGCAGCAGCTTTCAGTGCTGGCAATTTTCCTCTCTGAGCAATTGCTCGACGTTTGCAATTTCTCACCTGAGGTCTTTTTAGAGTGCGTGAGAGGATGAGCAGAAGATTAAGTGGCTAGAGAAGCCCAGAGCCCCAGTGTTCTTAGTCCTACAAAAGCGCTTCCAAGGAAGGGTGCTGGCTAGCAACAGCTTTCAGTGCTGGCACTTTTCATCTCTGAGCAATTGCTCGACGTTTGCAATTTCTCAGCTCGTGTCTACGAGACGGAAAGAGAAGGACCGTGATGTTTGGTGGGTAGAGAAGCGCAAAGCCCCAGTGTTGCTGCGCCTGTGAAAGCGCTTCCAAGGAAGGGTGCTGGCTAGCAACAGCTTTCAGTGCTGGCACTTTTCATCTCTGAGCAATTGCTCGACGTTTGCAATTTCTCAGCTCGTGTCTACGAGACGGAAAGAGAATGACTGTGACGTTTGGTGGCTAGAGAAGCGCAAAGCCCCAGTGTTGCTGCGCCTGTGAAAGCGCTTCCAAGGAAGGGTGCTGGCTAGCAAGAGCTTTCAGTGCTGGCACTTTTCCTCTCTGAGCAATTGCTCGACGTTTGCAATTTCTCAGCTCGTGTCTACGAGACGGAAAGAGAAGGACCGTGATGTTTGTTGGGTAGAGAAGCGCAAAGCCCCAGTGTTGCTGCGCCTGTGAAAGCGCTTCCAAGGAAGGGTGCTGGCTAGCAAGAGCTTTCAGTGCTGGCACTTTTCATCTCTGAGCAATTGCTCGACGTTTGCAATTTCTCACCTGAGCTCTCTTTAGAGTGCGCGAGAGGATGAGCAGAAGATTAGGTGGCTAGAGAAGCCCAGAGCCCCAGTGTTCTTAGGCCTACAAAAGCGCTTCCAAGGAAGGGTGCTGGCTAGCAACAGCTTTCAGTGCTGGCACTTTTCATCTCTGAGCAATTGCTCGACGTTTGCAATTTCTCACCTGAGGTCTTTTTAGAGTGCGTGAGAGGATGAGCAGAAGATTAAGTGGCTAGAGAAGCCCAGAGCCCCAGTGTTCTTAGGCCTACAAAAGCGCTTCCAAGGAAGGGTGCTGGCTAGCAACAGCTTTCAGTGCTGGCACTTTTCATCTCTGAGCAATTGCTTGACGTTTGCAATTTCTCAGCTCGTGTCTACGAGACGGAAAGAGAAGGACCGTGATGTTTGGTGGGTAGAGAAGCGCAAAGCCCCAGTGTTACTGCGCCTGTGAAAGCGCTTCCAAGGAAGGGTGCTGGCTAGCAACAGCTTTCAGTGCTGGCACTTTTCATCTCTGAGCAATTGCTCGACGTTTGCAATTTCTCAGCTCGTGTCTACGAGACGGAAAGAGAATGACTGTGACGTTTGGTGGGTAGAGAAGCGCAAAGCCCCAGTGTTGCTGCGCCTGTGAAAGCGCTTCCAAGGAAGGGTGCTGGCTAGCAAGAGCTTTCAGTGCTGGCACTTTTCATCTCTGAGCAATTGCTGGACGTTTGCAATTTCTCAGCTCGTGTCTACGAGACGGAAAGAGAATGACCGTGACGTTTGGTGGCTAGAGAAGCGCAAAGCCCCAGTGTTGCTGCGCCTGTGAAAGCGCTTCCAAGGAAGGGTGCTGGCTAGCAACAGCTTTCAGTGCTGGCACTTTTCATCTCTGAGCAATTGCTCGACGTTTGCAATTTCTCAGCTCGTGTCTAGGAGACGGAAAGAGAATGACTGTGACGTTTGGTGGCTAGAGAAGCGCAAAGCCCCAGTGTTGCTGCACCTGTGAAAGCGCTTCCAAGGAAGGGTGCTGGCTAGCAAGAGCTTTCAGTGCTGGCGCTTTTCATCTCTGAGCAATTGCTCGACGTTTGCAATTTCTCAGCTCGTGTCTACGAGACGGAAAGAGAAGGACCGTGACGTTTGGTGGCTAGAGAAGCGCAAAGCCCCAGTGTTACTGCGCCTGTGAAAGCGCTTCCAAGGAAGGGTGCTGGCTAGCAACAGCTTTCAGTGCTGGCACTTTTCATCTCTGAGCAATTGCTCGACGTTTGCAATTTCTCACCTGAGCTCTCTTTAGAGTGCGCGAGAGGATGAGCAGAAGATTAGGTGGCTAGAGAAGCCCAGAGCCCCAGTGTGCTTAGGCCTACAAAAGCGCTTCCAAGGAAGGGGGCTGGCTAGCAACAGCTTTCAGTGCTGGCACTTTTCATCTCTGAGCAATTGCTCAACGTTTGCAATTTCTCAGCTCGTGTCTACGAGACGGAAAGAGAAGGACCGTGACGTTTGGTGGCTAGAGAAGCGCAAAGCCCCAGTGTTGCTGCGCCTGTGAAAGCGCTTCCAAGGAAGGGTGCTGGCTAGCAAGAGCTTTCAGTGCTGGCACTTTTCATCTCTGAGCAATTGCTCGACGTTTGCAATTTCTCACCTGAGCTCTCTTTAGAGTGTGCGAGAGGATGAGCAGAAGATTAGGTGGCTAGAGAAGCCCAGAGCCCCAGTGTGCTTAGGCCTACAAAAGCGCTTCCAAGGAAGGGTGCTGGCTGGCAACAGCTTTCAGTGCTGGCACTTTTCATCTCTGAGCAATTGCTCGACGTTTGCAATTTCTCAGCTCGTGTCTAGGAGACGGAAAGAGAAGGACCGTGACGTTTGGTGGGTAGAGAAGCGCAAAGCCCCAGTGTTGCTGCGCCTGTGAAAGCGCTTCCAAGGAAGGGGGCTGGCTAGCAAGAGCTTTCAGTGCTGGCACTTTTCATCTCTGAGCAATTGCTCGACGTTTGCAATTTCTCAGCTCGTTTCTACGAGACGGAAAGAGAAGGACCGTGACGTTTGGTGGCTAGAGAAGCGCAAAGCCCCAGTGTTACTGCGCCTGAGAAAGCGCTTCCAAGGAAGGGTGCTGGCTAGCAACAGCTTTCAGTGCTGGCACTTTTCATCTCTGAGCAATTGCTCGACGTTTGCAATTTCTCACCTGAGCTCTCTTTAGAGTGTGCGAGAGGATGAGCAGAAGATTAGGTGGCTAGAGAAGCCCAGAGCCCCAGTGTTCTTAGGCCTACAAAAGCGCTTCCAAGGAAGGGTGCTGGCTAGCAACAGCTTTCAGTGCTGGCACTTTTCATCTCTGAGCAATTGCTCGACGTTTGCAATTTCTCAGCTCGTGTCTACGACACGGAGAGATAGTGACCGTGACGTTTGGTGGGTAGAGAAGCGCAAAGCCCCAGTGTTGCTGCGCCTGTGAAAGCGCTTCCAAGGAAGGGTGCTGGCTAGCAAGAGCTTTCAGTGCTGGCACTTTTCTTCTCTGAGCAATTGCTCGACGTTTGCAATTTCTCAACTGAGCTCTCTTTAGAGTGCGCGAGAGGATGAGCAGAAGATTAGGTGGCTAGAGAAGCCCAGAGCCCCAGTGTTCTTAGGCCTACAAAAGCGCTTCCAAGGAAGGGTGCTGGCTAGCAACAGCTTTCAGTGCTGGCACTTTTCCTCTCTGAGCAATTGCTCGACGTTTGCAATTTCTCACCTGAGCTCTCTTTAGACTGCGCGAGAGGATGAGCAGAAGATTAGGTGGCTAGAGAAGCCCAGAGCCCCAGTGTTCTTAGGCCTACAAAAGCGCTTCCAAGGAAGGGTGCTGGCTAGCAACAGCTTTCAGTGCTGGCACTTTTCATCTCTGAGCAATTGCTTGACGTTTGCAATTTCTCAGCTCGTGTCTAGGAGACGGAAAGAGAAGGACCGTGACGTTTGGTGGCTAGAGAAGCGCAAAGCCCCAGTGTTGCTGCGCCTGTGAAAGCGCTTCCAAGGAAGGGTGCTGGCTAGCAAGAGCTTTCAGTGCTGGCACTTTTCATCTCTGAGCAATTGCTCCACGTTTGCAATTTCTCACCTGAGCTCTCTTTAGAGTGCGTGAGAGGATGAGCACAAGATTAGGTGGCTAGAGAAGCCCAGAGCCCCAGTCTTCTTAGGCCTACAAAAGCGCTTCCAAGGAAGGGGGCTGGCTAGCAACAGCTTTCAGTGCTGGCACTTTTCATCTCTGAGCAATTGCTCGACGTTTGCAATTTCTCAGCTCGTGTCTACGAGACGGAGAGATAGTGACCGTGACGTTTGGTGGGTAGAGAAGCGCAAAGCCCCAGTGTTGCTGCGCCTGTGAAAGCGCTTCCAAGGAAGGGTGCTGGCTAGCAACAGCTTTCAGTGCTGGCACTTTTCATCTCTGAGCAATTGCTCGACGTTTGCAATTTCTCCCCTGAGCTCTCTTTAGAGTGTGCGAGAGGATGAGCAGAAGATTAGGTGGCTAGAGAAGCCCAGAGCCCCAGTGTGCTTAGGCCTACAAAAGCGCTTCCAAGGAAGGGTGCTGGCTAGCAACAGCTTTCAGTGCTGGCACTTTTCATCTCTGAGCAATTGCTCGACGTTTGCAATTTCTCAGCTCGTGTCTAGGAGACGGAAAGAGAAGGACCGTGACGTTTGGTGGGTAGAGAAGCGCAAAGCCCCAGTGTTGCTGCGCCTGTGAAAGCGCTTCCAAGGAAGGGGGCTGGCTAGCAAGAGCTTTCAGTGCTGGCACTTTTCATCTCTGAGCAATTGCTCGACGTTTGCAATTTCTCAGCTCGTTTCTACGAGACGGAAAGAGAAGGACCGTGACGTTTGGTGGCTAGAGAAGCGCAAAGCCCCAGTGTTACTGCGCCTGAGAAAGCGCTTCCAAGGAAGGGTGCTGGCTAGCAACAGCTTTCAGTGCTGGCACTTTTCATCTCTGAGCAATTGCTCGACGTTTGCAATTTCTCACCTGAGCTCTCTTTAGAGTGTGCGAGAGGATGAGCAGAAGATTAGGTGGCTAGAGAAGCCCAGAGCCCCAGTGTTCTTAGGCCTACAAAAGCGCTTCCAAGGAAGGGTGCTGGCTAGCAACAGCTTTCAGTGCTGGCACTTTTCATCTCTGAGCAATTGCTCGACGTTTGCAATTTCTCAGCTCGTGTCTACGACACGGAGAGATAGTGACCGTGACGTTTGGTGGGTAGAGAAGCGCAAAGCCCCAGTGTTGCTGCGCCTGTGAAAGCGCTTCCAAGGAAGGGTGCTGGCTAGCAAGAGCTTTCAGTGCTGGCACTTTTCTTCTCTGAGCAATTGCTCGACGTTTGCAATTTCTCAACTGAGCTCTCTTTAGAGTGCGCGAGAGGATGAGCAGAAGATTAGGTGGCTAGAGAAGCCCAGAGCCCCAGTGTTCTTAGGCCTACAAAAGCGCTTCCAAGGAAGGGGGCTGGCTAGCAACAGCTTTCAGTGCTGGCACTTTTCTTCTCTGAGCAATTGCTCGACGTTTGCAATTTCTCACCTGAGCTCTCTTTAGAGTGCGCGAGAGGATGAGCAGAAGATTAGGTGGCTAGAGAAGCCCAGAGCCCCAGTGTTCTTAGGCCTACAAAAGCGCTTCCAAGGAAGGGGGCTGGCTAGCAACAGCTTTCAGTGCTGGCACTTTTCATCTCTGAGCAATTGCTTGACGTTTGCAATTTCTCAGCTCGTGTCTACGAGACGGAAAGAGAAGGACCGTGACGTTTGGTGGGTAGAGAAGCGCAAAGCCCCAGTGTTGCTGCGCCTGTGAAAGCGCTTCCAAGGAAGGGTGCTGGCTAGCAAGAGCTTTCAGTGCTGGCACTTTTCATCTCTGAGCAATTGCTCCACGTTTGCAATTTCTCACCTGAGCTCTCTTTAGAGTGCGCGAGAGGATGAGCAGAAGATTAGGTGGCTAGAGAAGCCCAGAGCCCCAGTGTTCTTAGGCCTACAAAAGCGCTTCCTAGGAAGGGGGCTGGCTAGCAAGAGCTTTCAGTGCTGGCACTTTTCATCTCTGAGCAATTGCTCGACGTTTGCAATTTCTCAGCTCGTGTCTACGAGACGGAAAGAGAAGGACCGTGACGTTTGGTGGCTAGAGAAGCGCAAAGCCCCAGTGTTGCTGCGCCTGTGAAAGCGCTTCCAAGGAAGGGTGCTGGCTAGCAACAGCTTTCAGTGCTGGCACTTTTCATCTCTGAGCAATTGCTCGACGTTTGCAATTTCTCCCCTGAGCTCTCTTTAGAGTGCGCGAGAGGATGAGCAGAAGATTAGGTGTCTAAAGAAGCCCAGAGCCCCAGTGTTCTTAGGCCTACAAAAGCGCTTCCAAGGAAGGGTGCTGGCTAGCAACAGCTTTCAGTGCTGGCACTTTTCATCTCTGAGCAATTGCTCGACGTTTGCAATTTCTCAGCTCGTGTCTACGAGACGGAAAGAGAAGGACCGTGACGTTTGGTGGGTAGAGAAGCGCAAAGCCCCAGTGTTGCTGCGCCTGTGAAAGCGCTTCCAAGGAAGGGTGCTGGCTAGCAACAGCTTTCAGTGCTGGCACTTTTCCTCTCTGAGCAATTGCTCGACGTTTGCAATTTCTCAGCTCGTGCCTAGGAGACGGAAAGAGAAGGACCGTGACGTTTGGTGGCTAGAGAAGCGCAAAGCCCCAGTGTTGCTGCGCCTGTGAAAGCGCTTCCAAGGAAGGGTGCTGGCTAGCAACAGCTTTCAGTGCTGGCACTTTTCATCTCTGAGCAATTGCTCGACGTTTGCAATTTCTCACCTGAGCTCTCTTTAGAGTGCGCGAGAGGATGAGCAGAAGATTAGGTGGCTAGAGAAGCCCAGAGCCCCAGTGTTCTTAGGCCTACAAAAGCGCTTCCAAGGAAGGGTGCTGGCTAGCAACAGCTTTCAGTGCTGGCACTTTTCATCTCTGAGCAATTGCTCGACGTTTGCAATTTCTCAGCTCGTGTCTACGAGACGGAGAGATAGTGACCGTGACGTTTGGTGGCTAGAGAAGCTCAAAGCCCCAGTGTTGCTGCACCTGTGAAAGCGCTTCCAAGGAAGGGTGCTGGCTAGCAAGAGCTTTCAGTGCTGGCACTTTTCATCTCTGAGCAATTGCTGGACGTTTGCAATTTCTCACCTGAGCTCTCTTTAGAGTGCGCGAGAGGATGAGCAGAAGATTAGGTGGCTAGAGAAGCCCAGAGCCCCAGTGTTCTTAGGCCTACAAAAGCGCTTCCAAGGAAGGGTGCTGGCTAGCAACAGCTTTCAGTGCTGGCACTTTTCATCTCTGAGCAATTGCTCGACGTTTGCAATTTCTCAGCTCGTGTCTAGGAGACGGAAAGAGAATGACCGTGACGTTTGGTGGCTAGAGAAGCGCAAAGCCCCAGTGTTGCTGCGCCTGTGAAAGCGCTTCCAAGGAAGGGTGCTGGCTAGCAAGAGCTTTCAGTGCTGGCACTTTTCATCTCTGAGCAATTGCTCAACGTTTGCAATTTCTCCCCTGAGCTCTCTTTAGAGTGCGCGAGAGGATGAGCAGAAGATTAGGTGGCTAGAGAAGCCCAGAGCCCCAGTGTTACTGCGCCTACAAAAGCGCTTCCAAGGAAGGGTGCTG
This sequence comes from Sarcoramphus papa, assembly GCA_037962945.1. Lineage (NCBI taxonomy): Eukaryota > Metazoa > Chordata > Aves > Accipitriformes > Cathartidae > Sarcoramphus > Sarcoramphus papa. The sequence continues at coordinate 15,578,267 of CM075595.1, read as the reverse complement.
GCTAGCAACAGCTTTCAGTGCTGGCACTTTTCATCGCTGAGCAATTGCTCGACGTTTGCAATTTCTCAGCTCGTCTCTACGAGACGGAAAGAGAAGGACCGTGATATTTGGTGGGTAGAGAAGCGCAAAGCCCCAGTGTTACTGCGTCTGTGAAAGCGCTTCCAAGGAAGGGTGCTGGCTAGCAAGAGCTTTCAGTGCTGGCACTTTTCATCTCTGAGCAATTGCTCGACGTTTGCAATTTCTCAGCTCGTGTCTACGAGACGGAAAGAGAATGACCGTGACGTTTGGTGGGTAGAGAAGCGCAAAGCCCCAGTGTTGCTGCGCCTGTGAAAGCGCTTCCAAGGAAGGGTGCTGGCTAACAGCAGCTTTCAGTGCTGGCACTTTTCATCTCTGAGCAATTGCTCGACGTTTGCAATTTCTCAGCTCGTGCCTAGGAGACGGAAAGAGAATGACCGTGATGTTTGGTGGCTTGAGAAGCGCAAAGCCCCAGTGTTACTGCACCTGTGAAAGCGCTTCCAAGGAAGGGTGCTGGCTAGCAAGAGCTTTCAGTGCTGGCACTTTTCATCTCTGAGCAATTGCTGGACGTTTGCAATTTCTCACCTGAGCTCTCTTTAGAGTGCGCGAGAGGATGAGCAGAAGATTAGGTGGCTAGAGAAGCCCAGAGCCCCAGTGTTCTTAGGCCTACAAATGCGCTTCCAAGGAAGGGGGCTAGCTAGGAAGAGCTTTCAGTGCTGGCACTTTTCCTCTCTGAGCAATTGCTCGACGTTTGCAATTTCTCAGCTCGTGTCTACGAGACGGAAAGAGAAGGACCGTGATGTTTGGTGGCTAGAGAAGCGCAAAGCCCCAGTGTTACTGCGCCTGTGAAAGCGCTTGCAAGGAAGGGTGCTGGCTAGCAACAGCTTTCAGTGCTGGCACTTTTCATCTCTGAGCAATTGCTGGACGTTTGCAATTTCTCACCTGAGCTCTCTTTAGAGTGCGCGAGAGGATGAGCAGAAGATTAGGTGGCTAGAGAAGCCCAGAGCCCCAGTGTTCTTAGGCCTACAAAAGCGCTTCCAAGGAAGGGTGCTGGCTAGCAACAGCTTTCAGTGCTGGCACTTTTCATCTCTGAGCAATTGCTCGACGTTTGCAATTTCTCACCTGAGCTCTCTTTAGAGTGCGCGAGAGGATGAGCAGAAGATTAGGTGTCTAAAGAAGCCCAGAGCCCCAGTGTTCTTAGGCCTACAAAAGCGCTTCCAAGGAAGGGTGCTGGCTAGCAGCAGCTTTCAGTGCTGGCAATTTTCCTCTCTGAGCAATTGCTCGACGTTTGCAATTTCTCACCTGAGGTCTTTTTAGAGTGCGTGAGAGGATGAGCAGAAGATTAAGTGGCTAGAGAAGCCCAGAGCCCCAGTGTTCTTAGTCCTACAAAAGCGCTTCCAAGGAAGGGTGCTGGCTAGCAACAGCTTTCAGTGCTGGCACTTTTCATCTCTGAGCAATTGCTCGACGTTTGCAATTTCTCAGCTCGTGTCTACGAGACGGAAAGAGAAGGACCGTGATGTTTGGTGGGTAGAGAAGCGCAAAGCCCCAGTGTTACTGCGCCTGTGAAAGCGCTTCCAAGGAAGGGTGCTGGCTAGCAACAGCTTTCAGTGCTGGCACTTTTCATCTCTGAGCAATTGCTGGACGTTTGCAATTTCTCAGCTCGTGTCTACGAGACGGAAAGAGAATGACTGTGATGTTTGGTGGCTAGAGAAGCGCAAAGCCCCAGTGTTGCTGCGCCTGTGAAAGCGCTTCCAAGGAAGGGTGCTGGCTAGCAAGAGCTTTCAGTGCTGGCACTTTTCCTCTCTGAGCAATTGCTCGACGTTTGCAATTTCTCAGCTCGTGTCTACGAGACGGAAAGAGAAGGACCGTGATGTTTGTTGGGTAGAGAAGCGCAAAGCCCCAGTGTTGCTGCGCCTGTGAAAGCGCTTCCAAGGAAGGGCGCTGGCTAGCAAGAGCTTTCAGTGCTGGCACTTTTCATCTCTGAGCAATTGCTCGACGTTTGCAATTTCTCACCTGAGCTCTCTTTAGAGTGCGCGAGAGGATGAGCAGAAGATTAGGTGGCTAGAGAAGCCCAGAGCCCCAGTGTTCTTAGGCCTACAAAAGCGCTTCCAAGGAAGGGTGCTGGCTAGCAACAGCTTTCAGTGCTGGCACTTTTCATCTCTGAGCAATTGCTCGACGTTTGCAATTTCTCACCTGAGGTCTTTTTAGAGTGCGTGAGAGGATGAGCAGAAGATTAAGTGGCTAGAGAAGCCCAGAGCCCCAGTGTTCTTAGGCCTACAAAAGCGCTTCCAAGGAAGGGTGCTGGCTAGCAACAGCTTTCAGTGCTGGCACTTTTCATCTCTGAGCAATTGCTTGACGTTTGCAATTTCTCAGCTCGTGTCTACGAGACGGAAAGAGAAGGACCGTGATGTTTGGTGGGTAGAGAAGCGCAAAGCCCCAGTGTTACTGCGCCTGTGAAAGCGCTTCCAAGGAAGGGTGCTGGCTAGCAACAGCTTTCAGTGCTGGCACTTTTCATCTCTGAGCAATTGCTCGACGTTTGCAATTTCTCAGCTCGTGTCTACGAGACGGAAAGAGAATGACTGTGACGTTTGGTGGGTAGAGAAGCGCAAAGCCCCAGTGTTGCTGCGCCTGTGAAAGCGCTTCCAAGGAAGGGTGCTGGCTAGCAAGAGCTTTCAGTGCTGGCACTTTTCATCTCTGAGCAATTGCTGGACGTTTGCAATTTCTCAGCTCGTGTCTACGAGACGGAAAGAGAATGACCGTGACGTTTGGTGGCTAGAGAAGCGCAAAGCCCCAGTGTTGCTGCGCCTGTGAAAGCGCTTCCAAGGAAGGGTGCTGGCTAGCAACAGCTTTCAGTGCTGGCACTTTTCATCTCTGAGCAATTGCTCGACGTTTGCAATTTCTCCCCTGAGCTCTCTTTAGAGTGCGCGAGAGGATGAGCAGAAGATTAGGTGGCTAGAGAAGCCCAGAGCCCCAGTGTTCTTAGGCCTACAAAAGCGCTTCCTAGGAAGGGGGCTGGCTAGCAACAGCTTTCAGTGCTGGCACTTTTCATCTCTGAGCAATTGCTCGACGTTTGCAATTTCTCAGCTCGTGTCTACGAGACGGAAAGAGAAGGACCATGACGTTTGGTGGCTAGAGAAGCGCAAAGCCCCAGTGTTGCTGCGCCTGTGAAAGCACTTCCAAGGAAGGGTGCTGGCTAGCAACAGCTTTCAGTGCTGGCACTTTTCATCTCTGAGCAATTGCTCGACGTTTGCAATTTCTCAGCTCGTGTCTAGGAGACGGAAAGAGAATGACCGTGACGTTTGGTGGCTAGAGAAGCGCAAAGCCCCAGTGTTGCTGCGCCTGAGAAAGCGCTTGCAAGGAAGGGTGCTGGCTAGCAAGAGCTTTCAGTGCTGGCACTTTTCATCTCTGAGCAATTGCTCGACGTTTGCAATTTCTCACCTGAGCTCTCTTTAGAGTGCGCGAGAGGATGAGCAGAAGATTAGGTGGCTAGAGAAGCCCAGAGCCCCAGTGTTACTGCGCCTACAAAAGCGCTTCCAAGGAAGGGTGCTGGCTAGCAAGAGCTTTCAGTGCTGGCACTTTTCATCTCTGAGCAATTGCTCGACGTTTGCAATTTCTCAGCTCGTGTCTACGAGACGGAAAGAGAAGGACCGTGATATTTGGTGGGTAGAGAAGCGCAAAGCCCCAGTGTTACTGCGTCTGTGAAAGCGCTTCCAAGGAAGGGTGCTGGCTAGCAACAGCTTTCAGTGCTGGCACTTTTCATCTCTGAGCAATTGCTCGACGCTTGCAATTTCTCAGCTCGTGTCTACGAGACGGAAAGAGAATGACCGTGACGTTTGGTGGCTAGAGAAGCGCAAAGCCCCAGTGTTGCTGCGCCTGTGAAAGCGCTTCCAAGGAAGGGTGCTGGCTAGCAGCAGCTTTCAGTGCTGGCACTTTTCCTCTCTGAGCAATTGCTCGACGTTTGCAATTTCTCAGCTCGTGTCTAGGAGACGGAAAGAGAATGACCGTGATGTTTGGTGGCTTGAGAAGCGCAAAGCCCCAGTGTTACTGCACCTGTGAAAGCGCTTCCAAGGAAGGGTGCTGGCTAGCAAGAGCTTTCAGTGCTGCCACTTTTCATCTCTGAGCAATTGCTGGACGTTTGCAATTTCTCACCTGAGCTCTCTTTAGAGTGCGCGAGAGGATGAGCAGAAGATTAGGTGGCTAGAGAAGCCCAGAGCCCCAGTGTTCTTAGGCCTACAAATGCGCTTCCAAGGAAGGGGGCTAGCTAGGAAGAGCTTTCAGTGCTGGCACTTTTCCTCTCTGAGCAATTGCTCGACGTTTGCAATTTCTCAGCTCGTGTCTACGAGACGGAAAGAGAAGGACCGTGATGTTTGGTGGGTAGAGAAGCGCAAAGCCCCAGTGTTACTGCGCCTGTGAAAGCGCTTCCAAGGAAGGGTGCTGGCTAGCAACAGCTTTCAGTGCTGGCACTTTTCATCTCTGAGCAATTGCTGGACGTTTGCAATTTCTCACCTGAGCTCTCTTTAGAGTGCGCGAGAGGATGAGCAGAAGATTAGGTGGCTAGAGAAGCCCAGAGCCCCAGTGTTCTTAGGCCTACAAAAGCGCTTCCAAGGAAGGGTGCTGGCTAGCAACAGCTTTCAGTGCTGGCACTTTTCATCTCTGAGCAATTGCTCGACGTTTGCAATTTCTCACCTGAGCTCTCTTTAGAGTGCGCGAGAGGATGAGCAGAAGATTAGGTGTCTAAAGAAGCCCAGAGCCCCAGTGTTCTTAGGCCTACAAAAGCGCTTCCAAGGAAGGGTGCTGGCTAGCAGCAGCTTTCAGTGCTGGCACTTTTCCTCTCTGAGCAATTGCTCGACGTTTGCAATTTCTCACCTGAGGTCTTTTTAGAGTGCGTGAGAGGATGAGCAGAAGATTAAGTGGCTAGAGAAGCCCAGAGCCCCAGTGTTCTTAGTCCTACAAAAGCGCTTCCAAGGAAGGGTGCTGGCTAGCAACAGCTTTCAGTGCTGGCACTTTTCATCTCTGAGCAATTGCTCGACGTTTGCAATTTCTCAGCTCGTGTCTACGAGACGGAAAGAGAAGGACCGTGACGTTTGGTGGGTAGAGAAGCGCAAAGCCCCAGTGTTACTGCGCCTGTGAAAGCGCTTCCAAGGAAGGGTGCTGGCTAGCAACAGCTTTCAGTGCTGGCACTTTTCATCTCTGAGCAATTGCTCGACCTTTGCAATTTCTCAGCTCGTGTCTACGAGACGGAAAGAGAAGGACAGTGACATTTGGTGGCTAGAGAAGCGCAAAGCCCCAGTGTTGCTGCGCCTGTGAAAGCGCTTCCAAGGAAGGGTGCTGGCTAGCAAGAGCTTTCAGTGCTGGCACTTTTCCTCTCTGAGCAATTGCTCGACGTTTGCAATTTCTCAGCTCGTGTCTACGAGACGGAAAGAGAAGGACCGTGATGTTTGTTGGGTAGAGAAGCGCAAAGCCCCAGTGTTACTGCGCCTGTGAAAGCGCTTCCAAGGAAGGGTGCTGGCTAGCAACAGCTTTCAGTGCTGGCACTTTTCATCTCTGAGCAATTGCTCGACGTTTGCAATTTCTCACCTGAGCTCTCTTTAGAGTGCGCGAGAGGATGAGCAGAAGATTAGGTGGCTAGAGAAGCCCAGAGCCCCAGTGTTCTTAGGCCTACAAAAGCGCTTCCAAGGAAGGGGGCTGGCTAGCAACAGCTTTCAGTGCTGGCACTTTTCATCTCTGAGCAATTGCTCGACGTTTGCAATTTCTCACCTGAGGTCTTTTTAGAGTGCGTGAGAGGATGAGCAGAAGATTAAGTGGCTAGAGAAGCCCAGAGCCCCAGTGTTCTTACGCCTACAAAAGCGCTTCCAAGGAAGGGTGCTGGCTAGCAACAGCTTTCAGTGCTGGCACTTTTCATCTCTGAGCAATTGCTTGACGTTTGCAATTTCTCAGCTCGTGTCTACGAGACGGAAAGAGAAGGACCGTGATGTTTGGTGGGTAGAGAAGCGCAAAGCCCCAGTGTTACTGCGCCTGTGAAAGCGCTTCCAAGGAAGGGTGCTGGCTAGCAAGAGCTTTCAGTGCTGGCACTTTTCATCTCTGAGCAATTGCTCGACGTTTGCAATTTCTCAGCTCGTGTCTACGAGACGGAAAGAGAATGACTGTGACGTTTGGTGGGTAGAGAAGCACAAAGCCCCAGTGTTGCTGCGCCTGTGAAAGCGCTTCCAAGGAAGGGTGCTGGCTAGCAAGAGCTTTCAGTGCTGGCACTTTTCATCTCTGAGCAATTGCTCGACGTTTGCAATTTCTCAGCTCGTGTCTACGAGACGGAAAGAGAAGGACCGTGACGTTTGGTGGCTAGAGAAGCGCAAAGCCCCAGTGTTGCTGCGCCTGTGAAAGCGCTTGCAAGGAAGGGTGCTGGGTAGCAACAGCTTTCAGTGCTGGCACTTTTCATCTCTGAGCAATTGCTCGACGTTTGCAATTTCTCCCCTGAGCTCTCTTTAGAGTGCGCGAGAGGATGAGCAGAAGATTAGGTGGCTAGAGAAGCCCAGAGCCCCAGTGTGCTTAGGCCTACAAAAGCGCTTCCAAGGAAGGGTGCTGGCTAGCAACAGCTTTCAGTGCTGGCACTTTTCATCGCTGAGCAATTGCTCGACGTTTGCAATTTCTCAGCTCGTCTCTACGAGACGGAAAGAGAAGGACCGTGATATTTGGTGGGTAGAGAAGCGCAAAGCCCCAGTGTTACTGCGCCTGTGAAAGCGCTTCCAAGGAAGGGTGCTGGCTAGCAACAGCTTTCAGTGCTGGCACTTTTCATCTCTGAGCAATTGCTCGACGCTTGCAATTTCTCAGCTCGTGTCTACGAGACGGAAAGAGAATGACCGTGATGTTTGGTGGCTTGAGAAGCGCAAAGCCCCAGTGTTACTGCACCTGTGAAAGCGCTTCCAAGGAAGGGTGCTGGCTAGCAAGAGCTTTCAGTGCTGGCACTTTTCATCTCTGAGCAATTGCTGGACATTTGCAATTTCTCACCTGAGCTCTCTTTAGAGTGCGCGAGAGGATGAGCAGAAGATTAGGTGGCTAGAGAAGCCCAGAGCCCCAGTGTGCTTAGGCCTACAAATGCGCTTCCAAGGAAGGGGGCTAGCTAGGAAGAGCTTTCAGGGCTGGCACTTTTCCTCTCTGAGCAATTGCTCGACGTTTGCAATTTCTCAGCTCGTGTCTACGAGACGGAAAGAGAAGGACCGTGATGTTTGGTGGGTAGAGAAGCGCAAAGCCCCAGTGTTACTGCGCCTGTGAAAGCGCTTCCAAGGAAGGGTGCTGGCTAGCAACAGCTTTCAGTGCTGGCACTTTTCATCTCTGAGCAATTGCTGGACGTTTGCAATTTCTCACCTGAGCTCTCTTTAGAGTGCGCGAGAGGATGAGCAGAAGATTAGGTGGCTAGAGAAGCCCAGAGCCCCAGTGTTCTTAGGCCTACAAAAGCGCTTCCAAGGAAGGGTGCTGGCTAGCAAGAGCTTTCAGTGCTGGCACTTTTCATCTCTGAGCAATTGCTCGACGTTTGCAATTTCTCACCTGAGGACTTTTTAGAGTGCGTGAGAGGATGAGCAGAAGATTAGGTGGCTAGAGAAGCCCAGAGCCCCAGTGTTCTTACGCCTACAAAAGCGCTTCCAAGGAAGGGTGCTGGCTAGCAACAGCTTTCAGTGCTGGCACTTTTCATCTCTGAGCAATTGCTTGACGTTTGCAATTTCTCAGCTCGTGTCTACGAGACGGAAAGAGAAGGACCGTGATGTTTGGTGGGTAGAGAAGCGCAAAGCCCCAGTGTTACTGCGCCTGTGAAAGCGCTTGCAAGGAAGGGTGCTGGGTAGCAACAGCTTTCAGTGCTGGCACTTTTCATCTCTGAGCAATTGCTCGACGTTTGCAATTTCTCACCTGAGCTCTCTTTAGAGTGCGCGAGAGGATGAGCAGAAGATTAGGTGGCTAGAGAAGCCCAGAGCCCCAGTGTTACTGCGCCTACAAAAGCGCTTCCAAGGAAGGGTGCTGGCTAGCAACAGCTTTCAGTGCTGGCACTTTTCATCTCTGAGCAATTGCTCGACGTTTGCAATTTCTCAGCTCGTGTCTACGAGACGGAAAGAGAAGGACCGTGATATTTGGTGGGTACAGAAGCGCAAAGCCCCAGTGTTACTGCGCCTGTGAAAGCGCTTCCAAGGAAGGGTGCTGGCTAGCAACAGCTTTCAGTGCTGGCACTTTTCATCTCTGAGCAATTGCTCGACGCTTGCAATTTCTCAGCTCGTGTCTACGAGACGGAAAGAGAATGACCGTGACGTTTGGTGGCTAGAGAAGCGCAAAGCCCCAGTGTTGCTGCGCCTGTGAAAGCGCTTCCAAGGAAGGGTGCTGGCTAGCAGCAGCTTTCAGTGCTGGCACTTTTCATCTCTGAGCAATTGCTCGACGTTTGCAATTTCTCAGCTCGTGTCTACGAGACGGAAATAGAATGACCGTGATGTTTGGTGGGTAGAGAAGCGCAAAGCCCCAGTGTTACTGCACCTGTGAAAGCGCTTCCAAGGAAGGGTGCTGGCTAGCAAGAGCTTTCAGTGCTGGCACTTTTCATCTCTGAGCAATTGCTGGACGTTTGCAATTTCTCACCTGAGCTCTCTTTAGAGTGCGCGAGAGGATGAGCAGAAGATTAGGTGGCTAGAGAAGCCCAGAGCCCCAGTGTTCTTAGGCCTACAAATGCGCTTCCAAGGAAGGGGGCTAGCTAGGAAGAGCTTTCAGTGCTGGCACTTTTCCTCTCTGAGCAATTGCTCGACGTTTGCAATTTCTCAGCTCGTGTCTACGAGACGGAAAGAGAAGGACCGTGATGTTTGGTGGGTAGAGAAGCGCAAAGCCCCAGTGTTACTGCGCCTGTGAAAGCGCTTCCAAGGAAGGGTGCTGGCTAGCAACAGCTTTCAGTGCTGGCACTTTTCATCTGTGAGCAATTGCTGGACGTTTGCAATTTCTCACCTGAGCTCTCTTTAGAGTGCGCGAGAGGATGAGCAGAAGATTAGGTGGCTAGAGAAGCCCAGAGCCCCAGTGTTCTTAGGCCTACAAAAGCGCTTCCAAGGAAGGGTGCTGGCTAGCAACAGCTTTCAGTGCTGGCACTTTTCATCTCTGAGCAATTGCTCGACGTTTGCAATTTCTCACCTGAGCTCTCTTTAGAGTGCGCGAGAGGATGAGCAGAAGATTAGGTGGCTAGAGAAGCCCAGAGCCCCAGTGTTCTTAGGCCTACAAAAGCGCTTCCAAGGAAGGGTGCTGGCTAGCAACAGCTTTCAGTGCTGGCACTTTTCATCTCTGAGCAATTGCTCGACGTTTGCAATTTCTCACCTGAGGTCTTTTTAGAGTGCGTGAGAGGATGAGCAGAAGATTAAGTGGCTAGAGAAGCCCAGAGCCCCAGTGTTCTTACGCCTACAAAAGCGCTTCCAAGGAAGGGTGCTGGCTAGCAACAGCTTTCAGTGCTGGCACTTTTCATCTCTGAGCAATTGCTTGACGTTTGCAATTTCTCAGCTCGTGTCTACGAGACGGAAAGAGAAGGACCGTGATGTTTGGTGGGTAGAGAAGCGCAAAGCCCCAGTGTTACTGCGCCTGTGAAAGCGCTTCCAAGGAAGGGTGCTGGCTAGCAACAGCTTTCAGTGCTGGCACTTTTCATCTCTGAGCAATTGCTCGACGTTTGCAATTTCTCAGCTCGTGTCTACGAGACGGAAAGAGAATGACTGTGACGTTTGGTGGGTAGAGAAGCGCAAAGCCCCAGTGTTGCTGCGCCTGTGAAAGCGCTTCCAAGGAAGGGTGCTGGCTAGCAAGAGCTTTCAGTGCTGGCACTTTTCATCTCTGAGCAATTGCTGGACGTTTGCAATTTCTCAGCTCGTGTCTACGAGACGGAAAGAGAATGACCGTGACGTTTGGTGGCTAGAGAAGCGCAAAGCCCCAGTGTTGCTGCGCCTGTGAAAGCGCTTGCAAGGAAGGGTGCTGGCTAGCAACAGCTTTCAGTGCTGGCACTTTTCATCTCTGAGCAATTGCTCGACGTTTGCAATTTCTCCCCTGAGCTCTCTTTAGAGTGCGCGAGAGGATGAGCAGAAGATTAGGTGGCTAGAGAAGCCCAGAGCCCCAGTGTTCTTAGGCCTACAAAAGCGCTTCCTAGGAAGGGTGCTGGCTAGCAAGAGCTTTCAGTGCTGGCACTTTTCATCTCTGAGCAATTGCTCGACGTTTGCAATTTCTCAGCTCGTGTCTACGAGACGGAAAGAGAAGGACCATGACGTTTGGTGGGTAGAGAAGCGCAAAGCCCCAGTGTTGCTGCGCCTGTGAAAGCACTTCCAAGGAAGGGTGCTGGCTAGCAACAGCTTTCAGTGCTGGCACTTTTCATCTCTGAGCAATTGCTCGACGTTTGCAATTTCTCAGCTCGTGTCTACGAGACGGAAAGAGAAGGACCATGACGTTTGGTGGGTAGAGAAGCGCAAAGCCCCAGTGTTGCTGCGCCTGTGAAAGCACTTCCAAGGAAGGGTGCTGGCTAGCAACAGCTTTCAGTGCTGGCACTTTTCATCTCTGAGCAATTGCTCGACGTTTGCAATTTCTCAGCTCGTGTCTAGGAGACGGAAAGAGAATGACCGTGACGTTTGGTGGCTAGAGAAGCGCAAAGCCCCAGTGTTGCTGCGCCTACAAAAGCGCTTCCAAGGAAGGGTGCTGGCTAGCAACAGCTTTCAGTGCTGGCACTTTTCATCGCTGAGCAATTGCTCGACGTTTGCAATTTCTCAGCTCGTCTCTACGAGACGGAAAGAGAAGGACCGTGATATTTGGTGGGTAGAGAAGCGCAAAGCCCCAGTGTTACTGCACCTGTGAAAGCGCTTCCAAGGAAGGGTGCTGGCTAGCAACAGCTTTCAGTGCTGGCACTTTTCATCTCTGAGCAATTGCTCGATGTTTGCAATTTCTCAGCTCGTGTCTACGAGACGGAAAGAGAAGGACCGTGACGTTTGGTGGGTAGAGCAGCGCAAAGCCCCAGTGTTGCTGCGCCTGTGAAAGCGCTTCCAAGGAAGGGTGCTGGCTAGCAGCAGCTTTCAGTGCTGGCACTTTTCCTCTCTGAGCAATTGCTCGACGTTTGCAATTTCTCAGCTCGTGTCTAGGAGACGGAAAGAGAATGACCGTGATGTTTGGTGGCTTGAGAAGCGCAAAGCCCCAGTGTTACTGCACCTGTGAAAGCGCTTCCAAGGAAGGGTGCTGGCTAGCAAGAGCTTTCAGTGCTGGCACTTTTCATCTCTGAGCAATTGCTGGACGTTTGCAATTTCTCACCTGAGCTCTCTTTAGAGTGCGCGAGAGGATGAGCAGAAGATTAGGTGGCTAGAGAAGCCCAGAGCCCCAGTGTTCTTAGGCCTACAAAAGCGCTTCCAAGGAAGGGGGCTAGCTAGGAAGAGCTTTCAGTGCTGGCACTTTTCATCTCTGAGCAATTGCTCGACGTTTGCAATTTCTCAGCTCTTGTCTACGAGACGGAAAGAGAAGGACCGTGATGTTTGGTGGGTAGAGAAGCGCAAAGCCCCAGTGTTGCTGCGCCTGTGAAAGCGCTTCCAAGGAAGGGTGCTGGCTAGCAACAGCTTTCAGTGCTGGCACTTTTCATCTCTGAGCAATTGCTGGACGTTTGCAATTTCTCACCTGAGCTCTCTTTAGAGTGCGCGAGAGGATGAGCAGAAGATTAGGTGGCTAGAGAAGCCCAGAGCCCCAGTGTTCTTAGGCCTACAAATGCGCTTCCAAGGAAGGGTGCTGGCTAGCAGCAGCTTTCAGTGCTGGCACTTTTCCTCTCTGAGCAATTGCTCGACGTTTGCAATTTCTCACCTGAGGTCTTTTTAGAGTGCGTGAGAGGATGAGCAGAAGATTAAGTGGCTAGAGAAGCCCAGAGCCCCAGTGTTCTTAGTCCTACAAAAGCGCTTCCAAGGAAGGGTGCTGGCTAGCAACAGCTTTCAGTGCTGGCACTTTTCATCTCTGAGCAATTGCTCGACGTTTGCAATTTCTCAGCTCGTGTCTACGAGACGGAAAGAGAATGACCGTGACGTTTGGTGGGTAGAGAAGCGCAAAGCCCCAGTGTTACTGCGCCTGTGAAAGCGCTTCCAAGGAAGGGTGCTGGCTAGCAACAGCTTTCAGTGCTGGCACTTTTCATCTCTGAGCAATTGCTCGACGTTTGCAATTTCTCAGCTCGTGTCTACGAGATGGAAAGAGAATGACTGTGACGTTTGGTGGGTAGAGAAGCGCAAAGCCCCAGTGTTGCTGCGCCTGTGAAAGCGCTTCCAAGGAAGGGTGCTGGCTAGCAAGAGCTTTCAGTGCTGGCACTTTTCCTCTCTGAGCAATTGCTCGACGTTTGCAATTTCTCAGCTCGTGTCTACGAGACGGAAAGAGAAGGACCGTGATGTTTGTTGGGTAGAGAAGCGCAAAGCCCCAGTGTTACTGCGCCTGTGAAAGCGCTTCCAAGGAAGGGTGCTGGCTAGCAACAGCTTTCAGTGCTGGCACTTTTCATCTCTGAGCAATTGCTCGACGTTTGCAATTTCTCACCTGAGCTCTCTTTAGAGTGCGCGAGAGGATGAGCAGATTAGGTGGCTAGAGAAGCCCAGAGCCCCAGTGTTCTTAGGCCTACAAAAGCGCTTCCAAGGAAGGGGGCTGGCTAGCAACAGCTTTCAGTGCTGGCACTTTTCATCTCTGAGCAATTGCTCGACGTTTGCAATTTCTCACCTGAGGTCTTTTTAGAGTGCGTGAGAGGATGAGCAGAAGATTAAGTGGCTAGAGAAGCCCAGAGCTCCAGTGTTCTTACGCCTACAAAAGCGCTTCCAAGGAAGGGTGCTGGCTAGCAACAGCTTTCAGTGCTGGCACTTTTCATCTCTGAGCAATTGCTTGACGTTTGCAATTTCTCAGCTCGTGTCTACGAGACGGAAAGAGAAGGACCGTGATGTTTGGTGGGCAGAGAAGCGCAAAGCCCCAGTGTTACTGCGCCTGTGAAAGCGCTTCCAAGGAAGGGTGCTGGCTAGCAACAGCTTTCAGTGCTGGCACTTTTCATCTCTGAGCAATTGCTCGACGTTTGCAATTTCTCAGCTCGTGTCTACGAGACGGAAAGAGAATGACTGTGACGTTTGGTGGGTAGAGAAGCGCAAAGCCCCAGTGTTGCTGCGCCTGTGAAAGCGCTTCCAAGGAAGGGTGCTGGCTAGCAAGAGCTTTCAGTGCTGGCACTTTTCATCTCTGAGCAATTGCTCGACGTTTGCAATTTCTCAGCTCGTGTCTACGAGACGGAAAGAGAAGGACCGTGACGTTTGGTGGCTAGAGAAGCGCAAAGCCCCAGTGTTGCTGCGCCTGTGAAAGCGCTTGCAAGGAAGGGTGCTGGGTAGCAAGAGCTTTCAGTGCTGGCACTTTTCATCTCTGATCAATTGCTCGACGTTTGCAATTTCTCCCCTGAGCTCTCTTTAGAGTGCGCGAGAGGATGAGCAGAAGATTAGGTGGCTAGAGAAGCCCAGAGCCCCAGTGTTACTGCGCCTACAAAAGCGCTTCCAAGGAAGGGTGCTGGCTAGCAACAGCTTTCAGTGCTGGCACTTTTCATCGCTGAGCAATTGCTCGACGTTTGCAATTTCTCAGCTCGTCTCTACGAGACGGAAAGAGAAGGACCGTGATATTTGGTGGGTAGAGAAGCGCAAAGCCCCAGTGTTACTGCGCCTGTGAAAGCGCTTCCAAGGAAGGGTACTGGCTAGCAACAGCTTTCAGTGCTGGCACTTTTCATCTCTGAGCAATTGCTCGACGCTTGCAATTTCTCAGCTCGTGTCTACGAGACGGAAAGAGAATGACTGTGACGTTTGGTGGGTAGAGAAGCGCAAAGCCCCAGTGTTGCTGCGCCTGTGAAAGCGCTTCCAAGGAAGGGTGCTGGCTAGCAGCAGCTTTCAGTGCTGGCACTTTTCCTCTCTGAGCAATTGCTCGACGTTTGCAATTTCTCAGCTCGTGTCTACGAGACGGAAAGAGAATGACCGTGATGTTTGGTGGCTTGAGAAGCGCAAAGCCCCAGTGTTACTGCACCTGTGAAAGCGCTTCCAAGGAAGGGTGCTGGCTAGCAAGAGCTTTCAGTGCTGGCACTTTTCATCTCTGAGCAATTGCTGGACATTTGCAATTTCTCACCTGAGCTCTCTTTAGAGTGCGCGAGAGGATGAGCAGAAGATTAGGTGGCTAGAGAAGCCCAGAGCCCCAGTGTGCTTAGGCCTACAAATGCGCTTCCAAGGAAGGGGGCTAGCTAGGAAGAGCTTTCAGTGCTGGCACTTTTCATCTCTGAGCAATTGCTCGACGTTTGCAATTTCTCAGCTCGTGTCTACGAGACGGAAAGAGAAGGACCGTGATGTTTGGTGGGAAGAGAAGCGCAAAGCCCCAGTGTTACTGCGCCTGTGAAAGCGCTTCCAAGGAAGGGTGCTGGCTAGCAACAGCTTTCAGTGCTGGCACTTTTCATCTCTGAGCAATTGCTGGACGTTTGCAATTTCTCACCTGAGCTCTCTTTAGAGTGCGCGAGAGGATGAGCAGAAGATTAGGTGGCTAGAGAAGCCCAGAGCCCCAGTGTTCTTAGGCCTACAAAAGCGCTTCCAAGGAAGGGTGCTGGCTAGCAAGAGCTTTCAGTGCTGGCACTTTTCATCTCTGAGCAATTGCTCGACGTTTGCAATTTCTCACCTGAGGACTTTTTAGAGTGCGTGAGAGGATGAGCAGAAGATTAAGTGGCTAGAGAAGCCCAGAGCCCCAGTGTTCTTACGCCTACAAAAGCGCTTCCAAGGAAGGGTGCTGGCTAGCAACAGCTTTCAGTGCTGGCACTTTTCATCTCTGAGCAATTGCTTGACGTTTGCAATTTCTCAGCTCGTGTCTACGAGACGGAAAGAGAAGGACCGTGATGTTTGGTGGGTAGAGAAGCGCAAAGCCCCAGTGTTACTGCGCCTGTGAAAGCGCTTGCAAGGAAGGGTGCTGGCTAGCAACAGCTTTCAGTGCTGGCACTTTTCATCTCTGAGCAATTGCTCGACGTTTGCAATTTCTCCCCTGAGCTCTCTTTAGAGTGCGCGAGAGGATGAGCAGAAGATTAGGTGGCTAGAGAAGCCCAGAGCCCCAGTGTTACTGCGCCTACAAAAGCGCTTCCAAGGAAGGGTGCTGGCTAGCAACAGCTTTCAGTGCTGGCACTTTTCATCTCTGAGCAATTGCTCGACGTTTGCAATTTCTCAGCTCGTCTCTACGAGACGGAAAGAGAAGGACCGTGATATTTGGTGGGTAGAGAAGCGCAAAGCCCCAGTGTTACTGCGCCTGTGAAAGCGCTTCCAAGGAAGGGTGCTGGCTAGCAACAGCTTTCAGTGCTGGCACTTTTCATCTCTGAGCAATTGCTCGACGCTTGCAATTTCTCAGCTCGTGTCTACGAGACGGAAAGAGAATGACCGTGACGTTTGGTGGGTAGAGAAGCGCAAAGCCCCAGTGTTGCTGCGCCTGTGAAAGCGCTTCCAAGGAAGGGTGCTGGCTAGCAGCAGCTTTCAGTGCTGGCACTTTTCATCTCTGAGCAATTGCTCGACGTTTGCAATTTCTCAGCTCGTGTCTACGAGACGGAAAGAGAATGACCGTGATGTTTGGTGGCTTGAGAAGTGCAAAGCCCCAGTGTTACTGCACCTGTGAAAGCGCTTCCAAGGAAGGGTGCTGGCTAGCAAGAGCTTTCAGTGCTGGCACTTTTCATCTCTGAGCAATTGCTGGACGTTTGCAATTTCTCACCTGAGCTCTCTTTAGAGTGCGCGAGAGGATGAGCAGAAGATTAGGTGGCTAGAGAAGCCCAGAGCCCCAGTGTTCTTAGGCCTACAAATGCGCTTCCAAGGAAGGGGGCTAGCTAGGAAGAGCTTTCAGTGCTGGCACTTTTCATCTCTGAGCAATTGCTCGACGTTTGCAATTTCTCAGCTCGTGTCTACGAGACGGAAAGAGAAGGACCGTGATGTTTGGTGGGTAGAGAAGCGCAAAGCCCCAGTGTTACTGCGCCTGTGAAAGCGCTTCCAAGGAAGGGTGCTGGCTAGCAACAGCTTTCAGTGCTGGCACTTTTCATCTCTGAGCAATTGCTGGACGTTTGCAATTTCTCACCTGAGCTCTCTTTAGAGTGCGCGAGAGGATGAGCAGAAGATTAGGTGGCTAGAGAAGCCCAGAGCCCCAGTGTTCTTAGGCCTACAAAAGCGCTTCCAAGGAAGGGTGCTGGCTAGCAACAGCTTTCAGTGCTGGCACTTTTCATCTCTGAGCAATTGCTCGACGTTTGCAATTTCTCACCTGAGCTCTCTTTAGAGTGCGCGAGAGGATGAGCAGAAGATTAGGTGGCTAGAGAAGCCCAGAGCCCCAGTGTTCTTAGGCCTACAAAAGCGCTTCCAAGGAAGGGTGCTGGCTAGCAAGAGCTTTCAGTGCTGGCACTTTTCATCTCTGAGCAATTGCTCGACGTTTGCAATTTCTCACCTGAGGTCTTTTTAGAGTGCGTGAGAGGATGAGCAGAAGATTAAGTGGCTAGAGAAGCCCAGAGCCCCAGTGTTCTTAGGCCTACAAAAGCGCTTCCAAGGAAGGGTGCTGGCTAGCAACAGCTTTCAGTGCTGGCACTTTTCATCTCTGAGCAATTGCTTGACGTTTGCAATTTCTCAGCTCGTGTCTACGAGACGGAAAGAGAAGGACCGTGATGTTTGGTGGGTAGAGAAGCGCAAAGCCCCAGTGTTACTGCGCCTGTGAAAGCGCTTCCAAGGAAGGGTGCTGGCTAGCAACAGCTTTCAGTGCTGGCACTTTTCATCTCTGAGCAATTGCTCGACGTTTGCAATTTCTCAGCTCGTGTCTACGAGACGGAAAGAGAATGACTGTGACGTTTGGTGGGTAGAGAAGCGCAAAGCCCCAGTGTTGCTGCGCCTGTGAAAGCGCTTCCAAGGAAGGGTGCTGGCTAGGAAGAGCTTTCAGTGCTGGCACTTTTCATCTCTGAGCAATTGCTCGACGTTTGCAATTTCTCAGCTCGTGTCTACGAGACGGAAAGAGAAGGACCGTGACGTTTGGTGGGTAGAGAAGCGCAAAGCCCCAGTGTTGCTGCGCCTGTGAAAGCGCTTGCAAGGAAGGGTGCTGGCTAGCAACAGCTTTCAGTGCTGGCACTTTTCTTCTCTGAGCAATTGCTGGACGTTTGCAATTTCTCCCCTGAGCTCTCTTTAGAGTGCGCGAGAGGATGAGCAGAAGATTAGGTGGCTAGAGAAGCCCAGAGCCCCAGTGTTCTTAGGCCTACAAAAGCGCTTCCAAGGAAGGGTGCTGGCTAGCAAGAGCTTTCAGTGCTGGCACTTTTCATCTCTGAGCAATTGCTCGACGTTTGCAATTTCTCACCTGAGCTCTCTTTAGAGTGCGCGAGAGGATGAGCAGAAGATTAGGTGTCTAAAGAAGCCCAGAGCCCCAGTGTTCTTAGGCCTACAAAAGCGCTTCCAAGGAAGGGTGCTGGCTAGCAGCAGCTTTCAGTGCTGGCACTTTTCCTCTCTGAGCAATTGCTCGACGTTTGCAATTTCTCACCTGAGGTCTTTTTAGAGTGCGTGAGAGGATGAGCAGAAGATTAAGTGGCTAGAGAAGCCCAGAGCCCCAGTTTTCTTAGTCCTACAAAAGCGCTTCCAAGGAAGGGTGCTGGCTAGCAACAGCTTTCAGTGCTGGCACTTTTCATCTCTGAGCAATTGCTCGACGTTTGCAATTTCTCAGCTCGTGTCTACGAGACGGAAAGAGAAGGACCGTGACGTTTGGTGGGTAGAGAAGCGCAAAGCCCCAGTGTTACTGCGCCTGTGAAAGCGCTTCCAAGGAAGGGTGCTGGCTAGCAACAGCTTTCAGTGCTGGCACTTTTCATCTCTGAGCAATTGCTCGACCTTTGCAATTTCTCAGCTCGTGTCTACGAGACGGAAAGAGAATGACTGTGACGTTTGGTGGCTAGAGAAGCGCAAAGCCCCAGTGTTGCTGCGCCTGTGAAAGCGCTTCCAAGGAAGGGTGCTGGCTAGCAAGAGCTTTCAGTGCTGGCACTTTTCATCTCTGAGCAATTGCTCGACGTTTGCAATTTCTCAGCTCGTTTCTACGAGACGGAAAGAGAAGGACCGTGATGTTTGTTGGGTAGAGAAGCGCAAAGCCCCAGTGTTACTGCGCCTGTGAAAGCGCTTCCAAGGAAGGGTGCTGGCTAGCAACAGCTTTCAGTGCTGGCACTTTTCATCTCTGAGCAATTGCTCGACGTTTGCAATTTCTCACCTGAGCTCTCTTTAGAGTGCGCGAGAGGATGAGCAGAAGATTAGGTGGCTAGAGAAGCCCAGAGCCCCAGTGTTCTTAGGCCTACAAAAGCGCTTCCAAGGAAGGGGGCTGGCTAGCAACAGCTTTCAGTGCTGGCACTTTTCATCTCTGAGCAATTGCTCGACGTTTGCAATTTCTCACCTGAGGTCTTTTTAGAGTGCGTGAGAGGATGAGCAGAAGATTAAGTGGCTAGAGAAGCCCAGAGCCCCAGTGTTCTTACGCCTACAAAAGCGCTTCCAAGGAAGGGTGCTGGCTAGCAACAGCTTTCAGTGCTGGCACTTTTCCTCTCTGAGCAATTGCTCAACGTTTGCAATTTCTCAGCTCGTGTCTACGAGACGGAAAGAGAAGGACCGTGACGTTTGGTGGGTAGAGAAGCGCAAAGCCCCAGTGTTGCTGCGCCTGTGAAAGCGCTTGCAAGGAAGGGTGCTGGCTAGCAACAGCTTTCAGTGCTGGCACTTTTCATCTCTGAGCAATTGCTCGACGTTTGCAATTTCTCACCTGAGCTCTCTTTAGAGTGCGCGAGAAGATGAGCAGAAGATTAGGTGGCTAGAGAAGCCCAGAGCCCCAGTGTGCTTAGGCCTACAAAAGCGCTTCCAAGGAAGGGTGCTGGCTAGCAACAGCTTTCAGTGCTGGCACTTTTCATCTCTGAGCAATTGCTCGACGTTTGCAATTTCTCAGCTCGTGTCTAGGAGACGGAAAGAGAAGGACCGTGATGTTTGGTGGGTAGAGAAGCGCAAAGCCCCAGTGTTGCTGCACCTGTGAAAGCGCTTCCAAGGAAGGGTGCTGGCTAGCAAGAGCTTTCAGTGCTGGCACTTTTCATCTCTGAGCAATTGCTCGACGTTTGCAATTTCTCACCTGAGCTCTCTTTAGAGTGCGCGAGAGGATGAGCAGAAGATTAGGTGGCTAGATAAGCCCAGAGCCCCAGTGTTCTTAGGCCTACAAAAGCGCTTCCAAGGAAGGGTGCTGCCTAGCAAGAGCTTTCAGTGCTGGCACTTTTCATCTCTGAGCAATTGCTCGACGTTTGCAATTTCTCAGCTCGTGTCTAGGAGACGGAAAGAGAAGGACCGTGATGTTTGGTGGCTAGAGAAGCGCAAAGCCCCAGTGTTGCTGCGCCTGTGAAAGCGCTTCCAAGGAAGGGTGCTGGCTAGCAACAGCTTTCAGTGCTGGCACTTTTCATCTCTGAGCAATTGCTGGACGTTTGCAATTTCTCACCTGAGCTCTCTTTAGAGTGCGCGAGAGGATGAGCAGAAGATTAGGTGGCTAGAGAAGCCCAGAGCCCCAGTGTTCTTAGGCCTACAAAAGCGCTTCCAAGGAAGGGTGCTGGCTAGCAACAGCTTTCAGTGCTGGCACTTTTCATCTCTGAGCAATTGCTCGACGTTTGCAATTTCTCACCTGAGCTCTCTTTAGAGTGCGCGAGAGGATGAGCAGAAGAATAAGTGGCTAGAGAAGCCCAGAGCCCCAGTGTTCTTAGGCCTACAAAAGCGCTTCCAAGGAAGGGTGCTGGCTAGCAACAGCTTTCAGTGCTGGCACTTTTCATCTCTGAGCAATTGCTCGACGTTTGCAATTTCTCAGCTCGTGTCTACGAGACGGAAAGAGAAGGACCGTGACGTTTGGTGGGTAGAGAAGCGCAAAGCCCCAGTGTTGCTGCGCCTGTGAAAGCGCTTCCAAGGAAGGGTGCTGGCTAGCAAGAGCTTTCAGTGCTGGCACTTTTCATCTCTGAGCAATTGCTTGAAGTTTGCAATTTCTCAGCTCGTTTCTACGAGACGGAAAGAGAAGGACCGTGATGTTTGGTGGGTAGAGAAGCGCAAAGCCCCAGTGTTACTGCGCCTGTGAAAGCGCTTCCAAGGAAGGGTGCTGGCTAGCAACAGCTTTCAGTGCTGGCACTTTTCATCTCTGAGCAATTGCTCGACGTTTGCAATTTCTCACCTGAGCTCTCTTTAGAGTGTGCGAGAGGATGAGCAGAAGATTAGGTGGCTAGAGAAGCCCATAGCCCCAGTGTGCTTAGGCCTACAAAAGCGCTTCCAAGGAAGGGTGCTGGCTAGCAACAGCTTTCAGTGCTGGCACTTTTCATCTCTGAGCAATTGCTCGACGTTTGCAATTTCTCAGCTCGTGTCTACGACACGGAAAGAGAATGACTGTGACGTTTGGTGGGTAGAGAAGCGCAAAGCCCCAGTGTTGCTGCGCCTGTGAAAGCGCTTCCAAGGAAGGGTGCTGGCTAGCAAGAGCTTTCAGTGCTGGCACTTTTCATCTCTGAGCAATTGCTCGACCTTTGCAATTTCTCAGCTCGTGTCTACGAGACGGAAAGAGAAGGACCGTGACGTTTGGTGGCTAGAGAAGCGCAAAGCCCCAGTGTTACTGCGCCTGTGAAAGCGCTTCCAAGGAAGGGTGCTGGCTAGCAACAGCTTTCAGTGCTGGCACTTTTCTTCTCTGAGCAATTGCTCGACGTTTGCAATTTCTCACCTGAGCTCTCTTTAGAGTGCGCGAGAGGATGAGCAGAAGATTAGGTGGCTAGAGAAGCCCAGAGCCCCAGTGTTCTTAGGCCTACAAAAGCGCTTCCAAGGAAGG
Source organism: Sarcoramphus papa (assembly GCA_037962945.1). Classification (NCBI taxonomy): domain Eukaryota; kingdom Metazoa; phylum Chordata; class Aves; order Accipitriformes; family Cathartidae; genus Sarcoramphus; species Sarcoramphus papa. Next base: position 15,557,420 of record CM075595.1, on the reverse strand, counting down.
GTGCTGGCTAGCAAGAGCTTTCAGTGCTGGCACTTTTCCTCTCTGAGCAATTGCTCGACGTTTGCAATTTCTCAGCTCGTGTCTACGAGACGGAAAGAGAAGGACCGTGACGTTTGGTGGCTAGAGAAGCGCAAAGCCCCAGTGTTGCTGCGCCTGTGAAAGCGCTTCCAAGGAAGGGTGCTGGCTAGCAACAGCTTTCAGTGCTGGCACTTTTCATCTCTGAGCAATTGCTGGACGTTTGCAATTTCTCACCTGAGCTCTCTTTAGAGTGCGCGAGAGGATGAGCAGAAGATTAGGTGGCTAGAGAAGCCCAGAGCCCCAGTGTTCTTAGGCCTACAAAAGCGCTTCCAAGGAAGGGGGCTGGCTAGCAACAGCTTTCAGTGCTGGCACTTTTCATCTCTGAGCAATTGCTGGACGTTTGCAATTTCTCACCTGAGCTCTCTTTAGAGTGCGCGAGAGGATGAGCAGAAGATTAGGTGGCTAGAGAAGCCCAGAGCCCCAGTGTTCTTAGGCCTACAAAAGCGCTTCCAAGGAAGGGTGCTGGCTAGCAACAGCTTTCAGTGCTGGCACTTTTCCTCTCTGAGCAATTGCTCGACGTTTGCAATTTCTCAGCTCGTGTCTACGAGACGGAAAGAGAAGGACCGTGACGTTTGGTGGGTAGAGAAGCGCAAAGCCCCAGTGTTACTGCGCCTGTGAAAGCGCTTGCAAGGAAGGGTGCTGGCTAGCAACAGCTTTCAGTGCTGGCACTTTTCATCTCTGAGCAATTGCTCGACGTTTGCAATTTCTCACCTGAGCTCTCTTTAGAGTGTGCGAGAGGATGAGCAGAAGATTAGGTGGCTAGAGAAGCCCAGAGCCCCAGTGTGCTTAGGCCTACAAAAGCGCTTCCAAGGAAGGGTGCTGGCTAGCAACAGCTTTCAGTGCTGGCACTTTTCATCTCTGAGCAATTGCTCGACGTTTGCAATTTCTCAGCTCGTGTCTACGAGACGGAAAGAGAAGGACCGTGATGTTTGGTGGGTAGAGAAGCGCAAAGCCCCAGTGTTACTGCGCCTGTGAAAGCGCTTCCAAGGAAGGGTGCTGGCTAGCAACAGCTTTCAGTGCTGGCACTTTTCATCTCTGAGCAATTGCTCGACGTTTGCAATTTCTCACCTGAGCTCTCTTTAGAGTGTGCGAGAGGATGAGCAGAAGATTAGGTGGCTAGAGAAGCCCAGAGCCCCAGTGTGCTTAGGCCTACAAAAGCGCTTCCAAGGAAGGGTGCTGGCTAGCAAGAGCTTTCAGTGCTGGCACTTTTCATCTCTGAGCAATTGCTCAACGTTTGCAATTTCTCAGCTCGTGTCTACGAGACGGAAAGAGAAGGACCGTGACGTTTGGTGGGTAGAGAAGCGCAAAGCCCCAGTGTTGCTGCGCCTGTGAAAGCGCTTCCAAGGAAGGATGCTGGCTAGCAAGAGCTTTCAGTGCTGGCACTTTTCATCTCTGAGCAATTGCTCGACGTTTGCAATTTCTCAGCTCGTGTCTACGAGACGGAAAGAGAAGGACCGTGATGTTTGGTGGGTAGAGAAGATCAAAGCCCCAGTGTTACTGCGCCTGTGAAAGCGCTTCCAAGGAAGGGTGCAGGCTAGCAACAGCTTTCAGTGCTGGCACTTTTCATCTCTGAGCAATTGCTCGACGTTTGCAATTTCTCAGCTCGTGTCTACGAGACGGAAAGAGAAGGACCGTGATGTTTGGTGGCTAGAGAAGCGCAAAGCCCCAGTGTTGCTGCGCCTGTGAAAGCGCTTCCAAGGAAGGGTGCTGGCTAGCAACAGCTTTCAGTGCTGGCACTTTTCATCTCTGAGCAATTGCTCGACGTTTGCAATTTCTCAGCTCGTGTCTAGGAGACGGAAAGAGAAGGACCGTGATGTTTGGTGGCTAGAGAAGCGCAAAGCCCCAGTGTTGCTGCACCTGTGAAAGCGCTTCCAAGGAAGGGTGCTGGCTAGCAACAGCTTTCAGTGCTGGCACTTTTCATCTCTGAGCAATTGCTCGACGTTTGCAATTTCTCACCTGAGCTCTCTTTAGAGTGCGCGAGAGGATGAGCAGAAGATTAGGTGGCTAGAGAAGCCCAGAGCCCCAGTGTTCTTAGGCCTACAAAAGCGCTTCCAAGGAAGGGTGCTGGCTAGCAACAGCTTTCAGTGCTGGCACTTTTCCTCTCTGAGCAATTGCTCGACGTTTGCAATTTCTCAGCTCGTGTCTACGAGACGGAAAGAGAAGGACCGTGACGTTTGGTGGGTAGAGAAGCGCAAAGCCCCAGTGTTGCTGCGCCTGTGAAAGCGCTTCCAAGGAAGGGTGCTGGCTAGCAACAGCTTTCAGTGCTGGCACTTTTCATCTCTGAGCAATTGCTGGACGTTTGCAATTTCTCACCTGATCTCTCTTTAGAGTGCGCGAGAGGATGAGCAGAAGATTAGGTGGCTAGAGAAGCCCAGAGCCCCAGTGTTCTTAGGCCTACAAAAGCGCTTCCAAGGAAGGGTGCTGGCTAGCAACAGCTTTCAGTGCTGGCACTTTTCATCTCTGAGCAATTGCTCGACGTTTGCAATTTCTCACCTGAGCTCTCTTTAGAGTGCGCGAGAAGATGAGCAGAAGATTAGGTGGCTAGAGAAGCCCAGAGCCCCAGTGTGCTTAGGCCTACAAAAGCGCTTCCAAGGAAGGGTGCTGGCTAGCAACAGCTTTCAGTGCTGGCACTTTTCATCTCTGAGCAATTGCTCGACGTTTGCAATTTCTCAGCTCGTGTCTACGAGACGGAAAGAGAAGGACCGTGACGTTTGGTGCGTATAGAAGCGCAAAGCCCCAGTGTTACTGCGCCTGTGAAAGCGCTTGCAAGGAAGGGTGCTGGCTAGCAACAGCTTTCAGTGCTGGCACTTTTCATCTCTGAGCAATTGCTCGACGTTTGCAATTTCTCACCTGAGCTCTCTTTAGAGTGCGCGAGAGGATGAGCAGAAGATTAGGTGGCTAGAGAAGCCCAGAGCCCCAGTGTGCTTAGGCCTACAAAAGCGCTTCCAAGGAAGGGTGCTGGCTAGCAACAGCTTTCAGTGCTGGCACTTTTCATCTCTGAGCAATTGCTCGACGTTTGCAATTTCTCAGCTCGTGTCTACGAGACGGAAAGAGAAGGACCGTGACGTTTGGTGGCTAGAGAAGCGCAAAGTCCCAGTGTTACTGCGCCTGTGAAAGCGCTTCCAAGGAAGGGTGCTGGCTAGCAACAGCTTTCAGTGCTGGCACTTTTCTTCTCTGAGCAATTGCTCGACGTTTGCAATTTCTCACCTGAGCTCTCTTTAGAGTGCGCGAGAGGATGAGCAGAAGATTAGGTGGCTAGAGAAGCCCAGAGCCCCAGTGTGCTTAGGCCTACAAAAGCGCTTCCAAGGAAGGGTGCTGGCTAGCAACAGCTTTCAGTGCTGGCACTTTTCATCTCTGAGCAATTGCTCGACGTTTGCAATTTCTCAGCTCGTGTCTACGAGACGGAAAGAGAAGGACCGTGACGTTTGGTGGGTAGAGAAGCGCAAAGCCCCAGTGTTGCTGTGCCTGTGAAAGCGATTCCAAGGAAGGGTGCTGGCTAGCAAGAGCTTTCAGTGCTGGCACTTTTCATCTCTGAGCAATTGCTCGACGTTTGCAATTTCTCAGCTCGTTTCTACGAGACGGAAAGAGAAGGACCGTGACGTTTGGTGGCTAGAGAAGCGCAAAGCCCCAGTGTTACTGCGCCTGTGAAAGCGCTTCCAAGGAAGGGTGCTGGCTAGCAAGAGCTTTCAGTGCTGGCACTTTTCATCTCTGAGCAATTGCTCGACGTTTGCAATTTCTCACCTGAGCTCTCTTTAGAGTGTGCGAGAGGATGAGCAGAAGATTAGGTGGCTAGAGAAGCCCAGAGCCCCAGTGTGCTTAGGCCTACAAAAGCGCTTCGAAGGAAGGGTGCTGGCTAGCAACAGCTTTCAGTGCTGGCACTTTTCCTCTCTGAGCAATTGCTGGACGTTTGCAATTTCTCACCTGAGCTCTCTTTAGAGTGCGCGAGAGGATGAGCAGAAGATTAGGTGGCTAGAGAAGCCCAGAGCCCCAGTGTGCTTAGGCCTACAAAAGCGCTTCCAAGGAAGGGTGCTGGCTAGCAACAGCTTTCAGTGCTGGCACTTTTCATCTCTGAGCAATTGCTCGACGTTTGCAATTTCTCAGCTCGTGTCTACGAGACGGAAAGAGAAGGACCGTGACGTTTGGTGGGTAGAGAAGCGCAAAGCCCCAGTGTTGCTGCGCCTGTGAAAGCGCTTCCAAGGAAGGGTGCTGGCTAGCAACAGCTTTCAGTGTTGGCACTTTTCTTCTCTGAGCAATTGCTCGACGTTTGCCATTTCTCACCTGAGCTGTCTTTAGAGTGCGCGAGAGGATGAGCAGAAGATTAGGTGGCTAGAGAAGCCCAGAGCCCCAGTGTTCTTAGGCCTACAAAAGCGCTTCCAAGGAAGGGGGCTGGCTAGCAACAGCTTTCAGTGCTGGCACTTTTCATCTCTGAGCAATTGCTTGAAGTTTGCAATTTCTCAGCTCGTGTCTACGAGACGGAAAGAGAAGGACAGTGACGTTTGGTGGCTAGAGAAGCGCAAAGCCCCAGTGTTGCTGCGCCTGTGAAAGCGCTTCCAAGGAAGGGTGCTGGCTAGCAACAGCTTTCAGTGCTGGCACTTTTCATCTCTGAGCAATTGCTGGACGTTTGCAATTTCTCACCTGAGCTCTCTTTAGAGTGCGCGAGAGGATGAGCAGAAGATTAGGTGGCTAGAGAAGCCCAGAGCCCCAGTGTTCTTAGGCCTACAAAAGCGCTTCCAAGGAAGGGTGCTGGCTAGCAACAGCTTTCAGTGCTGGCACTTTTCCTCTCTGAGCAATTGCTCGACGTTTGCAATTTCTCAGCTCGTGTCTACGAGACGGAAAGAGAAGGACCGTGACGTTTGGTGGGTAGAGAAGCGCAAAGCCCCAGTGTTACTGCGCCTGTGAAAGCGCTTGCAAGGAAGGGTGCTGGCTAGCAACAGCTTTCAGTGCTGGCACTTTTCATCTCTGAGCAATTGCTCGACGTTTGCAATTTCTCACCTGAGCTCTCTTTAGAGTGCGCGAGAAGATGAGCAGAAGATTAGGTGGCTAGAGAAGCCCAGAGCCCCAGTGTGCTTAGGCCTACAAAAGCGCTTCCAAGGAAGGGTGCTGGCTAGCAACAGCTTTCAGTGCTGGCACTTTTCATCTCTGAGCAATTGCTCGACGTTTGCAATTTCTCAGCTCGTGTCTACGATACGGAAAGAGAAGGACCGTGATGTTTGGTGGGTAGAGAAGCGCAAAGCCCCAGTGTTACTGCACCTGTGAAAGCGCTTCCAAGGAAGGGTGCTGGCTAGCAACAGCTTTCAGTGCTGGCACTTTTCATCTCTGAGCAATTGCTGGACGTTTGCAATTTCTCACCTGAGCTCTCTTTAGAGTGCGCGAGAGGATGAGCAGAAGATTAGGTGGCTAGAGAAGCCCAGAGCCCCAGTGTGCTTAGGCCTACAAAAGCGCTTCCAAGGAAGGGTGCTGGCTAGCAAGAGCTTTCAGTGCTGGCACTTTTCCTCTCTGAGCAATTGCTTGACGTTTGCAATTTCTCAGCTCGTGTCTACGAGACGGAAAGAGAATGACCGTGACGTTTGGTGGGTAGAGAAGCGCAAAGCCCCAGTGTTGCTGCGCCTGTGAAAGCGCTTCCAAGGAAGGGTGCTGGCTAGCAAGAGCTTTCAGTGCTGGCACTTTTCATCTCTGAGCAATTGCTCGACGTTTGCAATTTCTCAGCTCGTGTCTACGAGACGGAAAGAGAAGGACCGTGATGTTTGGTGGGTAGAGAAGCGCAAAGCCCCAGTGTTGCTGCACCTGTGAAAGCGCTTCCAAGGAAGGGTGCTGGCTAGCAAGAGCTTTCAGTGCTGGCACTTTTCATCTCTGAGCAATTGCTCGACGTTTGCAATTTCTCAGCTCGTGTCTACGAGACGGAAAGAGAAGGACCGTGATGTTTGGTGGCTAGAGAAGCGCAAAGCCCCAGTGTTGCTGCACCTGTGAAAGCGCTTCCAAGGAAGGGTGCTGGCTAGCAACAGCTTTCAGTGCTGGCACTTTTCATCTCTGAGCAATTGCTGGACGTTTGCAATTTCTCACCTGAGCTCTCTTTAGAGTGCGCGAGAGGATGAGCAGAAGATTAGGTGGCTAGAGAAGCCCAGAGCCCCAGTGTTCTTAGGCCTACAAAAGCGCTTCCAAGGAAGGGTGCTGCCTAGCAAGAGCTTTCAGTGCTGGCACTTTTCATCTCTGAGCAATTGCTCGACGTTTGCAATTTCTCAGCTCGTGTCTACGAGACGGAAAGAGAAGGACCGTGACGTTTGGTGGGTAGAGAAGCGCAAAGCCCCAGTGTTGCTGTGCCTGTGAAAGCGATTCCAAGGAAGGGTGCTGGCTAGCAAGAGCTTTCAGTGCTGGCACTTTTCATCTCTGAGCAATTGCTCGACGTTTGCAATTTCTCAGCTCGTTTCTACGAGACGGAAAGAGAAGGACCGTGACGTTTGGTGGCTAGAGAAGCGCAAAGCCCCAGTGTTACTGCGCCTGTGAAAGCGCTTCCAAGGAAGGGTGCTGGCTAGCAAGAGCTTTCAGTGCTGGCACTTTTCATCTCTGAGCAATTGCTCGACGTTTGCAATTTCTCACCTGAGCTCTCTTTAGAGTGTGCGAGAGGATGAGCAGAAGATTAGGTGGCTAGAGAAGCCCAGAGCCCCAGTGTGCTTAGGCCTACAAAAGCGCTTCGAAGGAAGGGTGCTGGCTAGCAACAGCTTTCAGTGCTGGCACTTTTCCTCTCTGAGCAATTGCTGGACGTTTGCAATTTCTCACCTGAGCTCTCTTTAGAGTGCGCGAGAGGATGAGCAGAAGATTAGGTGGCTAGAGAAGCCCAGAGCCCCAGTGTGCTTAGGCCTACAAAAGCGCTTCCAAGGAAGGGTGCTGGCTAGCAACAGCTTTCAGTGCTGGCACTTTTCATCTCTGAGCAATTGCTCGACGTTTGCAATTTCTCAGCTCGTGTCTACGAGACGGAAAGAGAAGGACCGTGACGTTTGGTGGGTAGAGAAGCGCAAAGCCCCAGTGTTGCTGCGCCTGTGAAAGCGCTTCCAAGGAAGGGTGCTGGCTAGCAACAGCTTTCAGTGCTGGCACTTTTCTTCTCTGAGCAATTGCTCGACGTTTGCCATTTCTCACCTTAGCTGTCTTTAGAGTGCGCGAGAGGATGAGCAGAAGATTAGGTGGCTAGAGAAGCCCAGAGCCCCAGTGTTCTTAGGCCTACAAAAGCGCTTCCAAGGAAGGGGGCTGGCTAGCAACAGCTTTCAGTGCTGGCACTTTTCATCTCTGAGCAATTGCTTGAAGTTTGCAATTTCTCAGCTCGTGTCTACGAGACGGAAAGAGAAGGACAGTGACGTTTGGTGGCTAGAGAAGCGCAAAGCCCCAGTGTTGCTGCGCCTGTGAAAGCGCTTCCAAGGAAGGGTGCTGGCTAGCAACAGCTTTCAGTGCTGGCACTTTTCATCTCTGAGCAATTGCTGGACGTTTGCAATTTCTCACCTGAGCTCTCTTTAGAGTGCGCGAGAGGATGAGCAGAAGATTAGGTGGCTAGAGAAGCCCAGAGCCCCAGTGTTCTTAGGCCTACAAAAGCGCTTCCAAGGAAGGGTGCTGGCTAGCAACAGCTTTCAGTGCTGGCACTTTTCCTCTCTGAGCAATTGCTCGACGTTTGCAATTTCTCAGCTCGTGTCTACGAGACGGAAAGAGAAGGACCGTGACGTTTGGTGGGTAGAGAAGCGCAAAGCCCCAGTGTTACTGCGCCTGTGAAAGCGCTTGCAAGGAAGGGTGCTGGCTAGCAACAGCTTTCAGTGCTGGCACTTTTCATCTCTGAGCAATTGCTCGACGTTTGCAATTTCTCACCTGAGCTCTCTTTAGAGTGCGCGAGAAGATGAGCAGAAGATTAGGTGGCTAGAGAAGCCCAGAGCCCCAGTGTGCTTAGGCCTACAAAAGCGCTTCCAAGGAAGGGTGCTGGCTAGCAACAGCTTTCAGTGCTGGCACTTTTCATCTCTGAGCAATTGCTCGACGTTTGCAATTTCTCAGCTCGTGTCTAGGAGACGGAAAGAGAAGGACCGTGATGTTTGGTGGGTAGAGAAGCGCAAAGCCCCAGTGTTACTGCACCTGTGAAAGCGCTTCCAAGGAAGGGTGCTGGCTAGCAACAGCTTTCAGTGCTGGCACTTTTCATCTCTGAGCAATTGCTGGACGTTTGCAATTTCTCACCTGAGCTCTCTTTAGAGTGCGCGAGAGGATGAGCAGAAGATTAGGTGGCTAGAGAAGCCCAGAGCCCCAGTGTGCTTAGGCCTACAAAAGCGCTTCCAAGGAAGGGTGCTGGCTAGCAAGAGCTTTCAGTGCTGGCACTTTTCCTCTCTGAGCAATTGCTTGACGTTTGCAATTTCTCAGCTCGTGTCTACGAGACGGAAAGAGAATGACCGTGACGTTTGGTGGGTAGAGAAGCGCAAAGCCCCAGTGTTGCTGCGCCTGTGAAAGCGCTTCCAAGGAAGGGTGCTGGCTAGCAAGAGCTTTCAGTGCTGGCACTTTTCATCTCTGAGCAATTGCTCGACGTTTGCAATTTCTCAGCTCGTGTCTACGAGACGGAAAGAGAAGGACCGTGATGTTTGGTGGGTAGAGAAGCGCAAAGCCCCAGTGTTGCTGCACCTGTGAAAGCGCTTCCAAGGAAGGGTGCTGGCTAGCAAGAGCTTTCAGTGCTGGCACTTTTCATCTCTGAGCAATTGCTCGACGTTTGCAATTTCTCAGCTCGTGTCTACGAGACGGAAAGAGAAGGACCGTGATGTTTGGTGGCTAGAGAAGCGCAAAGCCCCAGTGTTGCTGCACCTGTGAAAGCGCTTCCAAGGAAGGGTGCTGGCTAGCAACAGCTTTCAGTGCTGGCACTTTTCATCTCTGAGCAATTGCTGGACGTTTGCAATTTCTCACCTGAGCTCTCTTTAGAGTGCGCGAGAGGATGAGCAGAAGATTAGGTGGCTAGAGAAGCCCAGAGCCCCAGTGTTCTTAGGCCTACAAAAGCGCTTCCAAGGAAGGGTGCTGCCTAGCAAGAGCTTTCAGTGCTGGCACTTTTCATCTCTGAGCAATTGCTCGACGTTTGCAATTTCTCAGCTCGTGTCTACGAGACGGAAAGAGAAGGACCGTGATGTTTGGTGGGTAGAGAAGCGCAAAGCCCCAGTGTTGCTGCGCCTGTGAAAGCGCTTCCAAGGAAGGGTGCTGGCTAGCAACAGCTTTCAGTGCTGGCACTTTTCATCTCTGAGCAATTGCTCGACGTTTGCAATTTCTCACCTGAGCTCTCTTTAGAGTGCCCGAGAGGATGAGCAGAAGATTAGGTGGCTAGAGAAGCCCAGAGCCCCAGTGTTCTTAGGCCTACAAAAGCGCTTCCAAGGAAGGGTGCTGGCTAGCAACAGCTTTCAGTGCTGGCACTTTTCATCTCTGAGCAATTGCTCGACGTTTGCAATTTCTCACCTGAGCTCTCTTTAGAGTGCCCGAGAGGATGAGCAGAAGATTAGGTGGCTAGAGAAGCCCAGAGCCCCAGTGTTCTTAGGCCTACAAAAGCGCTTCCAAGGAAGGGTGCTGGCTAGCAACAGCTTTCAGTGCTGGCACTTTTCCTCTCTGAGCAATTGCTCGACGTTTGCAATTTCTCAGCTCGTGTCTACGAGACGGAAAGAGAAGGACCGTGACGTTTGGTGGGTAGAGAAGCGCAAAGCCCCAGTGTTACTGCGCCTGTGAAAGCGCTTGCAAGGAAGGGTGCTGGCTAGCAACAGCTTTCAGTGCTGGCACTTTTCATCTCTGAGCAATTGCTCGACGTTTGCAATTTCTCACCTGAGCTCTCTTTAGAGTGCGCGAGAAGATGAGCAGAAGATTAGGTGGCTAGAGAAGCCCAGAGCCCCAGTGTTCTTAGGCCTACAAAAGCGCTTCCAAGGAAGGGTGCTGGCTAGCAAGAGCTTTCAGTGCTGGCACTTTTCATCTCTGAGCAATTGCTCGACGTTTGCAATTTCTCAGCTCGTGTCTACGAGACGGAAAGAGAAGGACCGTGATGTTTGGTTGCTAGAGAAGCGCAAAGCCCCAGTGTTACTGCGCCTGTGAAAGCGCTTCCAAGGAAGGGTGCTGGCTAGCAAGAGCTTTCAGTGCTGGCACTTTTCATCTCTGAGCAATTGCTGGACGTTTGCAATTTCTCACCTGAGCTCTCTTTAGAGTGCGCGAGAGGATGAGCAGAAGATTAGGTGGCTAGAGAAGCCCAGAGCCCCAGTGTTCTTAGGCCTACAAAAGCGCTTCCAAGGAAGGGTGCTGGCTAGCAACAGCTTTCAGTGCTGGCACTTTTCATCTCTGAGCAATTGCTCGACGTTTGCAATTTCTCAGCTCGTGTCTACGAGACGGAAAGAGAAGGACCGTGACGTTTGGTGGGTAGAGAAGCGCAAAGCCCCAGTGTTGCTGCGCCTGTGAAAGCGATTCCAAGGAAGGGTGCTGGCTAGCAAGAGCTTTCAGTGCTGGCACTTTTCATCTCTGAGCAATTGCTCGACGTTTGCAATTTCTCAGCTCGTTTCTACGAGACGGAAAGAGAAGGACCGTGACGTTTGGTGGGTAGAGAAGCGCAAAGCCCCAGTGTTACTGCGCCTGTGAAAGCGCTTCCAAGGAAGGGTGCTGGCTAGCAACAGCTTTCAGTGCTGGCACTTTTCATCTCTGAGCAATTGCTCGACGTTTGCAATTTCTCAGCTCGTGTCTACGAGACGGAGAGATAGTGACCGTGACGTTTGGTGGCTAGAGAAGCGCAAAGCCCCAGTGTTGCTGTGCCTGTGAAAGCGCTTCCAAGGAAGGGTGCTGGCTAGCAACAGCTTTCAGTGCTGGCACTTTTCATCTCTGAGCAATTGCTCGACGTTTGCAATTTCTCACCTGAGCTCTCTTTAGAGTGCGCGAGAAGATGAGCAGAAGATTAGGTGGCTAGAGAAGCCCAGAGCCCCAGTGTGCTTAGGCCTACAAAAGCGCTTCCAAGGAAGGGTGCTGGCTAGCAACAGCTTTCAGTGCTGGCACTTTTCATCTCTGAGCAATTGCTCGACGTTTGCAATTTCTCAGCTCGTGTCTAGGAGACGGAAAGAGAAGGACCGTGATGTTTGGTGGCTAGAGAAGCGCAAAGCCCCAGTGTTACTGCGCCTGTGAAAGCGCTTGCAAGGAAGGGTGCTGGCTAGCAACAGCTTTCAGTGCTGGCACTTTTCATCTCTGAGCAATTGCTGGACGTTTGCAATTTCTCACCTGAGCTCTCTTTAGAGTGCGCGAGAGGATGAGCAGAAGATTAGGTGGCTAGAGAAGCCCAGAGCCCCAGTGTTCTTAGGGCTACAAAAGCGCTTCCAAGGAAGGGTGCTGGCTAGCAACAGCTTTCAGTGCTGGCACTTTTCATCTCTGAGCAATTGCTCGACGTTTGCAATTTCTCAGCTCGTGTCTACGAGACGGAAAGAGAAGGACCGTGACGTTTGGTGGGTAGAGAAGCGCAAAGCCCCAGTGTTGCTGCGCCTGTGAAAGCGATTCCAAGGAAGGGTGCTGGCTAGCAAGAGCTTTCAGTGCTGGCACTTTTCATCTCTGAGCAATTGCTCGACCTTTGCAATTTCTCAGCTCGTTTCTACGAGACGGAAAGAGAAGGACCGTGACGTTTGGTGGCTAGAGAAGCGCAAAGCCCCAGTGTTACTGCGCCTGTGAAAGCGCTTCCAAGGAAGGGTGCTGGCTAGCAACAGCTTTCAGTGCTGGCACTTTTCATCTCTGAGCAATTGCTCGACGTTTGCAATTTCTCACCTGAGCTCTCTTTAGAGTGTGCGAGAGGATGAGCAGAAGATTAGGTGGCTAGAGAAGCCCAGAGCCCCAGTGTGCTTAGGCCTACAAAAGCGCTTCCAAGGAAGGGTGCTGGCTAGCAACAGCTTTCAGTGCTGGCACTTTTCATCTCTGAGCAATTGCTCGACGTTTGCAATTTCTCAGCTCGTGTCTACGACACGGAGAGATAGTGACCGTGACGTTTGGTGGGTAGAGAAGCGCAAAGCCCCAGTGTTGCTGTGCCTGTGAAAGCGCTTCCAAGGAAGGGTGCTGGCTAGCAAGAGCTTTCAGTGCTGGCACTTTTCATCTCTGAGCAATTGCTGGACGTTTGCAATTTCTCACCTGAGCTCTCTTTAGAGTGCGCGAGAGGATGAGCAGAAGATTAGGTGGCTAGAGAAGCCCAGAGCCCCAGTGTGCTTAGGCCTACAAAAGCGCTTCCAAGGAAGGGTGCTGGCTAGCAAGAGCTTTCAGTGCTGGCACTTTTCATCTCTGAGCAATTGCTCGACATTTGCAATTTCTCAGCTCGTGTCTACGAGACGGAAAGAGAAGGACCGTGACGTTTGGTGCGTATAGAAGCGCAAAGCCCCAGTGTTACTGCGCCTGTGAAAGCGCTTCCAAGGAAGGGTGCTGGCTAGCAACAGCTTTCAGTGCTGGCACTTTTCATCTCTGAGCAATTGCTCGACGTTTGCAATTTCTCACCTGAGCTCTCTTTAGAGTGCGCGAGAGGATGAGCAGAAGATTAGGTGGCTAGAGAAGCCCAGAGCCCCAGTGTTCTTAGGCCTACAAAAGCGCTTCCAAGGAAGGGTGCTGGCTAGCAACAGCTTTCAGTGCTGGCACTTTTCATCTCTGAGCAATTGCTGGACGTTTGCAATTTCTCACCTGAGCTCTCTTTAGAGTGCGCGAGAGGATGAGCAGAAGATTAGGTGGCTAGAGAAGCCCAGAGCCCCAGTGTTCTTAGGCCTACAAAAGCGCTTCCAAGGAAGGGTGCTGGCTAGCAACAGCTTTCAGTGCTGGCACTTTTCCTCTCTGAGCAATTGCTCGACGTTTGCAATTTCTCAGCTCGTGTCTACGAGACGGAAAGAGAAGGACCGTGACGTTTGGTGGGTAGAGAAGCGCAAAGCCCCAGTGTTACTGCGCCTGTGAAAGCGCTTGCAAGGAAGGGTGCTGGCTAGCAAGAGCTTTCAGTGCTGGCACTTTTCATCTCTGAGCAATTGCTCGACGTTTGCAATTTCTCACCTGAGCTCTCTTTAGAGTGTGCGAGAGGATGAGCAGAAGATTAGGTGGCTAGAGAAGCCCAGAGCCCCAGTGTGCTTAGGCCTACAAAAGCGCTTCCAAGGAAGGGTGCTGGCTAGCAACAGCTTTCAGTGCTGGCACTTTTCATCTCTGAGCAATTGCTCGACGTTTGCAATTTCTCAGCTCGTGTCTAGGAGACGGAAAGAGAAGGACCGTGATGTTTGGTGGGTAGAGAAGCGCAAAGCCCCAGTGTTACTGCGCCTGTGAAAGCGCTTCCAAGGAAGGGTGCTGGCTAGCAACAGCTTTCAGTGCTGGCACTTTTCATCTCTGAGCAATTGCTCGACGTTTGCAATTTCTCACCTGAGCTCTCTTTAGAGTGTGCGAGAGGATGAGCAGAAGATTAGGTGGCTAGAGAAGCCCAGAGCCCCAGTGTGCTTAGGCCTACAAAAGCGCTTCCAAGGAAGGGTGCTGGCTAGCAAGAGCTTTCAGTGCTGGCACTTTTCATCTCTGAGCAATTGCTCAACGTTTGCAATTTCTCAGCTCGTGTCTACGAGACGGAAAGAGAATGACCGTGACGTTTGGTGGCTAGAGAAGCGCAAAGCCCCAGTGTTGCTGCGCCTGTGAAAGCGCTTCCAAGGAAGGATGCTGGCTAGCAAGAGCTTTCAGTGCTGGCACTTTTCATCTCTGAGCAATTGCTCGACGTTTGCAATTTCTCAGCTCGTGTCTACGAGACGGAAAGAGAAGGACCGTGATGTTTGGTGGGTAGAGAAGATCAAAGCCCCAGTGTTACTGCGCCTGTGAAAGCGCTTCCAAGGAAGGGTGCAGGCTAGCAAGAGCTTTCAGTGCTGGCACTTTTCATCTCTGAGCAATTGCTCGACGTTTGCAATTTCTCAGCTCGTGTCTACGAGACGGAAAGAGAAGGACCGTGACGTTTGGTGAGTAGAGAAGCGCAAAGCCCCAGTGTTGCTGCGCCTGTGAAAGCGCTTCCAAGGAAGGGTGCTGGCTAGCAACAGCTTTCAGTGCTGGCACTTTTCATCTCTGAGCAATTGCTCGACGTTTGCAATTTCTCAGCTCGTGTCTAGGAGACGGAAAGAGAAGGACCGTGATGTTTGGTGGCTAGAGAAGCGCAAAGCCCCAGTGTTGCTGCACCTGTGAAAGCGCTTCCAAGGAAGGGTGCTGGCTAGCAACAGCTTTCAGTGCTGGCACTTTTCATCTCTGAGCAATTGCTCGACGTTTGCAATTTCTCACCTGAGCTCTCTTTAGAGTGCGCGAGAGGATGAGCAGAAGATTAGGTGGCTAGAGAAGCCCAGAGCCCCAGTGTTCTTAGGCCTACAAAAGCGCTTCCAAGGAAGGGTGCTGGCTAGCAACAGCTTTCAGTGCTGGCACTTTTCCTCTCTGAGCAATTGCTCGACATTTGCAATTTCTCAGCTCGTGTCTACGAGACGGAAAGAGAAGGACCGTGACGTTTGGTGGGTAGAGAAGCGCAAAGCCCCAGTGTTGCTGCGCCTGTGAAAGCGCTTCCAAGGAAGGGTGCTGGCTAGCAACAGCTTTCAGTGCTGGCACTTTTCATCTCTGAGCAATTGCTGGACGTTTGCAATTTCTCACCTGATCTCTCTTTAGAGTGCGCGAGAGGATGAGCAGAAGATTAGGTGGCTAGAGAAGCCCAGAGCCCCAGTGTTCTTAGGCCTACAAAAGCGCTTCCAAGGAAGGGTGCTGGCTAGCAACAGCTTTCAGTGCTGGCACTTTTCATCTCTGAGCAATTGCTCGACGTTTGCAATTTCTCACCTGAGCTCTCTTTAGAGTGCGCGAGAAGATGAGCAGAAGATTAGGTGGCTAGAGAAGCCCAGAGCCCCAGTGTGCTTAGGCCTACAAAAGCGCTTCCAAGGAAGGGTGCTGGCTAGCAACAGCTTTCAGTGCTGGCACTTTTCATCTCTGAGCAATTGCTCGACGTTTGCAATTTCTCAGCTCGTGTCTACGAGACGGAAAGAGAAGGACCGTGACGTTTGGTGCGTATAGAAGCGCAAAGCCCCAGTGTTACTGCGCCTGTGAAAGCGCTTCCAAGGAAGGGTGCTGGCTAGCAACAGCTTTCAGTGCTGGCACTTTTCATCTCTGAGCAATTGCTCGACGTTTGCAATTTCTCACCTGAGCTCTCTTTAGAGTGCGCGAGAAGATGAGCAGAAGATTAGGTGGCTAGAGAAGCCCAGAGCCCCAGTGTGCTTAGGCCTACAAAAGCGCTTCCAAGGAAGGGTGCTGGCTAGCAACAGCTTTCAGTGCTGGCACTTTTCATCTCTGAGCAATTGCTCGACGTTTGCAATTTCTCAGCTCGTGTCTAGGAGACGGAAAGAGAAGGACCGTGACGTTTGGTGGCTAGAGAAGCGCAAAGCCCCAGTGTTACTGCGCCTGTGAAAGCGCTTCCAAGGAAGGGTGCTGGCTAGCAACAGCTTTCAGTGCTGGCACTTTTCTTCTCTGAGCAATTGCTCGACGTTTGCAATTTCTCACCTGAGCTCTCTTTAGAGTGCGCGAGAGGATGAGCAGAAGATTAGGTGGCTAGAGAAGCCCAGAGCCCCAGTGTGCTTAGGCCTACAAAAGCGCTTCCAAGGAAGGGTGCTGGCTAGCAACAGCTTTCAGTGCTGGCACTTTTCCTCTCTGAGCAATTGCTCGACGTTTGCAATTTCTCAGCTCGTGTCTACGAGACGGAAAGAGAAGGACCGTGACGTTTGGTGGGTAGAGAAGCGCAAAGCCCCAGTGTTGCTGTGCCTGTGAAAGCGCTTCCAAGGAAGGGTGCTGGCTAGCAAGAGCTTTCAGTGCTGGCACTTTTCATCTCTGAGCAATTGCTCGACGTTTGCAATTTCTCACCTGAGCTCTCTTTAGAGTGTGCGAGAGGATGAGCAGAAGATTAGGTGGCTAGAGAAGCCCAGAGCCCCAGTGTGCTTAGGCCTACAAAAGCGCTTCCAAGGAAGGGTGCTGGCTAGCAACAGCTTTCAGTGCTGGCACTTTTCATCTCTGAGCAATTGCTCGACGTTTGCAATTTCTCACCTGAGCTCTCTTTAGAGTGCGCGAGAGGAAGAGCAGAAGATTAGGTGGCTAGAGAAGCCCAGAGCCCCAGTGTTCTTAGGCCTACAAAAGCGCTTCCAAGGAAGGGTGCTGGCTAGCAACAGCTTTCAGTGCTGGCACTTTTCATCTCTGAGCAATTGCTCGACGTTTGCAATTTCTCACCTGAGCTCTCTTTAGAGTGCCCGAGAGGATGAGCAGAAGAGTAGGTGGCTAGAGAAGACCAGAGCCCCAGTGTTCTTAGGCCTACAAAAGCGCTTCCAAGGAAGGGTGCTGGCTAGCAACAGCTTTCAGTGCTGGCACTTTTCATCTCTGAGCAATTGCTCGACGTTTGCAATTTCTCAGCTCGTGTCTACGAGACGGAAAGAGAAGGACCGTGACGTTTGGTGGGTAGAGAAGCGCAAAGCCCCAGTGTTACTGCGCCTGTGAAAGCGCTTGCAAGGAAGGGTGCTGGCTAGCAACAGCTTTCAGTGCTGGCACTTTTCATCTCTGAGCAATTGCTCGACGTTTGCAATTTCTCACCTGAGCTCTCTTTAGAGTGCGCGAGAAGATGAGCAGAAGATTAGGTGGCTAGAGAAGCCCAGAGCCCCAGTGTGCTTAGGCCTACAAAAGCGCTTCCAAGGAAGGGTGCTGGCTAGCAAGAGCTTTCAGTGCTGGCACTTTTCATCTCTGAGCAATTGCTCGACGTTTGCAATTTCTCAGCTCGTGTCTACGAGACGGAAAGAGAAGGACCGTGATGTTTGGTTGCTAGAGAAGCGCAAAGCCCCAGTGTTACTGCGCCTGTGAAAGCGCTTCCAAGGAAGGGTGCTGGCTAGCAAGAGCTTTCAGTGCTGGCACTTTTCATCTCTGAGCAATTGCTGGACGTTTGCAATTTCTCACCTGAGCTCTCTTTAGAGTGCGCGAGAAGATGAGCAGAAGATTAGGTGGCTAGAGAAGGCCAGAGCCCCAGTGTTCTTAGGCCTACAAAAGCGCTTCCAAGGAAGGGTGCTGGCTAGCAAGAGCTTTCAGTGCTGGCACTTTTCATCTCTGAGCAATTGCTCGACGTTTGCAATTTCTCAGCTCGTGTCTACGAGACGGAAAGAGAAGGACCGTGATGTTTGGTGGCTAGAGAAGCGCAAAGCCCCAGTGTTACTGCGCCTGTGAAAGCGCTTGCAAGGAAGGGTGCTGGCTAGCAACAGCATTCAGTGCTGGCACTTTTCATCTCTGAGCAATTGCTCGACGTTTGCAATTTCTCAGCTCGTGTCTACGAGACGGAAAGAGAAGGACCGTGACGTTTGGTGGGTAGAGAAGCGCAAAGCCCCAGTGTTGCTGCGCCTGTGAAAGCGATTCCAAGGAAGGGTGCTGGCTAGCAAGAGCTTTCAGTGCTGGCACTTTTCATCTCTGAGCAATTGCTCGACGTTTGCAATTTCTCAGCTCGTTTCTACGAGACGGAAAGAGAAGGACCGTGACGTTTGGTGGCTAGAGAAGCGCAAAGCCCCAGTGTTACTGCGCCTGTGAAAGCGCTTCCAAGGAAGGGTGCTGGCTAGCAACAGCTTTCAGTGCTGGCACTTTTCATCTCTGAGCAATTGCTCGACGTTTGCAATTTCTCACCTGAGCTCTCTTTAGAGTGTGCGAGAGGATGAGCAGAAGATTAGGTGGCTAGAGAAGCCCAGAGCCCCAGTGTGCTTAGGCCTACAAAAGCGCTTCCAAGGAAGGGTGCTGGCTAGCAACAGCTTTCAGTGCTGGCACTTTTCATCTCTGAGCAATTGCTCGACGTTTGCAATTTCTCAGCTCGTGTCTACGACACGGAGAGATAGTGACCGTGACGTTTGGTGGGTAGAGAAGCGCAAAGCCCCAGTGTTGCTGTGCCTGTGAAAGCGCTTCCAAGGAAGGGTGCTGGCTAGCAAGAGCTTTCAGTGCTGGCACTTTTCATCTCTGAGCAATTGCTGGACGTTTGCAATTTCTCACCTGAGCTCTCTTTAGAGTGCGCGAGAGGATGAGCAGAAGATTAGGTGGCTAGAGAAGCCCAGAGCCCCAGTGTGCTTAGGCCTACAAAAGCGCTTCCAAGGAAGGGTGCTGGCTAGCAAGAGCTTTCAGTGCTGGCACTTTTCATCTCTGAGCAATTGCTCGACATTTGCAATTTCTCAGCTCGTGTCTACGAGACGGAAAGAGAAGGACCGTGACGTTTGGTGCGTATAGAAGCGCAAAGCCCCAGTGTTACTGCGCCTGTGAAAGCGCTTCCAAGGAAGGGTGCTGGCTAGCAACAGCTTTCAGTGCTGGCACTTTTCATCTCTGAGCAATTGCTCGACGTTTGCAATTTCTCACCTGAGCTCTCTTTAGAGTGCGCGAGAGGATGAGCAGAAGATTAGGTGGCTAGAGAAGCCCAGAGCCCCAGTGTTCTTAGGCCTACAAAAGCGCTTCCAAGGAAGGGGGCTGGCTAGCAACAGCTTTCAGTGCTGGCACTTTTCCTCTCTGAGCAATTGCTCCACGTTTGCAATTTCTCACCTGAGCTCTCTTTAGAGTGCGCGAGAGGATGAGCAGAAGATTAGGTGGCTAGAGAAGCCCAGAGCCCCAGTGTTCTTAGGCCTACAAAAGCGCTTGCAAGGAAGGGTGCTGGCTAGCAAGAGCTTTCAGTGCTGGCACTTTTCATCTCTGAGCAATTGCTCGACATTTGCAATTTCTCAGCTCGTGTCTACGAGACGGAAAGAGAAGGACCGTGACGTTTGGTGCGTATAGAAGCGCAAAGCCCCAGTGTTACTGCGCCTGTGAAAGCGCTTCCAAGGAAGGGTGCTGGCTAGCAAGAGCTTTCAGTGCTGGCACTTTTCATCTCTGAGCAATTGCTCGACGTTTGCAATTTCTCACCTGAGCTCTCTTTAGAGTGCGCGAGAGGATGAGCAGAAGATTAGGTGGCTAGAGAAGCCCAGAGCCCCAGTGTTCTTAGGCCTACAAAAGCGCTTCCAAGGAAGGGGGCTGGCTAGCAACAGCTTTCAGTGCTGGCACTTTTCCTCTCTGAGCAATTGCTCGACGTTTGCAATTTCTCACCTGAGCTCTCTTTAGAGTGCGCGAGAGGATGAGCAGAAGATTAGGTGGCTAGAGAAGCCCAGAGCCCCAGTGTTCTTAGGCCTACAAAAGCGCTTCCAAGGAAGGGGGCTGGCTAGCAAGAGCTTTCAGTGCTGGCACTTTTCATCTCTGAGCACTTGCTTGACGTTTGCAATTTCTCAGCTCGTGTCTACGAGACGGAAAGAGAATGACAGTGACGTTTGGTGGGTAGAGAAGCGCAAAGCCCCAGTGTTGCTGCGCCTGTGAAAGCGCTTCCAAGGAAGGGTGCTGGCTAGCAACAGCTTTCAGTGCTGGCACTTTTCATCTCTGAGCAATTGCTGGACGTTTGCAATTTCTCACCTGAGCTCTCTTTAGAGTGCGCGAGAGGATGAGCAGAAGATTAGGTGGCTAGAGAAGCCCAGAGCCCCAGTGTGCTTAGGCCTACAAAAGCGCTTCCTAGGAAGGGGGCTGGCTAGCAACAGCTTTCAGTGCTGGCACTTTTCATCTCTGAGCAATTGCTCGACGTTTGCAATTTCTCAGCTCGTGTCTAGGAGACGGAAAGAGAAGGACCGTGACGTTTGGTGGCTAGAGAAGCGCAAAGCCCCAGTTTTACTGCGCCTGTGAAAGCGCTTCCAAGGAAGGGTGCTGGCTAGCAACAGCTTTCAGTGCTGGCACTTTTCATCTCTGAGCAATTGCTCGACGTTTGCAATTTCTCACCTGAGCTCTCTTTAGAGTGCGCGAGAGGATGAGCAGAAGATTAGGTGTCTAAAGAAGCCCAGAGCCCCAGTGTTCTTAGGCCTACAAAAGCGCTTCCAAGGAAGGGTGCTGGCTAGCAACAGCTTTCAGTGCTGGCACTTTTCATCTCTGAGCAATTGCTGGACGTTTGCAATTTCTCAGCTCGTGTCTACGAGACGGAAAGAGAATGACCGTGACGTTTGGTGGGTAGAGAAGCGCAAAGCCCCAGTGTTGCTGCGCCTGTGAAAGCGCTTCCAAGGAAGGGTGCTGGCTAGCAACAGCTTTCAGTGCTGGCACTTTTCCTCTCTGAGCAATTGCTCGACGTTTGCAATTTCTCAGCTCGTGCCTAGGAGACGGAAAGAGAATGGCCGTGACGTTTGGTGGGTAGAGAAGCGCAAAGCCCCAGTGTTGCTGCGCCTGTGAAAGCGCTTCCAAGGAAGGGTGCTGGCTAGCAACAGCTTTCAGTGCTGGCACTTTTCCTCTCTGAGCAATTGCTCGACGTTTGCAATTTCTCACCTGAGCTCTCTTTAGAGTGCGCGAGAGGATGAGCAGAAGATTAGGTGGCTAGAGAAGCCCAGAGCCCCAGTGTTCTTAGGCCTACAAAAGCGCTTCCAAGGAAGGGTGCTGGCTAGCAACAGCTTTCAGTGCTGGCACTTTTCATCTCTGAGCAATTGCTCCACGTTTGCAATTTCTCAGCTCGTGTCTACGAGACGGAGAGATAGTGACCGTGACGTTTGGTGGGTAGAGAAGCGCAAAGCCCCAGTGTTGCTGTGCCTGTGAAAGCGCTTCCAAGGAAGGGTGCTGGCTAGCAACAGCTTTCAGGGCTGGCACTTTTCATCTCTGAGCAATTGCTCGACGTTTGCAATTTCTCACCTGAGCTCTCTTTAGAGTGCGCGAGAGGATGAGCAGAAGATTAGGTGGCTAGAGAAGCCCAGAGCCCCAGTGTGCTTAGGCCTACAAAAGCGCTTCCAAGGAAGGGTGCTGGCTAGCAACAGCTTTCAGTGCTGGCACTTTTCATCTCTGAGCAATTGCTCGACGTTTGCAATTTCTCAGCTCGTGTCTAGGAGACGGAAAGAGAATGACCGTGACATTTGGCGGCTAGAGAAGCGCAAAGCCCCAGTGTTGCTGCGCCTGTGAAAGCGCTTCCAAGGAAGGGTGCTGGCTAGCAAGAGCTTTCAGTGCTGGCACTTTTCATCTCTGAGCAATTGCTCGACGTTTGCAATTTCTCACCTGAGCTCTCTTTAGAGTGTGCGAGAGGATGAGCAGAAGATTAGGTGGCTAGAGAAGCCCAGAGCCCCAGTGTTCTTAGGCCTACAAAAGCGCTTCCAAGGAAGGGTGCTGGCTAGCAACAGCTTTCAGTGCTGGCACTTTTCATCTCTGAGCAATTGCTCGACGTTTGCAATTTCTCACCTGAGCTCTCTTTAGAGTGCGCGAGAGGATGAGCAGAAGATTAGGTGGCTAGAGAAGCCCAGAGCCCCAGTGTGCTTAGGCCTACAAAAGCGCTTCCAAGGAAGGGGGCTAGCTAGTAAGAGCTTTCAGTGCTGGCACTTTTCCTCTCTGAGCAATTGCTCCACGTTTGCAATTTCTCAGCTCGTGTCTACGAGACGGAAAGAGAAGGACCGTGATGTTTGGTGGGTAGAGAAGCGCAAAGCCCCAGTGTTACTGCGCCTGTGAAAGCGCTTCCAAGGAAGGGTGCTGGCTAGCAAGAGCTTTCAGTGCTGGCACTTTTCATCTCTGAGCAATTGCTCGACGTTTGCAATTTCTCAGCTCGTGTCTACGAGACGGAAAGAGAAGGACCGTGACGTTTGGTGGCTAGAGAAGCGCAAAGCCCCAGTGTTGCTGCGCCTGTGAAAGCGCTTCCAAGGAAGGGTGCTGGCTAGCAACAGCTTTCAGTGCTGGCACTTTTCATCTCTGAGCAATTGCTCGACGTTTGCAATTTCTCACCTGAGCTCTCTTTAGAGTGCGCGAGAGGATGAGCAGAAGATTAGGTGGCTAAAGAAGCCCAGAGCCCCAGTGTTCTTAGGCCTACAAAAGCGCTTCCAAGGAAGGGTGCTGGCTAGCAAGAGCTTTCAGTGCTGGCACTTTTCATCTCTGAGCAATTGCTCGACGTTTGCAATTTCTCAGCTCGTGTCTACGAGACGGAAAGAGAATGACCGTGACGTTTGGTGGGTAGAGAAGCGCAAAGCCCCAGTGTTGCTGCGCCTGTGAAAGCGCTTCCAAGGAAGGGTGCTGGCTAGCAACAGCTTTCAGTGCTGGCACTTTTCCTCTCTGAGCAATTGCTCGACGTTTGCAATTTCTCAGCTCGTGCCTAGGAGACGGAAAGAGAATGGCCGTGACGTTTGGTGGGTAGAGAAGCGCAAAGCCCCAGTGTTGCTGCGCCTGTGAAAGCGCTTCCAAGGAAGGGTGCTGGCTAGCAACAGCTTTCAGTGCTGGCACTTTTCCTCTCTGAGCAATTGCTCGACGTTTGCAATTTCTCACCTGAGCTCTCTTTAGAGTGCGCGAGAGGATGAGCAGAAGATTAGGTGGCTAGAGAAGCCCAGAGCCCCAGTGTTCTTAGGCCTACAAAAGCGCTTCCAAGGAAGGGTGCTGGCTAGCAACAGCTTTCAGTGCTGGCACTTTTCATCTCTGAGCAATTGCTCCACGTTTGCAATTTCTCAGCTCGTGTCTACGAGACGGAGAGATAGTGACCGTGACGTTTGGTGGGTAGAGAAGCGCAAAGCCCCAGTGTTGCTGCGCCTGTGAAAGCGCTTCCTAGGAAGGGTGCTGGCTAGCAAGAGCTTTCAGTGCTGGCACTTTTCATCTCTGAGCAATTGCTGGACGTTTGCAATTTCTCACCTGAGCTCTCTTTAGAGTGCGCGAGAGGATGAGCAGAAGATTAGGTGGCTAGAGAAGCCCAGAGCCCCAGTGTGCTTAGGCCTACAAAAGCGCTTCCAAGGAAGGCTGCTGGCTAGCAACAGCTTTCAGTGCTGGCACTTTTCATCTCTGAGCAATTGCTCCACGTTTGCAATTTCTCAGCTCGTGTCTACGAGACGGAAAGAGAAGGACCGTGACGTTTGGTGGGTAGAGAAGCGCAAAGCCCCAGTGTTGCTGCGCCTGTAAAGCGCTTCCAAGGAAGGGTGCTGGCTAGCAAGAGCTTTCAGTGCTGGCACTTTTCATCTCTGAGCAATTGCTCGACGTTTGCAATTTCTCAGCTCGTGTCTAGGAGACGGAAAGAGAATGACCGTGACATTTGGCGGCTAGAGAAGCGCAAAGCCCCAGTGTTGCTGCGCCTGTGAAAGCGCTTCCAAGGAAGGGTGCTGGCTAGCAAGAGCTTTCAGTGCTGGCACTTTTCATCTCTGAGCAATTGCTCGACGTTTGCAATTTCTCACCTGAGCTCTCTTTGGAGTGTGCGAGAGGATGAGCAGAAGATTAGGTGGCTAGAGAAGCCCAGAGCCCCAGTGTTCTTAGGCCTACAAATGCGCTTGCAAGGAAGGGTGCTGGCTAGCAACAGCTTTCAGTGCTGGCACTTTTCATCTCTGAGCAATTGCTCGACGTTTGCAATTTCTCACCTGAGCTCTCTTTAGAGTGCGCGAGAGGATGAGCAGAAGATTAGGTGGCTAGAGAAGCCCAGAGCCCCAGTGTGCTTAGGCCTACAAAAGCGCTTCCAAGGAAGGGGCCTAGCTAGGAAGAGCTTTCAGTGCTGGCACTTTTCATCTCTGAGCAATTGCTCGACGTTTGCAATTTCTCAGCTCGTGTCTAGGAGACGGAAAGAGAAGGACCGTGATGTTTGGTGGGTAGAGAAGCGCAAAGCCCCAGTGTTACTGCGCCTGTGAAAGCGCTTCCAAGGAAGGGTGCTGGCTAGCAAGAGCTTTCAGTGCTGGCACTTTTCATCTCTGAGCAATTGCTCGACGTTTGCAATTTCTCAGCTCGTGTCTACGAGACGGAAAGAGAAGGACCGTGACGTTTGGTGGGTAGAGAAGCGCAAAGCCCCAGTGTTGCTGCGCCTGTGAAAGCGCTTCCAAGGAAGGGTGCTGGCTAGCAACAGCTTTCAGTGCTGGCACTTTTCATCTCTGAGCAATTGCTCGACGTTTGCAATTTCTCAGCTCGTGTCTACGAGACGGAAAGAGAAGGACCGTGACGTTTGGTGGGTAGAGAAGCGCAAAGCCCCAGTGTTGCTGCGCCTGTGAAAGCGCTTCCAAGGAAGGGTGCTGGCTAGCAACAGCTTTCAGTGCTGGCACTTTTCATCTCTGAGCAATTGCTTGACGTTTGCAATTTCTCAGCTCGTGTCTAGGAGACGGAAAGAGAAGGACCGTGACGTTTGGTGGGTAGAGAAGCGCAAAGCCCCAGTGTTGCTGCGCCTGTGAAAGCGCTTCCAAGGAAGGGTGCTGGCTAGCAAGAGCTTTCAGTGCTGGCACTTTTCATCTCCGAGCAATTGCTCGACGTTTGCAATTTCTCACCTGAGCTCTCTTTAGAGTGCGCGAGAGGATGAGCAGAAGATTAGGTGGCTAGAGAAGCCCAGAGCCCCAGTGTGCTTAGGCCTACAAAAGCGCTTCCAAGGAAGGGTGCTGGCTAGCAACAGCTTTCAGTGCTGGCACTTTTCCTCTCTGAGCAATTGCTCGACATTTGCAATTTCTCAGCTCGTGTCTACGAGACGGAAAAGAATGACCGTGACGTTTGGTGGCTAGAGAAGCACAAAGCCCCAGTGTTGCTGCGCCTGTGAAAGCGCTTCCAAGGAAGGGTGCTGGCTAGCAACAGCTTTCAGTGCTGGCACTTTTCATCTCTGAGCAATTGCTCGACGTTTGCAATTTCTCACCTGAGCTCTCTTTAGAGTGCGCGAGAGGATGAGCAGAAGATTAGGTGGCTAGAGAAGCCCAGAGCCCCAGTGTTCTTAGGCCTACAAAAGCGCTTCCAAGGAAGGGTGCTGGCTAGCAACAGCTTTCAGGGCTGGCACTTTTCCTCTCTGAGCAATTGCTCGACGTTTGCAATTTCTCAGCTCGTGTCTACGAGACGGAAAGAGAAGGACCGTGACGTTTGGTGGGTAGAGAAGCGCAAAGCCCCAGTGTTGCTGCGCCTGTGAAAGCGCTTCCAAGGAAGGGTGCTGGCTAGCAAGAGCTTTCAGTGCTGGCACTTTTCATCTCTGAGCAATTGCTGGACGTTTGCAATTTCTCACCTGAGCTCTCTTTAGAGTGCGCGAGAGGATGAGCAGAAGATTAGGTGGCTAGAGAAGCCCAGAGCCCCAGTGTTCTTAGGCCTACAAAAGCGCTTCCAAGGAAGGGGGCTGGCTAGCAACAGCTTTCAGTGCTGGCACTTTTCATCTCTGAGCAATTGCTCGACGTTTGCAATTTCTCAGCTCGTGTCTAGGAGACGGAAAGAGAAGGACCGTGACGTTTGGTGGGTAGAGAAGCGCAAAGCCCCAGTTTTACTGCGCCTGTGCAAGCGCTTCCAAGGAAGGGTGCTGGCTAGCAACAGCTTTCAGTGCTGGCACTTTTCATCTCTGAGCAATTGCTCGACGTTTGCAATTTCTCACCTGAGCTCTCTTTAGAGTGCGCGAGAGGATGAGCAGAAGATTAGGTGTCTAAAGAAGCCCAGAGCCCCAGTGTTCTTAGGCCTACAAAAGCGCTTCCAAGGAAGGGTGCTGGCTAGCAACAGCTTTCAGTGCTGGCACTTTTCATCTCTGAGCAATTGCTCGACGTTTGCAATTTCTCAGCTCGTGTCTAGGAGACGGAAAGAGAATGACCGTGACGTTTGGTGGCTAGAGAAGCGCAAAGCCCCAGTGTTGCTGCGCCTGTGAAAGCGCTTCCAAGGAAGGGTGCTGGCTAGCAAGAGCTTTCAGTGCTGGCACTTTTCATCTCTGAGCAATTGCTCGACGTTTGCAATTTCTCAGCTCGTGCCTAGGAGACGGAAAGAGAATGGCCGTGATGTTTGGTGGGTAGAGAAGCGCAAAGCCCCAGTGTTGCTGCGCCTGTGAAAGCGCTTCCTAGGAAGGGTGCTGGCTAGCAAGAGCTTTCAGTGCTGGCACTTTTCATCTCTGAGCAATTGCTCGACGTTTGCAATTTCTCACCTGAGCTCTCTTTAGAGTGCGCGAGAGGATGAGCAGAAGATTAGGTGGCTAGAGAAGCCCAGAGCCCCAGTGTGCTTAGGCCTACAAAAGCGCTTCCAAGGAAGGCTGCTGGCTAGCAACAGCTTTCAGTGCTGGCACTTTTCATCTCTGAGCAATTGCTCGACGTTTGCAATTTCTCAGCTCGTGTCTACGAGACGGAAAGAGAAGGACCGTGACGTTTGGTGGGTAGAGAAGCGCAAAGCCCCAGTGTTGCTGCGCCTGTAAAGCGCTTCCAAGGAAGGGTGCTGGCTAGCAAGAGCTTTCAGTGCTGGCACTTTTCATCTCTGAGCAATTGCTCGACGTTTGCAATTTCTCAGCTCGTGTCTAGGAGACGGAAAGAGAATGACCGTGACATTTGGCGGCTAGAGAAGCGCAAAGCCCCAGTGTTGCTGCGCCTGTGAAAGCGCTTCCAAGGAAGGGTGCTGGCTAGCAAGAGCTTTCAGTGCTGGCACTTTTCATCTCTGAGCAATTGCTCGACGTTTGCAATTTCTCACCTGAGCTCTCTTTGGAGTGTGCGAGAGGATGAGCAGAAGATTAGGTGGCTAGAGAAGCCCAGAGCCCCAGTGTTCTTAGGCCTACAAAAGCGCTTGCAAGGAAGGGTGCTGGCTAGCAACAGCTTTCAGTGCTGGCACTTTTCATCTCTGAGCAATTGCTCGACGTTTGCAATTTCTCACCTGAGCTCTCTTTAGAGTGCGCGAGAGGATGAGCAGAAGATTAGGTGGCTAGAGAAGCCCAGAGCCCCAGTGTGCTTAGGCCTACAAAAGCGCTTCCAAGGAAGGGGCCTAGCTAGGAAGAGCTTTCAGTGCTGGCACTTTTCATCTCTGAGCAATTGCTCGACGTTTGCAATTTCTCAGCTCGTGTCTAGGAGACGGAAAGAGAAGGACCGTGATGTTTGGTGGGTAGAGAAGCGCAAAGCCCCAGTGTTACTGCGCCTGTGAAAGCGCTTCCAAGGAAGGGTGCTGGCTAGCAAGAGCTTTCAGTGCTGGCACTTTTCATCTCTGAGCAATTGCTCGACGTTTGCAATTTCTCAGCTCGTGTCTACGAGACGGAAAGAGAAGGACCGTGACGTTTGGTGGGTAGAGAAGCGCAAAGCCCCAGTGTTGCTGCGCCTGTGAAAGCGCTTCCAAGGAAGGGTGCTGGCTAGCAACAGCTTTCAGTGCTGGCACTTTTCATCTCTGAGCAATTGCTCGATGTTTGCAATTTCTCAGCTCGTGTCTACGAGACGGAAAGAGAAGGACCGTGACGTTTGGTGGGTAGAGAAGCGCAAAGCCCCAGTGTTGCTGCGCCTGTGAAAGCGCTTCCAAGGAAGGGTGCTGGCTAGCAACAGCTTTCAGTGCTGGCACTTTTCATCTCTGAGCAATTGCTCGACGTTTGCAATTTCTCAGCTCGTGTCTACGAGACGGAGAGATAATGACCGTGACGTTTGGTGGGTAGAGAAGCGCAAAGCCCCAGTGTTGCTGCGCCTGTGAAAGCGCTTCCAAGGAAGGGTGCTGGCTAGCAAGAGCTTTCAGTGCTGGCACTTTTCATCTCCGAGCAATTGCTCGACGTTTGCAATTTCTCACCTGAGCTCTCTTTAGAGTGCGCGAGAGGATGAGCAGAAGATTAGGTGGCTAGAGAAGCCCAGAGCCCCAGTGTGCTTAGGCCTACAAAAGCGCTTCCAAGGAAGGGTGCTGGCTAGCAACAGCTTTCAGTGCTGGCACTTTTCATCTCTGAGCAATTGCTCGACATTTGCAATTTCTCAGCTCGTGTCTACGAGACGGAAAAGAATGACCGTGACGTTTGGTGGCTAGAGAAGCACAAAGCCCCAGTGTTGCTGCGCCTGTGAAAGCGCTTCCAAGGAAGGGTGCTGGCTAGCAACAGCTTTCAGTGCTGGCACTTTTCATCTCTGAGCAATTGCTCGACGTTTGCAATTTCTCACCTGAGCTCTCTTTAGAGTGCGCGAGAGGATGAGCAGAAGATTAGGTGGCTAGAGAAGCCCAGAGCCCCAGTGTTCTTAGGCCTACAAAAGCGCTTCCAAGGAAGGGTGCTGGCTAGCAACAGCTTTCAGGGCTGGCACTTTTCCTCTCTGAGCAATTGCTCGACGTTTGCAATTTCTCAGCTCGTGTCTACGAGACGGAAAGAGAAGGACCGTGACGTTTGGTGGGTAGAGAAGCGCAAAGCCCCAGTGTTGCTGCGCCTGTGAAAGCGCTTCCAAGGAAGGGTGCTGGCTAGCAACAGCTTTCAGTGCTGGCACTTTTCATCTCTGAGCAATTGCTGGACGTTTGCAATTTCTCACCTGAGCTCTCTTTAGAGTGCGCGAGAGGATGAGCAGAAGATGAGGTGGCTAGAGAAGCCCAGAGCCCCAGTGTTCTTAGGGCTACAAAAGCGCTTCCAAGGAAGGGGGCTGGCTAGCAACAGCTTTCAGTGCTGGCACTTTTCATCTCTGAGCAATTGCTCGACGTTTGCAATTTCTCAGCTCGTGTCTAGGAGACGGAAAGAGAAGGACCGTGACGTTTGGTGGGTAGAGAAGCGCAAAGCCCCAGTTTTACTGCGCCTGTGAAAGCGCTTCCAAGGAAGGGTGCTGGCTAGCAACAGCTTTCAGTGCTGGCACTTTTCATCTCTGAGCAATTGCTCGACGTTTGCAATTTCTCACCTGAGCTCTCTTTAGAGTGCGCGAGAGGATGAGCAGAAGATTAGGTGTCTAAAGAAGCCCAGAGCCCCAGTGTTCTTAGGCCTACAAAAGCGCTTCCAAGGAAGGGTGCTGGCTAGCAAGAGCTTTCAGTGCTGGCACTTTTCATCTCTGAGCAATTGCTCGACGTTTGCAATTTCTCAGCTCGTGCCTAGGAGACGGAAAGAGAATGGCCGTGATGTTTGGTGGGTAGAGAAGCGCAAAGCCCCAGTGTTACTGCGCCTGTGAAAGCGCTTCCAAGGAAGGGTGCTGGCTAGCAACAGCTTTCAGTGCTGGCACTTTTCATCTCTGAGCAATTGCTGGACGTTTGCAATTTCTCACCTGAGCTCTCTTTAGAGTGTGCGAGAGGATGAGCAGAAGATGAGGTGGCTAGAGAAGCCCAGAGCCCCAGTGTTCTTAGGCCTACAAAAGCGCTTCCAAGGAAGGGTGCTGGCTAGCAAGAGCTTTCAGTGCTGGCACTTTTCATCTCTGAGCAATTGCTCGACGTTTGCAATTTCTCAGCTCGTGTCTACGAGACGGAAAGAGAAGGACCGTGACGTTTGGTGGGTAGAGAAGCGCAAAGCCCCAGTGTTGCTGCGCCTGTGAAAGCGCTTCCAAGGAAGGGTGCTGGCTAGCAACAGCTTTCAGTGCTGGCACTTTTCATCTCTGAGCAATTGCTCGACGTTTGCAATTTCTCAGCTCGTGTCTACGAGACGGAAAGAGAATGACCGTGACGTTTGGTGGGTAGAGAAGCGCAAAGCCCCAGTGTTGCTGCGCCTGTGAAAGCGCTTCCAAGGAAGGGTGCTGGCTAGCAACAGCTTTCAGTGCTGGCACTTTTCATCTCTGAGCAATTGCTCGACGTTTGCAATTTCTCAGCTCGTGTCTACGAGACGGAGAGATAGTGACCGTGACATTTGGTGGGTAGAGAAGCGCAAAGCCCCAGTGTTGCTGCGCCTGTGAAAGCGCTTCCAAGGAAGGGTGCTGGCTAGCAAGAGCTTTCAGTGCTGGCACTTTTCATCTCTGAGCAATTGCTCGACGTTTGCAATTTCTCACCTGAGCTCTCTTTAGAGTGCGCGAGAGGATGAGCAGAAGATTAGGTGGCTAGAGAAGCCCAGAGCCCCAGTGTGCTTAGGCCTACAAAAGCGCTTCCAAGGAAGGGTGCTGGCTAGCAACAGCTTTCAGTGCTGGCACTTTTCATCTCTGAGCAATTGCTCGACATTTGCAATTTCTCAGCTCGTGTCTACGAGACGGAAAAGAATGACCGTGACGTTTGGTGGCTAGAGAAGCACAAAGCCCCAGTGTTGCTGTGCCTGTGAAAGCGCTTCCAAGGAAGGGTGCTGGCTAGCAACAGCTTTCAGTGCTGGCACTTTTCATCTCTGAGCAATTGCTCGACGTTTGCAATTTCTCACCTGAGCTCTCTTTAGAGTGCGCGAGAGGATGAGCAGAAGATTAGGTGGCTAGAGAAGCCCAGAGCCCCAGTCTTCTTAGGCCTACAAAAGCGCTTCCAAGGAAGGGTGCTGGCTAGCAACAGCTTTCAGTGCTGGCACTTTTCCTCTCTGAGCAATTGCTCGACGTTTGCAATTTCTCAGCTCGTGTCTACGAGACGGAAAGAGAAGGACCGTGATGTTTGGTGGGTAGAGAAGCGCAAAGCCCCAGTGTTACTGCGCCTGTGAAAGCGCTTCCAAGGAAGGGTGCTGGCTAGCAAGAGCTTTCAGTGCTGGCACTTTTCATCTCTGAGCAATTGCTGGACGTTTGCAATTTCTCACCTGAGCTCTCTTTAGAGTGCGCGAGAGGATGAGCAGAAGATTAGGTGGCTAGAGAAGCCCAGAGCCCCAGTGTTCTTAGGCCTACAAAAGCGCTTCCAAGGAAGGGGGCTGGCTAGCAAGAGCTTTCAGTGCTGGCACTTTTCATCTCTGAGCAATTGCTCGACGTTTGCAATTTCTCAGCTCGTGTCTAGGAGACGGAAAGAGAAGGACCGTGACGTTTGGTGGGTAGAGAAGCGCAAAGCCCCAGTTTTACTGCGCCTGTGCAAGCGCTTCCAAGGAAGGGTGCTGGCTAGCAACAGCTTTCAGTGCTGGCACTTTTCATCTCTGAGCAATTGCTCGACGTTTGCAATTTCTCACCTGAGCTCTCTTTAGAGTGCGCGAGAGGATGAGCAGAAGATTAGGTGTCTAAAGAAGCCCAGAGCCCCAGTGTTCTTAGGCCTACAAAAGCGCTTCCAAGGAAGGGTGCTGGCTAGCAACAGCTTTCAGTGCTGGCACTTTTCATCTCTGAGCAATTGCTCGACGTTTGCAATTTCTCAGCTCGTGTCTACGAGACGGAAAGAGAATGACCGTGACGTTTGCTGGGTAGAGAAGCGCAAAGCCCCAGTGTTGCTGCGCCTGTGAAAGCGCTTCCAAGGAAGGGTGCTGGCTAGCAAGAGCTTTCAGTGCTGGCACTTTTCATCTCTGAGCAATTGCTCGACGTTTGCAATTTCTCAGCTCGTGTCTACGAGACGGAAAGAGAAGGACCGTGACGTTTGGTGGGTAGAGAAGCGCAAAGCCCCAGTGTTACTGCGCCTGTGAAAGCGCTTCCAAGGAAGGGTGCTGGCTAGCAACAGCTTTCAGTGCTGGCACTTTTCATCTCTGAGCAATTGCTCCACGTTTGCAATTTCTCACCTGAGCTCTCTTTAGAGTGCGCGAGAGGATGAGCAGAAGATTAGGTGGCTAAAGAAGCCCAGAGCCCCAGTGTTCTTAGGCCTACAAAAGCGCTTCCAAGGAAGGGTGCTGGCTAGCAACAGCTTTCAGTGCTGGCACTTTTCATCTCTGAGCAATTGCTCCACGTTTGCAATTTCTCAGCTCGTGTCTACGAGACGGAAAGAGAAGGACTGTGACGTTTGGTGGGTAGAGAAGCGCAAAGCCCCAGTGTTGCTGCGCCTGTGAAAGCGCTTCCAAGGAAGGGTGCTGGCTAGCAACAGCTTTCAGTGCTGGCACTTTTCATCTCTGAGCAATTGCTCGACGTTTGCAATTTCTCAGCTCGTGTCTACGAGACGGAAAGAGAATGACCGTGACGTTTGGTGGCTAGAGAAGCGCAAAGCCCCAGTGTTGCTGCGCCTGTGAAAGCGCTTCCAAGGAAGGGTGCTGGCTAGCAACAGCTTTCAGTGCTGGCACTTTTCATCTCTGAGCAATTGCTCGACGTTTGCAATTTCTCACCTGAGCTCTCTTTAGAGTGCGCGAGAGGATGAGCAGAAGATTAGGTGGCTAGAGAAGCCCAGAGCCCCAGTGTGCTTAGGCCTACAAAAGCGCTTCCAAGGAAGGGTGCTGGCTAGCAACAGCTTTCAGTGCTGGCACTTTTCATCTCTGAGCAATTGCTCGACGTTTGCAATTTCTCAGCTCGTGTCTACGAGACAGAGAGATAGTGACCGTGATGTTTGGTGGGTAGAGAAGCGCAAAGCCCCAGTGTTGCTGCGCCTGTGAAAGCGCTTCCAAGGAAGGGTGCTGGCTAGCAACAGCTTTCAGTGCTGGCACTTTTCATCTCTGAGCAATTGCTCGACGTTTGCAATTTCTCACCTGAGCTCTCTTTAGAGTGCGCGAGAGGATGAGCAGAAGATTAGGTGTCTAAAGAAGCCCAGAGCCCCAGTGTGCTTAGGCCTACAAAAGCGCTTCCAAGGAAGGGTGCTGGCTAGCAACAGCTTTCAGTGCTGGCACTTTTCATCTCTGAGCAATTGCTCGACATTTGCAATTTCTCAGCTCGTGTCTACGAGACGGAAAAGAATGACCGTGATGTTTGGTGGCTAGAGAAGCGCAAAGCCCCAGTGTTGCTGTGCCTGTGAAAGCGCTTCCAAGGAAGGGTGCTGGCTAGCAACAGCTTTCAGTGCTGGCACTTTTCTTCTCTGAGCAATTGCTCGACGTTTGCAATTTCTCACCTGAGCTCTCTTTAGAGTGCGCGAGAGGATGAGCAGAAGATTAGGTGGCTAGAGAAGCCCAGAGCCCCAGTGTGCTTAGGCCTACAAAAGCGCTTCCAAGGAAGGGTGCTGGCTAGCAACAGCTTTCAGTGCTGGCACTTTTCATCTCTGAGCAATTGCTCGACGTTTGCAATTTCTCAGCTCGTGTCTACGAGACGGAAAGAGAATGACCGTGACGTTTGGTGGGTAGAGAAGCGCAAAGCCCCAGTGTTACTGCGCCTGTGAAAGCGCTTCCAAGGAAGGGTGCTGGCTAGCAACAGCTTTCAGTGCTGGCACTTTTCATCTCTGAGCAATTGCTGGACGTTTGCAATTTCTCACCTGAGCTCTCTTTAGAGTGCGCGAGAGGATGAGCAGAAGATTAGGTGGCTAGAGAAGCCCAGAGCCCCAGTGTTCTTAGGGCTACAAAAGCGCTTCCAAGGAAGGGTGCTGGCTAGCAACAGCTTTCAGTGCTGGCACTTTTCCTCTCTGAGCAATTGCTCGACGTTTGCAATTTCTCAGCTCGTGTCTACGAGACGGAAAGAGAAGGACCGTGTCGTTTGGTGGGTAGAGAAGCGCAAAGCCCCAGTGTTACTGCGCCTGTGAAAGCGCTTCCAAGGAAGGGTGCTGGCTAGCAACAGCTTTCAGTGCTGGCACTTTTCATCTCTGAGCAATTGCTCGACGTTTGCAATTTCTCACCTGAGCTCTCTTTAGAGTGCGCGAGAGGATGAGCAGAAGATGAGGTGGCTAGAGAAGCCCAGAGCCCCAGTGTTCTTAGGCCTACAAAAGCGCTTCCAAGGAAGGGTGCTGGCTAGCAACAGCTTTCAGTGCTGGCACTTTTCATCTCTGAGCAATTGCTCGACGTTTGCAATTTCTCAGCTCGTGTCTACGAGACGGAAAGAGAATGACCGTGACGTTTGCTGGGTAGAGAAGCGCAAAGCCCCAGTGTTGCTGCGCCTGTGAAAGCGCTTCCAAGGAAGGGTGCTGGCTAGCAAGAGCTTTCAGTGCTGGCACTTTTCATCTCTGAGCAATTGCTCGACGTTTGCAATTTCTCAGCTCGTGTCTACGAGACGGAAAGAGAAGGACCGTGACGTTTGGTGGGTAGAGAAGCGCAAAGCCCCAGTGTTACTGCGCCTGTGAAAGCGCTTCCAAGGAAGGGTGCTGGCTAGCAACAGCTTTCAGTGCTGGCACTTTTCATCTCTGAGCAATTGCTCCACGTTTGCAATTTCTCACCTGAGCTCTCTTTAGAGTGCGCGAGAGGATGAGCAGAAGATTAGGTGGCTAAAGAAGCCCAGAGCCCCAGTGTTCTTAGGCCTACAAAAGCGCTTCCAAGGAAGGGTGCTGGCTAGCAACAGCTTTCAGTGCTGGCACTTTTCATCTCTGAGCAATTGCTCCACGTTTGCAATTTCTCAGCTCGTGTCTACGAGACGGAAAGAGAAGGACTGTGACGTTTGGTGGGTAGAGAAGCGCAAAGCCCCAGTGTTGCTGCGCCTGTGAAAGCGCTTCCAAGGAAGGGTGCTGGCTAGCAACAGCTTTCAGTGCTGGCACTTTTCATCTCTGAGCAATTGCTCGACGTTTGCAATTTCTCAGCTCGTGTCTACGAGACGGAAAGAGAATGACCGTGACGTTTGGTGGCTAGAGAAGCGCAAAGCCCCAGTGTTGCTGCGCCTGTGAAAGCGCTTCCAAGGAAGGGTGCTGGCTAGCAACAGCTTTCAGTGCTGGCACTTTTCATCTCTGAGCAATTGCTCGACGTTTGCAATTTCTCACCTGAGCTCTCTTTAGAGTGCGCGAGAGGATGAGCAGAAGATTAGGTGGCTAGAGAAGCCCAGAGCCCCAGTGTGCTTAGGCCTACAAAAGCGCTTCCAAGGAAGGGTGCTGGCTAGCAACAGCTTTCAGTGCTGGCACTTTTCATCTCTGAGCAATTGCTCGACGTTTGCAATTTCTCAGCTCGTGTCTACGAGACAGAGAGATAGTGACCGTGATGTTTGGTGGGTAGAGAAGCGCAAAGCCCCAGTGTTGCTGCGCCTGTGAAAGCGCTTCCAAGGAAGGGTGCTGGCTAGCAACAGCTTTCAGTGCTGGCACTTTTCATCTCTGAGCAATTGCTCGACGTTTGCAATTTCTCACCTGAGCTCTCTTTAGAGTGCGCGAGAGGATGAGCAGAAGATTAGGTGTCTAAAGAAGCCCAGAGCCCCAGTGTGCTTAGGCCTACAAAAGCGCTTCCAAGGAAGGGTGCTGGCTAGCAACAGCTTTCAGTGCTGGCACTTTTCATCTCTGAGCAATTGCTCGACATTTGCAATTTCTCAGCTCGTGTCTACGAGACGGAAAAGAATGACCGTGATGTTTGGTGGCTAGAGAAGCGCAAAGCCCCAGTGTTGCTGTGCCTGTGAAAGCGCTTCCAAGGAAGGGTGCTGGCTAGCAACAGCTTTCAGTGCTGGCACTTTTCTTCTCTGAGCAATTGCTCGACGTTTGCAATTTCTCACCTGAGCTCTCTTTAGAGTGCGCGAGAGGATGAGCAGAAGATTAGGTGGCTAGAGAAGCCCAGAGCCCCAGTGTGCTTAGGCCTACAAAAGCGCTTCCAAGGAAGGGTGCTGGCTAGCAACAGCTTTCAGTGCTGGCACTTTTCATCTCTGAGCAATTGCTCGACGTTTGCAATTTCTCAGCTCGTGTCTACGAGACGGAAAGAGAATGACCGTGACGTTTGGTGGGTAGAGAAGCGCAAAGCCCCAGTGTTACTGCGCCTGTGAAAGCGCTTCCAAGGAAGGGTGCTGGCTAGCAACAGCTTTCAGTGCTGGCACTTTTCATCTCTGAGCAATTGCTGGACGTTTGCAATTTCTCACCTGAGCTCTCTTTAGAGTGCGCGAGAGGATGAGCAGAAGATTAGGTGGCTAGAGAAGCCCAGAGCCCCAGTGTTCTTAGGGCTACAAAAGCGCTTCCAAGGAAGGGTGCTGGCTAGCAACAGCTTTCAGTGCTGGCACTTTTCCTCTCTGAGCAATTGCTCGACGTTTGCAATTTCTCAGCTCGTGTCTACGAGACGGAAAGAGAAGGACCGTGTCGTTTGGTGGGTAGAGAAGCGCAAAGCCCCAGTGTTACTGCGCCTGTGAAAGCGCTTCCAAGGAAGGGTGCTGGCTAGCAACAGCTTTCAGTGCTGGCACTTTTCATCTCTGAGCAATTGCTCGACGTTTGCAATTTCTCCCCTGAGCTCTCTTTAGAGTGCGCGAGAGGATGAGCAGAAGATGAGGTGGCTAGAGAAGCCCAGAGCCCCAGTGTTCTTAGGCCTACAAAAGCGCTTCCAAGGAAGGGTGCTGGCTAGCAAGAGCTTTCAGTGCTGGCACTTTTCATCTCTGAGCAATTGCTCGACGTTTGCAATTTCTCAGCTCGTGTCTACGAGACGGAAAGAGAAGGACCGTGACGTTTGGTGGCTAGAGAAGCGCAAAGCCCCAGTGTTGCTGTGCCTGTGAAAGCGCTTCCAAGGAAGGGTGCTGGCTAGCAAGAGCTTTCAGTGCTGGCACTTTTCATCTCTGAGCAATTGCTCGACGTTTGCAATTTCTCACCTGAGCTCTCTTTAGAGTGCGCGAGAGGATGAGCAGAAGATTAGGTGGCTAGAGAAGCCCAGAGCCCCAGTGTTCTTAGGCCTACAAAAGCGCTTCCAAGGAAGGGTGCTGGCTAGCAAGAGCTTTCAGTGCTGGCACTTTTCATCTCTGAGCAATTGCTCGACGTTTGCAATTTCTCAGCTCGTGTCTACGAGACGGAAAGAGAAGGACCGTGACTTTTGGTGGGTAGAGAAGCGCAAAGCCCCAGTGTTGCTGCGCCTGAGAAAGCGCTTCCAAGGAAGGGTGCTGGCTAGCAAGAGCTTTCAGTGCTGGCACTTTTCATCTCTGGGCAATTGCTGGACGTTTGCAATTTCTCACCTGAGCTCTCTTTAGAGTGCGCGAGAGGATGAGCAGAAGATTAGGTGGCTAGAGAAGCCCAGAGCCCCAGTGTTCTTAGGCCTACAAAAGCGCTTCCAAGGAAGGGTGCTGGCTAGCAAGAGCTTTCAGTGCTGGCACTTTTCATCTCTGATCAATTGCTCGACGTTTGCAATTTCTCACCTGAGCTCTCTTTAGAGTGCGCGAGAGGATGAGCAGAAGATTAGGTGGCTAGAGAAGCCCAGAGCCCCAGTGTGCTTAGGCCTACAAAAGCGCTTCCAAGGAAGGGGGCTGGCTAGCAACAGCTTTCAGTGCTGGCACTTTTCATCTCTGAGCAATTGCTCGACGTTTGCAATTTCTCAGCTCGTGTCTACGAGACGGAAAGAGAAGGACCGTGACATTTGGTGGCTAGAGAAGCGCAAAGCCCCAGTGTTGCTGCGCCTGTGAAAGCGCTTCCAAGGAAGGGTGCTGGCTAGCAACAGCTTTCAGTGCTGGCGCTTTTCATCTCTGAGCAATTGCTCGACGTTTGCAATTTCTCACCTGAGCTCTCTTTAGAGTGCGCGAGAGGATGAGCAGAAGATTAGGTGGCTAGAGAAGCCCAGAGCCCCAGTGTTCTTAGGCCTACAAAAGCGCTTCCAAGGAAGGGGGCTGGCTAGCAACAGCTTTCAGTGCTGGCACTTTTCATCTCTGAGCAATTGCTCGACGTTTGCAATTTCTCACCTGAGCTCTCTTTAGAGTGCGCGAGAGGATGAGCAGAAGATTAGGTGGCTAGAGAAGCCCAGAGCCCCAGTGTTCTTAGGCCTACAAAAGCGCTTCCAAGGAAGGGGGCTGGCTAGCAAGAGCTTTCAGTGCTGGCACTTTTCCTCTCTGAGCAATTGCTCGACATTTGCAATTTCTCAGCTCGTGTCTACGAGACGGAAAGAGAAGGACCGTGACGTTTGGTGGCTAGAGAAGCGCAAAGCCCCAGTGTTGCTGCGCCTGTGAAAGCGCTTCCAAGGAAGGGTGCTGGCTAGCAACAGCTTTCAGTGCTGGCACTTTTCATCTCTGAGCAATTGCTGGACGTTTGCAATTTCTCACCTGAGCTCTCTTTAGAGTGCGCGAGAGGATGAGCAGAAGATTAGGTGGCTAGAGAAGCCCAGAGCCCCAGTGTTCTTAGGCCTACAAAAGCGCTTCCAAGGAAGGGGGCTGGCTAGCAACAGCTTTCAGTGCTGGCACTTTTCCTCTCTGAGCAATTGCTCAACGTTTGCAATTTCTCACCTGAGCTCTCTTTAGAGTGCGCGAGAGGATGAGCAGAAGATTAGGTGGCTAGAGAAGCCCAGAGCCCCAGTGTTCTTAGGCCTACAAAAGCGCTTCCAAGGAAGGGTGCTGGCTAGCAACAGCTTTCAGTGCTGGCACTTTTCATCTCTGAGCAATTGCTCGACGTTTGCAATTTCTCAGCTCGTGTCTACGAGACGGAAAGAGAAGGACCGTGACGTTTGGTGGGTAGAGAAGCGCAAAGCCCCAGTGTTGCTGCGCCTGTGAAAGCGCTTGCAAGGAAGGGTGCTGGCTAGCAACAGCTTTCAGTGCTGGCACTTTTCATCTCTGAGCAATTGCTCGACGTTTGCAATTTCTCACCTGAGCTCTCTTTAGAGTGCGCGAGAGGATGAGCAGAAGATTAGGTGGCTAGAGAAGCCCAGAGCCCCAGTGTGCTTAGGCCTACAAAAGCGCTTCCAAGGAAGGGTGCTGGCTAGCAACAGCTTTCAGTGCTGGCACTTTTCATCTCTGAGCAATTGCTCGACGTTTGCAATTTCTCACCTGAGCTCTCTTTAGAGTGCGCGAGAGGATGAGCAGAAGATTAGGTGGCTAGAGAAGCCCAGAGCCCCAGTGTGCTTAGGCCTACAAAAGCGCTTCCAAGGAAGGGTGCTGGCTAGCAACAGCTTTCAGTGCTGGCACTTTTCCTCTCTGAGCAATTGCTCGACGTTTGCAATTTCTCACCTGAGCTCTCTTTAGAGTGCGCGAGAGGATGAGCAGAAGATTAGGTGGCTAGAGAAGCCCAGAGCCCCAGTGTTCTTATGCCTACAAAAGCGCTTCCAAGGAAGGGTGCTGGCTAGCAAGAGCTTTCAGTGCTGGCACTTTTCATCTCTGAGCAATTGCTCGACGTTTGCAATTTCTCAGCTCGTGTCTACGAGACGGAAAGAGAAGGACCGTGACGTTTGGTGGGTAGAGAAGCGCAAAGCCCCAGTGTTGCTGCGCCTGTGAAAGCGCTTGCAAGGAAGGGTGCTGGCTAGCAACAGCTTTCAGTGCTGGCACTTTTCATCTCTGAGCAATTGCTCGACGTTTGCAATTTCTCACCTGAGCTCTCTTTAGAGTGCGCGAGAGGATGAGCAGAAGATTAGGTGGCTAGAGAAGCCCAGAGCCCCAGTGTGCTTAGGCCTACAAAAGCGCTTCCAAGGAAGGGTGCTGGCTAGCAACAGCTTTCAGTGCTGGCACTTTTCATCTCTGAGCAATTGCTGGACGTTTGCAATTTCTCACCTGAGCTCTCTTTAGAGTGCGCGAGAGGATGAGCAGAAGATTAGGTGGCTAGAGAAGCCCAGAGCCCCAGTGTGCTTAGGCCTACAAAAGCGCTTCCAAGGAAGGGTGCTGGCTAGCAACAGCTTTCAGTGCTGGCACTTTTCATCTCTGAGCAATTGCTCGACGTTTGCAATTTCTCACCTGAGCTCTCTTTAGAGTGCGCGAGAGGATGAGCAGAAGATTAGGTGGCTAGAGAAGCCCAGAGCCCCAGTGTTCTTAGGCCTACAAAAGCGCTTCCAAGGAAGGGGGCTGGCTAGCAACAGCTTTCAGTGCTGGCACTTTTCATCTCTGAGCAATTGCTCGACGTTTGCAATTTCTCAGCTCGTGTCTAGGAGACGGAAAGAGAAGGACCGTGATGTTTGGTGGGTAGAGAAGCGCAAAGCCCCAGTGTTGCTGCGCCTGTGAAAGCGCTTCCAAGGAAGGGTGCTGGTTAGCAAGAGCTTTCAGTGCTGGCACTTTTCATCTCTGAGCAATTGCTGGACGTTTGCAATTTCTCACCTGAGCTCTCTTTAGAGTGCGCGAGAGGATGAGCAGAAGATTAGGTGGCTAGAGAAGCCCAGAGCCCCAGTGTTCTTAGGCCTACAAAAGCGCTTCCAAGGAAGGGTGCTGGCTAGCAAGAGCTTTCAGTGCTGGCACTTTTCATCTCTGAGCAATTGCTCGACGTTTGCAATTTCTCAGCTCGTGTCTAGGAGACGGAAAGAGAAGGACCGTGACGTTTGGTGCCTAGAGAAGCGCAAAGCCCCAGTGTTGCTGCGCCTGTGAAAGCGCTTCCAAGGAAGGGTGCTGGCTAGCAAGAGCTTTCAGTGCTGGCACTTTTCATCTCTGAGCAATTGCTCGACGTTTGCAATTTCTCAGCTCGTGTCTACGAGACGGAAAGAGAAGGACCGTGATGTTTGGTGGGTAGAGAAGCGCAAAGCCCCAGTGTTACTGCGCCTGTGAAAGCGCTTCCAAGGAAGGGTGCTGGCTAGCAAGAGCTTTCAGTGCTGGCACTTTTCATCTCTGAGCAATTGCTCGACGTTTGCAATTTCTCAGCTCGTGTCTACGAGACGGAAAGAGAAGGACCGTGACGTTTGGTGGCTAGAGAAGCGCAAAGCCCCAGTGTTGCTGCGCCTGTGAAAGCGCTTCCAAGGAAGGGTGCTGGCTAGCAACAGCTTTCAGTGCTGGCACTTTTCTTCTCTGAGCAATTGCTCGACGTTTGCAATTTCTCACCTGAGCTCTCTTTAGAGTGCGCGAGAGGATGAGCAGAAGATTAGGTGGCTAGAGAAGCCCAGAGCCCCAGTGTTCTTAGGCCTACAAAAGCGCTTCCAAGGAAGGGGGCTGGCTAGCAACAGCTTTCAGTGCTGGCACTTTTCATCTCTGAGCAATTGCTCGACGTTTGCAATTTCTCAGCTCGTGTCTAAGAGACGGAAAGAGAAGGACCGTGATGTTTGGTGGGTAGAGAAGCGCAAAGCCCCCGTGTTGCTGCGCCTGTGAAAGCGCTTCCAAGGAAGGGTGCTGGCTAGCAACAGCTTTCAGTGCTGGCACTTTTCATCTCTGAGCAATTGCTCGATGTTTGCAATTTCTCAGCTCGTGTCTACGAGACGGAAAGAGAATGACAGTGACTTTTGGTGGCTAGAGAAGCGCAAAGCCCCAGTGTTGCTGCACCTGTGAAAGCGCTTCCAAGGAAGGGTGCTGGCTAGCAACAGCTTTCAGTGCTGGCACTTTTCATCTCTGAGCAATTGCTCGACGTTTGCAATTTCTCAGCTCGTGTCTACGAGACGGAAAGAGAAGGACCGTGACGTTTGGTGGGTAGAGAAGCGCAAAGCCCCAGTGTTGCTGCACCTGTGAAAGCGCTTCCAAGGAAGGGTGCTGGCTAGCAACAGCTTTCAGTGCTGGCACTTTTCATCTCTGAGCAATTGCTCGACGTTTGCAATTTCTCACCTGAGCTCTCTTTAGAGTGCGCGAGAGGATGAGCAGAAGATTAGGTGGCTAGAGAAGCCCAGAGCCCCAGTGTTCTTAGGCCTACAAAAGCGCTTCCAAGGAAGGGGGCTGGCTAGCAACAGCTTTCAGTGCTGGCACTTTTCATCTCTGAGCAATTGCTCGACGTTTGCAATTTCTCAGCTCGTGTCTAAGAGACGGAAAGAGAAGGACCGTGATGTTTGGTGGGTAGAGAAGCGCAAAG
Organism: Sarcoramphus papa; assembly: GCA_037962945.1. Taxonomy (NCBI): domain Eukaryota; kingdom Metazoa; phylum Chordata; class Aves; order Accipitriformes; family Cathartidae; genus Sarcoramphus; species Sarcoramphus papa. Next base: position 15,516,263 of record CM075595.1, on the reverse strand, counting down.
CCCCAGTGTTGCTGCGCCTGTGAAAGCGCTTCCAAGGAAGGGTGCTGGCTAGCAACAGCTTTCAGTGCTGGCACTTTCCATCTCTGAGCAATTGCTCGATGTTTGCAATTTCTCAGCTCGTGTCTACGAGACGGAAAGAGAATGACAGTGACTTTTGGTGGCTAGAGAAGCGCAAAGCCCCAGTGTTGCTGCACCTGTGAAAGCGCTTCCAAGGAAGGGTGCTGGCTAGCAACAGCTTTCAGTGCTGGCACTTTTCATCTCTGAGCAATTGCTCGACGTTTGCAATTTCTCAGCTCGTGTCTACGAGACGGAAAGAGAAGGACCGTGACGTTTCGTGGGTAGAGAAGCACAAAGCCCCAGTGTTGCTGCACCTGTGAAAGCGCTTCCAAGGAAGGGTGCTGGCTAGCAACAGCTTTCAGTGCTGGCACTTTTCATCTCTGAGCAATTGCTCGACGTTTGCAATTTCTCACCTGAGCTCTCTTTAGAGTGCGCGAGAGGATGAGCAGAAGATTAGGTGGCTAGAGAAGCCCAGAGCCCCAGTGTTCTTAGGCCTACAAAAGCGCTTCCAAGGAAGGGTGCTGGCTAGCAACAGCTTTCAGTGCTGGCACTTTTCATCTCTGAGCAATTGCTCGACGTTTGCAATTTCTCAGCTCGTGTCTACGAGACGGAAAGAGAAGGACCGTGACGTTTGGTGGCTAGAGAAGCGCAAAGCCCCAGTGTTGCTGCGCCTGTGAAAGCGCTTCCAAGGAAGGGTGCTGGCTAGCAACAGCTTTCAGTGCTGGCACTTTTCATCTCTGAGCAATTGCTCGACGTTTGCAATTTCTCACCTGAGCTCTCTTTAGAGTGCGCGAGAGGATGAGCAGAAGATTAAGTGGCTAGAGAAGCCCAGAGCCCCAGTGTTCTTAGGCCTACAAAAGCGCTTCCAAGGAAGGGTGCTGGCTAGCAAGAGCTTTCAGTGCTGGCACTTTTCATCTCTGAGCAATTGCTCGACGTTTGCAATTTCTCAGCTCGTGTCTAAGAGACGGAAAGAGAAGGACCGTGATGTTTGGTGGGTAGAGAAGCGCAAAGCCCCAGTGTTACTGCGCCTGTGAAAGCGCTTCCAAGGAAGGGTGCTGGCTAGCAACAGCTTTCAGTGCTGGCACTTTTCATCTCTGAGCAATTGCTCGACGTTTGCAATTTCTCAGCTCGTGTCTACGAGACGGAAAGAGAAGGACCGTGATGTTTGGTGGGTAGAGAAGCGCAAAGCCCCAGTGTTGCTGCGCCTGTGAAAGCGCTTCCAAGGAAGGGTGCTGGCTAGCAACAGCTTTCAGTGCTGGCACTTTTCATCTCTGAGCAATTGCTCGATGTTTGCAATTTCTCAGCTCGTGTCTACGAGACGGAAAGAGAATGACAGTGACTTTTGGTGGCTAGAGAAGCGCAAAGCCCCAGTGTTGCTGCACCTGTGAAAGCGCTTCCAAGGAAGGGTGCTGGCTAGCAACAGCTTTCAGTGCTGGCACTTTTCATCTCTGAGCAATTGCTCGACGTTTGCAATTTCTCAGCTCCTGTCTACGAGACGGAAAGAGAAGGACCGTGACGTTTGGTGGGTAGAGAAGCGCAAAGCCCCAGTGTTGCTGCACCTGTGAAAGCGCTTCCAAGGAAGGGTGCTGGCTAGCAAGAGCTTTCAGTGCTGGCACTTTTCATCTCTGAGCAATTGCTCGACGTTTGCAATTTCTCACCTGAGCTCTCTTTAGAGTGCGCGAGAGGATGAGCAGAAGATTAGGTGGCTAGAGAAGCCCAGAGCCCCAGTGTGCTTAGGCCTACAAAAGCGCTTCCAAGGAAGGGTGCTGGCTAGCAACAGCTTTCAGTGCTGGCACTTTTCATCTCTGAGCAATTGCTCGACGTTTGCAATTTCTCAGCTCGTGTCTACGAGACGGAAAGAGAAGGACCGTGACGTTTGGTGGCTAGAGAAGCGCAAAGCCCCAGTGTTGCTGCGCCTGTGAAAGCGCTTCCAAGGAAGGGTGCTGGCTAGCAACAGCTTTCAGTGCTGGCACTTTTCATCTCTGAGCAATTGCTCGACGTTTGCAATTTCTCACCTGAGCTCTCTTTAGAGTGCGCGAGAGGATGAGCAGAAGATTAAGTGGCTAGAGAAGCCCAGAGCCCCAGTGTGCTTAGGCCTACAAAAGCGCTTCCAAGGAAGGGTGCTGGCTAGCAAGAGCTTTCAGTGCTGGCACTTTTCATCTCTGAGCAATTGCTCGACGTTTGCAATTTCTCAGCTCGTGTCTACGAGACGGAAAGAGAAGGACCGTGATGTTTGGTGGGTAGAGAAGCGCAAAGCCCCAGTGTTACTGCGCCTGTGAAAGCGCTTCCAAGGAAGGGTGCTGGCTAGCAACAGCTTTCAGTGCTGGCACTTTTCATCTCTGAGCAATTGCTCGACGTTTGCAATTTCTCAGCTCGTGTCTACGAGACGGAAAGAGAAGGACCGTGACGTTTGGTGAGTAGAGAAGCGCAAAGCCCCAGTGTTGCTGCGCCTGTGAAAGCGCTTCCAAGGAAGGGTGCTGGCTAGCAACAGCTTTCAGTGCTGGCACTTTTCATCTCTGAGCAATTGCTCGACGTTTGCAATTTCTCAGCTCGTGCCTAGGAGACGGAAAGAGAATGGCCGTGATGTTTGGTGGGTAGAGAAGCGCAAAGCCCCAGTGTTACTGCGCCTGTGAAAGCGCTTCCAAGGAAGGGTGCTGGCTAGCAACAGCTTTCAGTGCTGGCACTTTTCATCTCTGAGCAATTGCTCGACGTTTGCAATTTCTCCCCTGAGCTCTCTTTAGAGTGCGCGAGAGGATGAGCAGAAGATTAGGTGGCTAGAGAAGCCCAGAGCCCCAGTGTGCTTAGGCCTACAAAAGCGCTTCCAAGGAAGGGGGCTGGCTAGCAACAGCTTTCAGTGCTGGCACTTTTCATCTCTGAGCAATTGCTCGACGTTTGCAATTTCTCACCTGAGCTCTCTTTAGAGTGCGCGAGAGGATGAGCAGAAGATTAGGTGGCTAGAGAAGCCCAGAGCCCCAGTGTGCTTAGGCCTACAAAAGCGCTTCCAAGGAAGGGTGCTGGCTAGCAACAGCTTTCAGTGCTGGCACTTTTCATCTCTGAGCAATTGCTCGACGTTTGCAATTTCTCAGCTCGTGTCTACGAGACAGAGAGAGAGTGACCGTGACGTTTGGTGGGTAGAGAAGCGCAAAGCCCCAGTGTTGCTGCACCTGTGAAAGCGCTTCCAAGGAAGGGTGCTGGCTAGCAACAGCTTTCAGTGCTGGCACTTTTCATCTCTGAGCAATTGCTCGACGTTTGCAATTTCTCACCTGAGCTCTCTTTAGAGTGCGCGAGAGGATGAGCAGAAGATTAAGTGGCTAGAGAAGCCCAGAGCCCCAGTGTTCTTAGGCCTACAAAAGCGCTTCCAAGGAAGGGTGCTGGCTAGCAACAGCTTTCAGTGCTGGCACTTTTCATCTCTGAGCAATTGCTCCACGTTTGCAATTTCTCAGCTCATGTCTACGAGACGGAAAGAGAAGGACCGTGACTTTTGGTGGCTAGAGAAGCGCAAAGCCCCAGTGTTGCTGCGCCTGTGAAAGCGCTTCCAAGGAAGGGTGCTGGCTAGCAACAGCTTTCAGTGCTGGCACTTTTCATCTCTGAGCAATTGCTCGACGTTTGCAATTTCTCAGCTCGTGTCTACGAGACGGAAAGAGAAGGACCGTGATGTTTGGTGGGTAGAGAAGCGCAAAGCCCCAGTGTTGCTGCGCCTGTGAAAGCGCTTCCAAGGAAGGGGGCTGGCTAGCAAGAGCTTTCAGTGCTGGCACTTTTCATCTCTGAGCAATTGCTCGACGTTTGCAATTTCTCACCTGAGCTCTCTTTAGAGTGCGCGAGAGGATGAGCAGAAGATTAGGTGGCTAGAGAAGCCCAGAGCCCCAGTGTTCTTAGGCCTACAAAAGCGCTTCCAAGGAAGGGGGCTGGCTAGCAAGAGCTTTCAGTGCTGGCACTTTTCATCTCTGAGCAATTGCTCGACGTTTGCAATTTCTCAGCTCGTGTCTAGGAGACGGAAAGAGAAGGACCGTGACGTTTGGTGGGTAGAGAAGCGCAAAGCCCCAGGGTTGCTGCGCCTGTGAAAGCGCTTCCAAGGAAGGGTGCTGGCTAGCAACAGCTTTCAGTGCTGGCACTTTTCATCTCTGAGCAATTGCTCGACGTTTGCAATTTCTCATCTGAGCTCTCTTTAGAGTGCGCGAGAGGATGAGCAGAAGATTAGGTGGCTAGAGAAGCCCAGAGCCCCACTGTTCTTAGGCCTACAAAAGCGCTTCGAAGGAAGGGTGCTGGCTAGCAACAGCTTTCAGTGCTGGCACTTTTCATCTCTGAGCAATTGCTCGACGTTTGCAATTTCTCAGCTCGTGTCTACGAGACGGAAAGAGAATGACCGTGACGTTTGGTGGCTAGAGAAGCGCAAAGCCCCAGTGTTGCTGCGCCTGTGAAAGCGCTTCCAAGGAAGGGTGCTGGCTAGCAACAGCTTTCAGTGCTGGCACTTTTCATCTCTGAGCAATTGCTCGACGTTTGCAATTTCTCACCTGAGCTCTCTTTAGAGTGCGCGAGAGGATGAGCAGAAGATTAGGTGGCTAGAGAAGCCCAGAGCCCCAGTGTTCTTAGGCCTACAAAAGCGCTTCGAAGGAAGGGTGCTGGCTAGCAACAGCTTTCAGTGCTGGCACTTTTCATCTCTGAGCAATTGCTCGACGTTTGCAATTTCTCACCTGAGCTCTCTTTAGAGTGCGCGAGAGGATGAGCAGAAGATTAGGTGTCTAAAGAAGCCCAGAGCCCCAGTGTTCTTAGGCCTACAAAAGCGCTTCCAAGGAAGGGTGCTGGCTAGCAAGAGCTTTCAGTGCTGGCACTTTTCCTCTCTGAGCAATTGCTCGACGTTTGCAATTTCTCAGCTCGTGTCTACGAGACGGAAAGAGAAGGACTGTGACGTTTGGTGGGTAGAGAAGCGCAAAGCCCCAGTGTTACTGCGCCTGTGAAAGCGCTTCCAAGGAAGGGTGCTGGCTAGCAACAGCTTTCAGTGCTGGCACTTTTCATCTCTGAGCAATTGCTCGACGTTTGCAATTTCTCAGCTCGTGTCTAGGAGACGGAAAGAGAATGACCGTGACGTTTGGTGGGTAGAGAAGCACAAAGCCCCAGTGTTGCTGTGCCTGTGAAAGCGCTTCCAAGGAAGGGTGCTGGCTAGCAACAGCTTTCAGTGCTGGCACTTTTCTTCTCTGAGCAATTGCTCGACGTTTGCAATTTCTCACCTGAGCTCTCTTTAGAGTGCGCGAGAGGATGAGCAGAAGATTAGGTGGCTAGAGAAGCCCAGAGCCCCAGTGTTCTTATGCCTACAAAAGCGCTTCCAAGGAAGGGTGCTGGCTAGCAAGAGCTTTCAGTGCTGGCACTTTTCATCTCTGAGCAATTGCTCGACCTTTGCAATTTCTCAGCTCGTGTCTACGAGACGGAGATATAGTGAACGTGACGTTTGGTGGGTAGAGAAGCGCAAAGCCCCAGTGTTGCTGCGCCTGTGAAAGCGCTTCCAAGGAAGGGTGCTGGCTAGCAACAGCTTTCAGTGCTGGCACTTTTCATCTCTGAGCAATTGCTGGACGTTTGCCATTTCTCACCTGAGCTCTCTTTAGAGTGCGCGAGAGGATGAGCAGAAGATTAGGTGGCTAGAGAAGCCCAGAGCCCCAGTGTTCTTAGGCCTACAAAAGCGCTTCCAAGGAAGGGGGCTGGCTAGCAACAGCTTTCAGTGCTGGCACTTTTCATCTCTGAGCAATTGCTCGACGTTTGCAATTTCTCAGCTCGTGTCTACGAGACGGAAAGAGAAGGACCGTGACGTTTGGTGGCTAGAGAAGCGCAAAGCCCCAGTGTTGCTACACCTGTGAAAGCGCTTCCAAGGAAGGGTGCTGGCTAGCAACAGCTTTCAGTGCTGGCACTTTTCATCTCTGAGCAATTGCTCGACGTTTGCAATTTCTCACCTGAGCTCTCTTTAGAGTGCGCGAGAGGATGAGCAGAAGATTAGGTGGCTAGAGAAGCCCAGAGCCCCAGTGTGCTTAGGCCTACAAAAGCGCTTCCAAGGAAGGGGGCTGGCTAGCAAGAGCTTTCAGTGCTGGCACTTTTCATCTCTGAGCAATTGCTCGACGTTTGCAATTTCTCAGCTCGTGTCTACGAGACGGAAAGAGAAGGACCGTGATGTTTGGTGGGTAGAGAAGCGCAAAGCCCCAGTGTTGCTGCGCCTGTGAAAGCGCTTCCAAGGAAGGGTGCTGGCTAGCAACAGCTTTCAGTGCTGGCACTTTTCATCTCTGAGCAATTGCTGGACGTTTGCAATTTCTCACCTGAGCTCTCTTTAGAGTGCGCGAGAGGATGAGCAGAAGATTAGGTGGCTAGAGAAGCCCAGAGCCCCAGTGTTCTTAGGCCTACAAAAGCGCTTCCAAGGAAGGGGGCTGGCTAGCAAGAGCTTTCAGTGCTGGCACTTTTCATCTCTGAGCAATTGCTCGACGTTTGCAATTTCTCAGCTCGTGTCTACGAGACGGAAAGAGAAGGACCGTGACGTTTGGTGGCTAGAGAAGCGCAAAGCCCCAGTGTTGCTGTGCCTGTGAAAGCGCTTCCAAGGAAGGGTGCTGGCTAGCAACAGCTTTCAGTGCTGGCACTTTTCTTCTCTGAGCAATTGCTCGACGTTTGCCATTTCTCACCTGAGCTCTCTTTAGAGTGCGCGAGAGGATGAGCAGAAGATGAGGTGGCTAGAGAAGCCCAGAGCCCCAGTGTTCTTAGGCCTACAAAAGCGCTTCCAAGGAAGGGTGCTGGCTAGCAACAGCTTTCAGTGCTGGCACTTTTCCTCTCTGAGCAATTGCTCGACGTTTGCAATTTCTCAGCTCGTGTCTACGAGACGGAAAGAGAAGGACCGTGACGTTTGGTGGGTAGAGAAGCGCAAAGCCCCAGTGTTGCTGCGCCTGTGAAAGCGCTTCCAAGGAAGGGTGCTGGCTAGCAAGAGCTTTCAGTGCTGGCACTTTTCATCTCTGAGCAATTGCTCGACGTTTGCAATTTCTCCCCTGAGCTCTCTTTAGAGTGCGCGAGAGGATGAGCAGAAGATTAGGTGGCTAGAGAAGCCCAGAGCCCCAGTGTTCTTAGGCCTACAAAAGCGCTTCCAAGGAAGGGTGCTGGCTAGCAACAGCTTTCAGTGCTGGCACTTTTCATCTCTGAGCAATTGCTCGACGTTTGCAATTTCTCAGCTCGTGTCTAGGAGACGGAAAGAGAAGGACCGTGACGTTTGGTGGCTAGAGAAGCGCAAAGCCCCAGTGTTGCTGCGCCTGTGAAAGCGCTTCCAAGGAAGGGTGCTGGCTAGCAAGAGCTTTCAGTGCTGGCACTTTTCATCTCTGAGCAATTGCTCGACGTTTGCAATTTCTCACCTGAGCTCTCTTTAGAGTGCGCGAGAGGATGAGCAGAAGATTAGGTGGCTAGAGAAGCCCAGAGCCCCAGTGTTCTTAGGCCTACAAAAGCGCTTCGAAGGAAGGGTGCTGGCTAGCAACAGCTTTCAGTGCTGGCACTTTTCATCTCTGAGCAATTGCTCGACGTTTGTAATTTCTCACCTGAGGTCTTTTTAGAGTGCGCGAGAGGATGAGCAGAAGATTAAGTGGCTAGAGAAGCCCAGAGCCCCAGTGTTCTTAGGCCTACAAAAGCGCTTCCAAGGAAGGGTGCTGGCTAGCAACAGCTTTCAGTGCTGGCACTTTTCATCTCTGAGCAATTGCTCGACGTTTGCAATTTCTCAGCTCGTGTCTACGAGACGGAAAGAGAAGGACCGTGATGTTTGGTGGCTAGAGAAGCGCAAAGCCCCAGTGTTACTGCGCCTGTGAAAGCGCTTCCAAGGAAGGGTGCTGGCTAGCAAGAGCTTTCAGTGCTGGCACTTTTCATCTCTGAGCAATTGCTCGACGTTTGCAATTTCTCAGCTCGTGTCTACGAGACGGAAAGAGAAGGACCGTGACGTTTGGTGGCTAGAGAAGCGCAAATCCCCAGTGTTGCTGCGCCTGTGAAAGCGCTTCCAAGGAAGGGTGCTGGCTAGCAACAGCTTTCAGTGCTGGCACTTTTCTTCTCTGAGCAATTGCTCGACGTTTGCAATTTCTCACCTGAGCTCTCTTTAGAGTGCGCGAGAGGATGAGCAGAAGATTAGGTGGCTAGAGAAGCCCAGAGCCCCAGTGTGCTTAGGCCTACAAAAGCGCTTCGAAGGAAGGGTGCTGGCTAGCAACAGCTTTCAGTGCTGGCACTTTTCCTCTCTGAGCAATTGCTCGACGTTTGCAATTTCTCAGCTCGTGTCTACGAGACGGAAAGAGAAGGACCGTGATGTTTGGTGGGTAGAGAAGAGCAAAGCCCCAGTGTTACTGCGCCTGTGAAAGCGCTTCCAAGGAAGGGTGCTGGCTAGCAACAGCTTTCAGTGCTGGCACTTTTCATCTCTGAGCAATTGCTCGACGTTTGCAATTTCTCACTTGACCTCTCTTTAGAGTGCGCGAGAGGATGAGCAGAAGATTAGGTGGCTAGAGAAGCCCAGAGCCCCAGTGTGCTTAGGCCTACAAAAGCGCTTCCAAGGAAGGGTGCTGGCTAGCAACAGCTTTCAGTGCTGGCACTTTTCATCTCTGAGCAATTGCTCGACGTTTGCAATTTCTCAGCTCGTGTCTACGAGACGGAGATATAGTGACCGTGACTTTTGGTGGCTAGAGAAGCGCAAAGCCCCAGTGTTGCTGCACCTGTGAAAGCGCTTCCAAGGAAGGGTGCTGGCTAGCAACAGCTTTCAGTGCTGGCACTTTTCATCTCTGAGCAATTGCTCGACGTTTGCAATTTCTCAGCTCGTGTCTAGGAGACGGAAAAAGAATGACCGTGACGTTTGGTGGCTAGAGAAGCACAAAGCCCCAGTGTTGCTGTGCCTGTGAAAGCGCTTCCAAGGAAGGGTGCTGGCTAGCAACAGCTTTCAGTGCTGGCACTTTTCTTCTCTGAGCAATTGCTCGACGTTTGCAATTTCTCACCTGAGCTCTCTTTAGAGTGCGCGAGAGGATGAGCAGAAGATTAGGTGGCTAGAGAAGCCCAGAGCCCCAGTGTGCTTAGGCCTACAAAAGCGCTTCCAAGGAAGGGTGCTGGCTAGCAACAGCTTTCAGTGCTGGCACTTTTCATCTCTGAGCAATTGCTCGACCTTTGCAATTTCTCAGCTCGTGTCTACGAGACGGAGATATAGTGACCGTGACTTTTGGTGGGTAGAGAAGCGCAAAGCCCCAGTGTTGCTGCGCCTGTGAAAGCGCTTCCAAGGAAGGGTGCTGGCTAGCAACAGCTTTCAGTGCTGGCACTTTTCATCTCTGAGCAATTGCTCGACGTTTGCAATTTCTCACCTGAGCTCTCTTTAGAGTGCGCGAGAGGATGAGCAGAAGATTAGGTGGCTAGAGAAGCCCAGAGCCCCAGTGTTCTTATGCCTACAAAAGCGCTTCCAAGGAAGGGTGCTGGCTAGCAAGAGCTTTCAGTGCTGGCACTTTTCATCTCTGAGCAATTGCTCGACGTTTGCAATTTCTCAGCTCGTTTCTACGAGACGGAAAGAGAATGACCGTGACGTTTGGTGGGTAGAGAAGCGCAAAGCCCCAGTGTTGCTGCGCCTGTGAAAGCGCTTCCAAGGAAGGGTGCTGGCTAGCAACAGCTTTCAGTGCTGGCACTTTTCATCTCTGAGCAATTGCTCGACGTTTGCAATTTCTCACCTGAGCTCTCTTTAGAGTGCGCGAGAGGATGAGCAGAAGATTAGGTGGCTAGAGAAGCCCAGAGCCCCAGTGTTCTTAGGCCTACAAAAGCGCTTCCAAGGAAGGGGGCTGGCTAGCAAGAGCTTTCAGTGCTGGCACTTTTCATCTCTGAGCAATTGCTCGACGTTTGCAATTTCTCACCTGAGCTCTCTTTAGAGTGCGCGAGAGGATGAGCAGAAGATTAGGTGGCTAGAGAAGCCCAGAGCCCCAGTCTTCTTAGGCCTACAAAAGCGCTTCGAAGGAAGGGTGCTGGCTAGCAACAGCTTTCAGTGCTGGCACTTTTCATCTCTGAGCAATTGCTCGACGTTTGCAATTTCTCACCTGAGCTCTCTTTAGAGTGCGCGAGAGGATGAGCAGAAGATTAGGTGTCTAAAGAAGCCCAGAGCCCCAGTGTTCTTAGGCCTACAAAAGCGCTTCCAAGGAAGGGTGCTGGCTAGCAAGAGCTTTCAGTGCTGGCACTTTTCCTCTCTGAGCAATTGCTCGACGTTTGCAATTTCTCAGCTCGTGTCTACGAGACGGAAAGAGAAGGACTGTGACGTTTGGTGGCTAGAGAAGCGCAAAGCCCCAGTGTTACTGCGCCTGTGAAAGCGCTTCCAAGGAAGGGTGCTGGCTAGCAACAGCTTTCAGTGCTGGCACTTTTCATCTCTGAGCAATTGCTCGACGTTTGCAATTTCTCAGCTCGTGTCTAGGAGACGGAAAGAGAATGACCGTGACGTTTGGTGGCTAGAGAAGCACAAAGCCCCAGTGTTGCTGTGCCTGTGAAAGCGCTTCCAAGGAAGGGTGCTGGCTAGCAACAGCTTTCAGTGCTGGCACTTTTCTTCTCTGAGCAATTGCTCGACGTTTGCAATTTCTCACCTGAGCTCTCTTTAGAGTGCGCGAGAGGATGAGCAGAAGATTAGGTGGCTAGAGAAGCCCAGAGCCCCAGTGTTCTTATGCCTACAAAAGCGCTTCCAAGGAAGGGTGCTGGCTAGCAAGAGCTTTCAGTGCTGGCACTTTTCATCTCTGAGCAATTGCTCGACCTTTGCAATTTCTCAGCTCGTGTCTACGAGACGGAGATATAGTGACCGTGACGTTTGGTGGGTAGAGAAGCGCAAAGCCCCAGTGTTGCTGCGCCTGTGAAAGCGCTTCCAAGGAAGGGTGCTGGCTAGCAACAGCTTTCAGTGCTGGCACTTTTCATCTCTGAGCAATTGCTCGACGTTTGCAATTTCTCACCTGAGCTCTCTTTAGAGTGCGCGAGAGGATGAGCAGAAGATTAGGTGGCTAGAGAAGCCCAGAGCCCCAGTGTTCTTAGGCCTACAAAAGCGCTTCCAAGGAAGGGGGCTGGCTAGCAACAGCTTTCAGTGCTGGCACTTTTCATCTCTGAGCAATTGCTCGACGTTTGCAATTTCTCAGCTCGTGTCTACGAGACGGAAAGAGAAGGACCGTGACGTTTGGTGGCTAGAGAAGCGCAAAGCCCCAGTGTTGCTACACCTGTGAAAGCGCTTCCAAGGAAGGGTGCTGGCTAGCAACAGCTTTCAGTGCTGGCACTTTTCATCTCTGAGCAATTGCTCGACGTTTGCAATTTCTCACCTGAGCTCTCTTTAGAGTGCGCGAGAGGATGAGCAGAAGATTAGGTGGCTAGAGAAGCCCAGAGCCCCAGTGTGCTTAGGCCTACAAAAGCGCTTCCAAGGAAGGGGGCTGGCTAGCAAGAGCTTTCAGTGCTGGCACTTTTCATCTCTGAGCAATTGCTCGACGTTTGCAATTTCTCAGCTCGTGTCTACGAGACGGAAAGAGAAGGACCGTGATGTTTGGTGGGTAGAGAAGCGCAAAGCCCCAGTGTTGCTGCGCCTGTGAAAGCGCTTCCAAGGAAGGGTGCTGGCTAGCAACAGCTTTCAGTGCTGGCACTTTTCATCTCTGAGCAATTGCTGGACGTTTGCAATTTCTCACCTGAGCTCTCTTTAGAGTGCGCGAGAGGATGAGCAGAAGATTAGGTGGCTAGAGAAGCCCAGAGCCCCAGTGTTCTTAGGCCTACAAAAGCGCTTCCAAGGAAGGGGGCTGGCTAGCAAGAGCTTTCAGTGCTGGCACTTTTCATCTCTGAGCAATTGCTCGACGTTTGCAATTTCTCAGCTCGTGTCTACGAGACGGAAAGAGAAGGACCGTGACGTTTGGTGGCTAGAGAAGCGCAAAGCCCCAGTGTTGCTGTGCCTGTGAAAGCGCTTCCAAGGAAGGGTGCTGGCTAGCAACAGCTTTCAGTGCTGGCACTTTTCTTCTCTGAGCAATTGCTCGACGTTTGCCATTTCTCACCTGAGCTCTCTTTAGAGTGCGCGAGAGGATGAGCAGAAGATGAGGTGGCTAGAGAAGCCCAGAGCCCCAGTGTTCTTAGGCCTACAAAAGCGCTTCCAAGGAAGGGTGCTGGCTAGCAACAGCTTTCAGTGCTGGCACTTTTCCTCTCTGAGCAATTGCTCGACGTTTGCAATTTCTCAGCTCGTGTCTACGAGACGGAAAGAGAAGGACCGTGACGTTTGGTGGGTAGAGAAGCGCAAAGCCCCAGTGTTGCTGCGCCTGTGAAAGCGCTTCCAAGGAAGGGTGCTGGCTAGCAAGAGCTTTCAGTGCTGGCACTTTTCATCTCTGAGCAATTGCTCGACGTTTGCAATTTCTCCCCTGAGCTCTCTTTAGAGTGCGCGAGAGGATGAGCAGAAGATTAGGTGGCTAGAGAAGCCCAGAGCCCCAGTGTTCTTAGGCCTACAAAAGCGCTTCCAAGGAAGGGTGCTGGCTAGCAACAGCTTTCAGTGCTGGCACTTTTCATCTCTGAGCAATTGCTCGACGTTTGCAATTTCTCAGCTCGTGTCTACGAGACGGAAAGAGAAGGACCGTGACGTTTGGTGGCTAGAGAAGCGCAAAGCCCCAGTGTTGCTGCGCCTGTGAAAGCGCTTCCAAGGAAGGGTGCTGGCTAGCAAGAGCTTTCAGTGCTGGCACTTTTCATCTCTGAGCAATTGCTCGACGTTTGCAATTTCTCACCTGAGCTCTCTTTAGAGTGCGCGAGAGGATGAGCAGAAGATTAGGTGGCTAGAGAAGCCCAGAGCCCCAGTGTTCTTAGGCCTACAAAAGCGCTTCCAAGGAAGGGGGCTGGCTAGCAACAGCTTTCAGTGCTGGCACTTTTCATCTCTGAGCAATTGCTCGACGTTTGTAATTTCTCACCTGAGGTCTTTTTAGAGTGCGCGAGAGGATGAGCAGAAGATTAAGTGGCTAGAGAAGCCCAGAGCCCCAGTGTTCTTAGGCCTACAAAAGCGCTTCCAAGGAAGGGTGCTGGCTAGCAACAGCTTTCAGTGCTGGCACTTTTCATCTCTGAGCAATTGCTCGACGTTTGCAATTTCTCAGCTCGTGTCTACGAGACGGAAAGAGAAGGACCGTGATGTTTGGTGGCTAGAGAAGCGCAAAGCCCCAGTGTTACTGCGCCTGTGAAAGCGCTTCCAAGGAAGGGTGCTGGCTAGCAAGAGCTTTCAGTGCTGGCACTTTTCATCTCTGAGCAATTGCTCGACGTTTGCAATTTCTCAGCTCGTGTCTACGAGACGGAAAGAGAAGGACCGTGATGTTTGGTGGGTAGAGAAGAGCAAAGCCCCAGTGTTACTGCGCCTGTGAAAGCGCTTCCAAGGAAGGGTGCTGGCTAGCAACAGCTTTCAGTGCTGGCACTTTTCATCTCTGAGCAATTGCTCGACGTTTGCAATTTCTCACTTGACCTCTCTTTAGAGTGCGCGAGAGGATGAGCAGAAGATTAGGTGGCTAGAGAAGCCCAGAGCCCCAGTGTTCTTAGGCCTACAAAAGCGCTTCCAAGGAAGGGTGCTGGCTAGCAACAGCTTTCAGTGCTGGCACTTTTCATCTCTGAGCAATTGCTCGACGTTTGCAATTTCTCAGCTCGTGTCTACGAGACGGAGATATAGTGACCGTGACTTTTGGTGGCTAGAGAAGCGCAAAGCCCCAGTGTTGCTGCACCTGTGAAAGCGCTTCCAAGGAAGGGTGCTGGCTAGCAACAGCTTTCAGTGCTGGCACTTTTCATCTCTGAGCAATTGCTGGACGTTTGCAATTTCTCACCTGATCTCTCTTTAGAGTGCGCGAGAGGATGAGCAGAAGATTAGGTGGCTAGAGAAGCCCAGAGCCCCAGTGTTCTTAGGCCTACAAAAGCGCTTCCAAGGAAGGGTGCTGGCTAGCAACAGCTTTCAGTGCTGGCACTTTTCATCTCTGAGCAATTGCTCGACGTTTGCAATTTCTCACCTGAGCTCTCTTTAGAGTGCGCGAGAGGATGAGCAGAAGATTAGGTGTCTAAAGAAGCCCAGAGCCCCAGTGTTCTTAGGCCTACAAAAGCGCTTCCAAGGAAGGGTGCTGGCTAGCAAGAGCTTTCAGTGCTGGCACTTTTCCTCTCTGAGCAATTGCTCGACGTTTGCAATTTCTCAGCTCGTGTCTACGAGACGGAAAGAGAAGGACTGTGACGTTTGGTGGCTAGAGAAGCGCAAAGCCCCAGTGTTACTGCGCCTGTGAAAGCGCTTCCAAGGAAGGGTGCTGGCTAGCAACAGCTTTCAGTGCTGGCACTTTTCATCTCTGAGCAATTGCTCGACGTTTGCAATTTCTCAGCTCGTGTCTACGAGACGGAAAGAGAAGGACCGTGACGTTTGGTGGGTAGAGAAGCGCAAAGCCCCAGTGTTGCTGCGCCTGTGAAAGCGCTTCCAAGGAAGGGTGCTGGCTAGCAACAGCTTTCAGTGCTGGCACTTTTCATCTCTGAGCAATTGCTGGACGTTTGCCATTTCTCACCTGAGCTCTCTTTAGAGTGCGCGAGAGGATGAGCAGAAGATTAGGTGGCTAGAGAAGCCCAGAGCCCCAGTGTTCTTATGCCTACAAAAGCGCTTCCAAGGAAGGGTGCTGGCTAGCAACAGCTTTCAGTGCTGGCACTTTTCATCTCTGAGCAATTGCTCGACGTTTGCAATTTCTCAGCTCGTTTCTACGAGACGGAAAGAGAATGACCGTGACGTTTGGTGGGTAGAGAAGCGCAAAGCCCCAGTGTTGCTGCGCCTGTGAAAGCGCTTCCAAGGAAGGGTGCTGGCTAGCAACAGCTTTCAGTGCTGGCACTTTTCATCTCTGAGCAATTGCTCGACGTTTGCAATTTCTCACCTGAGCTCTCTTTAGAGTGCGCGAGAGGATGAGCAGAAGATTAGGTGGCTAGAGAAGCCCAGAGCCCCAGTGTTCTTAGGCCTACAAAAGCGCTTCCAAGGAAGGGGGCTGGCTAGCAACAGCTTTCAGTGCTGGCACTTTTCATCTCTGAGCAATTGCTCGACGTTTGCAATTTCTCAGCTCGTGTCTACGAGACGGAAAGAGAAGGACCGTGACGTTTGGTGGCTAGAGAAGCGCAAAGCCCCAGTGTTGCTACACCTGTGAAAGCGCTTCCAAGGAAGGGTGCTGGCTAGCAACAGCTTTCAGTGCTGGCACTTTTCATCTCTGAGCAATTGCTCGACGTTTGCAATTTCTCACCTGAGCTCTCTTTAGAGTGCGCGAGAGGATGAGCAGAAGATTAGGTGGCTAGAGAAGCCCAGAGCCCCAGTGTGCTTAGGCCTACAAAAGCGCTTCCAAGGAAGGGGGCTGGCTAGCAAGAGCTTTCAGTGCTGGCACTTTTCATCTCTGAGCAATTGCTCGACGTTTGCAATTTCTCAGCTCGTGTCTACGAGACGGAAAGAGAAGGACCGTGACGTTTGGTGGCTAGAGAAGCGCAAAGCCCCAGTGTTGCTGCGCCTGTGAAAGCGCTTCCAAGGAAGGGTGCTGGCTAGCAACAACTTTCAGTGCTGGCACTTTTCTTCTCTG
This sequence comes from Sarcoramphus papa, assembly GCA_037962945.1. Taxonomy (NCBI): domain Eukaryota; kingdom Metazoa; phylum Chordata; class Aves; order Accipitriformes; family Cathartidae; genus Sarcoramphus; species Sarcoramphus papa. Next base: position 15,500,658 of record CM075595.1, on the reverse strand, counting down.
AGCAATTGCTCGACGTTTGCAATTTCTCACCTGAGCTCTCTTTAGAGTGCGCGAGAGGATGAGCAGAAGATGAGGTGGCTAGAGAAGCCCAGAGCCCCAGTGTTCTTAGGCCTACAAAAGCGCTTCCAAGGAAGGGTGCTGGCTAGCAACAGCTTTCAGTGCTGGCACTTTTCATCTCTGAGCAATTGCTCGACGTTTGCAATTTCTCAGCTCGTGTCTACGAGACGGAAAGAGAAGGACCGTGACGTTTGGTGGCTAGAGAAGCGCAAAGCCCCAGTGTTGCTGTGCCTGTGAAAGCGCTTCCAAGGAAGGGTGCTGGCTAGCAACAGCTTTCAGTGCTGGCACTTTTCTTCTCTGAGCAATTGCTCGACGTTTGCCATTTCTCACCTGAGCTCTCTTTAGAGTGCGCGAGAGGATGAGCAGAAGATGAGGTGGCTAGAGAAGCCCAGAGCCCCAGTGTTCTTAGGCCTACAAAAGCGCTTCCAAGGAAGGGTGCTGGCTAGCAACAGCTTTCAGTGCTGGCACTTTTCCTCTCTGAGCAATTGCTCGACGTTTGCAATTTCTCAGCTCGTGTCTACGAGACGGAAAGAGAAGGACCGTGACGTTTGGTGGGTAGAGAAGCGCAAAGCCCCAGTGTTGCTGCGCCTGTGAAAGCGCTTCCAAGGAAGGGTGCTGGCTAGCAAGAGCTTTCAGTGCTGCCACTTTTCATCTCTGAGCAATTGCTCGACGTTTGCAATTTCTCAGCTCGTGTCTACGAGACGGAAAGAGAAGGACCGTGACGTTTGGTGGGTAGAGAAGCGCAAAGCCCCAGTGTTGCTGCGCCTGTGAAAGCGCTTCCAAGGAAGGGTGCTGGCTAGCAACAGCTTTCAGTGCTGGCACTTTTCATCTCCGAGCAATTGCTCGACGTTTGCAATTTCTCACCTGAGCTCTCTTTAGAGTGCGCGAGAGGATGAGCAGAAGATTAGGTGGCTAGAGAAGCCCAGAGCCCCAGTGTTCTTAGGCCTACAAAAGCGCTTCCAAGGAAGGGGGCTGGCTAGCAACAGCTTTCAGTGCTGGCACTTTTCATCTCTGAGCAATTGCTCGACGTTTGCAATTTCTCAGCTCGTGTCTACGAGACGGAGAGATAGTGACTGTGACTTTTGGTGGCTAGAGAAGCGCAAAGCCCCAGTGTTGCTGCACCTGTGAAAGCGCTACCAAGGAAGGGTGCTGGCTAGCAAGAGCTTTCAGTGCTGGCACTTTTCATCTCTGAGCAATTGCTGGACGTTTGCAATTTCTCACCTGAGCTCTCTTTAGAGTGCGCGAGAGGATGAGCAGAAGATTAGGTGGCTAGAGAAGCCCAGAGCCCCGGTGTTCTTAGGGCTAAAAAAGCGCTTCCAAGGAAGGGTGCTGGCTAGCAACAGCTTTCAGTGCTGGCACTTTTCATCTCTGAGCAATTGCTCGACGTTTGCAATTTCTCACCTGATCTCTCTTTAGAGTGCGCGAGAGGATGAGCAGAAGATTAGGTGTCTAAAGAAGCCCAGAGCCCCAGTGTTCTTAGGCCTACAAAAGCGCTTCCAAGGAAGGGTGCTGGCTAGCAACAGCTTTCAGTGCTGGCACTTTTCATCTCTGAGCAATTGCTCGACGTTTGCAATTTCTCACCTGAGCTCTCTTTAGAGTGCGCGAGAGGATGAGCAGAAGATTAGGTGTCTAAAGAAGCCCAGAGCCCCAGTGTTCTTAGGCCTACAAAAGCGCTTCCAAGGAAGGGTGCTGGCTAGCAAGAGCTTTCAGTGCTGGCACTTTTCCTCTCTGAGCAATTGCTCGACGTTTGCAATTTCTCAGCTCGTGTCTACGAGACGGAAAGAGAAGGACTGTGACGTTTGGTGGCTAGAGAAGCGCAAAGCCCCAGTGTTGCTGCGCCTGTGAAAGCGCTTCCAAGGAAGGGGGCTGGCTAGCAACAGCTTTCAGTGCTGGCACTTTTCATCTCTGAGCAATTGCTCGACGTTTGCAATTTCTCAGCTCGTGTCTAGGAGACGGAAAGAGAATGACCGTGATGTTTGGTGGGTAGAGAAGCACAAAGCCCCAGTGTTGCTGTGCCTGTGAAAGCGCTTCCAAGGAAGGGTGCTGGCTAGCAACAGCTTTCAGTGCTGGCACTTTTCATCTCTGAGCAATTGCTCGACGTTTGCAATTTCTCACCTGAGCTCTCTTTAGAGTGCGCGAGAGGATGAGCAGAAGATTAGGTGGCTAGAGAAGCCCAGAGCCCCAGTGTTCTTATGCCTACAAAAGCGCTTCCAAGGAAGGGTGCTGGCTAGCAAGAGCTTTCAGTGCTGGCACTTTTCATCTCTGAGCAATTGCTCGACCTTTGCAATTTCTCAGCTCGTGTCTACGAGACGGAGATATAGTGACCGTGACTTTTGGTGGGTAGAGAAGCGCAAAGCCCCAGTGTTGCTGCGCCTGTGAAAGCGCTTCCAAGGAAGGGTGCTGGCTAGCAACAGCTTTCAGTGCTGGCACTTTTCATCTCTGAGCAATTGCTGGACATTTGCCATTTCTCACCTGAGCTCTCTTTAGAGTGCGCGAGAGGATGAGCAGAAGATTAGGTGGCTAGAGAAGCCCAGAGCCCCAGTGTTCTTAGGCCTACAAAAGCGCTTCCAAGGAAGGGTGCTGGCTAGCAACAGCTTTCAGTGCTGGCACTTTTCATCTCTGAGCAATTGCTCGACGTTTGCAATTTCCAAGCTCGTTTCTACGAGACGGAAAGAGAATGACCGTGATGTTTGGTGGGTAGAGAAGCGCAAAGCCCCAGTGTTGCTGCGCCTGTGAAAGCGCTTCCAAGGAAGGGGGCTGGCTAGCAACAGCTTTCAGTGCTGGCACTTTTCATCTCTGAGCAATTGCTCGACGTTTGCAATTTCTCACCTGAGCTCTCTTTAGAGTGCGCGAGAGGATGAGCAGAAGATTAGGTGGCTAGAGAAGCCCAGAGCCCCAGTGTTCTTAGGCCTACAAAAGCGCTTCCAAGGAAGGGGGCTGGCTAGCAACAGCTTTCAGTGCTGGCACTTTTCATCTCTGAGCAATTGCTCGACGTTTGCAATTTCTCAGCTCGTGTCTACGAGACGGAAAGAGAAGGACCGTGACGTTTGGTGGCTAGAGAAGCGCAAAGCCCCAGTGTTGCTACACCTGTGAAAGCGCTTCCAAGGAAGGGTGCTGGCTAGCAACAGCTTTCAGTGCTGGCACTTTTCATCTCTGAGCAATTGCTCGACGTTTGCAATTTCTCACCTGAGCTCTCTTTAGAGTGCGCGAGAGGATGAGCAGAAGATTAGGTGGCTAGAGAAGCCCAGAGCCCCAGTGTGCTTAGGCCTACAAAAGCGCTTCCAAGGAAGGGGGCTGGCTAGCAAGAGCTTTCAGTGCTGGCACTTTTCATCTCTGAGCAATTGCTCGACATTTGCAATTTCTCAGCTCGTGTCTACGAGACGGAAAGAGAAGGACCGTGACGTTTGGTGGCTAGAGAAGCGCAAAGCCCCAGTGTTGCTGCGCCTGTGAAAGCGCTTCCAAGGAAGGGTGCTGGCTAGCAACAGCTTTCAGTGCTGGCACTTTTCATCTCTGAGCAATTGCTCGACGTTTGCAATTTCTCACCTGAGCTCTCTTTAGAGTGCGCGAGAGGATGAGCAGAAGATTAGGTGGCTAGAGAAGCCCAGAGCCCCAGTGTGCTTAGGCCTACAAAAGCGCTTCCAAGGAAGGGTGCTGGCTAGCAAGAGCTTTCAGTGCTGGCACTTTTCATCTCTGAGCAATTGCTCGACGTTTGCAATTTCTCAGCTCGTGTCTACGAGACGGAAAGAGAAGGACCGTGACGTTTGGTGGGTAGAGAAGCGCAAAGCCCCAGTGTTGCTGCACCTGTGAAAGCGCTTCCAAGGAAGGGTGCTGGCTAGCAACAGCTTTCAGTGCTGGCACTTTTCTTCTCTGAGCAATTGCTCGACGTTTGCCATTTCTCACCTGAGCTCTCTTTAGAGTGCGCGAGAGGATGAGCAGAAGATTAGGTGGCTAGAGAAGCCCAGAGCCCCAGTGTTCTTAGGCCTACAAAAGCGCTTCCAAGGAAGGGTGCTGGCTAGCAACAGCTTTCAGTGCTGGCACTTTTCCTCTCTGAGCAATTGCTCGACGTTTGCAATTTCTCAGCTCGTGTCTACGAGACGGAAAGAGAAGGACCGTGACGTTTGGTGGCTAGAGAAGCGCAAAGCCCCAGTGTTGCTGCGCCTGTGAAAGCGCTTCCAAGGAAGGGTGCTGGCTAGCAACAGCTTTCAGTGCTGGCACTTTTCATCTCTGAGCAATTGCTCGACGTTTGCAATTTCTCACCTGAGCTCTCTTTAGAGTGCGCGAGAGGATGAGCAGAAGATTAGGTGGCTACAGAAGCCCAGAGCCCCAGTGTGCTTAGGCCTACAAAAGCGCTTCCAAGGAAGGGTGCTGGCTAGCAAGAGCTTTCAGTGCTGGCACTTTTCATCTCTGAGCAATTGCTCGACGTTTGCAATTTCTCAGCTCGTGTCTACGAGACGGAAAGAGAAGGACCGTGACGTTTGGTGGCTAGAGAAGCGCAAAGCCCCAGTGTTGCTGCACCTGTGAAAGCGCTTCCAAGGAAGGGTGCTGGCTAGCAACAGCTTTCAGTGCTGGCACTTTTCTTCTCTGAGCAATTGCTCGACGTTTGCCATTTCTCACCTGAGCTCTCTTTAGAGTGCGCGAGAGGATGAGCAGAAGATTAGGTGGCTAGAGAAGCCCAGAGCCCCAGTGTTCTTAGGCCTACAAAAGCGCTTCCAAGGAAGGGTGCTGGCTAGCAACAGCTTTCAGTGCTGGCACTTTTCCTCTCTGAGCAATTGCTCGACGTTTGCAATTTCTCAGCTCGTGTCTACGAGACGGAAAGAGAAGGACCGTGACGTTTGGTGGGTAGAGAAGCGCAAAGCCCCAGTGTTACTGCGCCTACAAAAGCGCTTCCAAGGAAGGGTGCTGGCTAGCAAGAGCTTTCAGTGCTGGCACTTTTCATCTCTGAGCAATTGCTCGACGTTTGCAATTTCTCAGCTCGTGTCTACGAGACGGAAAGAGAAGGACCGTGACGTTTGGTGGGTAGAGAAGCGCAAAGCCCCAGTGTTGCTGCGCCTGTGAAAGCGCTTCCAAGGAAGGGTGCTGGCTAGCAACAGCTTTCAGTGCTGGCACTTTTCATCTCCGAGCAATTGCTCGACGTTTGCAATTTCTCACCTGAGCTCTCTTTAGAGTGCGCGAGAGGATGAGCAGAAGATTAGGTGGCTAGAGAAGCCCAGAGCCCCAGTGTTCTTAGGGCTACAAAAGCGCTTCCAAGGAAGGGGGCTGGCTAGCAACAGCTTTCAGTGCTGGCACTTTTCATCTCTGAGCAATTGCTCGACGTTTGCAATTTCTCACCTGAGCTCTCTTTAGAGTGCGCGAGAGGATGAGCAGAAGATTAGGTGGCTACAGAAGCCCAGAGCCCCAGTGTTCTTAGGCCTACAAAAGCGCTTCCAAGGAAGGGTCTGGCTAGCAACAGCTTTCAGTGCTGGCACTTTTCCTCTCTGAGCAATTGCTCGACGTTTGCAATTTCTCAGCTCGTGTCTAGGAGACGGAAAGAGAATGACCGTGACGTTTGGTGAGTAGAGAAGCGCAAAGCCCCAGTGTTGCTGCGCCTGTGAAAGCGCTTCCAAGGAAGGGTGCTGGCTAGCAAGAGCTTTCAGTGCTGGCAGTTTTCATCTCTGAGCAATTGCTCGACGTTTGCAATTTCTCACCTGAGCTCTCTTTAGAGTGCACGAGAGGATGAGCAGAAGATGAGGTGGCTAGAGAAGCCCAGAGCCCCAGTGTTCTTAGGCCTACAAAAGCGCTTCCAAGGAAGGGGGCTGGCTAGCAACAGCTTTCAGTGCTGGCACTTTTCATCTCCGAGCAATTGCTCGACGTTTGCAATTTCTCACCTGAGCTCTCTTTAGAGTGCGCGAGAGGATGAGCAGAAGATTAGGTGGCTAGAGAAGCCCAGAGCCCCAGTGTTCTTAGGCCTACAAAAGCGCTTCCAAGGAAGGGTGCTGGCTAGCAACAGCTTTCAGTGCTGGCACTTTTCATCTCTGAGCAATTGCTCGACGTTTGCAATTTCTCAGCTCGTGTCTACGAGACGGAGATATAGTGACCGTGACTTTTGGTGGCTAGAGAAGCGCAAAGCCCCAGTGTTGCTGCGCCTGTGAAAGCGCTTCCAAGGAAGGGGGCTGGCTAGCAACAGCTTTCAGTGCTGGCACTTTTCATCTCTGAGCAATTGCTCGACGTTTGCAATTTCTCACCTGAGCTCTCTTTAGAGTGCGCGAGAGGATGAGCAGAAGATGAGGTGGCTAGAGAAGCCCAGAGCCCCAGTGTTCTTAGGCCTACAAAAGCGCTTCCAAGGAAGGGGGCTGGCTAGCAACAGCTTTCAGTGCTGGCACTTTTCATCTCTGAGCAATTGCTCGACGTTTGCAATTTCTCACCTGAGCTCTCTTTAGAGTGCGCGAGAGGATGAGCAGAAGATTAGGTGGCTACAGAAGCCCAGAGCCCCAGTGTGCTTAGGCCTACAAAAGCGCTTCCAAGGAAGGGTGCTGGCTAGCAAGAGCTTTCAGTGCTGGCACTTTTCATCTCTGAGCAATTGCTCGACGTTTGCAATTTCTCAGCTCGTGTCTACGAGACGGAAAAAGAATGACCGTGACGTTTGGTGGCTAGAGAAGCGCAAAGCCCCAGTGTTGCTGCGCCTGTGAAAGCGCTTCCAAGGAAGGGTGCTGGCTAGCAACAGCTTTCAGTGCTGGCACTTTTCATCTCTGAGCAATTGCTCGACGTTTGCAATTTCTCACCTGAGCTCTCTTTAGAGTGCGCGAGAGGATGAGCAGAAGATTAGGTGGCTAGAGAAGCCCAGAGCCCCAGTGTTCTTAGGCCTACAAAAGCGCTTCCAAGGAAGGGTGCTAGCTAGCAACAGCTTTCAGTGCTGGCACATTTCATCTCTGAGCAATTGCTCGACGTTTGCAATTTCTCACCTGAGCTCTCTTTAGAGTGCGCGAGAGGATGAGCAGAAGATTAGGTGGCTAGAGAAGCCCAGAGCCCCAGTGTTCTTAGGCCTACAAAAGCGCTTCCAAGGAAGGGGGCTGGCTAGCAAGAGCTTTCAGTGCTGGCACTTTTCATCTCTGAGCAATTGCTCGACGTTTGCAATTTCTCAGCTCATGTCTACGAGATGGAAAGAGAAGGACCGTGATGTTTGGTGGGTAGAGAAGCGCAAAGCCCCAGTGTTACTGCGCCTGTGAAAGCGCTTCCAAGGAAGGGTGCTGGCTAGCAACAGCTTTCAGTGCTGGCACTTTTCATCTCTGAGCAATTGCTCGACGTTTGCAATTTCTCAGCTCGTGTCTACGAGACGGAAAGAGAAGGACCGTGACGTTTGGTGGCTAGAGAAGCCCAGAGCCCCAGTGTGCTTAGGCCTACAAAAGCGCTTCCAAGGAAGGGTGCTGGCTAGCAAGAGCTTTCAGTGCTGGCACTTTTCATCTCTGAGCAATTGCTCGACGTTTGCAATTTCTCAGCTCGTGTCTACGAGACGGAAAGAGAAGGACAGTGACGTTTGGTGGGTAGAGAAGCGCAAAGCCCCAGTGTTACTGCGCCTGTGAAAGCGCTTCCAAGGAAGGGTGCTGGCTAGCAAGAGCTTTCAGTGCTGGCACTTTTCATCTCTGAGCAATTGCTCGACGTTTGCAATTTCTCACTTGACCTCTCTTTAGAGTGCGCGAGAGGATGAGCAGAAGATTAGGTGGCTAGAGAAGCCCAGAGCCCCAGTCTTCTTAGGCCTACAAAAGCGCTTCCAAGGAAGGGTGCTGGCTAGCAACAGCTTTCAGTGCTGGCACTTTTCATCTCTGAGCAATTGCTCGACGTTTGCAATTTCTCAGCTCGTGTCTACGAGACGGAAAGAGAATGACCGTGACGTTTGGTGGCTAGAGAAGCGCAAAGCCCCAGTGTTGCTGTGCCTGTGAAAGCGCTTCCAAGGAAGGGTGCTGGCTAGCAAGAGCTTTCAGTGCTGGCACTTTTCTTCTCTGAGCAATTGCTCGACGTTTGCAATTTCTCACCTGAGCTCTCTTTAGAGTGCGCGAGAGGATGAGCAGAAGATTAGGTGGCTAGAGAAGCCGAGAGCCCCAGTGTGCTTAGGCCTACAAAAGCGCTTCCAAGGAAGGGTGCTGGCTAGCAACAGCTTTCAGTGCTGGCACTTTTCCTCTCTGAGCAATTGCTCGACGTTTGCAATTTCTCAGCTCGTGTCTACGAGACGGAAAGAGAAGGACCGTGACGTTTGGTGGGTAGAGAAGCGCAAAGCCCCAGTGTTACTGCGCCTGTGAAAGCGCTTCCAAGGAAGGGTGCTGGCTAGCAAGAGCTTTCAGTGCTGGCACTTTTCATCTCTGAGCAATTGCTCGACGTTTGCAATTTCTCAGCTCGTGTCTAGGAGACGGAAACAGAATGACCGTGACGTTTGTTGGCTAGAGAATTGCAAAGCCCCAGTGTTGCTGCGCCTGTGAAAGCGCTTCCAAGGAAGGGTGCTGGCTAGCAACAGCTTTCAGTGCTGGCACTTTTCATCTCTGAGCAATTGCTCGACGTTTGCAATTTCTCACCTGAGCTCTCTTTAGAGTGCGCGAGAGGATGAGCAGAAGATTAGGTGGCTAGAGAAGCCCAGAGCCCCAGTGTGCTTAGGCCTACAAAAGCGCTTCCAAGGAAGGGGGCTGGCTAGCAAGAGCTTTCAGTGCTGGCACTTTTCATCTCTGAGCAATTGCTCGACGTTTGCAATTTCTCAGCTCGTGTCTACGAGACGGAAAGAGAAGGACCGTGACGTTTGGTGGCTAGAGAAGCGCAAAGCCCCAGTGTTGCTGTGCCTGTGAAAGCGCTTCCAAGGAAGGGTGCTGGCTAGCAACAGCTTTCAGTGCTGGCACTTTTCTTCTCTGAGCAATTGCTCGACGTTTGCCATTTCTCACCTGAGCTCTCTTTAGAGTGCGCGAGAGGATGAGCAGAAGATGAGGTGGCTAGAGAAGCCCAGAGCCCCAGTGTTCTTAGGCCTACAAAAGCGCTTCCAAGGAAGGGTGCTGGCTAGCAACAGCTTTCAGTGCTGGCACTTTTCCTCTCTGAGCAATTGCTCGACGTTTGCAATTTCTCAGCTCGTGTCTACGAGACGGAAAGAGAAGGACCGTGACGTTTGGTGGGTAGAGAAGCGCAAAGCCCCAGTGTTGCTGCGCCTGTGAAAGCGCTTCCAAGGAAGGGTGCTGGCTAGCAAGAGCTTTCAGTGCTGCCACTTTTCATCTCTGAGCAATTGCTCGACGTTTGCAATTTCTCAGCTCGTGTCTACGAGACGGAAAGAGAAGGACCGTGACGTTTGGTGGGTAGAGAAGCGCAAAGCCCCAGTGTTGCTGCGCCTGTGAAAGCGCTTCCAAGGAAGGGTGCTGGCTAGCAACAACTTTCAGTGCTGGCACTTTTCATCTCTGAGCAATTGCTCGACGTTTGCAATTTCTCACCTGAGCTCTCTTTAGAGTGCGCGAGAGGATGAGCAGAAGATTAGGTGGCTAGAGAAGCCCAGAGCCCCAGTGTTCTTAGGCCTACAAAAGCGCTTCCAAGGAAGGGGGCTGGCTAGCAACAGCTTTCAGTGCTGGCACTTTTCATCTCTGAGCAATTGCTCGACGTTTGCAATTTCTCAGCTCGTGTCTACGAGACGGAGAGATAGTGACTGTGACTTTTGGTGGCTAGAGAAGCGCAAAGCCCCAGTGTTGCTGCACCTGTGAAAGCGCTTCCAAGGAAGGGTGCTGGCTAGCAAGAGCTTTCAGTGCTGGCACTTTTCATCTCTGAGCAATTGCTGGACGTTTGCAATTTCTCACCTGAGCTCTCTTTAGAGTGCGCGAGAGGATGAGCAGAAGATTAGGTGGCTAGAGAAGCCGAGAGCCCCGGTGTTCTTAGGGCTAAAAAAGCGCTTCCAAGGAAGGGTGCTGGCTAGCAACAGCTTTCAGTGCTGGCACTTTTCATCTCTGAGCAATTGCTCGACGTTTGCAATTTCTCACCTGATCTCTCTTTAGAGTGCGCGAGAGGATGAGCAGAAGATTAGGTGTCTAAAGAAGCCCAGAGCCCCAGTGTTCTTAGGCCTACAAAAGCGCTTCCAAGGAAGGGTGCTGGCTAGCAACAGCTTTCAGTGCTGGCACTTTTCATCTCTGAGCAATTGCTCGACGTTTGCAATTTCTCACCTGAGCTCTCTTTAGAGTGCGCGAGAGGATGAGCAGAAGATTAGGTGTCTAAAGAAGCCCAGAGCCCCAGTGTTCTTAGGCCTACAAAAGCGCTTCCAAGGAAGGGTGCTGGCTAGCAAGAGCTTTCAGTGCTGGCACTTTTCCTCTCTGAGCAATTGCTCGACGTTTGCAATTTCTCAGCTCGTGTCTACGAGACGGAAAGAGAAGGACTGTGACGTTTGGTGGCTAGAGAAGCGCAAAGCCCCAGTGTTACTGCGCCTGTGAAAGCGCTTCCAAGGAAGGGTGCTGGCTAGCAACAGCTTTCAGTGCTGGCACTTTTCATCTCTGAGCAATTGCTCGACGTTTGCAATTTCTCAGCTCGTGTCTAGGAGACGGAAAGAGAATGACCGTGACGTTTGGTGGCTAGAGAAGCACAAAGCCCCAGTGTTGCTGTGCCTGTGAAAGCGCTTCCAAGGAAGGGTGCTGGCTAGCAACAGCTTTCAGTGCTGGCACTTTTCTTCTCTGAGCAATTGCTCGACGTTTGCAATTTCTCACCTGAGCTCTCTTTAGAGTGCGCGAGAGGATGAGCAGAAGATTAGGTGGCTAGAGAAGCCCAGAGCCCCAGTGTTCTTATGCCTACAAAAGCGCTTCCAAGGAAGGGTGCTGGCTAGCAAGAGCTTTCAGTGCTGGCACTTTTCATCTCTGAGCAATTGCTCGACCTTTGCAATTTCTCAGCTCGTGTCTACGAGACGGAGATATAGTGACCGTGACTTTTGGTGGGTAGAGAAGCGCAAAGCCCCAGTGTTGCTGCGCCTGTGAAAGCGCTTCCAAGGAAGGGGGCTGGCTAGCAACAGCTTTCAGTGCTGGCACTTTTCATCTCTGAGCAATTGCTGGACGTTTGCCATTTCTCACCTGAGCTCTCTTTAGAGTGCGCGAGAGGATGAGCAGAAGATTAGGTGGCTAGAGAAGCCCAGAGCCCCAGTGTTCTTAGGCCTACAAAAGCGCTTCCAAGGAAGGGTGCTGGCTAGCAACAGCTTTCAGTGCTGGCACTTTTCATCTCTGAGCAATTGCTCGACGTTTGCAATTTCTCAGCTCGTGTCTACGAGACGGAAAGAGAATGACCGTGACGTTTGGTGGGTAGAGAAGCGCAAAGCCCCAGTGTTGCTGCGCCTGTGAAAGCGCTTCCAAGGAAGGGGGCTGGCTAGCAACAGCTTTCAGTGCTGGCACTTTTCATCTCTGAGCAATTGCTCGACGTTTGCAATTTCTCACCTGAGCTCTCTTTAGAGTGCGCGAGAGGATGAGCAGAAGATTAGGTGGCTAGAGAAGCCCAGAGCCCCAGTGTTCTTAGGCCTACAAAAGCGCTTCCAAGGAAGGGGGCTGGCTAGCAACAGCTTTCAGTGCTGGCACTTTTCATCTCTGAGCAATTGCTCCACGTTTGCAATTTCTCAGCTCGTGTCTACGACACGGAAAGAGAAGGACCATGACGTTTGGTGGCTAGAGAAGCGCAAAGCCCCAGTGTTGCTACACCTGTGAAAGCGCTTCCAAGGAAGGGTGCTGGCTAGCAACAGCTTTCAGTGCTGGCACTTTTCATCTCTGAGCAATTGCTCGACGTTTGCAATTTCTCACCTGAGCTCTCTTTAGAGTGCGCGAGAGGATGAGCAGAAGATTAGGTGGCTAGAGAAGCCCAGAGCCCCAGTGTGCTTAGGCCTACAAAAGCGCTTCCAAGGAAGGGGGCTGGCTAGCAAGAGCTTTCAGTGCTGGCACTTTTCATCTCTGAGCAATTGCTCGACGTTTGCAATTTCTCAGCTCGTGTCTACGAGACGGAAAGAGAAGGACCGTGATGTTTGGTGGCTAGAGAAGCGCAAAGCCCCAGTGTTGCTGCGCCTGTGAAAGCGCTTCCAAGGAAGGGTGCTGGCTAGCAACAGCTTTCAGTGCTGGCACTTTTCATCTCTGAGCAATTGCTCGACGTTTGCAATTTCTCACCTGAGCTCTCTTTAGAGTGCGCGAGAGGATGAGCAGAAGATTAGGTGGCTAGAGAAGCCCAGAGCCCCAGTGTTCTTAGGCCTACAAAAGCGCTTCCAAGGAAGGGTGCTGGCTAGCAACAGCTTTCAGTGCTGGCACTTTTCATCTCTGAGCAATTGCTCGACGTTTGCAATTTCTCAGCTCGTGTCTACGAGACGGAAAGAGAAGGACCGTGACGTTTGGTGGCTAGAGAAGCGCAAAGCCCCAGTGTTGCTGTGCCTGTGAAAGCGCTTCCAAGGAAGGGTGCTGGCTAGCAAGAGCTTTCAGTGCTGGCACTTTTCTTCTCTGAGCAATTGCTCGACGTTTGCCATTTCTCACCTGAGCTCTCTTTAGAGTGCGCGAGAGGATGAGCAGAAGATTAGGTGGCTAGAGAAGCCCAGAGCCCCAGTGTTCTTAGGCCTACAAAAGCGCTTCCAAGGAAGGGTGCTGGCTAGCAACAGCTTTCAGTGCTGGCACTTTTCCTCTCTGAGCAATTGCTCGACGTTTGCAATTTCTCAGCTCGTGTCTACGAGACGGAAAGAGAAGGACCGTGACGTTTGGTGGGTAGAGAAGCGCAAAGCCCCAGTGTTACTGCGCCTACAAAAGCGCTTCCAAGGAAGGGTGCTGGCTAGCAAGAGCTTTCAGTGCTGGCACTTTTCATCTCTGAGCAATTGCTCGACGTTTGCAATTTCTCAGCTCGTGTCTACGAGACGGAAAGAGAAGGACCGTGACGTTTGGTGGGTAGAGAAGCGCAAAGCCCCAGTGTTGCTGCGCCTGTGAAAGCGCTTCCAAGGAAGGGTGCTGGCTAGCAACAGCTTTCAGTGCTGGCACTTTTCATCTCCGAGCAATTGCTCGACGTTTGCAATTTCTCACCTGAGCTCTCTTTAGAGTGCGCGAGAGGATGAGCAGAAGATTAGGTGGCTAGAGAAGCCCAGAGCCCCAGTGTTCTTAGGGCTACAAAAGCGCTTCCAAGGAAGGGTGCTGGCTAGCAAGAGCTTTCAGTGCTGGCACTTTTCATCTCTGAGCAATTGCTCGACGTTTGCAATTTCTCACCTGAGCTCTCTTTAGAGTGCGCGAGAGGATGAGCAGAAGATTAGGTGGCTACAGAAGCCCAGAGCCCCAGTGTTCTTAGGCCTACAAAAGCGCTTCCAAGGAAGGGTCTGGCTAGCAACAGCTTTCAGTGCTGGCACTTTTCCTCTCTGAGCAATTGCTCGACGTTTGCAATTTCTCAGCTCGTGTCTAGGAGACGGAAAGAGAATGACCGTGACGTTTGGTGAGTAGAGAAGCGCAAAGCCCCAGTGTTGCTGCGCCTGTGAAAGCGCTTCCAAGGAAGGGTGCTGGCTAGCAAGAGCTTTCAGTGCTGGCAGTTTTCATCTCTGAGCAATTGCTCGACGTTTGCAATTTCTCACCTGAGCTCTCTTTAGAGTGCGCGAGAGGATGAGCAGAAGATGAGGTGGCTAGAGAAGCCCAGAGCCCCAGTGTTCTTAGGCCTACAAAAGCGCTTCCAAGGAAGGGGGCTGGCTAGCAACAGCTTTCAGTGCTGGCACTTTTCATCTCCGAGCAATAGCTCGACGTTTGCAATTTCTCACCTGAGCTCTCTTTAGAGTGCGCGAGAGGATGAGCAGAAGATTAGGTGGCTAGAGAAGCCCAGAGCCCCAGTGTTCTTAGGGCTACAAAAGCGCTTCCAAGGAAGGGGGCTGGCTAGCAACAGCTTTCAGTGCTGGCACTTTTCATCTCTGAGCAATTGCTCGACGTTTGCAATTTCTCAGCTCGTGTCTACGAGACGGAGATATAGTGACCGTGACTTTTGGTGGCTAGAGAAGCGCAAAGCCCCAGTGTTGCTGCGCCTGTGAAAGCGCTTCCAAGGAAGGGGGCTGGCTAGCAACAGCTTTCAGTGCTGGCACTTTTCATCTCTGAGCAATTGCTCGACGTTTGCAATTTCTCCCCTGAGCTCTCTTTAGAGTGCGCGAGAGGATGAGCAGAAGATGAGGTGGCTAGAGAAGCCCAGAGCCCCAGTGTTCTTAGGCCTAAAAAAGCGCTTCCAAGGAAGGGGGCTGGCTAGCAACAGCTTTCAGTGCTGGCACTTTTCATCTCTGAGCAATTGCTCGACGTTTGCAATTTCTCACCTGAGCTCTCTTTAGAGTGCGCGAGAGGATGAGCAGAAGATTAGGTGGCTACAGAAGCCCAGAGCCCCAGTGTGCTTAGGCCTACAAAAGCGCTTCCAAGGAAGGGTGCTGGCTAGCAAGAGCTTTCAGTGCTGGCACTTTTCATCTCTGAGCAATTGCTCAACGTTTGCAATTTCTCAGCTCGTGTCTACGAGACGGAAAAAGAATGACCGTGACGTTTGGTGGCTAGAGAAGCGCAAAGCCCCAGTGTTGCTGCGCCTGTGAAAGCGCTTCCAAGGAAGGGTGCTGGCTAGCAACAGCTTTCAGTGCTGGCACTTTTCATCTCTGAGCAATTGCTCGACGTTTGCAATTTCTCACCTGAGCTCTCTTTAGAGTGCGCGAGAGGATGAGCAGAAGATTAGGTGGCTAGAGAAGCCCAGAGCCCCAGTGTTCTTAGGCCTACAAAAGCGCTTCCAAGGAAGGGTGCTAGCTAGCAACAGCTTTCAGTGCTGGCACATTTCATCTGTGAGCAATTGCTCGACGTTTGCAATTTCTCACCTGAGCTCTCTTTAGAGTGCGCGAGAGGATGAGCAGAAGATTAGGTGGCTAGAGAAGCCCAGAGCCCCAGTGTTCTTAGGCCTACAAAAGCGCTTCCAAGGAAGGGGGCTGGCTAGCAAGAGCTTTCAGTGCTGGCACTTTTCATCTCTGAGCAATTGCTCGACGTTTGCAATTTCTCAGCTCATGTCTACGAGACGGAAAGAGAAGGACCGTGATGTTTGGTGGGTAGAGAAGCGCAAAGCCCCAGTGTTACTGCGCCTGTGAAAGCGCTTCCAAGGAAGGGTGCTGGCTAGCAACAGCTTTCAGTGCTGGCACTTTTCATCTCTGAGCAATTGCTCGACGTTTGCAATTTCTCAGCTCGTGTCTACGAGACGGAAAGAGAAGGACCGTGACGTTTGGTGGGTAGAGAAGCGCAAAGCCCCAGTGTTGCTGCGCCTGTGAAAGTGCTTCCAAGGAAGGGTGCTGGCTAGCAAGAGCTTTCAGTGCTGGCACTTTTCATCTCTGAGCAATTGCTCGACGTTTGCAATTTCTCAGCTCATGTCTACGAGACGGAAAGAGAATGACAGTGACGTTTGGTGGGTAGAGAAGCGCAAAGCCCCAGTGTTGCTGCGCCTGTGAAAGCGCTTCCAAGGAAGGGTGCTGGCTAGCAAGAGCTTTCAGTGCTGGCACTTTTCACCTCTGAGCAATTGCTCGACGTTTGCAATTTCTCAGCTCGTGTCTACGAGACGGAAAGAGAAGGACCGTGACGTTTGGTGGGTAGAGAAGCGCAAAGCCCCAGTGTTACTGCACCTGTGAAAGCGCTTCCAAGGAAAGGTGCTGGCTAGCAACAGCTTTCAGTGCTGGCACTTTTCATCTCTGAGCAATTGCTCGACGTTTGTAATTTCTCACCTGAGCTCTCTTTAGAGTGTGCGAGAGGATGAGCAGAAGATTAGGTGGCTAGAGAAGCCCAGAGCCCCAGTGTTCTTAGGCCTACAAAAGCGCTTCCAAGGAAGGGTGCTGGCTAGCAACAGCTTTCAGTCCTGGCACTTTTCATCTCTGAGCAATTGCTCGACCTTTGCAATTTCTCAGCTCGTGTCTAGGAGACGGAAAGAGAAGGACCGTGACGTTTGGTGGCTAGAGAAGCGCAAAGCCCCAGTGTTGCTGCGCCTGTGAAAGCGCTTCCAAGGAAGGGTGCTGGCTAGCAAGAGCTTTCAGTGCTGGCACTTTTCATCTCTGAGCAATTGCTCGACGTTTGCAATTTCTCACCTGAGCTCTCTTTAGAGTGCGCGAGAGGATGAGCAGAAGATTAGGTGGCTAGAGAAGCCCAGAGCCCCAGTGTTCTTAGGCCTACAAAAGCGCTTCCAAGGAAGGGTGCTGGCTAGCAACAGCTTTCAGTGCTGGCACTTTTCATCTCTGAGCAATTGCTCGACGTTTGCAATTTCTCAGCTCGTGTCTACGAGACGGAAAGAGAAGGACTGTGACGTTTGGTGGCTAGAGAAGCGCAAAGCCCCAGTGTTGCTGTGCCTGTGAAAGCGCTTCCAAGGAAGGGTGCTGGCTAGCAAGAGCTTTCAGTGCTGGCACTTTTCTTCTCTGAGCAATTGCTCGACGTTTGCCATTTCTCACCTGAGCTCTCTTTAGAGTGCGCGAGAGGATGAGCAGAAGATGAGGTGGCTAGAGAAGCCCAGAGCCCCAGTGTTCTTAGGCCTACAAAAGCGCTTCCAAGGAAGGGTGCTGGCTAGCAACAGCTTTCAGTGCTGGCACTTTTCCTCTCTGAGCAATTGCTCGACGTTTGCAATTTCTCAGCTCGTGTCTACGAGACGGAAAGAGAAGGACCGTGACGTTTGGTGGGTAGAGAAGCGCAAAGCCCCAGTGTTGCTGCGCCTGTGAAAGCGCTTCCAAGGAAGGGTGCTGGCTAGCAAGAGCTTTCAGTGCTGCCACTTTTCATCTCTGAGCAATTGCTCGACGTTTGCAATTTCTCAGCTCGTGTCTACGAGACGGAAAGAGAAGGACCGTGACGTTTGGTGGGTAGAGAAGCGCAAAGCCCCAGTGTTGCTGCGCCTGTGAAAGCGCTTCCAAGGAAGGGTGCTGGCTAGCAACAACTTTCAGTGCTGGCACTTTTCATCTCCGAGCAATTGCTCGACGTTTGCAATTTCTCACCTGAGCTCTCTTTAGAGTGCGCGAGAGGATGAGCAGAAGATTAGGTGGCTAGAGAAGCCCAGAGCCCCAGTGTTCTTAGGCCTACAAAAGCGCTTCCAAGGAAGGGGGCTGGCTAGCAACAGCTTTCAGTGCTGGCACTTTTCATCTCTGAGCAATTGCTCGACGTTTGCAATTTCTCAGCTCGTGTCTACGAGACGGAGATATAGTGACCGTGACTTTTGGTGGCTAGAGAAGCGCAAAGCCCCAGTGTTGCTGCGCCTGTGAAAGCGCTTCCAAGGAAGGGTGCTGGCTAGCAACAGCTTTCAGTGCTGGCACTTTTCATCTCTGAGCAATTGCTCGACGTTTGCAATTTCTCACCTGAGCTCTCTTTAGAGTGCGCGAGAGGATGAGCAGAAGATTAGGTGGCTAGAGAAGCCCAGAGCCCCAGTGTTCTTAGGCCTACAAAAGCGCTTCCAAGGAAGGGGGCTGGCTAGCAACAGCTTTCAGTGCTGGCACTTTTCATCTCTGAGCAATTGCTCGACGTTTGCAATTTCTCAGCTCGTGTCTACGAGACGGAGAGATAGTGACTGTGACTTTTGGTGGCTAGAGAAGCGCAAAGCCCCAGTGTTGCTGCACCTGTGAAAGCGCTACCAAGGAAGGGTGCTGGCTAGCAAGAGCTTTCAGTGCTGGCACTTTTCATCTCTGAGCAATTGCTGGACGTTTGCAATTTCTCACCTGAGCTCTCTTTAGAGTGCGCGAGAGGATGAGCAGAAGATTAGGTGGCTAGAGAAGCCGAGAGCCCCGGTGTTCTTAGGGCTAAAAAAGCGCTTCCAAGGAAGGGTGCTGGCTAGCAACAGCTTTCAGTGCTGGCACTTTTCATCTCTGAGCAATTGCTCGACGTTTGCAATTTCTCACCTGATCTCTCTTTAGAGTGCGCGAGAGGATGAGCAGAAGATTAGGTGTCTAAAGAAGCCCAGAGCCCCAGTGTTCTTAGGCCTACAAAAGCGCTTCCAAGGAAGGGTGCTGGCTAGCAACAGCTTTCAGTGCTGGCACTTTTCATCTCTGAGCAATTGCTCGACGTTTGCAATTTCTCACCTGAGCTCTCTTTAGAGTGCGCGAGAGGATGAGCAGAAGATTAGGTGTCTAAAGAAGCCCAGAGCCCCAGTGTTCTTAGGCCTACAAAAGCGCTTCCAAGGAAGGGTGCTGGCTAGCAAGAGCTTTCAGTGCTGGCACTTTTCCTCTCTGAGCAATTGCTCGACGTTTGCAATTTCTCAGCTCGTGTCTACGAGACGGAAAGAGAAGGACTGTGACGTTTGGTGGCTAGAGAAGCGCAAAGCCCCAGTGTTACTGCGCCTGTGAAAGCGCTTCCAAGGAAGGGTGCTGGCTAGCAACAGCTTTCAGTGCTGGCACTTTTCATCTCTGAGCAATTGCTCGACGTTTGCAATTTCTCAGCTCGTGTCTAGGAGACGGAAAGAGAATGACCGTGACGTTTGGTGGGTAGAGAAGCACAAAGCCCCAGTGTTGCTGTGCCTGTGAAAGCGCTTCCAAGGAAGAGTGCTGGCTAGCAACAGCTTTCAGTGCTGGCACTTTTCTTCTCTGAGCAATTGCTCGACGTTTGCAATTTCTCACCTGAGCTCTCTTTAGAGTGCGCGAGAGGATGAGCAGAAGATTAGGTGGCTAGAGAAGCCCAGAGCCCCAGTGTTCTTATGCCTACAAAAGCGCTTCCAAGGAAGGGTGCTGGCTAGCAAGAGCTTTCAGTGCTGGCACATTTCATCTCTGAGCAATTGCTCGACGTTTGCAATTTCTCAGCTCGTGTCTACGAGACGGAGATATAGTGACCGTGACTTTTGGTGGCTAGAGAAGCGCAAAGCCCCAGTGTTGCTGCGCCTGTGAAAGCGCTTCCAAGGAAGGGGGCTGGCTAGCAACAGCTTTCAGTGCTGGCACTTTTCATCTCTGAGCAATTGCTCGACGTTTGCAATTTCTCCCCTGAGCTCTCTTTAGAGTGCGCGAGAGGATGAGCAGAAGATGAGGTGGCTAGAGAAGCCCAGAGCCCCAGTGTTCTTAGGCCTAAAAAAGCGCTTCCAAGGAAGGGGGCTGGCTAGCAACAGCTTTCAGTGCTGGCACTTTTCATCTCTGAGCAATTGCTCGACGTTTGCAATTTCTCACCTGAGCTCTCTTTAGAGTGCGCGAGAGGATGAGCAGAAGATTAGGTGGCTACAGAAGCCCAGAGCCCCAGTGTGCTTAGGCCTACAAAAGCGCTTCCAAGGAAGGGTGCTGGCTAGCAAGAGCTTTCAGTGCTGGCACTTTTCATCTCTGAGCAATTGCTCAACGTTTGCAATTTCTCAGCTCGTGTCTACGAGACGGAAAAAGAATGACCGTGACGTTTGGTGGCTAGAGAAGCGCAAAGCCCCAGTGTTGCTGCGCCTGTGAAAGCGCTTCCAAGGAAGGGTGCTGGCTAGCAACAGCTTTCAGTGCTGGCACTTTTCATCTCTGAGCAATTGCTCGACGTTTGCAATTTCTCACCTGAGCTCTCTTTAGAGTGCGCGAGAGGATGAGCAGAAGATTAGGTGGCTAGAGAAGCCCAGAGCCCCAGTGTTCTTAGGCCTACAAAAGCGCTTCCAAGGAAGGGTGCTAGCTAGCAACAGCTTTCAGTGCTGGCACATTTCATCTGTGAGCAATTGCTCGACGTTTGCAATTTCTCACCTGAGCTCTCTTTAGAGTGCGCGAGAGGATGAGCAGAAGATTAGGTGGCTAGAGAAGCCCAGAGCCCCAGTGTTCTTAGGCCTACAAAAGCGCTTCCAAGGAAGGGGGCTGGCTAGCAAGAGCTTTCAGTGCTGGCACTTTTCATCTCTGAGCAATTGCTCCACGTTTGCAATTTCTCAGCTCATGTCTACGAGACGGAAAGAGAAGGACCGTGATGTTTGGTGGGTAGAGAAGCGCAAAGCCCCAGTGTTACTGCGCCTGTGAAAGCGCTTCCAAGGAAGGGTGCTGGCTAGCAACAGCTTTCAGTGCTGGCACTTTTCATCTCTGAGCAATTGCTCGACGTTTGCAATTTCTCAGCTCGTGTCTACGAGACGGAAAGAGAAGGACCGTGACGTTTGGTGGGTAGAGAAGCGCAAAGCCCCAGTGTTGCTGCGCCTGTGAAAGTGCTTCCAAGGAAGGGTGCTGGCTAGCAAGAGCTTTCAGTGCTGGCACTTTTCATCTCTGAGCAATTGCTCGACGTTTGCAATTTCTCAGCTCATGTCTACGAGACGGAAAGAGAATGACAGTGACGTTTGGTGGGTAGAGAAGCGCAAAGCCCCAGTGTTGCTGCGCCTGTGAAAGCGCTTCCAAGGAAGGGTGCTGGCTAGCAAGAGCTTTCAGTGCTGGCACTTTTCACCTCTGAGCAATTGCTCGACGTTTGCAATTTCTCAGCTCGTGTCTACGAGACGGAAAGAGAAGGACCGTGACGTTTGGTGGGTAGAGAAGCGCAAAGCCCCAGTGTTACTGCACCTGTGAAAGCGCTTCCAAGGAAAGGTGCTGGCTAGCAACAGCTTTCAGTGCTGGCACTTTTCATCTCTGAGCAATTGCTCGACGTTTGTAATTTCTCACCTGAGCTCTCTTTAGAGTGTGCGAGAGGATGAGCAGAAGATGAGGTGGCTAGAGAAGCCCAGAGCCCCAGTGTTCTTAGGCCTACAAAAGCGCTTCCAAGGAAGGGTGCTGGCTAGCAACAGCTTTCAGTCCTGGCACTTTTCATCTCTGAGCAATTGCTCGACGTTTGCAATTTCTCAGCTCGTGTCTACGAGACGGAGATATAGTGACCGTGACTTTTGGTGGCTAGAGAAGCGCAAAGCCCCAGTGTTGCTGCGCCTGTGAAAGCGCTTCCAAGGAAGGGTGCTGGCTAGCAAGAGCTTTCAGTGCTGGCACTTTTCATCTCTGAGCAATTGCTCGACGTTTGCAATTTCTCACCTGAGCTCTCTTTAGAGTGCGCGAGAGGATGAGCAGAAGATTAGGTGGCTAGAGAAGCCCAGAGCCCCAGTGTTCTTAGGCCTACAAAAGCGCTTCCAAGGAAGGGGGCTGGCTAGCAACAGCTTTCAGTGCTGGCACTTTTCATCTCTGAGCAATTGCTCGACGTTTGCAATTTCTCAGCTCGTGTCTACGAGACGGAGAGATAGTGACTGTGACTTTTGGTGGCTAGAGAAGCGCAAAGCCCCAGTGTTGCTGCACCTGTGAAAGCGCTACCAAGGAAGGGTGCTGGCTAGCAAGAGCTTTCAGTGCTGGCACTTTTCATCTCTGAGCAATTGCTGGACGTTTGCAATTTCTCACCTGAGCTCTCTTTAGAGTGCGCGAGAGGATGAGCAGAAGATTAGGTGGCTAGAGAAGCCGAGAGCCCCGGTGTTCTTAGGGCTAAAAAAGCGCTTCCAAGGAAGGGTGCTGGCTAGCAACAGCTTTCAGTGCTGGCACTTTTCATCTCTGAGCAATTGCTCGACGTTTGCAATTTCTCACCTGATCTCTCTTTAGAGTGCGCGAGAGGATGAGCAGAAGATTAGGTGTCTAAAGAAGCCCAGAGCCCCAGTGTTCTTAGGCCTACAAAAGCGCTTCCAAGGAAGGGTGCTGGCTAGCAACAGCTTTCAGTGCTGGCACTTTTCATCTCTGAGCAATTGCTCGACGTTTGCAATTTCTCACCTGAGCTCTCTTTAGAGTGCGCGAGAGGATGAGCAGAAGATTAGGTGTCTAAAGAAGCCCAGAGCCCCAGTGTTCTTAGGCCTACAAAAGCGCTTCCAAGGAAGGGTGCTGGCTAGCAAGAGCTTTCAGTGCTGGCACTTTTCCTCTCTGAGCAATTGCTCGACGTTTGCAATTTCTCAGCTCGTGTCTACGAGACGGAAAGAGAAGGACTGTGACGTTTGGTGGCTAGAGAAGCGCAAAGCCCCAGTGTTACTGCGCCTGTGAAAGCGCTTCCAAGGAAGGGTGCTGGCTAGCAACAGCTTTCAGTGCTGGCACTTTTCATCTCTGAGCAATTGCTCGACGTTTGCAATTTCTCAGCTCGTGTCTAGGAGACGGAAAGAGAATGACCGTGACGTTTCGTGGGTAGAGAAGCACAAAGCCCCAGTGTTGCTGTGCCTGTGAAAGCGCTTCCAAGGAAGAGTGCTGGCTAGCAACAGCTTTCAGTGCTGGCACTTTTCTTCTCTGAGCAATTGCTCGACGTTTGCAATTTCTCACCTGAGCTCTCTTTAGAGTGCGCGAGAGGATGAGCAGAAGATTAGGTGGCTAGAGAAGCCCAGAGCCCCAGTGTTCTTATGCCTACAAAAGCGCTTCCAAGGAAGGGTGCTGGCTAGCAAGAGCTTTCAGTGCTGGCACTTTTCATCTCTGAGCAATTGCTCGACCTTTGCAATTTCTCAGCTCGTGTCTACGAGACGGAGATATAGTGACCGTGACTTTTGGTGGGTAGAGAAGCGCAAAGCCCCAGTGTTGCTGCGCCTGTGAAAGCGCTTCCAAGGAAGGGTGCTGGCTAGCAACAGCTTTCAGTGCTGGCACTTTTCATCTCTGAGCAATTGCTGGACGTTTGCCATTTCTCACCTGAGCTCTCTTTAGAGTGCGCGAGAGGATGAGCAGAAGATTAGGTGGCTAGAGAAGCCCAGAGCCCCAGTGTTCTTAGGCCTACAAAAGCGCTTCCAAGGAAGGGTGCTGGCTAGCAACAGCTTTCAGTGCTGGCACTTTTCATCTCTGAGCAATTGCTCGACGTTTGCAATTTCTCAGCTCGTTTCTACGAGACGGAAAGAGAATGACCGTGACGTTTGGTGGCTAGAGAAGCGCAAAGCCCCAGTGTTGCTGCGCCTGTGAAAGCGCTTCCAAGGAAGGGGGCTGGCTAGCAACAGCTTTCAGTGCTGGCACTTTTCATCTCTGAGCAATTGCTCGACGTTTGCAATTTCTCACCTGAGCTCTCTTTAGAGTGCGCGAGAGGATGAGCAGAAGATTAGGTGGCTAGAGAAGCCCAGAGCCCCAGTGTTCTTAGGCCTACAAAAGCGCTTCCAAGGAAGGGGGCTGGCTAGCAACAGCTTTCAGTGCTGGCACTTTTCATCTCTGAGCAATTGCTCGACGTTTGCAATTTCTCAGCTCGTGTCTACGAGACGGAAAGAGAAGGACCATGACGTTTGGTGGCTAGAGAAGCGCAAAGCCCCAGTGTTGCTACACCTGTGAAAGCGCTTCCAAGGAAGGGTGCTGGCTAGCAACAGCTTTCAGTGCTGGCACTTTTCATCTCTGAGCAATTGCTCGACGTTTGCAATTTCTCACCTGAGCTCTCTTTAGAGTGCGCGAGAGGATGAGCAGAAGATTAGGTGGCTAGAGAAGCCCAGAGCCCCAGTGTGCTTAGGCCTACAAAAGCGCTTCCAAGGAAGGGGGCTGGCTAGCAAGAGCTTTCAGTGCTGGCACTTTTCATCTCTGAGCAATTGCTCGACGTTTGCAATTTCTCAGCTCGTGTCTACGAGACGGAAAGAGAAGGACCGTGACGTTTGGTGGCTAGAGAAGCGCAAAGCCCCAGTGTTGCTGCGCCTGTGAAAGCGCTTCCAAGGAAGGGTGCTGGCTAGCAACAGCTTTCAGTGCTGGCACTTTTCATCTCTGAGCAATTGCTCGACGTTTGCAATTTCTCACCTGAGCTCTCTTTAGAGTGCGCGAGAGGATGAGCAGAAGATTAGGTGGCTAGAGAAGCCCAGAGCCCCAGTGTTCTTAGGCCTACAAAAGCGCTTCCAAGGAAGGGTGCTGGCTAGCAACAGCTTTCAGTGCTGGCACTTTTCATCTCTGAGCAATTGCTCGACGTTTGCAATTTCTCAGCTCGTGTCTACGAGACGGAAAGAGAAGGACCGTGACGTTTGGTGGCTAGAGAAGCGCAAAGCCCCAGTGTTGCTGTGCCTGTGAAAGCGCTTCCAAGGAAGGGTGCTGGCTAGCAAGAGCTTTCAGTGCTGGCACTTTTCTTCTCTGAGCAATTGCTCGACGTTTGCCATTTCTCACCTGAGCTCTCTTTAGAGTGCGCGAGAGGATGAGCAGAAGATTAGGTGGCTAGAGAAGCCCAGAGCCCCAGTGTTCTTAGGCCTACAAAAGCGCTTCCAAGGAAGGGTGCTGGCTAGCAACAGCTTTCAGTGCTGGCACTTTTCCTCTCTGAGCAATTGCTCGACGTTTGCAATTTCTCAGCTCGTGTCTACGAGACGGAAAGAGAAGGACCGTGACGTTTGGTGGGTAGAGAAGCGCAAAGCCCCAGTGTTACTGCGCCTACAAAAGCGCTTCCAAGGAAGGGTGCTGGCTAGCAAGAGCTTTCAGTGCTGGCACTTTTCATCTCTGAGCAATTGCTCGACGTTTGCAATTTCTCAGCTCGTGTCTACGAGACGGAAAGAGAAGGACCGTGACGTTTGGTGGGTAGAGAAGCGCAAAGCCCCAGTGTTGCTGCGCCTGTGAAAGCGCTTCCAAGGAAGGGTGCTGGCTAGCAACAGCTTTCAGTGCTGGCACTTTTCATCTCCGAGCAATTGCTCGACGTTTGCAATTTCTCACCTGAGCTCTCTTTAGAGTGTGCGAGAGGATGAGCAGAAGATTAGGTGGCTAGAGAAGCCCAGAGCCCCAGTGTTCTTAGGGCTACAAAAGCGCTTCCAAGGAAGGGGGCTGGCTAGCAACAGCTTTCAGTGCTGGCACTTTTCATCTCTGAGCAATTGCTCGACGTTTGCAATTTCTCACCTGAGCTCTCTTTAGAGTGCGCGAGAGGATGAGCAGAAGATTAGGTGGCTACAGAAGCCCAGAGCCCCAGTGTTCTTAGGCCTACAAAAGCGCTTCCAAGGAAGGGTCTGGCTAGCAACAGCTTTCAGTGCTGGCACTTTTCCTCTCTGAGCAATTGCTCGACGTTTGCAATTTCTCAGCTCGTGTCTAGGAGACGGAAAGAGAATGACCGTGACGTTTGGTGGCTAGAGAAGCGCAAAGCCCCAGTGTTGCTGCGCCTGTGAAAGCGCTTCCAAGGAAGGGTGCTGGCTAGCAAGAGCTTTCAGTGCTGGCAGTTTTCATCTCTGAGCAATTGCTGGACGTTTGCAATTTCTCACCTGAGCTCTCTTTAGAGTGCGCGAGAGGATGAGCAGAAGATGAGGTGGCTAGAGAAGCCCAGAGCCCCAGTGTTCTTAGGCCTACAAAAGCGCTTCCAAGGAAGGGTGCTGGCTAGCAACAGCTTTCAGTGCTGGCACTTTTCATCTCCGAGCAATAGCTCGACGTTTGCAATTTCTCACCTGAGCTCTCTTTAGAGTGCGCGAGAGGATGAGCAGAAGATTAGGTGGCTAGAGAAGCCCAGAGCCCCAGTGTTCTTAGGCCTACAAAAGCGCTTCCAAGGAAGGGGGCTGGCTAGCAACAGCTTTCAGTGCTGGCACTTTTCATCTCTGAGCAATTGCTCAACGTTTGCAATTTCTCAGCTCGTGTCTACGAGACGGAAAAAGAATGACCGTGATGTTTGGTGGCTAGAGAAGCGCAAAGCCCCAGTGTTGCTGCGCCTGTGAAAGCGCTTCCAAGGAAGGGTGCTGGCTAGCAACAGCTTTCAGTGCTGGCACTTTTCATCTCTGAGCAATTGCTCGACGTTTGCAATTTCTCACCTGAGCTCTCTTTAGAGTGCGCGAGAGGATGAGCAGAAGATTAGGTGGCTAGAGAAGCCCAGAGCCCCAGTGTTCTTAGGCCTACAAAAGCGCTTCCAAGGAAGGGTGCTAGCTAGCAACAGCTTTCAGTGCTGGCACATTTCATCTGTGAGCAATTGCTCGACGTTTGCAATTTCTCACCTGAGCTCTCTTTAGAGTGCGCGAGAGGATGAGCAGAAGATTAGGTGGCTAGAGAAGCCCAGAGCCCCAGTGTTCTTAGGCCTACAAAAGCGCTTCCAAGGAAGGGGGCTGGCTAGCAAGAGCTTTCAGTGCTGGCACTTTTCATCTCTGAGCAATTGCTCGACGTTTGCAATTTCTCAGCTCATGTCTACGAGACGGAAAGAGAAGGACCGTGATGTTTGGTGGGTAGAGAAGCGCAAAGCCCCAGTGTTACTGCGCCTGTGAAAGCGCTTCCAAGGAAGGGTGCTGGCTAGCAACAGCTTTCAGTGCTGGCACTTTTCATCTCTGAGCAATTGCTCGACGTTTGCAATTTCTCAGCTCGTGTCTACGAGACGGAAAGAGAAGGACCGTGACGTTTGGTGGCTAGAGAAGCCCAGAGCCCCAGTGTGCTTAGGCCTACAAAAGCGCTTCCAAGGAAGGGTGCTGGCTAGCAACAGCTTTCAGTGCTGGCACTTTTCATCTCTGAGCAATTGCTCGACGTTTGCAATTTCTCAGCTCGTGTCTACGAGACGGAAAGAGAAGGACCGTGACGTTTGGTGAGTAGAGAAGCGCAAAGCCCCAGTGTTGCTGCGCCTGTGAAAGCGCTTCCAAGGAAGGCTGCTGGCTAGCAACAGCTTTCAGTGCTGGCACTTTTCATCTCTGAGCAATTGCTCGACGTTTGCAATTTCTCACTTGACCTCTCTTTAGAGTGCGCGAGAGGATGAGCAGAAGATTAGGTGGCTAGAGAAGCCCAGAGCCCCAGTGTGCTTAGGCCTACAAAAGCGCTTCCAAGGAAGGGTGCTGGCTAGCAACAGCTTTCAGTGCTGGCACTTTTCATCTCTGAGCAATTGCTCGACGTTTGCAATTTCTCAGCTCGTGTCTACGAGACGGAAAGAGAAGGACCGTGACGTTTGGTGGCTAGAGAAGCGCAAAGCCCCAGTGTTGCTGTGCCTGTGAAAGCGCTTCCAAGGAAGGGTGCTGGCTAGCAACAGCTTTCAGTGCTGGCACTTTTCTTCTCTGAGCAATTGCTCGACGTTTGCAATTTCTCACCTGAGCTCTCTTTAGAGTGCGCGAGAGGATGAGCAGAAGATTAGGTGGCTAGAGAAGCCGAGAGCCCCAGTGTGCTTAGGCCTACAAAAGCGCTTCCAAGGAAGGGTGCTGGCTAGCAACAGCTTTCAGTGCTGGCACTTTTCCTCTCTGAGCAATTGCTCGACGTTTGCAATTTCTCAGCTCGTGTCTACGAGACGGAAAGAGAAGGACCGTGACGTTTGGTGGGTAGAGAAGCGCAAAGCCCCAGTGTTGCTGCGCCTGTGAAAGCGCTTCCAAGGAAGGGTGCTGGCTAGCAAGAGCTTTCAGTGCTGGCACTTTTCATCTCTGAGCAATTGCTCGACGTTTGCAATTTCTCAGCTCGTGTCTAGGAGACGGAAACAGAATGACCGTGACGTTTGGTGGCTAGAGAAGCGCAAAGCCCCAGTGTTGCTGCGCCTGTGAAAGCGCTTCCAAGGAAGGGTGCTGGCTAGCAAGAGCTTTCAGTGCTGGCACTTTTCATCTCTGAGCAATTGCTCGACGTTTGCAATTTCTCAGCTCGTGTCTACGAGACGGAAAGAGAAGGACCGTGACGTTTGGTGGGTAGAGAAGCGCAAAGCCCCAGTGTTGCTGCGCCTGTGAAAGTGCTTCCAAGGAAGGGTGCTGGCTAGCAAGAGCTTTCAGTGCTGGCACTTTTCATCTCTGAGCAATTGCTCGACGTTTGCAATTTCTCAGCTCATGTCTACGAGACGGAAAGAGAATGACAGTGACGTTTGGTGGGTAGAGAAGCGCAAAGCCCCAGTGTTGCTGCGCCTGTGAAAGCGCTTCCAAGGAAGGGGGCTGGCTAGCAAGAGCTTTCAGTGCTGGCACTTTTCACCTCTGAGCAATTGCTCGACGTTTGCAATTTCTCAGCTCGTGTCTACGAGACGGAAAGAGAAGGACCGTGACGTTTGGTGGGTAGAGAAGCGCAAAGCCCCAGTGTTACTGCACCTGTGAAAGCGCTTCCAAGGAAAGGTGCTGGCTAGCAAGAGCTTTCAGTGCTGGCACTTTTCATCTCTGAGCAATTGCTCGACGTTTGTAATTTCTCACCTGAGCTCTCTTTAGAGTGTGCGAGAGGATGAGCAGAAGATTAGGTGGCTAGAGAAGCCTAGAGCCCCAGTGTTCTTAGGCCTACAAAAGCGCTTCCAAGGAAGGGTGCTGGCTAGCAACAGCTTTCAGTCCTGGCACTTTTCATCTCTGAGCAATTGCTCGACCTTTGCAATTTCTCAGCTCGTGTCTAGGAGACGGAAAGAGAAGGACCGTGACGTTTGGTGAGTAGAGAAGCGCAAAGCCCCAGTGTTGCTGCGCCTGTGAAAGCGCTTCCAAGGAAGGCTGCTGGCTAGCAACAGCTTTCAGGTCTGGCACTTTTCATCTCTGAGCAATTGCTCGACGTTTGCAATTTCTCACCTGAGCTCTCTTTAGAGTGCGCGAGAGGATGAGCAGAAGATTAGGTGGCTAGAGAAGCCCAGAGCCCCAGTGTGCTTAGGCCTACAAAAGCGCTTCCAAGGAAGGGGGCTGGCTAGCAACAGCTTTCAGTGCTGGCACTTTTCATCTCTGAGCAATTGCTCGACGTTTGCAATTTCTCAGCTCGTGTCTACGAGACGGAGAGATAGTGACCGTGATGTTTGGTGGGTAGAGAAGCGCAAAGCCCCAGTGTTACTGCGCATGTGAAAGCGCTTCCAAGGAAGGGTGCTGGCTAGCAACAGCTTTCAGTGCTGGCACTTTTCATCTCTGAGCAATTGCTCGACGTTTGCAATTTCTCACCTGAGCTCTCTTTAGAGTGCGCGAGAGGATGAGCAGAAGATTAGGTGGCTAGAGAAGCCGAGAGCCCCAGTGTGCTTAGGCCTACAAAAGCGCTTCCAAGGAAGGGTGCTGGCTAGCAACAGCTTTCAGTGCTGGCACTTTTCCTCTCTGAGCAATTGCTCGACGTTTGCAATTTCTCAGCTCGTGTCTACGAGACGGAAAGAGAAGGACCGTGACGTTTGGTGGGTAGAGAAGCGCAAAGCCCCAGTGTTGCTGCGCCTGTGAAAGCGCTTCCAAGGAAGGGTGCTGGCTAGCAAGAGCTTTCAGTGCTGGCACTTTTCATCTCTGAGCAATTGCTCGACGTTTGCAATTTCTCAGCTCGTGTCTAGGAGACGGAAACAGAATGACCGTGACGTTTGGTGGCTAGAGAAGCGCAAAGCCCCAGTGTTGCTGCGCCTGTGAAAGCGCTTCCAAGGAAGGGTGCTGGCTAGCAAGAGCTTTCAGTGCTGGCACTTTTCATCTCTGAGCAATTGCTCGACGTTTGCAATTTCTCAGCTCGTGTCTACGAGACGGAAAGAGAAGGACCGTGACGTTTGGTGGGTAGAGAAGCGCAAAGCCCCAGTGTTGCTGCGCCTGTGAAAGTGCTTCCAAGGAAGGGTGCTGGCTAGCAAGAGCTTTCAGTGCTGGCACTTTTCATCTCTGAGCAATTGCTCGACGTTTGCAATTTCTCAGCTCATGTGTACGAGACGGAAAGAGAATGACAGTGACGTTTGGTGGGTAGAGAAGCGCAAAGCCCCAGTGTTGCTGCGCCTGTGAAAGCGCTTCCAAGGAAGGGTGCTGGCTAGCAAGAGCTTTCAGTGCTGGCACTTTTCACCTCTGAGCAATTGCTCGACGTTTGCAATTTCTCAGCTCGTGTCTACGAGACGGAAAGAGAAGGACCGTGACGTTTGGTGGGTAGAGAAGCGCAAAGCCCCAGTGTTACTGCACCTGTGAAAGCGCTTCCAAGGAAAGGTGCTGGCTAGCAAGAGCTTTCAGTGCTGGCACTTTTCATCTCTGAGCAATTGCTCGACGTTTGTAATTTCTCACCTGAGCTCTCTTTAGAGTGTGCGAGAGGATGAGCAGAAGATTAGGTGGCTAGAGAAGCCCAGAGCCCCAGTGTTCTTAGGCCTACAAAAGCGCTTCCAAGGAAGGGTGCTGGCTAGCAACAGCTTTCAGTCCTGGCACTTTTCATCTCTGAGCAATTGCTCGACCTTTGCAATTTCTCAGCTCGTGTCTAGGAGACGGAAAGAGAAGGACCGTGACGTTTGGTGAGTAGAGAAGCGCAAAGCCCCAGTGTTGCTGCGCCTGTGAAAGCGCTTCCAAGGAAGGCTGCTGGCTAGCAACAGCTTTCAGGTCTGGCACTTTTCATCTCTGAGCAATTGCTCGACGTTTGCAATTTCTCACCTGAGCTCTCTTTAGAGTGCGCGAGAGGATGAGCAGAAGATTAGGTGGCTAGAGAAGCCCAGAGCCCCAGTGTGCTTAGGCCTACAAAAGCGCTTCCAAGGAAGGGGGCTGGCTAGCAACAGCTTTCAGTGCTGGCACTTTTCATCTCTGAGCAATTGCTCGACGTTTGCAATTTCTCAGCTCGTGTCTACGAGACGGAGAGATAGTGACCGTGATGTTTGGTGGGTAGAGAAGCGCAAAGCCCCAGTGTTACTGCGCATGTGAAAGCGCTTCCAAGGAAGGGTGCTGGCTAGCAACAGCTTTCAGTGCTGGCACTTTTCATCTCTGAGCAATTGCTCGACGTTTGCAATTTCTCACCTGAGCTCTCTTTAGAGTGCGCGAGAGGATGAGCAGAAGATTAGGTGGCTAGAGAAGCCCAGAGCCCCAGTGTTCTTAGGCCTACAAAAGCGCTTCCAAGGAAGGGTGCTGGCTAGCAACAGCTTTCAGTGCTGGCACTTTTCCTCTCTGAGCAATTGCTCGACGTTTGCAATTTCTCAGCTCGTGTCTACGAGACGGAAAGAGAAGGACCGTGACGTTTGGTGGCTAGAGAAGCGCAAAGCCCCAGTGTTGCTGCGCCTGTGAAAGCGCTTCCAAGGAAGGGTGCTGGCTAGCAACAGCTTTCAGTGCTGGCACTTTTCATCTCTGAGCAATTGCTCGACGTTTGCAATTTCTCACCTGAGCTCTCTTTAGAGTGCGCGAGAGGATGAGCAGAAGATTAGGTGGCTAGAGAAGCCCAGAGCCCCAGTGTTCTTAGGCCTACAAAAGCGCTTCGAAGGAAGGGGGCTGGCTAGCAACAGCTTTCAGTGCTGGCACTTTTCATCTCTGAGCAATTGCTCGACGTTTGCAATTTCTCAGCTCGTGTCTACGAGACGGAAAGAGAATGACCGTGACGTTTGGTGCGTATAGAAGCGCAAAGCCCCAGTGTTACTGCGCCTGTGAAAGCGCTTCCAAGGAAGGGTGCTGGCTAGCAACAGCTTTCAGTGCTGGCACTTTTCATCTCTGAGCAATTGCTCGACGTTTGCAATTTCTCACCTGAGCTCTCTTTAGAGTGTGCGAGAGGCTGAGCAGAAGATTAGGTGGCTAGAGAAGCCCAGAGCCCCAGTGTTCTTAGGCCTACAAAAGCGCTTCGAAGGAAGGGGGCTGGCTAGCAACAGCTTTCAGTGCTGGCACTTTTCATCTCTGAGCAATTGCTCGACGTTTGCAATTTCTCAGCTCGTGTCTACGAGACGGAGAGATAGTGACCGTGACTTTTGGTGGGTAGAGAAGCGCAAAGCCCCAGTGTTGCTGCGCCTGAGAAAGCGCTTCCAAGGAAGGGTGCTGGCTAGCAACAGCTTTCAGTGCTGGCACTTTTCATCTCTGAGCAATTGCTCGACGTTTGCAATTTCTCACCTGAGCTCTCTTTAGAGTGCGCGAGAGGATGAGCAGAAGATTAGGTGGCTAGAGAAGGCCAGAGCCCCAGTGTTCTTACGCCTACAAAAGCGCTTCCAAGGAAGGGTGCTGGCTAGCAACAGCTTTCAGTGCTGGCACTTTTCATCTCTGAGCAATTGCTCGACGTTTGCAATTTCTCAGCTCTTGTCTACGAGACGGAAAGAGAAGGGCCGTGACGTTTGGTGGCTAGAGAAGCGCAAAGCCCCAGTGTTACTGCGCCTGTGAAAGTGCTTCCAAGGAAGGGTGCTGGCTAGCAAGAGCTTTCAGTGCTGGCACTTTTCATCTCTGAGCAATTGCTCGACGTTTGCAATTTCTCAGCTCGTGTCTAGGAGACGGAAAGAGAAGGACCGTGACGTTTGGTGGGTAGAGAAGCGCAAAGCCCCAGTGTTGCTGCGCCTGTGAAAGCGCTTCCAAGGAAGGGTGCTGGCTAGCAACAGCTTTCAGTGCTGGCACTTTTCATCTCTGAGCAATTGCTCGACGTTTGCAATTTCTCACCTGAGCTCTCTTTAGAGTGCGCGAGAGGATGAGCAGAAGATTAGGTGGCTAGAGAAGCCCAGAGCCCCAGTGTGCTTAGGCCTACAAAAGCGCTTCCAAGGAAGGGTGCTGGCTAGCAACAGCTTTCAGTGCTGGCACTTTTCATCTCTGAGCAATTGCTCGACGTTTGCAATTTCTCAGCTCGTGTCTACGAGACGGAAAGAGAAGGACCGTGACGTTTGGTGGGTAGAGAAGCGCAAAGCCCCAGTGTTGCTGCGCCTGTGAAAGCGCTTCCAAGGAAGGGTGCTGGCTAGCAACAGCTTTCAGTGCTGGCACTTTTCATCTCTGAGCAATTGCTCGACGTTTGCAATTTCTCACCTGAGCTCTCTTTAGAGTGCGCGAGAGGATGAGCAGAAGATTAGGTGGCTAGAGAAGCCAAGAGCCCCAGTGTGCTTAGGCCTACAAAAGCGCTTCCAAGGAAGGGTGCTGGCTAGCAACAGCTTTCAGTGCTGGCACTTTTCATCTCTGAGCAATTGTTCGATGTTTGCAATTTCTCAGCTCATGTCTACGAGACGGAAAGAGAAGGACCGTGACGTTTGGTGGCTAGAGAAGCGCAAAGCCCCAGTGTTGCTGCGCCTGTGAAAGCGCTTCCAAGGAAGGGTGCTGGCTAGCAAGAGCTTTCAGTGCTGGCACTTTTCATCTCTGAGCAATTGCTGGACGTTTGCAATTTCTCACCTGAGCTCTCTTTAGAGTGCGCGAGAGGATGAGCAGAAGATTAAGTGGCTAGAGAAGCCCAGAGCCCCAGTGTTCTTAGGGCTACAAAAGCGCTTCCAAGGAAGGGGGCTGGCTAGCAAGAGCTTTCAGTGCTGGCACTTTTCATCTCTGAGCAATTGCTCGACGTTTGCAATTTCTCAGCTCATGTCTACGAGACGGAAAGAGAAGGACCGTGATGTTTGGTGGGTAGAGAAGCGCAAAGCCCCAGTGTTACTGCGCCTGTGAAAGCGCTTCCAAGGAAGGGTGCTGGCTAGCAACAGCTTTCAGTGCTGGCACTTTTCATCTCTGAGCAATTGCTCGACGTTTGCAATTTCTCAGCTCGTGTCTACGAGACGGAAAGAGAAGGACCGTGACGTTTGGTGGCTAGAGAAGCCCAGAGCCCCAGTGTGCTTAGGCCTACAAAAGCGCTTCCAAGGAAGGGTGCTGGCTAGCAAGAGCTTTCAGTGCTGGCACTTTTCATCTCTGAGCAATTGCTCGACGTTTGCAATTTCTCAGCTCGTGTCTACGAGACGGAAAGAGAAGGACAGTGACGTTTGGTGGGTAGAGAAGCGCAAAGCCCCAGTGTTACTGCGCCTGTGAAAGCGCTTCCAAGGAAGGGTGCTGGCTAGCAAGAGCTTTCAGTGCTGGCACTTTTCATCTCTGAGCAATTGCTCGACGTTTGCAATTTCTCACTTGACCTCTCTTTAGAGTGCGCGAGAGGATGAGCAGAAGATTAGGTGGCTAGAGAAGCCCAGAGCCCCAGTGTGCTTAGGCCTACAAAAGCGCTTCCAAGGAAGGGTGCTGGCTAGCAACAGCTTTCAGTGCTGGCACTTTTCATCTCTGAGCAATTGCTCGACGTTTGCAATTTCTCAGCTCGTGTCTACGAGACGGAAAGAGAATGACCGTGACGTTTGGTGGCTAGAGAAGCGCAAAGCCCCAGTGTTGCTGTGCCTGTGAAAGCGCTTCCAAGGAAGGGTGCTGGCTAGCAAGAGCTTTCAGTGCTGGCACTTTTCTTCTCTGAGCAATTGCTCGACGTTTGCAATTTCTCACCTGAGCTCTCTTTAGAGTGCGCGAGAGGATGAGCAGAAGATTAGGTGGCTAGAGAAGCCCAGAGCCCCAGTGTGCTTAGGCCTACAAAAGCGCTTCCAAGGAAGGGTGCTGGCTAGCAACAGCTTTCAGTGCTGGCACTTTTCATCTCTGAGCAATTGCTCGACGTTTGCAATTTCTCAGCTCGTGTCTACGAGACGGAAAGAGAAGGACCGTGACGTTTGGTGGGTAGAGAAGCGCAAAGCCCCAGTGTTGCTGCACCTGTGAAAGCGCTTCCAAGGAAGGGTGCTGGCTAGCAACAGCTTTCAGTGCTGGCACTTTTCATCTCTGAGCAATTGCTCGACGTTTGCAATTTCTCAGCTCGTGTCTAGGAGACGGAAACAGAATGACCGTGACGTTTGGTGGCTAGAGAATTGCAAAGCCCCAGTGTTGCTGCGCCTGTGAAAGCGCTTCCAAGGAAGGGTGCTGGCTAGCAAGAGCTTTCAGTGCTGGCACTTTTCATCTCTGAGCAATTGCTCGACGTTTGC
Source organism: Sarcoramphus papa (assembly GCA_037962945.1). Classification (NCBI taxonomy): domain Eukaryota; kingdom Metazoa; phylum Chordata; class Aves; order Accipitriformes; family Cathartidae; genus Sarcoramphus; species Sarcoramphus papa. The sequence goes on along the minus strand of CM075595.1, from coordinate 15,466,387 downwards.
AATTTCTCAGCTCGTGTCTACGAGACGGAAAGAGAAGGACCGTGACGTTTGGTGGGTAGAGAAGCGCAAAGCCCCAGTGTTGCTGCGCCTGTGAAAGTGCTTCCAAGGAAGGGTGCTGGCTAGCAAGAGCTTTCAGTGCTGGCACTTTTCATCTCTGAGCAATTGCTCGACGTTTGCTATTTCTCAGCTCATGTCTACGAGACGGAAAGAGAAGGACCGTGACGTTTGGTGGGTAGAGAAGCGCAAAGCCCCAGTGTTGCTGCGCCTGTGAAAGCGCTTCCAAGGAAGGGTGCTGGCTAGCAACAGCTTTCAGTGCTGGCACTTTTCCTCTCTGAGCAATTGCTCGACGTTTGCAATTTCTCAGCTCGTGTCTACGAGACGGAAAGAGAAGGACCGTGACGTTTGGTGGGTAGAGAAGCGCAAAGCCCCAGTGTTACTGCACCTGTGAAAGCGCTTCCAAGGAAAGGTGCTGGCTAGCAACAGCTTTCAGTGCTGGCACTTTTCATCTCTGAGCAATTGCTCGACGTTTGTAATTTCTCACCTGAGCTCTCTTTAGAGTGTGCGAGAGGATGAGCAGAAGATTAGGTGGCTAGAGAAGCCCAGAGCCCCACTGTTCTTAGGCCTACAAAAGCGCTTCCAAGGAAGGGTGCTGGCTAGCAACAGCTTTCAGTCCTGGCACTTTTCATCTCTGAGCAATTGCTCGACCTTTGCAATTTCTCAGCTCGTGTCTAGGAGACGGAAAGAGAAGGACCGTGACGTTTGGTGAGTAGAGAAGCGCAAAGCCCCAGTGTTGCTGCGCCTGTGAAAGCGCTTCCAAGGAAGGCTGCTGGCTAGCAACAGCTTTCAGTGCTGGCACTTTTCATCTCTGAGCAATTGCTCGACGTTTGCAATTTCTCACCTGAGCTCTCTTTAGAGTGCGCGAGAGGATGAGCAGAAGATTAGGTGGCTAGAGAAGCCCAGAGCCCCAGTGTGCTTAGGCCTACAAAAGCGCTTCCAAGGAAGGGGGCTGGCTAGCAACAGCTTTCAGTGCTGGCACTTTTCATCTCTGAGCAATTGCTCGACGTTTGCAATTTCTCAGCTCGTGTCTACGAGACGGAGAGATAGTGACCGTGATGTTTGGTGGGTAGAGAAGCGCAAAGCCCCAGTGTTACTGCGCCTGTGAAAGCGCTTCCAAGGAAGGGTGCTGGCTAGCAACAGCTTTCAGTGCTGGCACTTTTCATCTCTGAGCAATTGCTCGACGTTTGCAATTTCTCACCTGAGCTCTCTTTAGAGTGCGCGAGAGGATGAGCAGAAGATTAGGTGGCTAGAGAAGCCCAGAGCCCCAGTGTTCTTAGGCCTACAAAAGCGCTTCCAAGGAAGGGTGCTGGCTAGCAACAGCTTTCAGTGCTGGCACTTTTCCTCTCTGAGCAATTGCTCGACGTTTGCAATTTCTCAGCTCGTGTCTACGAGACGGAAAGAGAAGGACCGTGACGTTTGGTGGCTAGAGAAGCGCAAAGCCCCAGTGTTGCTGCGCCTGTGAAAGCGCTTCCAAGGAAGGGTGCTGGCTAGCAAGAGCTTTCAGTGCTGGCACTTTTCATCTCTGAGCAATTGCTCGACGTTTGCAATTTCTCACCTGAGCTCTCTTTAGAGTGCGCGAGAGGATGAGCAGAAGATTAGGTGGCTAGAGAAGCCCAGAGCCCCAGTGTTCTTAGGCCTACAAAAGCACTTCCAAGGAAGGGTGCTGGCTAGCAACAGCTTTCAGTGCTGGCACTTTTCATCTCTGAGCAATTGCTCGACGTTTGCAATTTCTCAGCTCGTGTCTACGAGACGGAAAGAGAATGACCGTGACGTTTGGTGCGTATAGAAGCGCAAAGCCCCAGTGTTACTGCGCCTGTGAAAGCGCTTCCAAGGAAGGGTGCTGGCTAGCAACAGCTTTCAGTGCTGGCACTTTTCATCTCTGAGCAATTGCTCGACGTTTGCAATTTCTCACCTGAGCTCTCTTTAGAGTGTGCGAGAGGATGAGCAGAAGATTAGGTGGCTAGAGAAGCCCAGAGCCCCAGTGTTCTTAGGCCTACAAAAGCGCTTCGAAGGAAGGGGGCTGGCTAGCAACAGCTTTCAGTGCTGGCACTTTTCATCTCTGAGCAATTGCTCGACGTTTGCAATTTCTCAGCTCGTGTCTACGAGACGGAGAGATAGTGACCGTGACTTTTGGTGGCTAGAGAAGCGCAAAGCCCCAGTGTTGCTGCGCCTGAGAAAGCGCTTCCAAGGAAGGGTGCTGGCTAGCAACAGCTTTCAGTGCTGGCACTTTTCTTCTCTGAGCAATTGCTCGACGTTTGCCATTTCTCACCTGAGCTCTCTTTAGAGTGCGCGAGAGGATGAGCAGAAGATTAGGTGGCTAGAGAAGGCCAGAGCCCCAGTGTTCTTAGGCCTACAAAAGCGCTTCCAAGGAAGGGTGCTGGCTAGCAACAGCTTTCAGTGCTGGCACTTTTCATCTCTGAGCAATTGCTCGACGTTTGCAATTTCTCAGCTCTTGTCTACGAGACGGAAAGAGAAGGGCCGTGACGTTTGTTGGCTAGAGAAGCGCAAAGCCCCAGTGTTACTGCGCCTGTGAAAGTGCTTCCAAGGAAGGGTGCTGGCTAGCAACAGCTTTCAGTGCTGGCACTTTTCATCTCTGAGCAATTGCTCGACCTTTGCAATTTCTCAGCTCGTGTCTAGGAGACGGAAAGAGAAGGACCGTGACGTTTGGTGGCTAGAGAAGCGCAAAGCCCCAGTGTTGCTGCGCCTGTGAAAGCGCTTCCAAGGAAGGGTGCTGGCTAGCAACAGCTTTCAGTGCTGGCACTTTTCATCTCTGAGCAATTGCTCGACGTTTGCAATTTCTCACCTGAGCTCTCTTTAGAGTGCGCGAGAGGATGAGCAGAAGATTAGGTGGCTAGAGAAGCCCAGAGCCCCAGTGTTCTTAGGCCTACAAAAGCGCTTCCAAGGAAGGGTGCTGGCTAGCAACAGCTTTCAGTGCTGGCACTTTTCATCTCTGAGCAATTGCTCGACGTTTGCAATTTCTCAGCTCGTGTCTACGAGACGGAAAGAGAAGGACCGTGACGTTTGGTGGCTAGAGAAGCGCAAAGCCCCAGTGTTGCTGCGCCTGTGAAAGCGCTTCCAAGGAAGGGTGCTGGCTAGCAACAGCTTTCAGTGCTGGCACTTTTCATCTCTGAGCAATTGCTGGACATTTGCAATTTCTCACCTGAGCTCTCTTTAGAGTGCGCGAGAGGATGAGCAGAAGATTAGGTGGCTAGAGAAGCCAAGAGCCCCAGTGTGCTTAGGCCTACAAAAGCGCTTCAAGGAAGGGTGCTGGCTAGCAACAGCTTTCAGTGCTGGCACTTTTCATCTCTGAGCAATTGTTCGATGTTTGCAATTTCTCAGCTCATGTCTACGAGACGGAAAGAGAAGGACCGTGACGTTTGGTGGCTAGAGAAGCGCAAAGCCCCAGTGTTGCTGCGCCTGTGAAAGCGCTTCCAAGGAAGGGTGCTGGCTAGCAAGAGCTTTCAGTGCTGGCACTTTTCATCTCTGAGCAATTGCTGGACGTTTGCAATTTCTCACCTGAGCTCTCTTTAGAGTGCGCGAGAGGATGAGCAGAAGATTAGGTGTCTAAAGAAGCCCAGAGCCCCAGTGTTCTTAGGCCTACAAAAGCGCTTCCAAGGAAGGGTGCTGGCTAGCAACAGCTTTCAGTGCTGGCACTTTTCATCTCTGAGCAATTGCTGGACGTTTGCAATTTCTCACCTGAGCTCTCTTTAGAGTGCGCGAGAGGATGAGCAGAAGATTAAGTGGCTAGAGAAGCCCAGAGCCCCAGTGTTCTTAGGCCTACAAAAGCGCTTCCAAGGAAGGGTGCTGGCTAGCAACAGCTTTCAGTGCTGGCACTTTTCATCTCTGAGCAATTGCTCGACGTTTGCAATTTCTCAGCTCGTGTCTACGAGACGGAAAGAGAAGGACCGTGACGTTTGGTGGCTAGAGAAGCGCAAAGCCCCAGTGTTGCTGCGCCTGTGAAAGCGCTTCCAAGGAAGGGTGCTGGCTAGCAACAGCTTTCAGTGCTGGCACTTTTCATCTCTGAGCAATTGCTCGACGTTTGCAATTTCTCACCTGAGCTCTCTTTAGAGTGCGCGAGAGGATGAGCAGAAGATTAGGTGGCTAGAGAAGCCCAGAGCCCCAGTGTGCTTAGGCCTACAAAAGCGCTTCCAAGGAAGGGGGCTGGCTAGCAACAGCTTTCAGTGCTGGCACTTTTCATCTCTGAGCAATTGCTGGACGTTTGCAATTTCTCAGCTCGTGTCTGCGAGACGGAAAGAGAATGACCATGACGTTTGGTGGGTAGAGAAGCACAAAGCCCCAGTGTTGCTGCGCCTGTGAAAGCGCTTCCAAGGAAGGGTGCTGGCTAGCAACAGCTTTCAGTGCTGGCACTTTTCATCTCTGAGCAATTGCTCGACGTTTGCAGTTTCTCACCTGAGCTCTCTTTAGAGTGCGCGAGAGGATGAGCAGAAGATTAGGTGGCTAGAGAAGCCCAGAGCCCCAGTGTGCTTAGGCCTACAAAAGCGCTTCCAAGGAAGGGTGCTGGCTAGCAACAGCTTTCAGTGCTGGCACTTTTCATCTCTGAGCAATTGCTCCACGTTTGCAATTTCTCAGCTCGTGTCTACGAGACGGAAAGAGAAGGACCGTGACGTTTGGTGGGTAGAGAAGCGCAAAGCGCCAGTGTTAGTGCGCTTGTGAAAGCGCTTCCAAGGAAGGGTGCTGGCTAGCAAGAGCTTTCAGTGCTGGCACTTTTCATCTCTGAGCAATTGCTCGACGTTTGTAATTTCTCACCTGAGCTCTCTTTAGAGTGCACGAGAGGCTGAGCAGAAGATTAGGTGGCTAGAGAAGGCCAGAGCCCCAGTGTTCTTAGGCCTACAAAAGCGCTTCCAAGGAAGGGTGCTGGCTAGCAGCAGCTTTCAGTGCTGGCACTTTTCCTCTCTGAGCAATTGCTCGACGTTTGCAATTTCTCAGCTCATGTCTACGAGACGGAAAGAGAATGACAGTGACGTTTGGTGGGTAGAGAAGCGCAAAGCCCCAGTGTTACTGCGCCTGTGAAAGTGCTTCCAAGGAAGGGTGCTGGCTAGCAACAGCTTTCAGTGCTGGCACTTTTCATCTCTGAGCAATTGCTCGACGTTTGCAATTTCTCACCTGAGCTCTCTTTAGAGTGCGCGAGAGGATGAGCAGAAGATTAGGTGGCTAGAGAAGCCCAGAGCCCCAGTGTGCTTAGGCCTACAAAAGCGCTTCCAAGGAAGGGTGCTGGCTAGCAACAGCTTTCAGTGCTGGCACTTTTCATCTCTGAGCAATTGCTCGACGTTTGCAATTTCTCAGCTCGTGTCTACGAGACGGAAAGAGAAGGACCGTGACGTTTGGTGCGTATAGAAGCGCAAAGCCCCAGTGTTGCTGCGCCTGTGAAAGCGCTTCCAAGGAAGGGTGCTGGCTAGCAAGAGCTTTCAGTGCTGGCACTTTTCATCTCTGAGCAATTGCTCGACATTTGCAATTTCTCACCTGAGCTCTCTTTAGAGTGCGCGAGAGGATGAGCAGAAGATTAGGTGGCTAGAGAAGCCCAGAGCCCCAGTGTTCTTAGGCCTACAAAAGCGCTTCCAAGGAAGGGTGCTGGCTAGCAACAGCTTTCAGTGCTGGCACTTTTCATCTCTGAGCAATTGCTCCACGTTTGCAATTTCTCAGCTCGTGTCTACGAGACGGAGAGATAGTGACCGTGACTTTTGGTGGCTAGAGAAGCGCAAAGCCCCAGTGTTGCTGCGCCTGAGAAAGCGCTTCCAAGGAAGGGTGCTGGCTAGCAAGAGCTTTCAGTGCTGGCACTTTTCATCTCTGAGCAATTGCTCGACGTTTGCAATTTCTCACCTGAGCTCTCTTTAGAGTGCGCGAGAGGATGAGCAGAAGATTAGGTGGCTAGAGAAGCCCAGAGCCCCAGTGTTCTTAGGCCTACAAAAGCGCTTCCAAGGAAGGGTGCTGGCTAGCAACAGCTTTCAGTGCTGGCACTTTTCATCTCTGAGCAATTGCTCGACGTTTGCAATTTCTCAGCTCTTGTCTACGAGACGGAAAGAGAAGGGCCGTGATGTTTGGTGGCTAGAGAAGCGCAAAGCCCCAGTGTTACTGCGCCTGTGAAAGTGCTTCCAAGGAAGGGTGCTGGCTAGCAACAGCTTTCAGTGCTGGCACTTTTCATCTCGGAGCAATTGCTCGACGTTTGCAATTTCTCAGCTCGTGTCTAGGAGACGGAAAGAGAAGGACCGTGACGTTTGGTGGCTAGAGAAGCGCAAAGCCCCAGTGTTACTGCGCCTGTGAAAGCGCTTCCAAGGAAGGGTGCTGGCTAGCAAGAGCTTTCAGTGCTGGCACTTTTCATCTCTGAGCAATTGCTCGACGTTTGCAATTTCTCACCTGAGCTCTCTTTAGAGTGCCCGAGAGGATGAGCAGAAGATTAGGTGGCTAGAGAAGCCCAGAGCCCCAGTGTTCTTAGGCCTACAAAAGCGCTTCCAAGGAAGGGTGCTGGCTAGCAACAGCTTTCAGTGCTGGCACTTTTCATCTCTGAGCAATTGCTGGACGTTTGCAATTTCTCACCTGAGCTCTCTTTAGAGTGCGCGAGAGGATGAGCAGAAGATTAGGTGGCTAGAGAAACCCAGAGCCCCAGTGTTCTTAGGCCTACAAAAGCGCTTCCAAGGAAGGGTGCTGGCTAGCAACAGCTTTCAGTGCTGGCACTTTTCATCTCTGAGCAATTGCTCGACGTTTGCAATTTCTCAGCTCGTGTCTACGAGACAGAGAGATAGTGACCGTGACGTTTGGTGGGTAGAGAAGCGCAAAGCCCCAGTGTTGCTGTGCCTGTGAAAGCGCTTCCAAGGAAGGGTGCTGGCTAGCAAGAGCTTTCAGTGCTGGCACTTTTCATCTCTGAGCAATTGCTGGACGTTTGCAATTTCTCACCTGAGCTCTCTTTAGAGTGCGCGAGAGGATGAGCAGAAGATTAGGTGGCTAGAGAAGCCCAGAGCCCCAGTGTTCTTACGCCTACAAAAGCGCTTCCAAGGAAGGGTGCTGGCTAGCAACAGCTTTCAGTGCTGGCACTTTTCATCTCTGAGCAATTGCTCGACGTTTGCAATTTCTCAGCTCATGTCTACGAGACGGAAAGAGAAGGACCGTGACGTTTGGTGGCTAGAGAAGCGCAAAGCCCCAGTGTTGCTGCGCCTGTGAAAGCGCTTCCAAGGAAGGGTGCTGGCTAGCAACAGCTTTCAGTGCTGGCACTTTTCATCTCTGAGCAATTGCTCGACGTTTGCAATTTCTCACCTGAGCTCTCTTTAGAGTGCACGAGAGGGTGAGCAGAAGATTAGGTGGCTAGAGAAACCCAGAGCCCCAGTGTGCTTAGGCCTACAAAAGCGTTTCCAAGGAAGGGGGCTGGCTAGCAAGAGCTTTCAGTGCTGGCACTTTTCATCTCTGAGCAATTGCTCGACGTTTGCAATTTCTCAGCTCGTGTCTACGAGACGGAAAGAGAAGGACCGTGACGTTTGGTGGCTAGAGAAGCGCAAAGCCCCAGTGTTACTGCACCTGTGAAAGCGCTTCCAAGGAAGGGTGCTGGCTAGCAAGAGCTTTCAGTGCTGGCACTTTTCATCTCTGAGCAATTGCTCGACGTTTGCAATTTCTCACCTGAGCTCTCTTTAGAGTGCGCGAGAGGATGAGCAGAAGATTAGGTGTCTAAAGAAGCCCAGAGCCCCAGTGTTCTTAGGCCTACAAAAGCGCTTCCAAGGAAGGGTGCTGGCTAGCAACAGCTTTCAGTGCTGGCACTTTTCATCTCTGAGCAATTGCTCGACGTTTGCAATTTCTCAGCTCGTGTCTACGAGACGGAAAGAGAAGGACCGTGACGTTTGGTGGCTAGAGAAGCGCAAAGCCCCAGTGTTGCTGCGCCTGTGAAAGCGCTTCCAAGGAAGGGTGCTGGCTAGCAAGAGCTTTCAGTGCTGGCACTTTTCATCTCTGAGCAATTGCTGGACATTTGCAATTTCTCACCTGAGCTCTCTTTAGAGTGCACGAGAGGCTGAGCAGAAGATTAGGTGTCTAAAGAAGCCCAGAGCCCCAGTGTTCTTAGGCCTACAAAAGCGCTTCCAAGGAAGGGTGCTGGCTAGCAGCAGCTTTCAGTGCTGGCACTTTTCCTCTCTGAGCAATTGCTCGACGTTTGCAATTTCTCAGCTCATGTCTACGAGACGGAAAGAGAATGACAGTGACGTTTGGTGGGTAGAGAAGCGCAAAGCCCCAGTGTTACTGCGCCTGTGAAAGTGCTTCCAAGGAAGGGTGCTGGCTAGCAACAGCTTTCAGTGCTGGCACTTTTCATCTCTGAGCAATTGCTCGACGTTTGCAATTTCTCACCTGAGCTCTCTTTAGAGTGCGCGAGAGGATGAGCAGAAGATTAGGTGGCTAGAGAAGCCCAGAGCCCCAGTGTGCTTAGGCCTACAAAAGCGCTTCCAAGGAAGGGTGCTGGCTAGCAACAGCTTTCAGTGCTGGCACTTTTCATCTCTGAGCAATTGCTCGACGTTTGCAATTTCTCAGCTCGTGTCTACGAGACGGAAAGAGAAGGACCGTGACGTTTGGTGCGTATAGAAGCGCAAAGCCCCAGTGTTGCTGCGCCTGTGAAAGCGCTTCCAAGGAAGGGTGCTGGCTAGCAACAGCTTTCAGTGCTGGCACTTTTCATCTCTGAGCAATTGCTCGACGTTTGCAATTTCTCACCTGAGCTCTCTTTAGAGTGCGCGAGAGGATGAGCAGAAGATTAGGTGGCTAGAGAAGCCCAGAGCCCCAGTGTTCTTAGGCCTACAAAAGCGCTTCCAAGGAAGGGGGCTGGCTAGCAACAGCTTTCAGTGCTGGCACTTTTCATCTCTGAGCAATTGCTGGACGTTTGCAATTTCTCAGCTCGTGTCTACGAGACGGAGAGATAGTGACCGTGACTTTTGGTGGCTAGAGAAGCGCGAAGCGCAAACCCCAGTGTTGCTGCGCCTGAGAAAGCGCTTCCAAGGAAGGGTGCTGGCTAGCAAGAGCTTTCAGTGCTGGCACTTTTCATCTCTGAGCAATTGCTCGACGTTTGCAATTTCTCACCTGAGCTCTCTTTAGAGTGCGCGAGAGGATGAGCAGAAGATTAGGTGGCTAGAGAAGCCCAGAGCCCCAGTGTTCTTAGGCCTACAAAAGCGCTTCCAAGGAAGGGTGCTGGCTAGCAACAGCTTTCAGTGCTGGCACTTTTCATCTCTGAGCAATTGCTCGACGTTTGCAATTTCTCAGCTCTTGTCTACGAGACGGAAAGAGAAGGGCCGTGATGTTTGGTGGCTAGAGAAGCGCAAAGCCCCAGTGTTACTGCGCCTGTGAAAGTGCTTCCAAGGAAGGGTGCTGGCTAGCAACAGCTTTCAGTGCTGGCACTTTTCATCTCTGAGCAATTGCTGGACGTTTGCAATTTCTCACCTGAGCTCTCTTTAGAGTGCGCGAGAGGGTGAGCAGAAGATTAGGTGGCTAGAGAAACCCAGAGCCCCAGTGTGCTTAGGCCTACAAAAGCGCTTCCAAGGAAGGGGGCTGGCTAGCAAGAGCTTTCAGTGCTGGCACTTTTCATCTCTGAGCAATTGCTCGACGTTTGCAATTTCTCAGCTCGTGTCTACGAGACGGAAAGAGAAGGACCGTGACGTTTGGTGGGTAGAGAAGCGCAAAGCCCCAGTGTTGCTGCGCCTGTGAAAGCGCTTCCAAGGAAGGGTGCTGGCTAGCAAGAGCTTTCAGTGCTGGCACTTTTCCTCTCTGAGCAATTGCTCGACGTTTGCAATTTCTCACCTGAGCTCTCTTTAGAGTGCGCGAGAGGATGAGCAGAAGATTAGGTGTCTAAAGAAGCCCAGAGCCCCAGTGTTCTTAGGCCTACAAAAGCGCTTCCAAGGAAGGGTGCTGGCTAGCAACAGCTTTCAGTGCTGGCACTTTTCATCTCTGAGCAATTGCTCGACGTTTGTAATTTCTCACCTGAGGTCTTTTTAGAGTGCGTGAGAGGATGAGCAGAAGATTAAGTGGCTAGAGAAGCCCAGAGCCCCAGTGTTCTTAGGCCTACAAAAGCGCTTCCAAGGAAGGGTGCTGGCTAGCAAGAGCTTTCAGTGCTGGCACTTTTCCTCTCTGAGCAATTGCTCGACGTTTGCAATTTCTCAGCTCGTGTCTACGAGACGGAAAGAGAATGACCGTGATGTTTGGTGGCTAGAGAAGCGCATAGCCCCAGTGTTACTGCGCCTGTGAAAGCGCTTCCAAGGAAGGGTGCTGGCTAGCAACAGCTTTCAGTGCTGGCACTTTTCATCTCTGAGCAATTGCTCGACGTTTGCAATTTCTCAGCTCGTGTCTACGAGACGGAAAGAGAATGACTGTGACGTTTGGTGGCTAGAGAAGCGCAAAGCCCCAGTGTTGCTGCGCCTGTGAAAGCGCTTGCAAGGAAGGGTGCTGGCTAGCAACAGCTTTCAGTGCTGGCACTTTTCATCTCTGAGCAATTGCTCGACGTTTGCAATTTCTCACCTGAGCTCTCTTTAGAGTGCGCGAGAGGATGAGCAGAAGATGAGGTGGCTAGAGAAGCCCAGAGCCCCAGTGTTCTTACGCCTACAAAAGCGCTTCCAAGGAAGGGTGCTGGCTAGCAACAGCTTTCAGTGCTGGCACTTTTCCTCTCTGAGCAATTGCTGGACGTTTGCAATTTCTCAGCTCGTGTCTACGAGACGGAAAGAGAATGACCGTGACGTTTGGTGGCTAGAGAAGCGCAAAGCCCCAGTGTTGCCGTGCCTGTGAAAGCACTTCCAAGGAAGGGTGCTGGCTAGCAAGAGCTTTCAGTGCTGGCACTTTTCATCTCTGAGCAATTGCTCGACGTTTGCAATTTCTCACCTGAGCTCTCTTTAGAGTGCGCGAGAGGATGAGCAGAAGATTAGGTGGCTAGAGAAGCCCAGAGCCCCAGTGTGCTTAGGCCTACAAAAGCGCTTCCAAGGAAGGGGGCTGGCTAGCAAGAGCTTTCAGTGCTGGCACTTTTCATCTCTGAGCAATTGCTGGACGTTTGCAATTTCTCACCTGAGGTCTTTTTAGAGTGCGTGAGAGGATGAGCAGAAGATTAAGTGGCTAGAGAAGCCCAGAGCCCCAGTGTTCTTACGCCTACAAAAGCGCTTCCAAGGAAGGGTGCTGGCTAGCAACAGCTTTCAGTGCTGGCACTTTTCACCTCTGAGCAATTGCTCGACGTTTGCAATTTCTCAGCTCGTGTCTACGAGACGGAAAGAGAAGGACCGTGATGTTTGGTGGGTAGAGAAGCGCAAAGCCCCAGTGTTACTGCGCCTGTGAAAGCGCTTCCAAGGAAGGGTGCTGGCTAGCAACAGCTTTCAGTGCTGGCACTTTTCATCTCTGAGCAATTGCTCGACGTTTGCAATTTCTCAGCTCGTGTCTACGAGACGGAAAGAGAATGACTGTGACGATTGGTGGCTAGAGAAGCGCAAAGCCCCAGTGTTGCTGCACCTGTGAAAGCGCTTCCAAGGAAGGGTGCTGGCTAGCAAGAGCTTTCAGTGCTGGCACTTTTCATCTCTGAGCAATTGCTCGACGTTTGCAATTTCTCAGCTCGTGTCTGGGAGACGGAAAGAGAAGGACCGTGACGTTTGGTGGGTAGAGAAGCGCAAAGCCCCAGTGTTGCTGTGCCTGTGAAAGCGCTTCCAAGGAAGGGTGCTGGCTAGCAACAGCTTTCAGTGCTGGCACTTTTCATCTCTGAGCAATTGCTCGACGTTTGCAATTTCTCACCTGAGCTCTCTTTAGAGTGCGTGAGAGGATGAGCAGAAGATTAGGTGGCTAGAGAAGCCCAGAGCCCCAGTGTTCTTAGGCCTACAAAAGCGCTTCCAAGATAGGGTGCTGGCTAGCAAGAGCTTTCAGTGCTGGCACTTTTCATCTCTGAGCAATTGGTCGACGTTTGCAATTTCTCAGCTCGTGTCTACGAGACGGAAAGAGAAGGACCGTGACGTTTGGTGGCTAGAGAAGCGCAAAGCCCCAGTGTTGCTGCGCCTGTGAAAGCGCTTCCAAGGAAGGGTGCTGGCTAGCAAGAGCTTTCAGTGCTGGCACTTTTCTTCTCTGAGCAATTGCTGGACGTTTGCCATTTCTCACCTGAGCTCTCTTTAGAGTGCGCGAGAGGATGAGCAGAAGATTAGGTGGCTAGAGAAGCCCAGAGCCCCAGTGTTCTTAGGCCTACAAAAGCGCTTCCAAGGAAGGGTGCTGGCTAGCAACAGCTTTCAGTGCTGGCACTTTTCATCTCTGAGCAATTGCTCCACGTTTGCAATTTCTCACCTGAGCTCTCTTTAGTGTGCGCGAGAGGATGAGCAGAAGATTAGGTGGCTAGAGAAGCCCAGAGCCCCAGTGTTCTTACGCCTACAAAAGCGCTTCCAAGGAAGGGTGCTGGCTAGCAACAGCTTTCAGTGCTGACACTTTTCAGCTCTGAGCAATTGCTCGACGTTTGCAATTTCTCAGCTCGTGTCTACGAGACGGAAAGAGAAGGACCGTGACGTTTGGTGGGTAGAGAAGCGCAAAGCCCCAGTGTTACTGCGCCTGTGAAAGCGCTTCCAAGGAAGGGTGCTGGCTAGCAAGAGCTTTCAGTGCTGGCACTTTTCATCTCTGAGCAATTGCTCGACGTTTGCAATTTCTCACCTGAGCTCTCTTTAGAGTGCGCGAGAGGATGAGCAGAAGATTAGGTGGCTAGAGAAGCCCAGAGCCCCAGTGTTCTTACGCCTACAAAAGCGCTTCCAAGGAAGGGTGCTGGCTAGCAACAGCTTTCAGTGCTGGCACTTTTCATCTCTGAGCAATTGCTCGACGTTTGCAATTTCTCAGCTCGTGTCTACGAGACGGAAAGAGAAGGACTGTGACGTTTGGTGGGTAGAGAAGCGCAAAGCCCCAGTGTTGCTGCGCCTGTGAAAACGCTTCCAAGGAAGGGTGCTGGCTAGCAACAGCTTTCAGTGCTGGCACTTTTCATCTCTGAGCAATTGCCCGACGTTTGCAATTTCTCAGCTCGTGTCTACGAGACGGAAAGAGAAGGACCGTGATGTTTGGTGGGTAGAGAAGCGCAAAGCCCCAGTGTTACTGCGCCTGTGAAAGCGCTTCCAAGGAAGGGTGCTGGCTAGCAAGAGCTTTCAGTGCTGGCACTTTTCATCTCTGAGCAATTGCTCGACGTTTGCAATTTCTCAGCTCGTGTCTAGGAGACGGAAAGAGAATGACAGTGACGTTTGGTGGCTAGAGAAGCGCAAAGCCCCAGTGTTACTGTGCCTGTGAAAGCGCTTGCAAGGAAGGGTGCTGGCTAGCAAGAGCTTTCAGTGCTGGCACTTTTCATCTCTGAGCAATTGCTCGACGTTTGCAATTTCTCACCTGAGCTCTCTTTAGAGTGCGCGAGAGGATGAGCAGAAGATTAGGTGGCTAGAGAAGCCCAGAGCCCCAGTGTGCTTAGGCCTACAAAAGCGCTTCCAAGGAAGGGTGCTGGCTAGCAACAGCTTTCAGTGCTGGCACTTTTCATCTCTGAGCAATTGCTCGACGTTTGCAATTTCTCAGCTCGTGTCTACGAGACGGAAAGAGAAGGACCGTGACGTTTGGTGGGTAGAGAAGCGCAAAGCCCCAGTGTTGCTGCGCCTGTGAAAGCGCTTCCAAGGAAGGGTGCTGGCTAGCAAGAGCTTTCAGTGCTGGCACTTTTCATCTCTGAGCAATTGCTCGACGTTTGCAATTTCTCACCTGAGCTCTCTTTAGAGTGCGCGAGAGGATGAGCAGAAGATTAGGTGGCTAGAGAAGCCCAGAGCCCCAGTGTGCTTAGGCCTACAAAAGCGCTTCCAAGGAAGGGGGCTGGCTAGCAAGAGCTTTCAGTGCTGGCACTTTTCATCTCTGAGCAATTGCTGGACGTTTGCAATTTCTCAGCTCGTGTCTACGAGACGGAAAGAGAAGGACCGTGACGTTTGGTGGCTAGAGAAGCGCAAAGCCCCAGTGTTGCTGCACCTGTGAAAGCGCTTCCAAGGAAGGGTGCTGGCTAGCAACAGCTTTCAGTGCTGGCACTTTTCCTCTCTGAGCAATTGCTCGACGTTTGCAATTTCTCAGCTCGTGCCTAGGAGACGGAAAGAGAAGGACCGTGACGTTTGGTGGCTAGAGAAGCGCAAAGCCCCAGTGTTACTGCGCCTGAGAAAGCGCTTCCAAGGAAGGGTGCTGGCTAGCAAGAGCTTTCAGTGCTGGCACTTTTCATCTCTGAGCAATTGCTCGACGTTTGTAATTTCTCACCTGAGCTCTCTTTAGAGTGCGCGAGAGGATGAGCAGAAGATTAGGTGGCTAGAGAAGCCCAGAGCCCCAGTGTTCTTAGGGCTACAAAAGCGCTTCCAAGGAAGGGGGCTGGCTAGCAACAGCTTTCAGTGCTGGCACTTTTCATCTCTGAGCAATTGCTCGACGTTTGCAATTTCTCAGCTCGTGTCTACGAGACGGAGAGATAGTGACCGTGACGTTTGGTGGGTAGAGAAGCGCAAAGCCCCAGTGTTGCTGCACCTGTGAAAGCGCTTCCAAGGAAGGGTGCTGGCTAGCAAGAGCTTTCAGTGCTGGCACTTTTCATCTCTGAGCAATTGCTCGACGTTTGCAATTTCTCACCTGAGCTCTCTTTAGAGTGCGCGAGAGGATGAGCAGAAGATTAGGTGGCTAGAGAAGCCCAGAGCCCCAGTGTTCTTAGGCCTACAAAAGCGCTTCCAAGGAAGGGTGCTGGCTAGCAACAGCTTTCAGTGCTGGCACTTTTCATCTCTGAGCAATTGCTGGACGTTTGCAATTTCTCACCTGAGCTCTCTTTAGAGTGCGCGAGAGGATGAGCAGAAGATTAGGTGGCTAGAGAAGCCCAGAGCCCCAGTGTGCTTAGGCCTACAAAAGCGCTTCCAAGGAAGGGTGCTGGCTAGCAACAGCTTTCAGTGCTGGCACTTTTCCTCTCTGAGCAATTGCTTGACGTTTGCAATTTCTCAGCTCGTGTCTACGAGACGGAAAGAGAAGGACCGTGACGTTTGGTGGCTAGAGAAGCGCAAAGCCCCAGTGTTGCTGCGCCTGTGAAAGCGCTTCCAAGGAAGGGTGCTGGCTAGCAAGAGCTTTCAGTGCTGGCACTTTTCATCTCTGAGCAATTGCTCCATGTTTGCAATTTCTCACCTGAGCTCTCTTTAGAGTGCGCGAGAGGATGAGCAGAAGATTAGGTGGCTAGAGAAGCCCAGAGCCCCAGTGTTCTTAGGCCTACAAAAGCGCTTCCAAGGAAGGGGGCTGGCTAGCAACAGCTTTCAGTGCTGGCACTTTTCATCTCTGAGCAATTGCTCGACGTTTGCAATTTCTCAGCTCGTGTCTACGAGACGGAAAGAGAAGGACCGTGACGTTTGGTGGGTAGAGAAGCGCAAAGCCCCAGTGTTGCTGCGCCTGTGAAAGCGCTTCCAAGGAAGGGTGCTGGCTAGCAACAGCTTTCAGTGCTGGCACTTTTCATCTCTGAGCAATTGCTCGACGTTTGCAATTTCTCACCTGAGCTCTCTTTAGAGTGCGCGAGAGGATGAGCAGAAGATTAGGTGTCTAAAGAAGCCCAGAGCCCCAGTGTTCTTAGGCCTACAAAAGCGCTTCCAAGGAAGGGTGCTGGCTAGCAACAGCTTTCAGTGCTGGCACTTTTCCTCTCTGAGCAATTGCTCGACGTTTGCAATTTCTCAGCTCGTGTCTACGAGACGGAAAGAGAAGGACCGTGACGTTTGGTGGCTAGAGAAGCGCAAAGCCCCAGTGTTGCTGCGCCTGTGAAAGCGCTTCCAAGGAAGGGTGCTGGCTAGCAACAGCTTTCAGTGCTGGCACTTTTCCTCTCTGAGCAATTGCTCGACGTTTGCAATTTCTCAGCTCGTGTCTACGAGACGGAAAGAGAATGACAGTGATGTCTGGTGGCTAGAGAAGCGCAAAGCCCCAGTGTTGCTGCGCCTGTGAAAGCGCTTCCAAGGAAGGCTGCTGGCTAGCAACAGCTTTCAGTGCTGGCACTTTTCATCTCTGAGCAATTGCTGGACGTTTGCAATTTCTCACCTGAGCTCTCTTTAGAGTGCGCGAGAGGATGAGCAGAAGATTAGGTGGCTAGAGAAGCCCAGAGCCCCAGTGTTCTTAGGCCTACAAAAGCGCTTCCAAGGAAGGGTGCTGGCTAGCAACAGCTTTCAGTGCTGGCACTTTTCCTCTCTGAGCAATTGCTCGACGTTTGCAATTTCTCAGCTCGTGCCTAGGAGACGGAAAGAGAAGGACCGTGACGTTTGGTGGCTAGAGAAGCGCAAAGCCCCAGTGTTGCTGCGCCTGTGAAAGCGCTTCCAAGGAAGGGTGCTGGCTAGCAACAGCTTTCAGTGCTGGCACTTTTCATCTCTGAGCAATTGCTGGACGTTTGCAATTTCTCACCTGAGCTCTCTTTAGAGTGCGCGAGAGGATGAGCAGAAGATTAGGTGGCTAGAGAAGCCCAGAGCCCCAGTGTTCTTAGGCCTACAAAAGCGCTTCCAAGGAAGGGGGCTGGCTAGCAACAGCTTTCAGTGCTGGCACTTTTCATCTCTGAGCAATTGCTCGACGTTTGCAATTTCTCAGCTCGTGTCTACGAGACGGAGAGATAGTGACCGTGACGTTTGGTGGGTAGAGAAGCGCAAAGCCCCAGTGTTGCTGCGCCTGTGAAAGCGCTTCCAAGGAAGGGTGCTGGCTAGCAACAGCTTTCAGTGCTGGCACTTTTCATCTCTGAGCAATTGCTCGACGTTTGCAATTTCTCACCTGAGCTCTCTTTAGAGTGCGCGAGAGGATGAGCAGAAGATTAGGTGGCTAGAGAAGCCCAGAGCCCCAGTGTTCTTAGGCCTACAAAAGCGCTTCCTAGGAAGGGGGCTGGCTAGCAAGAGCTTTCAGTGCTGGCACTTTTCATCTCTGAGCAATTGCTCGACGTTTGCAATTTCTCAGCTCGTGTCTACGAGACGGAAAGAGAAGGACCGTGACGTTTGGTGGCTAGAGAAGCGCAAAGCCCCAGTGTTGCTGCGCCTGTGAAAGCGCTTCCAAGGAAGGGTGCTGGCTAGCAAGAGCTTTCAGTGCTGGCACTTTTCCTCTCTGAGCAATTGCTCGACGTTTGCAATTTCTCAGCTCGTGCCTAGGAGACGGAAAGAGAAGGACCGTGACGTTTGGTGGGTAGAGAAGCGCAAAGCCCCAGTGTTGCTGCGCCTGTGAAAGCGCTTCCAAGGAAGGGTGCTGGCTAGCAACAGCTTTCAGTGCTGGCACTTTTCATCTCTGAGCAATTGCTGGACGTTTGCAATTTCTCACCTGAGCTCTCTTTAGAGTGCGCGAGAGGATGAGCAGAAGATTAGGTGGCTAGAGAAGCCCAGAGCCCCAGTGTTCTTAGGCCTACAAAAGCGCTTCCAAGGAAGGGTGCTGGCTAGCAACAGCTTTCAGTGCTGGCACTTTTCCTCTCTGAGCAATTGCTCGACGTTTGCAATTTCTCAGCTCGTGCCTAGGAGACGGAAAGAGAAGGACCGTGACGTTTGGTGGCTAGAGAAGCGCAAAGCCCCAGTGTTGCTGCGCCTGTGAAAGCGCTTCCAAGGAAGGGTGCTGGCTAGCAACAGCTTTCAGTGCTGGCACTTTTCATCTCTGAGCAATTGCTCGACGTTTGCAATTTCTCACCTGAGCTCTCTTTAGAGTGCGCGAGAGGATGAGCAGAAGATTAGGTGGCTAGAGAAGCCCAGAGCCCCAGTGTTCTTAGGCCTACAAAAGCGCTTCCAAGGAAGGGTGCTGGCTAGCAACAGCTTTCAGTGCTGGCACTTTTCCTCTCTGAGCAATTGCTCGACGTTTGCAATTTCTCAGCTCGTGTCTACGAGACGGAGAGATAGTGACCGTGACGTTTGGTGGGTAGAGAAGCGCAAAGCCCCAGTGTTGCTGCACCTGTGAAAGCGCTTCCAAGGAAGGGTGCTGGCTAGCAAGAGCTTTCAGTGCTGGCACTTTTCATCTCTGAGCAATTGCTCGACGTTTGCAATTTCTCACCTGAGCTCTCTTTAGAGTGCGCGAGAGGATGAGCAGAAGATTAGGTGGCTAGAGAAGCCCAGAGCCCCAGTGTTCTTAGGCCTACAAAAGCGCTTCCAAGGAAGGGGGCTGGCTAGCAACAGCTTTCAGTGCTGGCACTTTTCATCTCTGAGCAATTGCTGGACGTTTGCAATTTCTCAGCTCGTGTCTACGAGATGGAAAGAGAATGACTGTGACGTTTGGTGGGTAGAGAAGCGCAAAGCCCCAGTGTTGCTGCGCCTGTGAAAGCGCTTCCAAGGAAGGGTGCTGGCTAGCAAGAGCTTTCAGTGCTGGCACTTTTCATCTCTGAGCAATTGCTCGACGTTTGCAATTTCTCAGCTCGTGTCTACGAGACGGAAAGAGAAGGACCGTGACGTTTGGTGGCTAGAGAAGCGCAAAGCCCCAGTGTTGCTGCGCCTGTGAAAGCGCTTCCAAGGAAGGGTGCTGGCTAGCAAGAGCTTTCAGTGCTGGCACTTTTCATCTCTGAGCAATTGCTCCACGTTTGCAATTTCTCACCTGAGCTCTCTTTAGAGTGCGCGAGAGGATGAGCAGAAGATTAGGTGGCTAGAGAAGCCCAGAGCCCCAGTGTTCTTAGGCCTACAAAAGCGCTTCCAAGGAAGGGTGCTGGCTAGCAAGAGCTTTCAGTGCTGGCACTTTTCATCTCTGAGCAATTGCTCGACGTTTGCAATTTCTCAGCTCGTGTCTACGAGACGGAAAGAGAATGACTGTGACGTTTGGTGGGTAGAGAAGCGCAAAGCCCCAGTGTTGCTGCGCCTGTGAAAGCGCTTCCAAGGAAGGGTGCTGGCTAGCAAGAGCTTTCAGTGCTGGCACTTTTCATCTCTGAGCAATTGCTCGACGTTTGCAATTTCTCAGCTCGTGTCTACGAGACGGAAAGAGAAGGACCGTGATGTTTGGTGGGTAGAGAAGCGCAAAGCCCCAGTGTTGCTGCGCCTGTGAAAGCGCTTCCAAGGAAGGGTGCTGGCTAGCAACAGCTTTCAGTGCTGGCACTTTT
Source organism: Sarcoramphus papa (assembly GCA_037962945.1). Taxonomy (NCBI): domain Eukaryota; kingdom Metazoa; phylum Chordata; class Aves; order Accipitriformes; family Cathartidae; genus Sarcoramphus; species Sarcoramphus papa. Next base: position 15,447,324 of record CM075595.1, on the reverse strand, counting down.
CCTCTCTGAGCAATTGCTCGACGTTTGCAATTTCTCAGCTCGTGTCTAGGAGACGGAAAGAGAATGACTGTGACGTTTGGTGGCTAGAGAAGCGCAAAGCCCCAGTGTTGCTGCACCTGTGAAAGCGCTTCCAAGGAAGGGTGCTGGCTAGCAAGAGCTTTCAGTGCTGGCACTTTTCATCTCTGAGCAATTGCTCGACGTTTGCAATTTCTCAGCTCGTGTCTACGAGACGGAAAGAGAAGGACCGTGACGTTTGGTGGCTAGAGAAGCGCAAAGCCCCAGTGTTACTGCGCCTGTGAAAGCGCTTGCAAGGAAGGGTGCTGGCTAGCAACAGCTTTCAGTGCTGGCACTTTTCATCTCTGAGCAATTGCTCGACGTTTGCAATTTCTCACCTGAGCTCTCTTTAGAGTGCGCGAGAGGATGAGCAGAAGATTAGGTGGCTAGAGAAGCCCAGAGCCCCAGTGTTCTTAGGCCTACAAAAGCGCTTCCAAGGAAGGGGGCTGGCTAGCAACAGCTTTCAGTGCTGGCACTTTTCATCTCTGAGCAATTGCTCAACGTTTGCAATTTCTCAGCTCATGTCTACGAGACGGAAAGAGAAGGACCGTGATGTTTGGTGGCTAGAGAAGCGCAAAGCCCCAGTGTTGCTGCGCCTGTGAAAGCGCTTCCAAGGAAGGGTGCTGGCTAGCAACAGCTTTCAGTGCTGGCACTTTTCATCTCTGAGCAATTGCTCGACGTTTTCAATTTCTCACCTGAGCTCTCTTTAGAGTGCGCGAGAGGATGAGCAGAAGATTAGGTGGCTAGAGAAGCCCAGAGCCCCAGTGTTCTTAGGCCTACAAAAGCGCTTCCAAGGAAGGGTGCTGGCTAGCAACAGCTTTCAGTGCTGGCACTTTTCATCTCTGAGCAATTGCTCGACGTTTGCAATTTCTCAGCTCGTGTCTACGAGACGGAAAGAGAATGACCGTGACGTTTGGTGGCTAGAGAAGCGCAAAGCCCCAGTGTTGCTGCGCCTGTGAAAGCGCTTCCAAGGAAGGGTGCTGGCTAGCAAGAGCTTTCAGTGCTGGCACTTTTCATCTCTGAGCAATTGCTCGACGTTTGCAATTTCTCAGCTCGTGTCTACGAGACGGAAAGAGAAGGACCTTGACGTTTGGTGGGTAGAGAAGCGCAAAGCCCCAGTGTTACTGCACCTGAGAAAGCGCTTCCAAGGAAGGGTGCTGGCTAGCAAGAGCTTTCAGTGCTGGCACTTTTCATCTCTGAGCAATTGCTCGACGTTTGCAATTTCTCACCTGAGCTCTCTTTAGAGTGTGCGAGAGGATGAGCAGAAGATTAGGTGGCTAGAGAAGCCCAGAGCCCCAGTGTTCTTAGGCCTACAAAAGCGCTTCCAAGGAAGGGTGCTGGCTAGCAACAGCTTTCAGTGCTGGCACTTTTCATCTCTGAGCAATTGCTCGACGTTTGCAATTTCTCAGCTCGTGTCTACGACACGGAGAGATAGTGACCGTGACGTTTGGTGGGTAGAGAAGCGCAAAGCCCCAGTGTTGCTGCGCCTGTGAAAGCGCTTCCAAGGAAGGGTGCTGGCTAGCAAGAGCTTTCAGTGCTGGCACTTTTCATCTCTGAGCAATTGCTGGACGTTTGCAATTTCTCACCTGAGCTCTCTTTAGAGTGCGCGAGAGGATGAGCAGAAGATTAGGTGGCTAGAGAAGCCCAGAGCCCCAGTGTTCTTAGGCCTACAAAAGCGCTTCCAAGGAAGGGTGCTGGCTAGCAACAGCTTTCAGTGCTGGCACTTTTCATCTCTGAGCAATTGCTCGACATTTGCAATTTCTCAGCTCGTTTCTACGAGACGGAAAGAGAAGGACCGTGACGTTTGGTGCGTATAGAAGCGCAAAGCCCCAGTGTTACTGCGCATGTGAAAGCGCTTCCAAGGAAGGGTGCTGGCTAGCAACAGCTTTCAGTGCTGGCACTTTTCATCTCTGAGCAATTGCTGGACGTTTGCAATTTCTCACCTGAGCTCTCTTTAGAGTGCGCGAGAGGATGAGCAGAAGATTAGGTGGCTAGAGAAGGCCAGAGCCCCAGTGTTCTTAGGCCTACAAAAGCGCTTCCAAGGAAGGGGGCTGGCTAGCAACAGCTTTCAGTGCTGGCACTTTTCCTCTCTGAGCAATTGCTCGACGTTTGCAATTTCTCACCTGAGCTCTCTTTAGAGTGCGCGAGAGGATGAGCAGAAGATTAGGTGGCTAGAGAAGACCAGAGCCCCAGTGTTCTTAGGCCTACAAAAGCGCTTCCTAGGAAGGGGGCTGGCTAGCAAGAGCTTTCAGTGCTGGCACTTTTCATCTCTGAGCAATTGCTCGACGTTTGCAATTTCTCAGCTCGTGTCTACGAGACGGAAAGAGAAGGACCGTGACGTTTGGTGGGTAGAGAAGCGCAAAGCCCCAGTGTTGCTGCGCCTGTGAAAGCGCTTCCAAGGAAGGGTGCTGGCTAGCAACAGCTTTCAGTGCTGGCACTTTTCATCTCTGAGCAATTGCTCGACGTTTGCAATTTCTCACCTGAGCTCTCTTTAGAGTGCGCGAGAGGATGAGCAGAAGATTAGGTGTCTAAAGAAGCCCAGAGCCCCAGTGTTCTTAGGCCTACAAAAGCGCTTCCAAGGAAGGGTGCTGGCTAGCAACAGCTTTCAGTGCTGGCACTTTTCCTCTCTGAGCAATTGCTCGACGTTTGCAATTTCTCAGCTCGTGTCTACGAGACGGAAAGAGAAGGACCGTGACGTTTGGTGGCTAGAGAAGCGCAAAGCCCCAGTGTTGCTGCGCCTGTGAAAGCGCTTCCAAGGAAGGGTGCTGGCTAGCAACAGCTTTCAGTGCTGGCACTTTTCATCTCTGAGCAATTGCTCGACGTTTGCAATTTCTCAGCTCGTGCCTAGGAGACGGAAAGAGAAGGACCGTGACGTTTGGTGGCTAGAGAAGCGCAAAGCCCCAGTGTTGCTGCGCCTGTGAAAGCGCTTCCAAGGAAGGGTGCTGGCTAGCAACAGCTTTCAGTGCTGGCACTTTTCATCTCTGAGCAATTGCTGGACGTTTGCAATTTCTCACCTGAGCTCTCTTTAGAGTGCGCGAGAGGATGAGCAGAAGATTAGGTGGCTAGAGAAGCCCAGAGCCCCAGTGTTCTTACGCCTACAAAAGCGCTTCCAAGGAAGGGTGCTGGCTAGCAACAGCTTTCAGTGCTGGCACTTTTCATCTCTGAGCAATTGCTCGACGTTTGCAATTTCTCAGCTCGTGTCTACGAGACGGAGAGATAGTGACCGTGACGTTTGGTGGGTAGAGAAGCGCAAAGCCCCAGTGTTGCTGCACCTGTGAAAGCGCTTCCAAGGAAGGGTGCTGGCTAGCAACAGCTTTCAGTGCTGGCACTTTTCATCTCTGAGCAATTGCTCGACGTTTGCAATTTCTCACCTGAGCTCTCTTTAGAGTGCGCGAGAGGATGAGCAGAAGATTAGGTGGCTAGAGAAGCCCAGAGCCCCAGTGTTCTTAGGCCTACAAAAGCGCTTCCAAGGAAGGGTGCTGGCTAGCAACAGCTTTCAGTGCTGGCACTTTTCATCTCTGAGCAATTGCTCGACGTTTGCAATTTCTCAGCTCGTGTCTACGAGACGGAAAGAGAAGGACCGTGACGTTTGGTGGGTAGAGAAGCGCAAAGCCCCAGTGTTGCTGCGCCTGTGAAAGCACTTCCAAGGAAGGGTGCTGGCTAGCAACAGCTTTCAGTGCTGGCACTTTTCATCTCTGAGCAATTGCTCGACGTTTGCAATTTCTCAGCTCGTGTCTAGGAGACGGAAAGAGAAGGACCGTGATGTTTGGTGAGTAGAGAAGCGCAAAGCCCCAGTGTTACTGCGCCTGTGAAAGCGCTTCCAAGGAAGGGTGCTGGCTAGCAAGAGCTTTCAGTGCTGGCACTTTTCATCTCTGAGCAATTGCTCGACGTTTGCAATTTCTCCCCTGAGCTCTCTTTAGAGTGCGCGAGAGGATGAGCAGAAGATTAGGTGGCTAGAGAAGCCCAGAGCCCCAGTGTTCTTAGGCCTACAAAAGCGCTTCCAAGGAAGGGTGCTGGCTAGCAACAGCTTTCAGTGCTGGCACTTTTCATCGCTGAGCAATTGCTCGACGTTTGCAATTTCTCAGCTCGTGTCTACGAGACGGAAAGAGAAGGACCGTGACGTTTGGTGGGTAGAGAAGCGCAAAGCCCCAGTGTTACTGCGCCTGTGAAAGCGCTTCCAAGGAAGGGTGCTGGCTAGCAACAGCTTTCAGTGCTGGCACTTTTCGTCTCTGAGCAATTGCTCGACGCTTGCAATTTCTCAGCTCGTGTCTACGAGACGGAAAGAGAATGACCGTGACGTTTGGTGGGTAGAGAAGCGCAAAGCCCCAGTGTTGCTGCGCCTGTGAAAGCGCTTCCAAGGAAGGGTGCTGGCTAGCAACAGCTTTCAGTGCTGGCACTTTTCATCTCTGAGCAATTGCTCGACGTTTGCAATTTCTCAGCTCGTGCCTAGGAGACGGAAAGAGAAGGACCGTGACGTTTGGTGGCTAGAGAAGCGCAAAGCCCCAGTGTTGCTGCGCCTGTGAAAGCGCTTCCAAGGAAGGGTGCTGGCTAGCAACAGCTTTCAGTGCTGGCACTTTTCATCTCTGAGCAATTGCTGGACGTTTGCAATTTCTCACCTGAGCTCTCTTTAGAGTGCGCGAGAGGATGAGCAGAAGATTAGGTGGCTAGAGAAGCCCAGAGCCCCAGTGTTCTTAGGCCTACAAAAGCGCTTCCAAGGAAGGGTGCTGGCTAGCAACAGCTTTCAGTGCTGGCACTTTTCATCTCTGAGCAATTGCTCCACGTTTGCAATTTCTCAGCTCGTGTCTACGAGACGGAGAGATAGTGACCGTGACGTTTGGTGGCTAGAGAAGCGCAAAGCCCCAGTGTTGCTGCACCTGTGAAAGCGCTTCCAAGGAAGGGTGCTGGCTAGCAACAGCTTTCAGTGCTGGCACTTTTCATCTCTGAGCAATTGCTCGACGTTTGCAATTTCTCACCTGAGCTCTCTTTAGAGTGCGCGAGAGGATGAGCAGAAGATTAGGTGGCTAGAGAAGCCCAGAGCCCCAGTGTTCTTAGGCCTACAAAAGCGCTTCCAAGGAAGGCTGCTGGCTAGCAACAGCTTTCAGTGCTGGCACTTTTCATCTCTGAGCAATTGCTCGACGTTTGCAATTTCTCAGCTCGTGTCTACGAGACGGAAAGAGAAGGACCGTGACGTTTGGTGGGTAGAGAAGCGCAAAGCCCCAGTGTTGCTGCGCCTGTGAAAGCACTTCCAAGGAAGGGTGCTGGCTAGCAACAGCTTTCAGTGCTGGCACTTTTCCTCTCTGAGCAATTGCTCGACGTTTGCAATTTCTCAGCTCGTGTCTACGAGACGGAAAGAGAAGGACCGTGATGTTTGGTGGCTAGAGAAGCGCAAAGCCCCAGTGTTGCTGCGCCTGTGAAAGCGCTTCCAAGGAAGGGTGCTGGCTAGCAACAGCTTTCAGTGCTGGCACTTTTCATCTCTGAGCAATTGCTGGACGTTTGCAATTTCTCACCTGAGCTCTCTTTAGAGTGCGCGAGAGGATGAGCAGAAGATTAGGTGGCTAGAGAAGCCCAGAGCCCCAGTGTTCTTAGGCCTACAAAAGCGCTTCCAAGGAAGGGGGCTGGCTAGCAACAGCTTTCAGTGCTGGCACTTTTCATCTCTGAGCAATTGCTCGACGTTTGCAATTTCTCACCTGAGCTCTCTTTAGAGTGCGCGAGAGGATGAGCAGAAGATGAGGTGGCTAGAGAAGCCCAGAGCCCCAGGGTTCTTAGGCCTACAAAAGCGCTTCCAAGGAAGGGTGCTGGCTAGCAGCAGCTTTCAGTGCTGGCACTTTTCCTCTCTGAGCAATTGCTCGACGTTTGCAATTTCTCACCTGAGGTCTTTTTAGGGTGCGTGAGAGGATGAGCAGAAGATTAAGTGGCTAGAGAAGCCCAGAGCCCCAGTGTTCTTACGCCTACAAAAGCGCTTCCAAGGAAGGGTGCTGGCTAGCAACAGCTTTCAGTGCTGGCACTTTTCATCTCTGAGCAATTGCTTGACGTTTGCAATTTCTCAGCTCGTGTCTACGAGACGGAAAGAGAAGGACCGTGATGTTTGGTGGGTAGAGAAGCGCAAAGCCCCAGTGTTACTGCGCCTGTGAAAGCGCTTCCAAGGAAGGGTGCTGGCTAGCAAGAGCTTTCAGTGCTGGCACTTTTCATCTCTGAGCAATTGCTCGACGTTTGCAATTTCTCAGCTCGTGTCTACGAGACGGAAAGAGAATGACTGTGACGTTTGGTGGCTAGAGAAGCGCAAAGCCCCAGTGTTACTGCGCCTGTGAAAGCGCTTCCAAGGAAGGGGGCTGGCTAGCAAGAGCTTTCAGTGCTGGCACTTTTCCTCTCTGAGCAATTGCTCGACGTTTGCAATTTCTCAGCTCGTGTCTACGAGACGGAAAGAGAAGGACCGTGATGTTTGTTGGGTAGAGAAGCGCAAAGCCCCAGTGTTACTGCGCCTGTGAAAGCGCTTCCAAGGAAGGGTGCTGGCTAGCAACAGCTTTCAGTGCTGGCACTTTTCATCTCTGAGCAATTGCTGGACGTTTGCAATTTCTCACCTGAGCTCTCTTTAGAGTGTGCGAGAGGATGAGCAGAAGATTAGGTGGCTACAGAAGCCCAGAGCCCCAGTGTTCTTAGGCCTACAAAAGCGCTTCCAAGGAAGGGGGCTGGCTAGCAAGAGCTTTCAGTGCTGGCACTTTTCATCTCTGAGCAATTGCTCGACGTTTGCAATTTCTCACCTGAGGTCTTTTTAGAGTGCGTGAGAGGATGAGCAGAAGATTAAGTGGCTAGAGAAGCCCAGAGCCCCAGTGTTCTTACGCCTACAAAAGCGCTTCCAAGGAAGGGTGCTGGCTAGCAACAGCTTTCAGTGCTGGCACTTTTCATCTCTGAGCAATTGCTTGACGTTTGCAATTTCTCAGCTCGTGTCTACGAGACGGAAAGAGAAGGACCGTGATGTTTGGTGGGTAGAGAAGCGCAAAGCCCCAGTGTTACTGCGCCTGTGAAAGCGCTTCCAAGGAAGGGTGCTGGCTAGCAACAGCTTTCAGTGCTGGCACTTTTCATCTCTGAGCAATTGCTCGACGTTTGCAATTTCTCAGCTCGTGTCTACGAGACGGAAAGAGAATGACTGTGACGTTTGGTGGGTAGAGAAGCGCAAAGCCCCAGTGTTGCTGCGCCTGTGAAAGCGCTTCCAAGGAAGGGTGCTGGCTAGCAAGAGCTTTCAGTGCTGGCACTTTTCATCTCTGAGCAATTGCTCCACGTTTGCAATTTCTCAGCTCGTGTCTACGAGACGGAAAGAGAAGGACCGTGACGTTTGGTGGGTAGAGAAGCGCAAAGCCCCAGTGTTGCTGCGCCTGTGAAAGCGCTTCCAAGGAAGGGTGCTGGCTAGCAACAGCTTTCAGTGCTGGCACTTTTCATCTCTGAGCAATTGCTCGACGTTTGCAATTTCTCACCTGAGCTCTCTTTAGAGTGCGCGAGAGGATGAGCAGAAGATTAGGTGGCTAGAGAAGCCCAGAGCCCCAGTGTGCTTAGGCCTACAAAAGCGCTTCCAAGGAAGGGTGCTGGCTAGCAAGAGCTTTCAGTGCTGGCACTTTTCCTCTCTGAGCAATTGCTCGACGTTTGCAATTTCTCAGCTCGTGTCTAGGAGACGGAAAGAGAAGGACCGTGACGTTTGGTGGCTAGAGAAGCGCAAAGCCCCAGTGTTGCTGCGCCTGTGAAAGCGCTTCCAAGGAAGGGTGCTGGCTAGCAACAGCTTTCAGTGCTGGCACTTTTCTTCTCTGAGCAATTGCTCGACGTTTGCAATTTCTCACCTGAGCTCTCTTTAGAGTGCGCGAGAGGATGAGCAGAAGATTAGGTGGCTAGAGAAGGCCAGAGCCCCAGTGTTCTTAGGCCTACAAAAGCGCTTCCAAGGAAGGGGGCTGGCTAGCAACAGCTTTCAGTGCTGGCACTTTTCATCTCTGAGCAATTGCTGGACGTTTGCAACTTCTCACCTGAGCTCTCTTTAGAGTGCGCGAGAGGATGAGCAGAAGATTAGGTGGCTAGAGAAGCCCAGAGCCCCAGTGTTCTTAGGCCTACAAAAGCGCTTCCAAGGAAGGGGGCTGGCTAGCAAGAGCTTTCAGTGCTGGCACTTTTCATCTCTGAGCAATTGCTCAACGTTTGCAATTTCTCAGCTCGTGTCTACGAGACGGAAAGAGAAGGACCGTGACGTTTGGTGGGTAGAGAAGCGCAAAGCCCCAGTGTTACTGCGCCTGTGAAAGCGCTTGCAAGGAAGGGTGCTGGCTAGCAACAGCTTTCAGTGCTGGCACTTTTCATCTCTGAGCAATTGCTCGACGTTTGCAATTTCTCAGCTCGTGTCTACGAGACGGAAAGAGAATGACTGTGACGTTTGGTGGCTAGAGAAGCGCAAAGCCCCAGTGTTGCTGCGCCTGTGAAAGCGCTTCCAAGGAAGGGTGCTGGCTAGCAACAGCTTTCAGTGCTGGCACTTTTCATCTCTGAGCAATTGCTCGACGTTTGCAATTTCTCACCTGAGCTCTCTTTAGAGTGCGCGAGAGGATGAGCAGAAGATTAGGTGTCTAAAGAAGCCCAGAGCCCCAGTGTTCTTAGGCCTACAAAAGCGCTTCCAAGGAAGGGTGCTGGCTAGCAACAGCTTTCAGTGCTGGCACTTTTCCTCTCTGAGCAATTGCTCGACGTTTGCAATTTCTCAGCTCGTGTCTACGAGACGGAAAGAGAATGACCGTGACGTTTGGTGGGTAGAGAAGCGCAAAGCCCCAGTGTTGCTGCGCCTGTGAAAGCGCTTCCAAGGAAGGGTGCTGGCTAGCAACAGCTTTCAGTGCTGGCACTTTTCCTCTCTGAGCAATTGCTCGACGTTTGCAATTTCTCAGCTCGTGCCTAGGAGACGGAAAGAGAATGACTGTGACGTTTGGTGGCTAGAGAAGCGCAAAGCCCCAGTGTTGCTGCGCCTGTGAAAGCGCTTCCAAGGAAGGGTGCTGGCTAGCAACAGCTTTCAGTGCTGGCACTTTTCATCTCTGAGCAATTGCTCGACGTTTGCAATTTCTCACCTGAGCTCTCTTTAGAGTGCGCGAGAGGATGAGCAGAAGATTAGGTGGCTAGAGAAGCCCAGAGCCCCAGTGTTCTTAGGCCTACAAAAGCGCTTCCAAGGAAGGGTGCTGGCTAGCAAGAGCTTTCAGTGCTGGCACTTTTCATCTCTGAGCAATTGCTCCACGTTTGCAATTTCTCAGCTCGTGTCTACGAGACGGAGAGATAGTGACCGTGACGTTTGGTGGCTAGAGAAGCGCAAAGCCCCAGTGTTGCTGCACCTGTGAAAGCGCTTCCAAGGAAGGGTGCTGGCTAGCAACAGCTTTCAGTGCTGGCACTTTTCATCTCTGAGCAATTGCTCGACGTTTGCAATTTCTCACCTGAGCTCTCTTTAGAGTGCGCGAGAGGATGAGCAGAAGATTAGGTGGCTAGAGAAGCCCAGAGCCCCAGTGTTCTTAGGCCTACAAAAGCGCTTCCAAGGAAGGGGGCTGGCTAGCAAGAGCTTTCAGTGCTGGCACTTTTCATCTCTGAGCAATTGCTCGACGTTTGCAATTTCTCAGCTCGTGTCTAGGAGACGGAAAGAGAAGGACCGTGACGTTTGGTGGCTAGAGAAGCGCAAAGCCCCAGTGTTACTGCGCCTGTGAAAGCGCTTCCAAGGAAGGGTGCTGGGTAGCAACAGCTTTCAGTGCTGGCACTTTTCATCTCTGAGCAATTGCTGGACGTTTGCAATTTCTCACCTGAGCTCTCTTTAGAGTGCGCGAGAGGATGAGCAGAAGATTAGGTGGCTAGAGAAGCCCAGAGCCCCAGTGTTACTGCGCCTACAAAAGCGCTTCCAAGGAAGGGTGCTGGCTAGCAACAGCTTTCAGTGCTGGCACTTTTCATCGCTGAGCAATTGCTCGACGTTTGCAATTTCTCAGCTCGTGTCTACGAGACGGAAAGAGAAGGACCGTGATGTTTGGTGGGTAGAGAAGCGCAAAGCCCCAGTGTTACTGCGCCTGTGAAAGCGCTTCCAAGGAAGGGTGCTGGCTAGCAACAGCTTTCAGTGCTGGCACTTTTCGTCTCTGAGCAATTGCTCGACGCTTGCAATTTCTCAGCTCGTGTCTACGAGACGGAAAGAGAATGACCGTGACGTTTGGTGGCTAGAGAAGCGCAAAGCCCCAGTGTTGCTGCGCCTGTGAAAGCGCTTCCAAGGAAGGGTGCTGGCTAGCAACAGCTTTCAGTGCTGGCACTTTTCCTCTCTGAGCAATTGCTCGACGCTTGCAATTTCTCAGCTCGTGTCTACGAGACGGAAAGAGAATGACCGTGACGTTTGGTGGGTAGAGAAGCGCAAAGCCCCAGTGTTGCTGCGCCTGTGAAAGCGCTTCCAAGGAAGGGTGCTGGCTAGCAAGAGCTTTCAGTGCTGGCACTTTTCATCTCTGAGCAATTGCTCGACGTTTGCAATTTCTCAGCTCGTGTCTACGAGACGGAAAGAGAAGGACCGTGATGTTTGGTGGGTAGAGAAGCGCAAAGCCCCAGTGTTACTGCACCTGTGAAAGCGCTTCCAAGGAAGGGTGCTGGCTAGCAAGAGCTTTCAGTGCTGGCACTTTTCATCTCTGAGCAATTGCTGGACGTTTGCAATTTCTCACCTGAGCTCTCTTTAGAGTGCGCGAGAGGATGAGCAGAAGATTAGGTGGCTAGAGAAGCCCAGAGCCCCAGTGTTCTTAGGCCTACAAATGCGCTTCCAAGGAAGGGGGCTAGCTAGGAAGAGCTTTCAGTGCTGGCACTTTTCATCTCTGAGCAATTGCTCGACGTTTGCAATTTCTCAGCTCGTGTCTACGAGACGGAAAGAGAAGGACCGTGATGTTTGGTGGCTAGAGAAGCGCAAAGCCCCAGTGTTGCTGTGCCTGTGAAAGCGCTTCCAAGGAAGGGTGCTGGCTAGCAACAGCTTTCAGTGCTGGCACTTTTCATCTCTGAGCAATTGCTGGACGTTTGCAATTTCTCACCTGAGCTCTCTTTAGAGTGCGCGAGAGGATGAGCAGAAGATTAGGTGGCTAGAGAAGGCCAGAGCCCCAGTGTTCTTAGGCCTACAAAAGCGCTTCCAAGGAAGGGGGCTGGCTAGCAACAGCTTTCAGTGCTGGCACTTTTCATCTCTGAGCAATTGCTCGACGTTTGCAATTTCTCCCCTGAGCTCTCTTTAGAGTGCGCGAGAGGATGAGCAGAAGATTAGGTGTCTAAAGAAGCCCAGAGCCCCAGTGTTCTTAGGCCTACAAAAGCGCTTCCAAGGAAGGGTGCTGGCTAGCAGCAGCTTTCAGTGCTGGCACTTTTCCTCTCTGAGCAATTGGTCGACGTTTGCAATTTCTCACCTGAGGTCTTTTTAGAGTGCGTGAGAGGATGAGCAGAAGATTAAGTGGCTAGAGAAGCCCAGAGCCCCAGTGTTCTTACGCCTACAAAAGCGCTTCCAAGGAAGGGGGCTGGCTAGCAACAGCTTTCAGTGCTGGCACTTTTCATCTCTGAGCAATTGCTCGACGTTTGCAATTTCTCAGCTCGTCTCTACGAGACGGAAAGAGAAGGACTGTGATATTTGGTGGGTAGAGAAGCGCAAAGCCCCAGTGTTACTGCGCCTGTGAAAGCGCTTCCAAGGAAGGGTGCTGGCTAGCAAGAGCTTTCAGTGCTGGCACTTTTCATCTCTGAGCAATTGCTCGACGTTTGCAATTTCTCAGCTCGTTTCTACGAGACGGAAAGAGAAGGACCGTGACGTTTGGTGGCTAGAGAAGCGCAAAGCCCCAGTGTTGCTGCGCCTGTGAAAGCGCTTCCAAGGAAGGGTGCTGGCTAGCAAGAGCTTTCAGTGCTGGCACTTTTCCTTCTGAGCAATTGCTCGACCTTTGCAATTTCTCAGCTCGTGTCTACGAGACGGAAAGAGAAGGACCGTGATGTTTGTTGGGTAGAGAAGCGCAAAGCCCCAGTGTTACTGCGCCTGTGAAAGCGCTTCCAAGGAAGGGTGCTGGCTAGCAAGAGCTTTCAGTGCTGGCACTTTTCATCTCTGAGCAATTGCTGGACGTTTGCAATTTCTCACCTGAGCTCTCTTTAGAGTGTGCGAGAGGATGAGCAGAAGATTAGGTGGCTAGAGAAGCCCAGAGCCCCAGTGTTCTTAGGCCTACAAAAGCGCTTCCAAGGAAGGGTGCTGGCTAGCAAGAGCTTTCAGTGCTGGCACTTTTCATCTCTGAGCAATTGCTCGACGTTTGCAATTTCTCACCTGAGGTGTTTTTAGAGTGCGTGAGAGGATGAGCAGAAGATTAAGTGGCTAGAGAAGCCCAGAGCCCCAGTGTTCTTACGCCTACAAAAGCGCTTCCAAGGAAGGGTGCTGGCTAGCAACAGCTTTCAGTGCTGGCACTTTTCATCTCTGAGCAATTGCTTGACGTTTGCAATTTCTCAGCTCGTGTCTACGAGACAGAAAGAGAAGGACCGTGATGTTTGGTGGGTAGAGAAGCGCAAAGCCCCAGTGTTACTGCGCCTGTGAAAGCGCTTCCAAGGAAGGGTGCTGGCTAGCAACAGCTTTCAGTGCTGGCACTTTTCATCTCTGAGCAATTGCTCGACGTTTGCAATTTCTCAGCTCGTGTCTACGAGACGGAAAGAGAATGACCGTGACGTTTGGTGGGTAGAGAAGCGCAAAGCCCCAGTGTTGCTGCGCCTGTGAAAGCGCTTCCAAGGAAGGGTGCTGGCTAGCAAGAGCTTTCAGTGCTGGCACTTTTCATCTCTGAGTAATTGCTCGACGTTTGCAATTTCTCAGCTCGTGTCTACGAGACGGAAAGAGAAGGACCGTGACGTTTGGTGGGTAGAGAAGCGCAAAGCCCCAGTGTTGCTGCGCCTGTGAAAGCGCTTCCAAGGAAGGGTGCTGGCTAGCAAGAGCTTTCAGTGCTGGCACTTTTCTTCTCTGAGCAATTGCTGGACGTTTGCAATTTCTCACCTGAGCTCTCTTTAGAGTGCGCGAGAGGATGAGCAGAAGATTAGGTGGCTAGAGAAGCCCAGAGCCCCAGTGTGCTTAGGCCTACAAAAGCGCTTCCAAGGAAGGGTGCTGGCTAGCAAGAGCTTTCAGTGCTGGCACTTTTCCTCTCTGAGCAATTGCTCGACGTTTGCAATTTCTCAGCTCGTGTCTACGAGACGGAAAGAGAAGGACCGTGACGTTTGGTGGCTAGAGAAGCGCAAAGCCCCAGTGTTGCTGCGCCTGTGAAAGCGCTTCCAAGGAAGGGTGCTGGCTAGCAACAGCTTTCAGTGCTGGCACTTTTCTTCTCTGAGCAATTGCTGGACGTTTGCAATTTCTCACCTGAGCTCTCTTTAGAGTGCGCGAGAGGATGAGCAGAAGATTAGGTGGCTAGAGAAGCCCAGAGCCCCAGTGCTCTTAGGCCTACAAAAGCGCTTCCAAGGAAGGGGGCTGGCTAGCAACAGCTTTCAGTGCTGGCACTTTTCCTCTCTGAGCAATTGCTCGACGTTTGCAATTTCTCAGCTCGTGTCTACGAGACGGAAAGAGAAGGACCGTGACGTTTGGTGGGTAGAGAAGCGCAAAGCCCCAGTGTTACTGCGCCTGTGAAAGCGCTTCCAAGGAAGGGTGCTGGCTAGCAACAGCTTTCAGTGCTGGCACTTTTCATCTCTGAGCAATTGCTGGACGTTTGCAATTTCTCACCTGAGCTCTCTTTAGAGTGCGCGAGAAGATGAGCAGAAGATTAGGTGGCTAGAGAAGCCCAGAGCCCCAGTGTGCTTAGGCCTACAAAAGCGCTTCCAAGGAAGGGGGCTGGCTAGCAAGAGCTTTCAGTGCTGGCACTTTTCATCTCTGAGCAATTGCTCGACGTTTGCAATTTCTCAGCTCGTGTCTACGAGACGGAAAGAGAATGACCGTGACGTTTGGTGGCTAGAGAAGCGCAAAGCCCCAGTGTTGCTGCGCCTGTGAAAGCGCTTCCAAGGAAGGGTGCTGGCTAGCAACAGCTTTCAGTGCTGGCACTTTTCATCTCTGAGCAATTGCTCGACGTTTGCAATTTCTCAGCTCGTGTCTACGAGACGGAAAGAGAAGGACCGTGATGTTTGGTGGGTAGAGAAGCGCAAAGCCCCAGTGTTACTGCGCCTGTGAAAGCGCTTCCAAGGAAGGGTGCAGGCTAGCAACAGCTTTCAGTGCTGGCACTTTTCATCTCTGAGCAATTGCTCGACGTTTGCAATTTCTCAGCTCGTGTCTACGAGACGGAAAGAGAATGACTGTGACGTTTGGTGGCTAGAGAAGCGCAAAGCCCCAGCGTTGCTGCGCCTGTGAAAGCGCTTCCAAGGAAGGGTGCTGGCTAGCAACAGCTTTCAGTGCTGGCACTTTTCATCTCTGAGCAATTGCTGGACGTTTGCAATTTCTCACCTGAGCTCTCTTTAGAGTGCGCGAGAGGATGAGCAGAAGATTAGGTGGCTAGAGAAGCCCAGAGCCCCAGTGTTCTTAGGCCTACAAAAGCGCTTCCAAGGAAGGGTGCTGGCTAGCAACAGCTTTCAGTGCTGGCACTTTTCCTCTCTGAGCAATTGCTCGACGTTTGCAATTTCTCAGCTCGTGTCTACGAGACGGAAAGAGAAGGACCGTGACGTTTGGTGGGTAGAGAAGCGCAAAGCCCCAGTGTTGCTGCGCCTGTGAAAGCGCTTCCAAGGAAGGGTGCTGGCTAGCAACAGCTTTCAGTGCTGGCACTTTTCCTCTCTGAGCAATTGCTCGACGTTTGCAATTTCTCAGCTCGTGCCTAGGAGACGGAAAGAGAAGGACCGTGACGTTTGGTGGCTAGAGAAGCGCAAAGCCCCAGTGTTGCTGCGCCTGTGAAAGCGCTTCCAAGGAAGGGTGCTGGCTAGCAACAGCTTTCAGTGCTGGCACTTTTCATCTCTGAGCAATTGCTGGACGTTTGCAATTTCTCACCTGAGCTCTCTTTAGAGTGCGCGAGAGGATGAGCAGAAGATTAGGTGGCTAGAGAAGCCCAGAGCCCCAGTGTTCTTAGGCCTACAAAAGCGCTTCCAAGGAAGGGTGCTGGCTAGCAAGAGCTTTCAGTGCTGGCACTTTTCATCTCTGAGCAATTGCTCCACGTTTGCAATTTCTCAGCTCGTGTCTACGAGACGGAGAGATAGTGACCGTGACGTTTGGTGGCTAGAGAAGCGCAAAGCCCCAGTGTTGCTGCGCCTGTGAAAGCGCTTCCAAGGAAAGGTGCTGGCTAGCAACAGCTTTCAGTGCTGGCACTTTTCATCTCTGAGCAATTGCTGGACGTTTGCAATTTCTCACCTGAGCTCTCTTTAGAGTGCGCGAGAGGATGAGCAGAAGATTAGGTGGCTAGAGAAGCCCAGAGCCCCAGTGTTCTTAGGCCTACAAAAGCGCTTCCAAGGAAGGGGGCTGGCTAGCAACAGCTTTCAGTGCTGGCACTTTTCATCTCTGAGCAATTGCTCGACGTTTGCAATTTCTCAGCTCGTGTCTACGAGACGGAAAGAGAAGGACCATGACGTTTGGTGGGTAGAGAAGCGCAAAGCCCCAGTGTTGCTGCGCCTGTGAAAGCACTTCCAAGGAAGGGTGCTGGCTAGCAAGAGCTTTCAGTGCTGGCACTTTTCATCTCTGAGCAATTGCTCGACGTTTGCAATTTCTCAGCTCGTGTCTAGGAGACGGAAAGAGAATGACCGTGACGTTTGGTGGCTAGAGAAGCGCAAAGCCCCAGTGTTACTGCGCCTGTGAAAGCGCTTCCAAGGAAGGGTGCTGGGTAGCAACAGCTTTCAGTGCTGGCACTTTTCATCTCTGAGCAATTGCTCGACGTTTGCAATTTCTCCCCTGAGCTCTCTTTAGAGTGCGCGAGAGGATGAGCAGAAGATTAGGTGGCTAGAGAAGCCCAGAGCCCCAGTGTTACTGCGCCTACAAAAGCGCTTCCAAGGAAGGGTGCTGGCTAGCAACAGCTTTCAGTGCTGGCACTTTTCATCGCTGAGCAATTGCTCGACGTTTGCAATTTCTCAGCTCGTCTCTACGAGACGGAAAGAGAAGGACCGTGATGTTTGGTGGGTAGAGAAGCGCAAAGCCCCAGTGTTACTGCGCCTGTGAAAGCGCTTCCAAGGAAGGGTGCTGGCTAGCAACAGCTTTCAGTGCTGGCACTTTTCGTCTCTGAGCAATTGCTCGACGTTTGCAATTTCTCAGCTCGTGTCTACGAGACGGAAAGAGAATGACCGTGACGTTTGGTGGGTAGAGAAGCGCAAAGCCCCAGTGTTGCTGCGCCTGTGAAAGCGCTTCCAAGGAAGGGTGCTGGCTAGCAACAGCTTTCAGTGCTGGCACTTTTCCTCTCTGAGCAATTGCTCGATGTTTGCAATTTCTCAGCTCGTGTCTACGAGACGGAAAGAGAAGGACCGTGACGTTTGGTGGGTAGAGAAGCGCAAAGCCCCAGTGTTGCTGCGCCTGTGAAAGCGCTTCCAAGGAAGGGTGCTGGCTAGCAACAGCTTTCAGTGCTGGCACTTTTCATCTCTGAGCAATTGCTCGACGTTTGCAATTTCTCACCTGAGCTCTCTTTAGAGTGCGCGAGAGGATGAGCAGAAGATTAGGTGGCTAGAGAAGCCCAGAGCCCCAGTGCTCTTAGGCCTACAAAAGCGCTTCCAAGGAAGGGGGCTGGCTAGCAACAGCTTTCAGTGCTGGCACTTTTCATCTCTGAGCAATTGCTGGACGTTTGCAATTTCTCACCTGAGCTCTCTTTAGAGTGCGCGAGAGGATGAGCAGAAGATTAGGTGGCTAGAGAAGCCCAGAGCCCCAGTGTTCTTAGGCCTACAAAAGCGCTTCCAAGGAAGGGTGCTGGCTAGCAACAGCTTTCAGTGCTGGCACTTTTCCTCTCTGAGCAATTGCTCGACGTTTGCAATTTCTCAGCTCGTGTCTACGAGACGGAAAGAGAAGGACCGTGACGTTTGGTGGGTAGAGAAGCGCAAAGCCCCAGTGTTACTGCGCCTGTGAAAGCGCTTCCAAGGAAGGGTGCTGGCTAACAAGAGCTTTCAGTGCTGGCACTTTTCATCTCTGAGCAATTGCTCGACGTTTGCAATTTCTCACCTGAGCTCTCTTTAGAGTGCGCGAGAAGATGAGCAGAAGATTAGGTGGCTAGAGAAGCCCAGAGCCCCAGTGTGCTTAGGCCTACAAAAGCGCTTCCAAGGAAGGGGGCTGGCTAGCAAGAGCTTTCAGTGCTGGCACTTTTCATCTCTGAGCAATTGCTCGACGTTTGCAATTTCTCAGCTCGTGTCTACGAGACGGAAAGAGAATGACCGTGACGTTTGGTGGGTAGAGAAGCGCAAAGCCCCAGTGTTGCTGCGCCTGTGAAAGCGCTTCCAAGAAAGGATGCTGCTTAGCAACAGCTTTCAGTGCTGGCACTTTTCATCTCTGAGCAATTGCTCGACGTTTGCAATTTCTCAGCTCGTGTCTACGAGACGGAAAGAGAAGGACCGTGATGTTTGGTGGGTAGAGAAGCGCAAAGCCCCAGTGTTACTGCGCCTGTGAAAGCGCTTCCAAGGAAGGGTGCAGGCTAGCAACAGCTTTCAGTGCTGGCACTTTTCATCTCTGAGCAATTGCTCGACGTTTGCAATTTCTCAGCTCGTGTCTACGAGACGGAAAGAGAATGACTGTGACGATTGGTGGCTAGAGAAGCGCAAAGCCCCAGTGTTGCTGCACCTGTGAAAGCGCTTCCAAGGAAGGGTGCTGGCTAGCAACAGCTTTCAGTGCTGGCACTTTTCATCTCTGAGCAATTGCTCGACGTTTGCAATTTCTCAGCTCGTGTCTACGAGACGGAAAGAGAAGGACCGTGACGTTTGGTGGGTAGAGAAGCGCAAAGCCCCAGTGTTACTGCGCCTGTGAAAGCGCTTCCAAGGAAGGGTGCTGGCTAGCAACAGCTTTCAGTGCTGGCACTTTTCATCTCTGAGCAATTGCTCGACGTTTGCAATTTCTCACCTGAGCTCTCTTTAGAGTGCGCGAGAGGATGAGCAGAAGATTAGGTGGCTAGAGAAGCCCAGAGCCCCAGTGTTCTTAGGCCTACAAAAGCGCTTCCAAGATAGGGTGCTGGCTAGCAAGAGCTTTCAGTGCTGGCACTTTTCATCTCTGAGCAATTGCTCGACGTTTGCAATTTCTCAGCTCGTGTCTACGAGACGGAAAGAGAAGGACCGTGACGTTTGGTGGCTAGAGAAGCGCAAAGCCCCAGTGTTGCTGCGCCTGTGAAAGCGCTTCCAAGGAAGGGTGCTGGCTAGCAAGAGCTTTCAGTGCTGGCACTTTTCTTCTCTGAGCAATTGCTGGACGTTTGCCATTTCTCACCTGAGCTCTCTTTAGAGTGCGCGAGAGGATGAGCAGAAGATTAGGTGGCTAGAGAAGCCCAGAGCCCCAGTGTTCTTAGGCCTACAAAAGCGCTTCCAAGGAAGGGTGCTGGCTAGCAACAGCTTTCAGTGCTGGCACTTTTCATCTCTGAGCAATTGCTCGACGTTTGCAATTTCTCAGCTCGTGTCTACGAGACGGAAAGAGAAGGACCGTGACGTTTGGTGGGTAGAGAAGCGCAAAGCCCCAGTGTTACTGCGCCTGTGAAAGCGCTTCCAAGGAAGGGTGCTGGCTAGCAACAGCTTTCAGTGCTGGCACTTTTCATCTCTGAGCAATTGCTCGACGTTTGCAATTTCTCACCTGAGCTCTCTTTAGAGTGCGCGAGAAGATGAGCAGAAGATTAGGTGGCTAGAGAAGCCCAGAGCCCCAGTGTTCTTAGGCCTACAAAAGCGCTTCCAAGGAAGGGGGCTGGCTAGCAAGAGCTTTCAGTGCTGGCACTTTTCATCTCTGAGCAATTGCTCGACGTTTGCAATTTCTCAGCTCGTGTCTACGAGACGGAAAGAGAATGACCGTGACGTTTGGTGGGTAGAGAAGCGCAAAGCCCCAGTGTTGCTGCGCCTGTGAAAGCGCTTCCAAGGAAGGGTGCTGGCTAGCAACAGCTTTCAGTGCTGGCACTTTTCATCTCTGAGCAATTGCTCGACGTTTGCAATTTCTCAGCTCGTGTCTAGGAGACGGAAAGAGAAGGACCGTGACGTTTGGTGGGTAGAGAAGCGCAAAGCCCCAGTGTTACTGCGCCTGTGAAAGCGCTTCCAAGGAAGGGTGCAGGCTAGCAACAGCTTTCAGTGCTGGCACTTTTCATCTCTGAGCAATTGCTCGACGTTTGCAATTTCTCAGCTCGTGTCTACGAGACGGAAAGAGAATGACTGTGACGTTTGGTGGCTAGAGAAGCGCAAAGCCCCAGCGTTGCTGCGCCTGTGAAAGCGCTTCCAAGGAAGGGTGCTGGCTAGCAACAGCTTTCAGTGCTGGCACTTTTCATCTCTGAGCAATTGCTCGACGTTTGCAATTTCTCACCTGAGCTCTCTTTAGAGTGCGCGAGAGGATGAGCAGAAGATTAGGTGTCTAAAGAAGCCCAGAGCCCCAGTGTTCTTAGGCCTACAAAAGCGCTTCCAAGGAAGGGTGCTGGCTAGCAACAGCTTTCAGTGCTGGCACTTTTCCTCTCTGAGCAATTGCTCGACGTTTGCAATTTCTCAGCTCGTGTCTACGAGACGGAAAGAGAATGACCGTGACGTTTGGTGGGTAGAGAAGCGCAAAGCCCCAGTGTTGCTGCGCCTGTGAAAGCGCTTCCAAGGAAGGGTGCTGGCTAGCAACAGCTTTCAGTGCTGGCACTTTTCCTCTCTGAGCAATTGCTCGACGTTTGCAATTTCTCAGCTCGTGCCTAGGAGACGGAAAGAGAAGGACCGTGACGTTTGGTGGCTAGAGAAGCGCAAAGCCCCAGTGTTGCTGCGCCTGTGAAAGCGCTTCCAAGGAAGGGTGCTGGCTAGCAACAGCTTTCAGTGCTGGCACTTTTCATCTCTGAGCAATTGCTCGACGTTTGCAATTTCTCACCTGAGCTCTCTTTAGAGTGCGCGAGAGGATGAGCAGAAGATTAGGTGGCTAGAGAAGCCCAGAGCCCCAGTGTTCTTAGGCCTACAAAAGCGCTTCCAAGGAAGGGTGCTGGCTAGCAAGAGCTTTCAGTGCTGGCACTTTTCATCTCTGAGCAATTGCTCCACGTTTGCAATTTCTCAGCTCGTGTCTACGAGACGGAGAGATAGTGACCGTGACGTTTGGTGGGTAGAGAAGCGCAAAGCCCCAGTGTTGCTGCGCCTGTGAAAGCGCTTCCAAGGAAGGGTGCTGGCTAGCAACAGCTTTCAGTGCTGGCACTTTTCATCTCTGAGCAATTGCTCGACGTTTGCAATTTCTCACCTGAGCTCTCTTTAGAGTGCGCGAGAGGATGAGCAGAAGATTAGGTGGCTAGAGAAGCCGAGAGCCCCAGTGTTCTTAGGCCTACAAAAGCGCTTCCAAGGAAGGGGGCTGGCTAGCAACAGCTTTCAGTGCTGGCACTTTTCGTCTCTGAGCAATTGCTCGACGTTTGCAATTTCTCAGCTCGTGTCTACGAGACGGAATGAGAAGGACCATGACGTTTGGTGGGTAGAGAAGCGCAAAGCCCCAGTGTTGCTGCGCCTGTGAAAGCACTTCCAAGGAAGGGTGCTGGCTAGCAACAGCTTTCAGTGCTGGCACTTTTCATCTCTGAGCAATTGCTCGACGTTTGCAATTTCTCAGCTCGTGTCTAGGAGACGGAAAGAGAATGACCGTGACGTTTGGTGGCTAGAGAAGCGCAAAGCCCCAGTGTTACTGCGCCTGTGAAAGCGCTTCCAAGGAAGGGTGCTGGCTAGCAAGAGCTTTCAGTGCTGGCACTTTTCATCTCTGAGCAATTGCTGGACGTTTGCAATTTCTCCCCTGAGCTCTCTTTAGAGTGCGCGAGAGGATGAGCAGAAGATTAGGTGGCTAGAGAAGCCCAGAGCCCCAGTGTTACTGCGCCTACAAAAGCGCTTCCAAGGAAGGGTGCTGGCTAGCAACAGCTTTCAGTGCTGGCACTTTTCATCGCTGAGCAATTGCTCGACGTTTGCAATTTCTCAGCTCGTCTCTACGAGACGGAAAGAGAAGGACCGTGATGTTTGGTGGGTAGAGAAGCGCAAAGCCCCAGTGTTACTGCGCCTGTGAAAGCGCTTCCAAGGAAGGGTGCTGGCTAGCAACAGCTTTCAGTGCTGGCACTTTTCGTCTCTGAGCAATTGCTCGACGTTTGCAATTTCTCAGCTCGTGTCTACGAGACGGAAAGAGAATGACCGTGACGTTTGGTGGGTAGAGAAGCGCAAAGCCCCAGTGTTGCTGCGCCTGTGAAAGCGCTTCCAAGGAAGGGTGCTGGCTAGCAACAGCTTTCAGTGCTGGCACTTTTCCTCTCTGAGCAATTGCTCGACGCTTGCAATTTCTCAGCTCGTGTCTACGAGACGGAAAGAGAAGGACCGTGACGTTTGGTGGGTAGAGAAGCGCAAAGCCCCAGTGTTGCTGCGCCTGTGAAAGCGCTTCCAAGGAAGGGTGCTGGCTAGCAAGAGCTTTCAGTGCTGGCACTTTTCTTCTCTGAGCAATTGCTCGACGTTTGCAATTTCTCACCTGAGCTCTCTTTAGAGTGCGCGAGAGGATGAGCAGAAGATTAGGTGGCTAGAGAAGCCCAGAGCCCCAGTGCTCTTAGGCCTACAAAAGCGCTTCCAAGGAAGGGGGCTGGCTAGCAACAGCTTTCAGTGCTGGCACTTTTCATCTCTGAGCAATTGCTGGACGTTTGCAATTTCTCACCTGAGCTCTCTTTAGAGTGCGCGAGAGGATGAGCAGAAGATTAGGTGGCTAGAGAAGCCCAGAGCCCCAGTGTTCTTAGGCCTACAAAAGCGCTTCCAAGGAAGGGTGCTGGCTAGCAACAGCTTTCAGTGCTGGCACTTTTCGTCTCTGAGCAATTGCTCGACGTTTGCAATTTCTCAGCTCGTGTTTACGAGACGGAAAGAGAAGGACCGTGACGTTTGGTGGGTAGAGAAGCGCAAAGCCCCAGTGTTACTGCGCCTGTGAAAGCGCTTCCAAGGAAGGGTGCTGGCTAACAAGAGCTTTCAGTGCTGGCACTTTTCATCTCTGAGCAATTGCTCGACGTTTGCAATTTCTCACCTGAGCTCTCTTTAGAGTGCGCGAGAAGATGAGCAGAAGATTAGGTGGCTAGAGAAGCCCAGAGCCCCAGTGTGCTTAGGCCTACAAAAGCGCTTCCAAGGAAGGGTGCTGGCTAGCAACAGCTTTCAGTGCTGGCACTTTTCATCTCTGAGCAATTGCTCGACGTTTGCAATTTCTCAGCTCGTGTCTACGAGACGGAAAGAGAAGGACCGTGACGTTTGGTGGGTAGAGAAGCGCAAAGCCCCAGTGTTGCTGCGCCTGTGAAAGCGCTTCCAAGAAAGGGTGCTGGCTAGCAACAGCTTTCAGTGCTGGCACTTTTCATCTCTGAGCAATTGCTCGACGTTTGCAATTTCTCAGCTCGTGTCTACGAGACGGAAAGAGAAGGACCGTGATGTTTGGTGGGTAGAGAAGCGCAAAGCCCCAGTGTTACTGCGCCTGTGAAAGCGCTTCCAAGGAAGGGTGCAGGCTAGCAACAGCTTTCAGTGCTGGCACTTTTCATCTCTGAGCAATTGCTCGACGTTTGCAATTTCTCAGCTCGTGTCTACGAGACGGAAAGAGAATGACTGTGACGATTGGTGGCTAGAGAAGCGCAAAGCCCCAGTGTTGCTGCACCTGTGAAAGCGCTTCCAAGGAAGGGTGCTGGCTAGCAACAGCTTTCAGTGCTGGCACTTTTCATCTCTGAGCAATTGCTCGACGTTTGCAATTTCTCAGCTCGTGTCTACGAGACGGAAAGAGAAGGACCGTGACGTTTGGTGGGTAGAGAAGCGCAAAGCCCCAGTGTTACTGCGCCTGTGAAAGCGCTTCCAAGGAAGGGTGCTGGCTAGCAACAGCTTTCAGTGCTGGCACTTTTCATCTCTGAGCAATTGCTCGACGTTTGCAATTTCTCACCTGAGCTCTCTTTAGAGTGCGCGAGAGGATGAGCAGAAGATTAGGTGGCTAGAGAAGCCCAGAGCCCCAGTGTTCTTAGGCCTACAAAAGCGCTTCCAAGATAGGGTGCTGGCTAGCAAGAGCTTTCAGTGCTGGCACTTTTCATCTCTGAGCAATTGCTCGACGTTTGCAATTTCTCAGCTCGTGTCTACGAGACGGAAAGAGAAGGACCGTGACGTTTGGTGGCTAGAGAAGCGCAAAGCCCCAGTGTTGCTGCGCCTGTGAAAGCGCTTCCAAGGAAGGGTGCTGGCTAGCAAGAGCTTTCAGTGCTGGCACTTTTCTTCTCTGAGCAATTGCTGGACGTTTGCAATTTCTCACCTGAGCTCTCTTTAGAGTGCGCGAGAGGATGAGCAGAAGATTAGGTGGCTAGAGAAGCCCAGAGCCCCAGTGTTCTTAGGCCTACAAAAGCGCTTCCAAGGAAGGGTGCTGGCTAGCAACAGCTTTCAGTGCTGGCACTTTTCATCTCTGAGCAATTGCTCGACGTTTGCAATTTCTCACCTGAGCTCTCTTTAGTGTGCGCGAGAGGATGAGCAGAAGATTAGGTGGCTAGAGAAGCCCAGAGCCCCAGTGTGCTTAGCCCTACAAAAGCGCTTGCAAGGAAGGGTGCTGGCTAGCAACAGCTTTCAGTGGTGACACTTTTCATCTCTGAGCAATTGCTCGACGTTTGCAATTTCTCAGCTCGTGTCTACGAGACGGAAAGAGAAGGACCGTGATGTTTGGTGGGTAGAGAAGCGCAAAGCCCCAGTGTTACTGCGCCTGTGAAAGCGCTTCCAAGGAAGGGTGCTGGCTAGCAACAGCTTTCAGTGCTGGCACTTTTCATCTCTGAGCAATTGCTCGACGTTTGCAATTTCTCACCTGAGCTCTCTTTAGAGTGCGCGAGAGGATGAGCAGAAGATTAGGTGGCTAGAGAAGCCCAGAGCCCCAGTGTTACTGCGCCTGTGAAAGCGCTTCCAAGGAAGGGTGCAGGCTAGCAACAGCTTTCAGTGCTGGCACTTTTCATCTCTGAGCAATTGCTCGACGTTTGCAATTTCTCAGCTCGTGTCTACGAGACGGAAAGAGAATGACTGTGACGTTTGGTGGGTAGAGAAGCGCAAAGCCCCAGTGTTGCTGCGCCTGTGAAAGCGCTTCCAAGGAAGGGTGCTGGCTAGCAACAGCTTTCAGTGCTGGCACTTTTCATCTCTGAGCAATTGCTCGACGTTTGCAATTTCTCAGCTCGTGTCTACGAGACGGAAAGAGAAGGACCGTGACGTTTGGTGGGTAGAGAAGCGCAAAGCCCCAGTGTTACTGCGCCTGTGAAAGCGCTTCCAAGGAAGGGTGCTGGCTAGCAACAGCTTTCAGTGCTGGCACTTTTCATCTCTGAGCAATTGCTCGACGTTTGCAATTTCTCACCTGAGCTCTCTTTAGAGTGCGCGAGAGGATGAGCAGAAGATTAGGTGGCTAGAGAAGCCCAGAGCCCCAGTGTTCTTAGGCCTACAAAAGCGCTTCCAAGGAAGGGTGCTGGCTAGCAACAGCTTTCAGTGCTGGCACTTTTCATCTCTGAGCAATTGCTGGACGTTTGCAATTTCTCAGCTCGTGTCTACGAGACGGAAAGAGAAGGACTGTGACGTTTGGTGGGTAGAGAAGCGCAAAGCCCCAGTGTTGCTGCGCCTGTGAAAACGCTTGCAAGGAAGGGTGCTGGCTAGCAACAGCTTTCAGTGCTGGCACTTTTCATCTCTGAGCAATTGCTCGACGTTTGCAATTTCTCAGCTCGTGTCTACGAGACGGAAAGAGAAGGACCGTGATGTTTAGTGGGTAGAGAAGCGCAAAGCCCCAGTGTTACTGCGCCTGTGAAAGCGCTTCCAAGGAAGGGTGCTGGCTAGCAAGAGCTTTCAGTGCTGGCACTTTTCATCTCTGAGCAATTGCTCGACGTTTGCAATTTCTCAGCTCGTGTCTAGGAGACGGAAAGAGAATGACAGTGACGTTTGGTGGCTAGAGAAGCGCAAAGCCCCAGTGTTACTGCGCCTGTGAAAGCGCTTCCAAGGAAGGGTGCTGGCTAGCAAGAGCTTTCAGTGCTGGCACTTTTCATCTCTGAGCAATTGCTCGACGTTTGCAATTTCTCACCTGAGCTCTCTTTAGAGTGCGCGAGAGGATGAGCAGAAGATTAGGTGGCTAGAGAAGCCCAGAGCCCCAGTGTGCTTAGGCCTACAAAAGCGCTTCCAAGGAAGGGGGCTGGCTAGCAAGAGCTTTCAGTGCTGGCACTTTTCATCTCTGAGCAATTGCTCAACGTTTGCAATTTCTCAGCTCGTTTCTACGAGACGGAAAGAGAAGGACCGTGACGTTTGGTGGGTAGAGAAGCGCAAAGCCCCAGTGTTGCTGCGCCTGTGAAAGCGCTTCCAAGGAAGGGTGCTGGCTAGCAAGAGCTTTCAGTGCTGGCACTTTTCATCTCTGAGCAATTGCTCGACGTTTGCAATTTCTCACCTGAGCTCTCTTTAGAGTGCGCGAGAGGATGAGCAGAAGATTAGGTGGCTAGAGAAGCCCAGAGCCCCAGTGTGCTTAGGCCTACAAAAGCGCTTCCAAGGAAGGGTGCTGGCTAGCAAGAGCTTTCAGTGCTGGCACTTTTCATCTCTGAGCAATTGCTGGACGTTTGCAATTTCTCAGCTCGTGTCTACGAGACGGAAAGAGAAGGACCGTGACGTTTGGTGGCTAGAGAAGCGCAAAGCACCAGTGTTGCTGCACCTGTGAAAGCGCTTCCAGGGAAGGGTGCTGGCTAGCAAGAGCTTTCAGTGCTGGCACTTTTCATCTCTGAGCAATTGCTCGACGTTTGCAATTTCTCAGCTCGTTTCTACGAGACGGAAAGAGAAGGACCGTGACGTTTGGTGGCTAGAGAAGCGCAAAGCCCCAGTGTTACTGCGCCTGAGAAAGCGCTTCCAAGGAAGGGTGCTGGCTAGCAAGAGCTTTCAGTGCTGGCACTTTTCATCTCTGAGCAATTGCTCGACGTTTGTAATTTCTCACCTGAGCTCTCTTTAGAGTGCGCGAGAGGATGAGCAGAAGATTAAGTGGCTAGAGAAGCCCAGAGCCCCAGTGTGCTTAGGCCTACAAAAGCGCTTCCAAGGAAGGGGGCTGGCTAGCAACAGCTTTCAGTGCTGGCACTTTTCATCTCTGAGCAATTGCTCGACGTTTGCAATTTCTCAGCTCGTGTCTAGGAGACGGAGAGATAGTGACCGTGACGTTTGGTGGGTAGAGAAGCGCAAAGCCCCAGTGTTGCTGCGCCTGTGAAAGCGCTTCCAGGGAAGGGTGCTGGCTAGCAAGAGCTTTCAGTGCTGGCACTTTTCATCTCTGAGCAATTGCTCGACGTTTGCAATTTCTCACCTGAGCTCTCTTTAGAGTGCGCGAGAGGATGAGCACAAGATTAGGTGGCTAGAGAAGCCCAGAGCCCCAGTGTTCTTAGGCCTACAAAAGCGCTTCCAAGGAAGGGTGCTGGCTAGCAACAGCTTTCAGTGCTGGCACTTTTCATCTCTGAGCAATTGCTGGACTTTTGCAATTTCTCACCTGAGCTCTCTTTAGAGTGCGCGAGAGGATGAGCAGAAGATTAGGTGGCTAGAGAAGCCCAGAGCCCCAGTGTGCTTAGGCCTACAAAAGCGCTTCCAAGGAAGGGGGCTGGCTAGCAACAGCTTTCAGTGCTGGCACTTTTCCTCTCTGAGCAATTGCTTGACGTTTGCAATTTCTCAGCTCGTGTCTACGAGACGGAAAGAGAAGGACCGTGACTTTTGGTGGCTAGAGAAGCGCAAAGCCCCAGTGTTGCTGCGCCTGTGAAAGCGCTTCCAAGGAAGGGTGCTGGCTAGCAAGAGCTTTCAGTGCTGGCACTTTTCATCTCTGAGCAATTGCTCGACGTTTGCAATTTCTCACCTGAGCTCTCTTTAGAGTGCGCGAGAGGATGAGCAGAAGATTAGGTGGCTAGAGAAGCCCAGAGCCCCAGTGTTCTTAGGCCTACAAAAGCGCTTCCTAGGAAGGGGGCTGGCTAGCAAGAGCTTTCAGTGCTGGCACTTTTCATCTCTGAGCAATTGCTCGACGTTTGCAATTTCTCAGCTCGTGTCTACGAGACGGAAAGAGAAGGACCGTGACGTTTGGTGGGTAGAGAAGCGCAAAGCCCCAGTGTTGCTGTGCCTGTGAAAGCGCTTCCAAGGAAGGGTGCTGGCTAGCAACAGCTTTCAGTGCTGGCACTTTTCATCTCTGAGCAATTGCTTGACGTTTGCAATTTCTCACCTGAGCTCTCTTTAGAGTGCGCGAGAGGATGAGCAGAAGATTAGGTGTCTAAAGAAGCCCAGAGCCCCAGTGTTCTTAGGCCTACAAAAGCGCTTCCAAGGAAGGGTGCTGGCTAGCAACAGCTTTCAGTGCTGGCACTTTTCCTCTCTGAGCAATTGCTCGACGTTTGCAATTTCTCAGCTCGTGTCTACGAGACGGAAAGAGAAGGACCGTGACGTTTGGTGGCTAGAGAAGCGCAAAGCCCCAGTGTTGCTGCGCCTGTGAAAGCGCTTCCAAGGAAGGGTGCTGGCTAGCAACAGCTTTCAGTGCTGGCACTTTTCCTCTCTGAGCAATTGCTCGACGTTTGCAATTTCTCAGCTCGTGCCTAGGAGACGGAAAGAGAAGGACCGTGACGTTTGGTGGCTAGAGAAGCGCAAAGCCCCAGTGTTGCTGCGCCTGTGAAAGCGCTTCCAAGGAAGGGTGCTGGCTAGCAACAGCTTTCAGTGCTGGCACTTTTCATCTCTGAGCAATTGCTGGACGTTTGCAATTTCTCACCTGAGCTCTCTTTAGAGTGCGCGAGAGGATGAGCAGAAGATTAGGTGGCTAGAGAAGCCCAGAGCCCCAGTGTTCTTAGGCCTACAAAAGCGCTTCCAAGGAAGGGTGCTGGCTAGCAACAGCTTTCAGTGCTGGCACTTTTCCTCTCTGAGCAATTGCTCGACGTTTGCAATTTCTCAGCTCGTGCCTAGGAGACGGAAAGAGAAGGACCGTGACGTTTGGTGGCTAGAGAAGCGCAAAGCCCCAGTGTTGCTGCGCCTGTGAAAGCGCTTCCAAGGAAGGGTGCTGGCTAGCAACAGCTTTCAGTGCTGGCACTTTTCATCTCTGAGCAATTGCTGGACGTTTGCAATTTCTCACCTGAGCTCTCTTTAGAGTGCGCGAGAGGATGAGCAGAAGATTAGGTGGCTAGAGAAGCCCAGAGCCCCAGTGTTCTTAGGCCTACAAAAGCGCTTCCAAGGAAGGGTGCTGGCTAGCAACAGCTTTCAGTGCTGGCACTTTTCATCTCTGAGCAATTGCTCGACGTTTGCAATTTCTCAGCTCGTGTCTACGAGACGGAGAGATAGTGACCGTGACGTTTGGTGGGTAGAGAAGCGCAAAGCCCCAGTGTTGCTGCGCCTGTGAAAGCGCTTCCAAGGAAGGGTGCTGGCTAGCAACAGCTTTCAGTGCTGGCACTTTTCATCTCTGAGCAATTGCTCGACGTTTGCAATTTCTCACCTGAGCTCTCTTTAGAGTGCGCGAGAGGATGAGCAGAAGATGAGGTGGCTAGAGAAGCCCAGAGCCCCAGTGTTCTTAGGCCTACAAAAGCGCTTCCAAGGAAGGGGGCTGGCTAGCAAGAGCTTTCAGTGCTGGCACTTTTCATCTCTGAGCAATTGCTCGACGTTTGCAATTTCTCAGCTCGTTTCTACGAGACGGAAAGAGAAGGACCGTGACGTTTGGTGGGTAGAGAAGCGCAAAGCCCCAGTGTTGCTGCGCCTGTGAAAGCGCTTCCAAGGAAGGGTGCTGGCTAGCAAGAGCTTTCAGTGCTGGCACTTTTCATCTCTGAGCAATTGCTCGACGTTTGCAATTTCTCACCTGAGCTCTCTTTAGAGTGCGCGAGAGGATGAGCAGAAGATTAGGTGGCTAGAGAAGGCCAGAGCCCCAGTGTTCTTAGGCCTACAAAAGCGCTTCCAAGGAAGGGGGCTGGCTAGCAACAGCTTTCAGTGCTGGCACTTTTCATCTCTGAGCAATTGCTCGACGTTTGCAATTTCTCACCTGAGCTCTCTTTAGAGTGCGCGAGAGGATGAGCAGAAGATTAGGTGTCTAAAGAAGCCCAGAGCCCCAGTGTTCTTAGGCCTACAAAAGCGCTTCCAAGGAAGGGTGCTGGCTAGCAGCAGCTTTCAGTGCTGGCACTTTTCCTCTCTGAGCAATTGCTCGACGTTTGCAATTTCTCAGCTCGTGTCTACGAGACGGAAAGAGAAGGACCGTGATGTTTGGTGGGTAGAGAAGCGCAAAGCCCCAGTGTTACTGCGCCTGTGAAAGCGCTTCCAAGGAAGGGTGCTGGCTAGCAACAGCTTTCAGTGCTGGCACTTTTCATCTCTGAGCAATTGCTCGACGTTTGCAATTTCTCAGCTCGTGTCTACGAGACGGAAAGAGAATGACTGTGACGTTTGGTGGCTAGAGAAGCGCAAAGCCCCAGTGTTGCTGCGCCTGTGAAAGCGCTTCCAAGGAAGGGTGCTGGCTAGCAACAGCTTTCAGTGCTGGCACTTTTCCTCTCTGAGCAATTGCTCGACGTTTGCAATTTCTCAGCTCGTGTCTACGAGACGGAAAGAGAAGGACCGTGATGTTTGGTGGGTAGAGAAGCGCAAAGCCCCAGTGTTACTGCGCCTGTGAAAGCGCTTCCAAGGAAGGGTGCTGGCTAGCAACAGCTTTCAGTGCTGGCACTTTTCATCTCTGAGCAATTGCTCGACGTTTGCAATTTCTCACCTGAGCTCTCTTTAGAGTGTGCGAGAGGATGAGCAGAAGATTAGGTGGCTAGAGAAGCCCAGAGCCCCAGTGTTCTTAGGCCTACAAAAGCGCTTCCAAGGAAGGGTGCTGGCTAGCAAGAGCTTTCAGTGCTGGCACTTTTCATCTCTGAGCAATTGCTCGACGTTTGCAATTTCTCACCTGAGGTCTTTTTAGAGTGCGTGAGAGGATGAGCAGAAGATTAAATGGCTAGAGAAGCCCAGAGCCCCAGTGTTCTTACGCCTACAAAAGCGCTTCCAAGGAAGGGTGCTGGCTAGCAACAGCTTTCAGTGCTGGCACTTTTCATCTCTGAGCAATTGCTTGACGTTTGCAATTTCTCAGCTCGTGTCTACGAGACGGAAAGAGAAGGACCGTGATGTTTGGTGGGTAGAGAAGCGCAAAGCCCCAGTGTTACTGCGCCTGTGAAAGCGCTTCCAAGGAAGGGTGCTGGCTAGCAAGAGCTTTCAGTGCTGGCACTTTTCATCTCTGAGCAATTGCTCGACGTTTGCAATTTCTCAGCTCGTGTCTACGAGACGGAAAGAGAATGACTGTGACGTTTGGTGGGTAGAGAAGCGCAAAGCCCCAGTGTTGCTGCGCCTGTGAAAGCGCTTCCAAGGAAGGGTGCTGGCTAGCAAGAGCTTTCAGTGCTGGCACTTTTCATCTCTGAGCAATTGCTCGACGTTTGCAATTTCTCAGCTCGTGTCTACGAGACGGAAAGAGAAGGACCGTGACGTTTGGTGGGTAGAGAAGCGCAAAGCCCCAGTGTTGCTGCGCCTGTGAAAGCGCTTCCAAGGAAGGGTGCTGGCTAGCAACAGCTTTCAGTGCTGGCACTTTTCATCTCTGAGCAATTGCTCGACGTTTGCAATTTCTCACCTGAGCTCTCTTTAGAGTGCGCGAGAGGATGAGCAGAAGATTAGGTGGCTAGAGAAGCCCAGAGCCCCAGTGTGCTTAGGCCTACAAAAGCGCTTCCAAGGAAGGGTGCTGGCTAGCAAGAGCTTTCAGTGCTGGCACTTTTCCTCTCTGAGCAATTGCTCGACGTTTGCAATTTCTCAGCTCGTGTCTACGAGACGGAAAGAGAAGGACCGTGATGTTTGGTGGGTAGAGAAGCGCAAAGCCCCAGTGTTACTGCGCCTGTGAAAGCGCTTCCAAGGAAGGGTGCTGGCTAGCAACAGCTTTCAGTGCTGGCACTTTTCATCTCTGAGCAATTGCTCGACGTTTGCAATTTCTCACCTGAGCTCTCTTTAGAGTGTGCGAGAGGATGAGCAGAAGATTAGGTGGCTAGAGAAGCCCAGAGCCCCAGTGTTCTTAGGCCTACAAAAGCGCTTCCAAGGAAGGGTGCTGGCTAGCAAGAGCTTTCAGTGCTGGCACTTTTCATCTCTGAGCAATTGCTCGACGTTTGCAATTTCTCACCTGAGGTCTTTTTAGAGTGCGTGAGAGGATGAGCAGAAGATTAAATGGCTAGAGAAGCCCAGAGCCCCAGTGTTCTTACGCCTACAAAAGCGCTTCCAAGGAAGGGTGCTGGCTAGCAACAGCTTTCAGTGCTGGCACTTTTCATCTCTGAGCAATTGCTTGACGTTTGCAATTTCTCAGCTCGTGTCTACGAGACGGAAAGAGAAGGACCGTGATGTTTGGTGGGTAGAGAAGCGCAAAGCCCCAGTGTTACTGCGCCTGTGAAAGCGCTTCCAAGGAAGGGTGCTGGCTAGCAACAGCTTTCAGTGCTGGCACTTTTCATCTCTGAGCAATTGCTCGACGTTTGCAATTTCTCAGCTCGTGTCTACGAGACGGAAAGAGAATGACTGTGACGTTTGGTGGGTAGAGAAGCGCAAAGCCCCAGTGTTGCTGCGCCTGTGAAAGCGCTTCCAAGGAAGGGTGCTGGCTAGCAAGAGCTTTCAGTGCTGGCACTTTTCATCTCTGAGCAATTGCTCGACGTTTGCAATTTCTCAGCTCGTGTCTACGAGACGGAAAGAGAATGACCGTGACGTTTGGTGGGTAGAGAAGCGCAAAGCCCCAGTGTTGCTGCGCCTGTGAAAGCGCTTCCAAGGAAGGGTGCTGGCTAGCAACAGCTTTCAGTGCTGGCACTTTTCATCTCTGAGCAATTGCTCGACGTTTGCAATTTCTCACCTGAGCTCTCTTTAGAGTGCGCGAGAGGATGAGCAGAAGATTAGGTGGCTAGAGAAGCCCAGAGCCCCAGTGTGCTTAGGCCTACAAAAGCGCTTCCAAGGAAGGGTGCTGGCTAGCAAGAGCTTTCAGTGCTGGCACTTTTCCTCTCTGAGCAATTGCTCGACGTTTGCAATTTCTCAGCTCGTGTCTACGAGACGGAAAGAGAAGGACCGTGACGTTTGGTGGCTAGAGAAGCGCAAAGCCCCAGTGTTGCTGCGCCTGTGAAAGCGCTTCCAAGGAAGGGTGCTGGCTAGCAACAGCTTTCAGTGCTGGCACTTTTCTTCTCTGAGCAATTGCTCGACGTTTGCAATTTCTCACCTGAGCTCTCTTTAGAGTGCGCGAGAGGATGAGCAGAAGATTAGGTGGCTAGAGAAGGCCAGAGCCCCAGTGTTCTTAGGCCTACAAAAGCGCTTCCAAGGAAGGGGGCTGGCTAGCAACAGCTTTCAGTGCTGGCACTTTTCATCTCTGAGCAATTGCTGGACGTTTGCAACTTCTCACCTGAGCTCTCTTTAGAGTGCGCGAGAGGATGAGCAGAAGATTAGGTGGCTAGAGAAGCCCAGAGCCCCAGTGTTCTTAGGCCTACAAAAGGGCTTCCAAGGAAGGGTGCTGGCTAGCAACAGCTTTCAGTGCTGGCACTTTTCCTCTCTGAGCAATTGCTCGACGTTTGCAATTTCTCAGCTCGTGTCTACGAGACGGAAAGAGAAGGACCGTGACGTTTGGTGGGTAGAGAAGCGCAAAGCCCCAGTGTTACTGCGCCTGTGAAAGCGCTTCCAAGGAAGGGTGCTGGCTAGCAACAGCTTTCAGTGCTGGCACTTTTCATCTCTGAGCAATTGCTCGATGTTTGCAATTTCTCACCTGAGCTCTCTTTAGAGTGCGCGAGAAGATGAGCAGAAGATTAGGTGGCTAGAGAAGCCCAGAGCCCCAGTGTGCTTAGGCCTACAAAAGCGCTTCCAAGGAAGGGGGCTGGCTAGCAAGAGCTTTCAGTGCTGGCACTTTTCATCTCTGAGCAATTGCTCGACGTTTGCAATTTCTCAGCTCGTGTCTACGAGACGGAAAGAGAAGGACCGTGACGTTTGGTGGGTAGAGAAGCGCAAAGCCCCAGTGTTGCTGCGCCTGTGAAAGCGCTTCCAAGGAAGGGTGCTGGCTAGCAACAGCTTTCAGTGCTGGCACTTTTCATCTCTGAGCAATTGCTCGACGTTTGCAATTTCTCAGCTCGTGTCTACGAGACGGAAAGAGAAGGACCGTGATGTTTGG
This sequence comes from Sarcoramphus papa, assembly GCA_037962945.1. NCBI lineage: Eukaryota > Metazoa > Chordata > Aves > Accipitriformes > Cathartidae > Sarcoramphus > Sarcoramphus papa. Next base: position 15,414,095 of record CM075595.1, on the reverse strand, counting down.
TGGGTAGAGAAGCGCAAAGCCCCAGTGTTACTGCGCCTGTGAAAGCGCTTCCAAGGAAGGGTGCAGGCTAGCAACAGCTTTCAGTGCTGGCACTTTTCATCTCTGAGCAATTGCTCGACGTTTGCAATTTCTCAGCTCGTGTCTACGAGACGGAAAGAGAATGACTGTGACGTTTGGTGGCTAGAGAAGCGCAAAGCCCCAGCGTTGCTGCGCCTGTGAAAGCGCTTCCAAGGAAGGGTGCTGGCTAGCAACAGCTTTCAGTGCTGGCACTTTTCATCTCTGAGCAATTGCTCGACGTTTGCAATTTCTCACCTGAGCTCTCTTTAGAGTGCGCGAGAGGATGAGCAGAAGATTAGGTGTCTAAAGAAGCCCAGAGCCCCAGTGTTCTTAGGCCTACAAAAGCGCTTCCAAGGAAGGGTGCTGGCTAGCAACAGCTTTCAGTGCTGGCACTTTTCCTCTCTGAGCAATTGCTCGACGTTTGCAATTTCTCAGCTCGTGTCTACGAGACGGAAAGAGAATGACCGTGACGTTTGGTGGGTAGAGAAGCGCAAAGCCCCAGTGTTGCTGCGCCTGTGAAAGCGCTTCCAAGGAAGGGTGCTGGCTAGCAACAGCTTTCAGTGCTGGCACTTTTCATCTCTGAGCAATTGCTCGACGTTTGCAATTTCTCAGCTCGTGCCTAGGAGACGGAAAGAGAATGACTGTGACGTTTGGTGGCTAGAGAAGCGCAAAGCCCCAGTGTTGCTGCGCCTGTGAAAGCGCTTCCAAGGAAGGGTGCTGGCTAGCAACAGCTTTCAGTGCTGGCACTTTTCATCTCTGAGCAATTGCTCGACGTTTGCAATTTCTCACCTGAGCTCTCTTTAGAGTGCGCGAGAGGATGAGCAGAAGATTAGGTGGCTAGAGAAGCCCAGAGCCCCAGTGTTCTTAGGCCTACAAAAGCGCTTCCAAGGAAGGGTGCTGGCTAGCAACAGCTTTCAGTGCTGGCACTTTTCATCTCTGAGCAATTGCTCCACGTTTGCAATTTCTCAGCTCGTGTCTACGAGACGGAGAGATAGTGACCGTGACGTTTGGTGGCTAGAGAAGCGCAAAGCCCCAGTGTTGCTGCACCTGTGAAAGCGCTTCCAAGGAAGGGTGCTGGCTAGCAAGAGCTTTCAGTGCTGGCACTTTTCATCTCTGAGCAATTGCTGGACGTTTGCAATTTCTCACCTGAGCTCTCTTTAGAGTGCGCGAGAGGATGAGCAGAAGATTAGGTGGCTAGAGAAGCCCAGAGCCCCAGTGTTCTTAGGCCTACAAAAGCGCTTCCAAGGAAGGGTGCTGGCTAGCAACAGCTTTCAGTGCTGGCACTTTTCATCTCTGAGCAATTGCTCGACGTTTGCAATTTCTCAGCTCGTGTCTACGAGACGGAAAGAGAAGGACCGTGTCGTTTGGTGGGTAGAGAAGCGCAAAGCCCCAGTGTTGCTGCGCCTGTGAAAGCACTTCCAAGGAAGGGTGCTGGCTAGCAAGAGCTTTCAGTGCTGGCACTTTTCATCTCTGAGCAATTGCTCGACGTTTGCAATTTCTCAGCTCGTGTCTAGGAGACGGAAAGAGAATGACCGTGACGTTTGGTGGCTAGAGAAGCGCAAAGCCCCAGTGTTACTGCGCCTGTGAAAGCGCTTCCAAGGAAGGGTGCTGGGTAGCAACAGCTTTCAGTGCTGGCACTTTTCATCTCTGAGCAATTGCTCGACGTTTGCAATTTCTCCCCTGAGCTCTCTTTAGAGTGCGCGAGAGGATGAGCAGAAGATTAGGTGGCTAGAGAAGCCCAGAGCCCCAGTGTTACTGCGCCTACAAAAGCGCTTCCAAGGAAGGGTGCTGGCTAGCAACAGCTTTCAGTGCTGGCACTTTTCATCTCTGAGCAATTGCTCGACGTTTGCAATTTCTCAGCTCGTCTCTACGAGACGGAAAGAGAATGACCGTGACGTTTGGTGGGTAGAGAAGCGCAAAGCCCCAGTGTTGCTGCGCCTGTGAAAGCGCTTCCAAGGAAGGGTGCTGGCTAGCAACAGCTTTCAGTGCTGGCACTTTTCCTCTCTGAGCAATTGCTCGACGTTTGCAATTTCTCAGCTCGTGTCTACGAGACGGAAAGAGAATGACCGTGACGTTTGGTGGCTAGAGAAGCGCAAAGCCCCAGTGTTGCTGCGCCTGTGAAAGCGCTTCCAAGGAAGGGTGCTGGCTAGCAAGAGCTTTCAGTGCTGGCACTTTTCCTCTCTGAGCAATTGCTCGACGTTTGCAATTTCTCCCCTGAGCTCTCTTTAGAGTGCGCGAGAGGATGAGCAGAAGATTAGGTGGCTAGAGAAGCCCAGAGCCCCAGTGTGCTTAGGCCTACAAAAGCGCTTCCAAGGAAGGGTGCTGGCTAGCAAGAGCTTTCAGTGCTGGCACTTTTCCTCTCTGAGCAATTGCTCGACGCTTGCAATTTCTCAGCTCGTGTCTAGGAGAGGGAAAGAGAATGACCGTGACGTTTGGTGGGTAGAGAAGCGCAAAGCCCCAGTGTTGCTGCGCCTGTGAAAGCGCTTCCAAGGAAGGGTGCTGGCTAGCAACAGCTTTCAGTGCTGGCACTTTTCATCTCTGAGCAATTGCTGGACGTTTGCAATTTCTCACCTGAGCTCTCTTTAGAGTGCGCGAGAGGATGAGCAGAAGATGAGGTGGCTAGAGAAGCCCAGAGCCCCAGTGTTCTTAGGCCTACAAAAGCGCTTCCAAGGAAGGGGGCTGGCTAGCAACAGCTTTCAGTGCTGGCACTTTTCATCTCTGAGCAATTGCTCGACGTTTGCAATTTCTCACCTGAGCTCTCTTTAGAGTGCGCGAGAGGATGAGCAGAAGATTAGGTGTCTAAAGAAGCCCAGAGCCCCAGTGTTCTTAGGCCTACAAAAGCGCTTCCAAGGAAGGGTGCTGGCTAGCAGCAGCTTTCAGTGCTGGCACTTTTCCTCTCTGAGCAATTGCTCGACGTTTGCAATTTCTCACCTGAGGTCTTTTTAGAGTGCGTGAGAGGATGAGCAGAAGATTAAGTGGCTAGAGAAGCCCAGAGCCCCAGTGTTCTTACGCCTACAAAAGCGCTTCCAAGGAAGGGGGCTGGCTAGCAACAGCTTTCAGTGCTGGCACTTTTCATCTCTGAGCAATTGCTCGACGTTTGCAATTTCTCAGCTCGTGTCTACGAGACGGAAAGAGAAGGACCGTGATGTTTGGTGGGTAGAGAAGCGCAAAGCCCCAGTGTTGCTGCGCCTGTGAAAGCGCTTCCAAGGAAGGGTGCTGGCTAGCAAGAGCTTTCAGTGCTGGCACTTTTCATCTCTGAGCAATTGCTCGACGTTTGCAATTTCTCAGCTCGTGTCTACGAGACGGAAAGAGAATGACTGTGACGTTTGGTGGCTAGAGAAGCGCAAAGCCCCAGTGTTGCTGCGCCTGTGAAAGCGCTTCCAAGGAAGGGTGCTGGCTAGCAAGAGCTTTCAGTGCTGGCACTTTTCATCTCTGAGCAATTGCTCGACCTTTGCAATTTCTCAGCTCGTGTCTAGGAGACGGAAAGAGAAAGACCGTGATGTTTGTTGGGTAGAGAAGCGCAAAGCCCCAGTGTTACTGCGCCTGTGAAAGCGCTTCCAAGGAAGGGTGCTGGCTAGCAAGAGCTTTCAGTGCTGGCACTTTTCATCTCTGAGCAATTGCTGGACGTTTGCAATTTCTCACCTGAGCTCTCTTTAGAGTGTGCGAGAGGATGAGCAGAAGATTAGGTGGCTAGAGAAGCCCAGAGCCCCAGTGTTCTTAGGCCTACAAAAGCGCTTCCAAGGAAGGGTGCTGGCTAGCAAGAGCTTTCAGTGCTGGCACTTTTCATCTCTGAGCAATTGCTCGACGTTTGCAATTTCTCACCTGAGGTGTTTTTAGAGTGCGTGAGAGGATGAGCAGAAGATTAAGTGGCTAGAGAAGCCCAGAGCCCCAGTGTTCTTAGGCCTACAAAAGCGCTTCCAAGGAAGGGTGCTGGCTAGCAACAGCTTTCAGTGCTGGCACTTTTCATCTCTGAGCAATTGCTCCACGTTTGCAATTTCTCAGCTCGTGTCTACGAGACGGAAAGAGAAGGACCGTGATGTTTGGTGGGTAGAGAAGCGCAAAGCCCCAGTGTTACTGCGCCTGTGAAAGCGCTTCCAAGGAAGGGTGCTGGCTAGCAACAGCTTTCAGTGCTGGCACTTTTCATCTCTGAGCAATTGCTCGACGTTTGCAATTTCTCAGCTCGTGTCTACGAGACGGAAAGAGAATGACCGTGACGTTTGGTGGGTAGAGAAGCGCAAAGCCCCAGTGTTGCTGCGCCTGTGAAAGCGCTTCCAAGGAAGGGTGCTGGCTAGCAAGAGCTTTCAGTGCTGGCACTTTTCATCTCTGAGCAATTGCTCCACGTTTGCAATTTCTCAGCTCGTGTCTACGAGACGGAAAGAGAAGGACCGTGACGTTTGGTGGGTAGAGAAGCGCAAAGCCCCAGTGTTGCTGCGCCTGTGAAAGCGCTTCCAAGGAAGGGTGCTGGCTAGCAACAGCTTTCAGTGCTGGCACTTTTCTTCTCTGAGCAATTGCTGGACGTTTGCAATTTCTCCCCTGAGCTCTCTTTAGAGTGCGCGAGAGGATGAGCAGAAGATTAGGTGGCTAGAGAAGCCCAGAGCCCCAGTGTGCTTAGGCCTACAAAAGCGCTTCCAAGGAAGGGTGCTGGCTAGCAAGAGCTTTCAGTGCTGGCACTTTTCCTCTCTGAGCAATTGCTCGACGCTTGCAATTTCTCAGCTCGTGTCTACGAGACGGAAAGAGAATGACCGTGACGTTTGGTGGGTAGAGAAGCGCAAAGCCCCAGTGTTGCTGCGCCTGTGAAAGCGCTTCCAAGGAAGGGTGCTGGCTAGCAACAGTTTTCAGTGCTGGCACTTTTCTTCTCTGAGCAATTGCTCGACGTTTGCAATTTCTCACCTGAGCTCTCTTTAGAGTGCGCGAGAGGATGAGCAGAAGATTAGGTGGCTAGAGAAGCCCAGAGCCCCAGTGCTCTTAGGCCTACAAAAGCGCTTCCAAGGAAGGGGGCTGGCTAGCAACAGCTTTCAGTGCTGGCACTTTTCATCTCTGAGCAATTGCTGGACGTTTGCAATTTCTCACCTGAGCTCTCTTTAGAGTGCGCGAGAGGATGAGCAGAAGATTAGGTGGCTAGAGAAGCCCAGAGCCCCAGTGTTCTTAGGCCTACAAAAGCGCTTCCAAGGAAGGGTGCTGGCTAGCAACAGCTTTCAGTGCTGGCACTTTTCCTCTCTGAGCAATTGCTCGACGTTTGCAATTTCTCAGCTCGTGTCTACGAGACGGAAAGAGAAGGACCGTGACGTTTGGTGGGTAGAGAAGCGCAAAGCCCCAGTGTTACTGCGCCTGTGAAAGCGCTTCCAAGGAAGGGTGCTGGCTAACAAGAGCTTTCAGTGCTGGCACTTTTCATCTCTGAGCAATTGCTCGACGTTTGCAATTTCTCACCTGAGCTCTCTTTAGAGTGCGCGAGAAGATGAGCAGAAGATTAGGTGGCTAGAGAAGCCCAGAGCCCCAGTGTGCTTAGGCCTACAAAAGCGCTTCCAAGGAAGGGGGCTGGCTAGCAAGAGCTTTCAGTGCTGGCACTTTTCATCTCTGAGCAATTGCTCGACGTTTGCAATTTCTCAGCTCGTGTCTAGGAGACGGAAAGAGAATGACCGTGACGTTTGGTGGCTAGAGAAGCGCAAAGCCCCAGTGTTGCTGCGCCTGTGAAAGCGCTTCCAAGGAAGGGTGCTGGCTAGCAACAGCTTTCAGTGCTGGCACTTTTCATCTCTGAGCAATTGCTCGACGTTTGCAATTTCTCAGCTCGTGTCTACGAGACGGAAAGAGAAGGACCGTGATGTTTGGTGGGTAGAGAAGCGCAAAGCCCCAGTGTTACTGCGCCTGTGAAAGCGCTTCCAAGGAAGGGTGCTGGCTAGCAACAGCTTTCAGTGCTGGCACTTTTCATCTCTGAGCAATTGCTCGACGTTTGCAATTTCTCAGCTCGTGTCTACGAGACGGACAGAGAATGACTGTGACGTTTGGTGGCTAGAGAAGCGCAAAGCCCCAGTGTTGCTGCGCCTGTGAAAGCGCTTCCAAGGAAGGGTGCTGGCTAGCAACAGCTTTCAGTGCTGGCACTTTTCATCTCTGAGCAATTGCTCGACGTTTGCAATTTCTCACCTGAGCTCTCTTTAGAGTGCGCGAGAGGATGAGCAGAAGATTAGGTGTCTAAAGAAGCCCAGAGCCCCAGTGTTCTTAGGCCTACAAAAGCGCTTCCAAGGAAGGGGGCTGGCTAGCAACAGCTTTCAGTGCTGGCACTTTTCCTCTCTGAGCAATTGCTCGACGTTTGCAATTTCTCAGCTCGTGTCTACGAGACGGAAAGAGAATGACCGTGACGTTTGGTGGGTAGAGAAGCGCAAAGCCCCAGTGTTGCTGCGCCTGTGAAAGCGCTTCCAAGGAAGGGTGCTGGCTAGCAACAGCTTTCAGTGCTGGCACTTTTCCTCTCTGAGCAATTGCTCGACGTTTGCAATTTCTCAGCTCGTGTCTACGAGACGGAAAGAGAAGGACCGTGACGTTTGGTGGCTAGAGAAGCGCAAAGCCCCAGTGTTGCTGCGCCTGTGAAAGCGCTTCCAAGGAAGGGTGCTGGCTAGCAACAGCTTTCAGTGCTGGCACTTTTCATCTCTGAGCAATTGCTCGACGTTTGCAATTTCTCACCTGAGCTCTCTTTAGAGTGCGCGAGAGGATGAGCAGAAGATTAGGTGGCTAGAGAAGCCCAGAGCCCCAGTGCTCTTAGGCCTACAAAAGCGCTTCCAAGGAAGGGGGCTGGCTAGCAACAGCTTTCAGTGCTGGCACTTTTCATCTCTGAGCAATTGCTGGACGTTTGCAATTTCTCACCTGAGCTCTCTTTAGAGTGCGCGAGAGGATGAGCAGAAGATTAGGTGGCTAGAGAAGCCCAGAGCCCCAGTGCTCTTAGGCCTACAAAAGCGCTTCCAAGGAAGGGTGCTGGCTAGCAAGAGCTTTCAGTGCTGGCACTTTTCATCTCTGAGCAATTGCTCGACGTTTGCAATTTCTCACCTGAGGTCTTTTTAGAGTGCGTGAGAGGATGAGCAGAAGATTAAGTGGCTAGAGAAGCCCAGAGCCCCAGTGTTCTTACGCCTACAAAAGCGCTTCCAAGGAAGGGTGCTGGCTAGCAACAGCTTTCAGTGCTGGCACTTTTCATCTCTGAGCAATTGCTGGACGTTTGCAATTTCTCAGCTCGTGTCTACGAGACGGAAAGAGAAGGACCGTGATGTTTGGTGGGTAGAGAAGCGCAAAGCCCCAGTGTTACTGCGCCTGTGAAAGCGCTTCCAAGGAAGGGTGCTGGCTAGCAACAGCTTTCAGTGCTGGCACTTTTCTTCTCTGAGCAATTGCTGGACGTTTGCAATTTCTCAGCTCGTGTCTACGAGACGGAAAGAGAATGACCGTGACGTTTGGTGGGTAGAGAAGCGCAAAGCCCCAGTGTTGCTGCGCCTGTGAAAGCGCTTCCAAGGAAGGGTGCTGGCTAGCAAGAGCTTTCAGTGCTGGCACTTTTCATCTCTGAGCAATTGCTCGACGTTTGCAATTTCTCAGCTCGTGTCTACGAGACGGAAAGAGAAGGACCGTGACGTTTGGTGGGTAGAGAAGCGCAAAGCCCCAGTGTTGCTGCGCCTGTGAAAGCGCTTCCAAGGAAGGGTGCTGGCTAGCAACAGCTTTCAGTGCTGGCACTTTTCTTCTCTGAGCAATTGCTGGACGTTTGCAATTTCTCCCCTGAGCTCTCTTTAGAGTGCGCGAGAGGATGAGCAGAAGATTAGGTGGCTAGAGAAGCCCAGAGCCCCAGTGTGCTTAGGCCTACAAAAGCGCTTCCAAGGAAGGGTGCTGGCTAGCAAGAGCTTTCAGTGCTGGCACTTTTCCTCTCTGAGCAATTGCTCGACGCTTGCAATTTCTCAGCTCGTGTCTAGGAGACGGAAAGAGAATGACCGTGACGTTTGGTGGGTAGAGAAGCGCAAAGCCCCAGTGTTGCTGCGCCTGTGAAAGCGCTTCCAAGGAAGGGTGCTGGCTAGCAACAGCTTTCAGTGCTGGCACTTTTCTTCTCTGAGCAATTGCTCGACGTTTGCAATTTCTCACCTGAGCTCTCTTTAGAGTGCGCGAGAGGATGAGCAGAAGATTAGGTGGCTAGAGAAGCCCAGAGCCCCAGTGTTCTTAGGCCTACAAAAGCGCTTCCAAGGAAGGGGGCTGGCTAGCAACAGCTTTCAGTGCTGGCACTTTTCTTCTCTGAGCAATTGCTGGACGTTTGCAATTTCTCACCTGAGCTCTCTTTAGAGTGCGCGAGAGGATGAGCAGAAGATTAGGTGGCTAGAGAAGCCCAGAGCCCCAGTGTTCTTAGGCCTACAAAAGCGCTTCCAAGGAAGGGTGCTGGCTAGCAACAGCTTTCAGTGCTGGCACTTTTCCTCTCTGAGCAATTGCTCGACGTTTGCAATTTCTCAGCTCGTGTCTACGAGACGGAAAGAGAAGGACCGTGACGTTTGGTGGGTAGAGAAGCGCAAAGCCCCAGTGTTACTGCGCCTGTGAAAGCGCTTCCAAGGAAGGGTGCTGGCTAACAAGAGCTTTCAGTGCTGGCACTTTTCATCTCTGAGCAATTGCTCGACGTTTGCAATTTCTCACCTGAGCTCTCTTTAGAGTGCGCGAGAAGATGAGCAGAAGATTAGGTGGCTAGAGAAGCCCAGAGCCCCAGTGTGCTTAGGCCTACAAAAGCGCTTCCAAGGAAGGGGGCTGGCTAGCAAGAGCTTTCAGTGCTGGCACTTTTCATCTCTGAGCAATTGCTCGACGTTTGCAATTTCTCAGCTCGTGTCTACGAGACGGAAAGAGAATGACCGTGACGTTTGGTGGGTAGAGAAGCGCAAAGCCCCAGTGTTGCTGCGCCTGTGAAAGCGCTTCCAAGGAAGGGTGCTGGCTAGCAACAGCTTTCAGTGCTGGCACTTTTCCTCTCTGAGCAATTGCTCGACGTTTGCAATTTCTCAGCTCGTGTCTACGAGACGGAAAGAGAAGGACCGTGACGTTTGGTGGGTAGAGAAGCGCAAAGCCCCAGTGTTGCTGCGCCTGTGAAAGCGCTTCCAAGGAAGGGTGCTGGCTAGCAACAGCTTTCAGTGCTGGCACTTTTCATCTCTGAGCAATTGCTCGACGTTTGCAATTTCTCACCTGAGCTCTCTTTAGAGTGCGCGAGAGGATGAGCAGAAGATTAGGTGGCTAGAGAAGCCCAGAGCCCCAGTGTTCTTAGGCCTACAAAAGCGCTTCCAAGGAAGGGTGCTGGCTAGCAACAGCTTTCAGTGCTGGCACTTTTCCTCTCTGAGCAATTGCTCCACGTTTGCAATTTCTCAGCTCGTGTCTACGAGACGGAGAGATAGTGACCGTGACGTTTGGTGGGTAGAGAAGCGCAAATCCCCAGTGTTGCTGCACCTGTGAAAGCGCTTCCAAGGAAGGGTGCTGGCTAGCAACAGCTTTCAGTGCTGGCACTTTTCATCTCTGAGCAATTGCTGGACGTTTGCAATTTCTCACCTGAGCTCTCTTTAGAGTGCGCGAGAGGATGAGCAGAAGATTAGGTGGCTAGAGAAGCCCAGAGCCCCAGTGTTCTTAGGCCTACAAAAGCGCTTCCAAGGAAGGGGGCTGGCTAGCAACAGCTTTCAGTGCTGGCACTTTTCATCTCTGAGCAATTGCTCGACGTTTGCAATTTCTCAGCTCGTGTCTACGAGACGGAAAGAGAAGGACCATGACGTTTGGTGGGTAGAGAAGCGCAAAGCCCCAGTGTTGCTGCGCCTGTGAAAGCACTTCCAAGGAAGGGTGCTGGCTAGCAACAGCTTTCAGTGCTGGCACTTTTCATCTCTGAGCAATTGCTCGACGTTTGCAATTTCTCAGCTCGTGTCTAGGAGACGGAAAGAGAATGACCGTGACGTTTGGTGGGTAGAGAAGCGCAAAGCCCCAGTGTTGCTGCGCCTGTGAAAGCGCTTCCAAGGAAGGGTGCTGGCTAGCAACAGCTTTCAGTGCTGGCACTTTTCATCTCTGAGCAATTGCTGGACGTTTGCAATTTCTCCCCTGAGCTCTCTTTAGAGTGCGCGAGAGGATGAGCAGAAGATTAGGTGGCTAGAGAAGCCCAGAGCCCCAGTGTTACTGCGCCTACAAAAGCGCTTCCAAGGAAGGGTGCTGGCTAGCAACAGCTTTCAGTGCTGGCACTTTTCATCACTGAGCAATTGCTGGACGTTTGCAATTTCTCAGCTCGTCTCTACGAGACGGAAAGAGAAGGACCGTGATGTTTGGTGGGTAGAGAAGCGCAAAGCCCCAGTGTTACTGCGCCTGTGAAAGCGCTTCCAAGGAAGGGTGCTGGCTAGCAACAGCTTTCAGTGCTGGCACTTTTCGTCTCTGAGCAATTGCTCGACGCTTGCAATTTCTCAGCTCGTGTCTACGAGACGGAAAGAGAATGACCGTGACGTTTGGTGGGTAGAGAAGCGCAAAGCCCCAGTGTTGCTGCGCCTGTGAAAGCGCTTCCAAGGAAGGGTGCTGGCTAGCAAGAGCTTTCAGTGCTGGCACTTTTCCTCTCTGAGCAATTGCTCGACGCTTGCAATTTCTCAGCTCGTGTCTACGAGACGGAAAGAGAATGACCGTGACGTTTGGTGGGTAGAGAAGCGCAAAGCCCCAGTGTTGCTGTGCCTGTGAAAGCGCTTCCAAGGAAGGGTGCTGGCTAGCAAGAGCTTTCAGTGCTGGCACTTTTCTTCTCTGAGCAATTGCTCGACGTTTGCAATTTCTCACCTGAGCTCTCTTTAGAGTGCGCGAGAGGATGAGCAGAAGATTAGGTGGCTAGAGAAGCCCAGAGCCCCAGTGCTCTTAGGCCTACAAAAGCGCTTCCAAGGAAGGGGGCTGGCTAGCAACAGCTTTCAGTGCTGGCACTTTTCATCTCTGAGCAATTGCTGGACGTTTGCAATTTCTCACCTGAGCTCTCTTTAGAGTGCGCGAGAGGATGAGCAGAAGATTAGGTGGCTAGAGAAGCCCAGAGCCCCAGTGTTCTTAGGCCTACAAAAGCGCTTCCAAGGAAGGGTGCTGGCTAGCAAGAGCTTTCAGTGCTGGCACTTTTCCTCTCTGAGCAATTGCTCGACGTTTGCAATTTCTCAGCTCGTGTCTACGAGACGGAAAGAGAAGGACCGTGACGTTTGGTGGCTAGAGAAGCGCAAAGCCCCAGTGTTACTGCGCCTGTGAAAGCGCTTCCAAGGAAGGGTGCTGGCTAACAAGAGCTTTCAGTGCTGGCACTTTTCATCTCTGAGCAATTGCTCGACGTTTGCAATTTCTCACCTGAGCTCTCTTTAGAGTGCGCGAGAAGATGAGCAGAAGATTAGGTGGCTAGAGAAGCCCAGAGCCCCAGTGTGCTTAGGCCTACAAAAGCGCTTCCAAGGAAGGGGGCTGGCTAGCAAGAGCTTTCAGTGCTGGCACTTTTCATCTCTGAGCAATTGCTCGACGTTTGCAATTTCTCAGCTCGTGTCTACGAGACGGAAAGAGAATGACCGTGACGTTTGGTGGGTAGAGAAGCGCAAAGCCCCAGTGTTGCTGCGCCTGTGAAAGCGCTTCCAAGGAAGGGTGCTGGCTAGCAACAGCTTTCAGTGCTGGCACTTTTCATCTCTGAGCAATTGCTCGACGTTTGCAATTTCTCAGCTCGTGTCTACGAGACGGAAAGAGAAGGACCGTGATGTTTGGTGGGTAGAGAAGCGCAAAGCCCCAGTGTTACTGCGCCTGTGAAAGCGCTTCCAAGGAAGGGTGCAGGCTAGCAACAGCTTTCAGTGCTGGCACTTTTCATCTCTGAGCAATTGCTCGACGTTTGCAATTTCTCAGCTCGTGTCTACGAGACGGAAAGAGAATGACTGTGACGTTTGGTGGCTAGAGAAGCGCAAAGCCCCAGTGTTGCTGCGCCTGTGAAAGCGCTTCCAAGGAAGGGTGCTGGCTAGCAACAGCTTTCAGTGCTGGCACTTTTCATCTCTGAGCAATTGCTCGACGTTTGCAATTTCTCACCTGAGCTCTCTTTAGAGTGCGCGAGAGGATGAGCAGAAGATTAGGTGTCTAAAGAAGCCCAGAGCCCCAGTGTTCTTAGGCCTACAAAAGCGCTTCCAAGGAAGGGTGCTGGCTAGCAACAGCTTTCAGTGCTGGCACTTTTCCTCTCTGAGCAATTGCTCGACGTTTGCAATTTCTCAGCTCGTGTCTACGAGACGGAAAGAGAATGACCGTGACGTTTGGTGGGTAGAGAAGCGCAAAGCCCCAGTGTTGCTGCGCCTGTGAAAGCGCTTCCAAGGAAGGGTGCTGGCTAGCAACAGCTTTCAGTGCTGGCACTTTTCCTCTCTGAGCAATTGCTCGACGTTTGCAATTTCTCAGCTCGTGCCTAGGAGACGGAAAGAGAAGGACCGTGACGTTTGGTGGCTAGAGAAGCGCAAAGCCCCAGTGTTGCTGTGCCTGTGAAAGCGCTTCCAAGGAAGGGTGCTGGCTAGCAAGAGCTTTCAGTGCTGGCACTTTTCATCTCTGAGCAATTGCTCGACGTTTGCAATTTCTCACCTGAGCTCTCTTTAGAGTGCGCGAGAGGATGAGCAGAAGATTAGGTGGCTAGAGAAGCCCAGAGCCCCAGTGTTCTTAGGCCTACAAAAGCGCTTCCAAGGAAGGGTGCTGGCTAGCAACAGCTTTCAGTGCTGGCACTTTTCATCTCTGAGCAATTGCTCCACGTTTGCAATTTCTCAGCTCGTGTCTACGAGACGGAGAGATAGTGACCGTGACGTTTGGTGGGTAGAGAAGCGCAAAGCCCCAGTGTTGCTGCACCTGTGAAAGCGCTTCCAAGGAAGGGTGCTGGCTAGCAACAGCTTTCAGTGCTGGCACTTTTCATCTCTGAGCAATTGCTGGACGTTTGCAATTTCTCACCTGAGCTCTCTTTAGAGTGCGCGAGAGGATGAGCAGAAGATTAGGTGGCTAGAGAAGCCCAGAGCCCCAGTGTTCTTAGGCCTACAAAAGCGCTTCCAAGGAAGGGGGCTGGCTAGCAAGAGCTTTCAGTGCTGGCACTTTTCATCTCTGAGCAATTGCTCGACGTTTGCAATTTCTCAGCTCGTGTCTACGAGACGGAAAGAGAAGGACCATGACGTTTGGTGGGTAGAGAAGCGCAAAGCCCCAGTGTTGCTGCGCCTGTGAAAGCACTTCCAAGAAAGGGTGCAGGCTAGCAACAGCTTTCAGTGCTGGCACTTTTCATCTCTGAGCAATTGCTCGACGTTTGCAATTTCTCAGCTCGTGTCTAGGAGACGGAAAGAGAATGACCGTGACGTTTGGTGGGTAGAGAAGCGCAAAGCCCCAGTGTTACTGCGCCTGTGAAAGCGCTTCCAAGGAAGGGTGCTGGCTAGCAACAGCTTTCAGTGCTGGCACTTTTCATCTCTGAGCAATTGCTGGACGTTTGCAATTTCTCCCCTGAGCTCTCTTTAGAGTGCGCGAGAGGATGAGCAGAAGATTAGGTGGCTAGAGAAGCCCAGAGCCCCAGTGTTACTGCGCCTACAAAAGCGCTTCCAAGGAAGGGTGCTGGCTAGCAACAGCTTTCAGTGCTGGCACTTTTCATCGCTGAGCAATTGCTCGACGTTTGCAATTTCTCAGCTCGTCTCTACGAGACGGAAAGAGAAGGACCGTGATGTTTGGTGGGTAGAGAAGCGCAAAGCCCCAGTGTTACTGCGCCTGTGAAAGCGCTTCCAAGGAAGGGTGCTGGCTAGCAACAGCTTTCAGTGCTGGCACTTTTCCTCTCTGAGCAATTGCTCGACGCTTGCAATTTCTCAGCTCGTGTCTACGAGACGGAAAGAGAATGACCGTGACGTTTGGTGGGTAGAGAAGCGCAAAGCCCCAGTGTTGCTGCGCCTGTGAAAGCGCTTCCAAGGAAGGGTGCTGGCTAGCAACAGCTTTCAGTGCTGGCACTTTTCATCTCTGAGCAATTGCTCGACGTTTGCAATTTCTCAGCTCGTGTCTAGGAGACGGAAAGAGAAGGACCGTGACGTTTGGTGGCTAGAGAAGCGCAAAGCCCCAGTGTTGCTGCGCCTGTGCAAGCGCTTCCAAGGAAGGGTGCTGGCTAGCAACAGCTTTCAGTGCTGGCACTTTTCATCTCTGAGCAATTGCTCGACGTTTGCAATTTCTCACCTGAGCTCTCTTTAGAGTGCGCGAGAGGATGAGCAGAAGATTAGGTGGCTAGAGAAGCCCAGAGCCCCAGTGTGCTTAGGCCTACAAAAGCGCTTCCAAGGAAGGGTGCTGGCTAGCAACAGCTTTCAGTGCTGGCACTTTTCCTCTCTGAGCAATTGCTCGACGTTTGCAATTTCTCAGCTCGTGTCTACGAGACGGAAAGAGAAGGACCGTGACGTTTGGTGGCTAGAGAAGCGCAAAGCCCCAGTGTTGCTGCGCCTGTGAAAGCGCTTCCAAGGAAGGGTGCTGGCTAGCAACAGCTTTCAGTGCTGGCACTTTTCTTCTCTGAGCAATTGCTCGACGTTTGCAATTTCTCCCCTGAGCTCTCTTTAGAGTGCGCGAGAGGATGAGCAGAAGATTAGGTGGCTAGAGAAGCCCAGAGCCCCAGTGTTCTTAGGCCTACAAAAGCGCTTCCAAGGAAGGGGGCTGGCTAGCAACAGCTTTCAGTGCTGGCACTTTTCATCTCTGAGCAATTGCTCGACGTTTGCAATTTCTCAGCTCGTGTCTACGAGACGGAAAGAGAAGGACCGTGATGTTTGGTGGGTAGAGAAGCGCAAAGCCCCAGTGTTACTGCGCCTGTGAAAGCGCTTCCAAGGAAGGGTGCTGGCTAGCAAGAGCTTTCAGTGCTGGCACTTTTCATCTCTGAGCAATTGCTCGACGTTTGCAATTTCTCAGCTCGTGTCTACGAGACGGAAAGAGAATGACTGTGACGTTTGGTGGGTAGAGAAGCGCAAAGCCCCAGTGTTGCTGCGCCTGTGAAAGCGCTTCCAAGGAAGGGTGCTGGCTAGCAAGAGCTTTCAGTGCTGGCACTTTTCATCTCTGAGCAATTGCTGGACGTTTGCAATTTCTCACCTGAGCTCTCTTTAGAGTGTGCGAGAGGATGAGCAGAAGATTAGGTGGCTAGAGAAGCCCAGAGCCCCAGTGTTCTTAGGCCTACAAAAGCGCTTCCAAGGAAGGGTGCTGGCTAGCAAGAGCTTTCAGTGCTGGCACTTTTCATCTCTGAGCAATTGCTCGACCTTTGCAATTTCTCACCTGAGGTCTTTTTAGAGTGCGTGAGAGGATGAGCAGAAGATTAAGTGGCTAGAGAAGCCCAGAGCCCCAGTGTTCTTAGGCCTACAAAAGCGCTTCCAAGGAAGGGTGCTGGCTAGCAACAGCTTTCAGTGCTGGCACTTTTCATCTCTGAGCAATTGCTCGACGTTTGCAATTTCTCAGCTCGTGTCTACGAGACGGAAAGAGAAGGACCGTGATGTTTGGTGGGTAGAGAAGCGCAAAGCCCCAGTGTTACTGCGCCTGTGAAAGCGCTTCCAAGGAAGGGTGCTGGCTAGCAACAGCTTTCAGTGCTGGCACTTTTCATCTCTGAGCAATTGCTCGACGTTTGCAATTTCTCAGCTCGTGTCTACGAGACGGAAAGAGAATGACCGTGACGTTTGGTGGGTAGAGAAGCGCAAAGCCCCAGTGTTGCTGCGCCTGTGAAAGCGCTTCCAAGGAAGGGTGCTGGCTAGCAAGAGCTTTCAGTGCTGGCACTTTTCATCTCTGAGCAATTGCTCGACGTTTGCAATTTCTCAGCTCGTGTCTAGGAGACGGAAAGAGAAGGACCGTGACGTTTGGTGGGTAGAGAAGCGCAAAGCCCCAGTGTTGCTGCGCCTGTGAAAGCGCTTCCAAGGAAGGGTGCTGGCTAGCAACAGCTTTCAGTGCTGGCACTTTTCTTCTCTGAGCAATTGCTCAACGTTTGCAATTTCTCCCCTGAGCTCTCTTTAGAGTGCGCGAGAGGATGAGCAGAAGATTAGGTGGCTAGAGAAGGCCAGAGCCCCAGTGTGCTTAGGCCTACAAAAGCGCTTCCAAGGAAGGGTGCTGGCTAGCAAGAGCTTTCAGTGCTGGCACTTTTCCTCTCTGAGCAATTGCTCGACGTTTGCAATTTCTCAGCTCGTGCCTAGGAGACGGAAAGAGAAGGACCGTGACGTTTGGTGGGTAGAGAAGCGCAAAGCCCCAGTGTTGCTGCGCCTGTGAAAGCGCTTCCAAGGAAGGGTGCTGGCTAGCAAGAGCTTTCAGTGCTGGCACTTTTCATCTCTGAGCAATTGCTCGACGTTTGCAATTTCTCCCCTGAGCTCTCTTTAGAGTGCGCGAGAGGATGAGCAGAAGATTAGGTGGCTAGAGAAGCCCAGAGCCCCAGTGTTCTTAGGCCTACAAAAGCGCTTCCAAGGAAGGGGGCTGGCTAGCAACAGCTTTCAGTGCTGGCACTTTTCATCTCTGAGCAATTGCTCGACGTTTGCAATTTCTCACCTGAGCTCTCTTTAGAGTGCGCGAGAGGATGAGCAGAAGATTAGGTGGCTAGAGAAGCCCAGAGCCCCAGTGTTCTTAGGCCTACAAAAGCGCTTCCAAGGAAGGGTGCTGGCTAGCAACAGCTTTCAGTGCTGGCACTTTTCCTCTCTGAGCAATTGCTCGACGTTTGCAATTTCTCAGCTCGTGTCTACGAGACGGAAAGAGAAGGACCGTGACGTTTGGTGGGTAGAGAAGCGCAAAGCCCCAGTGTTACTGCGCCTGTGAAAGCGCTTGCAAGGAAGGGTGCTGGCTAGCAAGAGCTTTCAGTGCTGGCACTTTTCATCTCTGAGCAATTGCTCGACGTTTGCAATTTCTCACCTGAGCTCTCTTTAGAGTGCGCGAGAAGATGAGCAGAAGATTAGGTGGCTAGAGAAGCCCAGAGCCCCAGTGTGCTTAGGCCTACAAAAGCGCTTCCAAGGAAGGGGGCTGGCTAGCAACAGCTTTCAGTGCTGGCACTTTTCATCTCTGAGCAATTGCTCGACGTTTGCAATTTCTCAGCTCGTGTCTACGAGACGGAAAGAGAATGACCGTGACGTTTGGTGGGTAGAGAAGCGCAAAGCCCCAGTGTTGCTGCGCCTGTGAAAGCGCTTCCAAGGAAGGGTGCTGGCTAGCAACAGCTTTCAGTGCTGGCACTTTTCATCTCTGAGCAATTGCTCGACGTTTGCAATTTCTCAGCTCGTGTCTACGAGACGGAAAGAGAAGGACCGTGATGTTTGGTGGGTAGAGAAGCGCAAAGCCCCAGTGTTACTGCGCCTGTGAAAGCGCTTCCAAGGAAGGGTGCAGGCTAGCAACAGCTTTCAGTGCTGGCACTTTTCATCTCTGAGCAATTGCTCGACGTTTGCAATTTCTCAGCTCGTGTCTACGAGACGGAAAGAGAATGACTGTGACGTTTGGTGGCTAGAGAAGCGCAAAGCCCCAGCGTTGCTGCGCCTGTGAAAGCGCTTCCAAGGAAGGGTGCTGGCTAGCAACAGCTTTCAGTGCTGGCACTTTTCATCTCTGAGCAATTGCTCGACGTTTGCAATTTCTCACCTGAGCTCTCTTTAGAGTGCGCGAGAGGATGAGCAGAAGATTAGGTGTCTAAAGAAGCCCAGAGCCCCAGTGTTCTTAGACCTACAAAAGCGCTTCCAAGGAAGGGTGCTGGCTAGCAACAGCTTTCAGTGCTGGCACTTTTCCTCTCTGAGCAATTGCTCGACGTTTGCAATTTCTCAGCTCGTGTCTACGAGACGGAAAGAGAAGGACCGTGACGTTTGGTGGCTAGAGAAGCGCAAAGCCCCAGTGTTGCTGCGCCTGTGAAAGCGCTTCCAAGGAAGGGTGCTGGCTAGCAACAGCTTTCAGTGCTGGCACTTTTCCTCTCTGAGCAATTGCTCGACGTTTGCAATTTCTCAGCTCGTGCCTAGGAGACGGAAAGAGAAGGACCGTGACGTTTGGTGGGTAGAGAAGCGCAAAGCCCCAGTGTTGCTGCGCCTGTGAAAGCGCTTCCAAGGAAGGGTGCTGGCTAGCAAGAGCTTTCAGTGCTGGCACTTTTCATCTCTGAGCAATTGCTCGACGTTTGCAATTTCTCACCTGAGCTCTCTTTAGAGTGCGCGAGAGGATGAGCAGAAGATTAGGTGGCTAGAGAAGCCCAGAGCCCCAGTGTTCTTAGGCCTACAAAAGCGCTTCCAAGGAAGGGTGCTGGCTAGCAACAGCTTTCAGTGCTGGCACTTTTCATCTCTGAGCAATTGCTCGACGTTTGCAATTTCTCAGCTCGTGTCTACGAGACGGAGAGATAGTGACCGTGACGTTTGGTGGCTAGAGAAGCGCAAAGCCCCAGTGTTGCTGCACCTGTGAAAGCGCTTCCAAGGAAGGGTGCTGGCTAGCAACAGCTTTCAGTGCTGGCACTTTTCATCTCTGAGCAATTGCTGGACGTTTGCAATTTCTCACCTGAGCTCTCTTTAGAGTGCGCGAGAGGATGAGCAGAAGATTAGGTGGCTAGAGAAGCCCAGAGCCCCAGTGTTACTGCGCCTACAAAAGCGCTTCCAAGGAAGTGTGCTGGCTAGCAACAGCTTTCAGTGCTGGCACTTTTCATCGCTGAGCAATTGCTCGACGTTTGCAATTTCTCAGCTCGTCTCTACGAGACGGAAAGAGAATGACTGTGATGTTTGGTGGGTAGAGAAGCGCAAAGCCCCAGTGTTACTGCGCCTGTGAAAGCGCTTCCAAGGAAGGGTGCTGGCTAGCAACAGCTTTCAGTGCTGGCACTTTTCGTCTCTGAGCAATTGCTCGACGTTTGCAATTTCTCAGCTCGTGTCTACGAGACGGAAAGAGAAGGACCGTGACGTTTGGTGGCTAGAGAAGCGCAAAGCCCCAGTGTTGCTGCGCCTGTGAAAGCGCTTCCAAGGAAGGGTGCTGGCTAGCAAGAGCTTTCAGTGCTGGCACTTTTCATCTCTGAGCAATTGCTCGACGTTTGCAATTTCTCAGCTCGTGTCTAGGAGACGGAAAGAGAATGACCGTGATGTTTGCTGGGTAGAGAAGCGCAAAGCCCCAGTGTTACTGCACCTGTGAAAGCGCTTCCAAGGAAGGGTGCTGGCTAGCAAGAGCTTTCAGTGCTGGCACTTTTCATCTCTGAGCAATTGCTCGACGTTTGCAATTTCTCCCCTGAGCTCTCTTTAGAGTGCGCGAGAGGATGAGCAGAAGATTAGGTGGCTAGAGAAGCCCAGAGCCCCAGTGTTCTAAGGGCTACAAAAGCGCTTCCAAGGAAGGGGGCTGGCTAGCAACAGCTTTCAGTGCTGGCACTTTTCCTCTCTGAGCAATTGCTCGACGTTTGCAATTTCTCAGCTCGTGTCTACGAGACGGAAAGAGAAGGACCGTGATGTTTGGTGGGTAGAGAAGCGCAAAGCCCCAGTGTTGCTGTGCCTGTGAAAGCGCTTCCAAGGAAGGGTGCTGGCTAGCAACAGCTTTCAGTGCTGGCACTTTTCATCTCTGAGCAATTGCTGGACGTTTGCAATTTCTCACCTGAGCTCTCTTTAGAGTGCGCGAGAGGATGAGCAGAAGATTAGGTGGCTAGAGAAGGCCAGAGCCCCAGTGTTCTTAGGCCTACAAAAGCGCTTCCAAGGAAGGGTGCTGGCTAGCAAGAGCTTTCAGTGCTGGCACTTTTCATCTCTGAGCAATTGCTCGACGTTTGCAATTTCTCCCCTGAGCTCTCTTTAGAGTGCGCGAGAGGATGAGCAGAAGATTAGGTGGCTAGAGAAGCCCAGAGCCCCAGTGTTCTAAGGGCTACAAAAGCGCTTCCAAGGAAGGGGGCTGGCTAGCAACAGCTTTCAGTGCTGGCACTTTTCCTCTCTGAGCAATTGCTCGACGTTTGCAATTTCTCAGCTCGTGCCTAGGAGACGGAAAGAGAAGGACCGTGACGTTTGGTGGGTAGAGAAGCGCAAAGCCCCAGTGTTGCTGCGCCTGTGAAAGCGCTTCCAAGGAAGGGTGCTGGCTAGCAAGAGCTTTCAGTGCTGGCACTTTTCATCTCTGAGCAATTGCTCGACGTTTGCAATTTCTCCCCTGAGCTCTCTTTAGAGTGCGCGAGAGGATGAGCAGAAGATTAGGTGGCTAGAGAAGCCCAGAGCCCCAGTGTTCTTAGGCCTACAAAAGCGCTTCCAAGGAAGGGGGCTGGCTAGCAACAGCTTTCAGTGCTGGCACTTTTCATCTCTGAGCAATTGCTCGACGTTTGCAATTTCTCACCTGAGCTCTCTTTAGAGTGCGCGAGAGGATGAGCAGAAGATTAGGTGGCTAGAGAAGCCCAGAGCCCCAGTGTTCTTAGGCCTACAAAAGCGCTTCCAAGGAAGGGTGCTGGCTAGCAACAGCTTTCAGTGCTGGCACTTTTCCTCTCTGAGCAATTGCTCGACGTTTGCAATTTCTCAGCTCGTGTCTACGAGACGGAAAGAGAAGGACCGTGACGTTTGGTGGGTAGAGAAGCGCAAAGCCCCAGTGTTACTGCGCCTGTGAAAGCGCTTGCAAGGAAGGGTGCTGGCTAGCAAGAGCTTTCAGTGCTGGCACTTTTCATCTCTGAGCAATTGCTCGACGTTTGCAATTTCTCACCTGAGCTCTCTTTAGAGTGCGCGAGAAGATGAGCAGAAGATTAGGTGGCTAGAGAAGCCCAGAGCCCCAGTGTGCTTAGGCCTACAAAAGCGCTTCCAAGGAAGGGGGCTGGCTAGCAACAGCTTTCAGTGCTGGCACTTTTCATCTCTGAGCAATTGCTCGACGTTTGCAATTTCTCAGCTCGTGTCTACGAGACGGAAAGAGAATGACCGTGACGTTTGGTGGGTAGAGAAGCGCAAAGCCCCAGTGTTGCTGCGCCTGTGAAAGCGCTTCCAAGGAAGGGTGCTGGCTAGCAACAGCTTTCAGTGCTGGCACTTTTCATCTCTGAGCAATTGCTCGACGTTTGCAATTTCTCAGCTCGTGTCTACGAGACGGAAAGAGAAGGACCGTGATGTTTGGTGGGTAGAGAAGCGCAAAGCCCCAGTGTTACTGCGCCTGTGAAAGCGCTTCCAAGGAAGGGTGCAGGCTAGCAACAGCTTTCAGTGCTGGCACTTTTCATCTCTGAGCAATTGCTCGACGTTTGCAATTTCTCAGCTCGTGTCTACGAGACGGAAAGAGAATGACTGTGACGTTTGGTGGCTAGAGAAGCGCAAAGCCCCAGCGTTGCTGCGCCTGTGAAAGCGCTTCCAAGGAAGGGTGCTGGCTAGCAACAGCTTTCAGTGCTGGCACTTTTCATCTCTGAGCAATTGCTCGACGTTTGCAATTTCTCACCTGAGCTCTCTTTAGAGTGCGCGAGAGGATGAGCAGAAGATTAGGTGTCTAAAGAAGCCCAGAGCCCCAGTGTTCTTAGACCTACAAAAGCGCTTCCAAGGAAGGGTGCTGGCTAGCAACAGCTTTCAGTGCTGGCACTTTTCCTCTCTGAGCAATTGCTCGACGTTTGCAATTTCTCAGCTCGTGTCTACGAGACGGAAAGAGAAGGACCGTGACGTTTGGTGGCTAGAGAAGCGCAAAGCCCCAGTGTTGCTGCGCCTGTGAAAGCGCTTCCAAGGAAGGGTGCTGGCTAGCAACAGCTTTCAGTGCTGGCACTTTTCCTCTCTGAGCAATTGCTCGACGTTTGCAATTTCTCAGCTCGTGCCTAGGAGACGGAAAGAGAAGGACCGTGACGTTTGGTGGGTAGAGAAGCGCAAAGCCCCAGTGTTGCTGCGCCTGTGAAAGCGCTTCCAAGGAAGGGTGCTGGCTAGCAAGAGCTTTCAGTGCTGGCACTTTTCATCTCTGAGCAATTGCTCGACGTTTGCAATTTCTCACCTGAGCTCTCTTTAGAGTGCGCGAGAGGATGAGCAGAAGATTAGGTGGCTAGAGAAGCCCAGAGCCCCAGTGTTCTTAGGCCTACAAAAGCGCTTCCAAGGAAGGGTGCTGGCTAGCAACAGCTTTCAGTGCTGGCACTTTTCATCTCTGAGCAATTGCTCGACGTTTGCAATTTCTCAGCTCGTGTCTACGAGACGGAGAGATAGTGACCGTGACGTTTGGTGGCTAGAGAAGCGCAAAGCCCCAGTGTTGCTGCACCTGTGAAAGCGCTTCCAAGGAAGGGTGCTGGCTAGCAACAGCTTTCAGTGCTGGCACTTTTCATCTCTGAGCAATTGCTGGACGTTTGCAATTTCTCACCTGAGCTCTCTTTAGAGTGCGCGAGAGGATGAGCAGAAGATTAGGTGGCTAGAGAAGCCCAGAGCCCCAGTGTTACTGCGCCTACAAAAGCGCTTCCAAGGAAGTGTGCTGGCTAGCAACAGCTTTCAGTGCTGGCACTTTTCATCGCTGAGCAATTGCTCGACGTTTGCAATTTCTCAGCTCGTCTCTACGAGACGGAAAGAGAATGACTGTGATGTTTGGTGGGTAGAGAAGCGCAAAGCCCCAGTGTTACTGCGCCTGTGAAAGCGCTTCCAAGGAAGGGTGCTGGCTAGCAACAGCTTTCAGTGCTGGCACTTTTCGTCTCTGAGCAATTGCTCGACGTTTGCAATTTCTCAGCTCGTGTCTACGAGACGGAAAGAGAAGGACCGTGACGTTTGGTGGCTAGAGAAGCGCAAAGCCCCAGTGTTGCTGCGCCTGTGAAAGCGCTTCCAAGGAAGGGTGCTGGCTAGCAAGAGCTTTCAGTGCTGGCACTTTTCATCTCTGAGCAATTGCTCGACGTTTGCAATTTCTCAGCTCGTGTCTAGGAGACGGAAAGAGAATGACCGTGATGTTTGCTGGGTAGAGAAGCGCAAAGCCCCAGTGTTACTGCACCTGTGAAAGCGCTTCCAAGGAAGGGTGCTGGCTAGCAAGAGCTTTCAGTGCTGGCACTTTTCATCTCTGAGCAATTGCTCGACGTTTGCAATTTCTCCCCTGAGCTCTCTTTAGAGTGCGCGAGAGGATGAGCAGAAGATTAGGTGGCTAGAGAAGCCCAGAGCCCCAGTGTTCTAAGGGCTACAAAAGCGCTTCCAAGGAAGGGGGCTGGCTAGCAACAGCTTTCAGTGCTGGCACTTTTCCTCTCTGAGCAATTGCTCGACGTTTGCAATTTCTCAGCTCGTGTCTACGAGACGGAAAGAGAAGGACCGTGATGTTTGGTGGGTAGAGAAGCGCAAAGCCCCAGTGTTGCTGTGCCTGTGAAAGCGCTTCCAAGGAAGGGTGCTGGCTAGCAAGAGCTTTCAGTGCTGGCACTTTTCATCTCTGAGCAATTGCTGGACGTTTGCAATTTCTCACCTGAGCTCTCTTTAGAGTGCGCGAGAGGATGAGCAGAAGATTAGGTGGCTAGAGAAGGCCAGAGCCCCAGTGTTCTTAGGCCTACAAAAGCGCTTCCAAGGAAGGGGGCTGGCTAGCAAGAGCTTTCAGTGCTGGCACTTTTCATCTCTGAGCAATTGCTCGACGTTTGCAATTTCTCACCTGAGCTCTCTTTAGAGTGCGCGAGAGGATGAGCAGAAGATTAGGTGTCTAAAGAAGCCCAGAGCCCCAGTGTTCTTAGGCCTACAAAAGCGCTTCCAAGGAAGGGTGCTGGCTAGCAGCAGCTTTCAGTGCTGGCACTTTTCATCTCTGAGCAATTGCTCGACGTTTGCAATTTCTCACCTGAGCTCTCTTTAGAGTGCGTGAGAGGATGAGCAGAAGATTAATTGGCTAGAGAAGCCCAGAGCCCCAGTGTTCTTAGGCCTACAAAAGCGCTTCCAAGGAAGGGTGCTGGCTAGCAACAGCTTTCAGTGCTGGCACTTTTCATCTCTGAGCAATTGCTCGACGTTTGCAATTTCTCAGCTCGTGTCTACGAGACGGAAAGAGAAGGACCGTGATGTTTGTTGGGTAGAGAAGCGCAAAGCCCCAGTGTTACTGCGCCTGTGAAAGCGCTTCCAAGGAAGGGTGCTGGCTAGCAACAGCTTTCAGTGCTGGCACTTTTCATCTCTGAGCAATTGCTCGACGTTTGCAATTTCTCAGCTCGTGTCTACGAGACGGAAAGAGAATGACTGTGACGTTTGGTGGGTAGAGAAGCGCAAAGCCCCAGTGTTGCTGCGCCTGTGAAAGCGCTTCCAAGGAAGGGTGCTGGCTAGCAAGAGCTTTCAGTGCTGGCACTTTTCCTCTCTGAGCAATTGCTCGACGTTTGCAATTTCTCAGCTCGTGTCTACGAGACGGAAAGAGAAGGACCGTGATGTTTGTTGGGTAGAGAAGCGCAAAGCCCCAGTGTTACTGCGCCTGTGAAAGCGCTTCCAAGGAAGGGTGCTGGCTAGCAACAGCTTTCAGTGCTGGCACTTTTCATCTCTGAGCAATTGCTGGACGTTTGCAATTTCTCACCTGAGCTCTCTTTAGAGTGCGCGAGAGGATGAGCAGAAGATTAGGTGGCTAGAGAAGCCCAGAGCCCCAGTGTTCTTAGGCCTACAAAAGCGCTTCCAAGGAAGGGGGCTGGCTAGCAAGAGCTTTCAGTGCTGGCACTTTTCATCTCTGAGCAATTGCTCGACGTTTGCAATTTCTCACCTGAGCTCTCTTTAGACTGCGCGAGAGGATGAGCAGAAGATTAAGTGGCTAGAGAAGCCCAGAGCCCCAGTGTTCTTACGCCTACAAAAGCGCTTCCAAGGAAGGGTGCTGGCTAGCAACAGCTTTCAGTGCTGGCACTTTTCATCTCTGAGCAATTGCTTGACGTTTGCAATTTCTCAGCTCGTGTCTACGAGACGGAAAGAGAAGGACCGTGATGTTTGGTGGGTAGAGAAGCGCAAAGCCCCAGTGTTACTGCGCCTGTGAAAGCGCTTCCAAGGAAGGGTGCTGGCTAGCAACAGCTTTCAGTGCTGGCACTTTTCATCTCTGAGCAATTGCTCGACGTTTGCAATTTCTCAGCTCGTGTCTACGAGACGGAAAGAGAATGACTGTGACGTTTGGTGGGTAGAGAAGCGCAAAGCCCCAGTGTTGCTGCGCCTGTGAAAGCGCTTCCAAGGAAGGGTGCTGGCTAGCAAGAGCTTTCAGTGCTGGCACTTTTCATCTCTGAGCAATTGCTCGACGTTTGCAATTTCTCAGCTCGTGTCTACGAGACGGAAAGAGAAGGACCGTGACGTTTGGTGGGTAGAGAAGCGCAAAGCCCCAGTGTTGCTGCGCCTGTGAAAGCGCTTCCAAGGAAGGGTGCTGGCTAGCAACAGCTTTCAGTGCTGGCACTTTTCATCTCTGAGCAATTGCTCGACGTTTGCAATTTCTCACCTGAGCTCTCTTTAGAGTGCGCGAGAGGATGAGCAGAAGATTAGGTGGCTAGAGAAGCCCAGAGCCCCAGTGTGCTTAGGCCTACAAAAGCGCTTGCAAGGAAGGGTGCTGGCTAGCAACAGCTTTCAGTGCTGGCACTTTTCATCTCTGAGCAATTGCTCGACGTTTGCAATTTCTCAGCTCGTGTCTACGAGACGGAAAGAGAAGGACCGTGATGTTTGGTGGGTAGAGAAGCGCAAAGCCCCAGTGTTACTGCGCCTGTGAAAGCGCTTCCAAGGAAGGGTGCTGGCTAGCAACAGCTTTCAGTGCTGGCACTTTTCATCTCTGAGCAATTGCTCGACGTTTGCAATTTCTCCCCTGAGCTCTCTTTAGAGTGCGCGAGAGGATGAGCAGAAGATTAGGTGGCTAGAGAAGCCCAGAGCCCCAGTGTGCTTAGGCCTACAAAAGCGCTTCCAAGGAAGGGTGCTGGCTAGCAACAGCTTTCAGTGCTGGCACTTTTCATCTCTGAGCAATTGCTCGACGTTTGCAATTTCTCAGCTCGTGTCTACGAGACGGAAAGAGAAGGACCGTGACGTTTGGTGGGTAGAGAAGCGCAAAGCCCCAGTGTTGCTGCGCCTGTGAAAGCGCTTCCAAGGAAGGGTGCTGGCTAGCAACAGCTTTCAGTGCTGGCACTTTTCATCTCTGAGCAATTGCTCGACGTTTGCAATTTCTCAGCTCGTGTCTACGAGACGGAAAGAGAAGGACCGTGACGTTTGGTGGGTAGAGAAGCGCAAAGCCCCAGTGTTGCTGCGCCTGTGAAAGCGCTTCCAAGGAAGGGTGCTGGCTAGCAACAGCTTTCAGTGCTGGCACTTTTCTTCTCTGAGCAATTGCTCGACGTTTGCAATTTCTCACCTGAGCTCTCTTTAGAGTGCGCGAGAGGATGAGCAGAAGATTAGGTGGCTAGAGAAGCCCAGAGCCCCAGTGTGCTTAGGCCTACAAAAGCGCTTCCAAGGAAGGGTGCTGGCTAGCAAGAGCTTTCAGTGCTGGCACTTTTCCTCTCTGAGCAATTGCTCGACGTTTGCAATTTCTCAGCTCGTGTCTACGAGACGGAAAGAGAAGGACCGTGACGTTTGGTGGCTAGAGAAGCGCAAAGCCCCAGTGTTGCTGCGCCTGTGAAAGCGCTTCCAAGGAAGGGTGCTGGCTAGCAACAGCTTTCAGTGCTGGCACTTTTCTTCTCTGAGCAATTGCTCGACGTTTGCAATTTCTCACCTGAGCTCTCTTTAGAGTGCGCGAGAGGATGAGCAGAAGATTAAGTGGCTAGAGAAGCCCAGAGCCCCAGTGTTCTTAGAGCTACAAAAGCGCTTCCAAGGAAGGGGGCTGGCTAGCAACAGCTTTCAGTGCTGGCACTTTTCATCTCTGAGCAATTGCTGGACGTTTGCAATTTCTCACCTGAGCTCTCTTTAGAGTGCGCGAGAGGATGAGCAGAAGATTAGGTGGCTAGAGAAGCCCAGAGCCCCAGTGTTCTTAGGCCTACAAAAGCGCTTCCAAGGAAGGGGGCTGGCTAGCAACAGCTTTCAGTGCTGGCACTTTTCCTCTCTGAGCAATTGCTCGACGTTTGCAATTTCTCAGCTCGTGTCTACGAGACGGAAAGAGAAGGACCGTGACGTTTGGTGGGTAGAGAAGCGCAAAGCCCCAGTGTTACTGCGCCTGTGAAAGCGCTTGCAAGGAAGGGTGCTGGCTAGCAACAGCTTTCAGTGCTGGCACTTTTCATCTCTGAGCAATTGCTCGACGTTTGCAATTTCTCACCTGAGCTCTCTTTAGAGTGCGCGAGAAGATGAGCAGAAGATTAGGTGGCTAGAGAAGCCCAGAGCCCCAGTGTGCTTAGGCCTACAAAAGCGCTTCCAAGGAAGGGTGCTGGCTAGCAACAGCTTTCAGTGCTGGCACTTTTCATCTCTGAGCAATTGCTCGACCTTTGCAATTTCTCAGCTCGTGTCTACGAGACGGAAAGAGAAGGACCGTGATGTTTGGTGGGTAGAGAAGCGCAAAGCCCCAGTGTTGCTGCGCCTGTGAAAGCGCTTCCAAGGAAGGGTGCTGGCTAGCAACAGCTTTCAGTGCTGGCACTTTTCATCTCTGAGCAATTGCTCGACGTTTTCAATTTCTCAGCTCGTGTCTACGAGACGGAAAGAGAAGGACCGTGATGTTTGGTGGGTAGAGAAGCGCAAAGCCCCAGTGTTACTGCGCCTGTGAAAGCGCTTCCAAGGAAGGGTGCAGGCTAGCAACAGCTTTCAGTGCTGGCACTTTTCATCTCTGAGCAATTGCTCGACGTTTGCAATTTCTCAGCTCGTGTCTACGAGACGGAAAGAGAATGACTGTGACGTTTGGTGGCTAGAGAAGCGCAAAGCCCCAGCGTTGCTGCGCCTGTGAAAGCGCTTCCAAGGAAGGGTGCTGGCTAGCAACAGCTTTCAGTGCTGGCACTTTTCATCTCTGAGCAATTGCTCGACGTTTGCAATTTCTCAGCTCGTGTCTACGAGACGGAAAGAGAAGGACCGTGACGTTTGGTGGCTAGAGAAGCGCAAAGCCCCAGTGTTGCTGCACCTGTGAAAGCGCTTCCAAGGAAGGGTGCTGGCTAGCAACAGCTTTCAGTGCTGGCACTTTTCATCTCTGAGCAATTGCTCGACGTTTGCAATTTCTCACCTGAGCTCTCTTTAGAGTGCGCGAGAGGATGAGCAGAAGATTAGGTGGCTAGAGAAGCCCAGAGCCCCAGTGTTCTTAGGCCTACAAAAGCGCTTCCAAGGAAGGGTGCTGCCTAGCAAGAGCTTTCAGTGCTGGCACTTTTCATCTCTGAGCAATTGCTCGACGTTTGCAATTTCTCAGCTCGTGTCTACGAGACGGAAAGAGAAGGACCGTGACGTTTGGTGGCTAGAGAAGCGCAAAGCCCCAGTGCTGCTGCGCCTGTGAAAGCGCTTCCAAGGAAGGGTGCTGGCTAGCAAGAGCTTTCAGTGCTGGCACTTTTCATCTCTGAGCAATTGCTCGACGTTTGCAATTTCTCACCTGAGCTCTCTTTAGAGTGCGCGAGAGGATGAGCAGAAGATTAGGTGGCTAGAGAAGCCCAGAGCCCCAGTGTTCTTAGGCCTACAAAAGCGCTTCCAAGGAAGGGTGCTGGCTAGCAACAGCTTTCAGTGCTGGCACTTTTCATCTCTGAGCAATTGCTCGACGTTTGCAATTTCTCACCTGAGCTCTCTTTAGAGTGCCCGAGAGGATGAGCAGAAGAGTAGGTGGCTAGAGAAGACCAGAGCCCCAGTGTTCTTAGGCCTACAAAAGCGCTTCCAAGGAAGGGGGCTGGCTAGCAACAGCTTTCAGTGCTGGCACTTTTCATCTCTGAGCAATTGCTCGACGTTTGCAATTTCTCACCTGAGCTCTCTTTAGAGTGCGCGAGAGGATGAGCAGAAGATTAGGTGGCTAGAGAAGCCCAGAGCCCCAGTGTGCTTAGGCCTACAAAAGCGCTTCCAAGGAAGGGTGCTGGCTAGCAAGAGCTTTCAGTGCTGGCACTTTTCATCTCTGAGCAATTGCTCGACATTTGCAATTTCTCAGCTCGTGTCTACGAGACGGAAAAGAATGACCGTGACGTTTGGTGGCTAGAGAAGCACAAAGCCCCAGTGTTGCTGTGCCTGTGAAAGCGCTTCCAAGGAAGGGTGCTGGCTAGCAACAGCTTTCAGTGCTGGCACTTTTCATCTCTGAGCAATTGCTCGACGTTTGCAATTTCTCACCTGAGCTCTCTTTAGAGTGCGCGAGAGGATGAGCAGAAGATTAGGTGGCTAGAGAAGCCCAGAGCCCCAGTGTGCTTAGGCCTACAAAAGCGCTTCCAAGGAAGGGGGCTGGCTAGCAACAGCTTTCAGTGCTGGCACTTTTCCTCTCTGAGCAATTGCTCGACGTTTGCAATTTCTCAGCTCTTGTCTACGAGACGGAAAGAGAAGGACCGTGATGTTTGGTGGGTAGAGAAGCGCAAAGCCCCAGTGTTACTGCGCCTGTGAAAGCGCTTCCAAGGAAGGGTGCTGGCTAGCAACAGCTTTCAGTGCTGGCACTTTTCATCTCTGAGCAATTGCTGGACGTTTGCAATTTCTCACCTGAGCTCTCTTTAGAGTGCGCGAGAGGATGAGCAGAAGATTAGGTGGCTAGAGAAGCCCAGAGCCCCAGTGTTCTTAGGCCTACAAAAGCGCTTCCAAGGAAGGGTGCTGGCTAGCAACAGCTTTCAGTGCTGGCACTTTTCCTCTCTGAGCAATTGCTTGACGTTTGCAATTTCTCAGCTCGTGTCTAGGAGACGGAAAGAGAATGACCGTGACGTTTGGTGGGTAGAGAAGCGCAAAGCCCCAGTGTTGCTGCGCCTGTGAAAGCGCTTCCAAGGAAGGGTGCTGGCTAGCAAGAGCTTTCAGTGCTGGCACTTTTCATCTCTGAGCAATTGCTCGACGTTTGCAATTTCTCACCTGAGCTCTCTTTAGAGTGCGCGAGAGGATGAGCAGAAGATTAGGTGGCTAGAGAAGCCCAGAGCCCCAGTGTTCTTAGGCCTACAAAAGCGCTTCCAAGGAAGGGTGCTGGCTAGCAACAGCTTTCAGTGCTGGCACTTTTCCTCTCTGAGCAATTGCTCGACGTTTGCAATTTCTCAGCTCGTGTCTACGAGACGGAAAGAGAAGGACCGTGACGTTTGGTGGGTAGAGAAGCGCAAAGCCCCAGTGTTACTGCGCCTGTGAAAGCGCTTGCAAGGAAGGGTGCTGGCTAGCAAGAGCTTTCAGTGCTGGCACTTTTCATCTCTGAGCAATTGCTCGACGTTTGCAATTTCTCACCTGAGCTCTCTTTAGAGTGCGCGAGAGGATGAGCAGAAGATTAGGTGGCTAGAGAAGCCCAGAGCCCCAGTGTGCTTAGGCCTACAAAAGCGCTTCCAAGGAAGGGTGCTGGCTAGCAACAGCTTTCAGTGCTGGCACTTTTCATCTCTGAGCAATTGCTCGACGTTTGCAATTTCTCACCTGAGCTCTCTTTAGAGTGCGCGAGAGGATGAGCAGAAGATTAGGTGGCTAGAGAAGCCCAGAGCCCCAGTGTTCTTAGGCCTACAAAAGCGCTTCCAAGGAAGGGTGCTGGCTAGCAACAGCTTTCAGTGCTGGCACTTTTCATCTCTGAGCAATTGCTCGACGTTTGCAATTTCTCAGCTCGTGTCTACGAGACGGAAAGAGAAGGACCGTGATGTTTGGTGGGTAGAGAAGCGCAAAGCCCCAGTGTTACTGCGCCTGTGAAAGCGCTTCCAAGGAAGGGTGCTGGCTAGCAACAGCTTTCAGTGCTGGCACTTTTCATCTCTGAGCAATTGCTCGACGTTTGCAATTTCTCCCCTGAGCTCTCTTTAGAGTGCGCGAGAGGATGAGCAGAAGATTAGGTGGCTAGAGAAGCCCAGAGCCCCAGTGTTCTTAGGCCTACCAAAGCGCTTCCAAGGAAGGGTGCTGGCTAGCAACAGCTTTCAGTGCTGGCACTTTTCCTCTCTGAGCAATTGCTTGACGTTTGCAATTTCTCAGCTCGTGTCTACGAGACGGAAAGAGAATGACCGTGACGTTTGGTGGCTAGAGAAGCGCAAAGCCCCAGTGTTGCTGCGCCTGTGAAAGCGCTTCCAAGGAAGGGTGCTGGCTAGCAAGAGCTTTCAGTGCTGGCACTTTTCATCTCTGAGCAATTGCTCGACGTTTGCAATTTCTCACCTGAGCTCTCTTTAGAGTGCGCGAGAGGATGAGCAGAAGATTAGGTGGCTAGAGAAGCCCAGAGCCCCAGTGTGCTTAGGCCTACAAAAGCGCTTCCAAGGAAGGGGGCTGGCTAGCAAGAGCTTTCAGTGCTGGCACTTTTCATCTCTGAGCAATTGTTCGATGTTTGCAATTTCTCAGCTCGTGTCTACGAGACGGAAAGAGAAGGACCGTGACGTTTGGTGGCT
The DNA here is from genome assembly GCA_037962945.1 of Sarcoramphus papa. Classification (NCBI taxonomy): domain Eukaryota; kingdom Metazoa; phylum Chordata; class Aves; order Accipitriformes; family Cathartidae; genus Sarcoramphus; species Sarcoramphus papa. The sequence continues at coordinate 15,382,891 of CM075595.1, read as the reverse complement.
AGAGAAGCGCAAAGCCCCAGTGTTTCTGCGCCTGTGCAAGCGCTTCCAAGGAAGGGTGCTGGCTAGCAACAGCTTTCAGTGCTGGCACTTTTCATCTCTGAGCAATTGCTCGACGTTTGCAATTTCTCACCTGAGCTCTCTTTAGAGTGCGCGAGAGGATGAGCAGAAGATTAGGTGGCTAGAGAAGCCCAGAGCCCCAGTGTTCTTAGGCCTACAAAAGCGCTTCCAAGGAAGGGGGCTGGCTAGCAACAGCTTTCAGTGCTGGCACTTTTCTTCTCTGAGCAATTGCTCGACGTTTGCAATTTCTCACCTGAGCTCTCTTTAGAGTGCGCGAGAGGATGAGCAGAAGAGTAGGTGGCTAGAGAAGCCCAGAGCCCCAGTGTTCTTAGGCCTACAAAAGCGCTTCCAAGGAAGGGTGCTGGCTAGCAACAGCTTTCAGTGCTGGCACTTTTCATCTCTGAGCAATTGCTCGACGTTTGCAATTTCTCACCTGAGCTCTCTTTAGAGTGCGCGAGAGGATGAGCAGAAGATTAGGTGGCTAGAGAAGCCCAGAGCCCCAGTGTGCTTAGGCCTACAAAAGCGCTTCCAAGGAAGGGTGCTGGCTAGCAACAGCTTTCAGTGCTGGCACTTTTCCTCTCTGAGCAATTGCTCGACATTTGCAATTTCTCAGCTCGTTTCTACGAGACGGAAAGAGAAGGACCGTGATGTTTGGTGGGTAGAGAAGCGCAAAGCCCCAGTGTTACTGCGCCTGTGAAAGCGCTTCCAAGGAAGGGTGCTGGCTAGCAACAGCTTTCAGTGCTGGCACTTTTCATCTCTGAGCAATTGCTCGACGTTTGCAATTTCTCCCCTGAGCTCTCTTTAGAGTGCGCGAGAGGATGAGCAGAAGATTAGGTGGCTAGAGAAGCCCAGAGCCCCAGTGTTCTTAGGCCTACCAAAGCGCTTCCAAGGAAGGGTGCTGGCTAGCAACAGCTTTCAGTGCTGGCACTTTTCCTCTCTGAGCAATTGCTTGACGTTTGCAATTTCTCAGCTCGTGTCTACGAGACGGAAAGAGAATGACCGTGACGTTTGGTGGGTAGAGAAGCGCAAAGCCCCAGTGTTGCTGCGCCTGTGAAAGCGCTTCCAAGGAAGGGTGCTGGCTAGCAAGAGCTTTCAGTGCTGGCACTTTTCATCTCTGAGCAATTGCTCGACGTTTGCAATTTCTCACCTGAGCTCTCTTTAGAGTGCGCGAGAGGATGAGCAGAAGATTAGGTGGCTAGAGAAGCCCAGAGCCCCAGTGTGCTTAGGCCTACAAAAGCGCTTCCAAGGAAGGGGGCTGGCTAGCAAGAGCTTTCAGTGCTGGCACTTTTCATCTCTGAGCAATTGCTCGACGTTTGCAATTTCTCAGCTCGTGTCTAGGAGACGGAAAGAGAAGGACCGTGACGTTTGGTGGCTAGAGAAGCGCAAAGCCCCAGTGTTGCTGCGCCTGTGCAAGCGCTTCCAAGGAAGGGTGCTGGCTAGCAACAGCTTTCAGTGCTGGCACTTTTCATCTCTGAGCAATTGCTCGACGTTTGCAATTTCTCACCTGAGCTCTCTTTAGAGTGCGCGAGAGGATGAGCAGAAGATTAGGTGGCTAGAGAAGCCCAGAGCCCCAGTGTTCTTAGGCCTACAAAAGCGCTTCCAAGGAAGGGTGCTGGCTAGCAACAGCTTTCAGTGCTGGCACATTTCCTCTCTGAGCAATTGCTCGACGTTTGCAATTTCTCAGCTCGTGTCTAGGAGACGGAAAGAGAAGGACCGTGACGTTTGGTGGCTAGAGAAGCGCAAAGCCCCAGTGTTGCTGCGCCTGTGAAAGCGCTTCCAAGGAAGGGTGCTGGCTAGCAAGAGCTTTCAGTGCTGGCACTTTTCCTCTCTGAGCAATTGCTCGACGTTTGCAATTTCTCAGCTCGTGTCTAGGAGACGGAAAGAGAATGGCCGTGACGTTTGGTGGGTAGAGAAGCGCAAAGCCCCAGTGTTACTGCGCCTGTGAAAGCGCTTCCAAGGAAGGGTGCTGGCTAGCAACAGCTTTCAGTGCTGGCACTTTTCATCTCTGAGCAATTGCTCGACGTTTGCAATTTCTCACCTGAGCTCTCTTTAGAGTGCGCGAGAGGATGAGCAGAAGATTAGGTGGCTAGAGAAGCCCAGAGCCCCAGTGTTCTTAGGCCTACAAAAGCGCTTCCAAGGAAGGGTGCTGGCTAGCAACAGCTTTCAGTGCTGGCACTTTTCATCTCTGAGCAATTGCTCGACGTTTGCAATTTCTCAGCTCGTGTCTAGGAGACGGAAAGAGAAGGACCGTGACGTTTGGTGGGTAGAGAAGCGCAAAGCCCCAGTGTTGCTGCACCTGTGAAAGCGCTTCCAAGGAAGGGTGCTGGCTAGCAACAGCTTTCAGTGCTGGCACTTTTCATCTCTGAGCAATTGCTCGACGTTTGCAATTTCTCAGCTCGTGTCTACGAGACGGAAAGAGAAGGACCGTGACGTTTGGTGGGTAGAGAAGCGCAAAGCCCCAGTGTTGCTGCGCCTGTGAAAGCGCTTCCAAGGAAGGGTGCTGGCTAGCAACAGCTTTCAGTGCTGGCACTTTTCATCTCTGAGCAATTGCTCGACGTTTGCAATTTCTCACCTGAGCTCTCTTTAGAGTGCGCGAGAGGATGAGCAGAAGATTAGGTGTCTAAAGAAGCCCAGAGCCCCAGTGTGCTTAGGCCTACAAAAGCGCTTCCAAGGAAGGGTGCTGGCTAGCAACAGCTTTCAGTGCTGGCACTTTTCATCTCTGAGCAATTGCTCGACATTTGCAATTTCTCAGCTCGTGTCTACGAGACGGAAAAGAATGACCGTGACGTTTGGTGGGTAGAGAAGCGCAAAGCCCCAGTGTTACTGCGCCTGTGAAAGCGCTTCCAAGGAAGGGTGCTGGCTAGCAACAGCTTTCAGTGCTGGCACTTTTCTTCTCTGAGCAATTGCTCGACGTTTGCAATTTCTCACCTGAGCTCTCTTTAGAGTGCGCGAGAGGATGAGCAGAAGATTAGGTGGCTAGAGAAGCCCAGAGCCCCAGTGTTCTTAGGCCTACAAAAGCGCTTCCAAGGAAGGGTGCTGGCTAGCAACAGCTTTCAGTGCTGGCACTTTTCATCTCTGAGCAATTGCTCGACGTTTGCAATTTCTCAGCTCGTGTCTACGAGACGGAAAGAGAAGGACCGTGACGTTTGGTGGCTAGAGAAGCGCAAAGCCCCAGTGTTGCTGCGCCTGTGAAAGCGCTTCCAAGGAAGGGTGCTGGCTAGCAAGAGCTTTCAGTGCTGGCACTTTTCATCTCTGAGCAATTGCTCGACGTTTGCAATTTCTCACCTGAGCTCTCTTTAGAGTGCGCGAGAGGATGAGCAGAAGATGAGGTGGCTAGAGAAGCCCAGAGCCCCAGTGTTCTTAGGGCTACAAAAGCGCTTCCAAGGAAGGGTGCTGGCTAGCAACAGCTTTCAGTGCTGGCACTTTTCATCTCTGAGCAATTGCTCGACGTTTGCAATTTCTCAGCTCGTGTCTACGAGACGGAAAGAGAAGGACCGTGACGTTTGGTGGCTAGAGAAGCGCAAAGCCCCAGTGTTGCTGCACCTGTGAAAGCGCTTCCAAGGAAGGGTGCTGGCTAGCAAGAGCTTTCAGTGCTGGCACTTTTCATCTCTGAGCAATTGCTCGACGTTTGCAATTTCTCACCTGAGCTCTCTTTAGAGTGCGCGAGAGGATGAGCAGAAGATTAGGTGGCTAGAGAAGCCCAGAGCCCCAGTGTTCTTAGGCCTACAAAAGCGCTTCCAAGGAAGGGGGCTGGCTAGCAACAGCTTTCAGTGCTGGCACTTTTCATCTCTGAGCAATTGCTCGACGTTTGCAATTTCTCAGCTCGTGTCTACGAGACGGAAAGAGAAGGACCGTGACATTTGGTGGCTAGAGAAGCGCAAAGCCCCAGTGTTACTGCGCCTGTGAAAGCGCTTCCAAGGAAGGGTGCTGGCTAGCAAGAGCTTTCAGTGCTGGCACTTTTCATCTCTGGGCAATTGCTCGACGTTTGCAATTTCTCACCTGAGCTCTCTTTAGAGTGCGCGAGAGGATGAGCAGAAGATTAGGTGGCTAGAGAAGCCCAGAGCCCCAGTGTTCTTAGGCCTACAAAAGCGCTTCCAAGGAAGGGTGCTGGCTAGCAACAGCTTTCAGTGCTGGCACTTTTCATCTCTGAGCAATTGCTCGACGTTTGCAATTTCTCACCTGAGCTCTCTTTAGAGTGCGCGAGAGGATGAGCAGAAGATTAGGTGGCTAGAGAAGCCCAGAGCCCCAGTGTTCTTAGGCCTACAAAAGCGCTTCCAAGGAAGGGGGCTGGCTAGCAAGAGCTTTCAGTGCTGGCACTTTTCATCTCTGAGCAATTGCTCGACGTTTGCAATTTCTCAGCTCGTGTCTACGAGACGGAAAGAGAAGGACCGTGACGTTTGGTGGGTAGAGAAGCGCAAAGCCCCAGTGTTGCTGCGCCTGTGAAAGCGCTTCCAAGGAAGGGTGCTGGCTAGCAACAGCTTTCAGTGCTGGCACTTTTCATCTCTGAGCAATTGCTCGACGTTTGCAATTTCTCACCTGAGCTCTCTTTAGAGTGCGCGAGAGGATGAGCAGAAGATTAGGTGGCTAGAGAAGCCCAGAGCCCCAGTGTTCTTAGGCCTACAAAAGCGCTTCCAAGGAAGGGTGCTGGCTAGCAAGAGCTTTCAGTGCTGGCACTTTTCATCTCTGAGCAATTGCTCGACGTTTGCAATTTCTCAGCTCGTGTCTAGGAGACGGAAAGAGAAGGACCGTGATGTTTGGTGGCTAGAGAAGCGCAAAGCCCCAGTGTTGCTGCGCCTGTGAAAGCGCTTCCAAGGAAGGGTGCTGGCTAGCAAGAGCTTTCAGTGCTGGCACTTTTCATCTCTGAGCAATTGCTCGACGTTTGCAATTTCTCACCTGAGCTCTCTTTAGAGTGCGCGAGAGGATGAGCAGAAGATTAGGTGGCTAGAGAAGCCCAGAGCCCCAGTGTGCTTAGGCCTACAAAAGCGCTTCCAAGGAAGGGTGCTGGCTAGCAAGAGCTTTCAGTGCTGACACTTTTCATCTCTGAGCAATTGCTCGACGTTTGCAATTTCTCAGCTCGTGTCTAGGAGACGGAAGGAGAATGACCGTGACGTTTGGTGGCTAGAGAAGCGCAAAGCCCCAGTGTTGCTGCGCCTGTGCAAGCGCTTCCAAGGAAGGGTGCTGGCTAGCAAGAGCTTTCAGTGCTGGCACTTTTCATCTCTGAGCAATTGCTCGACAATTGCAATTTCTCAGCTCGTGTCTTCGAGACGGAAAGAGAAGGACCGTGATGTTTGGTGGGTAGAGAAGCGCAAAGCCCCAGTGTTGCTGCACCTGTGAAAGCGCTTCCAAGGAAGGGTGCTGGCTAGCAACAGCTTTCAGTGCTGGCACTTTTCATCTCTGAGCAATTGCTCCACGTTTGCAATTTGTCAGCTCGTGTCTACGAGACGGAAAGAGAAGGACCGTGACGTTTGGTGGGTAGAGAAGCGCAAAGCCCCAGTGTTGCTGCGCCTGTGAAAGCGCTTCCAAGGAAGGGTGCTGGCTAGCAACAGCTTTCAGTGCTGGCACTTTTCATCTCTGAGCAATTGCTCCACGTTTGCAATTTCTCAGCTCGTGTCTACGAGACGGAAAGAGAAGGACAGTGACGTTTGGTGGCTAGAGAAGCGCAAAGCCCCAGTGTTACTGCGCCTGTGAAAGCGCTTCCAAGGAAGGGTGCTGGCTAGCAACAGCTTTCAGTGCTGGCACTTTTAATCTCTGAGCAATTGCTCGACGTTTGCAATTTCTCACCTGAGCTCTCTTTAGAGTGCGCGAGAGGATGAGCAGAAGATTAGGTGGCTAGAGAAGCCCAGAGCCCCAGTGTTCTTAGGCCTACAAAAGCGCTTCCAAGGAAGGGTGCTGGCTAGCAAGAGCTTTCAGTGCTGGCACTTTTCATCTCTGAGCAATTGCTCGACGTTTGCAATTTCTCAGCTCGTGTCTACGAGACGGAAAGAGAAGGACCGTGACGTTTGGTGGCTAGAGAAGCGCAAAGCCCCAGTGTTGCTGCGCCTGTGAAAGCGCTTCCAAGGAAGGGTGCTGGTTAGCAAGAGCTTTCAGTGCTGGCACTTTTCATCTCTGAGCAATTGCTGGACGTTTGCAATTTCTCACCTGAGCTCTCTTTAGAGTGCGCGAGAGGATGAGCAGAAGATTAGGTGGCTAGAGAAGCCCAGAGCCCCAGTGTTCTTAGGCCTACAAAAGCGCTTCCAAGGAAGGGGGCTGGCTAGCAAGAGCTTTCAGTGCTGGCACTTTTCATCTCTGAGCAATTGCTCGACGTTTGCAATTTCTCAGCTCGTGTCTACGAGACGGAAAGAGAAGGACCGTGACGTTTGGTGGGTAGAGAAGCGCAAAGCCCCAGTGTTGCTGCGCCTGTGAAAGCGCTTCCAAGGAAGGGGGCTGGCTAGCAAGAGCTTTCAGTGCTGGCACTTTTCATCTCTGAGCAATTGCTCGACGTTTGCAATTTCTCAGCTCGTGTCTACGAGACGGAAAGAGAAGGACCGTGATGTTTGGTGGCTAGAGAAGCGCAAAGCCCCAGTGTTACTGCGCCTGTGAAAGCGCTTCCAAGGAAGGGTGCTGGCTAGCAACAGCTTTCAGTGCTGGCACTTTTCCTCTCTGAGCAATTGCTCGACGTTTGCAATTTCTCAGCTCGTGTCTACGGGACGGAAAGAGAAGGACCGTGACGTTTGGTGAGTAGAGAAGCGCAAAGCCCCAGTGTTACTGCGCCTGTGAAAGCGCTTCCAAGGAAGGGTGCTGGCTAGCAAGAGCTTTCAGTGCTGGCACTTTTCATCTCTGAGCAATTGCTCGACGTTTGCAATTTCTCAGCTCGTGTCTACGAGACGGAAAGAGAAGGACAGTGACGTTTGGTGGCTAGAGAAGCGCAAAGCCCCAGTGTTACTGCGCCTGTGAAAGCGCTTCCAAGGAAGGGTGCTGGCTAGCAAGAGCTTTCAGTGCTGGCACTTTTCATCTCTGAGCAATTGCTGGACGTTTGCAATTTCTCACCTGAGCTCTCTTTAGAGTGCGCGAGAGGATGAGCAGAAGATTAGGTGGCTAGAGAAGCCCAGAGCCCCAGTGTTCTTAGGCCTACAAAAGCGCTTCCAAGGAAGGGGGCTGGCTAGCAACAGCTTTCAGTGCTGGCACTTTTCATCTCTGAGCAATTGCTCGACGTTTGCAATTTCTCAGCTCGTGTCTACGAGACGGAGAGAGAATGACAGTGACTTTTGGTGGCTAGAGAAGCGCAAAGCCCCAGTGTTGCTGCGCCTGTGAAAGCGCTTCCAAGGAAGGGTGCTGGCTAGCAACAGCTTTCAGTGCTGGCACTTTTCATCTCTGAGCAATTGCTCAACGTTTGCAATTTCTCACCTGAGCTCTCTTTAGAGTGCGCGAGAGGATGAGCAGAAGATTAGGTGGCTAGAGAAGGCCAGAGCCCCAGTGTTCTTAGGCCTACAAAAGCGCTTCCAAGGAAGGGTGCTGGCTAGCAAGAGCTTTCAGTGCTGGCACTTTTCATCTCTGAGCAATTGCTCGACGTTTGCAATTTCTCAGCTCGTGTCTACGAGACGGAAAGAGAAGGACCGTGACGTTTGGTGGCTAGAGAAGCGCAAAGCCCCAGTGTTGCTGCGCCTGTGAAAGCGCTTCCAAGGAAGGGTGCTGGCTAGCAAGAGCTTTCAGTGCTGGCACTTTTCATCTCTGAGCAATTGCTCGACGTTTGCAATTTCTCAGCTCGTGTCTACGAGACGGAAAGAGAAGGACCGTGATGTTTGGTGGGTAGAGAAGCGCAAAGCCCCAGTGTTACTGCGCCTGTGAAAGCGCTTCCAAGGAAGGGTGCTGGCTAGCAAGAGCTTTCAGTGCTGGCACTTTTCATCTCTGAGCAATTGCTCGACGTTTGCAATTTCTCAGCTCGTGTCTACGAGACGGAAAGAGAAGGACCGTGACGTTTGGTGAGTAGAGAAGCGCAAAGCCCCAGTGTTGCTGCGCCTGTGAAAGCGCTTCCAAGGAAGGGTGCTGGCTAGCAAGAGCTTTCAGTGCTGGCACTTTTCATCTCTGAGCAATTGCTCGACGTTTGCAATTTCTCAGCTCGTGTCTACGAGACGGAAAGAGAAGGACAGTGACGTTTGGTGGGTAGAGAAGCGCAAAGCCCCAGTGTTACTGCGCCTGTGAAAGCGCTTCCAAGGAAGGGTGCTGGCTAGCAACAGCTTTCAGTGCTGGCACTTTTCATCTCTGAGCAATTGCTCGACGTTTGCAATTTCTCAGCTCGTGTCTACGAGACGGAAAGAGAAGGACCGTGACGTTTGGTGGCTAGAGAAGCGCAAAGCCCCAGTGTTGCTGCGCCTGTGAAAGCGCTTCCAAGGAAGGGTGCTGGCTAGCAAGAGCTTTCAGTGCTGGCACTTTTCATCTCTGAGCAATTGCTCGACGTTTGCAATTTCTCACCTGAGCTCTCTTTAGAGTGCGCGAGAGGATGAGCAGAAGATGAGGTGGCTAGAGAAGCCCAGAGCCCCAGTGTTCTTAGGCCTACAAAAGCGCTTCCAAGGAAGGGGGCTGGCTAGCAACAGCTTTCAGTGCTGGCACTTTTCATCTCTGAGCAATTGCTCGACGTTTGCAATTTCTCAGCTCGTGTCTACGAGACGGAAAGAGAAGGACCGTGACGTTTGGTGGGTAGAGAAGCGCAAAGCCCCAGTGTTGCTGCGCCTGTGAAAGCGCTTCCAAGGAAGGGTGCTGGCTAGCAACAGCTTTCAGTGCTGGCACTTTTCTTCTCTGAGCAATTGCTCGACGTTTGCAATTTCTCACCTGAGCTCTCTTTAGAGTGCGTGAGAGGATGAGCAGAAGATTAGGTGTCTAAAGAAGCCCAGAGCCCCAGTGTTCTTAGGCCTACAAAAGCGCTTCCAAGGAAGGGTGCTGGCTAGCAAGAGCTTTCAGTGCTGGCACTTTTCATCTCTGAGCAATTGCTCGACTTTTGTAATTTCTCACCTGAGGTCTTTTTAGAGTGCGCGAGAGGATGAGCAGAAGATTAAGTGGCTAGAGAAGCCCAGAGCCCCAGTGTTCTTAGGCCTACAAAAGCGCTTCCAAGGAAGGGTGCTGGCTAGCAAGAGCTTTCAGTGCTGGCACTTTTCATCTCTGAGCAATTGCTCGACGTTTGCAATTTCTCAGCTCGTGTCTACGAGACGGAAAGAGAATGACCGTGACGTTTGGTGGCTAGAGAAGCGCAAAGCCCCAGTGTTACTGCGCCTGTGAAAGCGCTTCCAAGGAAGGGTGCTGGCTAGCAACAGCTTTCAGTGCTGGCACTTTTCATCTCTGAGCAATTGCTCGACGTTTTCAATTTCTCAGCTCGTGTCTACGAGACGGAAAGAGAAGGACCGTGACGTTTGGTGGGTAGAGAAGCGCAAAGCCCCAGTGTTGCTGCGCCTGTGAAAGCGCTTCCAAGGAAGGGTGCTGGCTAGCAAGAGCTTTCAGTGCTGGCACTTTTCATCTCTGAGCAATTGCTCGACGTTTGCAATTTCTCACCTGAGCTCTCTTTAGAGTGCGCGAGAGGATGAGCAGAAGATTAGGTGGCTAGAGAAGCCCAGAGCCCCAGTGTTCTTAGGGCTACAAAAGCGCTTCCAAGGAAGGGTGCTGGCTAGCAACAGCTTTCAGTGCTGGCACTTTTCATCTCTGAGCAATTGCTCGACGTTTGTAATTTCTCACCTGAGGTCTTTTTAGAGTGCGCGAGAGGATGAGCAGAAGATTAAGTGGCTAGAGAAGCCCAGAGCCCCAGTGTTCTTAGGCCTACAAAAGCGCTTCCAAGGAAGGGTGCTGGCTAGCAACAGCTTTCAGTGCTGGCACTTTTCATCTCTGAGCAATTGCTCGACGTTTGCAATTTCTCAGCTCGTGTCTACGAGACGGAAAGAGAAGGTCCGTGATGTTTGGTGGGTAGAGAAGCGCAAAGCCCCAGTGTTACTGCGCCTGTGAAAGCGCTTCCAAGGAAGGGTGCTGGCTAGCAACAGCTTTCAGTGCTGGCACTTTTCATCTCTGAGCAATTGCTCGACGTTTGCAATTTCTCAGCTCGTGTCTACGAGACGGAAAGAGAATGACCGTGACGTTTGGTGGGTAGAGAAGCGCAAAGCCCCAGTGTTGCTGCGCCTGTGAAAGCGCTTCCAAGGAAGGGTGCTGGCTAGCAACAGCTTTCAGTGCTGGCACTTTTCTTCTCTGAGCAATTGCTCGACGTTTGCAATTTCTCACCTGAGCTCTCTTTTGAGTGCGCGAGAGGATGAGCAGAAGATTAGGTGGCTAGAGAAGCCCAGAGCCCCAGTGTTCTTAGGCCTACAAAAGCGCTTCCAAGGAAGGGTGCTGGCTAGCAAGAGCTTTCAGTGCTGGCACTTTTCAGCTCTGAGCAATTGCTCGACGTTTGCAATTTCTCAGCTCGTGTCTACGAGACGGAGATATAGTGACCGTGACTTTTGGTGGGTAGAGAAGCGCAAAGCCCCAGTGTTGCTGCGCCTGTGAAAGCGCTTCCAAGGAAGGGTGCTGGCTAGCAAGAGCTTTCAGTGCTGGCACTTTTCATCTCTGAGCAATTGCTGGACGTTTGCCATTTCTCACCTGAGCTCTCTTTAGAGTGCGCGAGAGGATGAGCAGAAGATTAGGTGGCTAGAGAAGCCCAGAGCCCCAGTGTGCTTAGGCCTACAAAAGCGCTTCCAAGGAAGGGTGCTGGCTAGCAACAGCTTTCAGTGCTGGCACTTTTCATCTCTGAGCAATTGCTCGACGTTTGTAATTTCTCACCTGAGGTCTTTTTAGAGTGCGCGAGAGAATGAGCAGAAGATTAAGTGGCTAGAGAAGCCCAGAGCCCCAGTGTTCTTAGGCCTACAAAAGCGCTTCCAAGGAAGGGGGCTGGCTAGCAACAGCTTTCAGTGCTGGCACTTTTCATCTCTGAGCAATTGCTCGACGTTTGCAATTTCTCAGCTCGTGTCTACGAGACGTAAAGAGAAGGACCGTGATGTTTGGTGGGTAGAGAAGCGCAAAGCCCCAGTGTTACTGCGCCTGTGAAAGCGCTTCCAAGGAAGGGGGCTGGCTAGCAAGAGCTTTCAGTGCTGGCACTTTTCATCTCTGAGCAATTGCTCGACGTTTGCAATTTCTCAGCTCGTGTCTACAAGACGGAAAGAGAATGACCGTGACGTTTGGTGGCTAGAGAAGCGCAAAGCCCCAGTGTTGCTGCGCCTGTGAAAGCGCTTCCAAGGAAGGGTGCTGGCTAGCAACAGCTTTCAGTGCTGGCACTTTTCTTCTCTGAGCAATTGCTCGACATTTGCAATTTCTCACCTGAGCTCCCTTTAGAGTGCGCGAGAGGATGAGCAGAAGATTAGGTGGCTAGAGAAGCCCAGAGCCCCAGTGTTCTTAGGCCTACAAAAGCGCTTCCAAGGAAGGGTGCTGGCTAGCAACAGCTTTCAGTGCTGGCACTTTTCATCTCTGAGCAATTGCTCGACGTTTGCAATTTCTCAGCTCGTGTCTACGAGACGGAAAGAGAAGGACCGTGACGTTTGGTGGCTAGAGAAGCGCAAAGCCCCAGTGTTACTGCGCCTGTGAAAGCGCTTCCAAGGAAGGGTGCTGGCTAGCAACAGCTTTCAGTGCTGGCACTTTTCATCTCTGAGCAATTGCTCGACGTTTGCAATTTCTCACCTGATCTCTCTTTAGAGTGCGCGAGAGGATGTGCAGAAGATTAGGTGGCTAGAGAAGCCCAGAGCCCCAGTGTGCTTAGGCCTACAAAAGCGCTTCCAAGGAAGGGTGCTGGCTAGCAACAGCTTTCAGTGCTGGCACTTTTCATCTCTGAGCAATTGCTCGACGTTTGCAATTTCTCACCTGAGCTCTCTTTAGAGTGCGCGAGAGGATGAGCAGAAGATGAGGTGGCTAGAGAAGCCCAGAGCCCCAGTGTTCTTAGGCCTACAAAAGCGCTTCCAAGGAAGGGGGCTGGCTAGCAACAGCTTTCAGTGCTGGCACTTTTCATCTCTGAGCAATTGCTCGACGTTTGCAATTTCTCAGCTCGTGTCTACGAGACGGAAAGAGAAGGACCGTGACGTTTGGTGGGTAGAGAAGCGCAAAGCCCCAGTGTTGCTGCGCCTGTGAAAGCGCTTCCAAGGAAGGGTGCTGGCTAGCAACAGCTTTCAGTGCTGGCACTTTTCTTCTCTGAGCAATTGCTCGACGTTTGCAATTTCTCACCTGAGCTCTCTTTAGAGTGCGTGAGAGGATGAGCAGAAGATTAGGTGTCTAAAGAAGCCCAGAGCCCCAGTGTTCTTAGGCCTACAAAAGCGCTTCCAAGGAAGGGTGCTGGCTAGCAAGAGCTTTCAGTGCTGGCACTTTTCATCTCTGAGCAATTGCTCGACTTTTGTAATTTCTCACCTGAGGTCTTTTTAGAGTGCGCGAGAGGATGAGCAGAAGATTAAGTGGCTAGAGAAGCCCAGAGCCCCAGTGTTCTTAGGCCTACAAAAGCGCTTCCAAGGAAGGGTGCTGGCTAGCAAGAGCTTTCAGTGCTGGCACTTTTCATCTCTGAGCAATTGCTCGACGTTTGCAATTTCTCAGCTCGTGTCTACGAGACGGAAAGAGAATGACCGTGACGTTTGGTGGCTAGAGAAGCGCAAAGCCCCAGTGTTACTGCGCCTGTGAAAGCGCTTCCAAGGAAGGGTGCTGGCTAGCAACAGCTTTCAGTGCTGGCACTTTTCATCTCTGAGCAATTGCTCGACGTTTTCAATTTCTCAGCTCGTGTCTACGAGACGGAAAGAGAAGGACCGTGACGTTTGGTGGGTAGAGAAGCGCAAAGCCCCAGTGTTGCTGCGCCTGTGAAAGCGCTTCCAAGGAAGGGTGCTGGCTAGCAAGAGCTTTCAGTGCTGGCACTTTTCATCTCTGAGCAATTGCTCGACGTTTGCAATTTCTCACCTGAGCTCTCTTTAGAGTGCGCGAGAGGATGAGCAGAAGATTAGGTGGCTAGAGAAGCCCAGAGCCCCAGTGTTCTTAGGGCTACAAAAGCGCTTCCAAGGAAGGGTGCTGGCTAGCAACAGCTTTCAGTGCTGGCACTTTTCATCTCTGAGCAATTGCTCGACGTTTGTAATTTCTCACCTGAGGTCTTTTTAGAGTGCGCGAGAGGATGAGCAGAAGATTAAGTGGCTAGAGAAGCCCAGAGCCCCAGTGTTCTTAGGCCTACAAAAGCGCTTCCAAGGAAGGGTGCTGGCTAGCAACAGCTTTCAGTGCTGGCACTTTTCATCTCTGAGCAATTGCTCGACGTTTGCAATTTCTCAGCTCGTGTCTACGAGACGGAAAGAGAAGGACCGTGATGTTTGGTGGCTAGAGAAGCGCAAAGCCCCAGTGTTACTGCGCCTGTGAAAGCGCTTCCAAGGAAGGGTGCTGGCTAGCAACAGCTTTCAGTGCTGGCACTTTTCATCTCTGAGCAATTGCTCGACGTTTGCAATTTCTCAGCTCGTGTCTACGAGACGGAAAGAGAATGACCGTGACGTTTGGTGGGTAGAGAAGCGCAAAGCCCCAGTGTTGCTGCGCCTGTGAAAGCGCTTCCAAGGAAGGGTGCTGGCTAGCAACAGCTTTCAGTGCTGGCACTTTTCTTCTCTGAGCAATTGCTCGACGTTTGCAATTTCTCACCTGAGCTCTCTTTTGAGTGCGCGAGAGGATGAGCAGAAGATTAGGTGGCTAGAGAAGCCCAGAGCCCCAGTGTTCTTAGGCCTACAAAAGCGCTTCCAAGGAAGGGTGCTGGCTAGCAAGAGCTTTCAGTGCTGGCACTTTTCAGCTCTGAGCAATTGCTCGACGTTTGCAATTTCTCAGCTCGTGTCTACGAGACGGAGATATAGTGACCGTGACTTTTGGTGGGTAGAGAAGCGCAAAGCCCCAGTGTTGCTGCGCCTGTGAAAGCGCTTCCAAGGAAGGGTGCTGGCTAGCAAGAGCTTTCAGTGCTGGCACTTTTCATCTCTGAGCAATTGCTGGACGTTTGCCATTTCTCACCTGAGCTCTCTTTAGAGTGCGCGAGAGGATGAGCAGAAGATTAGGTGGCTAGAGAAGCCCAGAGCCCCAGTGTGCTTAGGCCTACAAAAGCGCTTCCAAGGAAGGGTGCTGGCTAGCAACAGCTTTCAGTGCTGGCACTTTTCATCTCTGAGCAATTGCTCGACGTTTGTAATTTCTCACCTGAGGTCTTTTTAGAGTGCGCGAGAGAATGAGCAGAAGATTAAGTGGCTAGAGAAGCCCAGAGCCCCAGTGTTCTTAGGCCTACAAAAGCGCTTCCAAGGAAGGGGGCTGGCTAGCAACAGCTTTCAGTGCTGGCACTTTTCATCTCTGAGCAATTGCTCGACGTTTGCAATTTCTCAGCTCGTGTCTACGAGACGTAAAGAGAAGGACCGTGATGTTTGGTGGGTAGAGAAGCGCAAAGCCCCAGTGTTACTGCGCCTGTGAAAGCGCTTCCAAGGAAGGGGGCTGGCTAGCAAGAGCTTTCAGTGCTGGCACTTTTCATCTCTGAGCAATTGCTCGACGTTTGCAATTTCTCAGCTCGTGTCTACAAGACGGAAAGAGAATGACCGTGACGTTTGGTGGCTAGAGAAGCGCAAAGCCCCAGTGTTGCTGCGCCTGTGAAAGCGCTTCCAAGGAAGGGTGCTGGCTAGCAACAGCTTTCAGTGCTGGCACTTTTCTTCTCTGAGCAATTGCTCGACATTTGCAATTTCTCACCTGAGCTCCCTTTAGAGTGCGCGAGAGGATGAGCAGAAGATTAGGTGGCTAGAGAAGCCCAGAGCCCCAGTGTTCTTAGGCCTACAAAAGCGCTTCCAAGGAAGGGTGCTGGCTAGCAACAGCTTTCAGTGCTGGCACTTTTCATCTCTGAGCAATTGCTCGACGTTTGCAATTTCTCAGCTCGTGTCTACGAGACGGAAAGAGAAGGACCGTGACGTTTGGTGGCTAGAGAAGCGCAAAGCCCCAGTGTTACTGCGCCTGTGAAAGCGCTTCCAAGGAAGGGTGCTGGCTAGCAACAGCTTTCAGTGCTGGCACTTTTCATCTCTGAGCAATTGCTCGACGTTTGCAATTTCTCACCTGATCTCTCTTTAGAGTGCGCGAGAGGATGTGCAGAAGATTAGGTGGCTAGAGAAGCCCAGAGCCCCAGTGTGCTTAGGCCTACAAAAGCGCTTCCAAGGAAGGGTGCTGGCTAGCAACAGCTTTCAGTGCTGGCACTTTTCATCTCTGAGCAATTGCTCGACGTTTACAATTTCTCAGCTCGTTTCTACGAGACGGAGATATAGTGACCGTGACGTTTGGTGGCTAGAGAAGCGCAAAGCCCCAGTGTTGCTGCACCTGTGAAAGCGCTTCCAAGGAAGGGGGCTGGCTAGCAAGAGCTTTCAGTGCTGGCACTTTTCATCTCTGAGCAATTGCTGGACGTTTGCAATTTCTCACCTGAGCTCTCTTTAGAGTGCGCGAGAGGATGAGCAGAAGATTAGGTGGCTAGAGAAGCCCAGAGCCCCAGTGTTCTTAGGCCTACAAAAGCGCTTCCAAGGAAGGGTGCTGGCTAGCAACAGCTTTCAGTGCTGGCACTTTTCATCTCTGAGCAATTGCTCGACGTTTGCAATTTCTCAGCTCGTGTCTACGAGACGGAAAGAGAAGGACCGTGATGTTTGGTGGGTAGAGAAGCGCAAAGCCCCAGTGTTGCTGCGCCTGTGAAAGCGCTTCCAAGGAAGGGGGCTGGCTAGCAACAGCTTTCAGTGCTGGCACTTTTCATCTCTGAGCAATTGCTCGACGTTTGCAATTTCTCACCTGAGCTCTCTTTAGACTGCGCGAGAGGATGAGCAGAAGATTAAGTGGCTAGAGAAGCCCAGAGCCCCAGTGTGCTTAGGCCTACAAAAGCGCTTCCAAGGAAGGGTGCTGGCTAGCAAGAGCTTTCAGTGCTGACACTTTTCCTCTCTGAGCAATTGCTCGACGTTTGCAATTTCTCAGCTCGTGTCTAGGAGACGGAAAGAGAAGGACCGTGATGTTTGGTGGGTAGAGAAGCGGAAAGCCCCAGTGTTACTGCGCCTGTGAAAGCGCTTCCAAGGAAGGGTGCTGGCTAGCAACAGCTTTCAGTGCTGGCACTTTTCATCTCTGAGCAATTGCTCGACGTTTGCAATTTCTCAGCTCGTGTCTACGAGACGGAGAGATAGTGACCGTGTCGTTTGGTGGCTAGAGAAGCGCAAAGCCCCAGTGTTGCTGTGCCTGTGAAAGCGCTTCCAAGGAAGGGTGCTGGCTAGCAACAGCTTTCAGTGCTGGCACTTTTCATCTCTGAGCAATTGCTCGACGTTTGCAATTTCTCACCTGAGCTCTCTTTAGAGTGCGCGAGAGGATGAGCAGAAGATTAGGTGGCTAGAGAAGCCCAGAGCCCCAGTGTTCTTAGGCCTACAAAAGCGCTTCCAAGGAAGGGTGCTGGCTAGCAACAGCTTTCAGTGCTGGCACTTTTCATCTCTGAGCAATTGCTCGATGTTTGCAATTTCTCATCTCGTGTCTACGAGACGGAAAGAGAAGGACCGTGATGTTTGGTGGCTAGAGAAGCGCAAAGCCCCAGTGTTGCTGTGCCTGTGAAAGCGCTTCCAAGGAAGGGTGCTGGCTAGCAACAGCTTTCAGTGCTGGCACTTTTCTTCTCTGAGCAATTGCTGGACGTTTGCAATTTCTCACCTGAGCTCTCTTTAGAGTGCGCGAGAGGATGAGCAGAAGATTAGGTGGCTAGAGAAGCCCAGAGCCCCAGTGCTCTTAGGCCTACAAAAGCGCTTCCAAGGAACGGGGCTGGCTAGCAAGAGCTTTCAGTGCTGGCACTTTTCATCTCTGAGCAATTGCTCGACGTTTTCAATTTCTCAGCTCGTGTCTACGAGACGGAAAGAGAAGGACCGTGACGTTTGGTGGGTAGAGAAGCGCAAAGCCCCAGTGTTGCTGCGCCTGTGAAAGCGCTTCCAAGGAAGGGTGCTGGCTAGCAAGAGCTTTCAGTGCTGGCACTTTTCATCTCTGAGCAATTGCTCGACGTTTGCAATTTCTCACCTGAGCTCTCTTTAGAGTGCGCGAGAGGATGAGCAGAAGATTAGGTGGCTAGAGAAGCCCAGAGCCCCAGTGTGCTTAGGCCTACAAAAGCGCTTCCAAGGAAGGGTGCTGGCTAGCAACAGCTTTCAGTGCTGGCACTTTTCATCTCTGAGCAATTGCTCGACGTTTGCAATTTCTCAGCTCGTGTCTACGAGACGGAAAGAGAAGGACCGTGATGTTTGGTGGGTAGAGAAGCGCAAAGCCCCAGTGTTGCTGCGCCTGTGAAAGCGCTTCCAAGGAAGGGGGCTGGCTAGCAACAGCTTTCAGTGCTGGCACTTTTCATCTCTGAGCAATTGCTCGACGTTTGCAATTTCTCACCTGAGCTCTCTTTAGACTGCGCGAGAGGATGAGCAGAAGATTAAGTGGCTAGAGAAGCCCAGAGCCCCAGTGTGCTTAGGCCTACAAAAGCGCTTCCAAGGAAGGGTGCTGGCTAGCAAGAGCTTTCAGTGCTGACACTTTTCCTCTCTGAGCAATTGCTCGACGTTTGCAATTTCTCAGCTCGTGTCTAGGAGACGGAAAGAGAAGGACCGTGATGTTTGGTGGGTAGAGAAGCGGAAAGCCCCAGTGTTACTGCGCCTGTGAAAGCGCTTCCAAGGAAGGGTGCTGGCTAGCAACAGCTTTCAGTGCTGGCACTTTTCATCTCTGAGCAATTGCTCGACGTTTGCAATTTCTCAGCTCGTGTCTACGAGACGGAGAGATAGTGACCGTGTCGTTTGGTGGCTAGAGAAGCGCAAAGCCCCAGTGTTGCTGTGCCTGTGAAAGCGCTTCCAAGGAAGGGTGCTGGCTAGCAACAGCTTTCAGTGCTGGCACTTTTCATCTCTGAGCAATTGCTCGACGTTTGCAATTTCTCACCTGAGCTCTCTTTAGAGTGCGCGAGAGGATGAGCAGAAGATTAGGTGGCTAGAGAAGCCCAGAGCCCCAGTGTTCTTAGGCCTACAAAAGCGCTTCCAAGGAAGGGTGCTGGCTAGCAACAGCTTTCAGTGCTGGCACTTTTCATCTCTGAGCAATTGCTCGATGTTTGCAATTTCTCATCTCGTGTCTACGAGACGGAAAGAGAAGGACCGTGATGTTTGGTGGCTAGAGAAGCGCAAAGCCCCAGTGTTGCTGTGCCTGTGAAAGCGCTTCCAAGGAAGGGTGCTGGCTAGCAACAGCTTTCAGTGCTGGCACTTTTCTTCTCTGAGCAATTGCTGGACGTTTGCAATTTCTCACCTGAGCTCTCTTTAGAGTGCGCGAGAGGATGAGCAGAAGATTAGGTGGCTAGAGAAGCCCAGAGCCCCAGTGCTCTTAGGCCTACAAAAGCGCTTCCAAGGAACGGGGCTGGCTAGCAAGAGCTTTCAGTGCTGGCACTTTTCATCTCTGAGCAATTGCTCGACGTTTTCAATTTCTCAGCTCGTGTCTACGAGACGGAAAGAGAAGGACCGTGACGTTTGGTGGGTAGAGAAGCGCAAAGCCCCAGTGTTGCTGCGCCTGTGAAAGCGCTTCCAAGGAAGGGTGCTGGCTAGCAAGAGCTTTCAGTGCTGGCACTTTTCATCTCTGAGCAATTGCTCGACGTTTGCAATTTCTCACCTGAGCTCTCTTTAGAGTGCGCGAGAGGATGAGCAGAAGATTAGGTGGCTAGAGAAGCCCAGAGCCCCAGTGTGCTTAGGCCTACAAAAGCGCTTCCAAGGAAGGGTGCTGGCTAGCAACAGCTTTCAGTGCTGGCACTTTTCATCTCTGAGCAATTGCTCGACGTTTGCAATTTCTCAGCTCGTGTCTACGAGACGGAGAGATAGTGACCGTGACGTTTGGTGGCTAGAGAAGCGCAAAGCCCCAGTGTTACTGCGCCTGTGAAAGCGCTTCCAAGGAAGGGTGCTGGCTAGCAACAGCTTTCAGTGCTGGCACTTTTCCTCTCTGAGCAATTGCTCGACGTTTGCAATTTCTCAGCTCGTGTCTACGAGACGGAAAGAGAAGGACCGTGACGTTTGGTGGCTAGAGAAGCGCAAAGCCCCAGTGTTGCTGCGCCTGTGAAAGCGCTTCCAAGGAAGGGTGCTGGCTAGCAACAGCTTTCAGTGCTGGCACTTTTCATCTCTGAGCAATTGCTCGACGTTTGCAATTTCTCACCTGAGCTCTCTTTAGAGTGCGCGAGAGGATGAGCAGAAGATTAGGTGTCTAAAGAAGCCCAGAGCCCCAGTGTTCTTAGGCCTACAAAAGCACTTCCAAGGAAGGGTGCTGGCTAGCAACAGCTTTCAGTGCTGGCACTTTTCATCTCTGAGCAATTGCTCGACGTTTGCAATTTCTCACCTGAGCTCTCTTTAGAGTGCGCGAGAGGATGAGCAGAAGATTAGGTGTCTAAAGAAGCCCAGAGCCCCAGTGTTCTTAGGCCTACAAAAGCGCTTCCAAGGAAGGGTGCTGGCTAGCAACAGCTTTCAGTGCTGGCACTTTTCCTCTCTGAGCAATTGCTGGACGTTTGCAATTTCTCAGCTCGTGTCTACGAGACGGAAAGAAAAGGACTGTGACGTTTGGTGGCTAGAGAAGCGCAAAGCCCCAGTGTTACTGCGCCTGTGAAAGCGCTTCCAAGGAAGGGTGCTGGCTAGCAACAGCTTTCAGTGCTGGCACTTTTCATCTCTGAGCAATTGCTCGACGTTTGCAATTTCTCAGCTCGTGTCTAGGAGACGGAAAGAGAATGACCGTGACGTTTGGTGGGTAGAGAAGCGCAAAGCCCCAGTGTTGCTGTGCCTGTGAAAGCGCTTCCAAGGAAGGGTGCTGGCTAGCAACAGCTTTCAGTGCTGGCACTTTTCTTCTCTGAGCAATTGCTCGACGTTTGCAATTTCTCACCTGAGCTCTCTTTAGAGTGCGCGAGAGGATGAGCAGAAGATTAGGTGGCTAGAGAAGCCCAGAGCCCCAGTGTGCTTAGGCCTACAAAAGCGCTTCCAAGGAAGGGTGCTGGCTAGCAAGAGCTTTCAGTGCTGGCACTTTTCATCTCTGAGCAATTGCTCGACGTTTGCAATTTCTCAGCTCTTGTCTACGAGACGGAAAGAGAAGGACCGTGACGTTTGGTGGCTAGAGAAGCGCAAAGCCCCAGTGTTGCTGCGCCTGTGAAAGCGCTTCCAAGGAAGGGTGCTGGCTAGCAACAGCTTTCAGTGCTGGCACTTTTCTTCTCTGAGCAATTGCTGGACGTTTGCAATTTCTCACCTGAGCTCTCTTTAGAGTGCGCGAGAGGATGAGCAGAAGATTAGGTGGCTAGAGAAGCCCAGAGCCCCAGTGCTCTTAGGCCTACAAAAGCGCTTCCAAGGAACGGGGCTGGCTAGCAAGAGCTTTCAGTGCTGGCACTTTTCATCTCTGAGCAATTGCTCGACGTTTGCAATTTCTCAGCTCGTGTCTACGAGACGGAAAGAGAAGGACCGTGACGTTTGGTGGGTAGAGAAGCGCAAAGCCCCAGTGTTGCTGCGCCTGTGAAAGCGCTTCCAAGGAAGGGTGCTGGCTAGCAAGAGCTTTCAGTGCTGGCACTTTTCATCTCTGAGCAATTGCTGGACGTTTGCAATTTCTCACCTGAGCTCTCTTTAGAGTGCGCGAGAGGATGAGCAGAAGATTAGGTGGCTAGAGAAGCCCAGAGCCCCAGTGTGCTTAGGCCTACAAAAGCGCTTCCAAGGAAGGGTGCTGGCTAGCAACAGCTTTCAGTGCTGGCACTTTTCATCTCTGAGCAATTGCTCGACGTTTGCAATTTCTCAGCTCGTGTCTACGAGACGGAGAGATAGTGACCGTGACGTTTGGTGGCTAGAGAAGCGCAAAGCCCCAGTGTTACTGCGCCTGTGAAAGCGCTTCCAAGGAAGGGTGCTGGCTAGCAACAGCTTTCAGTGCTGGCACTTTTCATCTCTGAGCAATTGCTCGACGTTTGCAATTTCTCAGCTCGTGTCTACGAGACGGAAAGAGAAGGACCGTGACGTTTGGTGGCTAGAGAAGCGCAAAGCCCCAGTGTTGCTGCGCCTGTGAAAGCGCTTCCAAGGAAGGGTGCTGGCTAGCAACAGCTTTCAGTGCTGGCACTTTTCATCTCTGAGCAATTGCTCGACGTTTGCAATTTCTCACCTGAGCTCTCTTTAGAGTGCGCGAGAGGATGAGCAGAAGATTAGGTGTCTAAAGAAGCCCAGAGCCCCAGTGTTCTTAGGCCTACAAAAGCGCTTCCAAGGAAGGGTGCTGGCTAGCAACAGCTTTCAGTGCTGGCACTTTTCATCTCTGAGCAATTGCTCGACGTTTGCAATTTCTCACCTGAGCTCTCTTTAGAGTGCGCGAGAGGATGAGCAGAAGATTAGGTGTCTAAAGAAGCCCAGAGCCCCAGTGTTCTTAGGCCTACAAAAGCGCTTCCAAGGAAGGGGGCTGGCTAGCAACAGCTTTCAGTGCTGGCACTTTTCCTCTCTGAGCAATTGCTCGACGTTTGCAATTTCTCAGCTCGTGTCTACGAGACGGAAAGAGAAGGACTGTGACGTTTGGTGGCTAGAGAAGCGCAAAGCCCCAGTGTTACTGCGCCTGTGAAAGCGCTTCCAAGGAAGGGTGCTGGCTAGCAACAGCTTTCAGTGCTGGCACTTTTCATCTCTGAGCAATTGCTCGACGTTTGCAATTTCTCAGCTCGTGTCTAGGAGACGGAAAGAGAATGACCGTGACGTTTGGTGGGTAGAGAAGCGCAAAGCCCCAGTGTTGCTGTGCCTGTGAAAGCGCTTCCAAGGAAGGGTGCTGGCTAGCAACAGCTTTCAGTGCTGGCACTTTTCTTCTCTGAGCAATTGCTCGACGTTTGCAATTTCTCACCTGAGCTCTCTTTAGAGTGCGCGAGAGTATGAGCAGAAGATTAGGTGGCTAGAGAAGCCCAGAGCCCCAGTGTTCTTATGCCTACAAAAGCGCTTCCAAGGAAGGGTGCTGGCTAGCAACAGCTTTCAGTGCTGGCACTTTTCATCTCTGAGCAATTGCTCGACGTTTGCAATTTCTCAGCTCTTGTCTACGAGACGGAAAGAGAAGGACCGTGACGTTTGGTGGCTAGAGAAGCGCAAAGCCCCAGTGTTGCTGCGCCTGTGAAAGCGCTTCCAAGGAAGGGTGCTGGCTAGCAACAGCTTTCAGTGCTGGCACTTTTCATCTCTGAGCAATTGCTCGACGTTTGCCATTTCTCACCTGAGCTCTCTTTAGAGTGCGCGAGAGGATGAGCAGAAGATTAGGTGGCTAGAGAAGCCCAGAGCCCCAGTGTTCTTAGGCCTACAAAAGCGCTTCCAAGGAAGGGTGCTGGCTAGCAACAGCTTTCAGTGCTGGCACTTTTCATCTCTGAGCAATTGCTCGACGTTTGCAATTTCTCAGCTCGTTTCTACGAGACGGAAAGAGAAGGACCGTGACGTTTGGTGGGTAGAGAAGCGCAAAGCCCCAGTGTTGCTGCGCCTGTGAAAGCGCTTCCAAGGAAGGGTGCTGGCTAGCAACAGCTTTCAGTGCTGGCACTTTTCATCTCTGAGCAATTGCTCGACGTTTGCAATTTCTCACCTGAGCTCTCTTTAGAGTGCGCGAGAGGATGAGCAGAAGATTAGGTGGCTAGAGAAGCCCAGAGCCCCAGTGTTCTTAGGCCTACAAAAGCGCTTCCAAGGAAGGGTGCTGGCTAGCAACAGCTTTCAGTGCTGGCACTTTTCATCTCTGAGCAATTGCTCGACGTTTGCAATTTCTCAGCTCGTGTCTACGAGACGGAAAGAGAAGGACCGTGATGTTTGGTGGGTAGAGAAGCGCAAAGCCCCAGTGTTACTGCACCTGTGAAAGCGCTTCCAAGGAAGGGTGCTGGCTAGCAACAGCTTTCAGTGCTGGCACTTTTCATCTCTGAGCAATTGCTCGACGTTTGCAATTTCTCAGCTCGTGTCTACGAGACGGAAAGAGAAGGACCGTGACGTTTGGTGGCTAGAGAAGCACAAAGCCCCAGTGTTACTGCGCCTGTGAAAGCGCTTCCAAGGAAGGGTGCTGGCTAGCAACAGCTTTCAGTGCTGGCACTTTTCATCTCTGAGCAATTGCTCGACGTTTGCAATTTCTCACCTGAGCTCTCTTTAGAGTGCGCGAGAGGATGAGCAGAAGATTAGGTGGCTAGAGAAGCCCAGAGCCCCAGTGTTCTTAGGCCTACAAAAGCGCTTCCAAGGAAGGGTGCTGGCTAGCAACAGCTTTCAGTGCTGGCACTTTTCATCTCTGAGCAATTGCTCGACGTTTGTAATTTCTCACCTGAGGTCTTTTTAGAGTGCGCGAGAGGATGAGCAGAAGATTAGGTGGCTAGAGAAGCCCAGAGCCCCAGTGTTCTTAGGGCTACAAAAGCGCTTCCAAGGAAGGGTGCTGGCTAGCAACAGCTTTCAGTGCTGGCACTTTTCATCTCTGAGCAATTGCTCGACGTTTGCAATTTCTCAGCTCGTGTCTACGAGACGGAAAGAGAAGGACCGTGATGTTTGGTGGGTAGAGAAGCGCAAAGCCCCAGTGTTACTGCGCCTGTGAAAGCGCTTCCAAGGAAGGGTGCTGGCTAGCAAGAGCTTTCAGTGCTGGCACTTTTCATCTCTGAGCAATTGCTCGACGTTTGCAATTTCTCAGCTCATGTCTACGAGACGGAAAGAGAATGACCGTGACGTTTGGTGGGTAGAGAAGCGCAAAGCCCCAGTGTTGCTGCGCCTGTGAAAGCGCTTCCAAGGAAGGGTGCTGGCTAGCAACAGCTTTCAGTGCTGGCACTTTTCTTCTCTGAGCAATTGCTCGACGTTTGCAATTTCTCACCTGAGCTCTCTTTAGAGTGCGCGAGAGGATGAGCAGAAGATTAGGTGGCTAGAGAAGCCCAGAGCCCCAGTGTGCTTAGGCCTACAAAAGCGCTTCCAAGGAAGGGTGCTGGCTAGCAAGAGCTTTCAGTGCTGGCACTTTTCCTCTCTGAGCAATTGCTCGACGTTTGCAATTTCTCAGCTCGTGTCTACGAGACGGAAAGAGAAGGACCGTGATGTTTGGTGGGTAGAGAAGCGCAAAGCCCCAGTGTTGCTGCGCCTGTGAAAGCACTTCCAAGGAAGGGTGCTGGCTAGCAAGAGCTTTCAGTGCTGGCACTTTTCATCTCTGAGCAATTGCTCGATGTTTGCAATTTCTCACCTGATCTCTCTTTAGAGTGCGCGAGAGGATGAGCAGAAGATTAGGTGGCTAGAGAAGCCCAGAGCCCCAGTGTGCTTAGGCCTACAAAAGCGCTTCCAAGGAAGGGTGCTGGCTAGCAACAGCTTTCAGTGCTGGCACTTTTCATCTCTGAGCAATTGCTCGACGTTTGCAATTTCTCAGCTCGTTTCTACGAGACGGAGATATAGTGACCGTGACGTTTGGTGGGTAGAGAAGCGCAAAGCCCCAGTGTTGCTGCACCTGTGAAAGCGCTTCCAAGGAAGGGGGCTGGCTAGCAAAAGCTTTCAGTGCTGGCACTTTTCATCTCTGAGCAATTGC
Source organism: Sarcoramphus papa (assembly GCA_037962945.1). NCBI lineage: Eukaryota > Metazoa > Chordata > Aves > Accipitriformes > Cathartidae > Sarcoramphus > Sarcoramphus papa. The sequence goes on along the minus strand of CM075595.1, from coordinate 15,358,348 downwards.
TGGACGTTTGCAATTTCTCACCTGAGCTCTCTTTAGAGTGCGCGAGAGGATGAGCAGAAGATTAGGTGGCTAGAGAAGCCCAGAGCCCCAGTGTTCTTAGGCCTACAAAAGCGCTTCCAAGGAAGGGGGCTGGCTAGCAACAGCTTTCAGTGCTGGCACTTTTCATCTCTGAGCAATTGCTCGACGTTTGCAATTTCTCAGCTCGTGTCTACGAGACGGAAAGAGAAGGACCGTGACGTTTGGTGGGTAGAGAAGCGGAAAGCCCCAGTGTTACTGCGCCTGTGAAAGCGCTTCCAAGGAAGGGTGCTGGCTAGCAAGAGCTTTCAGTGCTGGCACTTTTCATCTCTGAGCAATTGCTCGACGTTTGCAATTTCTCACCTGAGCTCTCTTTAGAGTGCGCGAGAGGATGAGCAGAAGATGAGGTGGCTAGAGAAGCCCAGAGCCCCAGTGTTCTTAGGCCTACAAAAGCGCTTCCAAGGAAGGGTGCTGGCTAGCAACAGCTTTCAGTGCTGGCACTTTTCATCTCTGAGCAATTGCTCGACGTTTGCAATTTCTCAGCTCGTGTCTACGAGACGGAAAGAGAAGGACCGTGACGTTTGGTGGGTAGAGAAGCGCAAAGCCCCAGTGTTGCTGCGCCTGTGAAAGCGCTTCCAAGGAAGGGTGCTGGCTAGCAACAGCTGTCAGTGCTGGCACTTTTCCTCTCTGAGCAATTGCTCCACGTTTGCAATTTCTCAGCTCGTGTCTAGGAGACGGAAAGAGAAGGACCGTGACGTTTGGTGGCTAGAGAAGCACAAAGCCCCAGTGTTACTGCGCCTGTGAAAGCGCTTCCAAGGAAGGGTGCTGGCTAGCAACAGCTTTCAGTGCTGGCACTTTTCATCTCTGAGCAATTGCTCGACGTTTGCAATTTCTCACCTGAGCTCTCTTTAGAGTGCGCGAGAGGATGAGCAGAAGATTAGGTGGCTAGAGAAGCCCAGAGCCCCAGTGTTCTTAGGCCTACAAAAGCGCTTCCAAGGAAGGGTGCTGGCTAGCAACAGCTTTCAGTGCTGGCACTTTTCATCTCTGAGCAATTGCTCGACGTTTGTAATTTCTCACCTGAGGTCTTTTTAGAGTGCGCGAGAGGATGAGCAGAAGATTAGGTGGCTAGAGAAGCCCAGAGCCCCAGTGTTCTTAGGGCTACAAAAGCGCTTCCAAGGAAGGGTGCTGGCTAGCAACAGCTTTCAGTGCTGGCACTTTTCATCTCTGAGCAATTGCTCGACGTTTGCAATTTCTCAGCTCGTGTCTACGAGACGGAAAGAGAAGGACCGTGATGTTTGGTGGGTAGAGAAGCGCAAAGCCCCAGTGTTACTGCGCCTGTGAAAGCGCTTCCAAGGAAGGGTGCTGGCTAGCAAGAGCTTTCAGTGCTGGCACTTTTCATCTCTGAGCAATTGCTCGACGTTTGCAATTTCTCAGCTCATGTCTACGAGACGGAAAGAGAATGACCGTGACGTTTGGTGGCTAGAGAAGCGCAAAGCCCCAGTGTTGCTGCGCCTGTGAAAGCGCTTCCAAGGAAGGGTGCTGGCTAGCAACAGCTTTCAGTGCTGGCACTTTTCTTCTCTGAGCAATTGCTCGACGTTTGCAATTTCTCACCTGAGCTCTCTTTAGAGTGCGCGAGAGGATGAGCAGAAGATTAGGTGGCTAGAGAAGCCCAGAGCCCCAGTGTGCTTAGGCCTACAAAAGCGCTTCCAAGGAAGGGTGCTGGCTAGCAAGAGCTTTCAGTGCTGGCACTTTTCCTCTCTGAGCAATTGCTCGACGTTTGCAATTTCTCAGCTCGTGTCTACGAGACGGAAAGAGAAGGACCGTGATGTTTGGTGGGTAGAGAAGCGCAAAGCCCCAGTGTTGCTGCGCCTGTGAAAGCACTTCCAAGGAAGGGTGCTGGCTAGCAAGAGCTTTCAGTGCTGGCACTTTTCATCTCTGAGCAATTGCTCGATGTTTGCAATTTCTCACCTGATCTCTCTTTAGAGTGCGCGAGAGGATGAGCAGAAGATTAGGTGGCTAGAGAAGCCCAGAGCCCCAGTGTGCTTAGGCCTACAAAAGCGCTTCCAAGGAAGGGTGCTGGCTAGCAACAGCTTTCAGTGCTGGCACTTTTCATCTCTGAGCAATTGCTCGACGTTTGCAATTTCTCAGCTCGTTTCTACGAGACGGAGATATAGTGACCGTGACGTTTGGTGGGTAGAGAAGCGCAAAGCCCCAGTGTTGCTGCACCTGTGAAAGCGCTTCCAAGGAAGGGGGCTGGCTAGCAAAAGCTTTCAGTGCTGGCACTTTTCATCTCTGAGCAATTGCTGGACGTTTGCAATTTCTCACCTGAGCTCTCTTTAGAGTGCGCGAGAGGATGAGCAGAAGATTAGGTGGCTAGAGAAGCCCAGAGCCCCAGTGTTCTTAGGCCTACAAAAGCGCTTCCAAGGAAGGGGGCTGGCTAGCAACAGCTTTCAGTGCTGGCACTTTTCATCTCTGAGCAATTGCTCGACGTTTGCAATTTCTCAGCTCGTGTCTACGAGACGGAAAGAGAAGGACCGTGACGTTTGGTGGGTAGAGAAGCGGAAAGCCCCAGTGTTACTGCGCCTGTGAAAGCGCTTCCAAGGAAGGGTGCTGGCTAGCAAGAGCTTTCAGTGCTGGCACTTTTCATCTCTGAGCAATTGCTCGACGTTTGCAATTTCTCACCTGAGCTCTCTTTAGAGTGCGCGAGAGGATGAGCAGAAGATGAGGTGGCTAGAGAAGCCCAGAGCCCCAGTGTTCTTAGGCCTACAAAAGCGCTTCCAAGGAAGGGTGCTGGCTAGCAACAGCTTTCAGTGCTGGCACTTTTCATCTCTGAGCAATTGCTCGACGTTTGCAATTTCTCAGCTCTTGTCTACGAGACGGAAAGAGAAGGACCGTGACGTTTGGTGGGTAGAGAAGCGCAAAGCCCCAGTGTTGCTGCGCCTGTGAAAGCGCTTCCAAGGAAGGGTGCTGGCTAGCAACAGCTGTCAGTGCTGGCACTTTTCCTCTCTGAGCAATTGCTCCACGTTTGCAATTTCTCAGCTCGTGTCTAGGAGACGGAAAGAGAAGGACCGTGATGTTTGGTGGCTAGAGAAGCGCAAAGCCCCAGTGTTGCTGCGCCTGTGAAAGCGCTTCCAAGGAAGGGTGCTGGCTAGCAACAGCTTTCAGTGCTGGCACTTTTCATCTCCGAGCAATTGCTCGACGTTTGCAATTTCTCACCTGAGCTCTCTTTAGAGTGCGCGAGAGGATGAGCAGAAGATTAGGTGGCTAGAGAAGCCCAGAGCCCCAGTGTGCTTAGGCCTACAAAAGCGCTTCCAAGGAAGGGTGCTGGCTAGCAACAGCTTTCAGTGCTGGCACTTTTCCTCTCTGAGCAATTGCTCGATGTTTGCAATTTCTCAGCTCGTGTCTACGAGACGGAAAGAGAAGGACCGTGATGTTTGGTGGGTAGAGAAGCGCAAAGCCCCAGTGTTGCTGTGCCTGTGAAAGCGCTTCCAAGGAAGGGTGCTGGCTAGCAACAGCTTTCAGTGCTGGCACTTTTCATCTCTGAGCAATTGCTCGACGTTTGCAATTTCTCACCTGAGCTCTCTTTAGAGTGCGCGAGAGGATGAGCAGAAGATTAGGTGGCTAGAGAAGCCAAGAGCCCCAGTGTGCTTAGGCCTACAAAAGCGCTTCCAAGGAAGGGTGCTGGCTAGCAACAGCTTTCAGTGCTGGCACTTTTCATCTCTGAGCAATTGCTCGACGTTTGCAATTTCTCAGCTCGTGTCTACGAGACGGAAAGAGAAGGACCGTGATGTTTGGTGGGTAGAGAAGCGCAAAGCCCCAGTGTTACTGCGCCTGTGAAAGCGCTTCCAAGGAAGGGTGCTGGCTAGCAAGAGCTTTCAGTGCTGGCACTTTTCATCTCTGAGCAATTGCTCGACGTTTGCAATTTCTCAGCTCATGTCTACGAGACGGAAAGAGAATGACCGTGACGTTTGGTGGCTAGAGAAGCGCAAAGCCCCAGTGTTGCTGCGCCTGTGAAAGCGCTTCCAAGGAAGGGTGCTGGCTAGCAACAGCTTTCAGTGCTGGCACTTTTCTTCTCTGAGCAATTGCTCGACGTTTGCAATTTCTCACCTGAGCTCTCTTTAGAGTGCGCGAGAGGATGAGCAGAAGATTAGGTGGCTAGAGAAGCCCAGAGCCCCAGTGTGCTTAGGCCTACAAAAGCGCTTCCAAGGAAGGGTGCTGGCTAGCAAGAGCTTTCAGTGCTGGCACTTTTCCTCTCTGAGCAATTGCTCGACGTTTGCAATTTCTCAGCTCGTGTCTACGAGACGGAAAGAGAAGGACCGTGATGTTTGGTGGGTAGAGAAGCGCAAAGCCCCAGTGTTGCTGCGCCTGTGAAAGCACTTCCAAGGAAGGGTGCTGGCTAGCAAGAGCTTTCAGTGCTGGCACTTTTCATCTCTGAGCAATTGCTCGATGTTTGCAATTTCTCACCTGATCTCTCTTTAGAGTGCGCGAGAGGATGAGCAGAAGATTAGGTGGCTAGAGAAGCCCAGAGCCCCAGTGTGCTTAGGCCTACAAAAGCGCTTCCAAGGAAGGGTGCTGGCTAGCAACAGCTTTCAGTGCTGGCACTTTTCCTCTCTGAGCAATTGCTCGACGTTTGCAATTTCTCAGCTCGTGTCTACGAGACGGAAAGAGAAGGACCGTGACGTTTGGTGGCTAGAGAAGCACAAAGCCCCAGTGTTACTGCGCCTGTGAAAGCGCTTCCAAGGAAGGGGGCTGGCTAGCAAAAGCTTTCAGTGCTGGCACTTTTCATCTCTGAGCAATTGCTGGACGTTTGCAATTTCTCACCTGAGCTCTCTTTAGAGTGCGCGAGAGGATGAGCAGAAGATTAGGTGGCTAGAGAAGCCCAGAGCCCCAGTGTTCTTAGGCCTACAAAAGCGCTTCCAAGGAAGGGGGCTGGCTAGCAACAGCTTTCAGTGCTGGCACTTTTCATCTCTGAGCAATTGCTCGACGTTTGCAATTTCTCAGCTCGTGTCTACGAGACGGAAAGAGAAGGACCGTGACGTTTGGTGGGTAGAGAAGCGGAAAGCCCCAGTGTTACTGCGCCTGTGAAAGCGCTTCCAAGGAAGGGTGCTGGCTAGCAAGAGCTTTCAGTGCTGGCACTTTTCATCTCTGAGCAATTGCTCGACGTTTGCAATTTCTCACCTGAGCTCTCTTTAGAGTGCGCGAGAGGATGAGCAGAAGATGAGGTGGCTAGAGAAGCCCAGAGCCCCAGTGTTCTTAGGCCTACAAAAGCGCTTCCAAGGAAGGGTGCTGGCTAGCAACAGCTTTCAGTGCTGGCACTTTTCATCTCTGAGCAATTGCTCGACGTTTGCAATTTCTCAGCTCTTGTCTACGAGACGGAAAGAGAAGGACCGTGACGTTTGGTGGGTAGAGAAGCGCAAAGCCCCAGTGTTGCTGCGCCTGTGAAAGCGCTTCCAAGGAAGGGTGCTGGCTAGCAACAGCTGTCAGTGCTGGCACTTTTCCTCTCTGAGCAATTGCTCCACGTTTGCAATTTCTCAGCTCGTGTCTAGGAGACGGAAAGAGAAGGACCGTGATGTTTGGTGGCTAGAGAAGCGCAAAGCCCCAGTGTTGCTGCGCCTGTGAAAGCGCTTCCAAGGAAGGGTGCTGGCTAGCAACAGCTTTCAGTGCTGGCACTTTTCATCTCCGAGCAATTGCTCGACGTTTGCAATTTCTCACCTGAGCTCTCTTTAGAGTGCGCGAGAGGATGAGCAGAAGATTAGGTGGCTAGAGAAGCCCAGAGCCCCAGTGTGCTTAGGCCTACAAAAGCGCTTCCAAGGAAGGGTGCTGGCTAGCAACAGCTTTCAGTGCTGGCACTTTTCCTCTCTGAGCAATTGCTCGATGTTTGCAATTTCTCAGCTCGTGTCTACGAGACGGAAAGAGAAGGACCGTGATGTTTGGTGGGTAGAGAAGCGCAAAGCCCCAGTGTTGCTGTGCCTGTGAAAGCGCTTCCAAGGAAGGGTGCTGGCTAGCAACAGCTTTCAGTGCTGGCACTTTTCATCTCTGAGCAATTGCTCGACGTTTGCAATTTCTCACCTGAGCTCTCTTTAGAGTGCGCGAGAGGATGAGCAGAAGATTAGGTGGCTAGAGAAGCCCAAAGCCCCAGTGCTCTTAGGCCTACAAAAGCGCTTCCAAGGAAGGGTGCTGGCTAGCAAGAGCTTTCAGTGCTGGCACTTTTCATCTCTGAGCAATTGCTCGACGTTTGCAATTTCTCAGCTCGTGTCTACGAGACGGAAAGAGAAGGACCGTGACGTTTGGTGGCTAGAGAAGCGCAAAGCCCCAGTGTTGCTGCGCCTGTGAAAGCGCTTCCAAGGAAGGGTGCTGGCTAGCAACAGCTTTCAGTGCTGGCACTTTTCATCTCCGAGCAATTGCTCGACGTTTGCAATTTCTCACCTGAGCTCTCTTTCGAGTGCGCGAGAGGATGAGCAGAAGATTAGGTGGCTAGAGAAGCCCAGAGCCCCAGTGTTCTTAGGCCTACAAAAGCGCTTCCAAGGAAGGGTGCTGGCTAGCAACAGCTTTCAGTGCTGGCACTTTTCATCTCTGAGCAATTGCTCGACGTTTGCAATTTCTCAGCTCGTGTCTACGAGACGGAGATATAGTGACCGTGACGTTTGGTGGGTAGAGAAGCGCAAAGCCCCAGTGTTACTGCGCCTGTGAAAGCGCTTCCAAGGAAGGGTGCTGGCTAGCAACAGCTTTCAGTGCTGGCACTTTTCATCTCTGAGCAATTGCTCGACGTTTGCAATTTCTCAGCTTGTGTCTACGAGACGGAAAGAGAAGGACCGTGACGTTTGGTGGCTAGAGAAGCGCAAAGCCCCAGTGTTGCTGCGCCTGTGAAAGCGCTTCCAAGGAAGGGTGCTGGCTAGCAACAGCTTTCAGTGCTGGCACTTTTCATCTCTGAGCAATTGCTCGACGTTTGCAATTTCTCACCTGAGCTCTCTTTAGAGTGCGCGAGAGGATGAGCAGAAGATTAGGTGTCTAAAGAAGCCCAGAGCCCCAGTGTTCTTAGGCCTACAAAAGCGCTTCCAAGGAAGGGTGCTGGCTAGCAACAGCTTTCAGTGCTGGCACTTTTCTTCTCTGAGCAATTGCTCGACGTTTGCAATTTCTCACCTGAGCTCTCTTTAGAGTGCGCGAGAGGATGAGCAGAAGATTAGGTGGCTAGAGAAGCCCAGAGCCCCAGTGTTCTTAGGCCTACAAAAGCGCTTCCAAGGAAGGGTGCTGGCTAGCAAGAGCTTTCAGTGCTGGCACTTTTCATCTCTGAGCAATTGCTCGACGTTTGCAATTTCTCAGCTCGTGTCTACGAGACGGAAAGAGAAGGACTGTGACGTTTGGTGGCTAGAGAAGCGCAAAGCCCCAGTGTTACTGCGCCTGTGAAAGCGCTTCCAAGGAAGGGTGCTGGCTAGCAACAGCTTTCAGTGCTGGCACTTTTCATCTCTGAGCAATTGCTCGATGTTTGCAATTTCTCAGCTCGTGTCTAGGAGACGGAAAGAGAAGGACCGTGACGTTTGGTGGCTAGAGAAGCGCAAAGCCCCAGTGTTGCTGTGCCTGTGAAAGCGCTTCCAAGGAAGGGTGCTGGCTAGCAACAGCTTTCAGTGCTGGCACTTTTCTTCTCTGAGCAATTGCTCGACGTTTGCAATTTCTCACCTGAGCTCTCTTTAGAGTGCGCGAGAGGATGAGCAGAAGATTAGGTGGCTAGAGAAGCCCAGAGCCCCAGTGTTCTTAGGCCTACAAAAGCGCTTCCAAGGAAGGGGGCTGGCTAGCAACAGCTTTCAGTGCTGGCACTTTTCAGCTCTGAGCAATTGCTCAACGTTTGCAATTTCTCAGCTCGTGTCTACGAGACGGAGATATAGTGACCGTGACGTTTGGTGGGTAGAGAAGCGCAAAGCCCCAGTGTTGCTGTGCCTGTGAAAGCGCTTCCAAGGAAGGGTGCTGGCTAGCAACAGCTTTCAGTGCTGGCACTTTTCATCTCTGAGCAATTGCTGGACGTTTGCCATTTCTCACCTGAGCTCTCTTTAGAGTGCGCGAGAGGATGAGCAGAAGATTAGGTGGCTAGAGAAGCCCAGAGCCCCAGTGTTCTTAGGCCTACAAAAGCGCTTCCAAGGAAGGGTGCTGGCTAGCAACAGCTTTCAGTGCTGGCACTTTTCATCTCTGAGCAATTGCTCGACGTTTGCAATTTCTCAGCTCGTTTCTACGAGACGGAAAGAGAAGGACCGTGACGTTTGGTGGCTAGAGAAGCGCAAAGCCCCAGTGTTGCTGCGCCTGTGAAAGCGCTTCCAAGGAAGGGTGCTGGCTAGCAACAGCTTTCAGTGCTGGCACTTTTCATCTCTGAGCAATTGCTCGACGTTTGCAATTTCTCACCTGAGCTCTCTTTAGAGTGCGCGAGAGGATGAGCAGAAGATTAGGTGGCTAGAGAAGCCCAGAGCCCCAGTGTTCTTAGGCCTACAAAAGCGCTTCCAAGGAAGGGGGCTGGCTAGCAAGAGCTTTCAGTGCTGGCACTTTTCATCTCTGAGCAATTGCTCGACGTTTGCAATTTCTCAGCTCGTGTCTACGAGACGGAAAGAGAAGGACCGTGACGTTTGGTGGCTAGAGAAGCGCAAAGCCCCAGTGTTGCTGCACCTGTGAAAGCGCTTCCAAGGAAGGGTGCTGGCTAGCAAGAGCTTTCAGTGCTGGCACTTTTCATCTCTGAGCAATTGCTCCACGTTTGCAATTTCTCACCTGAGTTCTCTTTAGAGTGCGCGAGAGGATGAGCAGAAGATTAGGTGGCTAGAGAAGCCCAGAGCCCCAGTGTGCTTAGGCCTACAAAAGCGCTTCCAAGGAAGGGGGCTGGCTAGCAAGAGCTTTCAGTGCTGGCACTTTTCCTCTCTGAGCAATTGCTCGACGTTTGCAATTTCTCAGCTCGTGTCTACGAGACGGAAAGAGAAGGACCGTGACCTTTGGTGGGTAGAGAAGCGCAAAGCCCCAGTGTTGCTGCGCCTGTGAAAGCGCTTCCAAGGAAGGGTGCTGGCTAGCAACAGCTTTCAGTGCTGGCACTTTTCAGCTCTGAGCAATTGCTGGACTTTTGCAATTTCTCACCTGAGCTCTCTTTAGAGTGCGCGAGAGGATGAGCAGAAGATTAGGTGGCTAGAGAAGCCCAGAGCCCCAGTGTTCTTAGGCCTACAAAAGCGCTTCCAAGGAAGGGTGCTGGCTAGCAACAGCTTTCAGTGCTGGCACTTTTCATCTCTGAGCAATTGCTCGACGTTTGCAATTTCTCACCTGAGCTCTCTTTAGAGTGCGCGAGAGGATGAGCAGAAGATTAGGTGTCTAAAGAAGCCCAGAGCCCCAGTGTTCTTAGGCCTACAAAAGCGCTTCCAAGGAAGGGTGCTGGCTAGCAAGAGCTTTCAGTGCTGGCACTTTTCATCTCTGAGCAATTGCTCGACGTTTGCAATTTCTCACCTGAGCTCTCTTTAGAGTGCGCGAGAGGATGAGCAGAAGATTAGGTGTCTAAAGAAGCCCAGAGCCCCAGTGTTCTTAGGCCTACAAAAGCGCTTCCAAGGAAGGGTGCTGGCTAGCGACAGCTTTCAGTGCTGGCACTTTTCATCTCTGAGCAATTGCTCGACATTTGCAATTTCTCAGCTCGTGTCTACGAGACGGAAAGAGAAGGACTGTGACGTTTGGTGGCTAGAGAAGCGCAAAGCCCCAGTGTTACTGCGCCTGTGAAAGCGCTTCCAAGGAAGGGTGCTGGCTAGCAACAGCTTTCAGTGCTGGCACTTTTCATCTCTGAGCAATTGCTCGACGTTTGCAATTTCTCAGCTCGTGTCTAGGAGACGGAAAGAGAATGACCGTGACGTTTGGTGGCTAGAGAAGCGCAAAGCCCCAGTGTTGCTGTGCCTGTGAAAGCGCTTCCAAGGAAGGGTGCTGGCTAGCAACAGCTTTCAGTGCTGGCACTTTTCTTATCTGAGCAATTGCTCGACGTTTGCAATTTCTCACCTGAGCTCTCTTTAGAGTGCGCGAGAGGATGAGCAGAAGATTAGGTGGCTAGAGAAGCCCAGAGCCCCAGTGTTCTTAGGCCTACAAAAGCGCTTCCAAGGAAGGGTGCTGGCTAGCAACAGCTTTCAGTGCTGGCACTTTTCAGCTCTGAGCAATTGCTCGACGTTTGCAATTTCTCAGCTCGTGTGTACGAGACGGAGATATAGTGACCGTGACTTTTGGTGGGTAGAGAAGCGCAAAGCCCCAGTGTTGCTGCGCCTGTGAAAGCGCTTCCAAGGAAGGGTGCTGGCTAGCAACAGCTTTCAGTGCTGGCACTTTTCATCTCTGAGCAATTGCTCGACGTTTGCAATTTCTCACCTGAGCTCTCTTTAGACTGCGCGAGAGGATGAGCAGAAGATTAGGTGGCTAGAGAAGCCCAGAGCCCCAGTGCTCTTAGGCCTACAAAAGCGCTTCCAAGGAAGGGTGCTGGCTAGCAACAGCTTTCAGTGCTGGCACTTTTCGTCTCTGAGCAATTGCTCGACGTTTGCAATTTCTCAGCTCGTGTCTACGAGACGGAAAGAGAAGGACCGTGACGTTTGGTGGGTAGAGAAGCGCAAAGCCCCAGTGTTGCTGCGCCTGTGAAAGCGCTTCCAAGGAAGGGTGCTGGCTAGCAAGAGCTTTCAGTGCTGGCACTTTTCATCTCTGAGCAATTGCTCGACGTTTGCAATTTCTCACCTGAGCTCTCTTTAGAGTGCGCGAGAGGATGAGCAGAAGATTAGGTGGCTAGAGAAGCCCAGAGCCCCAGTGTTCTTACGCCTACAAAAGCGCTTCCAAGGAAGGGGGCTGGCTAGCAAGAGCTTTCAGTGCTGGCACTTTTCCTCTCTGAGCAATGCTCGATGTTTGCAATTTCTCAGCTCGTGTCTACGAGACGGAAAGAGAAGGACCGTGATGTTTGGTGGGTAGAGAAGCGCAAAGCCCCAGTGTTGCTGCGCCTGTGAAAGCGCTTCCAAGGAAGGGTGCTGGCTAGCAAGAGCTTTCAGTGCTGGCACTTTTCATCTCTGAGCAATTGCTGGACGTTTGCAATTTCTCACCTGAGCTCTCTTTAGAGTGCGCGAGAGGATGAGCAGAAGATTAGGTGGCTAGAGAAGCCCAGAGCCCCAGTGTTCTTAGGCCTACAAAAGCGCTTCCAAGGAAGGGTGCTGGCTAGCAACAGCTTTCAGTGCTGGCACTTTTCATCTCTGAGCAATTGCTCGACGTTTGCAATTTCTCAGCTCGTGTCTACGAGACGGAAAGAGAAGGACCGTGACGTTTGGTGGCTAGAGAAGCGCAAAGCCCCAGTGTTGCTGTGCCTGTGAAAGCGCTTCCAAGGAAGGGTGCTGGCTAGCAACAGCTTTCAGTGCTGGCACTTTTCTTCTCTGAGCAATAGCTCGACGTTTGCAATTTCTCAGCTCATGTCTAGGAGACGGAAAGAGAAGGACAGTGACGTTTGGTGGCTAGAGAAGCGCAAAGCCCCAGTGTTGCTGCGCCTGTGAAAGCGCTTCCAAGGAAGGGTGCTGGCTAGCAAGAGCTTTCAGTGCTGGCACTTTTCATCTCCGAGCAATTGCTCGACGTTTGCAATTTCTCACCTGAGCTCTCTTTAGAGTGCGCGAGAGGATGAGCAGAAGATTAGGTGGCTAGAGAAGCCCAGAGCCCCAGTGTGCTTAGGCCTACAAAAGCGCTTCCAAGGAAGGGTGCTGGCTAGCAACAGCTTTCAGTGCTGGCACTTTTCATCTCTGAGCAATTGCTCGACGTTTGCAATTTCTCAGCTCGTGTCTACGAGACGGAGATATAGTGACCGTGACTTTTGGTGGCTAGAGAAGCGCAAAGCCCCAGTGTTGCTGCGCCTTGTGAAAGCGCTTCCAAGGAAGGGTGCTGGCTAGCAAGAGCTTTCAGTGCTGGCACTTTTCATCTCTGAGCAATTGCTGGACGTTTGCAATTTCTCACCTGAGCTCTCTTTAGAGTGCGCGAGAGGATGAGCAGAAGATTAGGTGGCTAGAGAAGCCCAGAGCCCCAGTATTCTTAGGCCTACAAAAGCGCTTCCAAGGAAGGGTGCTGGCTAGCAAGAGCTTTCAGTGCTGGCACTTTTCCTCTCTGAGCAATTGCTCGACGTTTGCAATTTCTCACCTGAGCTCTCTTTAGAGTGCGCGAGAGGATGAGCAGAAGATTAGGTGTCTAAAGAAGCCCAGAGCCCCAGTGTTCTTAGGCCTACAAAAGCGCTTCCAAGGAAGGGTGCTGGCTAGCAAGAGCTTTCAGTGCTGGCACTTTTCATCTCTGAGCAATTGCTCGACGTTTGCAATTTCTCACCTGAGCTCTCTTTAGAGTGCGCGAGAGGATGAGCAGAAGATTAGGTGTCTAAAGAAGCCCAGAGCCCCAGTGTTCTTAGGCCTACAAAAGCGCTTCCAAGGAAGGGTGCTGGCTAGCAACAGCTTTCAGTGCTGGCACTTTTCATCTCTGAGCAATTGCTCGACATTTGCAATTTCTCAGCTCGTGTCTACGAGACGGAAAGAGAAGGACTGTGACGTTTGGTGGCTAGAGAAGCGCAAAGCCCCAGTGTTGCTGCGCCTGTGAAAGCGCTTCCAAGGAAGGGTGCTGGCTAGCAACAGCTTTCAGTGCTGGCACTTTTCATCTCTGAGCAATTGCTCGACGTTTGCAATTTCTCAGCTCGTGTCTAGGAGACGGAAAGAGAATGACCGTGACGTTTGGTGGGTAGAGAAGCGCAAAGCCCCAGTGTTGCTGTGCCTGTGAAAGCGCTTCCAAGGAAGGGTGCTGGCTAGCAACAGCTTTCAGTGCTGGCACTTTTCTTCTCTGAGCAATTGCTCGACGTTTGCAATTTCTCACCTGAGCTCTCTTTAGAGTGCGCGAGAGGATGAGCAGAAGATTAGGTGGCTAGAGAAGGCCAGAGCCCCAGTGTTCTTAGGCCTACAAAAGCGCTTCCAAGGAAGGGTGCTGGCTAGCAACAGCTTTCAGTGCTGGCACTTTTCATCTCTGAGCAATTGCTCGACGTTTGCAATTTCTCAGCTCGTGTCTACGAGACGGAGATATAGTGACCGTGACTTTTGGTGGCTAGAGAAGCGCAAAGCCCCAGTGTTGCTGCGCCTGTGAAAGCGCTTCCAAGGAAGGGTGCTGGCTAGCAACAGCTTTCAGTGCTGGCACTTTTCATCTCTGAGCAATTGCTCGACGTTTGCAATTTCTCACCTGAGCTCTCTTTAGAGTGCGCGAGAGAATGAGCAGAAGATTAGGTGGCTAGAGAAGCCCAGAGCCCCAGTGCTCTTAGGCCTACAAAAGCGCTTCCAAGGAAGGGTGCTGGCTAGCAACAGCTTTCAGTGCTGGCACTTTTCATCTCTGAGCAATTGCTCGACGTTTGCAATTTCTCAGCTCGTTTCTACGAGACGGAAAGAGAAGGACCGTGACGTTTGGTGGGTAGAGAAGCGCAAAGCCCCAGTGTTGCTGCGCCTGTGAAAGCGCTTCCAAGGAAGGGTGCTGGCTAGCAACAGCTTTCAGTGCTGGCACTTTTCATCTCTGAGCAATTGCTCGACGTTTGCAATTTCTCACCTGAGCTCTCTTTAGAGTGCGCGAGAGGATGAGCAGAAGATTAGGTGGCTAGAGAAGCCCAGAGCCCCAGTGTTCTTAGGCCTACAAAAGCGCTTCCAAGGAAGGGGGCTGGCTAGCAACAGCTTTCAGTGCTGGCACTTTTCATCTCTGAGCAATTGCTCGACGTTTGCAATTTCTCAGCTCGTGTCTACGAGACGGAAAGAGAAGGACCGTGATGTTTGGTGGGTAGAGAAGCGCAAAGCCCCAGTGTTGCTACACCTGTGAAAGCGCTTCCAAGGAAGGGTGCTGGCTAGCAACAGCTTTCAGTGCTGGCACTTTTCATCTCTGAGCAATTGCTCGACGTTTGCAATTTCTCACCTGAGCTCTCTTTAGAGTGCGCGAGAGGATGAGCAGAAGATGAGGTGGCTAGAGAAGCCCAGAGCCCCAGTGTTCTTAGGCCTACAAAAGCGCTTCCAAGGAAGGGTGCTGGCTAGCAAGAGCTTTCAGTGCTGGCACTTTTCATCTCTGAGCAATTGCTCGACGTTTGCAATTTCTCAGCTCGTGTCTAGGAGACGGAAAGAGAAGGACCGTGACGTTTGGTGGGTAGAGAAGCGCAAAGCCCCAGTGTTGCTGCACCTGTGAAAGCGCTTCCAAGGAAGGGTGCTGGCTAGCAACAGCTTTCAGTGCTGGCACTTTTCATCTCTGAGCAATTGCTCGACGTTTGCAATTTCTCCCCTGAGCTCTCTTTAGAGTGCGCGAGAGGATGAGCAGAAGATTAGGTGGCTAGAGAAGCCCAGAGCCCCAGTGTGCTTAGGCCTACAAAAGCGCTTACAAGGAAGGGGGCTGGCTAGCAACAGCTTTCAGTGCTGGCACTTTTCATCTCTGAGCAATTGCTCGACGTTTGCAATTTCTCAGCTCGTGTCTACGAGACGGAAAGAGAAGGACCGTGACGTTTGGTGGCTAGAGAAGCGCAAAGCCCCAGTGTTGCTGCGCCTGTGAAAGCGCTTCCAAGGAAGGGTGCTGGCTAGCAAGAGCTTTCAGTGCTGGCACTTTTCATCTCCGAGCAATTGCTCGACGTTTGCAATTTCTCACCTGATCTCTCTTTAGAGTGCGCGAGAGGATGAGCAGAAGATTAGGTGGCTAGAGAAGCCCAGAGCCCCAGTGTGCTTAGGCCTACAAAAGCGCTTCCAAGGAAGGGTGCTGGCTAGCAACAGCTTTCAGTGCTGGCACTTTTCATCTCTGAGCAATTGCTCGACGTTTGCAATTTCTCAGCTCGTGTCTACGAGACGGAGATATAGTGACCGTGACTTTTGGTGGCTAGAGAAGCGCAAAGCCCCAGTGTTGCTGCGCCTTGTGAAAGCGCTTCCAAGGAAGGGTGCTGGCTAGCAAGAGCTTTCAGTGCTGGCACTTTTCATCTCTGAGCAATTGCTGGACGTTTGCAATTTCTCACCTGAGCTCTCTTTAGAGTGCGCGAGAGGATGAGCAGAAGATTAGGTGGCTAGAGAAGCCCAGAGCCCCAGTGTTCTTAGGCCTACAAAAGCGCTTCCAAGGAAGGGTGCTGGCTAGCAAGAGCTTTCAGTGCTGGCACTTTTCATCTCTGAGCAATTGCTCGACGTTTGCAATTTCTCAGCTCGTGTCTAGGAGACAGAAAGAGAATGACCGTGACGTTTGGTGGGTAGAGAAGCGCAAAGCCCCAGTGTTGCTGCGCCTGTGAAAGCGCTTCCAAGGAAGGGTGCTGGCTAGCAAGAGCTTTCAGTGGTGGCACTTTTCATCTCTGAGCAATTGCTCGACGTTTGCAATTTCTCACCTGAGCTCTCTTTAGAGTGCGCGAGAGGATGAGCAGAAGATTAGGTGGCTAGAGAAGCCCAGAGCCCCAGTGTTCTTAGGCCTACAAAAGCGCTTCCAAGGAAGGGGGCTGGCTAGCAACAGCTTTCAGTGCTGGCACTTTTCATCTCTGAGCAATTGCTCGACGTTTGCAATTTCTCACCTGAGCTCTCTTTAGAGTGCGCGAGAGGATGAGCAGAAGATTAGGTGGCTAGAGAAGCCCAGAGCCCCAGTGTGCTTAGGCCTACAAAAGCGCTTCCAAGGAAGGGTGCTGGCTAGCAACAGCTTTCAGTGCTGGCACTTTTCATCTCTGAGCAATTGCTCGACGTTTGCAATTTCTCAGCTCGTGTCTACGAGATGGAAAGAGAAGGACCGTGACGTTTGGTGGCTAGAGAAGCGCAAAGCCCCAGTGTTGCTGTGCCTGTGAAAGCGCTTCCAAGGAAGGGTGCTGGCTAGCAACAGCTTTCAGTGCTGGCACTTTTCATCTCTGAGCAATTGCTCGACGTTTGCAATTTCTCACCTGAGCTCTCTTTAGAGTGCGCGAGAGGATGAGCAGAAGATTAGGTGGCTACAGAAGCGCAAAGCCCCAGTGTGCTTAGGCCTACAAAAGCGCTTCCAAGGAAGGGTGCTGGCTAGCAACAGCTTTCAGTGCTGGCACTTTTCATCTCTGAGCAATTGCTCGACGTTTGCAATTTCTCAGCTCGTTTCTACGAGACGGAAAGAGAAGGACCATGACGTTTGGTGGCTAGAGAAGCGCAAAGCCCCAGTGTTGCTGTGCCTGTGAAAGCGCTTCCAAGGAAGGGTGCTGGCTAGCAACAGCTTTCAGTGCTGGCACTTTTCATCTCTGAGCAATTGCTCGACGTTTGCAATTTCTCACCTGAGCTCTCTTTAGAGTGCGCGAGAGGATGAGCAGAAGATTAGGTGTCTAGAGAAGCCCAGAGCCCCAGTGTTCTTAGGCCTACAAAAGCGCTTCCAAGGAAGGGTGCTAGCTAGCAACAGCTTTCAGTGCTGGCACTTTTCATCTCTGAGCAATTGCTCGACGTTTGCAATTTCTCACCTGAGCTCTCTTTAGAGTGCGCGAGAGGATGAGCAGAAGATTAAGTGGCTAGAGAAGCCCAGAGCCCCAGTGTTCTTAGGGCTACAAAAGCGCTTCCAAGGAAGGGTGCTGGCTAGCAACAGCTTTCAGTGCTGGCACTTTTCATCTCTGAGCAATTGCTCGACGTTTGCAATTTCTCAGCTCATGTCTACGAGACGGAAAGAGAAGGACCGTGATGTTTGGTGGGTAGAGAAGCGCAAAGCCCCAGTGTTACTGCGCCTGTGAAAGCGCTTCCAAGGAAGGGTGCTGGCTAGCAACAGCTTTCAGTGCTGGCACTTTTCATCTCTGAGCAATTGCTCGACGTTTGCAATTTCTCAGCTCGTGTCTACGAGACGGAAAGAGAAGGACCGTGACGTTTGGTGGCTAGAGAAGCCCAGAGCCCCAGTGTGCTTAGGCC
The DNA here is from genome assembly GCA_037962945.1 of Sarcoramphus papa. NCBI lineage: Eukaryota > Metazoa > Chordata > Aves > Accipitriformes > Cathartidae > Sarcoramphus > Sarcoramphus papa. The sequence continues at coordinate 15,341,471 of CM075595.1, read as the reverse complement.
TACAAAAGCGCTTCCAAGGAAGGGTGCTGGCTAGCAAGAGCTTTCAGTGCTGGCACTTTTCATCTCTGAGCAATTGCTCGACGTTTGCAATTTCTCAGCTCGTGTCTACGAGACGGAAAGAGAAGGACAGTGACGTTTGGTGGGTAGAGAAGCGCAAAGCCCCAGTGTTACTGCGCCTGTGAAAGCGCTTCCAAGGAAGGGTGCTGGCTAGCAACAGCTTTCAGTGCTGGCACTTTTCATCTCTGAGCAATTGCTCGACGTTTGCAATTTCTCACCTGAGCTCTCTTTAGAGTGCGCGAGAGGATGAGCAGAAGATTAGGTGGCTAGAGAAGCCCAGAGCCCCAGTGTGCTTAGGCCTACAAAAGCGCTTCCAAGGAAGGGTGCTGGCTAGCAACAGCTTTCAGTGCTGGCACTTTTCATCTCTGAGCAATTGCTCGACGTTTGCAATTTCTCAGCTCGTGTCTACGAGACGGAAAGAGAATGACCGTGACGTTTGGTGGCTAGAGAAGCGCAAAGCCCCAGTGTTGCTGTGCCTGTGAAAGCGCTTCCAAGGAAGGGTGCTGGCTAGCAAGAGCTTTCAGTGCTGGCACTTTTCTTCTCTGAGCAATTGCTCGACGTTTGCAATTTCTCACCTGAGCTCTCTTTAGAGTGCGCGAGACGATGAGCAGAAGATTAGGTGGCTAGAGAAGCCCAGAGCCCCAGTGTGCTTAGGCCTACAAAAGCGCTTCCAAGGAAGGGTGCTGGCTAGCAACAGCTTTCAGTGCTGGCACTTTTCCTCTCTGAGCAATTGCTCGACGTTTGCAATTTCTCAGCTCGTGTCTAGGAGACGGAAAGAGAATGACCGTGACGTTTGGTGGGTAGATAAGCGCAAAGCCCCAGTGTTACTGCGCCTGTGAAAGCGCTTCCAAGGAAGGGTGCTGGCTAGCAAGAGCTTTCAGTGCTGGCACTTTTCATCTCTGAGCAATTGCTCGACGTTTGCAATTTCTCAGCTCGTGTCTAGGAGACGGAAAGAGAATGACCGTGACGTTTGGTGGCTAGAGAATTGCAAAGCCCCAGTGTTGCTGCGCCTGTGAAAGCGCTTCCAAGGAAGGGTGCTGGCTAGCAAGAGCTTTCAGTGCTGGCACTTTTCATCTCTGAGCAATTGCTCGACGTTTGCAATTTCTCACCTGAGCTCTCTTTAGAGTGCGCGAGAGGATGAGCAGAAGATTAGGTGGCTAGAGAAGCCCAGAGCCCCAATGTTCTTAGGCCTACAAAAGCGCTTCCAAGGAAGGGGGCTGGCTAGCAACAGCTTTCAGTGCTGGCACTTTTCATCTCTGAGCAATTGCTCGACGTTTGCAATTTCTCAGCTCGTGTCTACGAGACGGAGATATAGTGACCGTGACTTTTGGTGGCTAGAGAAGCGCAAAGCCCCAGTGTTGCTGTGCCTGTGAAAGCGCTTCCAAGGAAGGGTGCTGGCTAGCAACAGCTTTCAGTGCTGGCACTTTTCTTCTCTGAGCAATTGCTGGACGTTTGCAATTTCTCACCTGAGCTCTCTTTAGAGTGCGCGAGAGGATGAGCAGAAGATTAGGTGGCTAGAGAAGCCCAGAGCCCCAGTGCTCTTAGGCCTACAAAAGCGCTTCCAAGGAAGGGTGCTGGCTAGCAAGAGCTTTCAGTGCTGGCACTTTTCATCTCTGAGCAATTGCTCGACGTTTGCAATTTCTCAGCTCGTGTCTACGAGACGGAAATAGAATGACCGTGACGTTTGGTGGCTAGAGAAGCGCAAAGCCCCAGTGTTGCTGCGCCTGTGAAAGCGCTTCCAAGGAAGGGTGCTGGCTAGCAAGAGCTTTCAGTGCTGGCACTTTTCATCTCTGAGCAATTGCTGGACGTTTGCAATTTCTCACCTGAGCTCTCTTTAGAGTGCGCGAGAGGATGAGCAGAAGATTAGGTGGCTAGAGAAGCCCAGAGCCCCAGTGTTCTTAGGCCTACAAAAGCGCTTCCAAGGAAGGGTGCTGGCTAGCAACAGCTTTCAGTGCTGGCACTTTTCATCTCTGAGCAATTGCTCGACGTTTGCAATTTCTCAGCTCGTGTCTACGAGACGGAGATATAGTGACCGTGACGTTTGGTGGGTAGAGAAGCGCAAAGCCCCAGTGTTACTGCGCCTGTGAAAGCGCTTCCAAGGAAGGGTGCTGGCTAGCAACAGCTTTCAGTGCTGGCACTTTTCATCTCTGAGCAATTGCTGGACGTTTGCAATTTCTCAGCTCGTGTCTAGGAGACGGAAAGAGAAGGACCGTGACTTTTGGTGGCTAGAGAAGCGCAAAGCCCCAGTGTTGCTGCGCCTGTGAAAGCGCTTCCAAGGAAGGGTGCTGGCTAGCAACAGCTTTCAGTGCTGGCACTTTTCCTCTCTGAGCAATTGCTCGACGTTTGCAATTTCTCACCTGAGCTCTCTTTAGAGTGCGCGAGAGGATGAGCAGAAGATTAGGTGGCTAGAGAAGCCCAGAGCCCCAGTGTTCTTAGGCCTACAAAAGCGCTTCCAAGGAAGGGTGCTGGCTAGCAACAGCTTTCAGTGCTGGCACTTTTCATCTCTGAGCAATTGCTGGACGTTTGCAATTTCTCACCTGAGCTCTCTTTAGAGTGCGCGAGATGATGAGCAGAAGATTAGGTGTCTAAAGAAGCCCAGAGCCCCAGTGTTCTTAGGCCTACAAAAGCGCTTCCAAGGAAGGGTGCTGGCTAGCAAGAGCTTTCAGTGCTGGCACTTTTCATCTCTGAGCAATTGCTCGACGTTTGCAATTTCTCAGCTCGTGTCTACGAGACGGAGAGATAGTGACCGTGACTTTTGGTGGGTAGAGAAGCGCAAAGCCCCAGTGTTGCTGCGCCTGTGAAAGCGCTTCCAAGGAAGGGTGCTGGCTAGCAAGAGCTTTCAGTGCTGGCACTTTTCATCTCTGAGCAATTGCTGGACGTTTGCAATTTCTCACCTGAGCTCTCTTTAGAGTGCGCGAGAGGATGAGCAGAAGATTAGGTGGCTAGAGAAGCCCAGAGCCCCAGTGTTCTTAGGCCTACAAAAGCGCTTCCAAGGAAGGGTGCTGGCTAGCAACAGCTTTCAGTGCTGGCACTTTTCATCTCTGAGCAATTGCTCGACGTTTGCAATTTCTCAGCTCGTGTCTACGAGACGGAAAGAGAAGGACCGTGACGTTTGGTGGGTAGAGAAGCGCAAAGCCCCAGTGTTGCTGCACCTGTGAAAGCGCTTCCAAGGAAGGGTGCTGGCTAGCAAGAGCTTTCAGTGCTGGCACTTTTCATCTCTGAGCAATTGCTCGACGTTTGCAATTTCTCACCTGAGCTCTCTTTAGACTGCGCGAGAGGATGAGCAGAAGATGAGGTGGCTAGAGAAGCCCAGAGCCCCAGTGTTCTTAGGCCTACAAAAGCGCTTCCAAGGAAGGGTGCTGGCTAGCAACAGCTTTCAGTGCTGGCACTTTTCATCTCTGAGCAATTGCTCGACGTTTGCAATTTCTCAGCTCGTGTCTACGAGACGGAAAGAGAAGGACCGTGACGTTTGGTGGGTAGAGAAGCGCAAAGCCCCAGTGTTGCTGCACCTGTGAAAGCGCTTCCAAGGAAGGGTGCTGGCTAGCAACAGCTTTCAGTGCTGGCACTTTTCATCTCTGAGCAATTGCTCGACGTTTGCAATTTCTCACCTGAGCTCTCTTTAGAGTGCGCGAGAGGATGAGCAGAAGATGAGGTGGCTAGAGAAGCCCAGAGCCCCAGTGTTCTTAGGCCTACAAAAGCGCTTCCAAGGAAGGGTGCTGGCTAGCAAGAGCTTTCAGTGCTGGCACTTTTCATCTCTGAGCAATTGCTCGACGTTTGCAATTTCTCAGCTCGTGTCTACGAGACGGAAAGAGAAGGACCGTGATGTTTGGTGGGTAGAGAAGCGCAAAGCCCCAGTGTTGCTGTGCCTGTGAAAGCGCTTCCAAGGAAGGGTGCTGGCTAGCAAGAGCTTTCAGTGCTGGCACTTTTCATCTCTGAGCAATTGCTCGACGTTTGCAATTTCTCCCCTGAGCTCTCTTTAGAGTGCGCGAGAGGATGAGCAGAAGATTAGGTGGCTAGAGAAGCCCAGAGCCCCAGTGTTCTTAGGCCTACAAAAGCGCTTCCAAGGAAGGGTGCTGGCTAGCAACAGCTTTCAGTGCTGGCACTTTTCCTCTCTGAGCAATTGCTCGACGTTTGCAATTTCTCAGCTCGTTTCTAGGAGATTGAAAGAGAATGACCGTGTCGTTTGGTGGGTAGAGAAGCGCAAAGCCCCAGTGTTGCTGCGCCTGTGAAAGCGCTTCCAAGGAAGGGTGCTGGCTAGCAACAGCTTTCAGTGCTGGCACTTTTCCTCTCTGAGCAATTGCTCGACGTTTGCAATTTCTCAGCTCGTGTCTACGAGACGGAAAGAGAAGGACCGTGACGTTTGGTGGCTAGAGAAGCGCAAAGCCCCAGTGTTGCTGCCCCTGTGAAAGCGCTTCCAAGGAAGGGTGCTGGCTAGCAAGAGCTTTCAGTGCTGGCACTTTTCATCTCCGAGCAATTGCTCGACGTTTGCAATTTCTCAGCTCGTGTCTAGGAGACGGAAATATAGTGACCGTGACTTTTGGTGGCTAGAGAAGCGCAAAGCCCCAGTGTTGCTGTGCCTGTGAAAGCGCTTCCAAGGAAGGGTGCTGGCTAGCAAGAGCTTTCAGTGCTGGCACTTTTCATCTCTGAGCAATTGCTGGACGTTTGCAATTTCTCACCTGAGCTCTCTTTAGAGTGCGCGAGAGGATGAGCAGAAGATTAGGTGGCTAGAGAAGCCCAGAGCCCCAGTGTGCTTAGGCCTACAAAAGCGCTTCCAAGGAAGGGGGCTGGCTAGCAAGAGCTTTCAGTGCTGGCACTTTTCATCTCTGAGCAATTGCTCGACGTTTGCAATTTCTCAGCTCGTGTCTACGAGACGGAGAGATAGTGACCGTGACTTTTCGTGGCTAGAGAAGCGCAAAGCCCCAGTGTTGCTGCACCTGTGAAAGCGCTACCAAGGAAGGGTGCTGGCTAGCAACAGCTTTCAGTGCTGGCACTTTTCATCTCTGAGCAATTGCTCGACGTTTGCAATTTCTCACCTGAGCTCTCTTTAGAGTGCGCGAGAGGATGAGCAGAAGATTAGGTGGCTAGAGAAGCCCAGAGCCCCAGTGTTCTTAGGGCTACAAAAGCGCTTCAAAGGAAGGGGGCTGGCTAGCAACAGCTTTCAGTGCTGGCACTTTTCATCTCTGAGCAATTGCTCCACGTTTGCAATTTCTCACCTGATCTCTCTTTAGAGTGCGCGAGAGGATGAGCAGAAGATTAGGTGGCTAGAGAAGCCCAGAGCCCCAGTGTGCTTAGGCCTACAAAAGCGCTTCCAAGGAAGGGTGCTGGCTAGCAACAGCTTTCAGTGCTGGCACTTTTCCTCTCTGAGCAATTGCTCGACGTTTGCAATTTCTCAGCTCGTGTCTACGAGACGGAAAGAGAAGGACCGTGACGTTTGGCGGCTAGAGAAGCGCAAAGCCCCAGTGTTGCTGCGCCTGTGAAAGCGCTTCCAAGGAAGGGTGCTGGCTAGCAACAGCTTTCAGTGCTGGCACTTTTCATCTCTGAGCAATTGCTCGACGTTTGCAATTTCTCACCTGAGCTCTCTTTAGAGTGCGCGAGAGGATGAGCAGAAGATTAGGTGGCTAGAGAAGCCCAGAGCCCCAGTGTTCTTAGGGCTACAAAAGCGCTTCCAAGGAAGGGGGCTGGCTAGCAAGAGCTTTCAGTGCTGGCACTTTTCATCTCTGAGCAATTGCTCGACGTTTGCAATTTCTCACCTGAGCTCTCTTTAGAGTGCACGAGAGGATGAGCAGAAGATTAGGTGGCTAGAGAAGCCCAGAGCCCCAGTGTTCTTAGGCCTACAAAAGCGCTTCCAAGGAAGGGGGCTGGCTAGCAACAGCTTTCAGTGCTGGCACTTTTCATCTCTGAGCAATTGCTCGACGTTTGCAATTTCTCAGCTCGTGTCTACGAGACGGAGAGATAGTGACCGTGACTTCTGGTGGGTAGAGAAGCGCAAAGCCCCAGTGTTGCTGCACCTGTGAAAGCGCTTCCAAGGAAGGGTGCTGGCTAGCAAGAGCTTTCAGTGCTGGCACTTTTCATCTCTGAGCAATTGCTCGACGTTTGCAATTTCTCACCTGAGCTCTCTTTAGAGTGCGCGAGAGGATGAGCAGAAGATTAGGTGGCTAGAGAAGCCCAGAGCCCCAGTGTTCTTAGGGCTACAAAAGCGCTTCCAAGGAAGGGGGCTGGCTAGCAACAGCTTTCAGTGCTGGCACTTTTCATCTCTGAGCAATTGCTCGACGTTTGCAATTTCTCACCTGAGCTCTCTTTAGAGTGCGCGAGAGGATGAGCAGAAGATTAGGTGGCTAGAGAAGCCCAGAGCCCCAGTGTGCTTAGGCCTACAAAAGCGCTTCCAAGGAAGGGTGCTGGCTAGCAACAGCTTTCAGTGCTGGCACTTTTCATCTCTGAGCAATTGCTTGACGTTTGCAATTTCTCAGCTCGTGTCTACGAGACGGAAAGAGAAGGACCGTGACGTTTGGCGGCTAGAGAAGCGCAAAGCCCCAGTGTTGCTGCGCCTGTGAAAGCGCTTCCAAGGAAGGGTGCTGGCTAGCAACAGCTTTCAGTGCTGGCACTTTTCATCTCTGAGCAATTGCTCGACGTTTGCAATTTCTCACCTGAGCTCTCTTTAGAGTGCGCGAGAGGATGAGCAGAAGATTAGGTGGCTAGAGAAGCCCAGAGCCCCAGTGTTCTTAGGGCTACAAAAGCGCTTCCAAGGAAGGGTGCTGGCTAGCAACAGCTTTCAGTGCTGGCACTTTTCATCTCTGAGCAATTGCTCGACGTTTGCAATTTCTCACCTGAGCTCTCTTTAGAGTGCGCGAGAGGATGAGCAGAAGATTAGGTGGCTAGAGAAGCCCAGAGCCCCAGTGTTCTTAGGCCTACAAAAGCGCTTCCAAGGAAGGGTGCTGGCTAGCAACAGCTTTCAGTGCTGGCACTTTTCATCTCTGAGCAATTGCTCGACGTTTGCAATTTCTCACCTGAGCTCTCTTTAGAGTGCGCGAGAGGATGAGCAGAAGATTAAGTGGCTAGAGAAGCCCAGAGCCCCAGTGTTCTTAGGCCTACAAAAGCGCTTCCAAGGAAGGGTGCTGGCTAGCAAGAGCTTTCAGTGCTGGCACTTTTCATCTCTGAGCAATTGCTTGACGTTTGCAATTTCTCAGCTCGTGTCTACGAGACGGAAAGAGAAGGATCGTGACGTTTGGTGGGTAGAGAATTGCAAAGCCCCAGTGTTGCTGTGCCTGTGAAAGCGCTTCCAAGGAAGGCTGCTGGCGAGCAAGAGCTTTCAGTGCTGGCACTTTTCATCTCTGAGCAATTGCTGGACGTTTGCAATTTCTCACCTGAGCTCTCTTTAGAGTGCGCGAGAGGATGAGCAGAAGATTAGGTGGCTAGAGAAGCCCAGAGCCCCAGTGTTCTTAGGCCTACAAAAGCGCTTCCAAGGAAGGGGGCTGGCTAGCAACAGCTTTCAGTGCTGGCACTTTTCATCTCTGAGCAATTGCTCGACGTTTGCAATTTCTCAGCTCGTGTCTACGAGACGGGGATATAGTGACCGTGACTTTTGGTGGGTAGAGAAGCGCAAAGCCCCAGTGTTGCTGCACCTGTGAAAGCGCTTCCAAGGAAGGGTGCTGGCTAGCAACAGCTTTCAGTGCTGGCACTTTTCATCTCTGAGCAATTGCTCGACGTTTGCAATTTCTCAGCTCGTTTCTACGAGACGGAAAGAGAAGGACCGTGACGTTTGGTGGCTAGAGAAGCGCAAAGCCCCAGTGTTGCTGCACCTGTGAAAGCGCTTCCAAGGAAGGGTGCTGGCTAGCAAGAGCTTTCAGTGCTGGCACTTTTCATCTCTGAGCAATTGCTCGACATTTGTAATTTCTCACCTGAGCTCTCTTTAGAGTGCGCCAGAGGATGAGCAGAAGATTAGGTGGCTAGAGAAGCCCAGAGCCCCAGTGTTCTTAGGCCTACAAAAGCGCTTCCAAGGAAGGGTGCTGGCTAGCAACAGCTTTCAGTGCTGGCACTTTTCCTCTCTGAGCAATTGCTCGACGTTTGCAATTTCTCAGCTCGTGTCTAGGAGACGGAGAGAGAATGACCGTGACGTTTGGTGGGTAGAGAAGCGCAAAGCCCCAGTGTTGCTGCGCCTGTGAAAGCGCTTCCAAGGAAGGGTGCTGGCTAGCAAGAGCCTTCAGTGCTGGCAGTTTTCATCTCTGAGCAATTGCTCGACGTTTGCAATTTCTCACCTGAGCTCTCTTTAGAGTGCGCCAGAGGATGAGCAGAAGATTAGGTGGCTAGAGAAGCCCAGAGCCCCAGTGTGCTTAGGCCTACAAAAGCGCTTCCAAGGAAGGGTGCTGGCTAGCAACAGCTTTCAGTGCTGGCACTTTTCATCTCTGAGCAATTGCTCGACGTTTGCAATTTCTCAGCTCGTGTCTACGAGACGGAGATATAGTGACCGTGACCTTTGGTGGGTAGAGAAGCGCAAAGCCCCAGTGTTACTGCGCCTGTGAAAGCGCTTCCAAGGAAGGGTGCTGGCTAGCAACAGCTTTCAGTGCTGGCACTTTTCATCTCTGAGCAATTGCTCGACGTTTGCAATTTCTCAGCTCGTGTCTAGGAGACGGAAAGAGAAGGACCGTGACTTTTGGTGGCTAGAGAATCGCAAAGCCCCAGTGTTGCTGCGCCTGTGAAAGCGCTTCCAAGGAAGGGTGCTGGCTAGCAACAGCTTTCAGTGCTGGCACTTTTCATCTCTGAGCAATTGCTCGACGTTTGCAATTTCTCACCTGAGCTCTCTTTAGAGTGCGCGAGAGGATGAGCAGAAGATTAGGTGTCTAAAGAAGCCCAGAGCCCCAGTGTTCTTAGGCCTACAAAAGCGCTTCCAAGGAAGGGGGCTGGCTAGCAACAGCTTTCAGTGCTGGCACATTTCCTCTCTGAGCAATTGCTCGACGTTTGCAATTTCTCAGCTCGTGTCTAGGAGACGGAAAGAGAATGACCGTGACGTTTGGTGGGTAGAGAAGCGCAAAGCCCCAGTGTTACTGCGCCTACAAAAGCGCTTCCAAGGAAGGGTGCTGGCTAGCAAGAGCTTTCAGTGCTGGCACTTTTCCTCTCTGAGCAATTGCTCGACGTTTGCAATTTCTCAGCTCGTGTCTAGGAGACGGAAAGAGAATGACCGTGACGTTTGGTGGGTAGAGAAGCGCAAAGCCCCAGTGTTACTGCGCCTACAAAAGCGCTTCCAAGGAAGGGGGCTGGCTAGCAAGAGCTTTCAGTGCTGGCACTTTTCCTCTCTGAGCAATTGCTCGACGTTTGCAATTTCTCAGCTCGTGTCTAGGAGACGTAAAGAGAAGGACCGTGACGTTTGGTGGCTAGAGAAGCGCAAAGCCCCAGTGTTGCTGTGCCTGTGAAAGCGCTTCCAAGGAAGGGTGCTGGCTAGCAACAGCTTTCAGTGCTGGCACTTTTCTTCTCTGAGCAATTGCTCGACGTTTGCAATTTCTCACCTGAGCTCTCTTTAGAGTGCGCGAGAGGATGAGCAGAAGATTAGGTGGCTAGAGAAGCCCAGAGCCCCAGTGTTCTTAGGCCTACAAAAGCGCTTCCAAGGAAGGGGGCTGGCTAGCAACAGCTTTCAGTGCTGGCACTTTTCCTCTCTGAGCAATTGCTCGACGTTTGCAATTTCTCAGCTCGTGTCTAGGAGACGGAAAGAGAATGACCGTGACGTTTGGTGGGTAGAGAAGCGCAAAGCCCCAGTGTTACTGCGCCTACAAAAGCGCTTCCAAGGAAGGGTGCTGGCTAGCAAGAGCTTTCAGTGCTGGCACTTTTCATCTCTGAGCAATTGCTCGACGTTTGCAATTTCTCAGCTCGTGTCTACGAGACGGAAAGAGAAGGACCGTGATGTTTGGTGGGTAGAGAAGCGCAAAGCCCCAGTGTTGCTGCGCCTGTGAAAGCGCTTCCAAGGAAGGGTGCTGGCTAGCAACAGCTTTCAGTGCTGGCACTTTTCATCTCCGAGCAATTGCTCGACGTTTGCAATTTCTCACCTGAGCTCTCTTTAGAGTGCGCGAGAGGATGAGCAGAAGATTAGGTGGCTAGAGAAGCCCAGAGCCCCAGTGTTCTTAGGCCTACAAAAGCGCTTCCAAGGAAGGGTGCTGGCTAGCAACAGCTTTCAGTGCTGGCACTTTTCATCTCTGAGCAATTGCTCGACGTTTGCAATTTCTCAGCTCGTGTCTACGAGACGGAGATATAGTGACCGTGACTTTTGGTGGCTAGAGAAGCGCAAAGCCCCAGTGTTGCTGCGCCTGTGAAAGCACTACCAAGGAAGGGTGCTGGCTAGCAACAGCTTTCAGTGCTGGCACTTTTCATCTCTGAGCAATTGCTCGACGTTTGCAATTTCTCACCTGAGCTCTCTTTAGAGTGCGCGAGAGGATGAGCACAAGATTAGGTGGCTAGAGAAGCCCAGAGCCCCAGTGTTCTTAGGCCTACAAAAGCGCTTCCAAGTAAGGGGGCTGGCTAGCAAGAGCTTTCAGTGCTGGCACTTTTCCTCTCTGAGCAATTGCTCGACGTTTGCAATTTCTCAGCTCGTGTCTACGAGACGGAAAGAGAAGGACCGTGACGTTTGGTGGGTAGAGAAGCGCAAAGCCCCAGTGTTGCTGCGCCTGTGAAAGCGCTTCCAAGGAAGGGTGCTGGCTAGCAACAGCTTTCAGTGCTGGCACTTTTCCTCTCTGAGCAATTGCTCGACGTTTGCAATTTCTCACCTGAGCTCTCTTTAGAGTGCGCGAGAGGATGAGCAGAAGATTAGGTGGCTAGAGAAGCCCAGAGCCCCAGTGTTCTTAGGCCTACAAAAGCGCTTCCAAGGAAGGGTGCTGGCTAGCAAGAGCTTTCAGTGCTGACACTTTTCCTCTCTGAGCAATTGCTCGACGTTTGCAATTTCTCAGCTCGTTTCTACGAGACGGAAAGAGAAGGACCGTGACGTTTGGTGGCTAGAGAAGCGCAAAGCCCCAGTGTTGCTGTGCCTGTGAAAGCGCTTCCAAGGAAGGGTGCTGGCTAGCAACAGCTTTCAGTGCTGGCACTTTTCTTCTCTGAGCAATTGCTCGACGTTTGCAATTTCTCACCTGAGCTCTCTTTAGAGTGCGCGAGAGGATGAGCACAAGATTAGGTGGCTAGAGAAGCCCAGAGCCCCAGTGTTCTTAGGCCTACAAAAGCGCTTCCAAGGAAGGGGGCTGGCTAGCAACAGCTTTCAGTGCTGGCACTTTTCCTCTCTGAGCAATTGCTCGACGTTTGCAATTTCTCAGCTCGTGTCTAGGAGACGGAGAGAGAATGACCGTGACGTTTGGTGGGTAGAGAAGCGCAAAGCCCCAGTGTTACTGCGCCTGTGAAAGCGCTTCCAAGGAAGGGTGCTGGCTAGCAAGAGCTTTCAGTGCTGGCACTTTTCATCTCTGAGCAATTGCTCGACGTTTGCAATTTCTCACCTGAGCTCTCTTTAGAGTGCGCGAGAGGATGAGCAGAAGATTAGGTGGCTAGAGAAGCCCAGAGCCCCAGTGTGCTTAGGCCTACAAAAGCGCTTCCAAGGAAGGGTGCTGGCTAGCAACAGCTTTCAGTGCTGGCACTTTTCATCTCTGAGCAATTGCTCGACGTTTGCAATTTCTCAGCTCGTGTCTACGAGACGGAAAGAGAATGACCGTGAAGTTTGGTGGGTAGAGAAGTGCAAAGCCCCAGTGTTGCTGCGCCTGTGAAAGCGCTTCCAAGGAAGGGTGCTGGCTAGCAACAGCTTTCAGTGCTGGCACTTTTCATCTCTGAGCAATTGCTCGACGTTTGCAATTTCTCAGCTCGTTTCTACGAGACGGAAAGAGAAGGACAGTGACGTTTGGTGGCTAGAGAAGCGCAAAGCCCCAGTGTTACTGTGCCTGTGAAAGCGCTTCCAAGGAAGGGTGCTGGCTAGCAACAGCTTTCAGTGCTGGCACTTTTCTTCTCTGAGCAATTGCTCGACGTTTGCAATTTCTCACCTGAGCTCTCTTTAGAGTGCGCAAGAGGATGAGCAGAAGATTAGGTGGCTAGAGAAGCCCAGAGCCCCAGTGTTCTTAGGCCTACAAAAGCGCTTCCAAGGAAGGGGGCTGGCTAGCAACAGCTTTCAGTGCTGGCACTTTTCATCTCTGAGCAATTGCTCGACGTTTGCAATTTCTCAGCTCGTGTCTACGAGACGGAAAGAGAAGGACCGTGACGTTTGGTGGGTAGAGAAGCGCAAAGCCCCAGTGTTGCTGCGCCTGTGAAAGCGCTTCCAAGGAAGGGTGCTGGCTAGCAACAGCTTTCAGTGCTGGCACTTTTCACCTCTGAGCAATTGCTCGACGTTTGCAATTTCTCAGCTCGTGTCTACGAGACGGAAAGAGAATGACCGTGACGTTTGGTGGGTAGAGAAGTGCAAAGCCCCAGTGTTGCTGCGCCTGTGAAAGCGCTTCCAAGGAAGGGTGCTGGCTAGCAAGAGCTTTCAGTGCTGGCACTTTTCATCTCTGAGCAATTGCTGGACGTTTGCAATTTCTCACCTGAGCTCTCTTTAGAGTGCGCGAGAGGATGAGCAGAAGATTAGGTGGCTAGAGAAGCCCAGAGCCCCAGTGTTCTTAGGCCTACAAAAGCGCTTCCAAGGAAGGGGGCTGGCTAGCAACAGCTTTCAGTGCTGGCACTTTTCATCTCTGAGCAATTGCTCGACGTTTGCAATTTCTCAGCTCGTGTCTAGGAGACGGAAAGAGAAGGACAGTGACGTTTGGTGGGTAGAGAAGCGCAAAGCCCCAGTGTTGCTGCGCCTGTGAAAGCGCTTCCAAGGAAGGGGGCTGGCTAGCAAGAGCTTTCAGTGCTGGCACTTTTCATCTCTGAGCAATTGCTCGACGTTTGCAATTTCTCACCTGAGCTCTCTTTAGAGTGCGCGAGAGGATGAGCAGAAGATTAGGTGGCTAGAGAAGCCCAGAGCCCCAGTGTTCTTAGGCCTACAAAAGCGCTTCCAAGGAAGGGTGCTGGCTAGCAAGAGCTTTCAGTGCTGGCACTTTTCCTCTCTGAGCAATTGCTCGACGTTTGCAATTTCTCAGCTCGTGTCTACGAGATGGAAAGAGAAGGACCGTGACGTTTGGTGGGTAGAGAAGCGCAAAGCCCCAGTGTTGCTGCGCCTGTGAAAGCGCTTCCAAGGAAGGGTGCTGGCTAGCAACAGCTTTCAGTGCTGGCACTTTTCTTCTCTGAGCAATTGCTCGACGTTTGCAATTTCTCAGCTCGTGTCTACGAGACGGAAAGAGAATGACCGTGACGTTTGGTGGCTAGAGAAGCGCAAAGCCCCAGTGTTACTGCGCCTACAAAAGCGCTTCCAAGGAAGGGTGCTGGCTAGCAAGAGCTTTCAGTGCTGGCACTTTTCATCTCTGAGCAATTGCTCGACGTTTGCAATTTCTCAGCTCGTGTCTAGGAGACGGAAAGAGAATGACCGTGACGTTTGGTGGGTAGAGAAGCGCAAAGCCCCAGTGTTGCTGCGCCTGTGAAAGCGCTTCCAAGGAAGGGTGCTGGCTAGCAACAGCTTTCAGTGCTGGCACTTTTCATCTCTGAGCAATTGCTCGACGTTTGCAATTTCTCAGCTCGTGTCTACGAGACGGAGAGATAGTGACCGTGACTTTTGGTGGCTAGAGAAGCGCAAAGCCCCAGTGTTGCTGCACCTGTGAAAGCGCTTCCAAGGAAGGGTGCTGGCTAGCAACAGCTTTCAGTGCTGGCACTTTTCAGCTCTGAGCAATTGCTCGACGTTTGCAATTTCTCACCTGAGCTCTCTTTAGAGTGCGCGAGAGGATGAGCAGAAGATTAGGTGGCTAGAGAAGCCCAGAGCCCCAGTGTTCTTAGGCCTACAAAAGCGCTTCCAAGGAAGGGTGCTGGCTAGCAACAGCTTTCAGTGCTGGCACTTTTCCTCTCTGAGCAATTGCTCGACGTTTGCAATTTCTCAGCTCGTGTCTACGAGACGGAAAGAGAATGACAGTGACTTTTGGTGGCTAGAGAAGCGCAAAGCCCCAGTGTTGCTGCGCCTGTGAAAGCGCTTCCAAGGAAGGGTGCTGGCTAGCAACAGCTTTCAGTGCTGGCACTTTTCTTCTCTGAGCAATTGCTCGACGTTTGCAATTTCTCACCTGAGCTCTCTTTAGAGTGCGCGAGAGGATGAGCAGAAGATTAGGTGGCTAGAGAAGGCCAGAGCCCCAGTGTTCTTAGGCCTACAAAAGCGCTTCCAAGGAAGGGTGCTGGCTAGCAACAGCTTTCAGTGCTGGCACTTTTCATCTCTGAGCAATTGCTCGACGTTTGCAATTTCTCAGCTCGTGTCTACGAGACGGAAAGAGAATGACCGTGACGTTTGGTGGGTAGAGAAGCGCAAAGCCCCAGTGTTACTGTGTCTACAAAAGCGCTTCCAAGGAAGGGTGCTGGCTAGCAAGAGCTTTCAGTGCTGGCACTTTTCATCTCTGAGCAATTGCTGGACGTTTGCAATTTCTCACCTGAGCTCTCTTTAGAGTGCGCGAGAGGATGAGCAGAAGATTAGGTGGCTAGAGAAGCCCAGAGCCCCAGTGTGCTTAGGCCTACAAAAGCGCTTCCAAGGAAGGGGGCTGGCTAGCAACAGCTTTCAGTGCTGGCACTTTTCATCTCTGAGCAATTGCTCGACGTTTGCAATTTCTCAGCTCGTGTCTACGAGACGGAAAGAGAAGGACCGTGACGTTTGGTGGGTAGAGAAGCGCAAAGCCCCAGTGTTGCTGCGCCTGTGAAAGCGCTTCCAAGGAAGGGTGCTGGCTAGCAACAGCTTTCAGTGCTGGCACTTTTCATCTCTGAGCAATTGCTCGACGTTTGCAATTTCTCACCTGAGCTCTCTTTAGAGTGCGCGAGAGGATGAGCAGAAGATTAGGTGGCTAGAGAAGCCCAGAGCCCCAGTGTTCTTAGGCCTACAAAAGCGCTTCCAAGGAAGGGGGCTGGCTAGCAACAGCTTTCAGTGCTGGCACTTTTCCTCTCTGAGCAATTGCTCGACGTTTGCAATTTCTCAGCTCGTGTCTACGAGACGGAAAGAGAATGACCGTGACGTTTGGTGGCTAGAGAAGCGCAAAGCCCCAGTGTTGCTGCGCCTGTGAAAGCGCTTCCAAGGAAGGGTGCTGGCTAGCAAGAGCTTTCAGTGCTGGCACTTTTCATCTCTGAGCAATTGCTCGACGTTTGCAATTTCTCAGCTCGTTTCTACGAGACGGAAAGAGAAGGACCGTGACGTTTGGTGGCTAGAGAAGCGCAAAGCCCCAGTGTTGCTGTGCCTGTGAAAGCGCTTCCAAGGAAGGGTGCTGGCTAGCAACAGCTTTCAGTGCTGGCACTTTTCATCTCTGAGCAATTGCTCGACGTTTGCAATTTCTCACCTGAGCTCTCTTTATAGTGCGCGAGAGGATGAGCAGAAGATTCGGTGGCTAGAGAAGCCCAGAGCCCCAGTGTTCTTAGGCCTACAAAAGCGCTTCCAAGGAAGGGGGCTGGCTAGCAACAGCTTTCAGTGCTGGCACTTTTCATCTCTGAGCAATTGCTCGACGTTTGCAATTTCTCAGCTCGTGTCTAGGAGACGGAGAGAGAATGACCGTGACGTTTGGTGGGTAGAGAAGCGCAAAGCCCCAGTGTTACTGTGTCTACAAAAGCGCTTCCAAGGAAGGGTGCTGGCTAGCAAGAGCTTTCAGTGCTGGCACTTTTCATCTCTGAGCAATTGCTGGACGTTTGCAATTTCTCACCTGAGCTCTCTTTAGAGTGCGCGAGAGGATGAGCAGAAGATTAGGTGGCTAGAGAAGCCCAGAGCCCCAGTGTTCTTATGCCTACAAAAGCGCTTCCAAGGAAGGGGGCTGGCTAGCAACAGCTTTCAGTGCTGGCACTTTTCTTCTCTGAGCAATTGCTCGACGTTTGCAATTTCTCAGCTCGTGTCTACGATACGGAAAGAGAAGGACCGTGACGTTTGGTGGCTAGAGAAGCGCAAAGCCCCAGTGTTGCTGCGCCTGTGAAAGCGCTTCCAAGGAAGGGTGCTGGCTAGCAAGAGCTTTCAGTGCTGGCACTTTTCATCTCTGAGCAATTGCTGGACGTTTGCAATTTCTCACCTGAGCTCTCTTTAGAGTGCGCGAGAGGATGAGCAGAAGATTAGGTGGCTAGAGAAGCCCAGAGCCCCAGTGTTCTTAGGCCTACAAAAGCGCTTCCAAGGAAGGGTGCTGGCTAGCAACAGCTTTCAGTGCTGGCACTTTTCCTCTCTGAGCAATTGCTCGACGTTTGCAATTTCTCAGCTCGTGTCTACGAGACGGAAAGAGAAGGACCGTGACGTTTGGTGGCTAGAGAAGCGCAAAGCCCCAGTGTTGCTGCGCCTGTGAAAGCGCTTCCAAGGAAGGGTGCTGGCTAGCAAGAGCTTTCAGTGCTGGCACTTTTCATCTCTGAGCAATTGCTCGACGTTTGCAATTTCTCAGCTCGTGTCTACGAGACGGAAAGAGAATGACCGTGACGTTTGGTGGGTAGAGAAGTGCAAAGCCCCAGTGTTGCTGCGCCTGTGAAAGCGCTTCCAAGGAAGGGTGCTGGCTAGCAACAGCTTTCAGTGCTGGCACTTTTCATCTCTGAGCAATTGCTCGACGTTTGCAATTTCTCAGCTCGTTTCTACGAGACAGAAAGAGAAGGACCGTGACGTTTGGTGGCTAGAGAAGCGCAAAGCCCCAGTGTTGCTGTGCCTGTGAAAGCGCTTCCAAGGAAGGGTGCTGGCTAGCAACAGCTTTCAGTGCTGGCACTTTTCTTCTCTGAGCAATTGCTCGACGTTTGCAATTTCTCACCTGAGCTCTCTTTAGAGTGCGCGAGAGGATGAGCAGAAGATTAGGTGGCTAGAGAAGCCCAGAGCCCCAGTGTTCTTAGGCCTACAAAAGCGCTTCCAAGGAAGGGGGCTGGCTAGCAACAGCTTTCAGTGCTGGCACTTTTCCTCTCTGAGCAATTGCTCGACGTTTGCAATTTCTCAGCTCGTGTCTAGGAGACGGAGATATAGTGACCGTGACTTTTGGTGGCTAGAGAAGCGCAAAGCCCCAGTGTTGCTGCGCCTGTGAAAGCGCTTCCAAGGAAGGGTGCTGGCTAGCAAGAGCTTTCAGTGCTGGCACTTTTCATCTCTGAGCAATTGCTCGACGTTTGCAATTTCTCACCTGAGCTCTCTTTAGAGTGCGCGAGAGGATGAGCAGAAGATTAGGTGGCTAGAGAAGCCCAGAGCCCCAGTGTGCTTAGGCCTACAAAAGCGCTTCCAAGGAAGGGGGCTGGCTAGCAACAGCTTTCAGTGCTGGCACTTTTCATCTCTGAGCAATTGCTCGACGTTTGCAATTTCTCAGCTCGTGTCTACGAGACGGAGATATAGTGACCGTGACGTTTGGTGGCTAGAGAAGCGCAAAGCCCCAGTGTTGCTGCACCTGTGAAAGCGCTTCCAAGGAAGGGTGCTGGCTAGCAACAGCTTTCAGTGCTGGCACTTTTCATCTCTGAGCAATTGCTCGACGTTTGCAATTTCTCAGCTCGTTTCTACGAGACGGAAAGAGAAGGACCGTGACGTTTGGTGGCTAGAGAAGCGCAAAGCCCCAGTGTTGCTGTGCCTGTGAAAGCGCTTCCAAGGAAGGGTGCTGGCTAGCAAGAGCTTTCAGTGCTGGCACTTTTCTTCTCTGAGCAATTGCTCGACGTTTGCAATTTCTCACCTGAGCTCTCTTTAGAGTGCGCGAGAGGATGAGCAGAAGATTAGGTGGCTAGAGAAGCCCAGAGCCCCAGTGTTCTTAGGCCTACAAAAGCGCTTGCAAGGAAGGGTGCTGGCTAGCAACAGCTTTCAGTGCTGGCACTTTTCATCTCTGAGCAATTGCTCGACGTTTGCAATTTCTCAGCTCGTGTCTAGGAGACGGAGAGAGAATGACCGTGACGTTTGGTGGGTAGAGAAGCGCAAAGCCCCAGTGTTACTGTGTCTACAAAAGCGCTTCCAAGGAAGGGTGCTGGCTAGCAAGAGCTTTCAGTGCTGGCACTTTTCATCTCTGAGCAATTGCTCGACGTTTGCAATTTCTCACCTGAGCTCTCTTTAGAGTGCGCGAGAGGATGAGCAGAAGATTAGGTGGCTAGAGAAGCCCAGAGCCCCAGTGTTCTTAGGCCTACAAAAGCGCTTCCAAGGAAGGGTGCTGGCTAGCAACAGCTTTCAGTGCTGGCACTTTTCCTCTCTGAGCAATTGCTCGACGTTTGCAATTTCTCAGCTCGTGTCTACGAGACGGAAAGAGAAGGACCGTGACGTTTGGTGGGTAGAGAAGCGCAAAGCCCCAGTGTTGCTGCGCCTGTGAAAGCGCTTCCAAGGAAGGGTGCTGGCTAGCAAGAGCTTTCAGTGCTGGCACTTTTCATCTCTGAGCAATTGCTCGACGTTTGCAATTTCTCAGCTCGTGTCTACGAGACGGAAAGAGAAGGACCGTGACGTTTGGTGGGTAGAGAAGTGCAAAGCCCCAGTGTTGCTGCGCCTGTGAAAGCGCTTCCAAGGAAGGGTGCTGGCTAGCAACAGCTTTCAGTGCTGGCACTTTTCCTCTCTGAGCAATTGCTCGACGTTTGCAATTTCTCAGCTCGTGTCTAGGAGACGGAGATATAGTGACCGTGACTTTTGGTGGCTAGAGAAGCGCAAAGCCCCAGTGTTGCTGCGCCTGTGAAAGCGCTTCCAAGGAAGGGTGCTGGCTAGCAAGAGCTTTCAGTGCTGGCACTTTTCATCTCTGAGCAATTGCTCGACGTTTGCAATTTCTCAGCTCGTGTCTACGAGACGGAGATATAGTGACCGTGACGTTTGGTGGGTAGAGAAGCGCAAAGCCCCAGTGTTGCTGCACCTGTGAAAGCGCTTCCAAGGAAGGGTGCTGGCTAGCAACAGCTTTCAGTGCTGGCACTTTTCATCTCTGAGCAATTGCTCGACGTTTGCAATTTCTCAGCTCGTGTGTAGGAGACGGAAAGAGAAGGACCGTGACGTTTGGTGGCTAGAGAAGCGCAAAGCCCCAGTGTTGCTGTGCCTGTGAAAGCGCTTCCAAGGAAGGGTGCTGGCTAGCAACAGCTTTCAGTGCTGGCACTTTTCTTCTCTGAGCAATTGCTCGACGTTTGCAATTTCTCACCTGAGCTCTCTTTAGAGTGCGCGAGAGGATGAGCAGAAGATTAGGTGGCTAGAGAAGCCCAGAGCCCCAGTGTTCTTAGGCCTACAAAAGCGCTTCCAAGGAAGGGGGCTGGCTAGCAACAGCTTTCAGTGCTGGCACTTTTCCTCTCTGAGCAATTGCTCGACGTTTGCAATTTCTCAGCTCGTGTCTAGGAGACGGAGAGAGAATGACCGTGACGTTTGGTGGGTAGAGAAGCGCAAAGCCCCAGTGTTACTGCGCCTACAAAAGCGCTTCCAAGGAAGGGGGCTGGCTAGCAAGAGCTTTCAGTGCTGGCACTTTTCATCTCTGAGCAATTGCTCGACGTTTGCAATTTCTCACCTGAGCTCTCTTTAGAGTGCGCCAGAGGATGAGCAGAAGATTAGGTGGCTAGAGAAGCCCAGAGTCCCAGTGTGCTTAGGCCTACAAAAGCGCTTCCAAGGAAGGGTGCTGGCTAGCAACAGCTTTCAGTGCTGGCACTTTTCCTCTCTGAGCAATTGCTCGACGTTTGCAATTTCTCAGCTCGTGTCTACGAGACGGAAAGAGAAGGACCGTGACGTTTGGTGGCTAGAGAAGCGCAAAGCCCCAGTGTTGCTGCGCCTGTGAAAGCGCTTCCAAGGAAGGGTGCTGGCTAGCAACAGCTTTCAGTGCTGGCACTTTTCATCTCTGAGCAATTGCTCGACGTTTGCAATTTCTCCCCTGAGCTCTCTTTAGAGTGCGCGAGAGGATGAGCAGAAGATTAGGTGGCTAGAGAAGCCCAGAGCCCCAGTGTTCTTAGGCCTACAAAAGCGCTTCCAAGGAAGGGGGCTGGCTAGCAACAGCTTTCAGTGCTGGCACTTTTCCTCTCTGAGCAATTGCTCGACGTTTGCAATTTCTCAGCTCGTGTCTACGAGACGGAAAGAGAAGGACCGTGACGTTTGGTGGCTAGAGAAGCGCAAAGCCCCAGTGTTGCTGCGCCTGTGAAAGCGCTTCCAAGGAAGGGTGCTGGCTAGCAACAGCTTTCAGTGCTGGCACTTTTCATCTCTGAGCAATTGCTCGACGTTTGCAATTTCTCAGCTCGTTTCTACGAGACGGAAAGAGAAGGACCGTGACGTTTGGTGGGTAGAGAAGCGCAAAGCCCCAGTGTTGCTGTGCCTGTGAAAGCGCTTCCAAGGAAGGGTGCTGGCTAGCAACAGCTTTCAGTGCTGGCACTTTTCTTCTCTGAGCAATTGCTCGACGTTTGCAATTTCTCACCTGAGCTCTCTTTAGAGTGCGCGAGAGGATGAGCAGAAGATTAGGTGGCTAGAGAAGCCCAGAGCCCCAGTGTTCTTAGGCCTACAAAAGCGCTTCCAAGGAAGGGTGCTGGCTAGCAAGAGCTTTCAGTGCTGGCACTTTTCATCTCTGAGCAATTGCTCGACGTTTGCAATTTCTCAGCTCGTGTCTACGAGACGGAAAGAGAAGGACCGTGATGTTTGGTGGGTAGAGAAGCGCAAAGCCCCAGTGTTGCTGCGCCTGTGAAAGCGCTTCCAAGGAAGGGTGCTGGCTAGCAACAGCTTTCAGTGCTGGCACTTTTCCTCTCTGAGCAATTGCTCGACGTTTGCAATTTCTCAGCTCGTGTCTACGAGACGGAAAGAGAATGACCGTGACGTTTGGTGGCTAGAGAAGCGCAAAGCCCCAGTGTTGCTGCGCCTGTGAAAGCGCTTCCAAGGAAGGGTGCTGGCTAGCAACAGCTTTCAGTGCTGGCACTTTTCATCTCTGAGCAATTGCTCGACGTTTGCAATTTCTCAGCTCGTTTCTACGAGACGGAAAGAGAAGGACCGTGACGTTTGGTGGGTAGAGAAGCGCAAAGCCCCAGTGTTGCTGTGCCTGTGAAAGCGCTTCCAAGGAAGGGTGCTGGCTAGCAACAGCTTTCAGTGCTGGCACTTTTCTTCTCTGAGCAATTGCTCGACGTTTGCAATTTCTCACCTGAGCTCTCTTTAGAGTGCGCGAGAGGATGAGCAGAAGATTAGGTGGCTAGAGAAGCCCAGAGCCCCAGTGTTCTTAGGCCTACAAAAGCGCTTCCAAGGAAGGGGGCTGGCTAGCAACAGCTTTCAGTGCTGGCACTTTTCCTCTCTGAGCAATTGCTCGACGTTTGCAATTTCTCAGCTCGTGTCTAGGAGACGGAGAGAGAATGACCGTGACGTTTGGTGGGTAGAGAAGCGCAAAGCCCCAGTGTTACTGTGTCTACAAAAGCGCTTCCAAGGAAGGGTGCTGGCTAGCAAGAGCTTTCAGTGCTGGCACTTTTCATCTCTGAGCAATTGCTGGATGTTTGCAATTTCTCACCTGAGCTCTCTTTAGAGTGCGCGAGAGGATGAGCAGAAGATTAGGTGGCTAGAGAAGCCCAGAGCCCCAGTGTTCTTAGGCCTACAAAAGCGCTTCCAAGGAAGGGGGCTGGCTAGCAACAGCTTTCAGTGCTGGCACTTTTCATCTCTGAGCAATTGCTCGACGTTTGCAATTTCTCAGCTCGTGTCTACGAGACGGAAAGAGAAGGACCGTGACGTTTGGTGGGTAGAGAAGCGCAAAGCCCCAGTGTTGCTGCGCCTGTGAAAGCGCTTCCAAGGAAGGGTGCTGGCTAGCAAGAGCTTTCAGTGCTGGCACTTTTCATCTCTGAGCAATTGCTCGACGTTTGCAATTTCTCAGCTCGTGTCTACGAGACGGAAAGAGAAGGACCGTGACGTTTGGTGGGTAGAGAAGTGCAAAGCCCCAGTGTTGCTGCGCCTGTGAAAGCGCTTCCAAGGAAGGGTGCTGGCTAGCAACAGCTTTCAGTGCTGGCACTTTTCATCTCTGAGCAATTGCTCGACGTTTGCAATTTCTCAGCTCGTTTCTACGAGACGGAAAGAGAAGGACCGTGACGTTTGGTGGCTAGAGAAGCGCAAAGCCCCAGTGTTGCTGCGCCTGTGAAAGCGCTTCCAAGGAAGGGTGCTGGCTAGCAACAGCTTTCAGTGCTGGCACTTTTCTTCTCTGAGCAATTGCTCGACGTTTGCAATTTCTCACCTGAGCTCTCTTTAGAGTGCGCGAGAGGATGAGCAGAAGATTAGGTGGCTAGAGAAGCCCAGAGCCCCAGTGTTCTTAGGCCTACAAAAGCGCTTCCAAGGAAGGGGGCTGGCTAGCAAGAGCTTTCAGTGCTGGCACTTTTCATCTCTGAGCAATTGCTCGACGTTTGCAATTTCTCAGCTCGTGTCTACGAGACGGAGAGATAGTGACCGTGACGTTTGGTGGGTAGAGAAGCGCAAAGCCCCAGTGTTACTGCGCCTGTGAAAGCGCTTCCAAGGAAGGGTGCTGGCTAGCAACAGCTTTCAGTGCTGGCACTTTTCATCTCTGAGCAATTGCTCGACGTTTGCAATTTCTCAGCTCGTTTCTACGAGATGGAAAGAGAAGGACCGTGACGTTTGGTGGGTAGAGAAGCACAAAGCCCCAGTGTTGCTGCGCCTGTGAAAGCGCTTCCAAGGAAGGGGGCTGGCTAGCAAGAGCTTTCAGTGCTGGCACTTTTCATCTCTGAGCAATTGCTCGACGTTTGCAATTTCTCACCTGAGCTCTCTTTAGAGTGCGCGAGAGGATGAGCAGAAGATTAGGTGGCTAGAGAAGCCCAGAGCCCCAGTGTTCTTAGGCCTACAAAAGCGCTTCCAAGGAAGGGTGCTGGCTAGCAACAGCTTTCAGTGCTGGCACTTTTCCTCTCTGAGCAATTGCTCGACGTTTGCAATTTCTCAGCTAGTGTCTACGAGACGGAAAGAGAAGGACCGTGACGTTTGGTGGGTAGAGAAGCGCAAAGCCCCAGTGTTGCTGCGCCTGTGAAAGCGCTTCCAAGGAAGGGTGCTGGCTAGCAAGAGCTTTCAGTGCTGGCACTTTTCATCTCTGAGCAATTGCTGGACGTTTGCAATTTCTCACCTGAGCTCTCTTTAGAGTGCGCGAGAGGATGAGCAGAAGATTAGGTGGCTAGAGAAGCCCAGAGCCCCAGTGTTCTTAGGCCTACAAAAGCGCTTCCAAGGAAGGGGGCTGGCTAGCAACAGCTTTCAGTGCTGGCACTTTTCCTCTCTGAGCAATTGCTCGACGTTTGCAATTTCTCAGCTCGTGTCTACGAGACGGAAAGAGAAGGACCGTGACGTTTGGTGGCTAGAGAAGCGCAAAGCCCCAGTGTTGCTGCGCCTGTGAAATCGCTTCCAAGGAAGGGTGCTGGCTAGCAAGAGCTTTCAGTGCTGGCACTTTTCATCTCTGAGCAATTGCTCGACGTTTGCAATTTCTCAGCTCGTGTCTAGGAGACGGAAAGAGAATGACCGTGACGTTTGGTGGGTAGAGAAGCGCAAAGCCCCAGTGTTGCTGCGCCTGTGAAAGCGCTTCCAAGGAAGGGTGCTGGCTAGCAAGAGCTTTCAGTGCTGGCACTTTTCATCTCTGAGCAATTGCTCGACGTTTGTAATTTCTCACCTGAGCTCTCTTTAGAGTGCGCGAGAGGATGAGCAGAAGATTAGGTGGCTAGAGAAGCCCAGAGCCCCAGTGTTCTTAGGCCTACAAAAGCGCTTCCAAGGAAGGGGGCTGGCTAGCAACAGCTTTCAGTGCTGGCACTTTTCATCTCTGAGCAATTGCTCGACGTTTGCAATTTCTCAGCTCGTGTCTACGAGACGGAAAGAGAAGGACCGTGATGTTTGGTGGGTAGAGAAGCGCAAAGCCCCAGTGTTACTGCGCCTGTGAAAGCGCTTCCAAGGAAGGGTGCTGGCTAGCAACAGCTTTCAGTGCTGGCACTTTTCATCTCTGAGCAATTGCTCGACGTTTGCAATTTCTCAGCTCGTGTCTAGGAGACGGAAAGAGAAGGACCGTGACGTTTGGTGGGTAGAGAAGCGCAAAGCCCCAGTGTTGCTGCGCCTGTGAAAGCGCTTCCAAGGAAGGGTGCTGGCTAGCAAGAGCTTTCAGTGCTGGCACTTTTCATCTCTCAGCAATTGCTCGACGTTTGCAATTTCTCAGCTCGTGTCTACGAGACGGAAAGAGAAGGACAGTGACGTTTGGTGGTTAGAGAAGCGCAAAGCCCCAGTGTTACTGCGCCTGTGAAAGCGCTTCCAAGGAAGGGTGCTGGCTAGTAACAGCTTTCAGTGCTGGCACTTTTCATCTCTGATCAATTGCTCGACGTTTGCAATTTCTCACCTGAGCTCTCTTTAGAGTGCGCGAGAGGATGAGCAGAAGATTAGGTGGCTAGAGAAGCCCAGAGCCCCAGTGTTCTTAGGCCTACAAAAGCGCTTCCAAGGAAGGGGGCTGGCTAGCAACAGCTTTCAGTGCTGGCACTTTTCATCTCAGAGCAATTGCTCGACGTTTGCAATTTCTCAGCTCGTGTCTACGAGACGGAGATATAGTGACCGTGACGTTTGGTGGGTAGAGAAGCGCAAAGCCCCAGTGTTACTGCGCCTGTGAAAGCGCTTCCAAGGAAGGGGGCTGGCTAGCAACAGCTTTCAGTGCTGGCACTTTTCATCTCTGAGCAATTGCTCGACATTTGCAATTTCTCCCCTGAGCTCTCTTTAGAGTGCGCCAGAGGATGAGCAGAAGATTAGGTGGCTAGAGAAGCCCAGAGCCCCAGTGTTCTTAGGCCTACAAAAGCGCTTCCAAGGAAGGGTGCTGGCTAGCAACAGCTTTCAGTGCTGGCACTTTTCATCTCTGAGCAATTGCTCGACGTTTGCAATTTCTCAGCTCGTGTCTACGAGACGGAAAGAGAAGGACCGTGATGTTTGGTGGCTAGAGAAGCGCAAAGCCCCAGTGTTACTGCGCCTGTGAAAGCGCTTCCAAGGAAGGGTGCTGGCTAGCAACAGCTTTCAGTGCTGGCACTTTTCATCTCTGAGCAATTGCTGGACGTTTGCAATTTCTCCCCTGAGCTCTCTTTAGAGTGCGCGAGATGATGAGCAGAAGATTAGGTGGCTAGAGAAGCCCAGAGACCCAGTGTGCTTAGGCCTACAAAAGCGCTTCCAAGGAAGGGTGCTGGCTAGCAACAGCTTTCAGTGCTGGCACTTTTCATCTCTGAGCAATTGCTCGACGTTTGCAATTTCTCAGCTCGTGTCTAGGAGACGGAAAGAGAAGGACCGTGACGTTTGGTGGGTAGAGAAGCGCAAAGCCCCAGTGTTGCTGCGCCTGTGAAAGCGCTTCCAAGGAAGGGTGCTGGCTAGCAAGAGCTTTCAGTGCTGGCACTTTTCATCTCTGAGCAATTGCTCGACGTTTGCAATTTCTCACCTGAGCTCTCTTTAGAGTGCGCGAGAGGATGAGCAGAAGATTAGGTGGCTAGAGAAGCCCAGAGCCCCAGTGTTCTTAGGCCTACAAAAGCGCTTCCAAGGAAGGGGGCTGGCTAGCAAGAGCTTTCAGTGCTGGCACTTTTCATCTCTGAGCAATTGCTCGACGTTTGCAATTTCTCAGCTCGTGTCTACGAGACGGAAAGAGAAGGACCGTGACGTTTGGTGGGTAGAGAAGCGCAAAGCCCCAGTGTTGCTGCGCCTGTGAAAGCGCTTCCAAGGAAGGGTGCTGGCTAGCAACAGCTTTCAGTGCTGGCACTTTTCATCTCTGAGCAATTGCTCGACGTTTGCAATTTCTCACCTGAGCTCTCTTTAGAGTGCGCGAGAGGATGAGCAGAAGATTAGGTGGCTAGAGAAGCCCAGAGCCCCAGTGTTCTTAGGCCTACAAAAGCGCTTCCAAGGAAGGGGGCTGGCTAGCAACAGCTTTCAGTGCTGGCACTTTTCATCTCTGAGCAATTGCTCGACGTTTGCAATTTCTCAGCTCGTGTCTACGAGACGGAGATATAGTGACCGTGACTTTTGGTGGCTAGAGAAGCGCAAAGCCCCAGTGTTGCTGCACCTGTGAAAGCGCTTCCAAGGAAGGGTGCTGGCTAGCAAGAGCTTTCAGTACTGGCACTTTTCATCTCTGAGCAATTGCTCGACGTTTGCAATTTCTCACCTGAGCTCTCTTTAGAGTGCGCGAGAGGATGAGCAGAAGATTAGGTGGCTAGAGAAGCCCAGAGCCCCAGTGTTCTTAGGCCTACAAAAGCGCTTCCAAGGAAGGGTGCTGGCTAGCAACAGCTTTCAGTGCTGGCACTTTTCATCTCTGAGCAATTGCTCGACGTTTGCAATTTCTCAGCTCGTGTCTACGAGACGGAAAGAGAAGGACCGTGATGTTTGGTGGGTAGAGAAGCGCAAAGCCCCAGTGTTACTGCGCCTGTGAAAGCGCTTCCAAGGAAGGGGGCTGGCTAGCAACAGCTTTCAGTGCTGGCACTTTTCATCTCTGAGCAATTGCTCGACATTTGCAATTTCTCACCTGAGCTCTCTTTAGAGTGCGCGAGAGGATGAGCAGAAGATTAGGTGGCTAGAGAAGCCCAGAGCCCCAGTGTTCTTAGGCCTACAAAAGCGCTTCCAAGGAAGGGTGCTGGCTAGCAAGAGCTTTCAGTGCTGGCACTTTTCATCTCTGAGCAATTGCTCGACGTTTGCAATTTCTCAGCTCGTGTCTACGAGACGGAAAGAGAAGGACCGTGATGTTTGGTGGCTAGAGAAGCGCAAAGCCCCAGTGTTACTGCGCCTGTGAAAGCGCTTCCAAGGAAGGGTGCTGGCTAGCAACAGCTTTCAGTGCTGGCACTTTTCATCTCTGAGCAATTGCTCGACGTTTGCAATTTCTCAGCTCGTGTCTACGAGACGGAAAGAGAAGGACCGTGACGTTTGGTGGGTAGAGAAGCGCAAAGCCCCAGTGTTGCTGCGCCTGTGAAAGCGCTTCCAAGGAAGGGTGCTTGCTAGCAACAGCTTTCAGTGCTGGCACTTTTCCTCTCTGAGCAATTGCTCGATGTTTGCAATTTCTCAGCTCGTGTCTACGAGACGGAAAGAGAAGGACCGTGATGTTTGGTGGGTAGAGAAGCGCAAAGCCCCAGTGTTACTGCGCCTGTGAAAGCGCTTCCAAGGAAGGGTGCTGGCTAGCAACAGCTTTCAGTGCTGGCACTTTTCATCTCTGAGCAATTGCTCGACGTTTGCAATTTCTCAGCTCGTGTCTACGAGACGGAAAGAGAAGGACCGTGACGTTTGGTGGGTAGAGAAGCGCAAAGCCCCAGTGTTGCTGCGCCTGTGAAAGCGCTTCCAAGGAAGGGTGCTGGCTAGCAAGAGCTTTCAGTGCTGGCACTTTTCATCTCTGAGCAATTGCTCGACGTTTGCAATTTCTCACCTGAGCTCTCTTTAGAGTGCGCGAGAGGATGAGCAGAAGATTAGGTGGCTAGAGAAGCCCAGAGCCCCAGTGTTCTTAGGCCTACAAAAGCGCTTCCAAGGAAGGGGGCTGGCTAGCAAGAGCTTTCAGTGCTGGCACTTTTCATCTCTGAGCAATTGCTCGACGTTTGCAATTTCTCAGCTCGTGTCTACGAGACGGAAAGAGAAGGACCGTGACGTTTGGTGGGTAGAGAAGCGCAAAGCCCCAGTGTTGCTGCGCCTGTGAAAGCGCTTCCAAGGAAGGGTGCTGGCTAGCAACAGCTTTCAGTGCTGGCACTTTTCATCTCTGAGCAATTGCTCGACGTTTGCAATTTCTCAGCTCGTGTCTATGAGACGGAAAGAGAATGACCGTGACGTTTGGTGGCTAGAGAAGCGCAAAGCCCCAGTGTTGCTGCGCCTGTGAAAGCGCTTCCAAGGAAGGGTGCTGGCTAGCAACAGCTTTCAGTGCTGGCACTTTTCATCTCTGAGCAATTGCTCGACGTTTGCAATTTCTCAGCTCGTGTCTAGGAGACGGAAAGAGAAGGACAGTGATGTTTGGTGGGTAGAGAAGCGCAAAGCCCCAGTGTTACTGCACCTGTGAAAGCGCTTCCAAGGAAGGGTGCTGGCTAGCAACAGCTTTCAGTGCTGGCACTTTTCATCTCTGAGCAATTGCTCGACGTTTGTAATTTCTCACCTGAGCTCTCTTTAGAGTGCGCGAGAGGATGAGCAGAAGATTAGGTGGCTAGAGAAGCCCAGAGCCCCAGTGTTCTTAGGCCTACAAAAGCGCTTCCAAGGAAGGGTGCTGGCTAGCAACAGCTTTCAGTGCTGGCACTTTTCATCTCTGAGCAATTGCTCGACGTTTGCAATTTCTCAGCTCGTGTCTACGAGACGGAAAGAGAAGGACCGTGACGTTTGGTGGCTAGAGAAGCGCAAAGCCCCAGTGTTGCTGCGCCTGTGAAAGCGCTTCCAAGGAAGGGTGCTGGCTAGCAAGAGCTTTCAGTGCTGGCACTTTTCATCTCTGAGCAATTGCTCGACGTTTGCAATTTCTCAGCTCGTGTCTACGAGACGGAAAGAGAAGGACAGTGACGTTTGGTGGCTAGAGAAGCGCAAAGCCCCAGTGTTACTGCGCCTGTGAAAGCGCTTCCAAGGAAGGGTGCTGGCTAGCAACAGCTTTCAGTGCTGGCACTTTTCATCTCTGAGCAATTGCTCGACGTTTGCAATTTCTCACCTGAGCTCTCTTTAGAGTGCGCGAGAGGATGAGCAGAAGATTAGGTGGCTAGAGAAGCCCAGAGCCCCAGTGTTCTTAGGCCTACAAAAGCGCTTCCAAGGAAGGGTGCTGGCTAGCAACAGCTTTCAGTGCTGGCACTTTTCATCTCTGAGCAATTGCTGGACGTTTGCAATTTCTCAGCTCGTGTCTACGAGACGGAAAGAGAAGGACCGTGATGTTTGGTGGGTAGAGAAGCGCAAAGCCCCAGTGTTACTGCGCCTGTGAAAGCGCTTCCAAGGAAGGGTGCTGGCTAGCAACAGCTTTCAGTGCTGACACTTTTCATCTCTGAGCAATTGCTCGACGTTTGCAATTTCTCAGCTCGTGTCTACGAGACGGAAAGAGAAGGACCGTGACGTTTGGTGGCTAGAGAAGCGCAAAGCCCCAGTGTTACTGCGCCTGTGAAAGCGCTTGCAAGGAAGGGTGCTGGCTAGCAACAGCTTTCAGTGCTGGCACTTTTCATCTCTGAGCAATTGCTCGACGTTTGCAATTTCTCACCTGAGCTCTCTTTAGACTGCGCGAGAGGATGAGCAGAAGATTAGGTGGCTAGAGAAGCCCAGAGCCCCAGTGTGCTTAGGCCTACAAAAGCGCTTCCAAGGAAGGGTGCTGGCTAGCAACAGCTTTCAGTGCT
The DNA here is from genome assembly GCA_037962945.1 of Sarcoramphus papa. Lineage (NCBI taxonomy): Eukaryota > Metazoa > Chordata > Aves > Accipitriformes > Cathartidae > Sarcoramphus > Sarcoramphus papa. Next base: position 15,312,194 of record CM075595.1, on the reverse strand, counting down.
GGCACTTTTCCTCTCTGAGCAATTGCTCGACGTTTGCAATTTCTCAGCTCGTGTCTAGGAGACGGAAAGAGAAGGACCGTGACGTTTGGTGGGTAGAGAAGCGCAAAGCCCCAGTGTTACTGCGCCTGTGAAAGCGCTTCCAAGGAAGGGTGCTGGCTAGCAACAGCTTTCAGTGCTGGCACTTTTCATCTCTGAGCAATTGCTCGACGTTTGCAATTTCTCAGCTCGTGTCTACGAGACGGAAAGAGAATGACCGTGACGTTTGGTGGCTAGAGAATTGCAAAGCCCCAGTGTTGCTGCGCCTGTGAAAGCGCTTCCAAGGAAGGGTGCTGGCTAGCAACAGCTTTCAGTGCTGGCACTTTTCATCTCTGAGCAATTGCTCGACGTTTGCAATTTCTCACCTGAGCTCTCTTTAGAGTGCGCGAGAGGATGAGCAGAAGATTAGGTGGCTAGAGAAGCCCAGAGCCCCAGTATTCTTAAGCCTACAAAAGCGCTTCCAAGGAAGGGGGCTGGCTAGCAACAGCTTTCAGTGCTGGCACTTTTCATCTCTGAGCAATTGCTCGACGTTTGCAATTTCTCAGCTCGTGTCTACGAGACGGAAAGAGAAGGACCGTGATGTTTGGTGGCTAGAGAAGCGCAAAGCCCCAGTGTTACTGCGCCTGTGAAAGCGCTTCCAAGAAAGGGTGCTGGCTAGCAACAGCTTTCAGTGCTGGCACTTTTCAGCTCTGAGCAATTGCTCGACGTTTGCAATTTCTCACCTGAGCTCTCTTTAGAGTGCGCGAGAGGATGAGCAGAAGATTAGGTGGCTAGAGAAGCCCAGAGCCCCAGTGTGCTTAGGCCTACAAAAGCGCTTCCAAGGAAGGGTGCTGGCTAGCAACAGCTTTCAGTGCTGGCACTTTTCATCTCTGAGCAATTGCTCGACGTTTGCAATTTCTCAGCTCGTGTCTACGAGACGGAAAGAGAAGGACCGTGACGTTTGGTGGGTAGAGAAGCGCAAAGCCCCAGTGTTGCTGCGCCTGTGAAAGCGCTTCCAAGGAAGGGTGCTGGCTAGCAAGAGCTTTCAGTGCTGGCACTTTTCATCTCTGAGCAATTGCTGGACGTTTGCAATTTCTCACCTGAGCTCTCTTTAGAGTGCGCGAGAGGATGAGCAGAAGATTAGGTGGCTAGAGAAGCCCAGAGCCCCAGTGTTCTTAGGCCTACAAAAGCGCTTCCAAGGAAGGGTGCTGGCTAGCAACAGCTTTCAGTGCTGGCACTTTTCATCTCTGAGCAATTGCTCGACGTTTGCAATTTCTCAGCTCGTGTCTACGAGACGGAAAGAGAAGGACCGTGACGTTTGGTGGGTAGAGAAGCGCAAAGCCCCAGTGTTGCTGCGCCTGTGAAAGCGCTTCCAAGGAAGGGTGCTGGCTAGCAACAGCTTTCAGTGCTGGCACTTTTCATCTCTGAGCAATTGCTCGACGTTTGCAATTTCTCAGCTCGTGTCTACGAGACGGAAAGAGAAGGACCGTGACGTTTGGTGGCTAGAGAAGCGCAAAGCCCCAGTGTTGCTGCGCCCGTGAAAGCGCTTCCAAGGAAGGGTGCTGGCTAGCAAGAGCTTTCAGTGCTGGCACTTTTCATCTCTGAGCAATTGCTCGACGTTTGCAATTTCTCAGCTCATGTCTACGAGACGGAAAGAGAAGGACAGTGACGTTTGGTGGCTAGAGAAGCGCAAAGCCCCAGTGTTACTGCGCCTGTGAAAGCGCTTCCAAGGAAGGGTGCTGGCTAGCAACAGCTTTCAGTGCTGGCACTTTTCATCTCTGAGCAATTGCTCGACGTTTGCAATTTCTCACCTGAGCTCTCTTTAGAGTGCGCGAGAGGATGAGCAGAAGATTAGGTGGCTAGAGAAGCCCAGAGCCCCAGTGTTCTTAGGCCTACAAAAGCGCTTCCAAGGAAGGGGGCTGGCTAGCAACAGCTTTCAGTGCTGGCACTTTTCATCTCTGAGCAATTGCTCGACGTTTGCAATTTCTCAGCTCGTGTCTACGAGACGGAAAGAGAAGGACCGTGATGTTTGGTGGGTAGAGAAGCGCAAAGCCCCAGTGTTACTGCGCCTGTGAAAGCGCTTCCAAGGAAGGGTGCTGGCTAGCAACAGCATTCAGTGCTGACACTTTTCATCTCTGAGCAATTGCTCGACGTTTGCAATTTCTCAGCTCGTGTCTACGAGACGGAAAGAGAAGGACCGTGACGTTTGGTGGCTAGAGAAGCGCAAAGCCCCAGTGTTGCTGTGCCTGTGAAAGCGCTTCCAAGGAAGGGTGCTGGCTAGCAACAGCTTTCAGTGCTGGCACTTTTCATCTCTGAGCAATTGCTCGACGTTTGCAATTTCTCAGCTCGTGTCTACGAGACGGAAAGAGAACGACAGTGACGTTTGGTGGGTAGAGAAGCGCAAAGCCCCAGTGTTACTGCGCCTGTGAAAGCGCTTCCAAGGAAGGGTGCTGGCTAGCAACAGCTTTCAGTGCTGGCACTTTTCATCTCTGAGCAATTGCTGGACGTTTGCAATTTCTCACCTGAGCTCTCTTTAGAGTGCGCGAGAGGATGAGCAGAAGATTAGGTGGCTAGAGAAGCCCAGAGCCCCAGTGTTCTTAGGCCTACAAAAGCGCTTCCAAGGAAGGGTGCTGGCTAGCAACAGCTTTCAGTGCTGGCACTTTTCCTCTCTGAGCAATTGCTCGACGTTTGCAATTTCTCAGCTCGTGTGTATGAGACGGAGAGATAGTGACCGTGACGTTTGGTGGGTAGAGAAGCGCAAAGCCCCAGTGTTGCTGCGCCTGTGAAAGCGCTTCCAAGGAAGGGTGCTGGCTAGCAACAGCTTTCAGTGCTGGCACTTTTCATCTCTGAGCAATTGCTCGACGTTTGCAGTTTCTCACCTGAGCTCTCTTTAGAGTGCGCGAGAGGATGAGCAGAAGATTAGGTGGCTAGAGAAGCCCAGAGCCCCAGTGTTCTTAGGCCTACAAAAGCGCTTCCAAGGAAGGGGGCTGGCTAGCAAGAGCTTTCAGTGCTGGCACTTTTCAGCTCTGAGCAATTGCTCGATGTTTGCAATTTCTCAGCTCGTGTCTACGAGACGGAAAGGGAAGGACCGTGATGTTTGGTGGGTAGAGAAGCGCAAAGCCCCAGTGTTGCTGCGCCTGTGAAAGCGCTTCCAAGGAAGGGTGCTGGCTAGCAAGAGCTTTCAGTGCTGGCACTTTTCATCTCTGAGCAATTGCTGGACGTTTGCAATTTCTCACCTGAGCTCTCTTTAGAGTGCGCGAGAGGATGAGCAGAAGATTAGGTGTCTAAAGAAGCCCAGAGCCCCAGTGTTCTTAGGCCTACAAAAGCGCTTCCAAGGAAGGGTGCTGGCTAGCAACAGCTTTCAGTGCTGGCACTTTTCATCTCTGAGCAATTGCTCGACGTTTGCAATTTCTCACCTGAGCTCTCTTTAGACTGCGCGAGAGGATGAGCAGAAGATTAGGTGTCTAAAGAAGCCCAGAGCCCCAGTGTTCTTAGGCCTACAAAAGCGCTTCCAAGGAAGGGTGCTGGCTAGCAACAGCTTTCAGTGCTGGCACTTTTCATCTCTGAGCAATTGCTCGACGTTTGCAATTTCTCATATGAGCTCTCTTTAGAGTGCGCGAGAGGATGAGCAGAAGATTAAGTGGCTAGAGAAGCCCAGAGCCCCAGTGTTCTTAGGCCTACAAAAGCGCTTCCAAGGAAGGGTGCTGGCTAGCAACAGCTTTCAGTGCTGGCACTTTTCATCTCTGAGCAATTGCTCGACGTTTGCAATTTCTCAGCTCGTGTCTACGAGACGGAAAGAGAAGGACCGTGACGTTTGGTGGGTAGAGAAGCGCAAAGCCCCAGTGTTGCTGCGCCTGTGAAAGCGCTTCCAAGGAAGGGTGCTGGCTAGCAACAGCTTTCAGTGCTGGCACTTTTCATCTCTGAGCAATTGCTCGACGTTTGCAATTTCTCAGCTCGTGTCTACGAGACGGAAAGAGAATGACCGTGACGTTTGGTGGCTAGAGAAGCGCAAAGCCCCAGTGTTGCTGCGCCTGTGAAAGCGCTTCCAAGGAAGGGTGCTGGCTAGCAACAGCTTTCAGTGCTGGCACTTTTCATCTCTGAGCAATTGCTCGACGTTTGCAATTTCTCAGCTCGTGTCTACGAGACGGAAAGAGAAGGACAGTGACGTTTGTTGGGTAGAGAAGCGCAAAGCCCCAGTGTTGCTGCGCCTGTGAAAGCGCTTCCAAGGAAGGGTGCTGGCTAGCAACAGCTTTCAGTGCTGGCACTTTTCATCTCTGAGCAATTGCTCGACGTTTGCAATTTCTCAGCTTGTGTCTACGAGACGGAGAGATAGTGACCGTGACGTTTGGTGGGTAGAGAAGCGCAAAGCCCCAGTGTTGCTGCGCCTGTGAAAGCGCTTCCAAGGAAGGGTGCTGGCTAGCAACAGCTTTCAGTGCTGGCACTTTTCATCTCTGAGCAATTGCTGGACGTTTGCAATTTCTCACCTGAGCTCTCTTTAGAGTGCGCGAGAGGATGAGCAGAAGATTAGGTGGCTAGAGAAGCCCAGAGCCCCAGTGTTCTTAGGCCTACAAAAGCGCTTCCAAGGAAGGGTGCTGGCTAGCAACAGCTTTCAGTGCTGGCACTTTTCATCTCTGAGCAATTGCTCGACGTTTGCAATTTCTCAGCTCGTGTCTACGAGACGGAAAGAGAAGGACCGTGACGTTTGGTGGCTAGAGAAGCGCAAAGCCCCAGTGTTGCTGCGCCTGTGAAAGCGCTTCCAAGGAAGGGTGCTGGCTAGCAACAGCTTTCAGTGCTGGCACTTTTCATCTCTGAGCAATTGCTCGACGTTTGCAATTTCTCACCTGAGCTCTCTTTAGAGTGCGCGAGAGGATGAGCAGAAGATTAGGTGGCTAGAGAAGCCCAGAGCCCCAGTGTTCTTAGGCCTACAAAAGCGCTTCCAAGGAAGGGGGCTGGCTAGCAACAGCTTTCAGTGCTGGCACTTTTCATCTCTGAGCAATTGCTCGACGTTTGCAATTTCTCACCTGAGCTCTCTTTAGAGTGCGCGAGAGGATGAGCAGAAGATTAGGTGGCTAGAGAAGCCCAGAGCCCCAGTGTGCTTAGGCCTACAAAAGCGCTTCCAAGGAAGGGGGCTAGCTAGCAAGAGCTTTCAGTGCTGGCACTTTTCATCTCTGAGCAATTGCTGGACGTTTGCAATTTCTCAGCTCGTGTCTAGGAGACGGAAAGAGAAGGACCGTGACGTTTGGTGGCTAGAGAAGCGCAAAGCCCCAGTGTTGCTGCGCCTGTGAAAGCGCTTCCAAGGAAGGGTGCTGGCTAGCAACAGCTTTCAGTGCTGGCACTTTTCATCTCTGAGCAATTGCTCGACGTTTGCAATTTCTCAGCTCGTGTCTACGAGACGGAAAGAGAAGGACCGTGACGTTTGGTGGCTAGAGAAGCGCAAAGCCCCAGTGTTGCTGCGCCTGTGAAAGCGCTTCCAAGGAAGGGTGCTGGCTAGCAACAGCTTTCAGTGCTGGCACTTTTCATCTCTGAGCAATTGCTCGACGTTTGCAATTTCTCAGCTCGTGTCTACGAGACGGAAAGAGAAGGACAGTGACGTTTGGTGGCTAGAGAAGCGCAAAGCCCCAGTGTTACTGCGCCTGTGAAAGCGCTTCCAAGGAAGGGTGCTGGCTAGCAACAGCTTTCAGTGCTGGCACTTTTCATCTCTGAGCAATTGCTCGACGTTTGCAATTTCTCACCTGAGCTCTCTTTAGAGTGCGCGAGAGGATGAGCAGAAGATTAGGTGGCTAGAGAAGCCCAGAGCCCCAGTGTTCTTAGGCCTACAAAAGCGCTTCCAAGGAAGGGGGCTGGCTAGCAACAGCTTTCAGTGCTGGCACTTTTCATCTCTGAGCAATTGCTCGACGTTTGCAATTTCTCACCTGAGCTCTCTTTAGAGTGCGCGAGAGGATGAGCAGAAGATTAGGTGGCTAGAGAAGCCCAGAGCCCCAGTGTGCTTAGGCCTACAAAAGCGCTTCCAAGGAAGGGTGCTGGCTAGCAAGAGCTTTCAGTGCTGGCACTTTTCCTCTCTGAGCAACTGCTCAACGTTTGCAATTTCTCAGCTCGTGTCTACGAGACGGAAAGAGAAGGACCGTGACGTTTGGTGGCTAGAGAAGCGCAAAGCCCCAGTGTTGCTGCGCCTGTGAAAGCGCTTCCAAGGAAGGGTGCTGGCTAGCAACAGCTTTCAGTGCTGGCACTTTTCATCTCTGAGCAATTGCTCGACGTTTGCAATTTCTCAGCTCGTGTCTACGAGACAGAAAGAGAAGGACCGTGACGTTTGGTGGCTAGAGAAGCGCAAAGCCCCAGTGTTGCTGTGCCTGTGAAAGCGCTTCCAAGGAAGGGTGCTGGCTAGCAACAGCTTTCAGTGCTGGCACTTTTCAGCTCTGAGCAATTGCTCGACGTTTGCAATTTCTCACCTGAGCTCTCTTTAGAGTGCGCGAGAGGATGAGCAGAAGATTAGGTGGCTAGAGAAGCCCAGAGCCCCAGTGTGCTTAGGCCTACAAAAGCGCTTCCAAGGAAGGGGGCTGGCTAGCAAGAGCTTTCAGTGCTGGCACTTTTCATCTCTGAGCAATTGCTGGACGTTTGCAATTTCTCAGCTCGTGTCTAGGAGACGGAAAGAGAAGGACCGTGACGTTTGGTGGCTAGAGAAGCGCAAAGCCCCAGTGTTGCTGCGCCTGTGAAAGCGCTTCCAAGGAAGGGGGCTGGCTAGCAACAGCTTTCAGTGCTGGCACTTTTCATCTCTGAGCAATTGCTCGACGTTTGCAATTTCTCAGCTCGTGTCTACGAGACGGAAAGAGAAGGACCGTGATGTTTGGTGGGTAGAGAAGCGCAAAGCCCCAGTGTAGCTGCACCTGTGAAAGCGCTTCCAAGGAAGGGTGCTGGCTAGCAACAGCTTTCAGTGCTGACACTTTTCATCTCTGAGCAATTGCTCGACGTTTGCAATTTCTCAGCTCGTGTCTAGGAGACGGAAAGAGAAGGACCGTGACTTTTGGTGGCTAGAGAAGCGCAAAGCCCCAGTGTTGCTGCGCCTGTGAAAGCGCTTCCAAGGAAGGGTGCTGGCTAGCAAGAGCTTTCAGTGCTGGCACTTTTCATCTCTGAGCAATTGCTCGATGTTTGCAATTTCTCACCTGAGCTCTCTTTAGAGTGCGCGAGAGGATGAGCAGAAGATTAGGTGTCTAAAGAAGCCCAGAGCCCCAGTGTGCTTAGGCCTACAAAAGCGCTTCCAAGGAAGGGTGCTGGCTAGCAACAGCTTTCAGTGCTGGCACTTTTCATCTCTGAGCAATTGCTGGACGTTTGCAATTTCTCACCTGAGCTCTCTTTAGAGTGCGCGAGAGGATGAGCAGAAGATTAGGTGGCTAGAGAAGCCCAGAGCCCCAGTGTTCTTAGGCCTACAAAAGCGCTTCCAAGGAAGGGTGCTGGCTAGCAAGAGCTTTCAGTGCTGGCACTTTTCATCTCTGAGCAATTGCTCGACGTTTGCAATTTCTCAGCTCGTGTCTACGAGACGGAAAGAGAAGGACCGTGATGTTTGGTGGCTAGAGAAGCGCAAAGCCCCAGTGTTGCTGTGCCTGTGAAAGCGCTTCCAAGGAAGGGTGCTGGCTAGCAACAGCTTTCAGTGCTGGCACTTTTCAGCTCTGAGCAATTGCTCGACGTTTGCAATTTCTCACCTGAGCTCTCTTTAGAGTGCGCGAGAGGATGAGCAGAAGATTAGGTGGCTAGAGAAGCCCAGAGCCCCAGTGTGCTTAGGCCTACAAAAGCGCTTCCAAGGAAGGGGGCTGGCTAGCAAGAGCTTTCAGTGCTGGCACTTTTCATCTCTGAGCAATTGCTGGACGTTTGCAATTTCTCAGCTCGTGTCTAGGAGACGGAAAGAGAAGGACCGTGACGTTTGGTGGCTAGAGAAGCGCAAAGCCCCAGTGTTGCTGCGCCTGTGAAAGCGCTTCCAAGGAAGGGTGCTGGCTAGCAACAGCTTTCAGTGCTGGCACTTTTCATCTCTGAGCAATTGCTCGACGTTTGCAATTTCTCAGCTCGTGTCTACGAGACGGAAAGAGAAGGACAGTGACGTTTGTTGGGTAGAGAAGCGCAAAGCCCCAGTGTTACTGCGCCTGTGAAAGCGCTTGCAAGGAAGGGTGCTGGCTAGCAACAGCTTTCAGTGCTGGCACTTTTCATCTCTGAGCAATTGCTCGACGTTTGCAATTTCTCACCTGAGCTCTCTTTAGAGTGCGCGAGAGGATGAGCAGAAGATTAGGTGGCTAGAGAAGCCCAGAGCCCCAGTGTTCTTAGGCCTACAAAAGCGCTTCCAAGGAAGGGGGCTGGCTAGCAACAGCTTTCAGTGCTGGCACTTTTCATCTCTGAGCAATTGCTCGACGTTTGCAATTTCTCAGCTCGTGTCTACGAGACGGAAAGAGAAGGACCGTGATGTTTGGTGGGTAGAGAAGCGCAAAGCCCCAGTGTTACTGCGCCTGTGAAAGCGCTTCCAAGGAAGGGTGCTGGCTAGCAACAGCTTTCAGTGCTGACACTTTTCATCTCTGAGCAATTGCTCGACGTTTGCAATTTCTCAGCTCGTTTCTACGAGACGGAAAGAGAAGGACCGTGACGTTTGGTGGCTAGAGAAGCGCAAAGCCCCAGTGTTGCTGCGCCTGTGAAAGCGCTTCCAAGGAAGGGTGCTGGCTAGCAAGAGCTTTCAGTGCTGGCACTTTTCATCTCTGAGCAATTGCTCGACGTTTGCAATTTCTCAGCTCGTGTCTACGAGACGGAAAGAGAAGGACAGTGACGTTTGGTGGGTAGAGAAGCGCAAAGCCCCAGTGTTACTGCGCCTGTGAAAGCGCTTCCAAGGAAGGGGGCTGGCTAGCAACAGCTTTCAGTGCTGGCACTTTTCATCTCTGAGCAATTGCTCGACGTTTGCAATTTCTCACCTGAGCTCTCTTTAGAGTGCGCGAGAGGATGAGCAGAAGATTAGGTGGCTAGAGAAGGCCAGAGCCCCAGTGTTCTTAGGCCTACAAAAGCGCTTCCAAGGAAGGGGGCTGGCTAGCAACAGCTTTCAGTGCTGGCACTTTTCATCTCTGAGCAATTGCTCGACGTTTGCAATTTCTCAGCTCGTGTCTATGAGACGGAGAGATAGTGACCGTGACGTTTGGTGGGTAGAGAAGCGCAAAGCCCCAGTGTTGCTGCGCCTGTGAAAGCGCTTCCAAGGAAGGGTGCTGGCTAGCAAGAGCTTTCAGTGCTGGCACTTTTCATCTCTGAGCAATTGCTCGACGTTTGCAATTTCTCACCTGAGCTCTCTTTAGAGTGCGCGAGAGGATGAGCAGAAGATTAGGTGGCTAGAGAAGCCCAGAGCCCCAGTGTGCTTAGGCCTACAAAAGCGCTTCCAAGGAAGGGTGCTGGCTAGCAACAGCTTTCAGTGCTGGCACTTTTCATCTCTGAGCAATTGCTCGACGTTTGCAATTTCTCAGCTCGTGTCTAGGAGACGGAAAGAGAATGACCGTGACGTTTGGTGGCTAGAGAATTGCAAAGCCCCAGTGTTGCTGCGCCTGTGAAAGCGCTTCCAAGGAAGGGGGCTGGCTAGCAAGAGCTTTCAGTGCTGGCACTTTTCATCTCCGAGCAATTGCTCGACGTTTGCAATTTCTCACCTGAGCTCTCTTTAGAGTGCGCGAGAGGATGAGCAGAAGATTAGGTGGCTAGAGAAGCCCAGAGCCCCAGTGTGCTTAGGCCTACAAAAGCGCTTCCAAGGAAGGGTGCTGGCTAGCAACAGCTTTCAGTGCTGGCACTTTTCATCTCTGAGCAATTGCTCGACGTTTGCAATTTCTCAGCTCGTGTCTACGAGACGGAGATATAGTGACCGTGACTTTTGGTGGGTAGAGAAGCGCAAAGCCCCAGTGTTGCTGCACCTGTGAAAGCGCTTCCAAGGAAGGGTGCTGGCTAGCAACAGCTTTCAGTGGTGGCACTTTTCATCTCTGAGCAATTGCTCGACGTTTGCAATTTCTCAGCTCGTGTCTACGAGACGGAAAGAGAATGACCGTGACGTTTGGTGGGTAGAGAAGCGCAAAGCCCCAGTGTTGCTGTGCCTGTGAAAGCGCTTCCAAGGAAGGGTGCTGGCTAGCAACAGCTTTCAGTGCTGGCACTTTTAATCTCCGAGCAATTGCTGGACGTTTGCAATTTCTCACCTGAGCTCTCTTTAGAGTGCGCGAGAGGATGAGCAGAAGATTAGGTGGCTAGAGAAGCCCAGAGCCCCAGTGTTCTTAGGCCTACAAAAGCGCTTCCAAGGAAGGGTGCTGGCTAGCAACAGCTTTCAGTGCTGGCACTTTTCATCTCTGAGCAATTGCTCGACGTTTGCAATTTCTCAGCTCGTGTCTACGAGACGGAAAGAGAAGGACCGTGACGTTTGGTGGGTAGAGAAGCGCAAAGCCCCAGTATTGCTGCACCTGTGAAAGCGCTTCCAAGGAAGGGTGCTGGCTAGCAACAGCTTTCAGTGCTGGCACTTTTCATCTCTGAGCAATTGCTCGACGTTTGCAATTTCTCACCTGAGCTCTCTTTAGAGTGCGCGAGAGGATGAGCAGAAGATTAGGTGGCTAGAGAAGCCCAGAGCCCCAGTGTTCTTAGGCCTACAAAAGCGCTTCCAAGGAAGGGGGCTGGCTAGCAACAGCTTTCAGTGCTGGCACTTTTCATCTCTGAGCAATTGCTCGACGTTTGCAATTTCTCACCTGAGCTCTCTTTAGAGTGCGCGAGAGGATGAGCAGAAGATTAGGTGGCTAGAGAAGGCCAGAGCCCCAGTGTGCTTAGGCCTACAAAAGCGCTTCCAAGGAAGGGGGCTAGCTAGCAAGAGCTTTCAGTGCTGGCACTTTTCATCTCTGAGCAATTGCTCGACGTTTGCAATTTCTCAGCTCGTGTCTACGAGACGGAAAGAGAAGGACCGTGACGTTTGGTGGCTAGAGAAGCGCAAAGCCCCAGTGTTGCTGCGCCTGTGAAAGCGCTTCCAAGGAAGGGTGCTGGCTAGCAAGAGCTTTCAGTGCTGGCACTTTTCATCTCTGAGCAATTGCTGGACGTTTGCAATTTCTCACCTGAGCTCTCTTTAGAGTGCGCGAGAGGATGAGCAGAAGATTAGGTGTCTAAAGAAGCCCAGAGCCCCAGTGTTCTTAGGCCTACAAAAGCGCTTCCAAGGAAGGGGGCTGGCTAGCAACAGCTTTCAGTGCTGGCACTTTTCATCTCTGAGCAATTGCTCGACGTTTGCAATTTCTCACCTGAGCTCTCTTTAGAGTGCGCGAGAGGATGAGCAGAAGATTAGGTGGCTAGAGAAGCCCAGAGCCCCAGTGTTCTTAGGCCTACAAAAGCGCTTCCAAGGAAGGGTGCTGGCTAGCAAGAGCTTTCAGTGCTGGCACTTTTCATCTCTGAGCAATTGCTCGACGTTTGCAATTTCTCAGCTCGTGTCTACGAGACGGAAAGAGAAGGACCGTGATGTTTGGTGGCTAGAGAAGCCCAGAGCCCCAGTGTTACTGCGCCTGTGAAAGCGCTTCCAAGGAAGGGTGCTGGCTAGCAACAGCTTTCAGTGCTGGCACTTTTCATCTCTGAGCAATTGCTCGACGTTTGCAATTTCTCAGCTCGTGTCTACGAGACGGAAAGAGAATGACCGTGACGTTTGGTGGCTAGAGAAGCGCAAAGCCCCAGTGTTGCTGCGCCTGTGAAAGCGCTTCCAAGGAAGGGTGCTGGCTAGCAACAGCTTTCAGTGCTGGCACTTTTCATCTCTGAGCAATTGCTCGACGTTTGCAATTTCTCACCTGAGCTCTCTTTAGAGTGCGCGAGAGGATGAGCAGAAGATTAGGTGGCTAGAGAAGCCCAGAGCCCCAGTGTTCTTAGGCCTACAAAAGCGCTTCCAAGGAAGGGGGCTGGCTAGCAACAGCTTTCAGTGCTGGCACTTTTCCTCTCTGAGCAATTGCTGGACGTTTGCAATTTCTCAGCTCGTGTCTAGGAGACGGAAAGAGAAGGACCGTGACGTTTGGTGGCTAGAGAAGCGCAAAGCCCCAGTGTTGCTGCGCCTGTGAAAGCGCTTCCAAGGAAGGGTGCTGGCTAGCAAGAGCTTTCAGTGCTGGCACTTTTCATCTCTGAGCAATTGCTCGACGTTTGCAATTTCTCAGCTCGTGTCTACGAGACGGAAAGAGAAGGACAGTGACGTTTGGTGGGTAGAGAAGCGCAAAGCCCCAGTGTTACTGCGCCTGTGAAAGCGCTTCCAAGGAAGGGTGCTGGCTAGCAACAGCTTTCAGTGCTGGCACTTTTCATCTCTGAGCAATTGCTCGACGTTTGCAATTTCTCACCTGAGCTCTCTTTAGAGTGCGCGAGAGGATGAGCAGAAGATTAGGTGGCTAGAGAGGCCCAGAGCCCCAGTGTTCTTAGGCCTACAAAAGCGCTTCCAAGGAAGGGGGCTGGCTAGCAACAGCTTTCAGTGCTGGCACTTTTCATCTCTGAGCAATTGCTCGACGTTTGCAATTTCTCAGCTCGTGTCTACGAGACGGAAAGAGAAGGACCGTGACGTTTGGTGGGTAGAGAAGCGCAAAGCCCCAGTGTTACTGCGCCTGTGAAAGCGCTTCCAAGGAAGGGTGCTGGCTAACAACAGCTTTCAGTGCTGACACTTTTCATCTCTGAGCAATTGCTCGACGTTTGCAATTTCTCACCTGAGCTCTCTTTAGAGTGCGCGAGAGGATGAGCAGAAGATTAGGTGTCTAAAGAAGCCCAGAGCCCCAGTGTTCTTAGGCCTACAAAAGCGCTTCCAAGGAAGGGTGCTGGCTAGCAACAGCTTTCAGTGCTGGCACTTTTCATCTCTGAGCAATTGCTCGACGTTTGCAATTTCTCACCTGAGCTCTCTTTAGAGTGCGCGAGAGGATGAGCAGAAGATTAGGTGGCTAGAGAAGCCCAGAGCCCCAGTGTTCTTAGGCCTACAAAAGCGCTTCCAAGGAAGGGTGCTGGCTAGCAAGAGCTTTCAGTGCTGGCACTTTTCATCTCTGAGCAATTGCTCGACGTTTGCAATTTCTCAGCTCGTGTCTACGAGACGGAAAGAGAAGGACCGTGACGTTTGGTGGCTAGAGAAGCGCAAAGCCCCAGTGTTGCTGCGCCTGTGAAAGCGCTTCCAAGGAAGGGTGCTGGCTAGCAACAGCTTTCAGTGCTGGCACTTTTCATCTCTGAGCAATTGCTCGACGTTTGCAATTTCTCACCTGAGCTCTCTTTAGAGTGCGCGAGAGGATGAGCAGAAGATTAGGTGTCTAAAGAAGCCCAGAGCCCCAGTGTTCTTAGGCCTACAAAAGCGCTTCCAAGGAAGGGGGCTGGCTAGCAAGAGCTTTCAGTGCTGGCACTTTTCATCTCTGAGCAATTGCTGGACGTTTGCAATTTCTCAGCTCGTGTCTAGGAGACGGAAAGAGAAGGACCGTGATGTTTGGTGGCTAGAGAAGCGCAAAGCCCCAGTGTTACTGCGCCTGTGAAAGCGCTTCCAAGGAAGGGTGCTGGCTAGCAACAGCTTTCAGTGCTGGCACTTTTCATCTCTGAGCAATTGCTCGACGTTTGTAATTTCTCAGCTCGTGTCTAGGAGACGGAAAGAGAAGGACCGTGACGTTTGGTGGCTAGAGAAGCGCAAAGCCCCAGTGTTGCTGCGCCTGTGAAAGCGCTTCCAAGGAAGGGTGCTGGCTAGCAACAGCTTTCAGTGCTGGCACTTTTCATCTCTGAGCAATTGCTCGACGTTTGCAATTTCTCACCTGAGCTCTCTTTAGAGTGCGCGAGAGGATGAGCAGAAGATTAGGTGGCTAGAGAAGCCCAGAGCCCCAGTGTGCTTAGGCCTACAAAAGCGCTTCCAAGGAAGGGGGCTGGCTAGCAAGAGCTTTCAGTGCTGGCACTTTTCATCTCTGAGCAATTGCTGGACGTTTGCAATTTCTCAGCTCGTGTCTAGGAGACGGAAAGAGAAGGGCCGTGATGTTTGGTGGCTAGAGAAGCGCAAAGCCCCAGTGTTGCTGCGCCTGTGAAAGCGCTTGCAAGGAAGGGTGCTGGCTAGCAACAGCTTTCAGTGCTGGCACTTTTCATCTCTGAGCAATTGCTCGACGTTTGCAATTTCTCAGCTCGTGTCTACGAGACGGAAAGAGAAGGACAGTGACGTTTGTTGGGTAGAGAAGCGCAAAGCCCCAGTGTTGCTGCGCCTGTGAAAGCGCTTCCAAGGAAGGGTGCTGGCTAGCAAGAGCTTTCAGTGCTGGCACTTTTCATCTCTGAGCAATTGCTCGATGTTTGCAATTTCTCACCTGAGCTCTCTTTAGAGTGCGCGAGAGGATGAGCAGAAGATTAGGTGTCTAAAGAAGCCCAGAGCCCCAGTGTGCTTAGGCCTACAAAAGCGCTTCCAAGGAAGGGTGCTGGCTAGCAACAGCTTTCAGTGCTGGCACTTTTCATCTCTGAGCAATTGCTGGACGTTTGCAATTTCTCACCTGAGCTCTCTTTAGAGTGCGCGAGAGGATGAGCAGAAGATTAGGTGGCTAGAGAAGGCCAGAGCCCCAGTGTTCTTAGGCCTACAAAAGCGCTTCCAAGGAAGGGTGCTGGCTAGCAAGAGCTTTCAGTGCTGGCACTTTTCATCTCTGAGCAATTGCTCGACGTTTGCAATTTCTCAGCTCGTGTCTACGAGACGGAAAGAGAAGGACCGTGACGTTTGGTGGCTAGAGAAGCGCAAAGCCCCAGTGTTGCTGCGCCTGTGAAAGCGCTTCCAAGGAAGGGTGCTGGCTAGCAACAGCTTTCAGTGCTGGCACTTTTCATCTCTGAGCAATTGCTCGACGTTTGCAATTTCTCACCTGAGCTCTCTTTAGAGTGCGCGAGAGGATGAGCAGAAGATTAGGTGTCTAAAGAAGCCCAGAGCCCCAGTGTTCTTAGGCCTACAAAAGCGCTTCCAAGGAAGGGGGCTGGCTAGCAACAGCTTTCAGTGCTGGCACTTTTCATCTCTGAGCAATTGCTGGACGTTTGCAATTTCTCACCTGAGCTCTCTTTAGAGTGCGCGAGAGGATGAGCAGAAGATTAGGTGGCTAGAGAAGCCCAGAGCCCCAGTGTTCTTAGGCCTACAAAAGCGCTTCCAAGGAAGGGTGCTGGCTAGCAAGAGCTTTCAGTGCTGGCACTTTTCATCTCTGAGCAATTGCTGGACGTTTGCAATTTCTCAGCTCGTGTCTAGGAGACGGAAAGAGAAGGACCGTGATGTTTGGTGGCTAGAGAAGCGCAAAGCCCCAGTGTTACTGCGCCTGTGAAAGCGCTTCCAAGGAAGGGTGCTGGCTAGCAACAGCTTTCAGTGCTGGCACTTTTCATCTCTGAGCAATTGCTCGACGTTTGTAATTTCTCAGCTCGTGTCTAGGAGACGGAAAGAGAAGGACCGTGACGTTTGGTGGCTAGAGAAGCGCAAAGCCCCAGTGTTGCTGCGCCTGTGAAAGCGCTTCCAAGGAAGGGTGCTGGCTAGCAACAGCTTTCAGTGCTGGCACTTTTCATCTCTGAGCAATTGCTCGACGTTTGCAATTTCTCACCTGAGCTCTCTTTAGAGTGCGCGAGAGGATGAGCAGAAGATTAGGTGGCTAGAGAAGCCCAGAGCCCCAGTGTGCTTAGGCCTACAAAAGCGCTTCCAAGGAAGGGGGCTGGCTAGCAAGAGCTTTCAGTGCTGGCACTTTTCATCTCTGAGCAATTGCTGGACGTTTGCAATTTCTCAGCTCGTGTCTAGGAGACGGAAAGAGAAGGGCCGTGATGTTTGGTGGCTAGAGAAGCGCAAAGCCCCAGTGTTGCTGCGCCTGTGAAAGCGCTTGCAAGGAAGGGTGCTGGCTAGCAACAGCTTTCAGTGCTGGCACTTTTCATCTCTGAGCAATTGCTCGACGTTTGCAATTTCTCAGCTCGTGTCTACGAGACGGAAAGAGAAGGACAGTGACGTTTGTTGGGTAGAGAAGCGCAAAGCCCCAGTGTTGCTGCGCCTGTGAAAGCGCTTCCAAGGAAGGGTGCTGGCTAGCAAGAGCTTTCAGTGCTGGCACTTTTCATCTCTGAGCAATTGCTCGATGTTTGCAATTTCTCACCTGAGCTCTCTTTAGAGTGCGCGAGAGGATGAGCAGAAGATTAGGTGTCTAAAGAAGCCCAGAGCCCCAGTGTGCTTAGGCCTACAAAAGCGCTTCCAAGGAAGGGTGCTGGCTAGCAACAGCTTTCAGTGCTGGCACTTTTCATCTCTGAGCAATTGCTGGACGTTTGCAATTTCTCACCTGAGCTCTCTTTAGAGTGCGCGAGAGGATGAGCAGAAGATTAGGTGGCTAGAGAAGGCCAGAGCCCCAGTGTTCTTAGGCCTACAAAAGCGCTTCCAAGGAAGGGTGCTGGCTAGCAAGAGCTTTCAGTGCTGGCACTTTTCATCTCTGAGCAATTGCTCGACGTTTGCAATTTCTCAGCTCGTGTCTACGAGACGGAAAGAGAAGGACCGTGATGTTTGGTGGCTAGAGAAGCGCAAAGCCCCAGTGTTGCTGTGCCTGTGAAAGCGCTTCCAAGGAAGGGTGCTGGCTAGCAACAGCTTTCAGTGCTGGCACTTTTCAGCTCTGAGCAATTGCTCGACGTTTGCAATTTCTCACCTGAGCTCTCTTTAGAGTGCGCGAGAGGATGAGCAGAAGATTAGGTGGCTAGAGAAGCCCAGAGCCCCAGTGTGCTTAGGCCTACAAAAGCGCTTCCAAGGAAGGGGGCTGGCTAGCAAGAGCTTTCAGTGCTGGCACTTTTCATCTCTGAGCAATTGCTGGACGTTTGCAATTTCTCAGCTCGTGTCTAGGAGACGGAAAGAGAAGGACCGTGACGTTTGGTGGCTAGAGAAGCGCAAAGCCCCAGTGTTGCTGCGCCTGTGAAAGCGCTTCCAAGGAAGGGTGCTGGCTAGCAACAGCTTTCAGTGCTGGCACTTTTCATCTCTGAGCAATTGCTCGACGTTTGCAATTTCTCAGCTCGTGTCTACGAGACGGAAAGAGAAGGACAGTGACGTTTGTTGGGTAGAGAAGCGCAAAGCCCCAGTGTTACTGCGCCTGTGAAAGCGCTTGCAAGGAAGGGTGCTGGCTAGCAACAGCTTTCAGTGCTGGCACTTTTCATCTCTGAGCAATTGCTCGACGTTTGCAATTTCTCACCTGAGCTCTCTTTAGAGTGCGCGAGAGGATGAGCAGAAGATTAGGTGGCTAGAGAAGCCCAGAGCCCCAGTGTTCTTAGGCCTACAAAAGCGCTTCCAAGGAAGGGTGCTGGCTAGCAACAGCTTTCAGTGCTGGCACTTTTCATCTCTGAGCAATTGCTCGACGTTTGCAATTTCTCAGCTCGTGTCTACGAGACGGAAAGAGAAGGACCGTGATGTTTGGTGGGTAGAGAAGCGCAAAGCCCCAGTGTTACTGCGCCTGTGAAAGCGCTTCCAAGGAAGGGTGCTGGCTAGCAACAGCTTTCAGTGCTGACACTTTTCAGCTCTGAGCAATTGCTCGACGTTTGCAATTTCTCAGCTCGTTTCTACGAGACGGAAAGAGAAGGACCGTGACGTTTGGTGGCTAGAGAAGCGCAAAGCCCCAGTGTTGCTGCGCCTGTGAAAGCGCTTCCAAGGAAGGGTGCTGGCTAGCAAGAGCTTTCAGTGCTGGCACTTTTCATCTCTGAGCAATTGCTCGACGTTTGCAATTTCTCACCTGAGCTCTCTTTAGAGTGCGCGAGAGGATGAGCAGAAGATTAGGTGGCTAGAGAAGCCCAGAGCCCCAGTGTTCTTAGGCCTACAAAAGCGCTTCCAAGGAAGGGGGCTGGCTAGCAACAGCTTTCAGTGCTGGCACTTTTCCTCTCTGAGCAATTGCTCGACGTTTGCAATTTCTCAGCTCGTGTCTATGAGACGGAGAGATAGTGACCGTGACGTTTGGTGGGTAGAGAAGCGCAAAGCCCCAGTGTTGCTGCGCCTGTGAAAGCGCTTCCAAGGAAGGGTGCTGGCTAGCAAGAGCTTTCAGTGCTGGCACTTTTCATCTCTGAGCAATTGCTCGACGTTTGCAATTTCTCACCTGAGCTCTCTTTAGAGTGCGCGAGAGGATGAGCAGAAGATTAGGTGGCTAGAGAAGCCCAGAGCCCCAGTGTGCTTAGGCCTACAAAAGCGCTTCCAAGGAAGGGTGCTGGCTAGCAACAGCTTTCAGTGCTGGCACTTTTCATCTCTGAGCAATTGCTCGACGTTTGCAATTTCTCAGCTCGTGTCTAGGAGACGGAAAGAGAATGACCGTGACGTTTGGTGGCTAGAGAATTGCAAAGCCCCAGTGTTGCTGCGCCTGTGAAAGCGCTTCCAAGGAAGGGGGCTGGCTAGCAAGAGCTTTCAGTGCTGGCACTTTTCATCTCCGAGCAATTGCTCGACGTTTGCAATTTCTCACCTGAGCTCTCTTTAGAGTGCGCGAGAGGATGAGCAGAAGATTAGGTGGCTAGAGAAGCCCAGAGCCCCAGTGTGCTTAGGCCTACAAAAGCGCTTCAAAGGAAGGGTGCTGGCTAGCAACAGCTTTCAGTGCTGGCACTTTTCATCTCTGAGCAATTGCTCGACGTTTGCAATTTCTCAGCTCGTGTCTACGAGACGGAGATATAGTGACCGTGACTTTTGGTGGGTAGAGAAGCGCAAAGCCCCAGTGTTGCTGCACCTGTGAAAGCGCTTCCAAGGAAGGGTGCTGGCTAGCAACAGCTTTCAGTGGTGGCACTTTTCATCTCTGAGCAATTGCTCGACGTTTGCAATTTCTCAGCTCGTGTCTACGAGACGGAAAGAGAATGACCGTGACGTTTGGTGGGTAGAGAAGCGCAAAGCCCCAGTGTTGCTGTGCCTGTGAAAGCGCTTCCAAGGAAGGGTGCTGGCTAGCAACAGCTTTCAGTGCTGGCACTTTTAATCTCCGAGCAATTGCTGGACGTTTGCAATTTCTCACCTGAGCTCTCTTTAGAGTGCGCGAGAGGATGAGCAGAAGATTAGGTGGCTAGAGAAGCCCAGAGCCCCAGTGTTCTTAGGCCTACAAAAGCGCTTCCAAGGAAGGGTGCTGGCTAGCAACAGCTTTCAGTGCTGGCACTTTTCCTCTCTGAGCAATTGCTCGACGTTTGCAATTTCTCAGCTCGTGTCTACGAGACGGAAAGAGAAGGACCGTGACGTTTGGTGGGTAGAGAAGCGCAAAGCCCCAGTGTTGCTGCACCTGTGAAAGCGCTTCCAAGGAAGGGTGCTGGCTAGCAACAGCTTTCAGTGCTGGCACTTTTCATCTCTGAGCAATTGCTCGACGTTTGCAATTTCTCACCTGAGCTCTCTTTAGAGTGCGCGAGAGGATGAGCAGAAGATTAGGTGGCTAGAGAAGCCCAGAGCCCCAGTGTTCTTAGGCCTACAAAAGCGCTTCCAAGGAAGGGGGCTGGCTAGCAACAGCTTTCAGTGCTGGCACTTTTCATCTCTGAGCAATTGCTCGACGTTTGCAATTTCTCACCTGAGCTCTCTTTAGAGTGCGCGAGAGGATGAGCAGAAGATTAGGTGGCTAGAGAAGGCCAGAGCCCCAGTGTGCTTAGGCCTACAAAAGCGCTTCCAAGGAAGGGGGCTAGCTAGCAAGAGCTTTCAGTGCTGGCACTTTTCATCTCTGAGCAATTGCTCGACGTTTGCAATTTCTCAGCTCGTGTCTACGAGACGGAAAGAGAAGGACCGTGACGTTTGGTGGCTAGAGAAGCGCAAAGCCCCAGTGTTGCTGCGCCTGTGAAAGCGCTTCCAAGGAAGGGTGCTGGCTAGCAACAGCTTTCAGTGCTGGCACTTTTCATCTCTGAGCAATTGCTGGACGTTTGCAATTTCTCACCTGAGCTCTCTTTAGAGTGCGCGAGAGGATGAGCAGAAGATTAGGTGTCTAAAGAAGCCCAGAGCCCCAGTGTTCTTAGGCCTACAAAAGCGCTTCCAAGGAAGGGGGCTGGCTAGCAACAGCTTTCAGTGCTGGCACTTTTCATCTCTGAGCAATTGCTCGACGTTTGCAATTTCTCACCTGAGCTCTCTTTAGAGTGCGCGAGAGGATGAGCAGAAGATTAGGTGGCTAGAGAAGCCCAGAGCCCCAGTGTTCTTAGGCCTACAAAAGCGCTTCCAAGGAAGGGTGCTGGCTAGCAAGAGCTTTCAGTGCTGGCACTTTTCATCTCTGAGCAATTGCTCGACGTTTGCAATTTCTCAGCTCGTGTCTACGAGACGGAAAGAGAAGGACCGTGATGTTTGGTGGCTAGAGAAGCCCAGAGCCCCAGTGTTACTGCGCCTGTGAAAGCGCTTCCAAGGAAGGGTGCTGGCTAGCAACAGCTTTCAGTGCTGGCACTTTTCCTCTCTGAGCAATTGCTGGACGTTTGCAATTTCTCAGCTCGTGTCTAGGAGACGGAAAGAGAAGGACCGTGACGTTTGGTGGCTAGAGAAGCGCAAAGCCCCAGTGTTGCTGCGCCTGTGAAAGCGCTTCCAAGGAAGGGTGCTGGCTAGCAAGAGCTTTCAGTGCTGGCACTTTTCATCTCTGAGCAATTGCTCGACGTTTGCAATTTCTCAGCTCGTGTCTACGAGACGGAAAGAGAAGGACAGTGACGTTTGGTGGGTAGAGAAGCGCAAAGCCCCAGTGTTACTGCGCCTGTGAAAGCGCTTCCAAGGAAGGGTGCTGGCTAGCAACAGCTTTCAGTGCTGGCACTTTTCATCTCTGAGCAATTGCTGGACGTTTGCAATTTCTCACCTGAGCTCTCTTTAGAGTGCGCGAGAGGATGAGCAGAAGATTAGGTGGCTAGAGAAGCCCAGAGCCCCAGTGTTCTTAGGCCTACAAAAGCGCTTCCAAGGAAGGGGGCTGGCTAGCAACAGCTTTCAGTGCTGGCACTTTTCATCTCTGAGCAATTGCTCGACGTTTGCAATTTCTCAGCTCGTGTCTACGAGACGGAAAGAGAAGGACCGTGACGTTTGGTGGGTAGAGAAGCGCAAAGCCCCAGTGTTACTGCGCCTGTGAAAGCGCTTCCAAGGAAGGGTGCTGGCTAACAACAGCTTTCAGTGCTGACACTTTTCAGCTCTGAGCAATTGCTCGACGTTTGCAATTTCTCAGCTCGTGTCTAGGAGACGGAAAGAGAAGGACCGTGACGTTTGGTGGCTAGAGAAGCGCAAAGCCCCAGTGTTGCTGCGCCTGTGAAAGCGCTTCCAAGGAAGGGTGCTGGCTAGCAACAGCTTTCAGTGCTGGCACTTTTCAGCTCTGAGCAATTGCTCGACGTTTGCAATTTCTCACCTGAGCTCTCTTTAGAGTGCGCGAGAGGATGAGCAGAAGATTAGGTGTCTAAAGAAGCCCAGAGCCCCAGTGTTCTTAGGCCTACAAAAGCGCTTCCAAGGAAGGGGGCTGGCTAGCAACAGCTTTCAGTGCTGGCACTTTTCATCTCTGAGCAATTGCTGGACGTTTGCAATTTCTCACCTGAGCTCTCTTTAGAGTGCGCGAGAGGATGAGCAGAAGATTAGGTGGCTAGAGAAGCCCAGAGCCCCAGTGTTCTTAGGCCTACAAAAGCGCTTCCAAGGAAGGGGGCTGGCTAGCAACAGCTTTCAGTGCTGGCACTTTTCATCTCTGAGCAATTGCTCGACGTTTGCAATTTCTCAGCTCGTGTCTACGAGACGGAAAGAGAAGGACCGTGACGTTTGGTGGCTAGAGAAGCGCAAAGCCCCAGTGTTGCTGCGCCTGTGAAAGCGCTTCCAAGGAAGGGTGCTGGCTAGCAACAGCTTTCAGTGCTGGCACTTTTCATCTCTGAGCAATTGCTCGACGTTTGCAATTTCTCACCTGAGCTCTCTTTAGAGTGCGCGAGAGGATGAGCAGAAGATTAGGTGTCTAAAGAAGCCCAGAGCCCCAGTGTTCTTAGGCCTGTGAAAGCGCTTCCAAGGAAGGGTGCTGGCTAGCAACAGCTTTCAGTGCTGGCACTTTTCATCTCTGAGCAATTGCTGGACGTTTGCAATTTCTCACCTGAGCTCTCTTTAGAGTGCGCGAGAGGATGAGCAGAAGATTAGGTGGCTAGAGAAGCCCAGAGCCCCAGTGTTCTTAGGCCTACAAAAGCGCTTCCAAGGAAGGGTGCTGGCTAGCAAGAGCTTTCAGTGCTGGCACTTTTCATCTCTGAGCAATTGCTGGACGTTTGCAATTTCTCAGCTCGTGTCTAGGAGACGGAAAGAGAAGGACCGTGATGTTTGGTGGCTAGAGAAGCGCAAAGCCCCAGTGTTACTGCGCCTGTGAAAGCGCTTCCAAGGAAGGGTGCTGGCTAGCAACAGCTTTCAGTGCTGGCACTTTTCATCTCTGAGCAATTGCTCGACGTTTGTAATTTCTCAGCTCGTGTCTAGGAGACGGAAAGAGAAGGACCGTGACGTTTGGTGG
Organism: Sarcoramphus papa; assembly: GCA_037962945.1. NCBI lineage: Eukaryota > Metazoa > Chordata > Aves > Accipitriformes > Cathartidae > Sarcoramphus > Sarcoramphus papa. Next base: position 15,289,812 of record CM075595.1, on the reverse strand, counting down.
CTAGAGAAGCGCAAAGCCCCAGTGTTGCTGCGCCTGTGAAAGCGCTTCCAAGGAAGGGTGCTGGCTAGCAACAGCTTTCAGTGCTGGCACTTTTCATCTCTGAGCAATTGCTCGACGTTTGCAATTTCTCACCTGAGCTCTCTTTAGAGTGCGCGAGAGGATGAGCAGAAGATTAGGTGGCTACAGAAGCCCAGAGCCCCAGTGTGCTTAGGCCTACAAAAGCGCTTCCAAGGAAGGGGGCTGGCTAGCAAGAGCTTTCAGTGCTGGCACTTTTCATCTCTGAGCAATTGCTGGACGTTTGCAATTTCTCAGCTCGTGTCTAGGAGACGGAAAGAGAAGGGCCGTGATGTTTGGTGGCTAGAGAAGCGCAAAGCCCCAGTGTTGCTGCGCCTGTGAAAGCGCTTGCAAGGAAGGGTGCTGGCTAGCAACAGCTTTCAGTGCTGGCACTTTTCATCTCTGAGCAATTGCTCGACGTTTGCAATTTCTCAGCTCGTGTCTACGAGACGGAAAGAGAAGGACAGTGACGTTTGTTGGGTAGAGAAGCGCAAAGCCCCAGTGTTACTGCGCCTGTGAAAGCGCTTCCAAGGAAGGGTGCTGGCTAGCAACAGCTTTCAGTGCTGGCACTTTTCATCTCTGAGCAATTGCTCGACGTTTGCAATTTCTCACCTGAGCTCTCTTTAGAGTGCGCGAGAGGATGAGCAGAAGATTAGGTGGCTAGAGAAGCCCAGAGCCCCAGTGTTCTTAGGCCTACAAAAGCGCTTCCAAGGAAGGGTGCTGGCTAGCAACAGCTTTCAGTGCTGGCACTTTTCATCTCTGAGCAATTGCTGGACGTTTGCAATTTCTCAGCTCGTGTCTACGAGACGGAAAGAGAAGGACCGTGACGTTTGGTGGCTAGAGAAGCGCAAAGCCCCAGTGTTACTGCACCTGTGAAAGCGCTTCCAAGGAACGGGGCTGGCTAGCAACAGCTTTCAGTGCTGGCACTTTTCATCTCTCAGCAATTGCTCGACGTTTGCAATTTCTCAGCTCGTGTCTACGAGACGGAAAGAGAAGGACCGTGATGTTTGGTGGGTAGAGAAGCGCAAAGCCCCAGTGTTACTGCGCCTGTGAAAGCGCTTCAAAGGAAGGGTGCTGGCTAGCAACAGCTTTCAGTGCTGACACTTTTCAGCTCTGAGCAATTGCTCGACGTTTGCAATTTCTCAGCTCGTGTCTAGGAGACGGAAAGAGAAGGACCGTGACGTTTGGTGGCTAGAGAAGCGCAAAGCCCCAGTGTTGCTGCGCCTGTGAAAGCGCTTCCAAGGAAGGGTGCTGGCTAGCAAGAGCTTTCAGTGCTGGCACTTTTCCTCTCTGAGCAATTGCTCAACGTTTGCAATTTCTCAGCTCGTGTCTACGAGACGGAAAGAGAATGACAGTGACGTTTGGTGGGTAGAGAAGCGCAAAGCCCCAGTGTTGCTGCACCTGTGAAAGCGCTTCCAAGGAAGGGTGCTGGCTAGCAAGAGCTTTCAGTGCTGGCACTTTTCATCTCTGAGCAATTGCTCGACGTTTGCAATTTCTCACCTGAGCTCTCTTTAGAGTGCGCGAGAGGATGAGCAGAAGATTAGGTGGCTAGAGAAGCCCAGAGCCCCAGTGTTCTTAGGCCTACAAAAGCGCTTCCAAGGAAGGGGGCTGGCTAGCAACAGCTTTCAGTGCTGGCACTTTTCAGCTCTGAGCAATTGCTCGACGTTTGCAATTTCTCAGCTCGTGTCTATGAGACGGAGAGATAGTGACCGTGACGTTTGGTGGCTAGAGAAGCGCAAAGCCCCAGTGTTGCTGCGCCTGTGAAAGCGCTTCCAAGGAAGGGTGCTGGCTAGCAAGAGCTTTCAGTGCTGGCACTTTTCATCTCTGAGCAATTGCTGGACGTTTGCAATTTCTCACCTGAGCTCTCTTTAGAGTGCGCGAGAGGATGAGCAGAAGATTAGGTGGCTAGAGAAGCCCAGAGCCCCAGTGTGCTTAGGCCTACAAAAGCGCTTCCAAGGAAGGGGGCTGGCTAGCAACAGCTTTCAGTGCTGGCACTTTTCATCTCTGAGCAATTGCTCGACGTTTGCAATTTCTCAGCTCGTGTCTACGAGACGGAAAGAGAATGACCGTGACGTTTGGTGGCTAGAGAATTGCAAAGCCCCAGTGTTGCTGCGCCTGTGAAAGCGCTTCCAAGGAAGGGTGCTGGCTAGCAACAGCTTTCAGTGCTGGCACTTTTCATCTCCGAGCAATTGCTGGACGTTTGCAATTTCTCACCTGAGCTCTCTTTAGAGTGCGCGAGAGGATGAGCAGAAGATTAGGTGGCTAGAGAAGCCCAGAGCCCCAGTGTGCTTAGGCCTACAAAAGCGCTTCCAAGGAAGGGTGCTGGCTAGCAACAGCTTTCAGTGCTGGCACTTTTCATCTCTGAGCAATTGCTCGACGTTTGCAATTTCTCAGCTCGTGTCTACGAGACGGAGATATAGTGACCGTGACTTATGGTGGGTAGAGAAGCGCAAAGCCCCAGTGTTGCTGCACCTGTGAAAGCGCTTCCAAGGAAGGGTGCTGGCTAGCAACAGCTTTCAGTGCTGGCACTTTTCATCTCTGAGCAATTGCTCGACGTTTGCAATTTCTCACCTGAGCTCTCTTTAGAGTGCGCGAGATGATGAGCAGAAGATGAGGTGGCTAGAGAAGCCCAGAGCCCCAGTGTGCTTAGGCCTACAAAAGCGCTTCCAAGGAAGGGTGCTGGCTAGCAACAGCTTTCAGTGCTGGCACTTTTCATCTCTGAGCAATTGCTCGACGTTTGCAATTTCTCAGCTCGTGTCTACGAGACGGAAAGAGAAGGACCGTGATGTTTGGTGGCTAGAGAAGCCCAGAGCCCCAGTGTTACTGCGCCTGTGAAAGCGCTTCCAAGGAAGGGTGCTGGCTAGCAACAGCTTTCAGTGCTGGCACTTTTCATCTCTGAGCAATTGCTCGACGTTTGCAATTTCTCAGCTCGTGTCTAGGAGACGGAAAGAGAATGACCGTGACGTTTGGTGGGTAGAGAAGCGCAAAGCCCCAGTGTTGCTGCGCCTGTGAAAGCGCTTCCAAGGAAGGGTGCTGGCTAGCAACAGCTTTCAGTGCTGGCACTTTTCTTCTCTGAGCAATTGCTCGACGTTTGCAATTTCTCACCTGAGCTCTCTTTAGAGTGCGCGAGAGGATGAGCAGAAGATTAGGTGGCTAGAGAAGCCCAGAGCCCCAGTGTGCTTAGGCCTACAAAAGCGCTTCCAAGGAAGGGGGCTGGCTAGCAACAGCTTTCAGTGCTGGCACTTTTCAGCTCTGAGCAATTGCTCGACGTTTGCAATTTCTCAGCTCGTGTCTAGGAGACGGAAAGAGAAGGACCGTGACGTTTGGTGGCTAGAGAAGCGCAAAGCCCCAGTGTTGCTGCGCCTGTGAAAGCGCTTCCAAGGAAGGGTGCTGGCTAGCAAGAGCTTTCAGTGCTGGCACTTTTCATCTCTGAGCAATTGCTCGACGTTTGCAATTTCTCAGCTCGTGTCTACGAGACGGAAAGAGAAGGACAGTGACGTTTGGTGGGTAGAGAAGCGCAAAGCCCCAGTGTTACTGCGCCTGTGAAAGCGCTTCCAAGGAAGGGGGCTGGCTAGCAACAGCTTTCAGTGCTGGCACTTTTCATCTCTGAGCAATTGCTCGACGTTTGCAATTTCTCACCTGAGCTCTCTTTAGAGTGCGCGAGAGGATGAGCAGAAGATTAGGTGGCTAGAGAGGCCCAGAGCCCCAGTGTTCTTAGGCCTACAAAAGCGCTTCCAAGGAAGGGGGCTGGCTAGCAACAGCTTTCAGTGCTGGCACTTTTCATCTCTGAGCAATTGCTCGACGTTTGCAATTTCTCAGCTCGTGTCTACGAGACGGAAAGAGAAGGACCGTGACGTTTGGTGGGTAGAGAAGCGCAAAGCCCCAGTGTTACTGCGCCTGTGAAAGCGCTTCCAAGGAAGGGTGCTGGCTAACAACAGCTTTCAGTGCTGACACTTTTCAGCTCTGAGCAATTGCTCGACGTTTGCAATTTCTCAGCTCATGTCTAGGAGACGGAAAGAGAAGGACCGTGACGTTTGGTGGCTAGAGAAGCGCAAAGCCCCAGTGTTGCTGCGCCTGTGAAAGCGCTTCCAAGGAAGGGTGCTGGCTAGCAACAGCTTTCAGTGCTGGCACTTTTCATCTCTGAGCAATTGCTGGACGTTTGCAATTTCTCACCTGAGCTCTCTTTAGAGTGCGCGAGAGGATGAGCAGAAGATTAGGTGTCTAAAGAAGCCCAGAGCCCCAGTGTTCTTAGGCCTACAAAAGCGCTTCCAAGGAAGGGTGCTGGCTAGCAACAGCTTTCAGTGCTGGCACTTTTCATCTCTGAGCAATTGCTGGACGTTTGCAATTTCTCACCTGAGCTCTCTTTAGAGTGCGCGAGAGGATGAGCAGAAGATTAGGTGGCTAGAGAAGCCCAGAGCCCCAGTGTTCTTAGGCCTACAAAAGCGCTTCCAAGGAAGGGGGCTGGCTAGCAACAGCTTTCAGTGCTGGCACTTTTCATCTCTGAGCAATTGCTCGACGTTTGCAATTTCTCAGCTCGTGTCTACGAGACGGAAAGAGAAGGACCGTGACGTTTGGTGGCTAGAGAAGCGCAAAGCCCCAGTGTTGCTGCGCCTGTGAAAGCGCTTCCAAGGAAGGGTGCTGGCTAGCAACAGCTTTCAGTGCTGGCACTTTTCATCTCTGAGCAATTGCTCGACGTTTGCAATTTCTCACCTGAGCTCTCTTTAGAGTGCGCGAGAGGATGAGCAGAAGATTAGGTGTCTAAAGAAGCCCAGAGCCCCAGTGTTCTTAGGCCTACAAAAGCGCTTCCAAGGAAGGGGGCTGGCTAGCAACAGCTTTCAGTGCTGGCACTTTTCATCTCTGAGCAATTGCTGGACGTTTGCAATTTCTCACCTGAGCTCTCTTTAGAGTGCGCGAGAGGATGAGCAGAAGATTAGGTGGCTAGAGAAGCCCAGAGCCCCAGTGTTCTTAGGCCTACAAAAGCGCTTCCAAGGAAGGGTGCTGGCTAGCAAGAGCTTTCAGTGCTGGCACTTTTCATCTCTGAGCAATTGCTGGACGTTTGCAATTTCTCAGCTCGTGTCTAGGAGACGGAAAGAGAAGGGCCGTGATGTTTGGTGGCTAGAGAAGCGCAAAGCCCCAGTGTTACTGCGCCTGTGAAAGCGCTTCCAAGGAAGGGTGCTGGCTAGCAACAGCTTTCAGTGCTGGCACTTTTCATCTCTGAGCAATTGCTCGACGTTTGTAATTTCTCAGCTCGTGTCTAGGAGACGGAAAGAGAAGGACCGTGACGTTTGGTGGCTAGAGAAGCGCAAAGCCCCAGTGTTGCTGCGCCTGTGAAAGCGCTTCCAAGGAAGGGTGCTGGCTAGCAACAGCTTTCAGTGCTGGCACTTTTCATCTCTGAGCAATTGCTCGACGTTTGCAATTTCTCACCTGAGCTCTCTTTAGAGTGCGCGAGAGGATGAGCAGAAGATTAGGTGGCTAGAGAAGCCCAGAGCCCCAGTGTGCTTAGGCCTACAAAAGCGCTTCCAAGGAAGGGGGCTGGCTAGCAAGAGCTTTCAGTGCTGGCACTTTTCATCTCTGAGCAATTGCTGGACGTTTGCAATTTCTCAGCTCGTGTCTAGGAGACGGAAAGAGAAGGGCCGTGATGTTTGGTGGCTAGAGAAGCGCAAAGCCCCAGTGTTGCTGCGCCTGTGAAAGCGCTTGCAAGGAAGGGTGCTGGCTAGCAACAGCTTTCAGTGCTGGCACTTTTCATCTCTGAGCAATTGCTCGACGTTTGCAATTTCTCAGCTCGTGTCTACGAGACGGAAAGAGAAGGACAGTGACGTTTGTTGGGTAGAGAAGCGCAAAGCCCCAGTGTTACTGCGCCTGTGAAAGCGCTTCCAAGGAAGGGTGCTGGCTAGCAACAGCTTTCAGTGCTGGCACTTTTCATCTCTGAGCAATTGCTCGACGTTTGCAATTTCTCACCTGAGCTCTCTTTAGAGTGCGCGAGAGGATGAGCAGAAGATTAGGTGGCTAGAGAAGCCCAGAGCCCCAGTTTTCTTAGGCCTACAAAAGCGCTTCCAAGGAAGGGGGCTGGCTAGCAACAGCTTTCAGTGCTGGCACTTTTCATCTCTCAGCAATTGCTCGACGTTTGCAATTTCTCAGCTCGTGTCTACGAGACGGAAAGAGAAGGACCGTGATGTTTGGTGGGTAGAGAAGCGCAAAGCCCCAGTGTTACTGCGCCTGTGAAAGCGCTTCAAAGGAAGGGTGCTGGCTAGCAACAGCTTTCAGTGCTGACACTTTTCAGCTCTGAGCAATTGCTCGACGTTTGCAATTTCTCAGCTCGTGTCTAGGAGACGGAAAGAGAAGGACCGTGACGTTTGGTGGCTAGAGAAGCGCAAAGCCCCAGTGTTGCTGCGCCTGTGAAAGCGCTTCCAAGGAAGGGTGCTGGCTAGCAAGAGCTTTCAGTGCTGGCACTTTTCCTCTCTGAGCAATTGCTCAACGTTTGCAATTTCTCAGCTCGTGTCTACGAGACGGAAAGAGAAGGACAGTGACGTTTGGTGGGTAGAGAAGCGCAAAGCCCCAGTGTTGCTGCGCCTGTGAAAGCGCTTCCAAGGAAGGGTGCTGGCTAGCAAGAGCTTTCAGTGCTGGCACTTTTCATCTCTGAGCAATTGCTCGACGTTTGCAATTTCTCACCTGAGCTCTCTTTAGAGTGCGCGAGAGGATGAGCAGAAGATTAGGTGGCTAGAGAAGCCCAGAGCCCCAGTGTTCTTAGGCCTACAAAAGCGCTTCCAAGGAAGGGGGCTGGCTAGCAACAGCTTTCAGTGCTGGCACTTTTCAGCTCTGAGCAATTGCTCGACGTTTGCAATTTCTCAGCTCGTGTCTATGAGACGGAGAGATAGTGACCGTGACGTTTGGTGGGTAGAGAAGCGCAAAGCCCCAGTGTTGCTGCGCCTGTGAAAGCGCTTCCAAGGAAGGGTGCTGGCTAGCAAGAGCTTTCAGTGCTGGCACTTTTCATCTCTGAGCAATTGCTCGACGTTTGCAATTTCTCACCTGAGCTCTCTTTAGAGTGCGCGAGAGGATGAGCAGAAGATTAGGTGGCTAGAGAAGCCCAGAGCCCCAGTGTGCTTAGGCCTACAAAAGCGCTTCCAAGGAAGGGTGCTGGCTAGCAACAGCTTTCAGTGCTGGCACTTTTCATCTCTTAGCAATTGCTCGACGTTTGCAATTTCTCAGCTCGTGTCTACGAGACGGAAAGAGAATGACCGTGACGTTTGGTGGCTAGAGAATTGCAAAGCCCCAGTGTTGCTGCGCCTGTGAAAGCGCTTCCAAGGAAGGGTGCTGGCTAGCAACAGCTTTCAGTGCTGGCACTTTTCATCTCCGAGCAATTGCTGGACGTTTGCAATTTCTCACCTGAGCTCTCTTTAGAGTGCGCGAGAGGATGAGCAGAAGATTAGGTGGCTAGAGAAGCCCAGAGCCCCAGTGTGCTTAGGCCTACAAAAGCGCTTACAAGGAAGGGGGCTGGCTAGCAACAGCTTTCAGTGCTGGCACTTTTCATCTCTGAGCAATTGCTCGACGTTTGCAATTTCTCAGCTCGTGTCTACGAGACGGAGATATAGTTACCGTGACTTTTGGTGGGTAGAGAAGCGCAAAGCCCCAGTGTTGCTGCACCTGTGAAAGCGCTTCCAAGGAAGGGTGCTGGCTAGCAACAGCTTTCAGTGCTGGCACTTTTCATCTCTGAGCAATTGCTCGACGTTTGCAATTTCTCACCTGAGCTCTCTTTAGAGTGCGCGAGATGATGAGCAGAAGATGAGGTGGCTAGAGAAGCCCAGAGCCCCAGTGTTCTTAGGCCTACAAAAGCGCTTCCAAGGAAGGCTGCTGGCTAGCAACAGCTTTCAGTGCTGGCACTTTTCCTCTCTGAGCAATTGCTCGACGTTTGCAATTTCTCAGCTCGTGTCTACGAGACGGAAAGAGAAGGACCGTGACGTTTGGTGGCTAGAGAAGCGCAAAGCCCCAGTGTTGCTGCGCCTGTGAAAGCGCTTCCAAGGAAGGGTGCTGGCTAGCAACAGCTTTCAGTGCTGGCACTTTTCATCTCTGAGCAATTGCTCGACGTTTGCAATTTCTCACCTGAGCTCTCTTTAGAGTGCGCGAGAGGATGAGCAGAAGATTAGGTGTCTAAAGAAGCCCAGAGCCCCAGTGTTCTTAGGCCTACAAAAGCGCTTCCAAGGAAGGGGGCTGGCTAGCAACAGCTTTCAGTGCTGGCACTTTTCATCTCTGAGCAATTGCTGGACGTTTGCAATTTCTCACCTGAGCTCTCTTTAGAGTGCGCGAGAGGATGAGCAGAAGATTAGGTGGCTAGAGAAGCCCAGAGCCCCAGTGTTCTTAGGCCTACAAAAGCGCTTCCAAGGAAGGGTGCTGGCTAGCAAGAGCTTTCAGTGCTGGCACTTTTCATCTCTGAGCAATTGCTGGACGTTTGCAATTTCTCAGCTCGTGTCTAGGAGACGGAAAGAGAAGGACCGTGATGTTTGGTGGCTAGAGAAGCGCAAAGCCCCAGTGTTACTGCGCCTGTGAAAGCGCTTCCAAGGAAGGGTGCTGGCTAGCAACAGCTTTCAGTGCTGGCACTTTTCATCTCTGAGCAATTGCTCGACGTTTGTAATTTCTCAGCTCGTGTCTAGGAGACGGAAAGAGAAGGACCGTGACGTTTGGTGGCTAGAGAAGCGCAAAGCCCCAGTGTTGCTGCGCCTGTGAAAGCGCTTCCAAGGAAGGGTGCTGGCTAGCAACAGCTTTCAGTGCTGGCACTTTTCATCTCTGAGCAATTGCTCGACGTTTGCAATTTCTCACCTGAGCTCTCTTTAGAGTGCGCGAGAGGATGAGCAGAAGATTAGGTGGCTAGAGAAGCCCAGAGCCCCAGTGTGCTTAGGCCTACAAAAGCGCTTCCAAGGAAGGGGGCTGGCTAGCAAGAGCTTTCAGTGCTGGCACTTTTCATCTCTGAGCAATTGCTGGACGTTTGCAATTTCTCAGCTCGTGTCTAGGAGACGGAAAGAGAAGGGCCGTGATGTTTGGTGGCTAGAGAAGCGCAAAGCCCCAGTGTTGCTGCGCCTGTGAAAGCGCTTGCAAGGAAGGGTGCTGGCTAGCAACAGCTTTCAGTGCTGGCACTTTTCATCTCTGAGCAATTGCTCGACGTTTGCAATTTCTCAGCTCGTGTCTACGAGACGGAAAGAGAAGGACAGTGACGTTTGTTGGGTAGAGAAGCGCAAAGCCCCAGTGTTACTGCGCCTGTGAAAGCGCTTCCAAGGAAGGGTGCTGGCTAGCAACAGCTTTCAGTGCTGGCACTTTTCATCTCTGAGCAATTGCTCGACGTTTGCAATTTCTCACCTGAGCTCTCTTTAGAGTGCGCGAGAGGATGAGCAGAAGATTAGGTGGCTAGAGAAGCCCAGAGCCCCAGTTTTCTTAGGCCTACAAAAGCGCTTCCAAGGAACGGGGCTGGCTAGCAACAGCTTTCAGTGCTGGCACTTTTCATCTCTCAGCAATTGCTCGACGTTTGCAATTTCTCAGCTCGTGTCTACGAGACGGAAAGAGAAGGACCGTGATGTTTGGTGGGTAGAGAAGCGCAAAGCCCCAGTGTTACTGCGCCTGTGAAAGCGCTTCAAAGGAAGGGTGCTGGCTAGCAACAGCTTTCAGTGCTGACACTTTTCAGCTCTGAGCAATTGCTCGACGTTTGCAATTTCTCAGCTCGTGTCTAGGAGACGGAAAGAGAAGGACCGTGACGTTTGGTGGCTAGAGAAGCGCAAAGCCCCAGTGTTGCTGCGCCTGTGAAAGCGCTTCCAAGGAAGGGTGCTGGCTAGCAAGAGCTTTCAGTGCTGGCACTTTTCCTCTCTGAGCAATTGCTCAACGTTTGCAATTTCTCAGCTCGTGTCTACGAGACGGAAAGAGAAGGACAGTGACGTTTGGTGGGTAGAGAAGCGCAAAGCCCCAGTGTTGCTGCGCCTGTGAAAGCGCTTCCAAGGAAGGGTGCTGGCTAGCAAGAGCTTTCAGTGCTGGCACTTTTCATCTCTGAGCAATTGCTCGACGTTTGCAATTTCTCACCTGAGCTCTCTTTAGAGTGCGCGAGAGGATGAGCAGAAGATTAGGTGGCTAGAGAAGCCCAGAGCCCCAGTGTTCTTAGGCCTACAAAAGCGCTTCCAAGGAAGGGGGCTGGCTAGCAACAGCTTTCAGTGCTGGCACTTTTCAGCTCTGAGCAATTGCTCGACGTTTGCAATTTCTCAGCTCGTGTCTATGAGACGGAGAGATAGTGACCGTGACGTTTGGTGGCTAGAGAAGCGCAAAGCCCCAGTGTTGCTGCGCCTGTGAAAGCGCTTCCAAGGAAGGGTGCTGGCTAGCAAGAGCTTTCAGTGCTGGCACTTTTCATCTCTGAGCAATTGCTCGACGTTTGCAATTTCTCACCTGAGCTCTCTTTAGAGTGCGCGAGAGGATGAGCAGAAGATTAGGTGGCTAGAGAAGCCCAGAGCCCCAGTGTGCTTAGGCCTACAAAAGCGCTTCCAAGGAAGGGTGCTGGCTAGCAACAGCTTTCAGTGCTGGCACTTTTCATCTCTTAGCAATTGCTCGACGTTTGCAATTTCTCAGCTCGTGTCTACGAGACGGAAAGAGAATGACCGTGACGTTTGGTGGCTAGAGAATTGCAAAGCCCCAGTGTTGCTGCGCCTGTGAAAGCGCTTCCAAGGAAGGGTGCTGGCTAGCAAGAGCTTTCAGTGCTGGCACTTTTCATCTCCGAGCAATTGCTGGACGTTTGCAATTTCTCACCTGAGCTCTCTTTAGAGTGCGCGAGAGGATGAGCAGAAGATTAGGTGGCTAGAGAAGCCCAGAGCCCCAGTGTGCTTAGGCCTACAAAAGCGCTTACAAGGAAGGGGGCTGGCTAGCAACAGCTTTCAGTGCTGGCACTTTTCATCTCTGAGCAATTGCTCGACGTTTGCAATTTCTCAGCTCGTGTCTACGAGACGGAGATATAGTGACCGTGACTTATGGTGGGTAGAGAAGCGCAAAGCCCCAGTGTTGCTGCACCTGTGAAAGCGCTTCCAAGGAAGGGTGCTGGCTAGCAACAGCTTTCAGTGCTGGCACTTTTCATCTCTGAGCAATTGCTCGACGTTTGCAATTTCTCACCTGAGCTCTCTTTAGAGTGCGCGAGATGATGAGCAGAAGATGAGGTGGCTAGAGAAGCCCAGAGCCCCAGTGTGCTTAGGCCTACAAAAGCGCTTCCAAGGAAGGGTGCTGGCTAGCAACAGCTTTCAGTGCTGGCACTTTTCATCTCTGAGCAATTGCTCGACGTTTGCAATTTCTCAGCTCGTGTCTACGAGACGGAAAGAGAAGGACCGTGACGTTTGGTGGGTAGAGAAGCGCAAAGCCCCAGTGTTGCTGTGCCTGTGAAAGCGCTTCCAAGGAAGGGTGCTGGCTAGCAACAGCTTTCAGTGCTGGCACTTTTCATCTCTGAGCAATTGCTCGACGTTTGCAATTTCTCACCTGAGCTCTCTTTAGAGTGCGCGAGAGGATGAGCAGAAGATTAGGTGGCTAGAGAAGCCCAGAGCCCCAGTGTGCTTAGGCCTACAAAAGCGCTTCCAAGGAAGGGTGCTGGCTAGCAACAGCTTTCAGTGCTGGCACTTTTCATCTCTGAGCAATTGCTCGACGTTTGCAATTTCTCAGCTCGTGTCTACGAGACGGAGAGATAGTGACCGTGACGTTTGGTGGGTAGAGAAGCGCAAAGCCCCAGTGTTGCTGCACCTGTGAAAGCGCTTCCAAGGAAGGGTGCTGGCTAGCAACAGCTTTCAGTGCTGGCACTTTTCATCTCTGAGCAATTGCTCGACGTTTGCAATTTCTCACCTGAGCTCTCTTTAGAGTGCACGAGAGGATGAGCAGAAGATTAGGTGGCTAGAGAAGCCCAGAGCCCCAGTGTGCTTAGGCCTACAAAAGCGCTTCCAAGGAAGGGTGCTGGCTAGCAACAGCTTTCAGTGCTGGCACTTTTCATCTCTGAGCAATTGCTCGACGTTTGCAATTTCTCACCTGAGCTCTCTTTAGAGTGCGCGAGAGGATGAGCAGAAGATTAGGTGGCTAGAGAAGCCCAGAGCCCCAGTGTGCTTAGGCCTACAAAAGCGCTTCCAAGGAAGGGTGCTGGCTAGCAACAGCTTTCAGTGCTGGCACTTTTCCTCTCTGAGCAATTGCTCGATGTTTGCAATTTCTCAGCTCGTGTCTACGAGACGGAAAGAGAAGGACCGTGACGTTTGGTGGCTAGAGAAGCGCAAAGCCCCAGTGTTGCTGCGCCTGTGAAAGCGCTTCCAAGGAAGGGTGCTGGCTAGCAACAGCTTTCAGTGCTGGCACTTTTCATCTCTGAGCAATTGCTGGACGTTTGCAATTTCTCACCTGAGCTCTCTTTAGAGTGCGCGAGAGGATGAGCAGAAGATTAAGTGGCTAGAGAAGCCCAGAGCCCCAGTGTTCTTAGGCCTACAAAAGCGCTTCCAAGGAAGGGTGCTGGCTAGCAACAGCTTTCAGTGCTGGCACTTTTCATCTCTGAGCAATTGCTCGACGTTTGCAATTTCTCAGCTCGTGTCTACAAGACGGAAAGAGAAGGACCGTGATGTTTGGTGGGTAGAGAAGCGCAAAGCCCCAGTGTTGCTGCGCCTGTGAAAGCGCTTCCAAGGAAGGGTGCTGGCTAGCAACAGCTTTCAGTGCTGGCACTTTTCATCTCTGAGCAATTGCTCGACGTTTGCAATTTCTCAGCTCGTGTCTAGGAGACGGAAAGAGAATGACCGTGACGTTTGGTGGCTAGAGAAGCGCAAAGCCCCAGTGTTGCTGCACCTGTGAAAGCGCTTCCAAGGAAGGGTGCTGGCTAGCAACAGCTTTCAGTGCTGGCACTTTTCAGCTCTGAGCAATTGCTCGACGTTTGCAATTTCTCACCTGAGCTCTCTTTAGAGTGCGCGAGAGGATGAGCAGAAGATTAGGTGGCTAGAGAAGCCCAGAGCCCCAGTGTGCTTAGGCCTACAAAAGCGCTTCCAAGGAAGGGTGCTGGCTAGCAACAGCTTTCAGTGCTGGCACTTTTCATCTCTGAGCAATTGCTCGACGTTTGCAATTTCTCAGCTCGTGTCTATGAGACGGAGAGATAGTGACCGTGACGTTTGGTGGCTAGAGAAGCGCAAAGCCCCAGTGTTGCTGCGCCTGTGAAAGCGCTTCCAAGGAAGGGTGCTGGCTAGCAACAGCTTTCAGTGCTGGCACTTTTCATCTCTGAGCAATTGCTCGACGTTTGCAATTTCTCACCTGAGCTCTCTTTAGAGTGCGCGAGAGGATGAGCAGAAGATTAGGTGGCTAGAGAAGCCCAGAGCCCCAGTGTGCTTAGGCCTACAAAAGCGCTTCCAAGGAAGGGTGCTGGCTAGCAAGAGCTTTCAGTGCTGGCACTTTTCCTCTCTGAGCAATTGCTCGACGTTTGCAATTTCTCAGCTCGTGTCTAGGAGATGGAAAGAGAAGGACCGTGACGTTTGGTGGCTAGAGAAGCGCAAAGCCCCAGTGTTGCTGCACCTGTGAAAGCGCTTCCAAGGAAGGGTGCTGGCTAGCAACAGCTTTCAGTGCTGGCACTTTTCATCTCTGAGCAATTGCTCGACGTTTGCAATTTCTCACCTGAGCTCTCTTTAGAGTGCGCGAGAGGATGAGCAGAAGATTAGGTGGCTAGAGAAGCCCAGAGCCCCAGTGTTCTTAGGCCTACAAAAGCGCTTCCAAGGAAGGGGGCTGGCTAGCAAGAGCTTTCAGTGCTGGCACTTTTCCTCTCTGAGCAATTGCTCGACGTTTGCAATTTCTCAGCTCGTTTCTACGAGACGGAAAGAGAAGGACCGTGACGTTTGGTGGGTAGAGAAGCGCAAAGCCCCAGTGTTACTGCGCCTGTGAAAGCGCTTCCAAGGAAGGGTGCTGGCTAGCAACAGCTTTCAGTGCTGGCACTTTTCATCTCTGAGCAATTGCTCGACGTTTGCAATTTCTCAGCTCGTGTCTACGAGACGGAAAGAGAATGACCGTGACGTTTGGTGGCTAGAGAATTGCAAAGCCCCAGTGTTGCTGCGCCTGTGAAAGCGCTTCCAAGGAAGGGGGCTGGCTAGCAAGAGCTTTCAGTGCTGGCACTTTTCATCTCCGAGCAATTGCTCGACGTTTGCAATTTCTCACCTGAGCTCTCTTTAGAGTGCGCGAGAGGATGAGCAGAAGATTAGGTGGCTAGAGAAGCCCAGAGCCCCAGTGTTCTTAGGCCTACAAAAGCGCTTCCAAGGAAGGGTGCTGGCTAGCAACAGCTTTCAGTGCTGGCACTTTTCATCTCTGAGCAATTGCTCGACGTTTGCAATTTCTCAGCTCGTGTCTACGAGACGGAAAGAGAATGACCGTGACGTTTGGTGGCTAGAGAAGCGCAAAGCCCCAGTGTTGCTGTGCCTGTGAAAGCGCTTCCAAGGAAGGGTGCTGGCTAGCAACAGCTTTCAGTGCTGGCACTTTTCATCTCTGAGCAATTGCTGGACGTTTGCAATTTCTCACCTGAGCTCTCTTTAGAGTGCGCGAGAGGATGAGCAGAAGATTAGGTGGCTAGAGAAGCCCAGAGCCCCAGTGTTCTTAGGCCTACAAAAGCGCTTCCAAGGAAGGGTGCTGGCTAGCAACAGCTTTCAGTGCTGGCACTTTTCCTCTCTGAGCAATTGCTCGACGTTTGCAATTTCTCAGCTCGTGTCTAGGAGACGGAAAGAGAAGGACCGTGACGTTTGGTGGGTAGAGAAGCGCAAAGCCCCAGTGTTACTGCGCCTGTGAAAGCGCTTCCAAGGAAGGGTGCTGGCTAGCAAGAGCTTTCAGTGCTGGCACTTTTCATCTCTGAGCAATTGCTCGACGTTTGCAATTTCTCCCCTGAGCTCTCTTTAGAGTGCGCGAGAGGATGAGCAGAAGATTAGGTGGCTAGAGAAGCCCAGAGCCCCAGTGTTCTTAGGCCTACAAAAGCGCTTCCAAGGAAGGGTGCTGGCTAGCAACAGCTTTCAGTGCTGGCACTTTTCATCTCTGAGCAATTGCTGGACGTTTGCAATTTCTCACCTGAGCTCTCTTTAGAGTGCGCGAGAGGATGAGCAGAAGATTAGGTGGCTAGAGAAGCCCAGAGCCCCAGTGTGCTTAGGCCTACAAAAGCGCTTCCAAGGAAGGGGGCTGGCTAGCAACAGCTTTCAGTGCTGGCACTTTTCAGCTCTGAGCAATTGCTGGACGTTTGCAATTTCTCAGCTCGTGTCTACAAGACGGAAAGAGAATGTCCGTGACGTATGGTGGGTAGAGAAGCGCAAAGCCCCAGTGTTGCTGCGCCTGTGAAAGCGCTTCCAAGGAAGGGTGCTGGCTAGCAACAGCTTTCAGTGCTGGCACTTTTCATCTCTGAGCAATTGCTGGACGTTTGCAATTTCTCACCTGAGCTCTCCTTAGAGTGCGCGAGAGGATGAGCAGAAGATTAGGTGGCTAGAGAAGCCCAGAGCCCCAGTGTGCTTAGGCCTACAAAAGCGCTTCCAAGGAAGGGTGCTGGCTAGCAACAGCTTTCAGTGCTGGCACTTTTCATCTCTGAGCAATTGCTCGATGTTTGCAATTTCTCAGCTCGTGTCTACGAGACGGAAAGGGAAGGACCGTGACGTTTGGTGGCTAGAGAAGCGCAAAGCCCCAGTGTTGCTGCGCCTGTGAAAGCGCTTCCAAGGAAGGGTGCTGGCTAGCAAGAGCTTTCAGTGCTGGCACTTTTCATCTCTGAGCAATTGCTGGACGTTTGCAATTTCTCACCTGAGCTCTCTTTAGAGTGCGCGAGAGGATGAGCAGAAGATTAGGTGGCTAAAGAAGCCCAGAGCCCCAGTGTTCTTAGGCCTACAAAAGCGCTTCCAAGGAAGGGTGCTGGCTAGCAACAGCTTTCAGTGCTGGCACTTTTCATCTCTGAGCAATTGCTCGACGTTTGCAATTTCTCACCTGAGCTCTCTTTAGAGTGCGCGAGAGGATGAGCAGAAGATTAAGTGGCTAGAGAAGCCCAGAGCCCCAGTGTTCTTAGGCCTACAAAAGCGCTTCCAAGGAAGGGTGCTGGCTAGCAACAGCTTTCAGTGCTGGCACTTTTCATCTCTCAGCAATTGCTCGACGTTTGCAATTTCTCAGCTCGTGTCTACGAGACGGAAAGGGAAGGACCGTGATGTTTGGTGGGTAGAGAAGCGCAAAGCCCCAGTGTTACTGCGCCTGTGAAAGCGCTTCCAAGGAAGGGTGCTGGCTAGCAAGAGCTTTCAGTGCTGGCACTTTTCATCTCTGAGCAATTGCTCGACGTTTGCAATTTCTCAGCTCGTGTCTACGAGACGGAAAGAGAATGACCGTGACGTTTGGTGGCTAGAGAAGTGCAAAGCCCCAGTGTTGCTGCGCCTGTGAAAGCGCTTCCAAGGAAGGGTGCTGGCTAGCAAGAGCTTTCAGTGCTGGCACTTTTCATCTCTGAGCAATTGCTCGACGTTTGCAATTTCTCAGCTCGTGTCTACGAGACGGAAAGAGAAGGACAGTGACGTTTGGTGGGCAGAGAAGCGCAAAGCCCCAGTGTTACTGCGCCTGTGAAAGCGTTTCCAAGGAAGGGGGCTGGCTAGCAACAGCTTTCAGTGCTGGCACTTTTCATCTCTGAGCAATTGCTGGACATTTGCAATTTTTCACCTGAGCTCTCTTTAGAGTGCGCGAGAGGATGAGCAGAAGATTAGGTGGCTAGAGAAGCCCAGAGCCCCAGTGTTCTTAGGCCTACAAAAGCGCTTCCAAGGAAGGGTGCTGGCTAGCAAGAGCTTTCAGTGCTGGCACTTTTCTTCTCTGAGCAATTGCTCGACGTTTGCAATTTCTCACCTGAGCTCTCTTTAGAGTGCGCGAGAGGATGAGCAGAAGATTAGGTGGCTAGAGAAGCCCAGAGCCCCAGTGTGCTTAGGCCTACAAAAGCGCTTCCAAGGAAGGGGGCTGGCTAGCAACAGCTTTCAGTGCTGGCACTTTTCCTCTCTGAGCAATTGCTCGACGTTTGCAATTTCTCAGCTCGTGTCTAGGAGACGGAAAGAGAATGACAGTGACGTTTGGTGGGTAGAGAAGCGCAAAGCCCCAGTGTTGCTGCGCCTGTGAAAGCGCTTCCAAGGAAGGGTGCTGGCTAGCAAGAGCTTTCAGTGCTGGCACTTTTCATCTCTGAGCAATTGCTGGACGTTTGCAATTTCTCACCTGAGCTCTCTTTAGAGTGCGCGAGAGGATGAGCAGAAGATTAGGTGGCTAGAGAAGCCCAGAGCCCCAGTGTGCTTAGGCCTACAAAAGCGCTTCCAAGGAAGGGTGCTGGCTAGCAACAGCTTTCAGTGCTGGCACTTTTCAGCTCTGAGCAATTGCTTGACGTTTGCAATTTCTCAGCTCGTGTCTACAAGACGGAAAGAGAATGTCCGTGACGTATGGTGGGTAGAGAAGCGCAAAGCCCCAGTGTTGCTGCGCCTGTGAAAGCGCTTCCAAGGAAGGGTGCTGGCTAGCAAGAGCTTTCAGTGCTGGCACTTTTCATCTCTGAGCAATTGCTGGACGTTTGCAATTTCTCACCTGAGCTCTCTTTAGAGTGCGCGAGAGGATGAGCAGAAGATTAGGTGGCTAAAGAAGCCCAGAGCCCCAGTGTTCTTAGGCCTACAAAAGCGCTTCCAAGGAAGGGTGCTGGCTAGCAACAGCTTTCAGTGCTGGCACTTTTCATCTCTGAGCAATTGCTCGACGTTTGCAATTTCTCACCTGAGCTCTCTTTAGAGTGCGCGAGAGGATGAGCAGAAGATTAAGTGGCTAGAGAAGCCCAGAGCCCCAGTGTTCTTAGGCCTACAAAAGCGCTTCCAAGGAAGGGTGCTGGCTAGCAACAGCTTTCAGTGCTGGCACTTTTCATCTCTCAGCAATTGCTCGACGTTTGCAATTTCTCAGCTCGTGTCTACGAGACGGAAAGGGAAGGACCGTGATGTTTGGTGGGTAGAGAAGCGCAAAGCCCCAGTGTTACTGCGCCTGTGAAAGCGCTTCCAAGGAAGGGTGCTGGCTAGCAAGAGCTTTCAGTGCTGGCACTTTTCATCTCTGAGCAATTGCTCGACGTTTGCAATTTCTCAGCTCGTGTCTACGAGACGGAAAGAGAATGACCGTGACGTTTGGTGGGTAGAGAAGTGCAAAGCCCCAGTGTTGCTGCGCCTGTGAAAGCGCTTCCAAGGAAGGGTGCTGGCTAGCAAGAGCTTTCAGTGCTGGCACTTTTCATCTCTGAGCAATTGCTCGACGTTTGCAATTTCTCAGCTCGTGTCTACGAGACGGAAAGAGAAGGACAGTGACGTTTGGTGGGCAGAGAAGCGCAAAGCCCCAGTGTTACTGCGCCTGTGAAAGCGTTTCCAAGGAAGGGGGCTGGCTAGCAACAGCTTTCAGTGCTGGCACTTTTCATCTCTGAGCAATTGCTGGACATTTGCAATTTTTCACCTGAGCTCTCTTTAGAGTGCGCGAGAGGATGAGCAGAAGATTAGGTGGCTAGAGAAGCCCAGAGCCCCAGTGTTCTTAGGCCTACAAAAGCGCTTCCAAGGAAGGGTGCTGGCTAGCAAGAGCTTTCAGTGCTGGCACTTTTCTTCTCTGAGCAATTGCTCGACGTTTGCAATTTCTCACCTGAGCTCTCTTTAGAGTGCGCGAGAGGATGAGCAGAAGATTAGGTGGCTAGAGAAGCCCAGAGCCCCAGTGTGCTTAGGCCTACAAAAGCGCTTCCAAGGAAGGGGGCTGGCTAGCAACAGCTTTCAGTGCTGGCACTTTTCCTCTCTGAGCAATTGCTCGACGTTTGCAATTTCTCAGCTCGTGTCTAGGAGACGGAAAGAGAATGACAGTGACGTTTGGTGGGTAGAGAAGCGCAAAGCCCCAGTGTTGCTGCGCCTGTGAAAGCGCTTCCAAGGAAGGGTGCTGGCTAGCAAGAGCTTTCAGTGCTGGCACTTTTCATCTCTGAGCAATTGCTGGACGTTTGCAATTTCTCACCTGAGCTCTCTTTAGAGTGCGCGAGAGGATGAGCAGAAGATTAGGTGGCTAGAGAAGCCCAGAGCCCCAGTGTGCTTAGGCCTACAAAAGCGCTTCCAAGGAAGGGTGCTGGCTAGCAAGAGCTTTCAGTGCTGGCACTTTTCATCTCTGAGCAATTGCTTGACGTTTGCAATTTCTCAGCTCGTGTCTACAAGACGGAAAGAGAATGTCCGTGACGTATGGTGGGTAGAGAAGCGCAAAGCCCCAGTGTTGCTGCGCCTGTGAAAGCGCTTCCAAGGAAGGGTGCTGGCTAGCAAGAGCTTTCAGTGCTGGCACTTTTCATCTCTGAGCAATTGCTGGACGTTTGCAATTTCTCACCTGAGCTCTCCTTAGAGTGCGCGAGAGGATGAGCAGAAGATTAGGTGGCTAGAGAAGCCCAGAGCCCCAGTGTGCTTAGGCCTACAAAAGCGCTTCCAAGGAAGGGTGCTGGCTAGCAACAGCTTTCAGTGCTGGCACTTTTCATCTCTGAGCAATTGCTCGACGTTTGCAATTTCTCAGCTCGTGTCTACGAGACGGAAAGGGAAGGACCGTGACGTTTGGTGGCTAGAGAAGCGCAAAGCCCCAGTGTTGCTGCGCCTGTGAAAGCGCTTCCAAGGAAGGGTGCTGGCTAGCAACAGCTTTCAGTGCTGGCACTTTTCATCTCTGAGCAATTGCTGGACGTTTGCAATTTCTCACCTGAGCTCTCTTTAGAGTGCGCGAGAGGATGAGCAGAAGATTAGGTGGCTAAAGAAGCCCAGAGCCCCAGTGTTCTTAGGCCTACAAAAGCGCTTCCAAGGAAGGGTGCTGGCTAGCAACAGCTTTCAGTGCTGGCACTTTTCATCTCTGAGCAATTGCTCGACGTTTGCAATTTCTCACCTGAGCTCTCTTTAGAGTGCGCGAGAGGATGAGCAGAAGATTAAGTGGCTAGAGAAGCCCAGAGCCCCAGTGTTCTTAGGCCTACAAAAGCGCTTCCAAGGAAGGGTGCTGGCTAGCAACAGCTTTCAGTGCTGGCACTTTTCATCTCTCAGCAATTGCTCGACGTTTGCAATTTCTCAGCTCGTGTCTACGAGACGGAAAGGGAAGGACCGTGATATTTGGTGGGTAGAGAAGCGCAAAGCCCCAGTGTTACTGCGCCTGTGAAAGCGCTTCCAAGGAAGGGTGCTGGCTAGCAACAGCTTTCAGTGCTGGCACTTTTCATCTCTGAGCAATTGCTCGACGTTTGCAATTTCTCAGCTCGTGTCTAGGAGACGGAAAGAGAATGACCGTGACGTTTGGTGGGTAGAGAAGCGCAAAGCCCCAGTGTTGCTGCGCCTGTGAAAGCGCTTCCAAGGAAGGGTGCTGGCTAGCAACAGCTTTCAGTGCTGGCACTTTTCATCTCTGAGCAATTGCTGGACGTTTGCAATTTCTCACCTGAGCTCTCTTTAGAGTGCGCGAGAGGATGAGCAGAAGATTAGGTGGCTAGAGAAGTCCAGAGCCCCAGTGTGCTTAGGCCTACAAAAGCGCTTCCAAGGAAGGGGGCTGGCTAGCAAGAGCTTTCAGTGCTGGCACTTTTCATCTCTGAGCAATTGCTCGACGTTTGCAATTTCTCAGCTCGTTTCTACGAGACGGAAAGAGAAGGACCGTGACGTTTGGTGGGTAGAGAAGCGCAAAGCCCCAGTGTTATTGCGCCTGTGAAAGCGCTTCCAAGGAAGGGTGCTGGCTAGCAAGAGCTTTCAGTGCTGGCACTTTTCATCTCTGAGCAATTGCTCGACGTTTGCAATTTCTCAGCTCGTGTCTAGGAGACGGAAAGAGAATGACCGTGACGTTTGGTGGCTAGAGAAGTGCAAAGCCCCAGTGTTGCTGCGCCTGTGAAAGCGCTTCCAAGGAAGGGTGCTGGCTAGCAACAGCTTTCAGTGCTGGCACTTTTCATCTCTGAGCAATTGCTCGACGTTTGCAATTTCTCAGCTCGTGTCTACGAGACGGAAAAAGAAGGACAGTGACGTTTGGTGGGCAGAGAAGCGCAAAGCCCCAGTGTTACTGCGCCTGTGAAAGCGTTTCCAAGGAAGGGGGCTGGCTAGCAACAGCTTTCAGTGCTGGCACTTTTCATCTCTGAGCAATTGCTGGACATTTGCAATTTTTCACCTGAGCTCTCTTTAGAGTGCGCGAGAGGATGAGCAGAAGATTAGGTGGCTAGAGAAGCCCAGAGCCCCAGTGTTCTTAGGCCTACAAAAGCGCTTCCAAGGAAGGGTGCTGGCTAGCAAGAGCTTTCAGTGCTGGCACTTTTCTTCTCTGAGCAATTGCTCGACGTTTGCAATTTCTCACCTGAGCTCTCTTTAGAGTGCGCGAGAGGATGAGCAGAAGATTAGGTGGCTAGAGAAGCCCAGAGCCCCAGTGTGCTTAGGCCTACAAAAGCGCTTCCAAGGAAGGGTGCTGGCTAGCAACAGCTTTCAGTGCTGGCACTTTTCCTCTCTGAGCAATTGCTTGACGTTTGCAATTTCTCAGCTTGTGTCTACGAGACGGAGAGATAGTGACCGTGACGTTTGGTGGCTAGAGAAGCGCAAAGCCCCAGTGTTGCTGCGCCTGTGAAAGCGCTTCCAAGGAAGGGTGCTGGCTAGCAACAGCTTTCAGTGCTGGCACTTTTCATCTCTGAGCAATTGCTGGACGTTTGCAATTTCTCACCTGAGCTCTCTTTAGAGTGCGCGAGAGGATGAGCAGAAGATTAGGTGGCTAGAGAAGCCCAGAGCCCCAGTGTTCTTAGGCCTACAAAAGCGCTTCCAAGGAAGGGTGCTGGCTAGCAAGAGCTTTCAGTGCTGGCACTTTTCCTCTCTGAGCAATTGCTCGACGTTTGCAATTTCTCAGCTCGTGTCTACGAGACGGAAAGAGAAGGACCGTGACGTTTGGTGGGTAGAGAAGCGCAAAGCCCCAGTGTTGCTGCACCTGTGAAAGCGCTTCCAAGGAAGGGTGCTGGCTAGCAAGAGCTTTCAGTGCTGGCACTTTTCATCTCTGAGCAATTGCTCGACGTTTGCAATTTCTCCCCTGAGCTCTCTTTAGAGTGCGCGAGAGGATGAGCAGAAGATTAGGTGGCTAGAGAAGCCCAGAGCCCCAGTGTGCTTAGGCCTACAAAAGCGCTTCCAAGGAAGGGTGCTGGCTAGCAACAGCTTTCAGTGCTGGCACTTTTCATCTCTGAGCAATTGCTCGACGTTTGCAATTTCTCAGCTCGTGTCTACGAGACGGAAAGAGAATGACCGTGACGTTTGGTGGGTAGAGAAGCGCAAAGCCCCAGTGTTACTGCGCCTGTGAAAGCGCTTCCAAGGAAGGGTGCTGGCTAGCAACAGCTTTCAGTGCTGGCACTTTTCATCTCTGAGCAATTGCTCGACGTTTGCAATTTCTCACCTGAGCTCTCTTTAGAGTGCGCGAGAGGATGAGCAGAAGATTAAGTGGCTAGAGAAGCCCAGAGCCCCAGTGTTCTTAGGCCTACAAAAGCGCTTCCAAGGAAGGGTGCTGGCTAGCAACAGCTTTCAGTGCTGGCACTTTTCATCTCTCAGCAATTGCTCGACGTTTGCAATTTCTCAGCTCGTGTCTACGAGACGGAAAGGGAAGGACCGTGATATTTGGTGGGTAGAGAAGCGCAAAGCCCCAGTGTTACTGCGCCTGTGAAAGCGCTTCCAAGGAAGGGTGCTGGCTAGCAACAGCTTTCAGTGCTGGCACTTTTCATCTCTGAGCAATTGCTCGACGTTTGCAATTTCTCAGCTCGTGTCTAGGAGACGGAAAGAGAATGACCGTGACGTTTGGTGGGTAGAGAAGCGCAAAGCCCCAGTGTTGCTGCGCCTGTGAAAGCGCTTCCAAGGAAGGGTGCTGGCTAGCAACAGCTTTCAGTGCTGGCACTTTTCATCTCTGAGCAATTGCTGGACGTTTGCAATTTCTCACCTGAGCTCTCTTTAGAGTGCGCGAGAGGATGAGCAGAAGATTAGGTGGCTAGAGAAGTCCAGAGCCCCAGTGTGCTTAGGCCTACAAAAGCGCTTCCAAGGAAGGGGGCTGGCTAGCAAGAGCTTTCAGTGCTGGCACTTTTCATCTCTGAGCAATTGCTCGACGTTTGCAATTTCTCAGCTCGTGTCTACGAGACGGAAAGAGAAGGACCGTGACGTTTGGTGGGTAGAGAAGCGCAAAGCCCCAGTGTTATTGCGCCTGTGAAAGCGCTTCCAAGGAAGGGTGCTGGCTAGCAAGAGCTTTCAGTGCTGGCACTTTTCATCTCTGAGCAATTGCTCGACGTTTGCAATTTCTCAGCTCGTGTCTAGGAGACGGAAAGAGAATGACCGTGACGTTTGGTGGCTAGAGAAGTGCAAAGCCCCAGTGTTGCTGCGCCTGTGAAAGCGCTTCCAAGGAAGGGTGCTGGCTAGCAACAGCTTTCAGTGCTGGCACTTTTCATCTCTGAGCAATTGCTCGACGTTTGCAATTTCTCAGCTCGTGTCTACGAGACGGAAAAAGAAGGACAGTGACGTTTGGTGGGCAGAGAAGCGCAAAGCCCCAGTGTTACTGCGCCTGTGAAAGCGTTTCCAAGGAAGGGGGCTGGCTAGCAACAGCTTTCAGTGCTGGCACTTTTCATCTCTGAGCAATTGCTGGACATTTGCAATTTTTCACCTGAGCTCTCTTTAGAGTGCGCGAGAGGATGAGCAGAAGATTAGGTGGCTAGAGAAGCCCAGAGCCCCAGTGTGCTTAGGCCTACAAAAGCGCTTCCAAGGAAGGGTGCTGGCTAGCAAGAGCTTTCAGTGCTGGCACTTTTCTTCTCTGAGCAATTGCTCGACGTTTGCAATTTCTCACCTGAGCTCTCTTTAGAGTGCGCGAGAGGATGAGCAGAAGATTAGGTGGCTAGAGAAGCCCAGAGCCCCAGTGTGCTTAGGCCTACAAAAGCGCTTCCAAGGAAGGGTGCTGGCTAGCAACAGCTTTCAGTGCTGGCACTTTTCCTCTCTGAGCAATTGCTTGACGTTTGCAATTTCTCAGCTTGTGTCTACGAGACGGAGAGATAGTGACCGTGACGTTTGGTGGCTAGAGAAGCGCAAAGCCCCAGTGTTGCTGCGCCTGTGAAAGCGCTTCCAAGGAAGGGTGCTGGCTAGCAACAGCTTTCAGTGCTGGCACTTTTCATCTCTGAGCAATTGCTGGACGTTTGCAATTTCTCACCTGAGCTCTCTTTAGAGTGCGCGAGAGGATGAGCAGAAGATTAGGTGGCTAGAGAAGCCCAGAGCCCCAGTGTTCTTAGGCCTACAAAAGCGCTTCCAAGGAAGGGTGCTGGCTAGCAAGAGCTTTCAGTGCTGGCACTTTTCCTCTCTGAGCAATTGCTCGACGTTTGCAATTTCTCAGCTCGTGTCTACGAGACGGAAAGAGAAGGACCGTGACGTTTGGTGGGTAGAGAAGCGCAAAGCCCCAGTGTTGCTGCACCTGTGAAAGCGCTTCCAAGGAAGGGTGCTGGCTAGCAAGAGCTTTCAGTGCTGGCACTTTTCATCTCTGAGCAATTGCTCGACGTTTGCAATTTCTCCCCTGAGCTCTCTTTAGAGTGCGCGAGAGGATGAGCAGAAGATTAGGTGGCTAGAGAAGCCCAGAGCCCCAGTGTGCTTAGGCCTACAAAAGCGCTTCCAAGGAAGGGTGCTGGCTAGCAACAGCTTTCAGTGCTGGCACTTTTCATCTCTGAGCAATTGCTCGACGTTTGCAATTTCTCAGCTCGTGTCTACGAGACGGAAAGAGAATGACCGTGACGTTTGGTGGGTAGAGAAGCGCAAAGCCCCAGTGTTACTGCGCCTGTGAAAGCGCTTCCAAGGAAGGGTGCTGGCTAGCAACAGCTTTCAGTGCTGGCACTTTTCATCTCTGAGCAATTGCTCGACGTTTGCAATTTCTCAGCTCGTGTCTACGAGACGGAAAGAGAATGACCGTGACGTTTGGTGGCTAGAGAATTGCAAAGCCCCAGTGTTGCTGCGCCTGTGAAAGCGCTTCCAAGGAAGGGGGCTGGCTAGCAAGAGCTTTCAGTGCTGGCACTTTTCATCTCCGAGCAATTGCTCGACGTTTGCAATTTCTCACCTGAGCTCTCTTTAGAGTGCGCGAGAGGATGAGCAGAAGATGAGGTGGCTAGAGAAGCCCAGAGCCCCAGTGTTCTTAGGCCTACAAAAGCGCTTCCAAGGAAGGGTGCTGGCTAGCAACAGCTTTCAGTGCTGGCACTTTTCATCTCTGAGCAATTGCTCAACGTTTGCAATTTCTCAGCTCGTGTCTACGAGACGGAGATATAGTGACCGTGACTTTTGGTGGGTAGAGAAGCGCAAAGCCCCAGTGTTGCTGCACCTGTGAAAGCGCTTCCAAGGAAGGGTGCTGGCTAGCAACAGCTTTCAGTGCTGGCACTTTTCATCTCTGAGCAATTGCTCGACGTTTGCAATTTCTCACCTGAGCTCTCTTTAGAGTGCACGAGAGGATGAGCAGAAGATTAGGTGGCTAGAGAAGCCCAGAGCCCCAGTGTGCTTAGGCCTACAAAAGCGCTTCCAAGGAAGGGTGCTGGCTAGCAACAGCTTTCAGTGCTGGCACTTTTCCTCTCTGAGCAATTGCTGGACGTTGGCAATTTCTCAGCTCGTTTCTACGAGACGGAAAGAGAAGGACCGTGACGTTTGGTGGCTAGAGAAGCGCAAAGCCCCAGTGTTACTGCGCCTGTGAAAGCGCTTCCAAGGAAGGGTGCTGGCTAGCAACAGCTTTCAGTGCTGGCACTTTTCATCTCTGAGCAATTGCTCGACGTTTGCAATTTCTCACCTGAGCTCTCTTTAGAGTGCGCGAGAGGATGAGCAGAAGATTAGGTGGCTAGAGAAGCCCAGAGCCCCAGTGTTCTTAGGCCTACAAAAGCGCTTCCAAGGAAGGGTGCTGGCTAGCAAGAGCTTTCAGTGCTGGCACTTTTCATCTCTGAGCAATTGCTCGACGTTTGCAATTTCTCAGCTCGTGTCTACGAGACGGAAAGAGAAGGACCGTGACGTTTGGTGGGTAGAGAAGCGCAAAGCCCCAGTGTTATTGCGCCTGTGAAAGCGCTTCCAAGGAAGGGTGCTGGCTAGCAAGAGCTTTCAGTGCTGGCACTTTTCATCTCTGAGCAATTGCTCGACGTTTGCAATTTCTCAGCTCGTGTCTACGAGACGGAAAGAGAATGACCGTGACGTTTGGTGGCTAGAGAAGTGCAAAGCCCCAGTGTTGCTGCGCCTGTGAAAGCGCTTCCAAGGAAGGGTGCTGGCTAGCAAGAGCTTTCAGTGCTGGCACTTTTCATCTCTGAGCAATTGCTCGACGTTTGCAATTTCTCAGCTCGTGTCTACGAGACGGAAAGAGAAGGACAGTGACGTTTGGTGGGCAGAGAAGCGCAAAGCCCCAGTGTTACTGCGCCTGTGAAAGCGTTTCCAAGGAAGGGGGCTGGCTAGCAACAGCTTTCAGTGCTGGCACTTTTCATCTCTGAGCAATTGCTGGACATTTGCAATTTTTCACCTGAGCTCTCTTTAGAGTGCGCGAGAGGATGAGCAGAAGATTAGGTGGCTAGAGAAGCCCAGAGCCCCAGTGTTCTTAGGCCTACAAAAGCGCTTCCAAGGAAGGGTGCTGGCTAGCAAGAGCTTTCAGTGCTGGCACTTTTCTTCTCTGAGCAATTGCTCGACGTTTGCAATTTCTCACCTGAGCTCTCTTTAGAGTGCGCGAGAGGATGAGCAGAAGATTAGGTGGCTAGAGAAGCCCAGAGCCCCAGTGTGCTTAGGCCTACAAAAGCGCTTCCAAGGAAGGGTGCTGGCTAGCAACAGCTTTCAGTGCTGGCACTTTTCAGCTCTGAGCAATTGCTTGACGTTTGCAATTTCTCAGCTCGTGTCTACAAGACGGAAAGAGAATGTCCGTGACGTATGGTGGGTAGAGAAGCGCAAAGCCCCAGTGTTGCTGCGCCTGTGAAAGCGCTTCCAAGGAAGGGTGCTGGCTAGCAAGAGCTTTCAGTGCTGGCACTTTTCATCTCTGAGCAATTGCTCGACGTTTGCAATTTCTCAGCTCGTGTCTACGAGACGGAAAGAGAAGGACCGTGACGTTTGGTGGGTAGAGAAGCGCAAAGCCCCAGTGTTATTGCGCCTGTGAAAGCGCTTCCAAGGAAGGGTGCTGGCTAGCAAGAGCTTTCAGTGCTGGCACTTTTCATCTCTGAGCAATTGCTCGACGTTTGCAATTTCTCAGCTCGTGTCTACGAGACGGAAAGAGAATGACCGTGACGTTTGGTGGCTAGAGAAGTGCAAAGCCCCAGTGTTGCTGCGCCTGTGAAAGCGCTTCCAAGGAAGGGTGCTGGCTAGCAAGAGCTTTCAGTGCTGGCACTTTTCATCTCTGAGCAATTGCTCGACGTTTGCAATTTCTCAGCTCGTGTCTACGAGACGGAAAAAGAAGGACAGTGACGTTTGGTGGGCAGAGAAGCGCAAAGCCCCAGTGTTACTGCGCCTGTGAAAGCGTTTCCAAGGAAGGGGGCTGGCTAGCAACAGCTTTCAGTGCTGGCACTTTTCATCTCTGAGCAATTGCTGGACATTTGCAATTTTTCACCTGAGCTCTCTTTAGAGTGCGCGAGAGGATGAGCAGAAGATTAGGTGGCTAGAGAAGCCCAGAGCCCCAGTGTTCTTAGGCCTACAAAAGCGCTTCCAAGGAAGGGTGCTGGCTAGCAAGAGCTTTCAGTGCTGGCACTTTTCTTCTCTGAGCAATTGCTCGACGTTTGCAATTTCTCACCTGAGCTCTCTTTAGAGTGCGCGAGAGGATGAGCAGAAGATTAGGTGGCTAGAGAAGCCCAGAGCCCCAGTGTGCTTAGGCCTACAAAAGCGCTTCCAAGGAAGGGTGCTGGCTAGCAACAGCTTTCAGTGCTGGCACTTTTCCTCTCTGAGCAATTGCTTGACGTTTGCAATTTCTCAGCTTGTGTCTACGAGACGGAGAGATAGTGACCGTGACGTTTGGTGGCTAGAGAAGCGCAAAGCCCCAGTGTTGCTGCGCCTGTGAAAGCGCTTCCAAGGAAGGGTGCTGGCTAGCAACAGCTTTCAGTGCTGGCACTTTTCATCTCTGAGCAATTGCTGGACGTTTGCAATTTCTCACCTGAGCTCTCTTTAGAGTGCGCGAGAGGATGAGCAGAAGATTAGGTGGCTAGAGAAGCCCAGAGCCCCAGTGTTCTTAGGCCTACAAAAGCGCTTCCAAGGAAGGGTGCTGGCTAGCAACAGCTTTCAGTGCTGGCACTTTTCCTCTCTGAGCAATTGCTCGACGTTTGCAATTTCTCAGCTCGTGTCTACGAGACGGAAAGAGAAGGACCGTGACGTTTGGTGGGTAGAGAAGCGCAAAGCCCCAGTGTTGCTGCACCTGTGAAAGCGCTTCCAAGGAAGGGTGCTGGCTAGCAAGAGCTTTCAGTGCTGGCACTTTTCATCTCTGAGCAATTGCTCGACGTTTGCAATTTCTCACCTGAGCTCTCTTTAGAGTGCGCGAGAGGATGAGCAGAAGATTAGGTGGCTAGAGAAGCCCAGAGCCCCAGTGTGCTTAGGCCTACAAAAGCGCTTCCAAGGAAGGGTGCTGGCTAGCAACAGCTTTCAGTGCTGGCACTTTTCATCTCTGAGCAATTGCTCGACGTTTGCAATTTCTCAGCTCGTGTCTACGAGACGGAAAGAGAATGACCGTGACGTTTGGTGGGTAGAGAAGCGCAAAGCCCCAGTGTTGCTGTGCCTGTGAAAGCGCTTCCAAGGAAGGGTGCTGGCTAGCAACAGCTTTCAGTGCTGGCACTTTTCATCTCTGAGCAATTGCTCGACGTTTGCAATTTCTCACCTGAGCTCTCTTTAGAGTGCGCGAGAGGATGAGCAGAAGATTAGGTGGCTAGAGAAGCCCAGAGCCCCAGTGTTCTTAGGCCTACAAAAGCGCTTCCAAGGAAGGGTGCTGGCTAGCAACAGCTTTCAGTGCTGGCACTTTTCCTCTCTGAGCAATTGCTCGACGTTTGCAATTTCTCAGCTCGTGTCTACGAGACGGAAAGAGAAGGACCGTGACGTTTGGTGGCTAGAGAAGCGCAAAGCCCCAGTGTTGCTGCGCCTGTGAAAGCGCTTCCAAGGAAGGGTGCTGGCTAGCAACAGCTTTCAGTGCTGGCACTTTTCATCTCTGAGCAATTGCTGGACGTTTGCAATTTCTCACCTGAGCTCTCTTTAGAGTGCGCGAGAGGATGAGCAGAAGATTAGGTGGCTAAAGAAGCCCAGAGCCCCAGTGTTCTTAGGCCTACAAAAGCGCTTCCAAGGAAGGGTGCTGGCTAGCAACAGCTTTCAGTGCTGGCACTTTTCATCTCTGAGCAATTGCTCGACGTTTGCAATTTCTCACCTGAGCTCTCTTTAGAGTGCGCGAGAGGATGAGCAGAAGAATAAGTGGCTAGAGAAGCCCAGAGCCCCAGTGTTCTTAGGCCTACAAAAGCGCTTCCAAGGAAGGGTGCTGGCTAGCAACAGCTTTCAGTGCTGGCACTTTTCCTCTCTGAGCAATTGCTCGACGTTTGCAATTTCTCAGCTCGTGTCTAGGAGACGGAAAGAGAATGACCGTGACGTTTGGTGGCTAGAGAAGCGCAAAGCCCCAGTGTTGCTGCGCCTGTGAAAGCGCTTCCAAGGAAGGGTGCTGGCTAGCAACAGCTTTCAGTGCTGGCACTTTTCATCTCTGAGCAATTGCTGGACGTTTGCAATTTCTCACCTGAGCTCTCTTTAGAGTGCGCGAGAGGATGAGCAGAAGATTAGGTGGCTAGAGAAGCCCAGAGCCCCAGTGTGCTTAGGCCTACAAAAGCGCTTCCAAGGAAGGGGGCTGGCTAGCAAGAGCTTTCAGTGCTGGCACTTTTCATCTCTGAGCAATTGCTCGACGTTTGCAATTTCTCAGCTCGTGTCTACGAGACGGAAAGAGAAGGACCGTGACGTTTGGTGGGTAGAGAAGCGCAAAGCCCCAGTGTTATTGCGCCTGTGAAAGCGCTTCCAAGGAAGGGTGCTGGCTAGCAAGAGCTTTCAGTGCTGGCACTTTTCATCTCTGAGCAATTGCTCGACGTTTGCAATTTCTCAGCTCGTGTCTAGGAGACGGAAAGAGAATGACCGTGACGTTTGGTGGCTAGAGAAGTGCAAAGCCCCAGTGTTGCTGCGCCTGTGAAAGCGCTTCCAAGGAAGGGTGCTGGCTAGCAAGAGCTTTCAGTGCTGGCACTTTTCATCTCTGAGCAATTGCTCGACGTTTGCAATTTCTCAGCTCGTGTCTACGAGACGGAAAGAGAAGGACAGTGACGTTTGGTGGGCAGAGAAGCGCAAAGCCCCAGTGTTACTGCGCCTGTGAAAGCGTTTCCAAGGAAGGGGGCTGGCTAGCAACAGCTTTCAGTGCTGGCACTTTTCATCTCTGAGCAATTGCTGGACATTTGCAATTTCTCACCTGAGCTCTCTTTAGAGTGCGCGAGAGGATGAGCAGAAGATTAGGTGGCTAGAGAAGCCCAGAGCCCCAGTGTGCTTAGGCCTACAAAAGCGCTTCCAAGGAAGGGTGCTGGCTAGCAACAGCTTTCAGTGCTGGCACTTTTCCTCTCTGAGCAATTGCTTGACGTTTGCAATTTCTCAGCTTGTGTCTACGAGACGGAGAGATAGTGACCGTGACGTTTGGTGGCTAGAGAAGCGCAAAGCCCCAGTGTTGCTGCGCCTGTGAAAGCGCTTCCAAGGAAGGGTGCTGGCTAGCAAGAGCTTTCAGTGCTGGCACTTTTCATCTCTGAGCAATTGCTGGACGTTTGCAATTTCTCACCTGAGCTCTCTTTAGAGTGCGCGAGAGGATGAGCAGAAGATTAGGTGGCTAGAGAAGCCCAGAGCCCCAGTGTTCTTAGGCCTACAAAAGCGCTTCCAAGGAAGGGGGCTGGCTAGCAAGATCTTTCAGTGCTGGCACTTTTCCTCTCTGAGCAATTGCTCGACGTTTGCAATTTCTCAGCTCGTGTCTACAAGACGGAAAGAGAAGGACCGTGACGTTTGGTGGGTAGAGAAGCGCAAAGCCCCAGTGTTGCTGCACCTGTGAAAGCGCTTCCAAGGAAGGGTGCTGGCTAGCAACAGCTTTCAGTGCTGGCACTTTTCATCTCTGAGCAATTGCTCGACGTTTGCAATTTCTCACCTGAGCTCTCTTTAGAGTGCGCGAGAGGATGAGCAGAAGATTAGGTGGCTAGAGAAGCCCAGAGCCCCAGTGTGCTTAGGCCTACAAAAGCGCTTCCAAGGAAGGGTGCTGGCTAGCAACAGCTTTCAGTGCTGGCACTTTTCATCTCTGAGCAATTGCTCGACGTTTGCAATTTCTCAGCTCGTGTCTACGAGACGGAAAGAGAATGACCGTGACGTTTGGTGGGTAGAGAAGCGCAAAGCCCCAGTGTTGCTGTGCCTGTGAAAGCGCTTCCAAGGAAGGGTGCTGGCTAGCAACAGCTTTCAGTGCTGGCACTTTTCATCTCTGAGCAATTGCTCGACGTTTGCAATTTCTCACCTGAGCTCTCTTTAGAGTGCGCGAGAGGATGAGCAGAAGATTAGGTGGCTAGAGAAGCCCAGAGCCCCAGTGTTCTTAGGCCTACAAAAGCGCTTCCAAGGAAGGGTGCTGGCTAGCAACAGCTTTCAGTGCTGGCACTTTTCCTCTCTGAGCAATTGCTCGACGTTTGCAATTTCTCAGCTCGTGTCTACGAGACGGAAAGAGAAGGACCGTGACGTTTGGTGGGTAGAGAAGCGCAAAGCCCCAGTGTTACTGCGCCTGTGAAAGCGCTTCCAAGGAAGGGTGCTGGCTAGCAACAGCTTTCAGTGCTGGCACTTTTCATCTCTGAGCAATTGCTCGACGTTTGCAATTTCTCAGCTCGTGTCTACGAGACGGAAAGAGAATGACCGTGACGTTTGGTGGCTAGAGAATTGCAAAGCCCCAGTGTTGCTGCGCCTGTGAAAGCGCTTCCAAGGAAGGGGGCTGGCTAGCAAGAGCTTTCAGTGCTGGCACTTTTCATCTCCGAGCAATTGCTCGACGTTTGCAATTTCTCACCTGAGCTCTCTTTAGAGTGCGCGAGAGGATGAGCAGAAGATTAGGTGGCTAGAGAAGCCCAGAGCCCCAGTGTTCTTAGGCCTACAAAAGCGCTTCCAAGGAAGGGTGCTGGCTAGCAAGAGCTTTCAGTGCTGGCACTTTTCATCTCTGAGCAATTGCTCAACGTTTGCAATTTCTCAGCTCGTGTCTACGAGACGGAGATATAGTGACCGTGACTTTTGGTGGGTAGAGAAGCGCAAAGCCCCAGTGTTGCTGCACCTGTGAAAGCGCTTCCAAGGAAGGGTGCTGGCTAGCAACAGCTTTCAGTGCTGGCACTTTTCATCTCTGAGCAATTGCTCGACGTTTGCAATTTCTCACCTGAGCTCTCTTTAGAGTGCACGAGAGGATGAGCAGAAGATTAGGTGGCTAGAGAAGCCCAGAGCCCCAGTGTGCTTAGGCCTACAAAAGCGCTTCCAAGGAAGGGTGCTGGCTAGCAACAGCTTTCAGTGCTGGCACTTTTCCTCTCTGAGCAATTGCTGGACGTTGGCAATTTCTCAGCTCGTTTCTACGAGACGGAAAGAGAAGGACCGTGACGTTTGGTGGCTAGAGAAGCGCAAAGCCCCAGTGTTACTGCGCCTGTGAAAGCGCTTCCAAGGAAGGGTGCTGGCTAGCAACAGCTTTCAGTGCTGGCACTTTTCATCTCTGAGCAATTGCTCGACGTTTGCAATTTCTCACCTGAGCTCTCTTTAGAGTGCGCGAGAGGATGAGCAGAAGATTAGGTGGCTAGAGAAGCCCAGAGCCCCAGTGTTCTTAGGCCTACAAAAGCGCTTCCAAGGAAGGGTGCTGGCTAGCAAGAGCTTTCAGTGCTGGCACTTTTCATCTCTGAGCAATTGCTCGACGTTTGCAATTTCTCAGCTCGTGTCTACGAGACGGAAAGAGAAGGACCGTGACGTTTGGTGGCTAGAGAAGCGCAAAGCCCCAGTGTTGCTGCGCCTGTGAAAGCGCTTCCAAGGAAGGGTGCTGGCTAGCAAGAGCTTTCAGTGCTGGCACTTTTCATCTCTGAGCAATTGCTGGACGTTTGCAATTTCTCACCTGAGCTCTCTTTAGAGTGCGCGAGAGGATGAGCAGAAGATTAGGTGGCTAGAGAAGCCCAGAGCCCCAGTGTGCTTAGGCCTACAAAAGCGCTTCCAAGGAAGGGTGCTGGCTAGCAACAGCTTTCAGTGCTGGCACTTTTCAGCTCTGAGCAATTGCTTGACGTTTGCAATTTCTCAGCTCGTGTCTACGAGACGGAAAGAGAATGTCCGTGACGTATGGTGGGTAGAGAAGCGCAAAGCCCCAGTTTTGCTGCGCCTGTGAAAGCGCTTCCAAGGAAGGGTGCTGGCTAGCAACAGCTTTCAGTGCTGGCACTTTTCATCTCTGAGCAATTGCTGGACGTTTGCAATTTCTCACCTGAGCTCTCTTTAGAGTGCGCGAGAGGATGAGCAGAAGATTAGGTGGCTAGAGAAGCCCAGAGCCCCAGTGTGCTTAGGCCTACAAAAGCGCTTCCAAGGAAGGGTGCTGGCTAGCAACAGCTTTCAGTGCTGGCACTTTTCCTCTCTGAGCAATTGCTCGATGTTTGCAATTTCTCAGCTCGTGTCTACGAGACGGAAAGGGAAGGACCGTGACGTTTGGTGGCTAGAGAAGTGCAAAGCCCCAGTGTTGCTGCGCCTGTGAAAGCGCTTCCAAGGAAGGGTGCTGGCTAGCAACAGCTTTCAGTGCTGGCACTTTTCATCTCTGAGCAATTGCTGGACGTTTGCAATTTCTCACCTGAGGTCTCTTTAGAGTGCGCGAGAGGATGAGCAGAAGATTAGGTGGCTAAAGAAGCCCAGAGCCCCAGTGTTCTTAGGCCTACAAAAGCGCTTCCAAGGAAGGGTGCTGGCTAGCAACAGCTTTCAGTGCTGGCACTTTTCATCTCTGAGCAATTGCTCGACGTTTGCAATTTCTCACCTGAGCTCTCTTTAGAGTGCGCGAGAGGATGAGCAGAAGATTAAGTGGCTAGAGAAGCCCAGAGCCCCAGTGTTCTTAGGCCTACAAAAGCGCTTCCAAGGAAGGGTGCTGGCTAGCAACAGCTTTCAGTGCTGGCACTTTTCCTCTCTGAGCAATTGCTCGACGTTTGCAATTTCTCAGCTCGTGTCTAGGAGACGGAAAGAGAATGACCGTGACGTTTGGTGGCTAGAGAAGCGCAAAGCCCCAGTGTTGCTGCGCCTGTGAAAGCGCTTCCAAGGAAGGGTGCTGGCTAGCAACAGCTTTCAGTGCTGGCACTTTTCATCTCTGAGCAATTGCTGGACGTTTGCAATTTCTCACCTGAGCTCTCTTTAGAGTGCGCGAGAGGATGAGCAGAAGATTAGGTGGCTAGAGAAGCCCAGAGCCCCAGTGTTCTTAGGCCTACAAAAGCGCTTCCAAGGAAGGGGGCTGGCTAGCAACAGCTTTCAGTGCTGGCACTTTTCATCTCTGAGCAATTGCTCGACGTTTGCAATTTCTCAGCTCGTGTCTACGAGACGGAAAGAGAAGGACCGTGACGTTTGGTGGGTAGAGAAGCGCAAAGCCCCAGTGTTATTGCGCCTGTGAAAGCGCTTCCAAGGAAGGGTGCTGGCTAGCAAGAGCTTTCAGTGCTGGCACTTTTCATCTCTGAGCAATTGCTCGACGTTTGCAATTTCTCAGCTCGTGTCTAGGAGACGGAAAGAGAATGACCGTGACGTTTGGTGGCTAGAGAAGTGCAAAGCCCCAGTGTTGCTGCGCCTGTGAAAGCGCTTCCAAGGAAGGGTGCTGGCTAGCAAGAGCTTTCAGTGCTGGCACTTTTCATCTCTGAGCAATTGCTCGACGTTTGCAATTTCTCAGCTCGTGTCTACGAGACGGAAAGAGAAGGACAGTGACGTTTGGTGGGCAGAGAAGCGCAAAGCCCCAGTGTTACTGCGCCTGTGAAAGCGTTTCCAAGGAAGGGGGCTGGCTAGCAACAGCTTTCAGTGCTGGCACTTTTCATCTCTGAGCAATTGCTGGACATTTGCAATTTTTCACCTGAGCTCTCTTTAGAGTGCGCGAGAGGATGAGCAGAAGATTAGGTGGCTAGAGAAGCCCAGAGCCCCAGTGTTCTTAGGCCTACAAAAGCGCTTCCAAGGAAGGGTGCTGGCTAGCAAGAGCTTTCAGTGCTGGCACTTTTCTTCTCTGAGCAATTGCTCGACGTTTGCAATTTCTCACCTGAGCTCTCTTTAGAGTGCGCGAGAGGATGAGCAGAAGATTAGGTGGCTAGAGAAGCCCAGAGCCCCAGTGTGCTTAGGCCTACAAAAGCGCTTCCAAGGAAGGGTGCTGGCTAGCAACAGCTTTCAGTGCTGGCACTTTTCCTCTCTGAGCAATTGCTTGACGTTTGCAATTTCTCAGCTTGTGTCTACGAGACGGAGAGATAGTGACCGTGACGTTTGGTGGCTAGAGAAGCGCAAAGCCCCAGTGTTGCTGCGCCTGTGAAAGCGCTTCCAAGGAAGGGTGCTGGCTAGCAACAGCTTTCAGTGCTGGCACTTTTCATCTCTGAGCAATTGCTGGACGTTTGCAATTTCTCACCTGAGCTCTCTTTAGAGTGCGCGAGAGGATGAGCAGAAGATTAGGTGGCTAGAGAAGCCCAGAGCCCCAGTGTTCTTAGGCCTACAAAAGCGCTTCCAAGGAAGGGTGCTGGCTAGCAAGAGCTTTCAGTGCTGGCACTTTTCCTCTCTGAGCAATTGCTCGACGTTTGCAATTTCTCAGCTCGTGTCTACGAGACGGAAAGAGAAGGACCGTGACGTTTGGTGGGTAGAGAAGCGCAAAGCCCCAGTGTTGCTGCACCTGTGAAAGCGCTTCCAAGGAAGGGTGCTGGCTAGCAACAGCTTTCAGTGCTGGCACTTTTCATCTCTGAGCAATTGCTCGACGTTTGCAATTTCTCACCTGAGCTCTCTTTAGAGTGCGCGAGAGGATGAGCAGAAGATTAGGTGGCTAGAGAAGCCCAGAGCCCCAGTGTGCTTAGGCCTACAAAAGCGCTTCCAAGGAAGGGTGCTGGCTAGCAACAGCTTTCAGTGCTGGCACTTTTCATCTCTGAGCAATTGCTCGACGTTTGCAATTTCTCAGCTCGTGTCTACGAGACGGAAAGAGAATGACCGTGACGTTTGGTGGGTAGAGAAGCGCAAAGCCCCAGTGTTGCTGTGCCTGTGAAAGCGCTTCCAAGGAAGGGTGCTGGCTAGCAACAGCTTTCAGTGCTGGCACTTTTCATCTCTGAGCAATTGCTCGACGTTTGCAATTTCTCACCTGAGCTCTCTTTAGAGTGCGCGAGAGGATGAGCAGAAGATTAGGTGGCTAGAGAAGCCCAGAGCCCCAGTGTTCTTAGGCCTACAAAAGCGCTTCCAAGGAAGGGTGCTGGCTAGCAACAGCTTTCAGTGCTGGCACTTTTCCTCTCTGAGCAATTGCTTGACGTTTGCAATTTCTCAGCTCGTGTCTACGAGACGGAAAGAGAAGGACCGTGACGTTTGGTGGCTAGAGAAGCGCAAAGCCCCAGTGTTACTGCGCCTGTGAAAGCGCTTCCAAGGAAGGGTGCTGGCTAGCAACAGCTTTCAGTGCTGGCACTTTTCATCTCTGAGCAATTGCTCGACGTTTGCAATTTCTCAGCTCGTGTCTACGAGACGGAAAGAGAATGACCGTGACGTTTGGTGGCTAGAGAATTGCAAAGCCCCAGTGTTGCTGCGCCTGTGAAAGCGCTTCCAAGGAAGGGGGCTGGCTAGCAAGAGCTTTCAGTGCTGGCACTTTTCATCTCTGAGCAATTGCTCGACGTTTGCAATTTCTCACCTGAGCTCTCTTTAGAGTGCGCGAGAGGATGAGCAGAAGATTAGGTGGCTAGAGAAGCCCAGAGCC
This sequence comes from Sarcoramphus papa, assembly GCA_037962945.1. Lineage (NCBI taxonomy): Eukaryota > Metazoa > Chordata > Aves > Accipitriformes > Cathartidae > Sarcoramphus > Sarcoramphus papa. Next base: position 15,252,876 of record CM075595.1, on the reverse strand, counting down.
CCAGTGTTCTTAGGCCTACAAAAGCGCTTCCAAGGAAGGGTGCTGGCTAGCAACAGCTTTCAGTGCTGGCACTTTTCATCTCTGAGCAATTGCTCAACGTTTGCAATTTCTCAGCTCGTGTCTACGAGACGGAGATATAGTGACCGTGACTTTTGGTGGGTAGAGAAGCGCAAAGCCCCAGTGTTGCTGCACCTGTGAAAGCGCTTCCAAGGAAGGGTGCTGGCTAGCAACAGCTTTCAGTGCTGGCACTTTTCATCTCTGAGCAATTGCTCGACGTTTGCAATTTCTCACCTGAGCTCTCTTTAGAGTGCACGAGAGGATGAGCAGAAGATTAGGTGGCTAGAGAAGCCCAGAGCCCCAGTGTGCTTAGGCCTACAAAAGCGCTTCCAAGGAAGGGTGCTGGCTAGCAACAGCTTTCAGTGCTGGCACTTTTCCTCTCTGAGCAATTGCTGGACGTTGGCAATTTCTCAGCTCGTTTCTACGAGACGGAAAGAGAAGGACCGTGACGTTTGGTGGCTAGAGAAGCGCAAAGCCCCACTGTTACTGCGCCTGTGAAAGCGCTTCCAAGGAAGGGTGCTGGCTAGCAAGAGCTTTCAGTGCTGGCACTTTTCATCTCTGAGCAATTGCTCGACGTTTGCAATTTCTCACCTGAGCTCTCTTTAGAGTGCGCGAGAGGATGAGCAGAAGATTAGGTGGCTAGAGAAGCCCAGAGCCCCAGTGTTCTTAGGCCTACAAAAGCGCTTCCAAGGAAGGGTGCTGGCTAGCAAGAGCTTTCAGTGCTGGCACTTTTCATCTCTGAGCAATTGCTCGACGTTTGCAATTTCTCAGCTCGTGTCTACGAGACGGAAAGAGAAGGACCGTGACGTTTGGTGGCTAGAGAAGCGCAAAGCCCCAGTGTTGCTGCGCCTGTGAAAGCGCTTCCAAGGAAGGGTGCTGGCTAGCAACAGCTTTCAGTGCTGGCACTTTTCTTCTCTGAGCAATTGCTGGACGTTTGCAATTTCTCACCTGAGCTCTCTTTAGAGTGCGCGAGAGGATGAGCAGAAGATTAGGTGGCTAGAGAAGCCCAGAGCCCCAGTGTTCTTAGGCCTACAAAAGCGCTTCCAAGGAAGGGTGCTGGCTAGCAACAGCTTTCAGTGCTGGCACTTTTCAGCTCTGAGCAATTGCTTGACGTTTGCAATTTCTCAGCTCGTGTCTACGAGACGGAAAGAGAATGTCCGTGACGTATGGTGGGTAGAGAAGCGCAAAGCCCCAGTGTTGCTGCGCCTGTGAAAGCGCTTCCAAGGAAGGGTGCTGGCTAGCAACAGCTTTCAGTGCTGGCACTTTTCATCTCTGAGCAATTGCTGGACGTTTGCAATTTCTCACCTGAGCTCTCTTTAGAGTGCGCGAGAGGATGAGCAGAAGATTAGGTGGCTAAAGAAGCCCAGAGCCCCAGTGTTCTTAGGCCTACAAAAGCGCTTCCAAGGAAGGGTGCTGGCTAGCAACAGCTTTCAGTGCTGGCACTTTTCATCTCTGAGCAATTGCTCGACGTTTGCAATTTCTCACCTGAGCTCTCTTTAGAGTGCGCGAGAGGATGAGCAGAAGATTAAGTGGCTAGAGAAGCCCAGAGCCCCAGTGTTCTTAGGCCTACAAAAGCGCTTCCAAGGAAGGGTGCTGGCTAGCAACAGCTTTCAGTGCTGGCACTTTTCCTCTCTGAGCAATTGCTCGACGTTTGCAATTTCTCAGCTCGTGTCTAGGAGACGGAAAGAGAATGACCGTGACGTTTGGTGGCTAGAGAAGCGCAAAGCCCCAGTGTTGCTGCGCCTGTGAAAGCGCTTCCAAGGAAGGGTGCTGGCTAGCAACAGCTTTCAGTGCTGGCACTTTTCATCTCTGAGCAATTGCTGGACGTTTGCAATTTCTCACCTGAGCTCTCTTTAGAGTGCGCGAGAGGATGAGCAGAAGATTAGGTGGCTAGAGAAGCCCAGAGCCCCAGTGTGCTTAGGCCTACAAAAGCGCTTCCAAGGAAGGGGGCTGGCTAGCAACAGCTTTCAGTGCTGGCACTTTTCATCTCTGAGCAATTGCTCGACGTTTGCAATTTCTCAGCTCGTGTCTACGAGACGGAAAGAGAAGGACCGTGACGTTTGGTGGGTAGAGAAGCGCAAAGCCCCAGTGTTATTGCGCCTGTGAAAGCGCTTCCAAGGAAGGGTGCTGGCTAGCAACAGCTTTCAGTGCTGGCACTTTTCATCTCTGAGCAATTGCTGGACGTTTGCAATTTCTCACCTGAGGTCTCTTTAGAGTGCGCGAGAGGATGAGCAGAAGATTAGGTGGCTAAAGAAGCCCAGAGCCCCAGTGTTCTTAGGCCTACAAAAGCGCTTCCAAGGAAGGGTGCTGGCTAGCAACAGCTTTCAGTGCTGGCACTTTTCATCTCTGAGCAATTGCTCGACGTTTGCAATTTCTCACCTGAGCTCTCTTTAGAGTGCGCGAGAGGATGAGCAGAAGATTAAGTGGCTAGAGAAGCCCAGAGCCCCAGTGTTCTTAGGCCTACAAAAGCGCTTCCAAGGAAGGGTGCTGGCTAGCAACAGCTTTCAGTGCTGGCACTTTTCCTCTCTGAGCAATTGCTCGACGTTTGCAATTTCTCAGCTCGTGTCTAGGAGACGGAAAGAGAATGACCGTGACGTTTGGTGGCTAGAGAAGCGCAAAGCCCCAGTGTTGCTGCGCCTGTGAAAGCGCTTCCAAGGAAGGGTGCTGGCTAGCAAGAGCTTTCAGTGCTGGCACTTTTCATCTCTGAGCAATTGCTGGACGTTTGCAATTTCTCACCTGAGCTCTCTTTAGAGTGCGCGAGAGGATGAGCAGAAGATTAGGTGGCTAGAGAAGCCCAGAGCCCCAGTGTGCTTAGGCCTACAAAAGCGCTTCCAAGGAAGGGGGCTGGCTAGCAACAGCTTTCAGTGCTGGCACTTTTCATCTCTGAGCAATTGCTCGACGTTTGCAATTTCTCAGCTCGTGTCTACGAGACGGAAAGAGAAGGACCGTGACGTTTGGTGGGTAGAGAAGCGCAAAGCCCCAGTGTTGCTGCGCCTGTGAAAGCGCTTCCAAGGAAGGGTGCTGGCTAGCAAGAGCTTTCAGTGCTGGCACTTTTCATCTCTGAGCAATTGCTCGACGTTTGCAATTTCTCAGCTCGTGTCTAGGAGACGGAAAGAGAATGACCGTGACGTTTGGTGGCTAGAGAAGTGCAAAGCCCCAGTGTTGCTGCGCCTGTGAAAGCGCTTCCAAGGAAGGGTGCTGGCTAGCAAGAGCTTTCAGTGCTGGCACTTTTCATCTCTGAGCAATTGCTCGACGTTTGCAATTTCTCAGCTCGTGTCTACGAGACGGAAAGAGAAGGACAGTGACGTTTGGTGGGCAGAGAAGCGCAAAGCCCCAGTGTTACTGCGCCTGTGAAAGCGTTTCCAAGGAAGGGGGCTGGCTAGCAACAGCTTTCAGTGCTGGCACTTTTCATCTCTGAGCAATTGCTGGACATTTGCAATTTTTCACCTGAGCTCTCTTTAGAGTGCGCGAGAGGATGAGCAGAAGATTAGGTGGCTAGAGAAGCCCAGAGCCCCAGTGTTCTTAGGCCTACAAAAGCGCTTCCAAGGAAGGGTGCTGGCTAGCAAGAGCTTTCAGTGCTGGCACTTTTCTTCTCTGAGCAATTGCTCGACGTTTGCAATTTCTCACCTGAGCTCTCTTTAGAGTGCGCGAGAGGATGAGCAGAAGATTAGGTGGCTAGAGAAGCCCAGAGCCCCAGTGTGCTTAGGCCTACAAAAGCGCTTCCAAGGAAGGGTGCTGGCTAGCAACAGCTTTCAGTGCTGGCACTTTTCCTCTCTGAGCAATTGCTTGACGTTTGCAATTTCTCAGCTTGTGTCTACGAGACGGAGAGATAGTGACCGTGACGTTTGGTGGCTAGAGAAGCGCAAAGCCCCAGTGTTGCTGCGCGTGTGAAAGCGCTTCCAAGGAAGGGTGCTGGCTAGCAACAGCTTTCAGTGCTGGCACTTTTCATCTCTGAGCAATTGCTGGACGTTTGCAATTTCTCAGCTCGTGTCTACGAGACGGAAAGAGAAGGACCGTGACGTTTGGTGGCTAGAGAAGCGCAAAGCCCCAGTGTTGCTGCGCCTGTGAAAGCGCTTCCAAGGAAGGGTGCTGGCTAGCAACAGCTTTCAGTGCTGGCACTTTTCCTCTCTGAGCAATTGCTCGATGTTTGCAATTTCTCAGCTCGTGTCTACGAGACGGAAAGGGAAGGACCGTGACGTTTGGTGGCTAGAGAAGCGCAAAGCCCCAGTGTTGCTGCGCCTGTGAAAGCGCTTCCAAGGAAGGGTGCTGGCTAGCAACAGCTTTCAGTGCTGGCACTTTTCATCTCTGAGCAATTGCTGGACGTTTGCAATTTCTCACCTGAGGTCTCTTTAGAGTGCGCGAGAGGATGAGCAGAAGATTAGGTGGCTAAAGAAGCCCAGAGCCCCAGTGTTCTTAGGCCTACAAAAGCGCTTCCAAGGAAGGGTGCTGGCTAGCAACAGCTTTCAGTGCTGGCACTTTTCATCTCTGAGCAATTGCTCGACGTTTGCAATTTCTCACCTGAGCTCTCTTTAGAGTGCGCGAGAGGATGAGCAGAAGATTAAGTGGCTAGAGAAGCCCAGAGCCCCAGTGTTCTTAGGCCTACAAAAGCGCTTCCAAGGAAGGGTGCTGGCTAGCAACAGCTTTCAGTGCTGGCACTTTTCCTCTCTGAGCAATTGCTCGACGTTTGCAATTTCTCAGCTCGTGTCTAGGAGACGGAAAGAGAATGACCGTGACGTTTGGTGGCTAGAGAAGCGCAAAGCCCCAGTGTTGCTGCGCCTGTGAAAGCGCTTCCAAGGAAGGGTGCTGGCTAGCAACAGCTTTCAGTGCTGGCACTTTTCATCTCTGAGCAATTGCTGGACGTTTGCAATTTCTCACCTGAGCTCTCTTTAGAGTGCGCGAGAGGATGAGCAGAAGATTAGGTGGCTAGAGAAGCCCAGAGCCCCAGTGTTCTTAGGCCTACAAAAGCGCTTCCAAGGAAGGGGGCTGGCTAGCAACAGCTTTCAGTGCTGGCACTTTTCATCTCTGAGCAATTGCTCGACGTTTGCAATTTCTCAGCTCGTGTCTACGAGACGGAAAGAGAAGGACCGTGACGTTTGGTGGGTAGAGAAGCGCAAAGCCCCAGTGTTATTGCGCCTGTGAAAGCGCTTCCAAGGAAGGGTGCTGGCTAGCAAGAGCTTTCAGTGCTGGCACTTTTCATCTCTGAGCAATTGCTCGACGTTTGCAATTTCTCAGCTCGTGTCTAGGAGACGGAAAGAGAATGACCGTGACGTTTGGTGGCTAGAGAAGTGCAAAGCCCCAGTGTTGCTGCGCCTGTGAAAGCGCTTCCAAGGAAGGGTGCTGGCTAGCAAGAGCTTTCAGTGCTGGCACTTTTCATCTCTGAGCAATTGCTCGACGTTTGCAATTTCTCAGCTCGTGTCTACGAGACGGAAAGAGAAGGACAGTGACGTTTGGTGGGCAGAGAAGCGCAAAGCCCCAGTGTTACTGCGCCTGTGAAAGCGTTTCCAAGGAAGGGGGCTGGCTAGCAACAGCTTTCAGTGCTGGCACTTTTCATCTCTGAGCAATTGCTGGACATTTGCAATTTTTCACCTGAGCTCTCTTTAGAGTGCGCGAGAGGATGAGCAGAAGATTAGGTGGCTAGAGAAGCCCAGAGCCCCAGTGTTCTTAGGCCTACAAAAGCGCTTCCAAGGAAGGGTGCTGGCTAGCAAGAGCTTTCAGTGCTGGCACTTTTCTTCTCTGAGCAATTGCTCGACGTTTGCAATTTCTCACCTGAGCTCTCTTTAGAGTGCGCGAGAGGATGAGCAGAAGATTAGGTGGCTAGAGAAGCCCAGAGCCCCAGTGTGCTTAGGCCTACAAAAGCGCTTCCAAGGAAGGGTGCTGGCTAGCAACAGCTTTCAGTGCTGGCACTTTTCCTCTCTGAGCAATTGCTTGACGTTTGCAATTTCTCAGCTTGTGTCTACGAGACGGAGAGATAGTGACCGTGACGTTTGGTGGCTAGAGAAGCGCAAAGCCCCAGTGTTGCTGCGCCTGTGAAAGCGCTTCCAAGGAAGGGTGCTGGCTAGCAACAGCTTTCAGTGCTGGCACTTTTCATCTCTGAGCAATTGCTGGACGTTTGCAATTTCTCACCTGAGCTCTCTTTAGAGTGCGCGAGAGGATGAGCAGAAGATTAGGTGGCTAGAGAAGCCCAGAGCCCCAGTGTTCTTAGGCCTACAAAAGCGCTTCCAAGGAAGGGTGCTGGCTAGCAAGAGCTTTCAGTGCTGGCACTTTTCCTCTCTGAGCAATTGCTCGACGTTTGCAATTTCTCAGCTCGTGTCTACGAGACGGAAAGAGAAGGACCGTGACGTTTGGTGGGTAGAGAAGCGCAAAGCCCCAGTGTTGCTGCACCTGTGAAAGCGCTTCCAAGGAAGGGTGCTGGCTAGCAACAGCTTTCAGTGCTGGCACTTTTCATCTCTGAGCAATTGCTCGACGTTTGCAATTTCTCACCTGAGCTCTCTTTAGAGTGCGCGAGAGGATGAGCAGAAGATTAGGTGGCTAGAGAAGCCCAGAGCCCCAGTGTGCTTAGGCCTACAAAAGCGCTTCCAAGGAAGGGTGCTGGCTAGCAACAGCTTTCAGTGCTGGCACTTTTCATCTCTGAGCAATTGCTCGACGTTTGCAATTTCTCAGCTCGTGTCTACGAGACGGAAAGAGAATGACCGTGACGTTTGGTGGGTAGAGAAGCGCAAAGCCCCAGTGTTGCTGTGCCTGTGAAAGCGCTTCCAAGGAAGGGTGCTGGCTAGCAACAGCTTTCAGTGCTGGCACTTTTCATCTCTGAGCAATTGCTCGACGTTTGCAATTTCTCACCTGAGCTCTCTTTAGAGTGCGCGAGAGGATGAGCAGAAGATTAGGTGGCTAGAGAAGCCCAGAGCCCCAGTGTTCTTAGGCCTACAAAAGCGCTTCCAAGGAAGGGTGCTGGCTAGCAACAGCTTTCAGTGCTGGCACTTTTCCTCTCTGAGCAATTGCTTGACGTTTGCAATTTCTCAGCTCGTGTCTACGAGACGGAAAGAGAAGGACCGTGACGTTTGGTGGCTAGAGAAGCGCAAAGCCCCAGTGTTACTGCGCCTGTGAAAGCGCTTCCAAGGAAGGGTGCTGGCTAGCAACAGCTTTCAGTGCTGGCACTTTTCATCTCTGAGCAATTGCTCGACGTTTGCAATTTCTCAGCTCGTGTCTACGAGACGGAAAGAGAATGACCGTGACGTTTGGTGGCTAGAGAATTGCAAAGCCCCAGTGTTGCTGCGCCTGTGAAAGCGCTTCCAAGGAAGGGGGCTGGCTAGCAAGAGCTTTCAGTGCTGGCACTTTTCATCTCTGAGCAATTGCTCGACGTTTGCAATTTCTCACCTGAGCTCTCTTTAGAGTGCGCGAGAGGATGAGCAGAAGATTAGGTGGCTAGAGAAGCCCAGAGCCCCAGTGTTCTTAGGCCTACAAAAGCGCTTCCAAGGAAGGGTGCTGGCTAGCAACAGCTTTCAGTGCTGGCACTTTTCATCTCTGAGCAATTGCTCAACGTTTGCAATTTCTCAGCTCGTGTCTACGAGACGGAGATATAGTGACCGTGACTTTTGGTGGGTAGAGAAGCGCAAAGCCCCAGTGTTGCTGCACCTGTGAAAGCGCTTCCAAGGAAGGGTGCTGGCTAGCAACAGCTTTCAGTGCTGGCACTTTTCATCTCTGAGCAATTGCTCGACGTTTGCAATTTCTCACCTGAGCTCTCTTTAGAGTGCACGAGAGGATGAGCAGAAGATTAGGTGGCTAGAGAAGCCCAGAGCCCCAGTGTGCTTAGGCCTACAAAAGCGCTTCCAAGGAAGGGTGCTGGCTAGCAACAGCTTTCAGTGCTGGCACTTTTCCTCTCTGAGCAATTGCTGGACGTTGGCAATTTCTCAGCTCGTTTCTACGAGACGGAAAGAGAAGGACCGTGACGTTTGGTGGCTAGAGAAGCGCAAAGCCCCAGTGTTACTGCGCCTGTGAAAGCGCTTCCAAGGAAGGGTGCTGGCTAGCAAGAGCTTTCAGTGCTGGCACTTTTCATCTCTGAGCAATTGCTCGACGTTTGCAATTTCTCACCTGAGCTCTCTTTAGAGTGCGCGAGAGGATGAGCAGAAGATTAGGTGGCTAGAGAAGCCCAGAGCCCCAGTGTTCTTAGGCCTACAAAAGCGCTTCCAAGGAAGGGTGCTGGCTAGCAAGAGCTTTCAGTGCTGGCACTTTTCATCTCTGAGCAATTGCTCGACGTTTGCAATTTCTCAGCTCGTGTCTACGAGACGGAAAGAGAAGGACCGTGACGTTTGGTGGCTAGAGAAGCGCAAAGCCCCAGTGTTGCTGCGCCTGTGAAAGCGCTTCCAAGGAAGGGTGCTGGCTAGCAACAGCTTTCAGTGCTGGCACTTTTCTTCTCTGAGCAATTGCTGGACGTTTGCAATTTCTCACCTGAGCTCTCTTTAGAGTGCGCGAGAGGATGAGCAGAAGATTAGGTGGCTAGAGAAGCCCAGAGCCCCAGTGTTCTTAGGCCTACAAAAGCGCTTCCAAGGAAGGGTGCTGGCTAGCAACAGCTTTCAGTGCTGGCACTTTTCAGCTCTGAGCAATTGCTTGACGTTTGCAATTTCTCAGCTCGTGTCTACGAGACGGAAAGAGAATGTCCGTGACGTATGGTGGGTAGAGAAGCGCAAAGCCCCAGTGTTGCTGCGCCTGTGAAAGCGCTTCCAAGGAAGGGTGCTGGCTAGCAACAGCTTTCAGTGCTGGCACTTTTCATCTCTGAGCAATTGCTGGACGTTTGCAATTTCTCACCTGAGCTCTCTTTAGAGTGCGCGAGAGGATGAGCAGAAGATTAGGTGGCTAAAGAAGCCCAGAGCCCCAGTGTTCTTAGGCCTACAAAAGCGCTTCCAAGGAAGGGTGCTGGCTAGCAACAGCTTTCAGTGCTGGCACTTTTCATCTCTGAGCAATTGCTCGACGTTTGCAATTTCTCACCTGAGCTCTCTTTAGAGTGCGCGAGAGGATGAGCAGAAGATTAAGTGGCTAGAGAAGCCCAGAGCCCCAGTGTTCTTAGGCCTACAAAAGCGCTTCCAAGGAAGGGTGCTGGCTAGCAACAGCTTTCAGTGCTGGCACTTTTCCTCTCTGAGCAATTGCTCGACGTTTGCAATTTCTCAGCTCGTGTCTAGGAGACGGAAAGAGAATGACCGTGACGTTTGGTGGCTAGAGAAGCGCAAAGCCCCAGTGTTGCTGCGCCTGTGAAAGCGCTTCCAAGGAAGGGTGCTGGCTAGCAACAGCTTTCAGTGCTGGCACTTTTCATCTCTGAGCAATTGCTGGACGTTTGCAATTTCTCACCTGAGCTCTCTTTAGAGTGCGCGAGAGGATGAGCAGAAGATTAGGTGGCTAGAGAAGCCCAGAGCCCCAGTGTGCTTAGGCCTACAAAAGCGCTTCCAAGGAAGGGGGCTGGCTAGCAACAGCTTTCAGTGCTGGCACTTTTCATCTCTGAGCAATTGCTCGACGTTTGCAATTTCTCAGCTCGTGTCTACGAGACGGAAAGAGAAGGACCGTGACGTTTGGTGGGTAGAGAAGCGCAAAGCCCCAGTGTTATTGCGCCTGTGAAAGCGCTTCCAAGGAAGGGTGCTGGCTAGCAACAGCTTTCAGTGCTGGCACTTTTCATCTCTGAGCAATTGCTGGACGTTTGCAATTTCTCACCTGAGGTCTCTTTAGAGTGCGCGAGAGGATGAGCAGAAGATTAGGTGGCTAAAGAAGCCCAGAGCCCCAGTGTTCTTAGGCCTACAAAAGCGCTTCCAAGGAAGGGTGCTGGCTAGCAACAGCTTTCAGTGCTGGCACTTTTCATCTCTGAGCAATTGCTCGACGTTTGCAATTTCTCACCTGAGCTCTCTTTAGAGTGCGCGAGAGGATGAGCAGAAGATTAAGTGGCTAGAGAAGCCCAGAGCCCCAGTGTTCTTAGGCCTACAAAAGCGCTTCCAAGGAAGGGTGCTGGCTAGCAACAGCTTTCAGTGCTGGCACTTTTCCTCTCTGAGCAATTGCTCGACGTTTGCAATTTCTCAGCTCGTGTCTAGGAGACGGAAAGAGAATGACCGTGACGTTTGGTGGCTAGAGAAGCGCAAAGCCCCAGTGTTGCTGCGCCTGTGAAAGCGCTTCCAAGGAAGGGTGCTGGCTAGCAAGAGCTTTCAGTGCTGGCACTTTTCATCTCTGAGCAATTGCTGGACGTTTGCAATTTCTCACCTGAGCTCTCTTTAGAGTGCGCGAGAGGATGAGCAGAAGATTAGGTGGCTAGAGAAGCCCAGAGCCCCAGTGTGCTTAGGCCTACAAAAGCGCTTCCAAGGAAGGGGGCTGGCTAGCAACAGCTTTCAGTGCTGGCACTTTTCATCTCTGAGCAATTGCTCGACGTTTGCAATTTCTCAGCTCGTGTCTACGAGACGGAAAGAGAAGGACCGTGACGTTTGGTGGGTAGAGAAGCGCAAAGCCCCAGTGTTGCTGCGCCTGTGAAAGCGCTTCCAAGGAAGGGTGCTGGCTAGCAAGAGCTTTCAGTGCTGGCACTTTTCATCTCTGAGCAATTGCTCGACGTTTGCAATTTCTCAGCTCGTGTCTAGGAGACGGAAAGAGAATGACCGTGACGTTTGGTGGCTAGAGAAGTGCAAAGCCCCAGTGTTGCTGCGCCTGTGAAAGCGCTTCCAAGGAAGGGTGCTGGCTAGCAAGAGCTTTCAGTGCTGGCACTTTTCATCTCTGAGCAATTGCTCGACGTTTGCAATTTCTCAGCTCGTGTCTACGAGACGGAAAGAGAAGGACAGTGACGTTTGGTGGGCAGAGAAGCGCAAAGCCCCAGTGTTGCTGCGCCTGTGAAAGCGTTTCCAAGGAAGGGGGCTGGCTAGCAACAGCTTTCAGTGCTGGCACTTTTCATCTCTGAGCAATTGCTGGACATTTGCAATTTTTCACCTGAGCTCTCTTTAGAGTGCGCGAGAGGATGAGCAGAAGATTAGGTGGCTAGAGAAGCCCAGAGCCCCAGTGTTCTTAGGCCTACAAAAGCGCTTCCAAGGAAGGGTGCTGGCTAGCAAGAGCTTTCAGTGCTGGCACTTTTCTTCTCTGAGCAATTGCTCGACGTTTGCAATTTCTCACCTGAGCTCTCTTTAGAGTGCGCGAGAGGATGAGCAGAAGATTAGGTGGCTAGAGAAGCCCAGAGCCCCAGTGTGCTTAGGCCTACAAAAGCGCTTCCAAGGAAGGGTGCTGGCTAGCAACAGCTTTCAGTGCTGGCACTTTTCCTCTCTGAGCAATTGCTTGACGTTTGCAATTTCTCAGCTTGTGTCTACGAGACGGAGAGATAGTGACCGTGACGTTTGGTGGCTAGAGAAGCGCAAAGCCCCAGTGTTGCTGCGCCTGTGAAAGCGCTTCCAAGGAAGGGTGCTGGCTAGCAACAGCTTTCAGTGCTGGCACTTTTCATCTCTGAGCAATTGCTGGACGTTTGCAATTTCTCACCTGAGCTCTCTTTAGAGTGCGCGAGAGGATGAGCAGAAGATTAGGTGGCTAGAGAAGCCCAGAGCCCCAGTGTTCTTAGGCCTACAAAAGCGCTTCCAAGGAAGGGTGCTGGCTAGCAAGAGCTTTCAGTGCTGGCACTTTTCCTCTCTGAGCAATTGCTCGACGTTTGCAATTTCTCAGCTCGTGTCTACGAGACGGAAAGAGAAGGACCGTGACGTTTGGTGGGTAGAGAAGCGCAAAGCCCCAGTGTTGCTGCACCTGTGAAAGCGCTTCCAAGGAAGGGTGCTGGCTAGCAACAGCTTTCAGTGCTGGCACTTTTCATCTCTGAGCAATTGCTCGACGTTTGCAATTTCTCACCTGAGCTCTCTTTAGAGTGCGCGAGAGGATGAGCAGAAGATTAGGTGGCTAGAGAAGCCCAGAGCCCCAGTGTGCTTAGGCCTACAAAAGCGCTTCCAAGGAAGGGTGCTGGCTAGCAACAGCTTTCAGTGCTGGCACTTTTCATCTCTGAGCAATTGCTCGACGTTTGCAATTTCTCAGCTCGTGTCTACGAGACGGAAAGAGAATGACCGTGACGTTTGGTGGGTAGAGAAGCGCAAAGCCCCAGTGTTGCTGTGCCTGTGAAAGCGCTTCCAAGGAAGGGTGCTGGCTAGCAACAGCTTTCAGTGCTGGCACTTTTCATCTCTGAGCAATTGCTCGACGTTTGCAATTTCTCACCTGAGCTCTCTTTAGAGTGCGCGAGAGGATGAGCAGAAGATTAGGTGGCTAGAGAAGCCCAGAGCCCCAGTGTTCTTAGGCCTACAAAAGCGCTTCCAAGGAAGGGTGCTGGCTAGCAACAGCTTTCAGTGCTGGCACTTTTCCTCTCTGAGCAATTGCTCGACGTTTGCAATTTCTCAGCTCGTGTCTACGAGACGGAAAGAGAAGGACCGTGACGTTTGGTGGCTAGAGAAGCGCAAAGCCCCAGTGTTACTGCGCCTGTGAAAGCGCTTCCAAGGAAGGGTGCTGGCTAGCAACAGCTTTCAGTGCTGGCACTTTTCATCTCTGAGCAATTGCTCGACGTTTGCAATTTCTCAGCTCGTGTCTACGAGACGGAAAGAGAATGACCGTGACGTTTGGTGGCTAGAGAATTGCAAAGCCCCAGTGTTGCTGCGCCTGTGAAAGCGCTTCCAAGGAAGGGGGCTGGCTAGCAAGAGCTTTCAGTGCTGGCACTTTTCATCTCTGAGCAATTGCTCGACGTTTGCAATTTCTCACCTGAGCTCTCTTTAGAGTGCGCGAGAGGATGAGCAGAAGATTAGGTGGCTAGAGAAGCCCAGAGCCCCAGTGTTCTTAGGCCTACAAAAGCGCTTCCAAGGAAGGGTGCTGGCTAGCAAGAGCTTTCAGTGCTGGCACTTTTCATCTCTGAGCAATTGCTCAACGTTTGCAATTTCTCAGCTCGTGTCTACGAGACGGAGATATAGTGACCGTGACTTTTGGTGGGTAGAGAAGCGCAAAGCCCCAGTGTTGCTGCACCTGTGAAAGCGCTTCCAAGGAAGGGTGCTGGCTAGCAACAGCTTTCAGTGCTGGCACTTTTCATCTCTGAGCAATTGCTCGACGTTTGCAATTTCTCACCTGAGCTCTCTTTAGAGTGCACGAGAGGATGAGCAGAAGATTAGGTGGCTAGAGAAGCCCAGAGCCCCAGTGTGCTTAGGCCTACAAAAGCGCTTCCAAGGAAGGGTGCTGGCTAGCAACAGCTTTCAGTGCTGGCACTTTTCCTCTCTGAGCAATTGCTGGACGTTGGCAATTTCTCAGCTCGTTTCTACGAGACGGAAAGAGAAGGACCGTGACGTTTGGTGGCTAGAGAAGCGCAAAGCCCCACTGTTACTGCGCCTGTGAAAGCGCTTCCAAGGAAGGGTGCTGGCTAGCAAGAGCTTTCAGTGCTGGCACTTTTCATCTCTGAGCAATTGCTCGACGTTTGCAATTTCTCACCTGAGCTCTCTTTAGAGTGCGCGAGAGGATGAGCAGAAGATTAGGTGGCTAGAGAAGCCCAGAGCCCCAGTGTTCTTAGGCCTACAAAAGCGCTTCCAAGGAAGGGTGCTGGCTAGCAAGAGCTTTCAGTGCTGGCACTTTTCATCTCTGAGCAATTGCTCGACGTTTGCAATTTCTCAGCTCGTGTCTACGAGACGGAAAGAGAAGGACCGTGACGTTTGGTGGGTAGAGAAGCGCAAAGCCCCAGTGTTGCTGCGCCTGTGAAAGCGCTTCCAAGGAAGGGTGCTGGCTAGCAACAGCTTTCAGTGCTGGCACTTTTCTTCTCTGAGCAATTGCTGGACGTTTGCAATTTCTCACCTGAGCTCTCTTTAGAGTGCGCGAGAGGATGAGCAGAAGATTAGGTGGCTAGAGAAGCCCAGAGCCCCAGTGTTCTTAGGCCTACAAAAGCGCTTCCAAGGAAGGGTGCTGGCTAGCAACAGCTTTCAGTGCTGGCACTTTTCAGCTCTGAGCAATTGCTTGACGTTTGCAATTTCTCAGCTCGTGTCTACGAGACGGAAAGAGAATGTCCGTGACGTATGGTGGGTAGAGAAGCGCAAAGCCCCAGTGTTGCTGCGCCTGTGAAAGCGCTTCCAAGGAAGGGTGCTGGCTAGCAACAGCTTTCAGTGCTGGCACTTTTCATCTCTGAGCAATTGCTGGACGTTTGCAATTTCTCACCTGAGCTCTCTTTAGAGTGCGCGAGAGGATGAGCAGAAGATTAGGTGGCTAGAGAAGCCCAGAGCCCCAGTGTGCTTAGGCCTACAAAAGCGCTTCCAAGGAAGGGTGCTGGCTAGCAACAGCTTTCAGTGCTGGCACTTTTCCTCTCTGAGCAATTGCTCGATGTTTGCAATTTCTCAGCTCGTGTCTACGAGACGGAAAGAGAAGGACCGTGACGTTTGGTGGGTAGAGAAGCGCAAAGCCCCAGTGTTGCTGCGCCTGTGAAAGCGCTTCCAAGGAAGGGTGCTGGCTAGCAAGAGCTTTCAGTGCTGGCACTTTTCATCTCTGAGCAATTGCTGGACGTTTGCAATTTCTCACCTGAGCTCTCTTTAGAGTGCGCGAGAGGATGAGCAGAAGATTAGGTGGCTAAAGAAGCCCAGAGCCCCAGTGTTCTTAGGCCTACAAAAGCGCTTCCAAGGAAGGGTGCTGGCTAGCAACAGCTTTCAGTGCTGGCACTTTTCATCTCTGAGCAATTGCTCGACGTTTGCAATTTCTCACCTGAGCTCTCTTTAGAGTGCGCGAGAGGATGAGCAGAAGATTAAGTGGCTAGAGAAGCCCAGAGCCCCAGTGTGCTTAGGCCTACAAAAGCGCTTCCAAGGAAGGGGGCTGGCTAGCAAGAGCTTTCAGTGCTGGCACTTTTCATCTCTGAGCAATTGCTCGACGTTTGCAATTTCTCAGCTCGTGTCTAGGAGACGGAAAGAGAAGGACCGTGACGTTTGGTGGGTAGAGAAGCGCAAAGCCCCATTGTTATTGCGCCTGTGAAAGCGCTTCCAAGGAAGGGTGCTGGCTAGCAAGAGCTTTCAGTGCTGGCACTTTTCATCTCTGAGCAATTGCTCGACGTTTGCAATTTCTCAGCTCGTGTCTACGAGACGGAAAGAGAATGACCGTGACGTTTGGTGGCTAGGGAAGTGCAAAGCCCCAGTGTTGCTGCGCCTGTGAAAGCGCTTCCAAGGAAGGGTGCTGGCTAGCAAGAGCTTTCAGTGCTGGCACTTTTCATCTCTGAGCAATTGCTCGACGTTTGCAATTTCTCAGCTCGTGTCTACGAGACGGAAAGAGAAGGACAGTGACGTTTGGTGGGTAGAGAAGCGCAAAGCCCCAGTGTTACTGCGCCTGTGAAAGCGTTTCCAAGGAAGGGGGCTGGCTAGCAACAGCTTTCAGTGCTGGCACTTTTCATCTCTGAGCAATTGCTGGACATTTGCAATTTTCACCTGAGCTCTCTTTAGAGTGCGCGAGAGGATGAGCAGAAGATTAGGTGGCTAGAGAAGCCCAGAGCCCCAGTGTTCTTAGGCCTACAAAAGCGCTTCCAAGGAAGGGTGCTGGCTAGCAAGAGCTTTCAGTGCTGGCACTTTTCTTCTCTGAGCAATTGCTCGACGTTTGCAATTTCTCACCTGAGCTCACTTTAGAGTGCGCGAGAGGATGAGCAGAAGATTAGGTGGCTAGAGAAGCCCAGAGCCCCAGTGTGCTTAGGCCTACAAAAGCGCTTCCAAGGAAGGGTGCTGGCTAGCAAGAGCTTTCAGTGCTGGCACTTTTCATCTCTGAGCAATTGCTCGACGTTTGCAATTTCTCAGCTCGTGTCTAGGAGACGGAAAGAGAAGGACCGTGACTTTTGGTGGCTAGAGAAGCGCAAAGCCCCAGTGTTGCTGCGCCTGTGAAAGCGCTTCCAAGGAAGGGTGCTGGCTAGCAAGAGCTTTCAGTGCTGGCACTTTTCATCTCTGAGCAATTGCTCGACGTTTGCAATTTCTCAGCTCGTGTCTACGAGACGGAAAGAGAAGGACAGTGATGTTTGGTGGGTAGAGAAGCGCAAAGCCCCAGTGTTACTGCGCCTGTGAAAGAGTTTCCAAGGAAGGGGGCTGGCTAGCAAGAGCTTTCAGTGCTGGCACTTTTCATCTCTGAGCAATTGCTCGACGTTTGCAATTTCTCACCTGAGCTCTCTTTAGAGTGCGCGAGAGGATGAGCAGAAGATTAGGTGGCTAGAGAAGCCCAGAGCCCCAGTGTTCTTAGGCCTACAAAAGCGCTTCCAAGGAAGGGTGCTGGCTAGCAAGAGCTTTCAGTGCTGGCACTTTTCTTCTCTGAGCAATTGCTCGACGTTTGCAATTTCTCACCTGAGCTCTCTTTAGAGTGCGCGAGAGGATGAGCAGAAGATTAGGTGGCTAGAGAAGCCCAGAGCCCCAGTGTGCTTAGGCCTACAAAAGCGCTTCCAAGGAAGGGTGCTGGCTAGCAACAGCTTTCAGTGCTGGCACTTTTCATCTCTGAGCAATTGCTCGACGTTTGCAATTTCTCAGCTCGTGTCTACGAGACGGAAAGAGAATGTCCGTGACGTATGGTGGGTAGAGAAGCGCAAAGCCCCAGTGTTGCTGCGCCTGTGAAAGCGCTTCCAAGGAAGGGTGCTGGCTAGCAACAGCTTTCAGTGCTGGCACTTTTCATCTCTGAGCAATTGCTGGACGTTTGCAATTTCTCACCTGAGCTCTCTTTAGAGTGCGCGAGAGGATGAGCAGAAGATTAGGTGGCTAGAGAAGCCCAGAGCCCCAGTGTGCTTAGGCCTACAAAAGCGCTTCCAAGGAAGGGTGCTGGCTAGCAACAGCTTTCAGTGCTGGCACTTTTCATCTCTGAGCAATTGCTCGATGTTTGCAATTTCTCAGCTCGTGTCTACGAGACGGAAAGGGAAGGACCGTGACGTTTGGTGGCTAGAGAAGCGCAAAGCCCCAGTGTTGCTGCGCCTGTGAAAGCGCTTCCAAGGAAGGGTGCTGGCTAGCAAGAGCTTTCAGTGCTGGCACTTTTCATCTCTGAGCAATTGCTCGACGTTTGCAATTTCTCACCTGAGCTCTCTTTAGAGTGCGCGAGAGGATGAGCAGAAGATTAGGTGGCTAAAGAAGCCCAGAGCCCCAGTGTTCTTAGGCCTACAAAAGCGCTTCCAAGGAAGGGTGCTGGCTAGCAACAGCTTTCAGTGCTGGCACTTTTCCTCTCTGAGCAATTGCTCGACGTTTGCAATTTCTCACCTGAGCTCTCTTTAGAGTGCGCGAGAGGATGAGCAGAAGATTAGGTGGCTAGAGAAGCCCAGAGCCCCAGTGTTCTTAGGCCTACAAAAGCGCTTCCAAGGAAGGGTGCTGGCTAGCAACAGCTTTCAGTGCTGGCACTTTTCATCTCTGAGCAATTGCTCGACGTTTGCAATTTCTCAGCTCGTGTCTACGAGACGGAAAGAGAAGGACCGTGACTTTTGGTGGCTAGAGAAGCGCAAAGCCCCAGTGTTGCTGCGCCTGTGAAAGCGCTTCCAAGGAAGGGTGCTGGCTAGCAACAGCTTTCAGTGCTGGCACTTTTCATCTCTGAGCAATTGCTCGACGTTTGCAATTTCTCAGCTCGTGTCTACGAGACGGAAAGAGAAGGACAGTGACGTTTGGTGGGTAGAGAAGCGCAAAGCCCCAGTGTTACTGCGCCTGTGAAAGCGTTTCCAAGGAAGGGGGCTGGCTAGCAACAGCTTTCAGTGCTGGCACTTTTCATCTCTGAGCAATTGCTCGACGTTTGCAATTTCTCACCTGAGCTCTCTTTAGAGTGCGCGAGAGGATGAGCAGAAGAT
The DNA here is from genome assembly GCA_037962945.1 of Sarcoramphus papa. Taxonomy (NCBI): domain Eukaryota; kingdom Metazoa; phylum Chordata; class Aves; order Accipitriformes; family Cathartidae; genus Sarcoramphus; species Sarcoramphus papa. The sequence continues at coordinate 15,235,055 of CM075595.1, read as the reverse complement.
TAGGTGGCTAGAGAAGCCCAGAGCCCCAGTGTTCTTAGGCCTACAAAAGCGCTTCCAAGGAAGGGTGCTGGCTAGCAAGAGCTTTCAGTGCTGGCACTTTTCTTCTCTGAGCAATTGCTCGACGTTTGCAATTTCTCACCTGAGCTCTCTTTAGAGTGCGCGAGAGGATGAGCAGAAGATTAGGTGGCTAGAGAAGCCCAGAGCCCCAGTGTTCTTAGGCCTACAAAAGCGCTTCCAAGGAAGGGTGCTGGCTAGCAAGAGCTTTCAGTGCTGGCACTTTTCCTCTCTGAGCAATTGCTTGACGTTTGCAATTTCTCAGCTTGTGTCTACGAGACGGAGAGATAGTGACCGTGACGTTTGGTGGCTAGAGAAGCGCAAAGCCCCAGTGTTGCTGCGCCTGTGAAAGCGCTTCCAAGGAAGGGTGCTGGCTAGCAACAGCTTTCAGTGCTGGCACTTTTCATCTCTGAGCAATTGCTCGACGTTTGCAATTTCTCACCTGAGCTCTCTTTAGAGTGCGCGAGAGGATGAGCAGAAGATTAGGTGGCTAGAGAAGCCCAGAGCCCCAGTGTTCTTAGGCCTACAAAAGCGCTTCCAAGGAAGGGTGCTGGCTAGCAACAGCTTTCAGTGCTGGCACTTTTCATCTCTGAGCAATTGCTCGACGTTTGCAATTTCTCAGCTCGTGTCTACGAGACGGAAAGAGAAGGACCGTGACGTTTGGTGGCTAGAGAAGCGCAAAGCCCCAGTGTTGCTGCGCCTGTGAAAGCGCTTCCAAGGAAGGGTGCTGGCTAGCAACAGCTTTCAGTGCTGGCACTTTTCATCTCTGAGCAATTGCTGGACGTTTGCAATTTCTCACCTGAGCTCTCTTTAGAGTGCGCGAGAGGATGAGCAGAAGATGAGGTGGCTAGAGAAGCCCAGAGCCCCAGTGTTCTTAGGCCTACAAAAGCGCTTCCAAGGAAGGGGGCTAGCTAGCAAGAGCTTTCAGTGCTGGCACTTTTCATCTCTGAGCAATTGCTCGACGTTTGCAATTTCTCAGCTCGTGTCTACGAGACGGAAAGAGAAGGACCGTGACGTTTGGTGGCTACAGAAGCGCAAAGCCCCAGTGTTACTGCGCCTGTGAAAGCGCTTCCAAGGAAGGGTGCTGGCTAGCAACAGCTTTCAGTGCTGGCACTTTTCATCTCTGAGCAATTGCTCGACGTTTGCAATTTCTCACCTGAGCTCTCTTTAGAGTGCGCGAGAGGATGAGCAGAAGATTAGGTGGCTAGAGAAGCCCAGAGCCCCAGTGTTCTTAGGCCTACAAAAGCGCTTCCAAGGAAGGGGGCTGGCTAGCAACAGCTTTCAGTGCTGGCACTTTTCTTCTCTGAGCAATTGCTCGACGTTTGCAATTTCTCACCTGAGCTCTCTTTAGAGTGCGCGAGAGGATGAGCAGAAGATTAGGTGGCTAGAGAAGCCCAGAGCCCCAGTGTTCTTAGGCCTACAAAAGCGCTTCCAAGGAAGGGTGCTGGCTAGCAACAGCTTTCAGTGCTGGCACTTTTCCTCTCTGAGCAATTGCTCAACGTTTGCAATTTCTCAGCTCGTGTCTACGAGACGGAAAGAGAAGGACCGTGACGTTTGGTGGCTAGAGAAGCGCAAAGCCCCAGTGTTGCTGCGCCTGTGAAAGCGCTTCCAAGGAAGGGTGCTGGCTAGCAACAGCTTTCAGTGCTGGCACTTTTCTTCTCTGAGCAATTGCTCGACGTTTGCAATTTCTCACCTGAGCTCTCTTTAGAGTGCGCGAGAGGATGAGCAGAAGATTAGGTGGCTAGAGAAGCCCAGAGCCCCACTGTTCTTAGGCCTACAAAAGCGCTTCCAAGGAAGGGTGCTGGCTAGCAACAGCTTTCAGTGCTGGCACTTTTCATCTCTGAGCAATTGCTCGACGTTTGCAATTTCTCAGCTCGTGTCTACGAGACGGAAAGAGAAGGACCGTGACGTTTGGTGGGTAGAGAAGCGCAAAGCCCCAGTGTTGCTGCGCCTGTGAAAGCGCTTCCAAGGAAGGGTGCTGGCTAGCAACAGCTTTCAGTGCTGGCACTTTTCATCTCTGAGCAATTGCTCGACGTTTGCAATTTCTCACCTGAGCTCTCTTTAGAGTGCGCGAGAGGATGAGCAGAAGATTAGGTGGCTAGAGAAGCCCAGAGCCCCAGTGTTCTTAGGCCTACAAAAGCGCTTCCAAGGAAGGGTGCTGGCTAGCAACAGCTTTCAGTGCTGGCACTTTTCATCTCTGAGCAATTGCTCGACGTTTGCAATTTCTCACCTGAGCTCTCTTTAGAGTGCGCGAGAGGATGAGCAGAAGATTAAGTGGCTAGAGAAGCCCAGAGCCCCAGTGTTCTTAGGCCTACAAAAGCGCTTCCAAGGAAGGGTGCTGGCTAGCAAGAGCTTTCAGTGCTGGCACTTTTCATCTCTGAGCAATTGCTCGACGTTTGCAACTTCTCAGCTCATGTCTACGAGACGGAAAGAGAAGGACCGTGATGTTTGGTGGCTAGAGAAGCGCAAAGCCCCAGTGTTACTGCACCTGTGAAAGCGCTTCCAAGGAAGGGTGCTGGCTAGCAACAGCTTTCAGTGCTGGCACTTTTCATCTCTGAGCAATTGCTCGACGTTTGCAATTTCTCAGCTCGTGTCTACGAGACGGAAAGAGAAGGACCGTGACGTTTGGTGGGTAGAGAAGCGCAAAGCCCCAGTGTTGCTGCGCCTGTGAAAGCGCTTCCAAGGAAGGGTGCTGGCTAGCAACAGCTTTCAGTGCTGGCACTTTTCATCTCTGAGCAATTGCTCGACGTTTGCAATTTCTCACCTGAGCTCTCTTTAGAGTGCGCGAGAGGATGAGCAGAAGATTAGGTGGCTAGAAAAGCCCAGAGCCCCAGTGTGCTTAGGCCTACAAAAGCGCTTCCAAGGAAGGGTGCTGGCTAGCAACAGCTTTCAGTGCTGGCACTTTTCATCTCTGAGCAATTGCTCGACGTTTGCAATTTCTCACCTGAGCTCTCTTTAGAGTGCGCGAGAGGATGAGCAGAAGATGAGGTGGCTAGAGAAGCCCAGAGCCCCAGTGTTCTTAGGCCTACAAAAGCGCTTCCAAGGAAGGGTGCTGGCTAGCAACAGCTTTCAGTGCTGGCACTTTTCATCTCTGAGCAATTGCTCGACGATTGCAATTTCTCAGCTCGTGTCTACGAGACGGAGAGATAGTGACCGTGACGTTTGGTGGCTAGAGAAGCGCAAAGCCCCAGTGTTTCTGCGCCTGTGAAAGCGCTTCCAAGGAAGGGTGCTGGCTAGCAACAGCTTTCAGTGCTGGCACTTTTCATCTCTGAGCAATTGCTGGACGTTTGCAATTTCTCACCTGAGCTCTCTTTAGAGTGCGCGAGAGGATGAGCAGAAGATTAGGTGGCTAGAGAAGCCCAGAGCCCCAGTGTTCTTAGGCCTACAAAAGCGCTTCCAAGGAAGGGTGCTGGCTAGCAACAGCTTTCAGTGCTGGCACTTTTCATCTCTGAGCAATTGCTCGACGTTTGCAATTTCTCAGCTCGTGTCTAGGAGACGGAAAGAGAATGACAGTGACGTTTGGTGGGTAGAGAAGCGCAAAGCCCCAGTGTTACTGCGCCTGTGAAAGCGCTTCCAAGGAAGGGGGCTGGCTAGCAACAGCTTTCAGTGCTGGCACTTTTCATCTCTGAGCAATTGCTCGACGTTTGCAATTTCTCAGCTCGTGTCTAGGAGACGGAAAGAGAAGGACCGTGACGTTTGGTGGCTAGAGAAGCGCAAAGCCCCAGTGTTACTGCGCCTGTGAAAGCGCTTCCAAGGAAGGGTGCTGGCTAGCAACAGCTTTCAGTGCTGGCACTTTTCATCTCTGAGCAATTGCTCGACGTTTGCAATTTCTCACCTGAGCTCTCTTTAGAGTGCGCGAGAGGATGAGCAGAAGATTAGGTGGCTAGAGAAGCCCAGAGCCCCAGTGTTCTTAGGCCTACAAAAGCGCTTCCAAGGAAGGGTGCTGGCTAGCAAGAGCTTTCAGTGCTGGCACTTTTCATCTCTGAGCAATTGCTCGACGTTTGCAATTTCTCAGCTCGTGTCTACGAGACGGAGAGATAGTGACCGTGACGTTTGGTGGGTAGAGAAGCGCAAAGCCCCAGTGTTGCTGCGCCTGTGAAAGCGCTTCCAAGGAAGGGTGCTGGCTAGCAACAGCTTTCAGTGCTGGCACTTTTCATCTCTGAGCAATTGCTCGACGTTTGCAATTTCTCCCCTGAGCTCTCTTTAGAGTGCGCGAGAGGATGAGCAGAAGATTAGGTGGCTAGAGAAGCCCAGAGCCCCAGTGTTCTTAGGCCTACAAAAGCGCTTCCAAGGAAGGGTGCTGGCTAGCAAGAGCTTTCAGTGCTGGCACTTTTCATCTCTGAGCAATTGCTCGACGTTTGCAATTTCTCAGCTCGTGTCTAGGAGACGGAAAGAGAATGACAGTGACGTTTGGTGGCTAGAGAAGCGCAAAGCCCCACTGTTACTGCGCCTGTGAAAGCGCTTCCAAGGAAGGGTGCTGGCTAGCAAGAGCTTTCAGTGCTGGCACTTTTCATCTCTGAGCAATTGCTCGACGTTTGCAATTTCTCACCTGAGCTCTCTTTAGAGTGCGCGAGAGGATGAGCAGAAGATTAGGTGGCTAGAGAAGCCCAGAGCCCCAGTGTTCTTAGGCCTACAAAAGCGCTTCCAAGGAAGGGTGCTGGCTAGCAACAGCTTTCAGTGCTGGCACTTTTCATCTCTGAGCAATTGCTCGACGTTTGCAATTTCTCAGCTCGTGTCTACGAGACGGAAAGAGAAGGACCGTGACGTTTGGTGGGTAGAGAAGCGCAAAGCCCCAGTGTTGCTGCGCCTGTGAAAGCGCTTCCAAGGAAGGGTGCTGGCTAGCAACAGCTTTCAGTGCAGGCTATTTTCTTCTCTGAGCAATTGCTCGACGTTTGCAATTTCTCACCTGAGCTCTCTTTAGAGTGCGCGAGAGGATGAGCAGAAGATTAGGTGGCTAGAGAAGCCCAGAGCCCCAGTGTTCTTAGGCCTACAAAAGCGCTTCCAAGGAAGGGTGCTGGCTAGCAACAGCTTTCAGTGCTGGCACTTTTCATCTCTGAGCAATTGCTCGACGTTTGCAATTTCTCAGCTCGTGTCTACGAGACGGAAAGAGAAGGACCGTGACGTTTGGTGGCTAGAGAAGCGCAAAGCCCCAGTGTTGCTGCGCCTGTGAAAGCGCTTCCAAGGAAGGGTGCTGGCTAGCAAGAGCTTTCAGTGCTGGCACTTTTCATCTCTGAGCAATTGCTCGACGTTTGCAATTTCTCACCTGAGCTCTCTTTAGAGTGCGCGAGAGGATGAGCAGAAGATTAGGTGGCTAGAGAAGCCCAGAGCCCCAGTGTTCTTAGGCCTACAAAAGCGCTTCCAAGGAAGGGTGCTGGCTAGCAACAGCTTTCAGTGCTGGCACTTTTCATCTCTGAGCAATTGCTCGACGTTTGCAATTTCTCAGCTCGTGTCTAGGAGACGGAAAGAGAAGGACCGTGACGTTTGGTGGCTAGAGAAGCGCATAGCCCCAGTGTTACTGCGCCTGTGAAAGCGCTTCCAAGGAAGGGTGCTGGCTAGCAACAGCTTTCAGTGCTGGCACTTTTCATCTCTGAGCAATTGCTCGACGTTTGCAATTTCTCAGCTCGTGTCTACGAGACGGAAAGAGAAGGACAGTGACGTTTGGTGGGTAGAGAAGCGCAAAGCCCCAGTGTTACTGTGCCTGTGAAAGCGCTTCCAAGGAAGGGTGCTGGCTAGCAACAGCTTTCAGTGCTGGCACTTTTCATCTCTGAGCAATTGCTCGACGTTTGCAATTTCTCACCTGAGCTCTCTTTAGAGTGCGCGAGAGGATGAGCAGAAGATTAGGTGGCTAGAGAAGCCCAGAGCCCCAGTGTTCTTAGGCCTACAAAAGCGCTTCCAAGGAAGGGTGCTGGCTAGCAACAGCTTTCAGTGCTGGCTCTTTTCATCTCTGAGCAATTGCTGGACGTTTGCAATTTCTCACCTGAGCTCTCTTTAGAGTGCGCGAGAGGATGAGCAGTAGATGAGGTGGCTAGAGAAGCCCAGAGCCCCAGTGTTCTTAGGCCTACAAAAGCGCTTCCAAGGAAGGGTGCTGGCTAGCAACAGCTTTCAGTGCTGGCACTTTTCATCTCTGAGCAATTGCTCGACGTTTGCAATTTCTCAGCTCGTGTCTACGAGACGGAGAGATAGTGACCGTGACGTTTGGTGGCTAGAGAAGCGCAAAGCCCCAGTGTTGCTGCACCTGTGAAAGCGCTTCCAAGGAAGGGTGCTGGCTAGCAACAGCTTTCAGTGCTGGCACTTTTCATCTCTGAGCAATTGCTGGACGTTTGCAATTTCTCACCTGAGCTCTCTTTAGAGTGCGCGAGAGGATGAGCAGAAGATTAGGTGGCTAGAGAAGCCCAGAGCCCCAGTGTTCTTAGGCCTACAAAAGCGCTTCCAAGGAAGGGGGCTGGCTAGCAACAGCTTTCAGTGCTGGCACTTTTCATCTCTGAGCAATTGCTCGACGTTTGCAATTTCTCAGCTCGTGTCTACGAGACGGAAAGAGAAGGACCGTGACGTTTGGTGGCTAGAGAAGCGCAAAGCCCCAGTGTTACTGCACCTGTGAAAGCGCTTCCAAGGAAGGGGGCTGGCTAGCAACAGCTTTCAGTGCTGGCACTTTTCATCTCTGAGCAATTGCTCGACATTTGCAATTTCTCACCTGAGCTCTCTTTAGAGTGCGCGAGAGGATGAGCAGAAGATTAGGTGGCTAGAGAAGCCCAGAGCCCCAGTGTTCTTAGGCCTACAAAAGCGCTTCCAAGGAAGGGTGCTGGCTAGCAACAGCTTTCAGTGCTGGCACTTTTCATCTCTGAGCAATTGCTCGACGTTTGCAATTTCTCAGCTCGTGTCTACGAGACGGAAAGAGAAGGACCGTGACGTTTGGTGGCTAGAGAAGCGCAAAGCCCCAGTGTTACTGCGCCTGTGAAAGCGCTTCCAAGGAAGGGTGCTGGCTAGCAACAGCTTTCAGTGCTGGCACTTTTCATCTCTGAGCAATTGCTCGACGTTTGCAATTTCTCAGCTCGTGTCTACGAGACGGAGAGATAGTGACCGTGACGTTTGGTGGCTAGAGAAGCGCAAAGCCCCAGTGTTGCTGCACCTGTGAAAGCGCTTCCAAGGAAGGGTGCTGGCTAGCAACAGCTTTCAGTGCTGGCACTTTTCATCTCTGAGCAATTGCTGGACGTTTGCAATTTCTCACCTGAGCTCTCTTTAGAGTGCGCGAGAGGATGAGCAGAAGATTAGGTGGCTAGAGAAGCCCAGAGCCCCAGTGTTCTTAGGCCTACAAAAGCGCTTCCAAGGAAGGGGGCTGGCTAGCAACAGCTTTCAGTGCTGGCACTTTTCATCTCTGAGCAATTGCTCGACGTTTGCAATTTCTCAGCTCGTGTCTACGAGACGGAAAGAGAAGGACCGTGACGTTTGGTGGCTAGAGAAGCGCAAAGCCCCAGTGTTACTGCACCTGTGAAAGCGCTTCCAAGGAAGGGGGCTGGCTAGCAACAGCTTTCAGTGCTGGCACTTTTCATCTCTGAGCAATTGCTCGACATTTGCAATTTCTCACCTGAGCTCTCTTTAGAGTGCGCGAGAGGATGAGCAGAAGATTAGGTGGCTAGAGAAGCCCAGAGCCCCAGTGTTCTTAGGCCTACAAAAGCGCTTCCAAGGAAGGGTGCTGGCTAGCAACAGCTTTCAGTGCTGGCACTTTTCATCTCTGAGCAATTGCTCGACGTTTGCAATTTCTCAGCTCGTGTCTACGAGACGGAAAGAGAAGGACCGTGACGTTTGGTGGCTAGAGAAGCGCAAAGCCCCAGTGTTACTGTGCCTGTGAAAGCGCTTCCAAGGAAGGGTGCTGGCTAGCAACAGCTTTCAGTGCTGGCACTTTTCATCTCTGAGCAATTGCTCGACGTTTGCAATTTCTCACCTGAGCTCTCTTTAGAGTGCGCGAGAGGATGAGCAGAAGATTAGGTGGCTAGAGAAGCCCAGAGCCCCAGTGTTCTTAGGCCTACAAAAGCGCTTCCAAGGAAGGGTGCTGGCTAGCAACAGCTTTCAGTGCTGGCTCTTTTCATCTCTGAGCAATTGCTGGACGTTTGCAATTTCTCACCTGAGCTCTCTTTAGAGTGCGCGAGAGGATGAGCAGTAGATGAGGTGGCTAGAGAAGCCCAGAGCCCCAGTGTTCTTAGGCCTACAAAAGCGCTTCCAAGGAAGGGTGCTGGCTAGCAACAGCTTTCAGTGCTGGCACTTTTCATCTCTGAGCAATTGCTCGACGTTTGCAATTTCTCAGCTCGTGTCTACGAGACGGAGAGATAGTGACCGTGACGTTTGGTGGCTAGAGAAGCGCAAAGCCCCAGTGTTGCTGCACCTGTGAAAGCGCTTCCAAGGAAGGGTGCTGGCTAGCAACAGCTTTCAGTGCTGGCACTTTTCATCTCTGAGCAATTGCTGGACGTTTGCAATTTCTCACCTGAGCTCTCTTTAGAGTGCGCGAGAGGATGAGCAGAAGATTAGGTGGCTAGAGAAGCCCAGAGCCCCAGTGTTCTTAGGCCTACAAAAGCGCTTCCAAGGAAGGGGGCTGGCTAGCAACAGCTTTCAGTGCTGGCACTTTTCATCTCTGAGCAATTGCTCGACATTTGCAATTTCTCACCTGAGCTCTCTTTAGAGTGCGCGAGAGGATGAGCAGAAGATTAGGTGGCTAGAGAAGCCCAGAGCCCCAGTGTTCTTAGGCCTACAAAAGCGCTTCCAAGGAAGGGTGCTGGCTAGCAACAGCTTTCAGTGCTGGCACTTTTCATCTCTGAGCAATTGCTCGACGTTTGCAATTTCTCAGCTCGTGTCTACGAGACGGAAAGAGAAGGACCGTGACGTTTGGTGGCTAGAGAAGCGCAAAGCCCCAGTGTTACTGCGCCTGTGAAAGCGCTTCCAAGGAAGGGTGCTGGCTAGCAACAGCTTTCAGTGCTGGCACTTTTCATCTCTGAGCAATTGCTGGACGTTTGCAATTTCTCACCTGAGCTTTCTTTAGAGTGCGCGAGAGGATGAGCAGAAGATTAGGTGGCTAGAGAAGCCCAGAGCCCCAGTGTTCTTAGGCCTACAAAAGCGCTTCCAAGGAAGGGTGCTGGCTAGCAACAGCTTTCAGTGCTGGCACTTTTCATCTCTGAGCAATTGCTTGAAGTTTGCAATTTCTCAGCTCGTGTCTACGAGACGGAAAGAGAAGGACCGTGACGTTTGGTGGCTAGAGAAGCGCAAAGCCCCAGTGTTACTGCGCCTGTGAAAGCGCTTCCAAGGAAGGGTGCTGGCTAGCAACAGCTTTCAGTGCTGGCACTTTTCATCTCTGAGCAATTGCTCGACGTTTGCAATTTCTCACCTGAGCTCTCTTTAGAGTGCGTGAGAGGATGAGCAGAAGATTAGGTGGCTAGAGAAGCCCAGAGCCCCAGTGTTCTTAGGCCTACAAAAGCGCTTCCAAGGAAGGGTGCTGGCTAGCAACAGCTTTCAGTGCTGGCACTTTTCATCTCTGAGCAATTGCTTGAAGTTTGCAATTTCTCAGCTCGTGTCTACGAGACGGAAAGAGAAGGACCGTGACGTTTGGTGGCTAGAGAAGCGCAAAGCCCCAGTGTTACTGCACCTGTGAAAGCGCTTCCAAGGAAGGGTGCTGGCTAGCAACAGCTTTCAGTGCTGGCACTTTTCATCTCTGAGCAATTGCTCGACGTTTGCAATTCCTCAGCTCGTGTCTAGGAGACGGAAAGAGAATGACCGTGACGTTTGGTGGCTAGAGAAGCGCAAAGCCCCAGTGTTGCTGCGCCTGTGAAAGCGCTTCCAAGGAAGGGTGCTGGCTAGCAACAGCTTTCAGTGCTGGCACTTTTCATCTCTGAGCAATTGCTCGACGTTTGCAATTTCTCAGCTCGTGTCTACGAGACGGAAAGAGAAGGACAGTGACGTTTGGTGGCTAGAGAAGCGCAAAGCCCCAGTGTTACTGCGCCTGTGAAAGCGCTTCCAAGGAAGGGTGCTGGCTAGCAACAGCTTTCAGTGCTGGCACTTTTCATCTCTGAGCAATTGCTCGACGTTTGCAATTTCTCACCTGAGCTCTCTTTAGAGTGCGCGAGAGGATGAGCAGAAGATTAGGTGGCTAGAGAAGCCCAGAGCCCCAGTGTGCTTAGGCCTACAAAAGCGCTTCCAAGGAACGGGGCTGGCTAGCAAGAGCTTTCAGTGCTGGCACTTTTCATCTCTGAGCAATTGCTCGACGTTTGCAATTTCTCACCTGAGCTCTCTTTAGAGTGCGCGAGAGGATGAGCAGAAGATTAGGTGGCTAGAGAAGCCCAGAGCCCCAGTGTTCTTAGGCCTACAAAAGCGCTTCCAAGGAAGGGGGCTGGCTAGCAACAGCTTTCAGTGCTGGCACTTTTCATCTCTGAGCAATTGCTCGACGTTTGCAATTTCTCAGCTCGTGTCTACGAGACGGAGAGATAGTGACCGTGACGTTTGGTGGGTAGAGAAGCGCAAAGCCCCAGTGTTGCTGCGCCTGTGAAAGCGCTTCCAAGGAAGGGTGCTGGCTAGCAACAGCTTTCAGTGCTGGCACTTTTCATCTCTGAGCAATTGCTGGACGTTTGCAATTTCTCACCTGAGCTCTCTTTAGAGTGCGCGAGAGGATGAGCAGAAGATTAGGTGGCTAGAGAAGCCCAGAGCCCCAGTGTGCTTAGGCCTACAAAAGCGCTTCCAAGGAAGGGGGCTGGCTAGCAACAGCTTTCAGTGCTGGCACTTTTCATCTCTGAGCAATTGCTCGACGTTTGCAATTTCTCAGCTCGTGTCTAGGAGACGGAAAGAGAAGGACCGTGACGTTTGGTGGCTAGAGAAGCGCAAAGCCCCAGTGTTGCTGCGCCTGTGAAAGCGCTTCCAAGGAAGGGTGCTGGCTAGCAACAGCTTTCAGTGCTGGCACTTTTCATCTCTGAGCAATTGCTCGACGTTTGCAATTTCTCACCTGAGCTCTCTGTAGAGTGTGCGAGAGGATGAGCAGAAGATGAGGTGGCTAGAGAAGCCCAGAGCCCCAGTGTTCTTAGGCCTACAAAAGCGCTTCCAAGGAAGGGTGCTGGCTAGCAACAGCTTTCAGTGCTGGCACTTTTCATCTCTGAGCAATTGCTCGACGTTTGCAATTTCTCAGCTCGTGTCTACGAGACGGAGAGATAGTGACCGTGACGTTTGGTGGCTAGAGAAGCGCAAAGCCCCAGTGTTTCTGCGCCTGTGAAAGCGCTTCCAAGGAAGGGTGCTGGCTAGCAACAGCTTTCAGTGCTGGCACTTTTCATCTCTGAGCAATTGCTCGACGTTTGCAATTTCTCACCTGAGCTCTCTTTAGAGTGCGCGAGAGGATGAGCAGAAGATTAGGTGGCTAGAGAAGCCCAGAGCCCCAGTGTGCTTAGGCCTACAAAAGCGCTTCCAAGGAAGGGTGCTGGCTAGCAACAGCTTTCAGTGCTGGCACTTTTCATCTCTGAGCAATTGCTCGACGTTTGCAATTTCTCAGCTCGTGTCTACGAGACGGAAAGAGAATGACAGTGACGTTTGGTGGGTAGAGAAGCGCAAAGCCCCAGTGTTACTGCGCCTGTGAAAGCGCTTCCAAGGAAGGGTGCTGGCTAGCAACAGCTTTCAGTGCTGGCACTTTTCATCTCTGAGCAATTGCTGGACGTTTGCAATTTCTCACCTGAGCTCTCTTTAGAGTGCGCGAGAGGATGAGCAGAAGATTAGGTGGCTAGAGAAGCCCAGAGCCCCAGTGTTCTTAGGCCTACAAAAGCGCTTCCAAGGAAGGGTGCTGGCTAGCAACAGCTTTCAGTGCTGGCACTTTTCATCTCTGAGCAATTGCTCGACGTTTGCAATTTCTCAGCTCGTGTCTACGAGACGGAAAGAGAAGGACAGTGACGTTTGGTGGGTAGAGAAGCGCAAAGCCCCACTGTTACTGCGCCTGTGAAAGCGCTTCCAAGGAAGGGTGCTGGCTAGCAAGAGCTTTCAGTGCTGGCACTTTTCATCTCTGAGCAATTGCTCGACGTTTGCAATTTCTCACCTGAGCTCTCTTTAGAGTGCGCGAGAGGATGAGCAGAAGATTAGGTGGCTAGAGAAGCCCAGAGCCCCAGTGTTCTTAGGCCTACAAAAGCGCTTCCAAGGAAGGGTGCTGGCTAGCAACAGCTTTCAGTGCTGGCACTTTTCATCTCTGAGCAATTGCTCGACGTTTGCAATTTCTCAGCTCGTGTCTACGAGACGGAAAGAGAAGGACCGTGACGTTTGGTGGGTAGAGAAGCGCAAAGCCCCAGTGTTGCTGCGCCTGTGAAAGCGCTTCCAAGGAAGGGTGCTGGCTAGCAACAGCTTTCAGTGCTGGCACTTTTCTTCTCTGAGCAATTGCTCGACGTTTGCAATTTCTCCCCTGAGCTCTCTTTAGAGTGCGCGAGAGGATGAGCAGAAGATTAGGTGGCTAGAGAAGCCCAGAGCCCCAGTGTTCTTAGGCCTACAAAAGCGCTTCCAAGGAAGGGTGCTGGCTAGCAACAGCTTTCAGTGCTGGCACTTTTCATCCTTGAGCAATTGCTCGACGTTTGCAATTTCTCAGCTCGTGTCTACGAGACGGAAAGAGAAGGACCGTGACGTTTGGTGGGTAGAGAAGCGCAAAGCCCCAGTGTTGCTGCGCCTGTGAAAGAGTTTCCAAGGAAGGGTGCTGGCTAGCAAGAGCTTTCAGTGCTGGCACTTTTCATCTCTGAGCAATTGCTCGACGTTTGCAATTTCTCACCTGAGCTCTCTTTAGAGTGCGCGAGATGATGAGCAGAAGATTAGGTGGCTAGAGAAGCCCAGAGCCCCAGTGTTCTTAGGCCTACAAAAGCGCTTCCAAGGAAGGGGGCTAGCTAGCAAGAGCTTTCAGTGCTGGCACTTTTCATCTCTGAGCAATTGCTCGACGTTTGCAATTTCTCAGCTCGTGTCTACGAGACGGAAAGAGAAGGACCGTGACGTTTGGTGGCTAGAGAAGCGCATAGCCCCAGTGTTACTGCGCCTGTGAAAGCGCTTCCAAGGAAGGGTGCTGGCTAGCAACAGCTTTCAGTGCTGGCACTTTTCATCTCTGAGCAATTGCTCGACGTTTGCAATTTCTCAGCTCGTGTCTACGAGACGGAAAGAGAAGGACAGTGACGTTTGGTGGGTAGAGAAGCGCAAAGCCCCAGTGTTACTGTGCCTGTGAAAGCGCTTCCAAGGAAGGGTGCTGGCTAGCAACAGCTTTCAGTGCTGGCACTTTTCATCTGTGAGCAATTGCTCGACGTTTGCAATTTCTCACCTGAGCTCTCTTTAGAGTGCGCGAGAGGATGAGCAGAAGATTAGGTGGCTAGAGAAGCCCAGAGCCCCAGTGTGCTTAGGCCTACAAAAGCGCTTCCAAGGAAGGGTGCTGGCTAGCAACAGCTTTCAGTGCTGGCTCTTTTCATCTCTGAGCAATTGCTGGACGTTTGCAATTTCTCACCTGAGCTCTCTTTAGAGTGCGCGAGAGGATGAGCAGAAGATGAGGTGGCTAGAGAAGCCCAGAGCCCCAGTGTTCTTAGGCCTACAAAAGCGCTTCCAAGGAAGGGTGCTGGCTAGCAACAGCTTTCAGTGCTGGCACTTTTCATCTCTGAGCAATTGCTCAACGTTTGCAATTTCTCAGCTCGTGTCTACGAGACGGAGAGATAGTGACCGTGACGTTTGGTGGCTAGAGAAGCGCAAAGCCCCAGTGTTGCTGCACCTGTGAAAGCGCTTCCAAGGAAGGGTGCTGGCTAGCAACAGCTTTCAGTGCTGGCACTTTTCATCTCTGAGCAATTGCTGGACGTTTGCAATTTCTCACCTGAGCTCTCTTTAGAGTGCGCGAGAGGATGAGCAGAAGATTAGGTGGCTAGAGAAGCCCAGAGCCCCAGTGTTCTTAGGCCTACAAAAGCGCTTCCAAGGAAGGGTGCTGGCTAGCAACAGCTTTCAGTGCTGGCACTTTTCATCTCTGAGCAATTGCTCGACGTTTGCAATTTCTCAGCTCGTGTCTACGAGACGGAAAGAGAAGGACCGTGACGTTTGGTGGCTAGAGAAGCGCAAAGCCCCAGTGTTACTGCGCCTGTGAAAGCGCTTCCAAGGAAGGGTGCTGGCTAGCAAGAGCTTTCAGTGCTGGCACTTGTCATCTCTGAGCAATTGCTGGACGTTTGCAATTTCTCACCTGAGCTCTCTTTAGAGTGCGCGAGAGGATGAGCAGAAGATTAGGTGGCTAGAGAAGCCCAGAGCCCCAGTGTTCTTAGGCCTACAAAAGCGCTTCCAAGGAAGGGGGCTGGCTAGCAACAGCTTTCAGTGCTGGCACTTTTCATCTCTGAGCAATTGCTTGAAGTTTGCAATTTCTCAGCTCGTGTCTACGAGACGGAAAGAGAAGGACCGTGACGTTTGGTGGGTAGAGAAGCGCAAAGCCCCAGTGTTGCTGCGCCTGTGAAAGCGCTTCCAAGGAAGGGTGCTGGCTAGCAAGAGCTTTCAGTGCTGGCACTTTTCATCTCTGAGCAATTGCTCGACGTTTGCAATTTCTCACCTGAGCTCTCTTTAGAGTGCGCGAGAGGATGAGCAGAAGATTAGGTGGCTAGAGAAGCCCAGAGCCCCAGTGTGCTTAGGCCTACAAAAGCGCTTCCAAGGAAGGGTGCTGGCTAGCAACAGCTTTCAGTGCTGGCACTTTTCATCTCTGAGCAATTGCTTGAAGTTTGCAATTTCTCAGCTCGTGTCTACGAGACGGAAAGAGAAGGACCGTGACGTTTGGTGGCTAGAGAAGCGCAAAGCCCCAGTGTTACTGCGCCTGTGAAAGCGCTTCCAAGGAAGGGTGCTGGCTAGCAAGAGCTTTCAGTGCTGGCACTTTTCATCTCTGAGCAATTGCTCGACGTTTGCAATTCCTCAGCTCGTGTCTAGGAGACGGAAAGAGAATGACCGTGACGTTTGGTGGCTAGAGAAGCGCAAAGCCCCAGTGTTGCTGCGCCTGTGAAAGCGCTTCCAAGGAAGGGTGCTGGCTAGCAACAGCTTTCAGTGCTGGCACTTTTCATCTCTGAGCAATTGCTCGACGTTTGCAATTTCTCAGCTCGTGTCTACGAGACGGAAAGAGAAGGACAGTGACGTTTGGTGGCTAGAGAAGCGCAAAGCCCCAGTGTTACTGCGCCTGTGAAAGCGCTTCCAAGGAAGGGTGCTGGCTAGCAAGAGCTTTCAGTGCTGGCACTTTTCATCTCTGAGCAATTGCTCGACGTTTGCAATTTCTCACCTGAGCTCTCTTTAGAGTGCGCGAGAGGATGAGCAGAAGATGAGGTGGCTAGAGAAGCCCAGAGCCCCAGTGTTCTTAGGCCTACAAAAGCGCTTCCAAGGAAGGGTGCTGGCTAGCAACAGCTTTCAGTGCTGGCACTTTTCCTCTCTGAGCAATTGCTCGACGTTTGCAATTTCTCAGCTCGTGTCTACGAGACGGAAAGAGAAGGACCGTGACGTTTGGTGGGTAGAGAAGCGCAAAGCCCCAGTGTTGCTGCGCCTGTGAAAGCGCTTCCAAGGAAGGGTGCTGGCTAGCAACAGCTTTCAGTGCTGGCACTTTTCATCTCTGAGCAATTGCTTGACGTTTGCAATTTCTCACCTGAGCTCTCTTTAGAGTGCGCGAGAGGATGAGCAGAAGATTAGGTGGCTAGAGAAGCCCAGAGCCCCAGTGTTCTTAGGCCTACAAAAGCGCTTCCAAGGAAGGGTGCTGGCTAGCAACAGCTTTCAGTGCTGGCACTTTTCATCTCTGAGCAATTGCTTGAAGTTTGCAATTTCTCAGCTCGTGTCTACGAGACGGAAAGAGAAGGACCGTGACGTTTGGTGGCTAGAGAAGCGCAAAGCCCCAGTGTTACTGCACCTGTGAAAGCGCTTCCAAGGAAGGGTGCTGGCTAGCAACAGCTTTCAGTGCTGGCACTTTTCATCTCTGAGCAATTGCTCGACGTTTGCAATTTCTCAGCTCGTGTCTACGAGACGGAGAGATAGTGACCGTGACGTTTGGTGGGTAGAGAAGCGCAAAGCCCCAGTGTTGCTGCGCCTGTGAAAGCGCTTCCAAGGAAGGGTGCTGGCTAGCAACAGCTTTCAGTGCTGGCACTTTTCATCTCTGAGCAATTGCTCGACGTTTGCAATTTCTCAGCTCGTGTCTACGAGACGGAAAGAGAAGGACAGTGACGTTTGGTGGCTAGAGAAGCGCAAAGCCCCAGTGTTACTGCGCCTGTGAAAGCGCTTCCAAGGAAGGGGGCTGGCTAGCAACAGCTTTCAGTGCTGGCACTTTTCATCTCTGAGCAATTGCTCGACGTTTGCAATTTCTCACCTGAGCTCTCTTTAGAGTGCGCGAGAGGATGAGCAGAAGATTAGGTGGCTAGAGAAGCCCAGAGCCCCAGTGTGCTTAGGCCTACAAAAGCGCTTCCAAGGAAGGGGGCTGGCTAGCAACAGCTTTCAGTGCTGGCACTTTTCATCTCTGAGCAATTGCTCGACGTTTGCAATTTCTCACCTGAGCTCTCTTTAGAGTGCGCGAGAGGATGAGCAGAAGATTAGGTGGCTAGAGAAGCCCAGAGCCCCAGTGTGCTTAGGCCTACAAAAGCGCTTACAAGGAAGGGGGCTGGCTAGCAACAGCTTTCAGTGCTGGCACTTTTCATCTCTGAGCAATTGCTCGACGTTTGCAATTTCTCAGCTCGTGTCTACGAGACGGAGAGATAGTGACCGTGACGTTTGGTGGCTAGAGAAGCGCAAAGCCCCAGTGTTGCTGCACCTGTGAAAGCGCTTCCAAGGAAGGGTGCTGGCTAGCAACAGCTTTCAGTGCTGGCACTTTTCATCTCTGAGCAATTGCTCGACGTTTGCAATTTCTCACCTGAGCTCTCTTTAGAGTGCGCGAGAGGATTAGCAGAAGATTAGGTGGCTAGAGAAGCCCAGAGCCCCAGTGTTCTTAGGCCTACAAAAGCGCTTCCAAGGAAGGGTGCTGGCTAGCAACAGCTTTCAGTGCTGGCACTTTTCATCTCTGAGCAATTGCTCGACGTTTGCAATTTCTCAGCTCGTGTCTAGGAGACGGAAAGAGAAGGACCGTGACGTTTGGTGGCTAGAGAAGCGCAAAGCCCCAGTGTTACTGCGCCTGTGAAAGCGCTTCCAAGGAAGGGTGCTGGCTAGCAACAGCTTTCAGTGCTGGCACTTTTCATCTCTGAGCAATTGCTCGACGTTTGCAATTTCTCAGCTCGTGTCTACGAGACGGAAAGAGAAGGACAGTGACGTTTGGTGGGTAGAGAAGCGCAAAGCCCCAGTGTTACTGTGCCTGTGAAAGCGCTTCCAAGGAAGGGTGCTGGCTAGCAACAGCTTTCAGTGCTGGCACTTTTCATCTCTGAGCAATTGCTCGACGTTTGCAATTTCTCACCTGAGCTCTCTTTAGAGTGCGCGAGAGGATGAGCAGAAGATTAGGTGGCTAGAGAAGCCCAGAGCCCCAGTGTTCTTAGGCCTACAAAAGCGCTTCCAAGGAAGGGGGCTGGCTAGCAACAGCTTTCAGTGCTGGCTCTTTTCATCTCTGAGCAATTGCTGGACGTTTGCAATTTCTCACCTGAGCTCTCTTTAGAGTGCGCGAGAGGATGAGCAGAAGATGAGGTGGCTAGAGAAGCCCAGAGCCCCAGTGTTCTTAGGCCTACAAAAGCGCTTCCAAGGAAGGGGGCTGGCTAGCAACAGCTTTCAGTGCTGGCACTTTTCATCTCTGAGCAATTGCTCGACGTTTGCAATTTCTCAGCTCGTGTCTACGAGACGGAGAGATAGTGACCGTGACGTTTGGTGGCTAGAGAAGCGCAAAGCCCCAGTGTTGCTGCACCTGTGAAAGCGCTTCCAAGGAAGGGTGCTGGCTAGCAACAGCTTTCAGTGCTGGCACTTTTCATCTCTGAGCAATTGCTGGACGTTTGCAATTTCTCACCTGAGCTCTCTTTAGAGTGCGCGAGAGGATGAGCAGAAGATTAGGTGGCTAGAGAAGCCCAGAGCCCCAGTGTTCTTAGGCCTACAAAAGCGCTTCCAAGGAAGGGTGCTGGCTAGCAACAGCTTTCAGTGCTGGCACTTTTCATCTCTGAGCAATTGCTCGACGTTTGCAATTTCTCAGCTCGTGTCTACGAGACGGAAAGAGAAGGACCGTGACGTTTGGTGGCTAGAGAAGCGCAAAGCCCCAGTGTTACTGCGCCTGTGAAAGCGCTTCCAAGGAAGGGTGCTGGCTAGCAAGAGCTTTCAGTGCTGGCACTTGTCATCTCTGAGCAATTGCTGGACGTTTGCAATTTCTCACCTGAGCTCTCTTTAGAGTGCGCGAGAGGATGAGCAGAAGATTAGGTGGCTAGAGAAGCCCAGAGCCCCAGTGTTCTTAGGCCTACAAAAGCGCTTCCAAGGAAGGGTGCTGGCTAGCAACAGCTTTCAGTGCTGGCACTTTTCATCTCTGAGCAATTGCTTGAAGTTTGCAATTTCTCAGCTCGTGTCTACGAGACGGAAAGAGAAGGACCGTGACGTTTGGTGGGTAGAGAAGCGCAAAGCCCCAGTGTTGCTGCGCCTGTGAAAGCGCTTCCAAGGAAGGGTGCTGGCTAGCAACAGCTTTCAGTGCTGGCACTTTTCATCTCTGAGCAATTGCTCGACGTTTGCAATTTCTCACCTGAGCTCTCTTTAGAGTGCGCGAGAGGATGAGCAGAAGATTAGGTGGCTAGAGAAGCCCAGAGCCCCAGTGTTCTTAGGCCTACAAAAGCGCTTCCAAGGAAGGGTGCTGGCTAGCAACAGCTTTCAGTGCTGGCACTTTTCATCTCTGAGCAATTGCTTGAAGTTTGCAATTTCTCAGCTCGTGTCTACGAGACGGAAAGAGAAGGACCGTGACGTTTGGTGGCTAGAGAAGCGCAAAGCCCCAGTGTTACTGCGCCTGTGAAAGCGCTTCCAAGGAAGGGTGCTGGCTAGCAAGAGCTTTCAGTGCTGGCACTTTTCATCTCTGAGCAATTGCTCGACGTTTGCAATTCCTCAGCTTGTGTCTAGGAGACGGAAAGAGAATGACCGTGACGTTTGGTGGCTAGAGAAGCGCAAAGCCCCAGTGTTGCTGCGCCTGTGAAAGCGCTTCCAAGGAAGGGTGCTGGCTAGCAACAGCTTTCAGTGCTGGCACTTTTCATCTCTGAGCAATTGCTCGACGTTTGCAATTTCTCAGCTCGTGTCTACGAGACGGAAAGAGAAGGACAGTGACGTTTGGTGGGTAGAGAAGCGCAAAGCCCCAGTGTTACTGCGCCTGTGAAAGCGCTTCCAAGGAAGGGTGCTGGCTAGCAACAGCTTTCAGTGCTGGCACTTTTCATCTCTGAGCAATTGCTCGACGTTTGCAATTTCTCACCTGAGCTCTCTTTAGAGTGCGCGAGAGGATGAGCAGAAGATGAGGTGGCTAGAGAAGCCCAGAGCCCCAGTGTTCTTAGGCCTACAAAAGCGCTTCCAAGGAAGGGTGCTGGCTAGCAACAGCTTTCAGTGCTGGCACTTTTCATCTCTGAGCAATTGCTCGACGTTTGCAATTTCTCAGCTCGTGTCTACGAGACGGAAAGAGAAGGACCGTGACGTTTGGTGGGTAGAGAAGCGCAAAGCCCCAGTGTTGCTGCGCCTGTGAAAGCGCTTCCAAGGAAGGGTGCTGGCTAGCAACAGCTTTCAGTGCTGGCACTTTTCATCTCTGAGCAATTGCTTGACGTTTGCAATTTCTCACCTGAGCTCTCTTTAGAGTGCGCGAGAGGATGAGCAGAAGATTAGGTGGCTAGAGAAGCCCAGAGCCCCAGTGTTCTTAGGCCTACAAAAGCGCTTCCAAGGAAGGGTGCTGGCTAGCAACAGCTTTCAGTGCTGGCACTTTTCATCTCTGAGCAATTGCTTGAAGTTTGCAATTTCTCAGCTCGTGTCTACGAGACGGAAAGAGAAGGACCGTGACGTTTGGTGGCTAGAGAAGCGCAAAGCCCCAGTGTTACTGCACCTGTGAAAGCGCTTCCAAGGAAGGGTGCTGGCTAGCAACAGCTTTCAGTGCTGGCACTTTTCATCTCTGAGCAATTGCTCGACGTTTGCAATTCCTCAGCTCGTGTCTAGGAGACGGAAAGAGAATGACCGTGACGTTTGGTGGCTAGAGAAGCGCAAAGCCCCAGTGTTGCTGCGCCTGTGAAAGCGCTTCCAAGGAAGGGTGCTGGCTAGCAACAGCTTTCAGTGCTGGCACTTTTCATCTCTGAGCAATTGCTCGACGTTTGCAATTTCTCAGCTCGTGTCTACGAGACGGAAAGAGAAGGACAGTGACGTTTGGTGGCTAGAGAAGCGCAAAGCCCCAGTGTTACTGCGCCTGTGAAAGCGCTTCCAAGGAAGGGTGCTGGCTAGCAACAGCTTTCAGTGCTGGCACTTTTCATCTGTGAGCAATTGCTCGACGTTTGCAATTTCTCACCTGAGCTCTCTTTAGAGTGCGCGAGAGGATGAGCAGAAGATTAGGTGGCTAGAGAAGCCCAGAGCCCCAGTGTGCTTAGGCCTACAAAAGCGCTTCCAAGGAAGGGGGCTGGCTAGCAACAGCTTTCAGTGCTGGCACTTTTCATCTCTGAGCAATTGCTCGACGTTTGCAATTTCTCACCTGAGCTCTCTTTAGAGTGCGCGAGAGGATGAGCAGAAGATTAGGTGGCTAGAGAAGCCCAGAGCCCCAGTGTTCTTAGGCCTACAAAAGCGCTTCCAAGGAAGGGGGCTGGCTAGCAACAGCTTTCAGTGCTGGCACTTTTCATCTCTGAGCAATTGCTCGACGTTTGCAATTTCTCAGCTCGTGTCTACGAGACGGAGAGATAGTGACCGTGACGTTTGGTGGCTAGAGAAGCGCAAAGCCCCAGTGTTGCTGCACCTGTGAAAGCGCTTCCAAGGAAGGGTGCTGGCTAGCAACAGCTTTCAGTGCTGGCACTTTTCATCTCTGAGCAATTGCTCGACGTTTGCAATTTCTCACCTGAGCTCTCTTTAGAGTGCGCGAGAGGATGAGCAGAAGATTAGGTGGCTAGAGAAGCCCAGAGCCCCAGTGTTCTTAGGCCTACAAAAGCGCTTCCAAGGAAGGGGGCTGGCTAGCAACAGCTTTCAGTGCTGGCACTTTTCATCTCTGAGCAATTGCTCGACGTTTGCAATTTCTCAGCTCGTGTCTACGAGACGGAAAGAGAAGGACCGTGACGTTTGGTGGCTAGAGAAGCGCAAAGCCCCAGTGTTACTGCGCCTGTGAAAGCGCTTCCAAGGAAGGGTGCTGGCTAGCAAGAGCTTTCAGTGCTGGCACTTTTCATCTCTGAGCAATTGCTGGACGTTTGCAATTTCTCACCTGAGCTCTCTTTAGAGTGCGCGAGAGGATGAGCAGAAGATTAGGTGGCTAGAGAAGCCCAGAGCCCCAGTGTTCTTAGGCCTACAAAAGCGCTTCCAAGGAAGGCTGCTGGCTAGCAACAGCTTTCAGTGCTGGCACTTTTCATCTCTGAGCAATTGCTTGAAGTTTGCAATTTCTCAGCTCGTGTCTACGAGACGGAAAGAGAAGGACCGTGACGTTTGGTGGCTAGAGAAGCGCAAAGCCCCAGTGTTACTGCACCTGTGAAAGCGCTTCCAAGGAAGGGTGCTGGCTAGCAACAGCTTTCAGTGCTGGCACTTTTCATCTCTGAGCAATTGCTCGACGTTTGCAATTCCTCAGCTCGTGTCTAGGAGACGGAAAGAGAATGACCGTGACGTTTGGTGGCTAGAGAAGCGCAAAGCCCCAGTGTTGCTGCGCCTGTGAAAGCGCTTCCAAGGAAGGGTGCTGGCTAGCAACAGCTTTCAGTGCTGGCACTTTTCATCTCTGAGCAATTGCTCGACGTTTGCAATTTCTCAGCTCGTGTCTACGAGACGGAAAGAGAAGGACAGTGACGTTTGGTGGCTAGAGAAGCGCAAAGCCCCAGTGTTACTGCGCCTGTGAAAGCGCTTCCAAGGAAGGGTGCTGGCTAGCAACAGCTTTCAGTGCTGGCACTTTTCATCTGTGAGCAATTGCTCGACGTTTGCAATTTCTCACCTGAGCTCTCTTTAGAGTGCGCGAGAGGATGAGCAGAAGATTAGGTGGCTAGAGAAGCCCAGAGCCCCAGTGTGCTTAGGCCTACAAAAGCGCTTCCAAGGAAGGGGGCTGGCTAGCAACAGCTTTCAGTGCTGGCACTTTTCATCTCTGAGCAATTGCTTGAAGTTTGCAATTTCTCAGCTCGTGTCTACGAGACGGAAAGAGAAGGACCGTGACGTTTGGTGGCTAGAGAAGCGCAAAGCCCCAGTGTTACTGCGCCTGTGAAAGCGCTTCCAAGGAAGGGTGCTGGCTAGCAAGAGCTTTCAGTGCTGGCACTTTTCATCTCTGAGCAATTGCTCGACGTTTGCAATTCCTCAGCTCGTGTCTAGGAGACGGAAAGAGAATGACCGTGACGTTTGGTGGCTAGAGAAGCGCAAAGCCCCAGTGTTGCTGCGCCTGTGAAAGCGCTTCCAAGGAAGGGTGCTGGCTAGCAACAGCTTTCAGTGCTGGCACTTTTCATCTCTGAGCAATTGCTCGACGTTTGCAATTTCTCAGCTCGTGTCTACGAGACGGAAAGAGAAGGACAGTGACGTTTGGTGGCTAGAGAAGCGCAAAGCCCCAGTGTTACTGCGCCTGTGAAAGCGCTTCCAAGGAAGGGTGCTGGCTAGCAACAGCTTTCAGTGCTGGCACTTTTCATCTCTGAGCAATTGCTCGACGTTTGCAATTTCTCACCTGAGCTCTCTTTAGAGTGCGCGAGAGGATGAGCAGAAGATGAGGTGGCTAGAGAAGCCCAGAGCCCCAGTGTTCTTAGGCCTACAAAAGCGCTTCCAAGGAAGGGTGCTGGCTAGCAACAGCTTTCAGTGCTGGCACTTTTCATCTCTGAGCAATTGCTCGACGTTTGCAATTTCTCAGCTCGTGTCTACGAGACGGAAAGAGAAGGACCGTGACGTTTGGTGGGTAGAGAAGCGCAAAGCCCCAGTGTTGCTGCGCCTGTGAAAGCGCTTCCAAGGAAGGGTGCTGGCTAGCAACAGCTTTCAGTGCTGGCACTTTTCATCTCTGAGCAATTGCTTGACGTTTGCAATTTCTCACCTGAGCTCTCTTTAGAGTGCGCGAGAGGATGAGCAGAAGATTAGGTGGCTAGAGAAGCCCAGAGCCCCAGTGTTCTTAGGCCTACAAAAGCGCTTCCAAGGAAGGGTGCTGGCTAGCAACAGCTTTCAGTGCTGGCACTTTTCATCTCTGAGCAATTGCTTGAAGTTTGCAATTTCTCAGCTCGTGTCTACGAGACGGAAAGAGAAGGACCGTGACGTTTGGTGGCTAGAGAAGCGCAAAGCCCCAGTGTTACTGCACCTGTGAAAGCGCTTCCAAGGAAGGGTGCTGGCTAGCAAGAGCTTTCAGTGCTGGCACTTTTCATCTCTGAGCAATTGCTCGACGTTTGCAATTCCTCAGCTCGTGTCTAGGAGACGGAAAGAGAATGACCGTGACGTTTGGTGGCTAGAGAAGCGCAAAGCCCCAGTGTTGCTGCGCCTGTGAAAGCGCTTCCAAGGAAGGGTGCTGGCTAGCAACAGCTTTCAGTGCTGGCACTTTTCATCTCTGAGCAATTGCTCGACGTTTGCAATTTCTCAGCTCGTGTCTACGAGACGGAAAGAGAAGGACAGTGACGTTTGGTGGCTAGAGAAGCGCAAAGCCCCAGTGTTACTGCGCCTGTGAAAGCGCTTCCAAGGAAGGGGGCTGGCTAGCAACAGCTTTCAGTGCTGGCACTTTTCATCTCTGAGCAATTGCTCGACGTTTGCAATTTCTCACCTGAGCTCTCTTTAGAGTGCGCGAGAGGATGAGCAGAAGATGAGGTGGCTAGAGAAGCCCAGAGCCCCAGTGTTCTTAGGCCTACAAAAGCGCTTCCAAGGAAGGGTGCTGGCTAGCAACAGCTTTCAGTGCTGGCACTTTTCATCTCTGAGCAATTGCTCGACGTTTGCAATTTCTCAGCTCGTGTCTACGAGACGGAAAGAGAAGGACCGTGACGTTTGGTGGGTAGAGAAGCGCAAAGCCCCAGTGTTGCTGCGCCTGTGAAAGCGCTTCCAAGGAAGGGTGCTGGCTAGCAACAGCTTTCAGTGCTGGCACTTTTCATCTCTGAGCAATTGCTTGACGTTTGCAATTTCTCACCTGAGCTCTCTTTAGAGTGCGCGAGAGGATGAGCAGAAGATTAGGTGGCTAGAGAAGCCCAGAGCCCCAGTGTTCTTAGGCCTACAAAAGCGCTTCCAAGGAAGGGTGCTGGCTAGCAACAGCTTTCAGTGCTGGCACTTTTCATCTCTGAGCAATTGCTTGAAGTTTGCAATTTCTCAGCTCGTGTCTACGAGACGGAAAGAGAAGGACCGTGACGTTTGGTGGGTAGAGAAGCGCAAAGCCCCAGTGTTACTGCGCCTGTGAAAGCGCTTCCAAGGAAGGGGGCTGGCTAGCAACAGCTTTCAGTGCTGGCACTTTTCATCTCTGAGCAATTGCTCGACGTTTGCAATTTCTCACCTGAGCTCTCTTTAGAGTGCGCGAGAGGATGAGCAGAAGATTAGGTGGCTAGAGAAGCCCAGAGCCCCAGTGTGCTTAGGCCTACAAAAGCGCTTCCAAGGAAGGGGGCTGGCTAGCAACAGCTTTCAGTGCTGGCACTTTTCATCTCTGAGCAATTGCTCGACGTTTGCAATTTCTCACCTGAGCTCTCTTTAGAGTGCGCGAGAGGATGAGCAGAAGATTAGGTGGCTAGAGAAGCCCAGAGCCCCAGTGTTCTTAGGCCTACAAAAGCGCTTCCAAGGAAGGGGGCTGGCTAGCAACAGCTTTCAGTGCTGGCACTTTTCATCTCTGAGCAATTGCTCGACGTTTGCAATTTCTCAGCTCGTGTCTACGAGACGGAGAGATAGTGACCGTGACGTTTGGTGGCTAGAGAAGCGCAAAGCCCCAGTGTTGCTGCACCTGTGAAAGCGCTTCCAAGGAAGGGTGCTGGCTAGCAACAGCTTTCAGTGCTGGCACTTTTCATCTCTGAGCAATTGCTCGACGTTTGCAATTTCTCACCTGAGCTCTCTTTAGAGTGCGCGAGAGGATGAGCAGAAGATTAGGTGGCTAGAGAAGCCCAGAGCCCCAGTGTGCTTAGGCCTACAAAAGCGCTTCCAAGGAAGGGGGCTGGCTAGCAACAGCTTTCAGTGCTGGCACTTTTCATCTCTGAGCAATTGCTTGAAGTTTGCAATTTCTCAGCTCGTGTCTACGAGACGGAAAGAGAAGGACCGTGACGTTTGGTGGCTAGAGAAGCGCAAAGCCCCAGTGTTACTGCGCCTGTGAAAGCGCTTCCAAGGAAGGGTGCTGGCTAGCAAGAGCTTTCAGTGCTGGCACTTTTCATCTCTGAGCAATTGCTCGACGTTTGCAATTCCTCAGCTCGTGTCTAGGAGACGGAAAGAGAATGACCGTGACGTTTGGTGGCTAGAGAAGCGCAAAGCCCCAGTGTTGCTGCGCCTGTGAAAGCGCTTCCAAGGAAGGGTGCTGGCTAGCAACAGCTTTCAGTGCTGGCACTTTTCATCTCTGAGCAATTGCTCGACGTTTGCAATTTCTCAGCTCGTGTCTACGAGACGGAAAGAGAAGGACAGTGACGTTTGGTGGCTAGAGAAGCGCAAAGCCCCAGTGTTACTGCGCCTGTGAAAGCGCTTCCAAGGAAGGGTGCTGGCTAGCAACAGCTTTCAGTGCTGGCACTTTTCATCTCTGAGCAATTGCTCGACGTTTGCAATTTCTCACCTGAGCTCTCTTTAGAGTGCGCGAGAGGATGAGCAGAAGATGAGGTGGCTAGAGAAGCCCAGAGCCCCAGTGTTCTTAGGCCTACAAAAGCGCTTCCAAGGAAGGGTGCTGGCTAGCAACAGCTTTCAGTGCTGGCACTTTTCATCTCTGAGCAATTGCTCGACGTTTGCAATTTCTCAGCTCGTGTCTACGAGACGGAAAGAGAAGGACCGTGACGTTTGGTGGGTAGAGAAGCGCAAAGCCCCAGTGTTGCTGCGCCTGTGAAAGCGCTTCCAAGGAAGGGTGCTGGCTAGCAACAGCTTTCAGTGCTGGCACTTTTCATCTCTGAGCAATTGCTTGACGTTTGCAATTTCTCACCTGAGCTCTCTTTAGAGTGCGCGAGAGGATGAGCAGAAGATTAGGTGGCTAGAGAAGCCCAGAGCCCCAGTGTTCTTAGGCCTACAAAAGCGCTTCCAAGGAAGGGTGCTGGCTAGCAACAGCTTTCAGTGCTGGCACTTTTCATCTCTGAGCAATTGCTTGAAGTTTGCAATTTCTCAGCTCGTGTCTACGAGACGGAAAGAGAAGGACCGTGACGTTTGGTGGCTAGAGAAGCGCAAAGCCCCAGTGTTACTGCACCTGTGAAAGCGCTTCCAAGGAAGGGTGCTGGCTAGCAACAGCTTTCAGTGCTGGCACTTTTCATCTCTGAGCAATTGCTCGACGTTTGCAATTCCTCAGCTCGTGTCTAGGAGACGGAAAGAGAATGACCGTGACGTTTGGTGGCTAGAGAAGCGCAAAGCCCCAGTGTTGCTGCGCCTGTGAAAGCGCTTCCAAGGAAGGGTGCTGGCTAGCAACAGCTTTCAGTGCTGGCACTTTTCATCTCTGAGCAATTGCTCGACGTTTGCAATTTCTCAGCTCGTGTCTACGAGACGGAAAGAGAAGGACAGTGACGTTTGGTGGCTAGAGAAGCGCAAAGCCCCAGTGTTACTGCGCCTGTGAAAGCGCTTCCAAGGAAGGGTGCTGGCTAGCAACAGCTTTCAGTGCTGGCACTTTTCATCTGTGAGCAATTGCTCGACGTTTGCAATTTCTCACCTGAGCTCTCTTTAGAGTGCGCGAGAGGATGAGCAGAAGATTAGGTGGCTAGAGAAGCCCAGAGCCCCAGTGTGCTTAGGCCTACAAAAGCGCTTCCAAGGAAGGGGGCTGGCTAGCAACAGCTTTCAGTGCTGGCACTTTTCATCTCTGAGCAATTGCTCGACGTTTGCAATTTCTCACCTGAGCTCTCTTTAGAGTGCGCGAGAGGATGAGCAGAAGATTAGGTGGCTAGAGAAGCCCAGAGCCCCAGTGTTCTTAGGCCTACAAAAGCGCTTCCAAGGAAGGGGGCTGGCTAGCAACAGCTTTCAGTGCTGGCACTTTTCATCTCTGAGCAATTGCTCGACTTTTGCAATTTCTCAGCTCGTGTCTACGAGACGGAGAGATAGTGACCGTGACGTTTGGTGGCTAGAGAAGCGCAAAGCCCCAGTGTTGCTGCACCTGTGAAAGCGCTTCCAAGGAAGGGTGCTGGCTAGCAACAGCTTTCAGTGCTGGCACTTTTCATCTCTGAGCAATTGCTCGACGTTTGCAATTTCTCACCTGAGCTCTCTTTAGAGTGCGCGAGAGGATGAGCAGAAGATTAGGTGGCTAGAGAAGCCCAGAGCCCCAGTGTTCTTAGGCCTACAAAAGCGCTTCCAAGGAAGGGTGCTGGCTAGCAACAGCTTTCAGTGCTGGCACTTTTCATCTCTGAGCAATTGCTCGACGTTTGCAATTTCTCAGCTCGTGTCTAGGAGACGGAAAGAGAAGGACCGTGACGTTTGGTGGCTAGAGAAGCGCAAAGCCCCAGTGTTACTGCGCCTGTGAAAGCGCTTCCAAGGAAGGGTGCTGGCTAGCAAGAGCTTTCAGTGCTGGCACTTTTCATCTCTGAGCAATTGCTGGACGTTTGCAATTTCTCACCTGAGCTCTCTTTAGAGTGCGCGAGAGGATGAGCAGAAGATTAGGTGGCTAGAGAAGCCCAGAGCCCCAGTGTTCTTAGGCCTACAAAAGCGCTTCCAAGGAAGGGTGCTGGCTAGCAACAGCTTTCAGTGCTGGCACTTTTCATCTCTGAGCAATTGCTTGAAGTTTGCAATTTCTCAGCTCGTGTCTACGAGACGGAAAGAGAAGGACCGTGACGTTTGGTGGCTAGAGAAGCGCAAAGCCCCAGTGTTACTGCACCTGTGAAAGCGCTTCCAAGGAAGGGTGCTGGCTAGCAACAGCTTTCAGTGCTGGCACTTTTCATCTCTGAGCAATTGCTCGACGTTTGCAATTCCTCAGCTCGTGTCTAGGAGACGGAAAGAGAATGACCGTGACGTTTGGTGGCTAGAGAAGCGCAAAGCCCCAGTGTTGCTGCGCCTGTGAAAGCGCTTCCAAGGAAGGGTGCTGGCTAGCAACAGCTTTCAGTGCTGGCACTTTTCATCTCTGAGCAATTGCTCGACGTTTGCAATTTCTCAGCTCGTGTCTACGAGACGGAAAGAGAAGGACAGTGACGTTTGGTGGCTAGAGAAGCGCAAAGCCCCAGTGTTACTGCGCCTGTGAAAGCGCTTCCAAGGAAGGGTGCTGGCTAGCAACAGCTTTCAGTGCTGGCACTTTTCATCTGTGAGCAATTGCTCGACGTTTGCAATTTCTCACCTGAGCTCTCTTTAGAGTGCGCGAGAGGATGAGCAGAAGATTAGGTGGCTAGAGAAGCCCAGAGCCCCAGTGTGCTTAGGCCTACAAAAGCGCTTCCAAGGAAGGGGGCTGGCTAGCAACAGCTTTCAGTGCTGGCACTTTTCATCTCTGAGCAATTGCTCGACGTTTGCAATTTCTCACCTGAGCTCTCTTTAGAGTGCGCGAGAGGATGAGCAGAAGATTAGGTGGCTAGAGAAGCCCAGAGCCCCAGTGTTCTTAGGCCTACAAAAGCGCTTCCAAGGAAGGGGGCTGGCTAGCAACAGCTTTCAGTGCTGGCACTTTTCATCTCTGAGCAATTGCTCGACGTTTGCAATTTCTCAGCTCGTGTCTACGAGACGGAGAGATAGTGACCGTGACGTTTGGTGGCTAGAGAAGCGCAAAGCCCCAGTGTTGCTGCACCTGTGAAAGCGCTTCCAAGGAAGGGTGCTGGCTAGCAACAGCTTTCAGTGCTGGCACTTTTCATCTCTGAGCAATTGCTCGACGTTTGCAATTTCTCACCTGAGCTCTCTTTAGAGTGCGCGAGAGGATTAGCAGAAGATTAGGTGGCTAGAGAAGCCCAGAGCCCCAGTGTTCTTAGGCCTACAAAAGCGCTTCCAAGGAAGGGTGCTGGCTAGCAACAGCTTTCAGTGCTGGCACTTTTCATCTCTGAGCAATTGCTCGACGTTTGCAATTTCTCAGCTCGTGTCTACGACACGGAAAGAGAAGGACCGTGACGTTTGGTGGCTAGAGAAGCGCAAAGCCCCAGTGTTACTGCGCCTGTGAAAGCGCTTCCAAGGAAGGGTGCTGGCTAGCAAGAGCTTTCAGTGCTGGCACTTTTCATCTCTGAGCAATTGCTGGACGTTTGCAATTTCTCACCTGAGCTCTCTTTAGAGTGCGCGAGAGGATGAGCAGATTAGGTGGCTAGAGAAGCCCAGAGCCCCAGTGTTCTTAGGCCTACAAAAGCGCTTCCAAGGAAGGGTGCTGGCTAGCAACAGCTTTCAGTGCTGGCACTTTTCATCTCTGAGCAATTGCTCGACGTTTGCAATTTCTCAGCTCGTGTCTACGAGACGGAAAGAGAAGGACCGTGACGTTTGGTGGGTAGAGAAGCGCAAAGCCCCAGTGTTGCTGCGCCTGTGAAAGCGCTTCCAAGGAAGGGTGCTGGCTAGCAACAGCTTTCAGTGCTGGCACTTTTCATCTCTGAGCAATTGCTCGACGTTTGCAATTTCTCACCTGAGCTCTCTTTAGAGTGCGCGAGAGGATGAGCAGAAGATTAGGTGGCTAGAGAAGCCCAGAGCCCCAGTGTTCTTAGGCCTACAAAAGCGCTTCCAAGGAAGGGTGCTGGCTAGCAACAGCTTTCAGTGCTGGCACTTTTCATCTCTGAGCAATTGCTTGAAGTTTGCAATTTCTCAGCTCGTGTCTACGAGACGGAAAGAGAAGGACCGTGACGTTTGGTGGGTAGAGAAGCGCAAAGCCCCAGTGTTACTGCGCCTGTGAAAGCGCTTCCAAGGAAGGGTGCTGGCTAGCAAGAGCTTTCAGTGCTGGCACTTTTCATCTCTGAGCAATTGCTCGACGTTTGCAATTCCTCAGCTCGTGTCTAGGAGACGGAAAGAGAATGACCGTGACGTTTGGTGGCTAGAGAAGCGCAAAGCCCCAGTGTTGCTGCGCCTGTGAAAGCGCTTCCAAGGAAGGGTGCTGGCTAGCAACAGCTTTCAGTGCTGGCACTTTTCATCTCTGAGCAATTGCTCGACGTTTGCAATTTCTCAGCTCGTGTCTACGAGACGGAAAGAGAAGGACAGTGACGTTTGGTGGCTAGAGAAGCGCAAAGCCCCAGTGTTACTGCGCCTGTGAAAGCGCTTCCAAGGAAGGGTGCTGGCTAGCAACAGCTTTCAGTGCTGGCACTTTTCATCTCTGAGCAATTGCTGGACGTTTGCAATTTCTCACCTGAGCTCTCTTTAGAGTGCGCGAGAGGATGAGCAGAAGATGAGGTGGCTAGAGAAGCCCAGAGCCCCAGTGTTCTTAGGCCTACAAAAGCGCTTCCAAGGAAGGGTGCTGGCTAGCAACAGCTTTCAGTGCTGGCACTTTTCCTCTCTGAGCAATTGCTCGACGTTTGCAATTTCTCAGCTCGTGTCTACGAGACGGAAAGAGAAGGACCGTGACGTTTGGTGGCTAGAGAAGCGCAAAGCCCCAGTGTTACTGCGCCTGTGAAAGCGCTTCCAAGGAAGGGTGCTGGCTAGCAAGAGCTTTCAGTGCTGGCACTTTTCATCTCTGAGCAATTGCTGGACGTTTGCAATTTCTCACCTGAGCTCTCTTTAGAGTGCGCGAGAGGATGAGCAGAAGATTAGGTGGCTAGAGAAGCCCAGAGCCCCAGTGTTCTTAGGCCTACAAAAGCGCTTCCAAGGAAGGCTGCTGGCTAGCAACAGCTTTCAGTGCTGGCACTTTTCATCTCTGAGCAATTGCTTGAAGTTTGCAATTTCTCAGCTCGTGTCTACGAGACGGAAAGAGAAGGACAGTGACGTTTGGTGGCTAGAGAAGCGCAAAGCCCCAGTGTTGCTGCGCCTGTGAAAGCGCTTCCAAGGAAGGGTGCTGGCTAGCAACAGCTTTCAGTGCTGGCACTTTTCATCTCTGAGCAATTGCTCGACGTTTGCAATTTCTCACCTGAGCTCTCTTTAGAGTGCGCGAGAGGATGAGCAGAAGATTAGGTGGCTAGAGAAGCCCAGAGCCCCAGTGTTCTTAGGCCTACAAAAGCGCTTCCAAGGAAGGCTGCTGGCTAGCAACAGCTTTCAGTGCTGGCACTTTTCATCTCTGAGCAATTGCTTGAAGTTTGCAATTTCTCAGCTCGTGTCTACGAGACGGAAAGAGAAGGACCGTGACGTTTGGTGGCTAGAGAAGCGCAAAGACCCAGTGTTACTGCACCTGTGAAAGCGCTTCCAAGGAAGGGTGCTGGCTAGCAACAGCTTTCAGTGCTGGCACTTTTCATCTCTGAGCAATTGCTCGACGTTTGCAATTCCTCAGCTCGTGTCTAGGAGACGGAAAGAGAATGACCGTGACGTTTGGTGGCTAGAGAAGCGCAAAGCCCCAGTGTTGCTGCGCCTGTGAAAGCGCTTCCAAGGAAGGGTGCTGGCTAGCAACAGCTTTCAGTGCTGGCACTTTTCATCTCTGAGCAATTGCTCGACGTTTGCAATTTCTCAGCTCGTGTCTACGAGACGGAAAGAGAAGGACCGTGACGTTTGGTGGGTAGAGAAGCGCAAAGCCCCAGTGTTACTGCGCCTGTGAAAGCGCTTCCAAGGAAGGGTGCTGGCTAGCAACAGCTTTCAGTGCTGGCACTTTTCATCTCTGAGCAATTGCTCGACGTTTGCAATTTCTCACCTGAGCTCTCTTTAGAGTGCGCGAGAGGATGAGCAGAAGATTAGGTGGCTAGAGAAGCCCAGAGCCCCAGTGTGCTTAGGCCTACAAAAGCGCTTCCAAGGAAGGGGGCTGGCTAGCAACAGCTTTCAGTGCTGGCACTTTTCATCTCTGAGCAATTGCTCGACGTTTGCAATTTCTCACCTGAGCTCTCTTTAGAGTGCGCGAGAGGATGAGCAGAAGATTAGGTGGCTAGAGAAGCCCAGAGCCCCAGTGTTCTTAGGCCTACAAAAGCGCTTCCAAGGAAGGGGGCTGGCTAGCAACAGCTTTCAGTGCTGGCACTTTTCATCTCTGAGCAATTGCTCGACGTTTGCAATTTCTCAGCTCGTGTCTACGAGACGGAGAGATAGTGACCGTGACGTTTGGTGGGTAGAGAAGCGCAAAGCCCCAGTGTTGCTGCACCTGTGAAAGCGCTTCCAAGGAAGGGTGCTGGCTAGCAACAGCTTTCAGTGCTGGCACTTTTCATCTCTGAGCAATTGCTGGACGTTTGCAATTTCTCACCTGAGCTCTCTTTAGAGTGCGCGAGAGGATTAGCAGAAGATTAGGTGGCTAGAGAAGCCCAGAGCCCCAGTGTGCTTAGGCCTACAAAAGCGCTTCCAAGGAAGGGTGCTGGCTAGCAACAGCTTTCAGTGCTGGCACTTTTCATCTCTGAGCAATTGCTCGACGTTTGCAATTTCTCAGCTCGTGTCTAGGAGACGGAAAGAGAAGGACCGTGATGTTTGGTGGGTAGAGAAGCGCAAAGCCCCAGTGTTACTGCGCCTGTGAAAGCGCTTCCAAGGAAGGGTGCTGGCTAGCAAGAGCTTTCAGTGCTGGCACTTTTCATCTCTGAGCAATTGCTCGACGTTTGCAATTTCTCACCTGAGCTCTCTTTAGAGTGCGCGAGAGGTTGAGCAGAAGATTAGGTGGCTAGAGAAGCCCAGAGCCCCAGTGTGCTTAGGCCTACAAAAGCGCTTCCAAGGAAGGGTGCTGGCTAGCAACAGCTTTCAGTGCTGGCACTTTTCATCTCTGAGCAATTGCTCGACGTTTGCAATTTCTCAGCTCGTGTCTACGAGACGGAAAGAGAAGGACCGTGACGTTTGGTGGGTAGAGAAGCGCAAAGTCCCAGTGTTGCTGCGCCTGTGAAAGCGCTTCCAAGGAAGGGTGCTGGCTAGCAAGAGCTTTCAGTGCTGGCACTTTTCATCTCTGAGCAATTGCTCGACGTTTGCAATTTCTCACCTGAGCTCTCTTTAGAGTGCGCGAGAGGATGAGCAGAAGATTAGGTGGCTAGAGAAGCCCAGAGCCCCAGTGTTCTTAGGCCTACAAAAGCGCTTCCAAGGAAAGGGGCTGGCTAGCAAGAGCTTTCAGTGCTGGCACTTTTCATCTCTGAGCAATTGCTCGACGTTTGCAATTTCTCACCTGAGGTCTTTTTAGAGTGCGCCAGAGGATGAGCAGAAGATTAAGTGGCTAGAGAAGCCCAGAGCCCCAGTGTTCTTAGGCCTACAAAAGCGCTTCCAAGGAAGGGTGCTGGCTAGCAACAGCTTTCAGTGCTGGCACTTTTCATCTCTGAGCAATTGCTCGACGTTTGCAATTTCTCAGCTCGTGTCTACGAGACGGAAAGGGAAGGACCGTGATGTTTGGTGTGTAGAGAAGCGCAAAGCCCCAGTGTTACTGCGCCTGTGAAAGCGCTTCCAAGGAAGGGTGCTGGCTAGCAACAGCTTTCAGTGCTGGCACTTTTCCTCTCTGAGCAATTGCTCGACGTTTGCAATTTCTCAGCTCGTGTCTAGGAGACGGAAAGAGAATGACCGTGACGTTTGGTGGGTAGAGAAGCGCAAAGCCCCAGTGTTGCTGCGCCTGTGAAAGCGCTTCCAAGGAAGGGTGCTGGCTAGCAAGAGCTTTCAGTGCTGGCACTTTTCATCTCTGAGCAATTGCTCGACGTTTGCAATTTCTCACCTGAGCTCTCTTTAGAGTGCGCGAGAGGATGAGCAGAAGATTAGGTGGCTAGAGAAGCCCAGAGCCCCAGTGTTCTTAGGCCTACAAAAGCGCTTCCAAGGAAGGGTGCTGGCTAGCAACAGCTTTCAGTGCTGGCACTTTTCATCTGTGAGCAATTGCTCGACGTTTGCAATTTCTCACCTGAGCTCTCTTTAGAGTGCGCGAGAGGATGAGCAGAAGATTAGGTGGCTAGAGAAGCCCAGAGCCCCAGTGTGCTTAGGCCTACAAAAGCGCTTCCAAGGAAGGGGGCTGGCTAGCAACAGCTTTCAGTGCTGGCACTTTTCATCTCTGAGCAATTGCTCGACGTTTGCAATTTCTCACCTGAGCTCTCTTTAGAGTGCGCGAGAGGATGAGCAGAAGATTAGGTGGCTAGAGAAGCCCAGAGCCCCAGTGTTCTTAGGCCTACAAAGCGCTTCCAAGGAAGGGTGCTGGCTAGCAACAGCTTTCAGTGCTGGCACTTTTCATCTCTGAGCAATTGCTCGACGTTTGCAATTTCTCAGCTCGTGTCTACGAGACGGAAAGAGAAGAACCGTCACGTTTGGTGGCTAGAGAAGCGCAAAGCCCCAGTGTTGCTGCACCTGTGAAAGCGCTTCCAAGGAAGGGTGCTTGCTAGCAACAGCTTTCAGTGCTGGCACTTTTCATCTCTGAGCAATTGCTGGACGTTTGCAATTTCTCACCTGAGCTCTCTTTAGAGTGCGCGAGAGGATGAGCAGAAGATTAGGTGGCTAGAGAAGCCCAGAGCCCCAGTGTTCTTAGGCCTACAAAGCGCTTCCAAGGAAGGGTGCTGGCTAGCAAGAGCTTTCAGTGCTGGCACTTTTCTTCTCTGAGCAATTGCTTGACGTTTGCAATTTCTCAGCTCGTGTCTATGAGACGGAAAGAGAAGGACCGTGACGTTTGGTGGGTAGAGAAGCGCAAAGCCCCAGTGTTACTGCGCCTGTGAAAGCGCTTCCAAGGAAGGGTGCTGGCTAGCAAGAGCTTTCAGTGCTGGCACTTTTCATCTCTGAGCAATTGCTCGACGTTTGCAATTTCTCACCTGAGCTCTCTTTAGAGTGCGCGAGAGGATGAGCAGAAGATTAGGTGGCTAGAGAAGCCCAGAGCCCCAGTGTTCTTAGGCCTACAAAAGCGCTTCCAAGGAAGGGTGCTGGCTAGCAACAGCTTTCAGTGCTGGCACTTTTCATCTCTGAGCAATTGCTCGATGTTTGCAATTTCTCAGCTCGTGTCTACGAGACGGAAAGAGAAGGACCGTGACGTTTGGTGGCTAGAGAAGCGCAAAGCCCCAGTGTTGCTGCGCCTGTGAAAGCGCTTCCAAGGAAGGGTGCTGGCTAGCAACAGCTTTCAGTGCTGGCACTTTTCATCTCTGAGCAATTGCTCAACGTTTGTAATTTCTCCCCTGAGCTCTCTTTAGAGTGCGCGAGAGGATGAGCAGAAGATTAGGTGGCTAGAGAAGCCCAGAGCCCCAGTGTTCTTAGGCCTACAAAAGCGCTTCCAAGGAAGGGTGCTGGCTAGCAACAGCTTTCAGTGCTGGCACTTTTCATCTCTGAGCAATTGCTCGACGTTTGCAATTTCTCACCTGAGCTCTCTTTAGAGTGCGCGAGAGGATGAGCAGAAGATTAAGTGGCTAGAGAAGCCCAGAGCCCCAGTGTTCTTAGGCCTACAAAAGCGCTTCCAAGGAAGGGTGCTGGCTAGCAACAGCTTTCAGTGCTGGCACTTTTCATCTCTGAGCAATTGCTCGACGTTTGCAATTTCTCACCTGAGCTCTCTTTAGAGTGCGCGAGAGGATGAGCAGAAGATTAGGTGGCTAGAGAAGCCCAGAGCCCCAGTGTTCTTAGGCCTACAAAGCGCTTCCAAGGAAGGGTGCTGGCTAGCAACAGCTTTCAGTGCTGGCACTTTTCATCTCTGAGCAATTGCTCGACGTTTGCAATTTCTCAGCTCGTGTCTACGAGACGGAAAGAGAAGAACCGTCACGTTTGGTGGCTAGAGAAGCGCAAAGCCCCAGTGTTGCTGCACCTGTGAAAGCGCTTCCAAGGAAGGGTGCTTGCTAGCAACAGCTTTCAGTGCTGGCACTTTTCATCTCTGAGCAATTGCTGGACGTTTGCAATTTCTCACCTGAGCTCTCTTTAGAGTGCGCGAGAGGATGAGCAGAAGATTAGGTGGCTAGAGAAGCCCAGAGCCCCAGTGTTCTTAGGCCTACAAAGCGCTTCCAAGGAAGGGTGCTGGCTAGCAAGAGCTTTCAGTGCTGGCACTTTTCTTCTCTGAGCAATTGCTTGACGTTTGCAATTTCTCAGCTCGTGTCTACGAGACGGAAAGAGAAGGACAGTGACGTTTGGTGGCTAGAGAAGCGCAAAGCCCCAGTGTTGCTGCGCCTGTGAAAGCGCTTCCAAGGAAGGGTGCTGGCTAGCAAGAGCTTTCAGTGCTGGCACTTTTCATCTCTGAGCAATTGCTGGACGTTTGCAATTTCTCACCTGAGCTCTCTTTAGAGTGCGCGAGAGGATGAGCAGAAGATTAGGTGGCTAGAGAAGCCCAGAGCCCCAGTGTTCTTAGGCCTACAAAAGCGCTTCCAAGGAAGGGTGCTGGCTAGCAACAGCTTTCAGTGCTGGCACTTTTCATCTCTGAGCAATTGCTCGATGTTTGCAATTTCTCAGCTCGTGTCTACGAGACGGAAAGAGAAGGACCGTGACGTTTGGTGGCTAGAGAAGCGCAAAGCCCCAGTGTTGCTGCGCCTGTGAAAGCGCTTCCAAGGAAGGGTGCTGGCTAGCAACAGCTTTCAGTGCTGGCACTTTTCATCTCTGAGCAATTGCTCAACGTTTGTAATTTCTCCCCTGAGCTCTCTTTAGAGTGCGCGAGAGGATGAGCAGAAGATTAGGTGGCTAGAGAAGCCCAGAGCCCCAGTGTTCTTAGGCCTACAAAAGCGCTTCCAAGGAAGGGTGCTGGCTAGCAACAGCTTTCAGTGCTGGCACTTTTCATCTCTGAGCAATTGCTCGACGTTTGCAATTTCTCACCTGAGCTCTCTTTAGACTGCGTGAGAGGATGAGCAGAAGATTAAGTGGCTAGAGAAGCCCAGAGCCCCAGTGTTCTTAGGCCTACAAAAGCGCTTCCAAGGAAGGGTGCTGGCTAGCAACAGCTTTCAGTGCTGGCACTTTTCATCTCTGAGCAATTGCTCGACGTTTGCAATTTCTCACCTGAGCTCTCTTTAGAGTGCGCGAGAGGATGAGCAGAAGATTAGGTGGCTAGAGAAGCCCAGAGCCCCAGTGTTCTTAGGCCTACAAAAGCGCTTCCAAGGAAGGGGGCTGGCTAGCAACAGCTTTCAGTGCTGGCACTTTTCATCTCTGAGCAATTGCTCGACGTTTGCAATTTCTCAGCTCGTGTCTACGAGACGGAAAGAGAAGGACCGTGACGTTTGGTGGCTAGAGAAGCGCAAAGCCCCAGTGTTGCTGCGCCTGTGAAAGCGCTTCCAAGGAAGGGGGCTGGCTAGCAACAGCTTTCAGTGCTGGCACTTTTCATCTCTGAGCAATTGCTCGACGTTTGCAATTTCTCACCTGAGCTCTCTTTAGAGTGCGCGAGAGGATGAGCAGAAGATTAGGTGGCTAGAGAAGCCCAGAGCCCCAGT
Source organism: Sarcoramphus papa (assembly GCA_037962945.1). Lineage (NCBI taxonomy): Eukaryota > Metazoa > Chordata > Aves > Accipitriformes > Cathartidae > Sarcoramphus > Sarcoramphus papa. The sequence goes on along the minus strand of CM075595.1, from coordinate 15,197,562 downwards.
GTGCTTAGGCCTACAAAAGCGCTTCCAAGGAAGGGGGCTGGCTAGCAACAGCTTTCAGTGCTGGCACTTTTCATCTCTGAGCAATTGCTCGACGTTTGCAATTTCTCACCTGAGCTCTCTTTAGAGTGCGCGAGAGGATGAGCAGAAGATTAGGTGGCTAGAGAAGCCCAGAGCCCCAGTGTGCTTAGGCCTACAAAAGCGCTTCCAAGGAAAGGGGCTGGCTAGCAACAGCTTTCAGTGCTGGCACTTTTCATCTCTGAGCAATTGCTCGACGTTTGCAATTTCTCACCTGAGCTCTCTTTAGAGTGCGCCGGAGGATGAGCAGAAGATTAGGTGGCTAGAGAAGCCCAGAGCCCCAGTGTTCTTAGGCCTACAAAAGCGCTTCCAAGGAAGGGTGCTGGCTAGCAACAGCTTTCAGTGCTGGCACTTTTCATCTCTGAGCAATTGCTGGACGTTTGCAATTTCTCAGCTCGTGTCTACGAGACGGAAAGAGAATGACTGTGACGTTTGGTGGCTAGAGAAGCGCAAAGCCCCAGTGTTACTGCACCTGTGAAAGCGCTTCCAAGGAAGGGTGCTGGCTAGCAACAGCTTTCAGTGCTGGCACTTTTCATCTCTGAGCAATTGCTCGACGTTTGCAATTTCTCACCTGAGCTCTCTTTAGAGTGCGCGAGAGGATGAGCAGAAGATTAGGTGGCTAGAGAAGCCCAGAGCCCCAGTGTTCTTAGGCCTACAAAAGCGCTTCCAAGGAAGGGTGCTGGCTAGCAACAGCTTTCAGTGCTGGCACTTTTCATCTCTGAGCAATTGCTCGACGTTTGCAATTTCTCAGCTCGTGTCTACGAGACGGAAAGAGAAGGACAGTGACGTTTGGTGGGTAGAGAAGCGCAAAGCCCCAGTGTTACTGCGCCTGTGAAAGCGCTTCCAAGGAAGGGTGCTGGCTAGCAAGAGCTTTCAGTGCTGGCACTTTTCATCTCTGAGCAATTGCTGGACGTTTGCAATTTCTCACCTGAGCTCTCTTTAGAGTGCGCGAGAGGATGAGCAGAAGATTAGGTGGCTAGAGAAGCCCAGAGCCCCAGTGTTCTTAGGCCTACAAAAGCGCTTCCAAGGAAGGGTGCTGGCTAGCAAGAGCTTTCAGTGCTGGCACTTTTCATCTCTGAGCAATTGCTTGAAGTTTGCAATTTCTCAGCTCGTGTCTACGAGACGGAAAGAGAAGGACCGTGACGTTTGGTGGCTAGAGAAGCACAAAGCCCCAGTGTTGCTGCGCCTGTGAAAGCGCTTCCAAGGAAGGGTGCTGGCTAGCAAGAGCTTTCAGTGCTGGCACTTTTCATCTCTGAGCAATTGCTCGACGTTTGCAATTTCTCACCTGAGCTCTCTTTAGAGTGCGTGAGAGGATGAGCAGAAGATTAGGTGGCTAGAGAAGCCCAGAGCCCCAGTGTTCTTAGGCCTACAAAGCGCTTCCAAGGAAGGGTGCTGGCTAGCAAGAGCTTTCAGTGCTGGCACTTTTCTTCTCTGAGCAATTGCTTGACGTTTGCAATTTCTCAGCTCGTGTCTAGGAGACGGAAAGAGAAGGACCGTGACGTTCGGTGGGTAGAGAAGCGCAAAGCCCCAGTGTTGCTGCGCCTGTGAAAGCGCTTCCAAGGAAGGGTGCTGGCTAGCAACAGCTTTCAGTGCTGGCACTTTTCATCTCTGAGCAATTGCTCAACGTTTGTAATTTCTCACCTGAGGTCTTTTTAGAGTGCGCGAGAGGATGAGCAGAAGATTAAGTGGCTAGAGAAGCCCAGAGCCCCAGTGTTCTTAGGCCTACAAAAGCGCTTCCAAGGAAGGGTGCTGGCTAGCAACAGCTTTCAGTGCTGGCACTTTTCATCTCTGAGCAATTGCTCGATGTTTGCAATTTCTCAGCTCGTGTCTAGGAGACGGAAAGAGAAGGACCGTGACGTTTGGTGGGTAGAGAAGCGCAAAGCCCCAGTGTTACTGCACCTGTGAAAGCGCTTCCAAGGAAGGGTGCTGGCTAGCAAGAGCTTTCAGTGCTGGCACTTTTCATCTCTGAGCAATTGCTCGACGTTTGCAATTCCTCAGCTCGTGTCTAGGAGACGGAAAGAGAATGACCGTGACGTTTGGTGGCTAGAGAAGCGCAAAGCCCCAGTGTTGCTGCGCCTGTGAAAGCGCTTCCAAGGAAGGGTGCTGGCTAGCAAGAGCTTTCAGTGCTGGCACTTTTCATCTCTGAGCAATTGCTCGACGTTTGCAATTTCTCAGCTCGTGTCTACGAGACGGAAAGAGAAGGACCGTGACGTTTGGTGGCTAGAGAAGCGCAAAGCCCCAGTGTTGCTGCGCCTGTGAAAGCGCTTCCAAGGAAGGGTGCTGGCTAGCAACAGCTTTCAGTGCTGGCACTTTTCATCTCTGAGCAATTGCTGGACGTTTGCAATTTCTCACCTGAGCTCTCTTTAGAGTGCGCGAGAGGATGAGCAGAAGATTAGGTGGCTAGAGAAGCCCAGAGCCCCAGTGTTCTTAGGCCTACAAAAGCGCTTCCAAGGAAGGGTGCTGGCTAGAAACAGCTTTCAGTGCTGGCACTTTTCATCTCTGAGCAATTGCTCGACGTTTGCAATTTCTCCCCTGAGCTCTCTTTAGAGTGCGCGAGAGGATGAGCAGAAGATTAGGTGGCTAGAGAAGCCCAGAGCCCCAGTGTTCTTAGGCCTACAAAAGCGCTTCCAAGGAAGGCTGCTGGCTAGCAACAGCTTTCAGTGCTGGCACTTTTCATCTCTGAGCAATTGCTCGACGTTTGCAATTTCTCAGCTCGTGTCTACGAGACGGAGAGATAGTGACCGTGAGGTTTGGTGGGTAGAGAAGCGCAAAGCCCCAGTGTTGCTGCACCTGTGAAAGCGCTTCCAAGGAAGGGTGCTGGCTAGCAACAGCTTTCAGTGCTGGCACTTTTCATCTCTGAGCAATTGCTCGATGTTTGCAATTTCTCAGCTCGTGTCTACGAGACGGAAAGAGAAGGACCGTGATGTTTGGTGGGTAGAGAAGCGCAAAGCCCCACTGTTACTGCGCCTGTGAAAGTGCTTCCAAGGAAGGGTGCTGGCTAGCAACAGCTTTCAGTGCTGGCACTTTTCATCTCTGAGCAATTGCTCGACGTTTGCAATTTCTCAGCTCGTGTCTACGAGACGGAAAGAGAAGGACCGTGACGTTTGGTGGGTAGAGAAGCGCAAAGCCCCAGTGTTACTGCGCCTGTGAAAGCGCTTCCAAGGAAGGGTGCTGGCTAGCAACAGCTTTCAGTGCTGGCACTTTTCTTCTCTGAGCAATTGCTCGACGTTTGCAATTTCTCAGCTCGTGTCTACGAGACGGAAAGAGAAGGACCGTGACGTTTGGTGGGTAGAGAAGCGCAAAGCCCCAGTGTTGCTGCGCCTGTGAAAGCGCTTCCAAGGAAGGGTGCTGGCTAGCAACAGCTTTCAGTGCTGGCACTTTTCATCTCTGAGCAATTGCTGGACGTTTGCAATTTCTCACCTGAGCTCTCTTTAGAGTGCGCGAGAGGATGAGCAGAAGATTAGGTGGCTAAAGAAGCCCAGAGCCCCAGTGTTCTTAGGCCTACAAAAGCGCTTCCAAGGAAAGGGGCTGGCTAGCAACAGCTTTCAGTGCTGGCACATTTCATCTCTGAGCAATTGCTCGACGTTTGCAATTTCTCCCCTGAGCTCTCTTTAGAGTGCGCGAGAGGATGAGCAGAAGATTAGGTGGCTAGAGAAGCCCAGAGCCCCAGTGTTCTTAGGCCTACAAAAGCGCTTCCAAGGAAGGGGGCTGGCTAGCAACAGCTTTCAGTGCTGGCACTTTTCATCTCTGAGCAATTGCTCGACGTTTGCAATTTCTCACCTGAGCTCTCTTTAGAGTGCGCGAGAGGATGAGCAGAAGATTAGGTGGCTAGAGAAGCCCAGAGCCCCAGTGTTCTTAGGCCTACAAAAGCGCTTCCAAGGAAGGGTGCTGGCTAGCAACAGCTTTCAGTGCTGGCACTTTTCATCTCTGAGCAATTGCTCGACGTTTGCAATTTCTCAGCTCGTGTCTACGAGACGGAAAGAGAAGGACCGTGACGTTTGGTGGCTAGAGAAGCGCAAAGCCCCAGTGTTGCTGCGCCTGTGAAAGCGCTTCCAAGGAAGGGTGCTGGCTAGCAACAGCTTTCAGTGCTGGCACTTTTCATCTCTGAGCAATTGCTGGACGTTTGCAATTTCTCACCTGAGCTCTCTTTAGAGTGCGCGAGAGGATGAGCAGAAGATTAGGTGGCTAGAGAAGCCCAGAGCCCCAGTGTTCTTAGGCCTACAAAAGCGCTTCCAAGGAAGGGGGCTGGCTAGCAACAGCTTTCAGTGCTGGCACTTTTCATCTCTGAGCAATTGCTCGACGTTTGCAATTTCTCAGCTCGTGTCTACGAGACGGAGAGATAGTGACCGTGACGTTTGGTGGGTAGAGAAGCGCAAAGCCCCAGTGTTGCTGCACCTGTGAAAGCGCTTCCAAGGAAGGGTGCTGGCTAGCAACAGCTTTCAGTGCTGGCACTTTTCATCTCTGAGCAATTGCTCGACGTTTGCAATTTCTCACCTGAGCTCTCTTTAGAGTGCGCGAGAGGATGAGCAGAAGATGAGGTGGCTAGAGAAGCCCAGAGCCCCAGTGTTCTTAGGCCTACAAAAGCGCTTCCAAGGAAGGGTGCTGGCTAGCAACAGCTTTCAGTGCTGGCACTTTTCATCTCTGAGCAATTGCTCGACGTTTGCAATTTCTCAGCTCGTGTCTAGGAGACGGAAAGAGAATGACAGTGACGTTTGGTGGGTAGAGAAGCGCAAAGCCCCAGTGTTACTGCACCTGTGAAAGCGCTTCCAAGGAAGGGTGCTGGCTAGCAAGAGCTTTCAGTGCTGGCACTTTTCATCTCTGAGCAATTGCTCGACGTTTGCAATTTCTCACCTGAGCTCTCTTTAGAGTGCGCGAGAGGATGAGCAGAAGATTAGGTGGCTAGAGAAGCCCAGAGCCCCAGTGTTCTTAGGCCTACAAAAGCGCTTCCAAGGAAGGGTGCTGGCTAGCAACAGCTTTCAGTGCTGGCACTTTTCATCTCTGAGCAATTGCTCGACGTTTGCAATTTCTCAGCTCGTGTCTACGAGACGGAAAGAGAAGGACCGTGACGTTTGGTGGGTAGAGAAGCGCAAAGCCCCAGTGTTGCTGCGCCTGTGAAAGCGCTTCCAAGGAAGGGTGCTGGCTAGCAACAGCTTTCAGTGCTGGCACTTTTCATCTCTGAGCAATTGCTCGACGTTTGCAATTTCTCACCTGAGCTCTCTTTAGAGTGCGCGAGAGGATGAGCAGAAGATTAGGTGGCTAGAGAAGCCCAGAGCCCCAGTGTTCTTAGGCCTACAAAAGCGCTTCCAAGGAAGGGGGCTAGCTAGCAAGAGCTTTCAGTGCTGGCACTTTTCATCTCTGAGCAATTGCTCGACGTTTGCAATTTCTCAGCTCGTGTCTACGAGACGGAAAGAGAAGGACCGTGACGTTTGGTGGGTAGAGAAGCGCAAAGCCCCAGTGTTACTGCGCCTGTGAAAGCGCTTCCAAGGAAGGGTGCTGGCTAGCAACAGCTTTCAGTGCTGGCACTTTTCATCTCTGAGCAATTGCTCGACGTTTGCAATTTCTCAGCTCGTTTCTACGAGACGGAGATATAGTGACCGTGACGTTTGGTGGGTAGAGAAGCGCAAAGCCCCAGTGTTGCTGCGCCTGTGAAAGCGCTTCCAAGGAAGGGTGCTGGCTAGCAACAGCTTTCAGTGCTGGCACTTTTCATCTCTGAGCAATTGCTCGACGTTTGCAATTTCTCAGCTCGTGTCTACGAGACGGAAAGAGAAGGACCGTGACGTTTGGTGGGTAGAGAAGCGCAAAGCCCCAGTGTTACTGTGCCTGTGAAAGCGCTTCCAAGGAAGGGTGCTGGCTAGCAACAGCTTTCAGTGCTGGCACTTTTCATCTCTGAGCAATTGCTCGACGTTTGCAATTTCTCACCTGAGCTCTCTTTAGAGTGCGCGAGAGGATGAGCAGAAGATTAGGTGGCTAGAGAAGCCCAGAGCCCCAGTGTTCTTAGGCCTACAAAAGCGCTTCCAAGGAAGGGGGCTGGCTAGCAACAGCTTTCAGTGCTGGCACTTTTCATCTCTGAGCAATTGCTCGACGTTTGCAATTTCTCACCTGAGCTCTCTTTAGAGTGCGCGAGAGGATGAGCAGAAGATTAGGTGGCTAGAGAAGCCCAGAGCCCCAGTGTTCTTAGGCCTACAAAAGCGCTTCCAAGGAAGGGTGCTGGCTAGCAACAGCTTTCAGTGCTGGCACTTTTCCTCTCTGAGCAATTGCTCGACGTTTGCAATTTCTCAGCTCGTGTCTACGAGACGGAGAGATAGTGACCGTGACGTTTGGTGGGTAGAGAAGCGCAAAGCCCCAGTGTTGCTGCACCTGTGAAAGCGCTTCCAAGGAAGGGTGCTGGCTAGCAACAGCTTTCAGTGCTGGCACTTTTCATCTCTGAGCAATTGCTCGACGTTTGCAATTTCTCACCTGAGCTCTCTTTAGAGTGCGCGAGAGGATGAGCAGAAGATGAGGTGGCTAGAGAAGCCCAGAGCCCCAGTGTTCTTAGGCCTACAAAAGCGCTTCCAAGGAAGGGTGCTGGCTAGCAACAGCTTTCAGTGCTGGCACTTTTCATCTCTGAGCAATTGCTCGACGTTTGCAATTTCTCAGCTCGTGTCTACGAGACGGAAAGTGAAGGACCGTGACGTTTGGTGGCTAGAGAAGCGCAAAGCCCCAGTGTTACTGCGCCTGTGAAAGCGCTTCCAAGGAAGGGTGCTGGCTAGCAAGAGCTTTCAGTGCTGGCACTTTTCATCTCTGAGCAATTGCTCGACGTTTGCAATTTCTCACCTGAGCTCTCTTTAGAGTGCGCGAGAGGATGAGCAGAAGATTAGGTGGCTAGAGAAGCCCAGAGCCCCAGTGTTCTTAGGCCTACAAAAGCGCTTCCAAGGAAGGGTGCTGGCTAGCAACAGCTTTCAGTGCTGGCACTTTTCATCTCTGAGCAATTGCTTGAAGTTTGCAATTTCTCAGCTCGTGTCTACGAGACGGAAAGAGAAGGACCGTGACGTTTGGTGGGTAGAGAAGCGCAAAGCCCCAGTGTTGCTGCGCCTGTGAAAGCGCTTCCAAGGAAGGGTGCTGGCTAGCAACAGCTTTCAGTGCTGGCACTTTTCATCTCTGAGCAATTGCTCGACGTTTGCAATTTCTCACCTGAGCTCTCTTTAGAGTGCGCGAGAGGATGAGCAGAAGATTAGGTGGCTAGAGAAGCCCAGAGCCCCAGTGTTCTTAGGCCTACAAAAGCGCTTCCAAGGAACGGGGCTGGCTAGCAACAGCTTTCAGTGCTGGCACTTTTCATCTCTGAGCAATTGCTCGACGTTTGCAATTTCTCAGCTCGTGTCTACGAGACGGAAAGAGAAGGACCGTGACGTTTGGTGGCTAGAGAAGCGCAAAGCCCCAGTGTTACTGCACCTGTGAAAGCGCTTCCAAGGAAGGGTGCTGGCTAGCAACAGCTTTCAGTGCTGGCACTTTTCATCTCTGAGCAATTGCTCGACGTTTGCAATTCCTCAGCTCGTGTATAGGAGACGGAAAGAGAATGACCGTGACGTTTGGTGGGTAGAGAAGCGCAAAGCCCCAGTGTTGCTGCGCCTGTGAAAGCGCTTCCAAGGAAGGGTGCTGGCTAGCAACAGCTTTCAGTGCTGGCACTTTTCATCTCTGAGCAATTGCTCGACGTTTGCAATTTCTCAGCTCGTGTCTACGAGACGGAAAGAGAAGGACCGTGACGTTTGGTGGGTAGAGAAGCGCAAAGCCCCAGTGTTACTGCGCCTGTGAAAGCGCTTCCAAGGAAGGGTGCTGGCTAGCAACAGCTTTCAGTGCTGGCACTTTTCATCTCTGAGCAATTGCTGGACGTTTGCAATTTCTCACCTGAGCTCTCTTTAGAGTGCGCGAGAGGATGAGCAGAAGATTAGGTGGCTAGAGAAGCCCAGAGCCCCAGTGTTCTTAGGCCTACAAAAGCGCTTCCAAGGAAGGGTGCTGGCTAGCAACAGCTTTCAGTGCTGGCACTTTTCATCTCTGAGCAATTGCTCGACGTTTGCAATTTCTCCCCTGAGCTCTCTTTAGAGTGCGCGAGAGGATGAGCAGAAGATTAGGTGGCTAGAGAAGCCCAGAGCCCCAGTGTTCTTAGGCCTACAAAAGCGCTTCCAAGGAAGGGTGCTGGCTAGCAACAGCTTTCAGTGCTGGCACTTTTCATCTCTGAGCAATTGCTCGTCGTTTGCAATTTCTCAGCTCGTGTCTACGAGACGGAGAGATAGTGACCGTGACGTTTGGTGGCTAGAGAAGCGCAAAGCCCCAGTGTTACTGCGCCTGTGAAAGCGCTTCCAAGGAAGGGTGCTGGCTAGCAAGAGCTTTCAGTGCTGGCACTTTTCATCTCTGAGCAATTGCTGGACGTTTGCAATTTCTCACCTGAGCTCTCTTTAGAGTGCGCGAGAGGATGAGCAGAAGATTAGGTGGCTAGAGAAGCCCAGAGCCCCAGTGTTCTTAGGCCTACAAAAGCGCTTCCAAGGAAGGGTGCTGGCTAGCAACAGCTTTCAGTGCTGGCACTTTTCATCTCTGAGCAATTGCTTGAAGTTTGCAATTTCTCAGCTCGTGTCTACGAGACGGAAAGAGAAGGACCGTGACGTTTGGTGGGTAGAGAAGCGCAAAGCCCCAGTGTTGCTGCGCCTGTGAAAGCGCTTCCAAGGAAGGGTGCTGGCTAGCAACAGCTTTCAGTGCTGGCACTTTTCATCTCTGAGCAATTGCTCGACGTTTGCAATTTCTCACCTGAGCTCTCTTTAGAGTGCGCGAGAGGATGAGCAGAAGATTAGGTGGCTAGAGAAGCCCAGAGCCCCAGTGTTCTTAGGCCTACAAAAGCGCTTCCAAGGAAGGGTGCTGGCTAGCAACAGCTTTCAGTGCTGGCACTTTTCATCTCTGAGCAATTGCTCGACGTTTGCAATTTCTCAGCTCGTGTCTAGGAGACGGAAAGAGAAGGACCGTGACGTTTGGTGGGTAGAGAAGCGCAAAGCCCCAGTGTTACTGCACCTGTGAAAGCGCTTCCAAGGAAGGGTGCTGGCTAGCAACAGCTTTCAGTGCTGGCACTTTTCATCTCTGAGCAATTGCTCGACGTTTGCAATTCCTCAGCTCGTGTCTAGGAGACGGAAAGAGAATGACCGTGACGTTTGGTGGCTAGAGAAGCGCAAAGCCCCAGTGTTGCTGCGCCTGTGAAAGCGCTTCCAAGGAAGGGTGCTGGCTAGCAAGAGCTTTCAGTTCTGGCACTTTTCATCTCTGAGCAATTGCTCGACGTTTGCAATTTCTCAGCTCGTGTCTACGAGACGGAAAGAGAATGACCGTGACGTTTGGTGGGTAGAGAAGCGCAAAGCCCCAGTGTTACTGCGCCTGTGAAAGCGCTTCCAAGGAAGGGTGCTGGCTAGCAACAGCTTTCAGTGCTGGCACTTTTCATCTCTGAGCAATTGCTCGACGTTTGCAATTTCTCACCTGAGCTCTCTTTAGAGTGCGCGAGAGGATGAGCAGAAGATTAGGTGGCTAGAGAAGCCCAGAGCCCCAGTGTTCTTAGGCCTACAAAAGCGCTTCCAAGGAAGGGGGCTGGCTAGCAACAGCTTTCAGTGCTGGCACTTTTCATCTCTGAGCAATTGCTGGACGTTTGCAATTTCTCACCTGAGCTCTCTTTAGAGTGCGCGAGAGGATGAGCAGAAGATGAGGTGGCTAGAGAAGCCCAGAGCCCCAGTGTGCTTAGGCCTACAAAAGCGCTTCCAAGGAAGGGTGCTGGCTAGCAAGAGCTTTCAGTGCTGGCACTTTTCATCTCTGAGCAATTGCTCGACGTTTGCAATTTCTCACCTGAGCTCTCTTTAGAGTGCGCGAGAGGATGAGCAGAAGATTAGGTGGCTAGAGAAGCCCAGAGCCCCAGTGTTCTTAGGCCTACAAAAGCGCTTCCAAGGAAGGGGGCTGGCTAGCAACAGCTTTCAGTGCTGGCACTTTTCATCTCTGAGCAATTGCTCGACGTTTGCAATTTCTCACCTGAGCTCTCTTTAGAGTGCGCGAGAGGATGAGCAGAAGATTAGGTGGCTAGAGAAGCCCAGAGCCCCAGTGTTCTTAGGCCTACAAAAGCGCTTCCAAGGAAGGGTGCTGGCTAGCAACAGCTTTCAGTGCTGGCACTTTTCCTCTCTGAGCAATTGCTCGACGTTTGCAATTTCTCAGCTCGTGTCTACGAGACGGAGAGATAGTGACCGTGACGTTTGGTGGGTAGAGAAGCGCAAAGCCCCAGTGTTGCTGCACCTGTGAAAGCGCTTCCAAGGAAGGGTGCTGGCTAGCAACAGCTTTCAGTGCTGGCACTTTTCATCTCTGAGCAATTGCTCGACGTTTGCAATTTCTCACCTGAGCTCTCTTTAGAGTGCGCGAGAGGATGAGCAGAAGATGAGGTGGCTAGAGAAGCCCAGAGCCCCAGTGTTCTTAGGCCTACAAAAGCGCTTCCAAGGAAGGGTGCTGGCTAGCAACAGCTTTCAGTGCTGGCACTTTTCATCTCTGAGCAATTGCTCGACGTTTGCAATTTCTCAGCTCGTGTCTACGAGACGGAAAGTGAAGGACCGTGACGTTTGGTGGCTAGAGAAGCGCAAAGCCCCAGTGTTGCTGCACCTGTGAAAGCGCTTCCAAGGAAGGGTGCTGGCTAGCAAGAGCTTTCAGTGCTGGCACTTTTCATCTCTGAGCAATTGCTCGACGTTTGCAATTTCTCACCTGAGCTCTCTTTAGAGTGCGCGAGAGGATGAGCAGAAGATTAGGTGGCTAGAGAAGCCCAGAGCCCCAGTGTTCTTAGGCCTACAAAAGCGCTTCCAAGGAAGGGTGCTGGCTAGCAACAGCTTTCAGTGCTGGCACTTTTCATCTCTGAGCAATTGCTTGAAGTTTGCAATTTCTCAGCTCGTGTCTACGAGACGGAAAGAGAAGGACAGTGACGTTTGGTGGGTAGAGAAGCGCAAAGCCCCAGTGTTGCTGCGCCTGTGAAAGCGCTTCCAAGGAAGGGTGCTGGCTAGCAACAGCTTTCAGTGCTGGCACTTTTCATCTCTGAGCAATTGCTCGACGTTTGCAATTTCTCACCTGAGCTCTCTTTAGAGTGCGCGAGAGGATGAGCAGAAGATTAGGTGGCTAGAGAAGCCCAGAGCCCCAGTGTTCTTAGGCCTACAAAAGCGCTTCCAAGGAACGGGGCTGGCTAGCAACAGCTTTCAGTGCTGGCACTTTTCATCTCTGAGCAATTGCTCGATGTTTGCAATTTCTCAGCTCGTGTCTACGAGACGGAAAGAGAAGGACCGTGACGTTTGGTGGCTAGAGAAGCGCAAAGCCCCAGTGTTACTGCACCTGTGAAAGCGCTTCCAAGGAAGGGTGCTGGCTAGCAACAGCTTTCAGTGCTGGCACTTTTCATCTCTGAGCAATTGCTCGACGTTTGCAATTCCTCAGCTCGTGTATAGGAGACGGAAAGAGAATGACCGTGACGTTTGGTGGGTAGAGAAGCGCAAAGCCCCAGTGTTGCTGCGCCTGTGAAAGCGCTTCCAAGGAAGGGTGCTGGCTAGCAACAGCTTTCAGTGCTGGCACTTTTCATCTCTGAGCAATTGCTCGACGTTTGCAATTTCTCAGCTCGTGTCTACGAGACGGAAAGAGAAGGACCGTGACGTTTGGTGGGTAGAGAAGCGCAAAGCCCCAGTGTTACTGCGCCTGTGAAAGCGCTTCCAAGGAAGGGTGCTGGCTAGCAACAGCTTTCAGTGCTGGCACTTTTCATCTCTGAGCAATTGCTGGACGTTTGCAATTTCTCACCTGAGCTCTCTTTAGAGTGCGCGAGAGGATGAGCAGAAGATTAGGTGGCTAGAGAAGCCCAGAGCCCCAGTGTTCTTAGGCCTACAAAAGCGCTTCCAAGGAAGGGTGCTGGCTAGCAACAGCTTTCAGTGCTGGCACTTTTCATCTCTGAGCAATTGCTGGACGTTTGCAATTTCTCACCTGAGCTCTCTTTAGAGTGCGCGAGAGGATGAGCAGAAGATTAGGTGGCTAGAGAAGCCCAGAGCCCCAGTGTTCTTAGGCCTACAAAAGCGCTTCCAAGGAAGGGTGCTGGCTAGCAACAGCTTTCAGTGCTGGCACTTTTCATCTCTGAGCAATTGCTCGACGTTTGCAATTTCTCAGCTCGTGTCTACGAGACGGAGAGATAGTGACCGTGACGTTTGGTGGGTAGAGAAGCGCAAAGCCCCAGTGTTACTGCGCCTGTGAAAGCGCTTCCAAGGAAGGGTGCTGGCTAGCAAGAGCTTTCAGTGCTGGCACTTTTCATCTCTGAGCAATTGCTGGACGTTTGCAATTTCTCACCTGAGCTCTCTTTAGAGTGCGCGAGAGGATGAGCAGAAGATTAGGTGGCTAGAGAAGCCCAGAGCCCCAGTGTTCTTAGGCCTACAAAAGCGCTTCCAAGGAAGGGTGCTGGCTAGCAACAGCTTTCAGTGCTGGCACTTTTCATCTCTGAGCAATTGCTTGACGTTTGCAATTTCTCAGCTCGTGTCTACGAGACGGAAAGAGAAGGATCGTGACTTTTGGTGGGTAGAGAAGCGCAAAGCCCCAGTGTTGCTGCGCCTGTGAAAGCGCTTCCAAGGAAGGGTGCTGGCTAGCAACAGCTTTCAGTGCTGGCACTTTTCATCTCTGAGCAATTGCTCGACGTTTGCAATTTCTCACCTGAGCTCTCTTTAGAGTGCGCGAGAGGATGAGCAGAAGATTAGGTGGCTAGAGAAGCCCAGAGCCCCAGTGTTCTTAGGCCTACAAAAGCGCTTCCAAGGAAGGGTGCTGGCTAGCAACAGCTTTCAGTGCTGGCACTTTTCATCTCTGAGCAATTGCTCGACGTTTGCAATTTCTCAGCTCGTGTCTACGAGACGGAAAGAGAAGGACCGTGACGTTTGGTGGCTAGAGAAGCGCAAAGCCCCAGTGTTACTGCACCTGTGAAAGCGCTTCCAAGGAAGGGTGCTGGCTAGCAACAGCTTTCAGTGCTGGCACTTTTCATCTCTGAGCAATTGCTCGACGTTTGCAATTCCTCAGCTCGTGTCTAGGAGACGGAAAGAGAATGACCGTGACGTTTGGTGGCTAGAGAAGCGCAAAGCCCCAGTGTTGCTGCGCCTGTGAAAGCGCTTCCAAGGAAGGGTGCTGGCTAGCAAGAGCTTTCAGTGCTGGCACTTTTCATCTCTGAGCAATTGCTCGACGTTTGCAATTTCTCAGCTCGTGTCTACGAGACGGAAAGAGAATGACCGTGACGTTTGGTGGGTAGAGAAGCGCAAAGCCCCAGTGTTACTGCGCCTGTGAAAGCGCTTCCAAGGAAGGGTGCTGGCTAGCAACAGCTTTCAGTGCTGGCACTTTTCATCTCTGAGCAATTGCTCGACGTTTGCAATTTCTCACCTGAGCTCTCTTTAGAGTGCGCGAGAGGATGAGCAGAAGATTAGGTGGCTAGAGAAGCCCAGAGCCCCAGTGTTCTTAGGCCTACAAAAGCGCTTCCAAGGAAGGGGGCTGGCTAGCAACAGCTTTCAGTGCTGGCACTTTTCATCTCTGAGCAATTGCTCGACGTTTGCAATTTCTCACCTGAGCTCTCTTTAGAGTGCGCGAGAGGATGAGCAGAAGATTAGGTGGCTAGAGAAGCCCAGTGCCCCAGTGTTCTTAGGCCTACAAAAGCGCTTCCAAGGAACGGGGCTGGCTAGCAACAGCTTTCAGTGCTGGCACTTTTCATCTCTGAGCAATTGCTCGACGTTTGCAATTTCTCAGCTCGTGTCTACGAGACGGAAAGAGAAGGACCGTGACGTTTGGTGGCTAGAGAAGCGCAAAGCCCCAGTGTTACTGCACCTGTGAAAGCGCTTCCAAGGAAGGGTGCTGGCTAGCAACAGCTTTCAGTGCTGGCACTTTTCATCTCTGAGCAATTGCTCGACGTTTGCAATTCCTCAGCTCGTGTATAGGAGACGGAAAGAGAATGACCGTGACGTTTGGTGGGTAGAGAAGCGCAAAGCCCCAGTGTTGCTGCGCCTGTGAAAGCGCTTCCAAGGAAGGGTGCTGGCTAGCAACAGCTTTCAGTGCTGGCACTTTTCATCTCTGAGCAATTGCTCGACGTTTGCAATTTCTCAGCTCGTGTCTACGAGACGGAAAGAGAAGGACCGTGACGTTTGGTGGGTAGAGAAGCGCAAAGCCCCAGTGTTACTGCGCCTGTGAAAGCGCTTCCAAGGAAGGGTGCTGGCTAGCAACAGCTTTCAGTGCTGGCACTTTTCATCTCTGAGCAATTGCTGGACGTTTGCAATTTCTCACCTGAGCTCTCTTTAGAGTGCGCGAGAGGATGAGCAGAAGATTAGGTGGCTAGAGAAGCCCAGAGCCCCAGTGTTCTTAGGCCTACAAAAGCGCTTCCAAGGAAGGGTGCTGGCTAGCAACAGCTTTCAGTGCTGGCACTTTTCATCTCTGAGCAATTGCTCGACGTTTGCAATTTCTCCCCTGAGCTCTCTTTAGAGTGCGCGAGAGGATGAGCAGAAGATTAGGTGGCTAGAGAAGCCCAGAGCCCCAGTGTTCTTAGGCCTACAAAAGCGCTTCCAAGGAAGGGTGCTGGCTAGCAACAGCTTTCAGTGCTGGCACTTTTCATCTCTGAGCAATTGCTCGACGTTTGCAATTTCTCAGCTCGTGTCTACGAGACGGAGAGATAGTGACCGTGACGTTTGGTGGCTAGAGAAGCGCAAAGCCCCAGTGTTACTGCGCCTGTGAAAGCGCTTCCAAGGAAGGGTGCTGGCTAGCAAGAGCTTTCAGTGCTGGCACTTTTCATCTCTGAGCAATTGCTGGACGTTTGCAATTTCTCACCTGAGCTCTCTTTAGAGTGCGCGAGAGGATGAGCAGAAGATTAGGTGGCTAGAGAAGCGCAGAGCCCCAGTGTTCTTAGGCCTACAAAAGCGCTTCCAAGGAAGGGTGCTGGCTAGCAACAGCTTTCAGTGCTGGCACTTTTCATCTCTGAGCAATTGCTCGACGTTTGCAATTTCTCAGCTCGTGTCTACGAGACGGAAAGAGAAGGACCGTGACGTTTGGTGGGTAGAGAAGCGCAAAGCCCCAGTGTTACTGCGCCTGTGAAAGCGCTTCCAAGGAAGGGTGCTGGCTAGCAACAGCTTTCAGTGCTGGCACTTTTCATCTCTGAGCAATTGCTCGACGTTTGCAATTCCTCAGCTCGTGTCTAGGAGACGGAAAGAGAATGACCGTGACGTTTGGTGGCTAGAGAAGCGCAAAGCCCCAGTGTTGCTGCGCCTGTGAAAGCGCTTCCAAGGAAGGGTGCTGGCTAGCAAGAGCTTTCAGTGCTGGCACTTTTCATCTCTGAGCAATTGCTCGACGTTTGCAATTTCTCAGCTCGTGTCTACGAGACGGAAAGAGAATGACCGTGACGTTTGGTGGGTAGAGAAGCGCAAAGCCCCAGTGTTACTGCGCCTGTGAAAGCGCTTCCAAGGAAGGGTGCTGGCTAGCAACAGCTTTCAGTGCTGGCACTTTTCATCTCTGAGCAATTGCTCGACGTTTGCAATTTCTCACCTGAGCTCTCTTTAGAGTGCGCGAGAGGATGAGCAGAAGATTAGGTGGCTAGAGAAGCCCAGAGCCCCAGTGTTCTTAGGCCTACAAAAGCGCTTCCAAGGAAGGGGGCTGGCTAGCAACAGCTTTCAGTGCTGGCACTTTTCATCTCTGAGCAATTGCTCGACGTTTGCAATTTCTCACCTGAGCTCTCTTTAGAGTGCGCGAGAGGATGAGCAGAAGATTAGGTGGCTAGAGAAGCCCAGTGCCCCAGTGTTCTTAGGCCTACAAAAGCGCTTCCAAGGAAGGGGGCTGGCTAGCAACAGCTTTCAGTGCTGGCACTTTTCATCTCTGAGCAATTGCTGGACGTTTGCAATTTCTCACCTGAGCTCTCTTTAGAGTGCGCGAGAGGATGAGCAGAAGATTAGGTGGCTAGAGAAGCCCAGAGCCCCAGTGTTCTTAGGCCTACAAAAGCGCTTCCAAGGAAGGGTGCTGGCTAGCAACAGCTTTCAGTGCTGGCACTTTTCATCTCTGAGCAATTGCTGGACGTTTGCAATTTCTCACCTGAGCTCTCTTTAGAGTGCGCGAGAGGATGAGCAGAAGATTAGGTGGCTAGAGAAGCCCAGAGCCCCAGTGTTCTTAGGCCTACAAAAGCGCTTCCAAGGAAGGGTGCTGGCTAGCAACAGCTTTCAGTGCTGGCACTTTTCATCTCTGAGCAATTGCTCGACGTTTGCAATTTCTCAGCTCGTGTCTACGAGACGGAGAGATAGTGACCGTGACGTTTGGTGGGTAGAGAAGCGCAAAGCCCCAGTGTTACTGCGCCTGTGAAAGCGCTTCCAAGGAAGGGTGCTGGCTAGCAAGAGCTTTCAGTGCTGGCACTTTTCATCTCTGAGCAATTGCTGGACGTTTGCAATTTCTCACCTGAGCTCTCTTTAGAGTGCGCGAGAGGATGAGCAGAAGATTAGGTGGCTAGAGAAGCCCAGAGCCCCAGTGTTCTTAGGCCTACAAAAGCGCTTCCAAGGAAGGGTGCTGGCTAGCAACAGCTTTCAGTGCTGGCACTTTTCATCTCTGAGCAATTGCTTGACGTTTGCAATTTCTCAGCTCGTGTCTACGAGACGGAAAGAGAAGGATCGTGACTTTTGGTGGGTAGAGAAGCGCAAAGCCCCAGTGTTGCTGCGCCTGTGAAAGCGCTTCCAAGGAAGGGTGCTGGCTAGCAACAGCTTTCAGTGCTGGCACTTTTCATCTCTGAGCAATTGCTCGACGTTTGCAATTTCTCACCTGAGCTCTCTTTAGAGTGCGCGAGAGGATGAGCAGAAGATTAGGTGGCTAGAGAAGCCCAGAGCCCCAGTGTTCTTAGGCCTACAAAAGCGCTTCCAAGGAAGGGTGCTGGCTAGCAACAGCTTTCAGTGCTGGCACTTTTCATCTCTGAGCAATTGCTCGACGTTTGCAATTTCTCAGCTCGTGTCTACGAGACGGAAAGAGAAGGACCGTGACGTTTGGTGGCTAGAGAAGCGCAAAGCCCCAGTGTTACTGCACCTGTGAAAGCGCTTCCAAGGAAGGGTGCTGGCTAGCAACAGCTTTCAGTGCTGGCACTTTTCATCTCTGAGCAATTGCTCGACGTTTGCAATTCCTCAGCTCGTGTCTAGGAGACGGAAAGAGAATGACCGTGACGTTTGGTGGCTAGAGAAGCGCAAAGCCCCAGTGTTGCTGCGCCTGTGAAAGCGCTTCCAAGGAAGGGTGCTGGCTAGCAAGAGCTTTCAGTGCTGGCACTTTTCATCTCTGAGCAATTGCTCGACGTTTGCAATTTCTCAGCTCGTGTCTACGAGACGGAAAGAGAATGACCGTGACGTTTGGTGGGTAGAGAAGCGCAAAGCCCCAGTGTTACTGCGCCTGTGAAAGCGCTTCCAAGGAAGGGTGCTGGCTAGCAACAGCTTTCAGTGCTGGCACTTTTCATCTCTGAGCAATTGCTCGACGTTTGCAATTTCTCACCTGAGCTCTCTTTAGAGTGCGCGAGAGGATGAGCAGAAGATTAGGTGGCTAGAGAAGCCCAGAGCCCCAGTGTTCTTAGGCCTACAAAAGCGCTTCCAAGGAAGGGGGCTGGCTAGCAACAGCTTTCAGTGCTGGCACTTTTCATCTCTGAGCAATTGCTCGACGTTTGCAATTTCTCACCTGAGCTCTCTTTAGAGTGCGCGAGAGGATGAGCAGAAGATTAGGTGGCTAGAGAAGCCCAGTGCCCCAGTGTTCTTAGGCCTACAAAAGCGCTTCCAAGGAACGGGGCTGGCTAGCAACAGCTTTCAGTGCTGGCACTTTTCATCTCTGAGCAATTGCTCGACGTTTGCAATTTCTCAGCTCGTGTCTACGAGACGGAAAGAGAAGGACCGTGACGTTTGGTGGCTAGAGAAGCGCAAAGCCCCAGTGTTACTGCACCTGTGAAAGCGCTTCCAAGGAAGGGTGCTGGCTAGCAACAGCTTTCAGTGCTGGCACTTTTCATCTCTGAGCAATTGCTCGACGTTTGCAATTCCTCAGCTCGTGTATAGGAGACGGAAAGAGAATGACCGTGACGTTTGGTGGGTAGAGAAGCGCAAAGCCCCAGTGTTGCTGCGCCTGTGAAAGCGCTTCCAAGGAAGGGTGCTGGCTAGCAACAGCTTTCAGTGCTGGCACTTTTCATCTCTGAGCAATTGCTCGACGTTTGCAATTTCTCAGCTCGTGTCTACGAGACGGAAAGAGAAGGACCGTGACGTTTGGTGGGTAGAGAAGCGCAAAGCCCCAGTGTTACTGCGCCTGTGAAAGCGCTTCCAAGGAAGGGTGCTGGCTAGCAACAGCTTTCAGTGCTGGCACTTTTCATCTCTGAGCAATTGCTGGACGTTTGCAATTTCTCACCTGAGCTCTCTTTAGAGTGCGCGAGAGGATGAGCAGAAGATTAGGTGGCTAGAGAAGCCCAGAGCCCCAGTGTTCTTAGGCCTACAAAAGCGCTTCCAAGGAAGGGTGCTGGCTAGCAACAGCTTTCAGTGCTGGCACTTTTCATCTCTGAGCAATTGCTCGACGTTTGCAATTTCTCCCCTGAGCTCTCTTTAGAGTGCGCGAGAGGATGAGCAGAAGATTAGGTGGCTAGAGAAGCCCAGAGCCCCAGTGTTCTTAGGCCTACAAAAGCGCTTCCAAGGAAGGGTGCTGGCTAGCAACAGCTTTCAGTGCTGGCACTTTTCATCTCTGAGCAATTGCTCGACGTTTGCAATTTCTCAGCTCGTGTCTACGAGACGGAGAGATAGTGACCGTGACGTTTGGTGGCTAGAGAAGCGCAAAGCCCCAGTGTTACTGCGCCTGTGAAAGCGCTTCCAAGGAAGGGTGCTGGCTAGCAAGAGCTTTCAGTGCTGGCACTTTTCATCTCTGAGCAATTGCTGGACGTTTGCAATTTCTCACCTGAGCTCTCTTTAGAGTGCGCGAGAGGATGAGCAGAAGATTAGGTGGCTAGAGAAGCGCAGAGCCCCAGTGTTCTTAGGCCTACAAAAGCGCTTCCAAGGAAGGGTGCTGGCTAGCAACAGCTTTCAGTGCTGGCACTTTTCATCTCTGAGCAATTGCTCGACGTTTGCAATTTCTCAGCTCGTGTCTACGAGACGGAAAGAGAAGGACCGTGACGTTTGGTGGGTAGAGAAGCGCAAAGCCCCAGTGTTACTGCGCCTGTGAAAGCGCTTCCAAGGAAGGGTGCTGGCTAGCAACAGCTTTCAGTGCTGGCACTTTTCATCTCTGAGCAATTGCTCGACGTTTGCAATTCCTCAGCTCGTGTCTAGGAGACGGAAAGAGAATGACCGTGACGTTTGGTGGCTAGAGAAGCGCAAAGCCCCAGTGTTGCTGCGCCTGTGAAAGCGCTTCCAAGGAAGGGTGCTGGCTAGCAAGAGCTTTCAGTGCTGGCACTTTTCATCTCTGAGCAATTGCTCGACGTTTGCAATTTCTCAGCTCGTGTCTACGAGACGGAAAGAGAATGACCGTGACGTTTGGTGGGTAGAGAAGCGCAAAGCCCCAGTGTTACTGCGCCTGTGAAAGCGCTTCCAAGGAAGGGTGCTGGCTAGCAACAGCTTTCAGTGCTGGCACTTTTCATCTCTGAGCAATTGCTCGACGTTTGCAATTTCTCACCTGAGCTCTCTTTAGAGTGCGCGAGAGGATGAGCAGAAGATTAGGTGGCTAGAGAAGCCCAGAGCCCCAGTGTTCTTAGGCCTACAAAAGCGCTTCCAAGGAAGGGGGCTGGCTAGCAACAGCTTTCAGTGCTGGCACTTTTCATCTCTGAGCAATTGCTCGACGTTTGCAATTTCTCACCTGAGCTCTCTTTAGAGTGCGCGAGAGGATGAGCAGAAGATTAGGTGGCTAGAGAAGCCCAGTGCCCCAGTGTTCTTAGGCCTACAAAAGCGCTTCCAAGGAAGGGGGCTGGCTAGCAACAGCTTTCAGTGCTGGCACTTTTCATCTCTGAGCAATTGCTGGACGTTTGCAATTTCTCACCTGAGCTCTCTTTAGAGTGCGCGAGAGGATGAGCAGAAGATTAGGTGGCTAGAGAAGCCCAGAGCCCCAGTGTTCTTAGGCCTACAAAAGCGCTTCCAAGGAAGGGTGCTGGCTAGCAACAGCTTTCAGTGCTGGCACTTTTCATCTCTGAGCAATTGCTCGACGTTTGCAATTTCTCACCTGAGCTCTCTTTAGAGTGCGCGAGAGGATGAGCAGAAGATTAGGTGGCTAGAGAAGCCCAGAGCCCCAGTGTTCTTAGGCCTACAAAAGCGCTTCCAAGGAAGGGTGCTGGCTAGCAACAGCTTTCAGTGCTGGCACTTTTCATCTCTGAGCAATTGCTCGACGTTTGCAATTTCTCAGCTCGTGTCTACGAGACGGAGAGATAGTGACCGTGACGTTTGGTGGGTAGAGAAGCGCAAAGCCCCAGTGTTGCTGCACCTGTGAAAGCGCTTCCAAGGAAGGGTGCTGGCTAGCAACAGCTTTCAGTGCTGGCACTTTTCATCTCTGAGCAATTGCTCGACGTTTGCAATTTCTCACCTGAGCTCTCTTTAGAGTGCGCGAGAGGATGAGCAGAAGATGAGGTGGCTAGAGAAGCCCAGAGCCCCAGTGTTCTTAGGCCTACAAAAGCGCTTCCAAGGAAGGGTGCTGGCTAGCAACAGCTTTCAGTGCTGGCACTTTTCATCTCTGAGCAATTGCTCGACGTTTGCAATTTCTCAGCTCGTTTCTACGAGACGGAAAGAGAAGGACCGTGACGTTTGGTGGGTAGAGAAGCGCAAAGCCCCAGTGTTACTGCGCCTGTGAAAGCGCTTCCAAGGAAGGGTGCTGGCTAGCAACAGCTTTCAGTGCTGGCACTTTTCATCTCTGAGCAATTGCTGGACGTTTGCAATTTCTCACCTGAGCTCTCTTTAGAGTGCGCGAGAGGATGAGCAGAAGATTAGGTGGCTAGAGAAGCCCAGAGCCCCAGTGTGCTTAGGCCTACAAAGCGCTTCCAAGGAAGGGTGCTGGCTAGCAACAGCTTTCAGTGCTGGCACTTTTCAGCTCTGAGCAATTGCTTGACGTTTGCAATTTCTCAGCTCGTGTCTAGGAGACGGAAAGAGAAGGACCGTGACGTTTGGTGGGTAGAGAAGCGCAAAGCCCCAGTGTTGCTGTGCCTGTGAAAGCGCTTCCAAGGAAGGGTGCTGGCTAGCAACAGCTTTCAGTGCTGGCACTTTTCATCTCTGAGCAATTGCTCAACGTTTGTAATTTCTCACCTGAGCTCTCTTTAGACTGCGCGAGAGGATGAGCAGAAGATGAGGTGGCTAGAGAAGCCCAGAGCCCCACTGTTCTTAGGCCTACAAAAGCGCTTCCAAGGAAGGCTGCTGGCTAGCAAGAGCTTTCAGTGCTGGCACTTTTCATCTCTGAGCAATTGCTCGATGTTTGCAATTTCTCAGCTCGTGTCTACGAGACGGAAAGAGAAGGACCGTGATGTTTGGTGGGTAGAGAAGCGCAAAGCCCCACTGTTACTGCGCCTGTGAAAGCGCTTCCAAGGAAGGGTGCTGGCTAGCAACAGCTTTCAGTGCTGGCACTTTTCATCTCTGAGCAATTGCTCGACGTTTGCAATTTCTCAGCTCGTGTCTAGGAGACGGAAAGAGAAGGACCGTGACGTTTGGTGGGTAGAGAAGCGCAAAGCCCCAGTGTTACTGCGCCTGTGAAAGCGCTTCCAAGGAAGGGTGCTGGCTAGCAAGAGCTTTCAGTGCTGGCACTTTTCATCTCTGAGCAATTGCTCGACGTTTGCAATTTCTCAGCTCGTGTCTAGGAGACGGAAAGAGAAGGACCGTGACTTTTGGTGGCTAGAGAAGCGCAAAGCCCCAGTGTTGCTGCGCCTGTGAAAGCGCTTCCAAGGAAGGGTGCTGGCTAGCAACAGCTTTCAGTGCTGGCACTTTTCATCTCTGAGCAATTGCTCGACGTTTGCAATTTCTCACCTGAGCTCTCTTTAGAGTGCGCGAGAGGATGAGCAGAAGATTAGGTGTCTAAAGAAGCCCAGAGCCCCAGTGTTCTTAGGCCTACAAAAGCGCTTCCAAGGAAAGGGGCTGGCTAGCAAGAGCTTTCAGTGCTGGCACTTTTCATCTCTGAGCAATTGCTCGACGTTTGTAATTTCTCACCTGAGCTCTCTTTAGAGTGCGCGAGAGGCTGAGCAGAAGATTAGGTGGCTAGAGAAGCCCAGAGCCCCAGTGTTCTTAGGCCTACAAAAGCGCTTCCAAGGAAGGGGGCTGGCTAGCAACAGCTTTCAGTGCTGGCACTTTTCATCTCTGAGCAATTGCTCGACGTTTGCAATTTCTCAGCTCGTGTCTACGAGACGGAAAGAGAAGGACCGTGATGTTTGGTGGGTAGAGAAGCGCAAAGCCCCAGTGTTACTGCGCCTGTGAAAGCGCTTCCAAGGAAGGGTGCTGGCTAGCAAGAGCTTTCAGTGCTGGCACTTTTCCTCTCTGAGCAATTGCTCGACGTTTGCAATTTCTCAGCTCGTGTCTACGAGACGGAAAGAGAAGGACCGTGACGTTTGGTGGGTAGAGAAGCGCAAAGCCCCAGTGTTGCTGCGCCTGTGAAAGCGCTTCCAAGGAAGGGTGCTGGCTAGCAAGAGCTTTCAGTGCTGGCACTTTTCATCTCTGAGCAATTGCTCGACGTTTGCAATTTCTCAGCTCGTGTCTACGAGACGGAAAGAGAAGGACAGTGACGTTTGGTGGCTAGAGAAGCGCAAAGCCCCAGTGTTGCTGCGCCTGTGAAAGCGCTTCCAAGGAAGGGTGCTGGCTAGCAACAGCTTTCAGTGCTGGCACTTTTCATCTCTGAGCAATTGCTCGACGTTTGCAATTTCTCACCTGAGCTCTCTTTAGAGTGCGCGAGAGGATGAGCAGAAGATTAGGTGGCTAGAGAAGCCCAGAGCCCCAGTGTTCTTAGGCCTACAAAAGCGCTTCCAAGGAAGGGTGCTGGCTAGCAACAGCTTTCAGTGCTGGCACTTTTCATCTCTGAGCAATTGCTTGAAGTTTGCAATTTCTCAGCTCGTGTCTACAAGACGGAAAGAGAAGGACCGTGACGTTTGGTGGCTAGAGAAGCGCAAAGCCCCAGTGTTGCTGCACCTGTGAAAGCGCTTCCAAGGAAGGCTGCTGGCTAGCAACAGCTTTCAGTGCTGGCACTTTTCATCTCTGAGCAATTGCTCGACGTTTGCAATTTCTCACCTGAGCTCTCTTTAGAGTGCGCGAGAGGATGAGCAGAAGATTAGGTGGCTAGAGAAGCCCAGAGCCCCAGTGTTCTTAGGCCTACAAAAGCGCTTCCAAGGAAGGGTGCTGGCTAGCAACAGCTTTCAGTGCTGGCACTTTTCATCTCTGAGCAATTGCTTGAAGTTTGCAATTTCTCAGCTCGTGTCTACGAGACGGAAAGAGAATGACCGTGACGTTTGGTGGCTAGAGAAGCGCAAAGCCCCAGTGTTGCTGCACCTGTGAAAGCACTTCCAAGGAAGGGTGCTGGCTAGCAAGAGCTTTCAGTGCTGGCACTTTTCATCTCTGAGCAATTGCTCGACGTTTGCAATTTCTCAGCTCGTGTCTACGAGACGGAAAGAGAATGACCGTGACGTTTGGTGGGTAGAGAAGCGCAAAGCCCCAGTGTTACTGCGCCTGTGAAAGCGCTTCCAAGGAAGGGTGCTGGCTAGCAACAGCTTTCAGTGCTGGCACTTTTCATCTCTGAGCAATTGCTCGACGTTTGCAATTTCTCACCTGAGCTCTCTTTAGAGTGCGCGAGAGGATGAGCAGAAGATCAGGTGGCTAGAGAAGCCCAGAGCCCCAGTGTTCTTAGGCCTACAGAAGCGCTTCCAAGGAAGGGTGCTGGCTAGCAACAGCTTTCAGTGCTGGCACTTTTCATCTCTGAGCAATTGCTCGACGTTTGCAATTTCTCAGCTCGTGTCTACGAGACGGAGAGATAGTGACCGTGACGTTTGGTGGCTAGAGAAGCGCAAAGCCCCAGTGTTGCTGTGCCTGTGAAAGCGCTTCCAAGGAAGGGTGCTGGCTAGCAACAGCTTTCAGTGCTGGCACTTTTCATCTCTGAGCAATTGCTCGACGTTTGCAATTTCTCAGCTCGTGTCTACGAGACGGAAAGAGAAGGACCGTGATGTTTGGTGGGTAGAGAAGCGCAAAGCCCCAGTGTTACTGCGCCTGTGAAAGCGCTTCCAAGGAAGGGTGCTGGCTAGCAACAGCTTTCAGTGCTGGCACTTTTCATCTCTGAGCAATTGCTCGACGTTTGCAATTTCTCAGCTCGTGTCTACGAGACGGAAAGAGAAGGACCGTGACGTTTGGTGGGTAGAGAAGCGCAAAGCCCCAGTGTTGCTGCGCCTGTGAAAGCGCTTCCAAGGAAGGGTGCTGGCTAGCAACAGCTTTCAGTGCTGGCACTTTTCTTCTCTGAGCAATTGCTCGACGTTTGCAATTTCTCAGCTCGTGTCTAGGAGACGGAAAGAGAAGGACCGTGACGTTTGGTGGGTAGAGAAGCGCAAAGCCCCAGTGTTGCTGCGCCTGTGAAAGTGCTTCCAAGGAAGGGTGCTGGCTAGCAACAGCTTTCAGTGCTGGCACTTTTCATCTCTGAGCAATTGCTCGACGTTTGCAATTTCTCACCTGAGCTCTCTTTAGAGTGCGCGAGAGGATGAGCAGAAGATTAGGTGTCTAAAGAAGCCCAGAGCCCCAGTGTTCTTAGGCCTACAAAAGCGCTTCCAAGGAAAGGGGCTGGTTAGCAACAGCTTTCAGTGCTGGCACTTTTCATCTCTGAGCAATTGCTCGACGTTTGCAATTTCTCACCTGAGCTCTCTTTAGAGTGCGCGAGAGGATGAGCAGAAGATTAGGTGGCTAGAGAAGCCCAGAGCCCCAGTGTTCTTAGGCCTACAAAAGCGCTTCCAAGGAAGGGTGCTGGCTAGCAACAGCTTTCAGTGCTGGCACTTTTCATCTCTGAGCAATTGCTCGACGTTTGCAATTTCTCACCTGAGCTCTCTTTAGACTGCGCGAGAGGATGAGCAGAAGATTAAGTGGCTAGAGAAGCCCAGAGCCCCAGTGTTCTTAGGCCTACAAAAGCGCTTCCAAGGAAGGGGGCTGGCTAGCAACAGCTTTCAGTGCTGGCACTTTTCATCTCTGAGCAATTGCTCGACGTTTGCAATTTCTCACCTGAGCTCTCTTTAGAGTGCGCCAGAGGATGAGCAGAAGATTAGGTGGCTAGAGAAGCCCAGAGCCCCAGTGTTCTTAGGCCTACAAAAGCGCTTCCAAGGAAGGGGGCTGGCTAGCAACAGCTTTCAGTGCTGGCACTTTTCATCTCTGAGCAATTGCTCGACGTTTGCAATTTCTCAGCTCGTGTCTACGAGACGGAAAGAGAAGGACCGTGACGTTTGGTGGGTAGAGAAGCGCAAAGCCCCAGTGTTGCTGCACCTGTGAAAGCGCTTCCAAGGAAGGGTGCTGGCTAGCAACAGCTTTCAGTGCTGGCACTTTTCATCTCTGAGCAATTGCTCGACGTTTGCAATTTCTCACCTGAGCTCTCTTTAGAGTGCGCGAGAGGATGAGCAGAAGATTAGGTGGCTAGAGAAGCCCAGAGCCCCAGTGTTCTTAGGCCTACAAAAGCGCTTCCAAGGAAGGGTGCTGGCTAGCAACAGCTTTCAGTGCTGGCACTTTTCCTCTCTGAGCAATTGCTTGAAGTTTGCAATTTCTCAGCTCGTGTCTACGAGACGGAAAGAGAATGACTGTGACGTTTGGTGGCTAGAGAAGCGCAAAGCCCCAGTGTTACTGCACCTGTGAAAGCGCTTCCAAGGAAGGGTGCTGGCTAGCAACAGCTTTCAGTGCTGGCACTTTTCCTCTCTGAGCAATTGCTCGACGTTTGCAATTCCTCAGCTCGTGTCTACGAGACGGAAAGAGAATGACCTTGAGGTTTGGTGGCTAGAGAAGCGCAAAGCCCCAGTGTTGCTGCGCCTGAGAAAGCGCTTCCAAGGAAGGGTGCTGGCTAGCAACAGCTTTCAGTGCTGGCACTTTTCATCTCTGAGCAATTGCTCGACGTTTGCAATTTCTCAGCTCGTGTCTACGAGACGGAAAGAGAAGGACAGTGACGTTTGGTGGCTAGAGAAGCGCAAAGCCCCAGTGTTACTGCGCCTGTGAAAGCGCTTCCAAGGAAGGGTGCTGGCTAGCAAGAGCTTTCAGTGCTGGCACTTTTCATCTCTGAGCAATTGCTCGACGTTTGCAATTTCTCACCTGAGCTCTCTTTAGAGTGCGCGAGAGGATGAGCAGAAGATTAGGTGGCTAGAGAAGCCCAGAGCCCCAGTGTTCTTAGGCCTACAAAAGCGCTTCCAAGGAAGGGTGCTGGCTAGCAACAGCTTTCAGTGCTGGCACTTTTCATCTCTGAGCAATTGCTCGACGTTTGCAATTTCTCAGCTCGTGTCTACGAGACGGAAAGAGAAGGACAGTGACGTTTGGTGGCTAGAGAAGCGCAAAGCCCCAGTGTTGCTGCGCCTGTGAAAGCGCTTCCAAGGAAGGGTGCTGGCTAGCAAGAGCTTTCAGTGCTGGCACTTTTCATCTCTGAGCAATTGCTCGACGTTTGCAATTTCTCCCCTGAGCTCTCTTTAGAGTGCGCGAGAGGATGAGCAGAAGATTAGGTGGCTAGAGAAGCCCAGAGCCCCAGTGTTCTTAGGCCTACAAAAGCGCTTCCAAGGAAGGGTGCTGGCTAGCAACAGCTTTCAGTGCTGGCACTTTTCCTCTCTGAGCAATTGCTTGAAGTTTGCAATCTCTCAGCTCGTGTCTACGAGACGGAAAGAGAAGGACCGTGATGTTTGGTGGCTAGAGAAGCGCAAAGCCCCAGTGTTACTGCGCCTGTGAAAGCGCTTCCAAGGAAGGGTGCTGGCTAGCAAGAGCTTTCAGTGCTGGCACTTTTCATCTCTGAGCAATTGCTCGACGTTTGCAATTCCTCAGCTCGTGTCTAGGAGACGGAAAGAGAATGACCGTGACGTTTGGTGGGTAGAGAAGCGCAAAGCCCCAGTGTTGCTGCGCCTGTGAAAGCGCTTCCAAGGAAGGGTGCTGGCTAGCAACAGCTTTCAGTGCTGGCACTTTTCATCTCTGAGCAATTGCTCGACGTTTGCAATTTCTCACCTGAGCTCTCTTTAGAGTGCGCGAGAGGCTGAGCAGAAGATTAGGTGGCTAGAGAAGCCCAGAGCCCCAGTGTTCTTAGGCCTACAAAAGCGCTTCCAAGGAAGGGGGCTGGCTAGCAACAGCTTTCAGTGCTGGCACTTTTCATCTCTGAGCAATTGCTCGACGTTTGCAATTTCTCAGCTCGTGTCTACGAGACGGAAAGAGAAGGACCGTGATGTTTGGTGGGTAGAGAAGCGCAAAGCCCCAGTGTTACTGCGCCTGTGAAAGCGCTTCCAAGGAAGGGTGCTGGCTAGCAAGAGCTTTCAGTGCTGGCACTTTTCCTCTCTGAGCAATTGCTCGACGTTTGCAATTTCTCAGCTCGTGTCTACGAGACGGAAAGAGAAGGACCGTGACGTTTGGTGGGTAGAGAAGCGCAAAGCCCCAGTGTTGCTGCGCCTGTGAAAGCGCTTCCAAGGAAGGGTGCTGGCTAGCAAGAGCTTTCAGTGCTGGCACTTTTCATCTCTGAGCAATTGCTCGACGTTTGCAATTTCTCAGCTCGTGTCTACGAGACGGAAAGAGAAGGACAGTGACGTTTGGTGGCTAGAGAAGCGCAAAGCCCCAGTGTTGCTGCGCCTGTGAAAGCGCTTCCAAGGAAGGGTGCTGGCTAGCAACAGCTTTCAGTGCTGGCACTTTTCATCTCTGAGCAATTGCTCGACGTTTGCAATTTCTCACCTGAGCTCTCTTTAGAGTGCGCGAGAGGATGAGCAGAAGATTAGGTGGCTAGAGAAGCCCAGAGCCCCACTGTTCTTAGGCCTACAAAAGCGCTTCCAAGGAAGGGTGCTGGCTAGCAACAGCTTTCAGTGCTGGCACTTTTCATCTCTGAGCAATTGCTTGAAGTTTGCAATTTCTCAGCTCGTGTCTACAAGACGGAAAGAGAAGGACCGTGACGTTTGGTGGCTAGAGAAGCGCAAAGCCCCAGTGTTGCTGCACCTGTGAAAGCGCTTCCAAGGAAGGCTGCTGGCTAGCAACAGCTTTCAGTGCTGGCACTTTTCATCTCTGAGCAATTGCTCGACGTTTGCAATTTCTCACCTGAGCTCTCTTTAGAGTGCGCGAGAGGATGAGCAGAAGATTAGGTGGCTAGAGAAGCCCAGAGCCCCACTGTTCTTAGGCCTACAAAAGCGCTTCCAAGGAAGGGTGCTGGCTAGCAACAGCTTTCAGTGCTGGCACTTTTCATCTCTGAGCAATTGCTTGAAGTTTGCAATTTCTCAGCTCGTGTCTACGAGACGGAAAGAGAAGGACCGTGACGTTTGGTGGCTAGAGAAGCGCAAAGCCCCAGTGTTGCTGCACCTGTGAAAGCACTTCCAAGGAAGGGTGCTGGCTAGCAAGAGCTTTCAGTGCTGGCACTTTTCATCTCTGAGCAATTGCTCGACGTTTGCAATTTCTCAGCTCGTGTCTACGAGACGGAAAGAGAATGACCGTGACGTTTGGTGGGTAGAGAAGCGCAAAGCCCCAGTGTTACTGCGCCTGTGAAAGCGCTTCCAAGGAAGGGTGCTGGCTAGCAACAGCTTTCAGTGCTGGCACTTTTCATCTCTGAGCAATTGCTCGACGTTTGCAATTTCTCACCTGAGCTCTCTTTAGACTGCGCGAGAGGATGAGCAGAAGATCAGGTGGCTAGAGAAGCCCAGAGCCCCTGTGTTCTTAGGGCTACAGAAGCGCTTCCAAGGAAGGGTGCTGGCTAGCAACAGCTTTCAGTGCTGGCACTTTTCATCTCTGAGCAATTGCTCGACGTTTGCAATTTCTCCCCTGAGCTCTCTTTAGAGTGCGCGAGAGGATGAGCAGAAGATTAGGTGGCTAGAGAAGCCCAGAGCCCCAGTGTTCTTAGGCCTACAAAAGCGCTTCCAAGGAAGGGTGCTGGCTAGCAACAGCTTTCAGTGCTGGCACTTTTCATCTCTGAGCAATTGCTCGACGTTTGCAATTTCTCAGCTCGTGTCTACGAGACGGAGAGATAGTGACCGTGACGTTTGGTGGCTAGAGAAGCGCAAAGCCCCAGTGTTGCTGCACCTGTGAAAGCGCTTCCAAGGAAGGGTGCTGGCTAGCAACAGCTTTCAGTGCTGGCACTTTTCATCTCTGAGCAATTGCTCGACGTTTGCAATTTCTCAGCTCGTGTCTACGAGACGGAAAGAGAAGGACCGTGATGTTTGGTGGGTAGAGAAGCGCAAAGCCCCAGTGTTACTGCGCCTGTGAAAGCGCTTCCAAGGAAGGGTGCTGGCTAGCAACAGCTTTCAGTGCTGGCACTTTTCATCTCTGAGCAATTGCTCGACGTTTGCAATTTCTCAGCTCGTGTCTACGAGACGGAAAGAGAAGGACCGTGACGTTTGGTGGGTAGAGAAGCGCAAAGCCCCAGTGTTGCTGCGCCTGTGAAAGCGCTTCCAAGGAAGGGTGCTGGCTAGCAACAGCTTTCAGTGCTGGCACTTTTCTTCTCTGAGCAATTGCTCGACGTTTGCAATTTCTCAGCTCGTGTCTAGGAGACGGAAAGAGAAGGACCGTGACGTTTGGTGGGTAGAGAAGCGCAAAGCCCCAGTGTTGCTGCGCCTGTGAAAGTGCTTCCAAGGAAGGGTGCTGGCTAGCAACAGCTTTCAGTGCTGGCACTTTTCATCTCTGAGCAATTGCTGGACGTTTGCAATTTCTCACCTGAGCTCTCTTTAGAGTGCGCGAGAGGATGAGCAGAAGATTAGGTGTCTAAAGAAGCCCAGAGCCCCAGTGTTCTTAGGCCTACAAAAGCGCTTCCAAGGAAAGGGGCTGGTTAGCAACAGCTTTCAGTGCTGGCACTTTTCATCTCTGAGCAATTGCTCGACGTTTGCAATTTCTCCCCTGAGCTCTCTTTAGAGTGCGCGAGAGGATGAGCAGAAGATTAGGTGGCTAGAGAAGCCCAGAGCCCCAGTGTTCTTAGGCCTACAAAAGCGCTTCCAAGGAAGGGTGCTGGCTAGCAACAGCTTTCAGTGCTGGCACTTTTCATCTCTGAGCAATTGCTCGACGTTTGCAATTTCTCACCTGAGCTCTCTTTAGACTGCGCGAGAGGATGAGCAGAAGATTAAGTGGCTAGAGAAGCCCAGAGCCCCAGTGTTCTTAGGCCTACAAAAGCGCTTCCAAGGAAGGGGGCTGGCTAGCAACAGCTTTCAGTGCTGGCACTTTTCATCTCTGAGCAATTGCTCGACGTTTGCAATTTCTCACCTGAGCTCTCTTTAGAGTGCGC
This sequence comes from Sarcoramphus papa, assembly GCA_037962945.1. Classification (NCBI taxonomy): domain Eukaryota; kingdom Metazoa; phylum Chordata; class Aves; order Accipitriformes; family Cathartidae; genus Sarcoramphus; species Sarcoramphus papa. The sequence goes on along the minus strand of CM075595.1, from coordinate 15,167,109 downwards.
GAGAGGATGAGCAGAAGATTAGGTGGCTAGAGAAGCCCAGAGCCCCAGTGTTCTTAGGCCTACAAAAGCGCTTCCAAGGAAGGGGGCTGGCTAGCAACAGCTTTCAGTGCTGGCACTTTTCATCTCTGAGCAATTGCTCGACGTTTGCAATTTCTCAGCTCGTGTCTAGGAGACGGAAAGAGAAGGACCGTGACGTTTGGTGGGTAGAGAAGCGCAAAGCCCCAGTGTTGCTGCACCTGTGAAAGCGCTTCCAAGGAAGGGTGCTGGCTAGCAACAGCTTTCAGTGCTGGCACTTTTCATCTCTGAGCAATTGCTCGACGTTTGCAATTTCTCACCTGAGCTCTCTTTAGAGTGCGCGAGAGGATGAGCAGAAGATTAGGTGGCTAGAGAAGCCCAGAGCCCCAGTGTTCTTAGGCCTACAAAAGCGCTTCCAAGGAAGGGTGCTGGCTAGCAACAGCTTTCAGTGCTGGCACTTTTCCTCTCTGAGCAATTGCTTGAAGTTTGCAATTTCTCAGCTCGTGTCTACGAGACGGAAAGAGAATGACCGTGACGTTTGGTGGCTAGAGAAGCGCAAAGCCCCAGTGTTACTGCACCTGTGAAAGCGCTTCCAAGGAAGGGTGCTGGCTAGCAACAGCTTTCAGTGCTGGCACTTTTCCTCTCTGAGCAATTGCTCGACGTTTGCAATTCCTCAGCTCGTGTCTACGAGACGGAAAGAGAATGACCTTGAGGTTTGGTGGCTAGAGAAGCGCAAAGCCCCAGTGTTGCTGCGCCTGAGAAAGCGCTTCCAAGGAAGGGTGCTGGCTAGCAACAGCTTTCAGTGCTGGCACTTTTCATCTCTGAGCAATTGCTCGACGTTTGCAATTTCTCAGCTCGTGTCTACGAGACGGAAAGAGAAGGACAGTGACGTTTGGTGGCTAGAGAAGCGCAAAGCCCCAGTGTTACTGCGCCTGTGAAAGCGCTTCCAAGGAAGGGTGCTGGCTAGCAAGAGCTTTCAGTGCTGGCACTTTTCATCTCTGAGCAATTGCTCGACGTTTGCAATTTCTCACCTGAGCTCTCTTTAGAGTGCGCGAGAGGATGAGCAGAAGATTAGGTGGCTAGAGAAGCCCAGAGCCCCAGTGTTCTTAGGCCTACAAAAGCGCTTCCAAGGAAGGGTGCTGGCTAGCAACAGCTTTCAGTGCTGGCACTTTTCATCTCTGAGCAATTGCTCGACGTTTGCAATTTCTCAGCTCGTGTCTACGAGACGGAAAGAGAAGGACAGTGACGTTTGGTGGCTAGAGAAGCGCAAAGCCCCAGTGTTGCTGCGCCTGTGAAAGCGCTTCCAAGGAAGGGTGCTGGCTAGCAAGAGCTTTCAGTGCTGGCACTTTTCATCTCTGAGCAATTGCTCGACGTTTGCAATTTCTCACCTGAGCTCTCTTTAGAGTGCGCGAGAGGATGAGCAGAAGATTAGGTGGCTAGAGAAGCCCAGAGCCCCAGTGTTCTTAGGCCTACAAAAGCGCTTCCAAGGAAGGGTGCTGGCTAGCAACAGCTTTCAGTGCTGGCACTTTTCCTCTCTGAGCAATTGCTTGAAGTTTGCAATTTCTCAGCTCGTGTCTACGAGACGGAAAGAGAAGGACCGTGATGTTTGGTGGCTAGAGAAGCGCAAAGCCCCAGTGTTACTGCGCCTGTGAAAGCGCTTCCAAGGAAGGGTGCTGGCTAGCAAGAGCTTTCAGTGCTGGCACTTTTCATCTCTGAGCAATTGCTCGACGTTTGCAATTCCTCAGCTCGTGTCTAGGAGACGGAAAGAGAATGACCGTGACGTTTGGTGGGTAGAGAAGCGCAAAGCCCCAGTGTTGCTGCGCCTGTGAAAGCGCTTCCAAGGAAGGGTGCTGGCTAGCAACAGCTTTCAGTGCTGGCACTTTTCATCTCTGAGCAATTGCTCGACGTTTGCAATTTCTCACCTGAGCTCTCTTTAGAGTGCGCGAGAGGATGAGCAGAAGATTAGGTGGCTAGAGAAGCCCAGAGCCCCAGTGTTCTTAGGCCTACAAAAGCGCTTCCAAGGAAGGGGGCTGGCTAGCAACAGCTTTCAGTGCTGGCACTTTTCATCTCTGAGCAATTGCTCGACGTTTGCAATTTCTCCCCTGAGCTCTCTTTAGAGTGCGCGAGAGGATGAGCAGAAGATGAGGTGGCTAGAGAAGCCCAGAGCCCCAGTGTTCTTAGGCCTACAAAAGCGCTTCCAAGGAAGGGTGCTGGCTAGCAACAGCTTTCAGTGCTGGCACTTTTCATCTCTGAGCAATTGCTCGACGTTTGCAATTTCTCAGCTCGTGTCTACGAGACGGAAAGAGAAGGACAGTTACGTTTGGTGGCTAGAGAAGCGCAAAGCCCCAGTGTTGCTGCGCCTGTGAAAGCGCTTCCAAGGAAGGGTGCTTGCTAGCAAGAGCTTTCAGTGCTGGCACTTTTCATCTCTGAGCAATTGCTCGACGTTTGCAATTTCTCAGCTCGTGTCTACGAGACGGAAAGAGAAGGACCGTGACGGTTGGTGGCTAGAGAAGCGCAAAGCCCCAGTGTTAATGCACCTGTGAAAGCGCTTCCAAGGAAAGGTGCTGGCTAGCAACAGCTTTCAGTGCTGGCACTTTTCATCTCTGAGCAATTGCTCGACGTTTGCAATTCCTCAGCTCGTGTCTAGGAGACGGAAAGAGAATGACCGTGACGTTTGGTGGCTAGAGAAGCGCAAAGCCCCAGTGTTGCTGCGCCTGTGAAAGCGCTTCCAAGGAAGGGTGCTGGCTAGCAAGAGCTTTCAGTGCTGGCACTTTTCATCTCTGAGCAATTGCTCGACGTTTGCAATTTCTCAGCTCGTGTCTACGAGACGGAAAGAGAAGGACCGTGACGTTTGGTGGGTAGAGAAGCGCAAAGCCCCAGTGTTACTGCGCCTGTGAAAGCGCTTCCAAGGAAGGGTGCTGGCTAGCAACAGCTTTCAGTGCTGGCACTTTTCATCTCTGAGCAATTGCTCGACGTTTGCAATTTCTCACCTGAGCTCTCTTTAGAGTGTGCGAGAGGATGAGCAGAAGATTAAGTGGCTAGAGAAGCCCAGAGCCCCAGTGTTCTTAGGCCTACAAAAGCGCTTCCAAGGAAGGGTGCTGGCTAGCAACAGCTTTCAGTGCTGGCACTTTTCATCTCTGAGCAATTGCTCGATGTTTGCAATTTCTCCCCTGAGCTCTCTTTAGAGTGCGCGAGAGGATGAGCAGAAGATTAGGTGGCTAGAGAAGTCCAGAGCCCCAGTGTTCTTAGGCCTACAAAAGCGCTTCCAAGGAAGGGTGCTGGCTAGCAACAGCTTTCAGTGCTGGCACTTTTCATCTCTGAGCAATTGCTCGACGTTTGCAATTTCTCAGCTCGTGTCTACGAGACGGAAAGAGAAGGACTGTGATGTTTGGTGGGTAGAGAAGCGCAAAGCCCCAGTGTTACTGTGCCTGTGAAAGCGCTTCCAAGGAAGGGTGCTGGCTAGCAAGAGCTTTCAGTGCTGGCACTTTTCATCTCTGAGCAATTGCTGGACGTTTGCAATTTCTCACCTGAGCTCTCTTTAGACTGCGCGAGAGGATGAGCAGAAGATTAGGTGGCTAGAGAAGCCCAGAGCCCCAGTGTTCTTAGGCCTACAAAGCGCTTCCAAGGAAGGGTGCTGGCTAGCAACAGCTTTCAGTGCTGGCACTTTTCTTCTCTGAGCAATTGCTTGACGTTTGCAATTTCTCAGCTCGTGTCTAGGAGACGGAAAGAGAATGACCGTGACGTTTGGTGGGTAGAGAAGCGCAAAGCCCCAGTGTTGCTGCGCCTGTGAAAGCGCTTCCAAGGAAGGGTGCTGGCTAGCAAGAGCTTTCAGTGCTGGCACTTTTCATCTCTGAGCAATTGCTCGACGTTTGCAATTTCTCACCTGAGCTGTCTTTAGAGTGCGCGAGAGGATGAGCAGAAGATTAGGTGGCTAGAGAAGCCCAGAGCCCCAGTGTTCTTAGGCCTACAAAAGCGCTTCCAAGGAAGGGTGCTGGCTAGCAACAGCTTTCAGTGCTGGCACTTTTCATCTCTGAGCAATTGCTCGACGTTTGCAATTTCTCAGCTCGTGTCTACGAGACGGAAAGAGAAGGACCGTGATGTTTGGTGGGTAGAGAAGCGCAAAGCCCCAGTGTTACTGCGCCTGTGAAAGCGCTTCCAAGGAAGGGTGCTGGCTAGCAACAGCTTTCAGTGCTGGCACTTTTCATCTCTGAGCAATTGCTCGACGTTTGCAATTTCTCAGCTCGTGTCTACGAGACGGAAAGAGAAGGACCGTGACGTTTGGTGGCTAGAGAAGCGCAAAGCCCCAGTGTTACTGCGCCTGTGAAAGCGCTTCCAAGGAAGGGTGCTGGCTAGCAACAGCTTTCAGTGCTGGCACTTTTCTTCTCTGAGCAATTGCTCGACGTTTGCAATTTCTCACCTGAGCTCTCTTTAGAGTGTGCGAGAGGATGAGCAGAAGATTAAGTGGCTAGAGAAGCCCAGAGCCCCAGTGTTCTTAGGCCTACAAAAGCGCTTCCAAGGAAGGGTGCTGGCTAGCAACAGCTTTCAGTGCTGGCACTTTTCATCTCTGAGCAATTGCTCGATGTTTGCAATTTCTCCCCTGAGCTCTCTTTAGAGTGCGCGAGAGGATGAGCAGAAGATTAGGTGGCTAGAGAAGTCCAGAGCCCCAGTGTTCTTAGGCCTACAAAAGCGCTTCCAAGGAAGGGTGCTGGCTAGCAACAGCTTTCAGTGCTGGCACTTTTCATCTCTGAGCAATTGCTCGACGTTTGCAATTTCTCAGCTCGTTTCTACGAGACGGAAAGAGAAGGACTGTGATGTTTGGTGGGTAGAGAAGCGCAAAGCCCCAGTGTTACTGTGCCTGTGAAAGCGCTTCCAAGGAAGGGTGCTGGCTAGCAAGAGCTTTCAGTGCTGGCACTTTTCATCTCTGAGCAATTGCTGGACGTTTGCAATTTCTCACCTGAGCTCTCTTTAGACTGCGCGAGAGGATGAGCAGAAGATTAGGTGGCTAGAGAAGCCCAGAGCCCCAGTGTTCTTAGGCCTACAAAGCGCTTCCAAGGAAGGGTGCTGGCTAGCAACAGCTTTCAGTGCTGGCACTTTTCTTCTCTGAGCAATTGCTTGACGTTTGCAATTTCTCAGCTCGTGTCTAGGAGACGGAAAGAGAATGACCGTGACGTTTGGTGGGTAGAGAAGCGCAAAGCCCCAGTGTTGCTGCGCCTGTGAAAGCGCTTCCAAGGAAGGGTGCTGGCTAGCAAGAGCTTTCAGTGCTGGCACTTTTCATCTCTGAGCAATTGCTCGACGTTTGCAATTTCTCACCTGAGCTGTCTTTAGAGTGCGCGAGAGGATGAGCAGAAGATTAGGTGGCTAGAGAAGCCCAGAGCCCCAGTGTTCTTAGGCCTACAAAAGCGCTTCCAAGGAAGGGTGCTGGCTAGCAACAGCTTTCAGTGCTGGCACTTTTCATCTCTGAGCAATTGCTCGACGTTTGCAATTTCTCAGCTCGTGTCTACGAGACGGAAAGAGAAGGACCGTGATGTTTGGTGGGTAGAGAAGCGCAAAGCCCCAGTGTTACTGCGCCTGTGAAAGCGCTTCCAAGGAAGGGTGCTGGCTAGCAACAGCTTTCAGTGCTGGCACTTTTCATCTCTGAGCAATTGCTCGAGGTTTGCAATTTCTCAGCTCGTGTCTACGAGACGGAAAGAGAAGGACCGTGACGTTTGGTGGGTAGAGAAGCGCAAAGCCCCAGTGTTACTGCGCCTGTGAAAGCGCTTCCAAGGAAGGGTGCTGGCTAGCAACAGCTTTCAGTGCTGGCACTTTTCTTCTCTGAGCAATTGCTCGACGTTTGCAATTTCTCAGCTCGTGTCTAGGAGACGGAAAGAGAAGGACCGTGACGTTTGGTGGCTAGAGAAGCGCAAAGCCCCAGTGTTACTGCGCCTGTGAAAGCGCCTCCAAGGAAGGGTGCTGGCTAGCAACAGCTTTCAGTGCTGGCACTTTTCATCTCTGAGCAATTGCTCGACGTTTGCAATTTCTCACCTGAGCTCTCTTTAGAGTGCGCGAGAGGATGAGCAGAAGATTAGGTGTCTAAAGAAGCCCAGAGCCCCAGTGTTCTTAGGCATACAAAAGCGCTTCCAAGGAAGTGTGCTGGCTAGCAACAGCTTTCAGTGCTGGCACTTTTCATCTCTGAGCAATTGCTCGACGTTTGCAATTTCTCAGCTCGTGTCTACGAGACGGAAAGAGAATGACCGTGATGTTTGGTGGCTAGAGAAGCGCAAAGCCCCAGTGTTACTGCGCCTGTGAAAGCGCTTCCAAGGAAGGGTGCTGGCTAGCAACAGCTTTCAGTGCTGGCACTTTTCATCTCTGAGCAATTGCTCGACGTTTGCAATTTCTCACCTGAGCTCTCTTTAGAGTGCGCGAGAGGATGAGCAGAAGATTAGGTGGCTAGAGAAGCCCAGAGCCCCAGTGTTCTTAGGCCTACAAAAGCGCTTCCAAGGAAGGGTGCTGGCTAGCAACAGCTTTCAGTGCTGGCACTTTTCATCTCTGAGCAATTGCTCGACGTTTGCAATTTCTCCCCTGAGCTCTCTTTAGAGTGCGCGAGAGGATGAGCAGAAGATTAGGTGGCTAGAGAAGCCCAGAGCCCCAGTGTTCTTAGGCCTACAAAAGCGCTTCCAAGGAAGGGTGCTGGCTAGCAACAGCTTTCAGTGCTGGCACTTTTCCTCTCTGAGCAATTGCTCGACGTTTGCAATTTCTCAGCTCGTGTCTACGAGACGGAGAGATAGTGACCGTGACGTTTGGTGGGTAGAGAAGCGCAAAGCCCCAGTGTTGCTGCACCTGTGAAAGCGCTTCCAAGGAAGGGTGCTGGCTAGCAAGAGCTTTCAGTGCTGGCACTTTTCATCTCTGAGCAATTGCTGGACGTTTGCAATTTCTCCCCTGAGCTCTCTTTAGAGTGCGCGAGAGGATGAGCAGAAGATTAGGTGGCTAGAGAAGCCCAGAGCCCCAGTGTTCTTAGGCCTACAAAGCGCTTCCAAGGAAGGGTGCTGGCTAGCAACAGCTTTCAGTGCTGGCACTTTTCATCTCTGAGCAACTGCTTGACGTTTGCAATTTCTCAGCTCGTGTCTACGAGACGGAAAGAGAAGGACAGTAGCGTTTGGTGGGTAGAGAAGCGCAAAGCCCCAGTGTTGCTGCGCCTGTGAAAGCGCTTCCAAGGAAGGGTGCTGGCTAGCAAGAGCTTTCAGTGCTGGCACTTTTCCTCTCTGAGCAATTGCTGGACGTTTGCAATTTCTCACCTGAGCTCTCTTTAGAGTGCGCGAGAGGATGAGCAGAAGATTAGGTGGCTAGAGAAGCCCAGAGCCCCAGTGTTCTTAGGCCTACAAAAGCGCTTCCAAGGAAGGGTGCTGGCTAGCAACAGCTTTCAGTGCTGGCACTTTTCATCTCTGAGCAATTGCTCGACGTTTGCAATTTCTCAGCTCGTGTCTACGAGATGGAAAGAGAAGGACCGTGACGTTTGGTGGGTAGAGAAGCGCAAAGCCCCAGTGTTGCTGCGCCTGTGAAAGCGCTTCCAAGGAAGGGTGCTGGCTAGCAACAGCTTTCAGTGCTGGCACTTTTCATCTCTGAGCAATTGCTCGACGTTTGTAATTTCTCACCTGAGGTCTTTTTAGAGTGCGCGAGAGGATGAGCAGAAGATTAAGTGGCTAGAGAAGCCCAGAGCCCCAGTGTTCTTAGGCCTACAAAAGCGCTTCCAAGGAAGGGTGCTGGCTAGCAACAGCTTTCAGTGCTGGCACTTTTCATCTCTGAGCAATTGCTCGACGTTTGCAATTTCTCAGCTCGTGTCTACGAGACGGAAAGAGAAGGACCGTGATGTTTGGTGGGTAGAGAAGCGCAAAGCCCCAGTGTTACTGCGCCTGTGAAAGCGCTTCCAAGGAAGGGTGCTGGCTAGCAACAGCTTTCAGTGCTGGCACTTTTCATCTCTGAGCAATTGCTCGACGTTTGCAATTTCTCAGCTCGTGTCTACGAGACGGAAAGAGAATGACCGTGACGTTTGGTGGGTAGAGAAGCGCAAAGCCCCAGTGTTGCTGCGCCTGTGAAAGCGCTTCCAAGGAAGGGTGCTGGCTAGCAACAGCTTTCAGTGCTGGCACTTTTCCTCTCTGAGCAATTGCTCGACGTTTGCAATTTCTCAGCTCGTGTCTACGAGACGGAAAGAGAATGACAGTGACGTTTGGTGGGTAGAGAAGCGCAAAGCCCCAGTGTTGCTGCGCCTGTGAAAGCGCTTCCAAGGAAGGGTGCTGGCTAGCAACAGCTTTCAGTGCTGGCACTTTTCATCTCTGAGCAATTGCTCGACGTTTGCAATTTCTCACCTGAGCTCTCTTTAGAGTGCGCGAGAGGATGAGCAGAAGATGAGGTGGCTAGAGAAGCCCAGAGCCCCAGTGTTCTTAGGCCTACAAAAGCGCTTCCAAGGAAGGGTGCTGGCTAGCAACAGCTTTCAGTGCTGGCACTTTTCATCTCTGAGCAATTGCTGGACGTTTGCAATTTCTCACCTGAGCTCTCTTTAGAGTGCGCGAGAGGATGAGCAGAAGATTAGGTGGCTAGAGAAGCCCAGAGCCCCAGTGTTCTTAGGCCTACAAAAGCGCTTCCAAGGAAGGGGGCTGGCTAGCAACAGCTTTCAGTGCTGGCACTTTTCATCTCTGAGCAATTGCTGGACGTTTGCAATTTCTCAGCTCGTGTCTACGAGATGGAAAGAGAAGGACCGTGACGTTTGGTGGGTAGAGAAGCGCAAAGCCCCAGTGTTGCTGCACCTGTGAAAGCGCTTCCAAGGAAGGGTGCTGGCTAGCAACAGCTTTCAGTGCTGGCACTTTTCATCTCTGAGCAATTGCTCGACGTTTGTAATTTCTCACCTGAGGTCTTTTTAGAGTGCGCGAGAGGATGAGCAGAAGATTAAGTGGCTAGAGAAGCCCAGAGCCCCAGTGTTCTTAGGCCTACAAAAGCGCTTCCAAGGAAGGGGGCTGGCTAGCAACAGCTTTCAATGCTGGCACTTTTCCTCTCTGAGCAATTGCTCGACGTTTGCAATTTCTCAGCTCGTGTCTACGAGACGGAAAGAGAAGGACCGTGATGTTTGGTGGGTAGAGAAGCGCAAAGGCCCAGTGTTACTGCGCCTGTGAAAGCGCTTCCAAGGAAGGGTGCTGGCTAGCAAGAGCTTTCAGTGCTGGCACTTTTCATCTCTGAGCAATTGCTCGACGTTTGCAATTTCTCAGCTCGTGTCTAGGAGACGGAAAGAGAATGACCGTGACGTTTGGTGGCTAGAGAAGCGCAAAGCCCCAGTGTTGCTGCGCCTGTGAAAGCGCTTCCAAGGAAGGGTGCTGGCTAGCAACAGCTTTCAGTGCTGGCACTTTTCATCTCTGAGCAATTGCTCGACGTTTGCAATTTCTCACCTGAGCTCTCTTTAGAGTGCGCGAGAGGATGAGCAGAAGATTAGGTGGCTAGAGAAGCCCAGAGCCCCAGTGTTCTTAGGCCTACAAAAACGCTTCCAAGGAAGGGGGCTGGCTAGCAACAGCTTTCAGTGCTGGCACTTTTCATCTCTGAGCAATTGCTCGACGTTTGCAATTTCTCAGCTCGTGTCTACGAGATGGAAAGAGAATGACCGTGACGTTTGGTGGCTAGAGAAGCGCAAAGCCCCAGTGTTGCTGCACCTGTGAAAGCGCTTCCAAGGAAGGGTGCTGGCTAGCAACAGCTTTCAGTGCTGGCACTTTTCATCTCTGAGCAATTGCTCGACGTTTGCAATTTCTCACCTGAGCTCTCTTTAGAGTGCGCGAGAGGATGAGCAGAAGATTAGGTGGCTAGAGAAGCCCAGAGCCCCAGTGTTCTTAGGCCTACAAAAGCGCTTCCAAGGAAGGGGGCTGGCTAGCAACAGCTTTCAGTGCTGGCACTTTTCATCTCTGAGCAATTGCTCGACGTTTGCAATTTCTCAGCTCGTGTCTACGAGACGGAAAGAGAAGGACAGTGACGTTTGGTGGGTAGAGAAGCGCAAAGCCCCAGAGTTACTGCGCCTGTGAAAGCGCTTCCAAGGAAGGGTGCTGGCTAGCAAGAGCTTTCAGTGCTGGCACTTTTCATCTCTGAGCAATTGCTCGACGTTTGCAATTTCTCACCTGAGCTCTCTTTAGAGTGCGCGAGAGGATGAGCAGAAGATTAGGTGGCTAGAGAAGCCCAGAGCCCCACTGTTCTTAGGCCTACAAAAGCGCTTCCAAGGAAGGGTGCTGGCTAGCAACAGCTTTCAGTGCTGGCACTTTTCATCTCTGAGCAATTGCTCGACGTTTGCAATTTCTCAGCTCGTGTCTACGAGACGGAAAGAGAATGACCGTGACGTTTGGTGGCTAGAGAAGCGCAAAGCCCCAGTGTTGCTGCGCCTGTGAAAGCGCTTCCAAGGAAGGGTGCTGGCTAGCAAGAGCTTTCAGTGCTGGCACTTTTCATCTCTGAGCAATTGCTGGACGTTTGCAATTTCTCCCCTGAGCTCTCTTTAGAGTGCGCGAGAGGATGAGCAGAAGATGAGGTGGCTAGAGAAGCCCAGAGCCCCAGTGTTCTTAAGCCTACAAAAGCGCTTCCAAGGAAGGGGGCTGGCTAGCAAACAGCTTTCAGTGCTGGCACTTTTCATCTCTGAGCAATTGCTGGACGTTTGCAATTTCTCACCTGAGCTCTCTTTAGAGTGCGCGAGAGGATGAGCAGAAGATTAGGTGGCTAGAGAAGCCCAGAGCCCCAGTGTTCTTAGGCCTACAAAAGCGCTTCCAAGGAAGGGTGCTGGCTAGCAACAGCTTTCAGTGCTGGCACTTTTCATCTCTGAGCAATTGCTCGACGTTTGCAATTTCTCACCTGAGCTCTCTTTAGAGTGCGCGAGAGGATGAGCAGAAGATTAGGTGGCTAGAGAAGCCCAGAGCCCCAGTGTTCTTAGGCCTACAAAAGCACTTCCAAGGAAGGGGGCTGGCTAGCAACAGCTTTCAGTGCTGGCACTTTTCATCTCTGAGCAATTGCTCGACGTTTGCAATTTCTCAGCTCGTGTCTACGAGACGGAGAGATAGTGACCGTGACGTTTGGTGGGTAGAGAAGCGCAAAGCCCCAGTGTTGCTGCGCCTGTGAAAGCGCTTCCAAGGAAGGGTGCTGGCTAGCAACAGCTTTCAGTGCTGGCACTTTTCATCTCTGAGCAATTGCTCGACGTTTGCAATTTCTCAGCTCGTGTCTACGAGACGGAAAGAGAAGGACAGTGACGTTTGGTGGGTAGAGAAGCGCAAAGCCCCAGTGTTACTGCGCCTGTGAAAGCGCTTCCAAGGAAGGGTGCTGGCTAGCAAGAGCTTTCAGTGCTGGCACTTTTCATCTCTGAGCAATTGCTCGACGTTTGCAATTTCTCACCTGAGCTCTCTTTAGAGTGCGCGAGAGGATGAGCAGAAGATTAGGTGGCTAGAGAAGCCCAGAGCCCCACTGTTCTTAGGCCTACAAAAGCGCTTCCAAGGAAGGGGGCTGGCTAGCAACAGCTTTCAGTGCTGGCACTTTTCATCTCTGAGCAATTGCTTGAAGTTTGCAATTTCTCAGCTCGTGTCTACGAGACGGAAAGAGAAGGACCGTGACGTTTGGTGGCTAGAGAAGCGCAAAGCCCCAGTGTTACTGCGCCTGTGAAAGCGCTTCCAAGGAAGGGTGCTGGCTAGCAACAGCTTTCAGTGCTGGCACTTTTCATCTCTGAGCAATTGCTCGACGTTTGCAATTCCTCAGCTCGTGTCTAGGAGACGGAAAGAGAATGACCGTGACGTTTGGTGGCTAGAGAAGCGCAAAGCCCCAGTGTTGCTGCGCCTGTGAAAGCGCTTCCAAGGAAGGGTGCTGGCTAGCAAGAGCTTTCAGTGCTGGCACTTTTCATCTCTGAGCAATTGCTCGACGTTTGCAATTTCTCAGCTCGTGTCTAGGAGACGGAAAGAGAAGGACCGTGACGTTTGGTGGCTAGAGAAGCCCAGAGCCCCAGTGTTCTTAGGCCTACAAAAGCGCTTCCAAGGAAGGGTGCTGGCTAGCAACAGCTTTCAGTGCTGGCACTTTTCCTCTCTGAGCAATTGCTCGACGTTTGCAATTTCTCAGCTCGTGTCTACGAGACGGAAAGAGAAGGACCGTGATGTTTGGTGGGTAGAGAAGCGCAAAGCCCCAGTGTTACTGCGCCTGTGAAAGCGCTTCCAAGGAAGGGTGCTGGCTAGCAACAGCTTTCAGTGCTGGCACTTTTCATCTCTGAGCAATTGCTCGACGTTTGCAATTTCTCAGCTCGTGTCTAGGAGACGGAAAGAGAATGACCGTGACGTTTGGTGGCTAGAGAAGCGCAAAGCCCCAGTGTTGCTGCGCCTGTGAAAGCGCTTCCAAGGAAGGGTGCTGGCTAGCAACAGCTTTCAGTGCTGGCACTTTTCCTCTCTGAGCAATTGCTCGACGTTTGCAATTTCTCAGCTCGTGTCTACGAGACGGAAAGAGAATGACAGTGACGTTTGGTGGCTAGAGAAGCCCAGAGCCCCAGTGTTCTTAGGCCTACAAAAGCGCTTCCAATGAAGGGTGCTGGCTAGCAACAGCTTTCAGTGCTGGCACTTTTCATCTCTGAGCAATTGCTCGACGTTTGCAATTTCTCACCTGAGCTCTCTTTAGAGTGCGCGAGAGGCTGAGCAGAAGATTAAGTGGCTAGAGAAGGCCAGAGCCCCAGTGTTCTTAGGCCTACAAAAGCGCTTCCAAGGAAGGGTGCTGGCTAGCAACAGCTTTCAGTGCTGGCACTTTTCATCTCTGAGCAATTGCTGGACGTTTGCAATTTCTCACCTGAGCTCTCTTTAGAGTGCGCGAGAGGATGAGCAGAAGATTAGGTGGCTAGAGAAGCCCAGAGCCCCAGTGTTCTTAGGCCTACAAAAGCGCTTCCAAGGAACGGGGCTGGCTAGCAACAGCTTTCAGTGCTGGCACTTTTCATCTCTGAGCAATTGCTCGACGTTTGCAATTTCTCAGCTCGTGTCTACGAGATGGAAAGAGAAGGACCGTGACGTTTGGTGGCTAGAGAAGCGCAAAGCCCCAGTGTTGCTGCACCTGTGAAAGCGCTTCCAAGGAAGGGTGCTGGCTAGCAAGAGCTTTCAGTGCTGGCACTTTTCATCTCTGAGCAATTGCTCGACGTTTGCAATTTCTCACCTGAGCTCTCTTTAGAGTGCGCGAGAGGATGAGCAGAAGATTAGGTGGCTAGAGAAGCCCAGAGCCCCAGTGTTCTTAGGCCTACAAAAGCGCTTCCAAGGAAGGGTGCTGGCTAGCAACAGCTTTCAGTGCTGGCACTTTTCATCTCTGAGCAATTGCTCGACGTTTGCAATTTCTCAGCTCGTGTCTACGAGACGGAAAGAGAAGGACCGTGACGTTTGGTGGGTAGAGAAGCGCAAAGCCCCAGTGTTACTGTGCCTGTGAAAGCGCTTCCAAGGAAGGGTGCTGGCTAGCAAGAGCTTTCAGTGCTGGCACTTTTCATCTCTGAGCAATTGCTCGACGTTTGCAATTTCTCACCTGAGCTCTCTTTAGAGTGCGCGAGAGGATGAGCAGAAGATTAGGTGGCTAGAGAAGCCCAGAGCCCCAGTGTTCTTAGGCCTACAAAAGCGCTTCCAAGGAAGGGGGCTGGCTAGCAAGAGCTTTCAGTGCTGGCACTTTTCATCTCTGAGCAATTGCTTGAAGTTTGCAATTTCTCAGCTCGTGTCTACGAGACGGAAAGAGAATGACCGTGACGTTTGGTGGCTAGAGAAGCGCAAAGCCCCAGTGTTGCTGCGCCTGTGAAAGCGCTTCCAAGGAAGGGTGCTGGCTAGCAACAGCTTTCAGTGCTGGCACTTTTCATCTCTGAGCAATTGCTCGACCTTTGCAATTTCTCCCCTGAGCTCTCTTTAGAGTGCACGAGAGGATGAGCAGAAGATTAGGTGGCTAGAGAAGCCCAGAGCCCCAGTGTTCTTAAGCCTACAAAAGCGCTTCCAAGGAAGGGGGCTGGCTAGCAAACAGCTTTCAGTGCTGGCACTTTTCATCTCTGAGCAATTGCTGGACGTTTGCAATTTCTCACCTGAGCTCTCTTTAGAGTGCGCGAGAGGATGAGCAGAAGATTAGGTGGCTAGAGAAGCCCAGAGCCCCAGTGTTCTTAGGCCTACAAAAGCGCTTCCAAGGAAGGGTGCTGGCTAGCAACAGCTTTCAGTGCTGGCACTTTTCATCTCTGAGCAATTGCTCGACGTTTGCAATTTCTCACCTGAGCTCTCTTTAGAGTGCGCGAGAGGATGAGCAGAAGATTAGGTGGCTAGAGAAGCCCAGAGCCCCAGTGTTCTTAGGCCTACAAAAGCACTTCCAAGGAAGGGTGCTGGCTAGCAACAGCTTTCAGTGCTGGCACTTTTCATCTCTGAGCAATTGCTCGACGTTTGCAATTTCTCAGCTCGTGTCTACGAGACGGAGAGATAGTGACCGTGACGTTTGGTGGGTAGAGAAGCGCAAAGCCCCAGTGTTGCTGCGCCTGTGAAAGCGCTTCCAAGGAAGGGTGCTGGCTAGCAACAGCTTTCAGTGCTGGCACTTTTCTTCTCTGAGCAATTGCTCGACGTTTGCAATTTCTCAGCTCGTGTCTAGGAGACGGAAAGAGAAGGACCGTGACGTTTGGTGGGTAGAGAAGCGCAAAGCCCCAGTGTTGCTGCGCCTGTGAAAGCGCTTCCAAGGAAGGGTGCTGGCTAGCAACAGCTTTCAGTGCTGGCACTTTTCATCTCTGAGCAATTGCTGGACGTTTGCAATTTCTCACCTGAGCTCTCTTTAGAGTGCGCGAGAGGATGAGCAGAAGATTAGGTGGCTAGAGAAGCCCAGAGCCCCAGTGTTCTTAGGCCTACAAAAGCGCTTCCAAGGAAGGGTGCTGGCTAGCAACAGCTTTCAGTGCTGGCACTTTTCATCTCTGAGCAATTGCTCGACGTTTGCAATTTCTCACCTGAGCTCTCTTTAGAGTGCGCGAGAGGATGAGCAGAAGATTAGGTGGCTAGAGAAGCCCAGAGCCCCAGTGTTCTTAGGCCTACAAAAGCGCTTCCAAGGAAGGGTGCTGGCTAGCAACAGCTTTCAGTGCTGGCACTTTTCATCTCTGAGCAATTGCTCGACGTTTGCAATTTCTCAGCTCGTGTCTACGAGACGGAGAGATAGTGACCGTGACGTTTGGTGGCTAGAGAAGCGCAAAGCCCCAGTGTTGCTGCGCCTGTGAAAGCGCTTCCAAGGAAGGGTGCTGGCTAGCAACAGCTTTCAGTGCTGGCACTTTTCATCTCTGAGCAATTGCTTGACGTTTGCAATTTCTCACCTGAGCTCTCTTTAGAGTGCGCGAGAGGATGAGCAGAAGATTAGGTGGCTAGAGAAGCCCAGAGCCCCAGTGTGCTTAGGCCTACAAAAGCGCTTCCAAGGAAGGGTGCTGGCTAGCAACAGCTTTCAGTGCTGGCACTTTTCCTCTCTGAGCAATTGCTCGACGTTTGCAATTTCTCAGCTCGTTTCTACGAGACGGAAAGAGAAGGACCGTGATGTTTGGTGGGTAGAGAAGCGCAAAGCCCCAGTGTTACTGCGCCTGTGAAAGCGCTTCCAAGGAAGGGTGCTGGCTAGCAACAGCTTTCAGTGCTGGCACTTTTCATCTCTGAGCAATTGCTGGACGTTTGCAATTTCTCACCTGAGCTCTCTTTAGAGTGCGCGAGAGGATGAGCAGAAGATTAGGTGGCTAGAGAAGCCCAGAGCCCCAGTGTGCTTAGGCCTACGAAGCGCTTCCAAGGAAGGGTGCTGGCTAGCAACAGCTTTCAGTGCTGGCACTTTTCTTCTCTGAGCAATTGCTTGACGTTTGCAATTTCTCAGCTCGTGTCTAGGAGACGGAAAGAGAATGACCGTGACGTTTGGTGGCTAGAGAAGCGCAAAGCCCCAGTGTTGCTGCGCCTGTGAAAGCGCTTCCAAGGAAGGGTGCTGGCTAGCAACAGCTTTCAGTGCTGGCACTTTTCATCTCTGAGCAATTGCTCGACGTTTGCAATTTCTCACCTGAGCTCTCTTTAGAGTGCGCGAGAGGATGAGCAGAAGATTAGGTGGCTAGAGAAGCCCAGAGCCCCAGTGTTCTTAGGCCTACAAAAGCGCTTCCAAGGAAGGGTGCTGGCTAGCAAGAGCTTTCAGTGCTGGCACTTTTCATCTCTGAGCAATTGCTCGACGTTTGCAATTTCTCAGCTCGTGTCTACGAGACGGAAAGAGAAGGACCGTGATGTTTGGTGGGTAGAGAAGCGCAAAGCCCCAGTGTTGCTGTGCCTGTGAAAGCGCTTCCAAGGAAGGGTGCTGGCTAGCAACAGCTTTCAGTGCTGGCACTTTTCATCTCTGAGCAATTGCTCAACGTTTGTAATTTCTCACCTGAGGTCTTTTTAGAGTGCGCGAGAGGATGAGCAGAAGATTAAGTGGCTAGAGAAGCCCAGAGCCCCAGTGTTCTTAGGCCTACAAAAGCGCTTCCAAGGAAGGGTGCTGGCTAGCAACAGCTTTCAGTGCTGGCACTTTTCATCTCTGAGCAATTGCTCGATGTTTGCAATTTCTCAGCTCGTTTCTACGAGACGGAAAGAGAAGGACCGTGATGTTTGGTGGGTAGAGAAGCGCAAAGCCCCACTGTTACTGCGCCTGTGAAAGCGCTTCCAAGGAAGGGTGCTGGCTAGCAACAGCTTTCAGTGCTGGCACTTTTCATCTCTGAGCAATTGCTCGACGTTTGCAATTTCTCAGCTCGTGTCTACGAGACGGAAAGAGAAGGACCGTGACGTTTGGTGGGTAGAGAAGCGCAAAGCCCCACTGTTACTGCGCCTGTGAAAGCGCTTCCAAGGAAGGGTGCTGGCTAGCAACAGCTTTCAGTGCTGGCACTTTTCATCTCTGAGCAATTGCTCGACGTTTGCAATTTCTCAGCTCGTGTCTAGGAGACGGAAAGAGAAGGACCGTGACGTTTGGTGGCTAGAGAAGCGCAAAGCCCCAGTGTTGCTGCGCCTGTGAAAGCGCTTCCAAGGAAGGGTGCTGGCTAGCAAGAGCTTTCAGTGCTGGCACTTTTCATCTCTGAGCAATTGCTCGACGTTTGCAATTTCTCACCTGAGCTCTCTTTAGAGTGCGCGAGAGGATGAGCAGAAGATTAGGTGTCTAAAGAAGCCCAGAGCCCCAGTGTTCTTAGGCCTACAAAAGCGCTTCCAAGGAAAGGGGCTGGCTAGCAACAGCTTTCAGTGCTGGCACTTTTCATCTCTGAGCAATTGCTCGACGTTTGTAATTTCTCACCTGAGGTCTTTTTAGAGTGCGCGAGAGGATGAGCAGAAGATTAGGTGGCTAGAGAAGCCCAGAGCCCCAGTGTTCTTAGGCCTACAAAAGCGCTTCCAAGGAAGGGGGCTGGCTAGCAACAGCTTTCAGTGCTGGCACTTTTCATCTCTGAGCAATTGCTCGACGTTTGCAATTTCTCAGCTCGTGTCTAGGAGACGGAAAGAGAAGGACCGTGATGTTTGGTGGGTAGAGAAGCGCAAAGCCCCAGTGTTACTGCACCTGTGAAAGCGCTTCCAAGGAAGGGTGCTGGCTAGCAACAGCTTTCAGTGCTGGCACTTTTCCTCTCTGAGCAATTGCTCGACGTTTGCAATTTCTCAGCTCGTGTCTAGGAGACGGAAAGAGAATGACCGTGACGTTTGGTGGCTAGAGAAGCGCAAAGCCCCAGTGTTGCTGCGCCTGTGAAAGCGCTTCCAAGGTAGGGTGCTGGCTAGCAAGAGCTTTCAGTGCTGGCACTTTTCATCTCTGAGCAATTGCTCGACGTTTGCAATTTCTCAGCTCGTGTCTACGAGACGGAAAGAGAAGGACCGTGACTTTTGGTGGGTAGAGAAGCGCAAAACCCCAGTGTTACTGCGCCTGTGAAAGCGCTTCCAAGGAAGGGGGCTGGCTAGCAAGAGCTTTCAGTGCTGGCACTTTTCATCTCTGAGCAATTGCTGGACGTTTGCAATTTCTCACCTGAGCTCTCTTTAGAGTGCGCGAGAGGATGAGCAGAAGATTAGGTGGCTAGAGAAGCCCAGAGCCCCAGTGTTCTTAGGCCTACAAAAGCGCTTCCAAGGAAGGGTGCTGGCTAGCAACAGCTTTCAGTGCTGGCACTTTTCATCTCTGAGCAATTGCTCGACGTTTGCAATTTCTCACCTGAGCTCTCTTTAGAGTGCGCGAGAGGATGAGCAGAAGATTAGGTGGCTAGAGAAGCCCAGAGCCCCAGTGTTCTTAGGCCTACAAAAGCGCTTCCAAGGAAGGGTGCTGGCTAGCAACAGCTTTCAGTGCTGGCACTTTTCATCTCTGAGCAATTGCTCGACGTTTGCAATTTCTCACCTGAGCTCTCTTTAGAGTGCGCGAGAGGATGAGCAGAAGATTAGGTGGCTAGAGAAGCCCAGAGCCCCAGTGTTCTTAGGCCTACAAAAGCGCTTCCAAGGAAGGGTGCTGGCTAGCAACAGCTTTCAGTGCTGGCACTTTTCATCTCTGAGCAATTGCTCGACGTTTGCAATTTCTCACCTGAGCTCTCTTTAGAGTGCGCGAGAGGATGAGCAGAAGATTAGGTGGCTAGAGAAGCCCAGAGCCCCAGTGTTCTTAGGCCTACAAAGCGCTTCCAAGGAAGGGTGCTGGCTAGCAACAGCTTTCAGTGCTGGCACTTTTCTTCTCTGAGCAATTGCTTGACGTTTGCAATTTCTCAGCTCGTGTCTACGAGACGGAAAGAGAATGACCGTGACGTTTGGTGGCTAGAGAAGCGCAAAGCCCCAGTGTTGCTGCGCCTGTGAAAGCGCTTCCAAGGAAGGGTGCTGGCTAGCAAGAGCTTTCAGTGCTGGCACTTTTCATCTCTGAGCAATTGCTCGACGTTTGCAATTTCTCACCTGAGCTCTCTTTAGAGTGCGCGAGAGGATGAGCAGAAGATTAGGTGGCTAGAGAAGCCCAGAGCCCCAGTGTTCTTAGGCCTACAAAAGCGCTTCCAAGGAAGGGTGCTGGCTAGCAACAGCTTTCAGTGCTGGCACTTTTCATCTCTGAGCAATTGCTCGACGTTTGCAATTTCTCAGCTCGTGTCTAGGAGACGGAAAGAGAATGACCGTGACGTTTGGTGGCTAGAGAAGCGCAAAGCCCCAGTGTTGCTGCGCCTGTGAAAGCGCTTCCAAGGAAGGGTGCTGGCTAGCAACAGCTTTCAGTGCTGGCACTTTTCATCTCTGAGCAATTGCTCGACGTTTGCAATTTCTCACCTGAGCTCTCTTTAGAGTGCGCGAGAGGATGAGCAGAAGATTAAGTGGCTAGAGAAGCCCAGAGCCCCAGTGTTCTTAGGCCTACAAAAGCGCTTCCAAGGAAGGGTGCTGGCTAGCAACAGCTTTCAGTGCTGGCACTTTTCATCTCTGAGCAATTGCTCGATGTTTGCAATTTCTCAGCTCGTGTCTACGAGACGGAAAGAGAAGGACCGTGATGTTTGGTGGGTAGAGAAGCGCAAAGCCCCAGTGTTACTGCGCCTGTGAAAGCGCTTCCAAGGAAGGGTGCTGGCTAGCAACAGCTTTCAGTGCTGGCACTTTTCATCTCTGAGCAATTGCTCGACGTTTGCAATTTCTCAGCTCGTGTCTACGAGACGGAAAGAGAAGGACCGTGACGTTTGGTGGGTAGAGAAGCGCAAAGCCCCACTGTTACTGCGCCTGTGAAAGCGCTTCCAAGGAAGGGTGCTGGCTAGCAACAGCTTTCAGTGCTGGCACTTTTCATCTCTGAGCAATTGCTCGACGTTTGCAATTTCTCAGCTCGTGTCTAGGAGACGGAAAGAGAAGGACCGTGACGTTTGGTGGGTAGAGAAGCGCAAAGCCCCAGTGTTGCTGCGCCTGTGAAAGCGCTTCCAAGGAAGGGTGCTGGCTAGCAAGAGCTTTCAGTGCTGGCACTTTTCATCTCTGAGCAATTGCTCGACGTTTGCAATTTCTCACCTGAGCTCTCTTTAGAGTGCGCGAGAGGATGAGCAGAAGATTAGGTGTCTAAAGAAGCCCAGAGCCCCAGTGTTCTTAGGCCTACAAAAGCGCTTCCAAGTAAAGGGGCTGGCTAGCAACAGCTTTCAGTGCTGGCACTTTTCATCTCTGAGCAATTGCTCGACGTTTGTAATTTCTCACCTGAGGTCTTTTTAGAGTGCGCGAGAGGATGAGCAGAAGATTAGGTGGCTAGAGAAGCCCAGAGCCCCACTGTTCTTAGGCCTACAAAAGCGCTTCCAAGGAAGGGTGCTGGCTAGCAACAGCTTTCAGTGCTGGCACTTTTCCTCTCTGAGCAATTGCTCGACGTTTGCAATTTCTCAGCTCGTGTCTACGAGACGGAAAGAGAAGGACCGTGATGTTTGGTGGGTAGAGAAGCGCAAAGCCCCAGTGTTACTGCACCTGTGAAAGCGCTTCCAAGGAAGGGTGCTGGCTAGCAAGAGCTTTCAGTGCTGGCACTTTTCCTCTCTGAGCAATTGCTCGACGTTTGCAATTTCTCAGCTCGTGTCTAGGAGACGGAAAGAGAATGACCGTGACGTTTGGTGGCTAGAGAAGCGCAAAGCCCCAGTGTTGCTGCGCCTGTGAAAGCGCTTCCAAGGTAGGGTGCTGGCTAGCAAGAGCTTTCAGTGCTGGCACTTTTCATCTCTGAGCAATTGCTCGACGTTTGCAATTTCTCAGCTCGTGTCTACGAGACGGAAAGAGAAGGACCGTGACGTTTGGTGGGTAGAGAAGCGCAAAACCCCAGTGTTACTGCGCCTGTGAAAGCGCTTCCAAGGAAGGGGGCTGGCTAGCAACAGCTTTCAGTGCTGGCACTTTTCATCTCTGAGCAATTGCTCGACGTTTGCAATTTCTCACCTGAGCTCTCTTTAGAGTGCGCGAGAGGATGAGCAGAAGATTAGGTGGCTAGAGAAGCCCAGAGCCCCAGTGTTCTTAGGCCTACAAAAGCGCTTCCAAGGAAGGGGGCTGGCTAGCAACAGCTTTCAGTGCTGGCACTTTTCATCTCTGAGCAATTGCTCGACGTTTGCAATTTCTCACCTGAGCTCTCTTTAGAGTGCGCGAGAGGATGAGCAGAAGATTAGGTGGCTAGAGAAGCCCAGAGCCCCAGTGTGCTTAGGCCTACAAAAGCGCTTCCAAGGAAGGGTGCTGGCTAGCAACAGCTTTCAGTGCTGGCACTTTTCATCTCTGAGCAATTGCTCGACGTTTGCAATTTCTCACCTGAGCTCTCTTTAGAGTGCGCGAGAGGATGAGCAGAAGATGAGGTGGCTAGAGAAGCCCAGAGCCCCAGTGTGCTTAGGCCTACAAAAGCGCTTCCAAGGAAGGGTGCTGGCTAGCAACAGCTTTCAGTGCTGGCACTTTTCATCTCTGAGCAATTGCTCGACGTTTGCAATTTCTCACCTGAGCTCTCTTTAGAGTGCGCGAGAGGATGAGCAGAAGATTAAGTGGCTAGAGAAGCCCAGAGCCCCAGTGTTCTTAGGCCTACAAAGCGCTTCCAAGGAAGGGGGCTGCCTAGCAACAGCTTTCAGTGCTGGCACTTTTCTTCTCTGAGCAATTGCTTGACGTTTGCAATTTCTCAGCTCATGTCTACGAGACGGAAAGAGAATGACCGTGACGTTTGGTGGGTAGAGAAGCGCAAAGCCCCAGTGTTGCTGCGCCTGTGAAAGCGCTTCCAAGGAAGGGTGCTGGCTAGCAAGAGCTTTCAGTGCTGGCACTTTTCATCTCTGAGCAATTGCTCGACGTTTGCAATTTCTCACCTGAGCTCTCTTTAGAGTGCGCGAGAGGATGAGCAGAAGATTAGGTGGCTAGAGAAGCCCAGAGCCCCACTGTTCTTAGGCCTACAAAAGCGCTTCCAAGGAAGGGGGCTGGCTAGCAACAGCTTTCAGTGCTGGCACTTTTCATCTCTGAGCAATTGCTCGATGTTTGCAATTTCTCAGCTCGTGTCTACGAGACGGAAAGAGAAGGAACGTGACGTTTGGTGGGTAGAGAAGCGCAAAGCCCCACTGTTACTGCGCCTGTGAAAGCGCTTCCAAGGAAGGGTGCTGGCTAGCAACAGCTTTCAGTGCTGGCACTTTTCATCTCTGAGCAATTGCTCAACGTTTGTAATTTCTCACCTGAGGTCTTTTTAGAGTGCGCGAGAGGATGAGCAGAAGATTAAGTGGCTAGAGAAGCCCAGAGCCCCAGTGTTCTTAGGCCTACAAAAGCGCTTCCAAGGAAGGGTGCTGGCTAGCAACAGCTTTCAGTGCTGGCACTTTTCATCTCTGAGCAATTGCTCGATGTTTGCAATTTCTCAGCTCGTGTCTACGAGACGGAAAGAGAAGGACCGTGATGTTTGGTGGGTAGAGAAGCGCAAAGCCCCAGTGTTACTGCGCCTGTGAAAGCGCTTCCAAGGAAGGGTGCTGGCTAGCAACAGCTTTCAGTGCTGGCACTTTTCATCTCTGAGCAATTGCTCGACGTTTGCAATTTCTCAGCTCGTGTCTACGAGACGGAAAGAGAAGGACCGTGACGTTTGGTGGCTAGAGAAGCGCAAAGCCCCAGTGTTACTGCGCCTGTGAAAGCGCTTCCAAGGAAGGGTGCTGGCTAGCAACAGCTTTCAGTGCTGGCACTTTTCATCTCTGAGCAATTGCTCGACGTTTGCAATTTCTCACCTGAGCTCTCTTTAGAGTGCGCGAGAGGATGAGCAGAAGATTAGGTGTCTAAAGAGCCCAGAGCCCCAGTGTTCTTAGGCCTACAAAAGCGCTTCCAAGGAAAGGGGCTGTCTAGCAAGAGCTTTCAGTGCTGGCACTTTTCTTCTCTGAGCAATTGCTCGACGTTTGTAATTTCTCACCTGAGGTCTTTTTAGAGTGCGCGAGAGGATGAGCAGAAGATTAAGTGGCTAGAGAAGCCCAGAGCCCCAGTGTTCTTAGGCCTACAAAAGCGCTTCCAAGGAAGGGGGCTGGCTAGCAACAGCTTTCAGTGCTGGCACTTTTCCTCTCTGAGCAATTGCTCGACGTTTGCAATTTCTCAGCTCGTGTCTACGAGACGGAAAGAGAAGGACCGTGATGTTTGGTGGGTAGAGAAGCGCAAAGCCCCAGTGTTACTGCGCCTGTGAAAGCGCTTCCAAGGAAGGGTGCTGGCTAGCAACAGCTTTCAGTGCTGGCACTTTTCCTCTCTGAGCAATTGCTCGACGTTTGCAATTTCTCAGCTCGTGTCTACGAGACGGAAAGAGAATGACCGTGACGTTTGGTGGGTAGAGAAGCGCAAAGCCCCAGTGTTACTGCGCCTGTGAAAGCGCTTCCAAGGAAGGGTGCTGGCTAGCAACAGCTTTCAGTGCTGGCACTTTTCCTCTCTGAGCAATTGCTCGACGTTTGCAATTTCTCAGCTCGTGTCTACGAGACGGAAAGAGAAGGACCGTGACGTTTGGTGGGTAGAGAAGCGCAAAGCCCCAGTGTTACTGCGCCTGTGAAAGCGCTTCCAAGGAAGGGTGCTGGCTAGCAAGAGCTTTCAGTGCTGGCACTTTTCATCTCTGAGCAATTGCTCGACGTTTGCAATTTCTCACCTGAGCTCTCTTTAGAGTGCGCGAGAGGATGAGCAGAAGATTAGGTGGCTAGAGAAGCCCAGAGCCCCAGTGTTCTTAGGCCTACAAAAGCGCTTCCAAGGAAGGGTGCTGGCTAGCAACAGCTTTCAGTGCTGGCACTTTTCATCTCTGAGCAATTGCTCGACGTTTGCAATTTCTCACCTGAGCTCTCTTTAGAGTGCGCGAGAGGATGAGCAGAAGATTAGGTGGCTAGAGAAGCCCAGAGCCCCAGTGTTCTTAGGCCTACAAAAGCGCTTCCAAGGAAGGGTGCTGGCTAGCAACAGCTTTCAGTGCTGGCACTTTTCTTCTCTGAGCAATTGCTCGACGTTTGCAATTTCTCACCTGAGCTCTCTTTAGAGTGCGCGAGAGGATGAGCAGAAGATTAGGTGGCTAGAGAAGCCCAGAGCCCCAGTGTTCTTAGGCCTACAAAAGCGCTTCCAAGGAAGGGTGCTGGCTAGCAACAGCTTTCAGTGCTGGCACTTTTCCTCTCTGAGCAATTGCTTGAAGTTTGCAATTTCTCAGCTCGTGCCTACGAGACGGAAAGAGAAGGACCGTGACGTTTGGTGGGTAGAGAAGCGCAAAGCCCCAGTGTTACTGCACCTGTGAAAGCGCTTCCAAGGAAGGGTGCTGGCTAGCAACAGCTTTCAGTGCTGGCACTTTTCATCTCTGAGCAATTGCTCGACGTTTGCAATTTCTCAGCTCGTGTCTAGGAGACGGAAAGAGAAGGACCGTGACGTTTGGTGGCTAGAGAAGCGCAAAGCCCCAGTGTTGCTGCGCCTGTGAAAGCGCTTCCAAGGAAGGGTGCTGGCTAGCAAGAGCTTTCAGTGCTGGCACTTTTCATCTCTGAGCAATTGCTCGACGTTTGCAATTTCTCAGCTCGTGTCTACGAGACGGAAAGAGAAGGACCGTGACGTTTGGTGGCTAGAGAAGCGCAAAGCCCCAGTGTTACTGCGCCTGTGAAAGCGCTTCCAAGGAAGGGTGCTGGCTAGCAACAGCTTTCAGTGCTGGCACTTTTCATCTCTGAGCAATTGCTCGATGTTTGCAATTTCTCACCTGAGCTCTCTTTAGAGTGCGCGAGAGGATGAGCAGAAGATTAAGTGGCTAGAGAAGCCCAGAGCCCCAGTGTGCTTAGGCCTACAAAAGCGCTTCCAAGGAAGGGTGCTGGCTAGCAACAGCTTTCAGTGCTGGCACTTTTCATCTCTGAGCAATTGCTGGACGTTTGCAATTTCTCACCTGAGCTCTCTTTAGAGTGCGCGAGAGGATGAGCAGAAGATGAGGTGGCTAGAGAAGCCCAGAGCCCCAGTGTTCTTAGGCCTACAAAAGCGCTTCCAAGGAAGGGTGCTGGCTAGCAACAGCTTTCAGTGCTGGCACTTTTCATCTCTGAGCAATTGCTCGACGTTTGCAATTTCTCAGCTCGTGTCTACGAGACGGAGAGATAGTGACCGTGACGTTTGGTGGGTAGAGAAGCGCAAAGCCCCAGTGTTGCTACACCTGTGAAAGCGCTTCCAAGGAAGGGTGCTGGCTAGCAACAGCTTTCAGTGCTGGCACTTTTCATCTCTGAGCAATTGCTCGACGTTTGCAATTTCTCACCTGAGCTCTCTTTAGAGTGCACGAGAGGATGAGCAGAAGATTAGGTGGCTAGAGAAGTCCAGAGCCCCAGTGTGCTTAGGCCTACAAAAGCGCTTGCAAGGAAGGGTGCTGGCTAGCAAGAGCTTTCAGTGCTGGCACTTTTCATCTCTGAGCAATTGCTCGACGTTTGCAATTTCTCAGCTCGTTTCTACGAGACGGAAAGAGAAGGACCGTGATGTTTGTTGGGTAGAGAAGCGTAAAGCCCCAGTGTTACTGCACCTGTGAAAGCGCTTCCAAGGAAGGGTGCTGGCTAGCAAGAGCTTTCAGTGCTGGCACTTGTCATCTCTGAGCAATTGCTGGACGTTTGCAATTTCTCACCTGAGCTCTCTTTAGAGTGTGCGAGAGGATGAGCAGAAGATTAGGTGGCTAGAGAAGCCCAGAGCCCCAGTGTTCTTAGGCCTACAAAGCGCTTCCAAGGAAGGGTGCTGGCTAGCAACAGCTTTCAGTGCTGGCACTTTTCTTCTCTGAGCAATTGCTTGACGTTTGCAATTTCTCAGCTCGTGTCTAGGAGACGGAAAGAGAATGACCGTGACGTTTGGTGGGTAGAGAAGCGCAAAGCCCCAGTGTTGCTGCGCCTGTGAAAGCGCTTCCAAGGAAGGGTGCTGGCTAGCAAGAGCTTTCAGTGCTGGCACTTTTCATCTCTGAGCAATTGCTCGACGTTTGCAATTTCTCACCTGAGCTCTCTTTAGAGTGCGCGAGAGGATGAGCAGAAGATTAGGTGGCTAGAGAAGCCCAGAGCCCCAGTGTTCTTAGGCCTACAAAAGCGCTTCCAAGGAAGGCTGCTGGCTAGCAACAGCTTTCAGTGCTGGCACTTTTCATCTCTGAGCAATTGCTCGACGTTTGCAATTTCTCAGCTCGTGTCTAGGAGACGGAAAGAGAAGGACCGTGACGTTTGGTGGCTAGAGAAGCGCAAAGCCCCAGTGTTGCTGCGCCTGTGAAAGCGCTTCCAAGGAAGGGTGCTGGCTAGCAACAGCTTTCAGTGCTGGCACTTTTCATCTCTGAGCAATTGCTCAACGTTTGTAATTTCTCACCTGAGGTCTTTTTAGAGTGCGCGAGAGGATGAGCAGAAGATTAAGTGGCTAGAGAAGCCCAGAGCCCCAGTGTTCTTAGGCCTACAAAAGCGCTTCCAAGGAAGGGTGCTGGCTAGCAACAGCTTTCAGTGCTGGCACTTTTCATCTCTGAGCAATTGCTCGATGTTTGCAATTTCTCAGCTCGTGTCTACGAGACGGAAAGAGAAGGACCGTGATGTTTGGTGGGTAGAGAAGCGCAAAGCCCCACTGTTACTGCGCCTGTGAAAGCGCTTCCAAGGAAGGGTGCTGGCTAGCAACAGCTTTCAGTGCTGGCACTTTTCATCTCTGAGCAATTGCTCGACGTTTGCAATTTCTCAGCTCGTGTCTACGAGACGGAAAGAGAAGGACCGTGACGTTTGGTGGGTAGAGAAGCGCAAAGCCCCAGTGTTACTGCGCCTGTGAAAGCGCTTCCAAGGAAGGGTGCTGGCTAGCAAGAGCTTTCAGTGCTGGCAGTTTTCATCTCTGAGCAATTGCTCGACGTTTGCAATTTCTCAGCTCGTGTCTAGGAGACGGAAAGAGAAGGACCGTGACGTTTGGTGGCTAGAGAAGCGCAAAGCCCCAGTGTTGCTGCGCCTGTGAAAGCGCTTCCAAGGAAGGGTGCTGGCTAGCAACAGCTTTCAGTGCTGGCACTTTTCATCTCTGAGCAATTGCTCGACCTTTGCAATTTCTCACCTGAGCTCTCTTTAGAGTGCGCGAGAGGATGAGCAGAAGATTAAGTGGCTAGAGAAGCCCAGAGCCCCAGTGTTCTTAGGCCTACAAAAGCGCTTCCAAGGAAAGGGGCTGGCTAGCAACAGCTTTCAGTGCTGGCACTTTTCATCTCTGAGCAATTGCTCGACGTTTGCAATTTCTCAGCTCGTGTCTACGAGACGGAAAGAGAAGGACCGTGACGTTTGGTGGCTAGAGAAGCGCAAAGCCCCAGTGTTACTGCGCCTGTGAAAGCGCTTCCAAGGAAGGGTGCTGGCTAGCAACAGCTTTCAGTGCTGGCACTTTTCATCTCTGAGCAATTGCTCGACGTTTGCAATTTCTCACCTGAGCTCTCTTTAGAGTGCGCGAGAGGATGAGCAGAAGATTAGGTGGCTAGAGAAGCCCAGAGCCCCAGTGTTCTTAGGCCTACAAAAGCGCTTCCAAGGAAGGGTGCTGGCTAGCAACAGCTTTCAGTGCTGGCACTTTTCATCTCTGAGCAATTGCTCGACGTTTGCAATTTCTCAGCTCGTGTCTAGGAGACGGAAAGAGAAGGACCGTGATGTTTGGTGGGTAGAGAAGCGCAAAGCCCCACTGTTGCTGCGCCTGTGAAAGCGCTTCCAAGGAAGGGTGCTGGCTAGCAAGAGCTTTCAGTGCTGGCACTTTTCATCTCTGAGCAATTGCTCGACGTTTGCAATTTCTCAGCTCGTGTCTACGAGACGGAAAGAGAAGGACCGTGACTTTTGGTGGGTAGAGAAGCGCAAAACCCCAGTGTTACTGCGCCTGTGAAAGCGCTTCCAAGGAAGGGTGCTGGCTAGCAACAGCTTTCAGTGCTGGCACTTTTCATCTCTGAGCAATTGCTCGACGTTTGCAATTTCTCACCTGAGCTCTCTTTAGAGTGCGCGAGAGGATGAGCAGAAGATTAGGTGGCTAGAGAAGCCCAGAGCCCCAGTGTTCTTAGGCCTACAAAAGCGCTTCCAAGGAAGGGTGCTGGCTAGCAACAGCTTTCAGTGCTGGCACTTTTCATCTCTGAGCAATTGCTCGACGTTTGCAATTTCTCACCTGAGCTCTCTTTAGAGTGCGCGAGAGGATGAGCAGAAGATTAGGTGGCTAGAGAAGCCCAGAGCCCCAGTGTGCTTAGGCCTACAAAAGCGCTTCCAAGGAAGGGTGCTGGCTAGCAACAGCTTTCAGTGCTGGCACTTTTCATCTCTGAGCAATTGCTCGACGTTTGCAATTTCTCACCTGAGCTCTCTTTAGAGTGCGCGAGAGGATGAGCAGAAGATGAGGTGGCTAGAGAAGCCCAGAGCCCCAGTGTTCTTAGGCCTACAAAAGCGCTTCCAAGGAAGGGTGCTGGCTAGCAACAGCTTTCAGTGCTGGCACTTTTCATCTCTGAGCAATTGCTCGACGTTTGCAATTTCTCACCTGAGCTCTCTTTAGAGTGCGCGAGAGGATGAGCAGAAGATTAAGTGGCTAGAGAAGCCCAGAGCCCCAGTGTTCTTAGGCCTACAAAGCGCTTCCAAGGAAGGGTGCTGGCTAGCAACAGCTTTCAGTGCTGGCACTTTTCTTCTCTGAGCAATTGCTTGACGTTTGCAATTTCTCAGCTCGTGTCTACGAGACGGAAAGAGAATGACCGTGACGTTTGGTGGCTAGAGAAGCGCAAAGCCCCAGTGTTGCTGCGCCTGTGAAAGCGCTTCCAAGGAAGGGTGCTGGCTAGCAAGAGCTTTCAGTGCTGGCACTTTTCATCTCTGAGCAATTGCTCGACGTTTGCAATTTCTCACCTGAGCTCTCTTTAGAGTGCGCGAGAGGATGAGCAGAAGATTAGGTGGCTAGAGAAGCCCAGAGCCCCACTGTTCTTAGGCCTACAAAAGCGCTTCCAAGGAAGGGTGCTGGCTAGCAACAGCTTTCAGTGCTGGCACTTTTCATCTCTGAGCAATTGCTCGATGTTTGCAATTTCTCAGCTCGTGTCTACGAGACGGAAAGAGAAGGACCGTGACGTTTGGTGGGTAGAGAAGCGCAAAGCCCCACTGTTACTGCGCCTGTGAAAGCGCTTCCAAGGAAGGGTGCTGGCTAGCAACAGCTTTCAGTGCTGGCACTTTTCATCTCTGAGCAATTGCTCAACGTTTGTAATTTCTCACCTGAGGTCTTTTTAGAGTGCGCGAGAGGATGAGCAGAAGATTAAGTGGCTAGAGAAGCCCAGAGCCCCAGTGTTCTTAGGCCTACAAAAGCGCTTCCAAGGAAGGGTGCTGGCTAGCAACAGCTTTCAGTGCTGGCACTTTTCATCTCTGAGCAATTGCTCGATGTTTGCAATTTCTCAGCTCGTGTCTACGAGACGGAAAGAGAAGGACCGTGATGTTTGGTGGGTAGAGAAGCGCAAAGCCCCAGTGTTACTGCGCCTGTGAAAGCGCTTCCAAGGAAGGGTGCTGGCTAGCAACAGCTTTCAGTGCTGGCACTTTTCATCTCTGAGCAATTGCTCGACGTTTGCAATTTCTCAGCTCGTGTCTACGAGACGGAAAGAGAATGACCGTGACGTTTGGTGGGTAGAGAAGCGCAAAGCCCCAGTGTTACTGCGCCTGTGAAAGCGCTTCCAAGGAAGGGTGCTGGCTAGCAACAGCTTTCAGTGCTGGCACTTTTCATCTCTGAGCAATTGCTCGACGTTTGCAATTTCTCACCTGAGCTCTCTTTAGAGTGCGCGAGAGGATGAGCAGAAGATTAGGTGTCTAAAGAGCCCAGAGCCCCAGTGTTCTTAGGCCTACAAAAGCGCTTCCAAGGAAAGGGGCTGTCTAGCAAGAGCTTTCAGTGCTGGCACTTTTCTTCTCTGAGCAATTGCTCGACGTTTGTAATTTCTCACCTGAGGTCTTTTTAGAGTGCGCGTGAGGATGAGCAGAAGATTAAGTGGCTAGAGAAGCCCAGAGCCCCAGTGTTCTTAGGCCTACAAAAGCGCTTCCAAGGAAGGGTGCTGGCTAGCAACAGCTTTCAGTGCTGGCACTTTTCCTCTCTGAGCAATTGCTCGACGTTTGCAATTTCTCAGCTCGTGTCTACGAGACGGAAAGAGAAGGACCGTGATGTTTGGTGGGTAGAGAAGCGCAAAGCCCCAGTGTTACTGCGCCTGTGAAAGCGCTTCCAAGGAAGGGTGCTGGCTAGCAACAGCTTTCAGTGCTGGCACTTTTCCTCTCTGAGCAATTGCTCGACGTTTGCAATTTCTCAGCTCGTGTCTACGAGACGGAAAGAGAATGACCGTGACGTTTGGTGGCTAGAGAAGCGCAAAGCCCCAGTGTTACTGCGCCTGTGAAAGCGCTTCCAAGGAAGGGTGCTGGCTAGCAACAGCTTTCAGTGCTGGCACTTTTCCTCTCTGAGCAATTGCTCGACGTTTGCAATTTCTCAGCTCGTGTCTACGAGACGGAAAGAGAAGGACCGTGACGTTTGGTGGGTAGAGAAGCGCAAAGCCCCAGTGTTACTGCGCCTGTGAAAGCGCTTCCAAGGAAGGGTGCTGGCTAGCAAGAGCTTTCAGTGCTGGCACTTTTCATCTCTGAGCAATTGCTCGACGTTTGCAATTTCTCACCTGAGCTCTCTTTAGAGTGCGCGAGAGGATGAGCAGAAGATTAGGTGGCTAGAGAAGCCCAGAGCCCCAGTGTTCTTAGGCCTACAAAAGCGCTTCCAAGGAAGGGTGCTGGCTAGCAACAGCTTTCAGTGCTGGCACTTTTCATCTCTGAGCAATTGCTCGACGTTTGCAATTTCTCACCTGAGCTCTCTTTAGAGTGCGCGAGAGGATGAGCAGAAGATTAGGTGGCTAGAGAAGCCCAGAGCCCCAGTGTTCTTAGGCCTACAAAAGCGCTTCCAAGGAAGGGTGCTGGCTAGCAACAGCTTTCAGTGCTGGCACTTTTCTTCTCTGAGCAATTGCTCGACGTTTGCAATTTCTCACCTGAGCTCTCTTTAGAGTGCGCGAGAGGATGAGCAGAAGATTAGGTGGCTAGAGAAGCCCAGAGCCCCAGTGTTCTTAGGCCTACAAAAGCGCTTCCAAGGAAGGGTGCTGGCTAGCAACAGCTTTCAGTGCTGGCACTTTTCCTCTCTGAGCAATTGCTTGAAGTTTGCAATTTCTCAGCTCGTGCCTACGAGACGGAAAGAGAAGGACCGTGACGTTTGGTGGGTAGAGAAGCGCAAAGCCCCAGTGTTACTGCACCTGTGAAAGCGCTTCCAAGGAAGGGTGCTGGCTAGCAACAGCTTTCAGTGCTGGCACTTTTCATCTCTGAGCAATTGCTCGACGTTTGCAATTTCTCAGCTCGTGTCTAGGAGACGGAAAGAGAAGGACCGTGACGTTTGGTGGCTAGAGAAGCGCAAAGCCCCAGTGTTGCTGCGCCTGTGAAAGCGCTTCCAAGGAAGGGTGCTGGCTAGCAAGAGCTTTCAGTGCTGGCACTTTTCATCTCTGAGCAATTGCTCGACGTTTGCAATTTCTCAGCTCGTGTCTACGAGACGGAAAGAGAAGGACCGTGACGTTTGGTGGCTAGAGAAGCGCAAAGCCCCAGTGTTACTGCGCCTGTGAAAGCGCTTCCAAGGAAGGGTGCTGGCTAGCAACAGCTTTCAGTGCTGGCACTTTTCATCTCTGAGCAATTGCTCGACGTTTGCAATTTCTCACCTGAGCTCTCTTTAGAGTGCGCGAGAGGATGAGCAGAAGATTAGGTGGCTAGAGAAGCCCAGAGCCCCAGTGTGCTTAGGCCTACAAAAGCGCTTCCAAGGAAGGGTGCTGGCTAGCAACAGCTTTCAGTGCTGGCACTTTTCATCTCTGAGCAATTGCTGGACGTTTGCAATTTCTCACCTGAGCTCTCTTTAGAGTGCGCGAGAGGATGAGCAGAAGATGAGGTGGCTAGAGAAGCCCAGAGCCCCAGTGTTCTTAGGCCTACAAAAGCGCTTCCAAGGAAGGGTGCTGGCTAGCAACAGCTTTCAGTGCTGGCACTTTTCATCTCTGAGCAATTGCTCGACGTTTGCAATTTCTCAGCTCGTGTCTACGAGACGGAGAGATAGTGACCGTGACGTTTGGTGGGTAGAGAAGCGCAAAGCCCCAGTGTTGCTACACCTGTGAAAGCGCTTCCAAGGAAGGGTGCTGGCTAGCAAGAGCTTTCAGTGCTGGCACTTTTCATCTCTGAGCAATTGCTCGACGTTTGCAATTTCTCACCTGAGCTCTCTTTAGAGTGCACGAGAGGATGAGCAGAAGATTAGGTGGCTAGAGAAGTCCAGAGCCCCAGTGTGCTTAGGCCTACAAAAGCGCTTGCAAGGAAGGGTGCTGGCTAGCAAGAGCTTTCAGTGCTGGCACTTTTCATCTCTGAGCAATTGCTCGACGTTTGCAATTTCTCAGCTCGTTTCTACGAGACGGAAAGAGAAGGACCGTGATGTTTGGTGGGTAGAGAAGCGTAAAGCCCCAGTGTTACTGCACCTGTGAAAGCGCTTCCAAGGAAGGGTGCTGGCTAGCAAGAGCTTTCAGTGCTGGCACTTTTCATCTCTGAGCAATTGCTGGACGTTTGCAATTTCTCACCTGAGCTCTCTTTAGAGTGTGCGAGAGGATGAGCAGAAGATTAGGTGGCTAGAGAAGCCCAGAGCCCCAGTGTTCTTAGGCCTACAAAGCGCTTCCAAGGAAGGGTGCTGGCTAGCAACAGCTTTCAGTGCTGGCACTTTTCTTCTCTGAGCAATTGCTTGACGTTTGCAATTTCTCAGCTCGTGTCTAGGAGACGGAAAGAGAATGACCGTGACGTTTGGTGGCTAGAGAAGCGCAAAGCCCCAGTGTTGCTGCGCCTGTGAAAGCGCTTCCAAGGAAGGGTGCTGGCTAGCAAGAGCTTTCAGTGCTGGCACTTTTCATCTCTGAGCAATTGCTCGACGTTTGCAATTTCTCACCTGAGCTCTCTTTAGAGTGCGCGAGAGGATGAGCAGAAGATTAGGTGGCTAGAGAAGCCCAGAGCCCCAGTGTTCTTAGGCCTACAAAAGCGCTTCCAAGGAAGGGTGCTGGCTAGCAACAGCTTTCAGTGCTGGCACTTTTCATCTCTGAGCAATTGCTCGACGTTTGCAATTTCTCAGCTCGTGTCTAGGAGACGGAAAGAGAAGGACCGTGACGTTTGGTGGCTAGAGAAGCGCAAAGCCCCAGTGTTGCTGCGCCTGTGAAAGCGCTTCCAAGGAAGGGTGCTGGCTAGCAACAGCTTTCAGTGCTGGCACTTTTCATCTCTGAGCAATTGCTCAACGTTTGTAATTTCTCACCTGAGCTCTCTTTAGAGTGCGCGAGAGGATGAGCAGAAGATTAAGTGGCTAGAGAAGCCCAGAGCCCCAGTGTTCTTAGGCCTACAAAAGCGCTTCCAAGGAAGGGTGCTGGCTAGCAACAGCTTTCAGTGCTGGCACTTTTCATCTCTGAGCAATTGCTCGATGTTTGCAATTTCTCAGCTCGTGTCTACGAGACGGAAAGAGAAGGACCGTGATGTTTGGTGGGTAGAGAAGCGCAAAGCCCCACTGTTACTGCGCCTGTGAAAGCGCTTCCAAGGAAGGGTGCTGGCTAGCAACAGCTTTCAGTGCTGGCACTTTTCATCTCTGAGCAATTGCTCGACGTTTGCAATTTCTCAGCTCGTGTCTACGAGACGGAAAGAGAAGGACCGTGACGTTTGGTGGGTAGAGAAGCGCAAAGCCCCAGTGTTGCTGCGCCTGTGAAAGCGCTTCCAAGGAAGGGTGCTGGCTAGCAAGAGCTTTCAGTGCTGGCAGTTTTCATCTCTGAGCAATTGCTCGACGTTTGCAATTTCTCAGCTCGTGTCTAGGAGACGGAAAGAGAAGGACCGTGACGTTTGGTGGCTAGAGAAGCGCAAAGCCCCAGTGTTGCTGCGCCTGTGAAAGCGCTTCCAAGGAAGGGTGCTGGCTAGCAACAGCTTTCAGTGCTGGCACTTTTCATCTCTGAGCAATTGCTCGACCTTTGCAATTTCTCACCTGAGCTCTCTTTAGAGTGCGCGAGAGGATGAGCAGAAGATTAAGTGGCTAGAGAAGCCCAGAGCCCCAGTGTTCTTAGGCCTACAAAAGCGCTTCCAAGGAAAGGGGCTGGCTAGCAACAGCTTTCAGTGCTGGCACTTTTCATCTCTGAGCAATTGCTCGACGTTTGCAATTTCTCAGCTCGTGTCTACGAGACGGAAAGAGAAGGACCGTGACGTTTGGTGGGTAGAGAAGCGCAAAGCCCCAGTGTTACTGCGCCTGTGAAAGCGCTTCCAAGGAAGGGTGCTGGCTAGCAACAGCTTTCAGTGCTGGCACTTTTCATCTCTGAGCAATTGCTCGACGTTTGCAATTTCTCACCTGAGCTCTCTTTAGAGTGCGCGAGAGGATGAGCAGAAGATTAGGTGGCTAGAGAAGCCCAGAGCCCCAGTGTTCTTAGGCCTACAAAAGCGCTTCCAAGGAAGGGTGCTGGCTAGCAACAGCTTTCAGTGCTGGCACTTTTCATCTCTGAGCAATTGCTCGACGTTTGCAATTTCTCAGCTCGTGTCTAGGAGACGGAAAGAGAAGGACCGTGACGTTTGGTGGGTAGAGAAGCGCAAAGCCCCAGTGTTGCTGCGCCTGTGAAAGCGCTTCCAAGGAAGGGTGCTGGCTAGCAACAGCTTTCAGTGCTGGCACTTTTCATCTCTGAGCAATTGCTCGACGTTTGCAATTTCTCACCTGAGCTCTCTTTAGAGTGCGCGAGAGGATGAGCAGAAGATTAGGTGGCTAGAGAAGCCCAGAGCCCCAGTGTGCTTAGGCCTACAAAAGCGCTTCCAAGGAAGGGTGCTGCCTAGCAACAGCTTTCAGTGCTGGCACTTTTCATCTCTGAGCAATTGCTTGAAGTTTGCAATTTCTCAGCTCGTGTCTACGAGACGGAAAGAGAAGGACCGTGACGTTTGGTGGCTAGAGAGGCGCAAAGCCCCAGTGTTACTGCACCTGTGAAAGCGCTTCCAAGGAAGGGTGCTGGCTAGCAACAGCTTTCAGTGCTGGCACTTTTCATCTCTGAGCAATTGCTCGACGTTTGCAATTCCTCAGCTCGTGTCTAGGAGACGGAAAGAGAATGACCGTGACGTTTGGTGGCTAGAGAAGCGCAAAGCCCCAGTGTTGCTGCGCCTGTGAAAGCGCTTCCAAGGAAGGGTGCTGGCTAGCAACAGCTTTCAGTGCTGGCACTTTTCATCTCTGAGCAATTGCTCGACGTTTGCAATTTCTCAGCTCGTGTCTACGAGACGGAAAGAGAAGGACAGTGACGTTTGGTGGCTAGAGAAGCGCAAAGCCCCAGTGTTGCTGCGCCTGTGAAAGCGCTTCCAAGGAAGGGTGCTGGCTAGCAACAGCTTTCAGTGCTGGCACTTTTCATCTGTGAGCAATTGCTCGACGTTTGCAATTTCTCACCTGAGCTCTCTTTAGAGTGCGCGAGAGGATGAGCAGAAGATTAGGTGGCTAGAGAAGCCCAGAGCCCCAGTGTTCTTAGGCCTACAAAAGCGCTTCCAAGGAAGGGTGCTGGCTAGCAACAGCTTTCAGTGCTGGCACTTTTCATCTCTGAGCAATTGCTCGACGTTTGCAATTTCTCCCCTGAGCTCTCTTTAGAGTGCGCGAGAGGATGAGCAGAAGATTAGGTGGCTAGAGAAGCCCAGAGCCCCAGTGTTCTTAGGCCTACAAAAGCGCTTCCAAGGAAGGGTGCTGGCTAGCAACAGCTTTCAGTGCTGGCACTTTTCATCTCTGAGCAATTGCTCGACGTTTGCAATTTCTCAGCTCGTGTCTACGAGACGGAGAGATAGTGACCGTGACGTTTGGTGGCTAGAGAAGCGCAAAGCCCCAGTGTTGCTGCACCTGTGAAAGCTCTTCCAAGGAAGGGTGCTGGCTAGCAAGAGCTTTCAGTGCTGGCACTTTTCATCTCTGAGCAATTGCTCGACGTTTGCAATTTCTCACCTGAGCTCTCTTTAGAGTGCGCGAGAGGATGAGCAGAAGATTAGGTGGCTAGAGAAGCCCAGAGCCCCAGTGTTCTTAGGCCTACAAAAGCGCTTCCAAGGAAGGGTGCTGGCTAGCAACAGCTTTCAGTGCTGGCACTTTTCCTCTCTGAGCAATTGCTCGACGTTGGCAATTTCTCAGCTCGTTTCTACGAGACGGAAAGAGAAGGACCGTGACGTTTGGTGGGTAGAGAAGCGCAAAGCCCCAGTGTTACTGCGCCTGTGAAAGCGCTTCCAAGGAAGGGTGCTGGCTAGCAACAGCTTTCAGTGCTGGCACTTTTCATCTCTGAGCAATTGCTGGACGTTTGCAATTTCTCACCTGAGCTCTCTTTAGAGTGCGCGAGAGGATGAGCAGAAGATTAGGTGGCTAGAGAAGCCCAGAGCCCCAGTGTGCTTAGGCCTACAAAGCGCTTCCAAGGAAGGGTGCTGGCTAGCAACAGCTTTCAGTGCTGGCACTTTTCTTCTCTGAGCAATTGCTCGACGTTTGCAATTTCTCAGCTCGTGTCTAGGAGACGGAAAGAGAATGACCGTGACGTTTGGTGGCTAGAGAAGCGCAAAGCCCCAGTGTTGCTGCGCCTGTGAAAGCGCTTCCAAGGAAGGGTGCTGGCTAGCAAGAGCTTTCAGTGCTGGCACTTTTCATCTCTGAGCAATTGCTCGATGTTTGCAATTTCTCAGCTCGTGTCCACGAGACGGAAAGAGAAGGACCGTGATGTTTGGTGGGTAGAGAAGCGCAAAGCCCCAGTGTTACTGCGCCTGTGAAAGCGCTTCCAAGGAAGGGTGCTGGCTAGCAACAGCTTTCAGTGCTGGCACTTTTCATCTCTGAGCAATTGCTCGACGTTTGCAATTTCTCAGCTCGTGTCTACGAGACGGAAAGAGAAGGACCGTGACGTTTGGTGGGTAGAGAAGCGCAAAGCCCCAGTGTTACTGCGCCTGTGAAAGCGCTTCCAAGGAAGGGTGCTGGCTAGCAACAGCTTTCAGTGCTGGCACTTTTCTTCTCTGAGCAATTGCTCGACGTTTGCAATTTCTCAGCTCGTGTCTAGGAGACGGAAAGAGAAGGACCGTGACGTTTGGTGGCTAGAGAAGCGCAAAGCCCCAGTGTTGCTGCGCCTGTGAAAGCGCTTCCAAGGAAGGGTGCTGGCTAGCAACAGCTTTCAGTGCTGGCACTTTTCATCTCTGAGCAATTGCTCGACGTTTGCAATTTCTCACCTGAGCTCTCTTTAGAGTGCGCGAGAGGATGAGCAGAAGATTAGGTGGCTAGAGAAGCCCAGAGCCCCAGTGTTCTTAGGCCTACAAAAGCGCTTCCAAGGAAGGGTGCTGGCTAGCAACAGCTTTCAGTGCTGGCACTTTTCATCTCTGAGCAATTGCTCGACGTTTGCAATTTCTCACCTGAGCTCTCTTTAGAGTGCGCGAGAGGATGAGCAGAAGATTAGGTGGCTAGAGAAGCCCAGAGCCCCAGTGTGCTTAGGCCTACAAAAGCGCTTCCAAGGAAGGGTGCTGGCTAGCAAGAGCTTTCAGTGCTGGCACTTTTCATCTCTGAGCAATTGCTCGACGTTTGCAATTTCTCACCTGAGCTCTCTTTAGACTGCGCGAGAGGATGAGCAGAAGATTAGGTGGCTAGAGAAGCCCAGAGCCCCAGTGTTGCTGCGCCTGAGAAAGCGCTTCCAAGGAAGGGTGCTGGCTAGCAACAGCTTTCAGTGCTGGCACTTTTCATCTCTGAGCAATTGCTCGACGTTTGCAATTTCTCAGCTCGTTTCTACGAGACGGAAAGAAAAGGACCGTGATGTTTGGTGGGTAGAGAAGCGCAAAGCCCCAGTGTTACTGCGCCTGTGAAAGCGCTTCCAAGGAAGGGTGCTGGCTAGCAAGAGCTTTCAGTGCTGGCACTTTTCATCTCTGAGCAATTGCTGGACGTTTGCAATTTCTCACCTGAGCTCTCTTTAGAGTGCGCGAGAGGATGAGCAGAAGATTAGGTGGCTAGAGAAGCCCAGAGCCCCAGTGTTCTTAGGCCTACAAAGCGCTTCCAAGGAAGGGTGCTGGCTAGCAACAGCTTTCAGTGCTGGCACTTTTCTTCTCTGAGCAATTGCTTGACGTTTGCAATTTCTCAGCTCGTGTCTACGAGACGGAAAGAGAATGTCCGTGATGTTTGGTGGCTAGAGAAGCGCAAAGCCCCAGTGTTACTGCGCCTGTGAAAGCGCTTCCAAGGAAGGGTGCTGGCTAGCAAGAGCTTTCAGTGCTGGCACTTTTCATCTCTGAGCAATTGCTCGACGTTTGCAATTTCTCACCTGAGCTCTCTTTAGAGTGCGCGAGAGGATGAGCAGAAGATTAGGTGGCTAGAGAAGCCCAGAGCCCCAGTGTTCTTAGGCCTACAAAAGCGCTTCCAAGGAAGGGTGCTGGCTAGCAACAGCTTTCAGTGCTGGCACTTTTCATCTCTGAGCAATTGCTTGAAGTTTGCAATTTCTCAGCTCGTGTCTACGAGACGGAAAGAGAAGGACCGTGACGTTTGGTGGGTAGAGAAGCGCAAAGCCCCAGTGTTACTGCGCCTGTGAAAGCGCTTCCAAGGAAGGGTGCTGGCTAGCAACAGCTTTCAGTGCTGGCACTTTTCATCTCTGAGCAATTGCTCGACGTTTGCAATTTCTCAGCTCGTGTCTACGAGACGGAAAGAGAAGGACCGTGACGTTTGGTGGGTAGAGAAGCGCAAAGCCCCACTGTTACTGCGCCTGTGAAAGCGCTTCCAAGGAAGGGTGCTGGCTAGCAAGAGCTTTCAGTGCTGGCACTTTTCATCTCTGAGCAATTGCTCGACGTTTGCAATTTCTCACCTGAGCTCTCTTTAGAGTGCGCGAGAGGATGAGCAGAAGATTAGGTGGCTAGAGAAGCCCAGAGCCCCAGTGTTCTTAGGCCTACAAAAGCGCTTCCAAGGAAGGGTGCTGGCTAGCAAGAGCTTTCAGTGCTGGCACTTTTCATCTCTGAGCAATTGCTCGACGTTTGCAATTTCTCACCTGAACTCTCTTTAGAGTGCGCGAGAGGATGAGCAGAAGATTAGGTGGCTAGAGAAGCCCAGAGCCCCAGTGTGCTTAGGCCTACAAAAGCGCTTCCAAGGAAGGGTGCTGGCTAGCAACAGCTTTCAGTGCTGGCACTTTTCATCTCTGAGCAATTCCTCGACGTTTGCAATTTCTCACCTGAGCTCTCTTTAGACTGCGCGAGAGGATGAGCAGAAGATTAGGTGGCTAGAGAAGCCCAGAGCCCCAGTGTTGCTGCGCCTGAGAAAGCGCTTCCAAGGAAGGGTGCTGGCTAGCAACAGCTTTCAGTGCTGGCACTTTTCATCTCTGAGCAATTGCTCGACGTTTGCAATTTCTCAGCTCGTTTCTACGAGACGGAAAGAGAAGGACCGTGATGTTTGGTGGGTAGAGAAGCGCAAAGCCCCAGTGTTACTGCGCCTGTGAAAGCGCTTCCAAGGAAGGGTGCTGGCTAGCAACAGCTTTCAGTGCTGGCACTTTTCATCTCTGAGCAATTGCTGGACGTTTGCAATTTCTCACCTGAGCTCTCTTTAGAGTGCGCGAGAGGATGAGCAGAAGATTAGGTGGCTAGAGAAGCCCAGAGCCCCAGCGTTCTTAGGCCTACAAAGCGCTTCCAAGGAAGGGTGCTGGCTAGCAACAGCTTTCAGTGCTGGCACTTTTCTTCTCTGAGCAATTGCTTGACGTTTGCAATTTCTCAGCTCGTGTCTACGAGACGGAAAGAGAATGTCCGTGATGTTTGGTGGCTAGAGAAGCGCAAAGCCCCAGTGTTGCTGCGCCTGTGAAAGCGCTTCCAAGGAAGGGTGCTGGCTAGCAAGAGCTTTCAGTGCTGGCACTTTTCATCTCTGAGCAATTGCTCGACGTTTGCAATTTCTCACCTGAGCTCTCTTTAGAGTGCGCGAGAGGATGAGCAGAAGATTAGGTGGCTAGAGAAGCCCAGAGCCCCACTGTTCTTAGGCCTACAAAAGCGCTTCCAAGGAAGGGGGCTGGCTAGCAACAGCTTTCAGTGCTGGCACTTTTCATCTCTGAGCAATTGCTTGAAGTTTGCAATTTCTCAGCTCGTGTCTAGGAGACGGAAAGAGAAGGACCGTGACGTTTGGTGGGTAGAGAAGCGCAAAGCCCCAGTGTTGCTGCGCCTGTGAAAGCGCTTCCAAGGAAGGGGGCTGGCTAGCAACAGCTTTCAGTGCTGGCACTTTTCATCTCTGAGCAATTGCTCAACGTTTGTAATTTCTCACCTGAGGTCTTTTTAGAGTGCGCGAGAGGATGAGCAGAAGATTAAGTGGCTAGAGAAGCCCAGAGCCCCAGTGTTCTTAGGCCTACAAAAGCGCTTCCAAGGAAGGGTGCTGGCTAGCAACAGCTTTCAGTGCTGGCACTTTTCATCTCTGAGCAATTGCTCGACGTTTGTAATTTCTCACCTGAGGTCTTTTTAGAGTGCGCGAGAGGATGAGCAGAAGATTAAGTGGCTAGAGAAGCCCAGAGCCCCAGTGTTCTTAGGCCTACAAAAGCGCTTCCAAGGAAGGGTGCTGGCTAGCAACAGCTTTCAGTGCTGGCAATTTTCATCTCTGAGCAATTGCTTGAAGTTTGCAATTTCTCAGCTCGTGTCTAGGAGACGGAAAGAGAAGGACCGTGACGTTTGGTGGCTAGAGAAGCGCAAAGCCCCAGTGTTGCTGCGCCTGTGAAAGCGCTTCCAAGGAAGGGTGCTGGCTAGCAACAGCTTTCAGTGCTGGCACTTTTCATCTCTGAGCAATTGCTCGACGTTTGCAATTTCTCACCTGAGGTCTTTTTAGAGTGCGCGAGAGGATGAGCAGAAGATTAAGTGGCTAGAGAAGCCCAGAGCCCCAGTGTTCTTAGGCCTACAAAAGCGCTTCCAAGGAAGGGTGCTGGCTAGCAACAGCTTTCAGTGCTGGCACTTTTCATCTCTGAGCAATTGCTCGATGTTTGCAATTTCTCAGCTCGTGTCTACGAGACGGAAAGAGAAGGACCGTGATGTTTGGTGGGTAGAGAAGCGCAAAGCCCCACTGTTACTGCGCCTGTGAAAGCGCTTCCAAGGAAGGGTGCTGGCTAGCAACAGCTTTCAGTGCTGGCACTTTTCATCTCTGAGCAATTGCTCGACGTTTGCAATTTCTCAGCTCGTGTCTACGAGACGGAAAGAGAAGGACCGTGACGTTTGGTGGGTAGAGAAGCGCAAAGCCCCAGTGTTACTGCGCCTGTGAAAGCGCTTCCAAGGAAGGGTGCTGGCTAGCAAGAGCTTTCAGTGCTGGCACTTTTCATCTCTGAGCAATTGCTCGACGTTTGCAATTTCTCACCTGAGCTCTCTTTAGAGTGCGCGAGAGGATGAGCAGAAGATTAGGTGGCTAGAGAAGCCCAGAGCCCCAGTGTTCTTAGGCCTACAAAAGCGCTTCCAAGGAAGGGTGCTGGCTAGCAAGAGCTTTCAGTGCTGGCACTTTTCATCTCTGAGCAATTGCTCGACGTTTGCAATTTCTCACCTGAGCTCTCTTTAGAGTGCGCGAGAGGATGAGCAGAAGATTAGGTGGCTAGGGAAGCCCAGAGCCCCAGTGTGCTTAGGCCTACAAAAGCGCTTCCAAGGAAGGGTGCTGGCTAGCAAGAGCTTTCAGTGCTGGCACTTTTCATCTCTGAGCAATTGCTCGACGTTTGCAATTTCTCACCTGAGCTCTCTTTAGACTGCGCGAGAGGATGAGCAGAAGATTAGGTGGCTAGAGAAGCCCAGAGCCCCAGTGTTGCTGCGCCTGAGAAAGCGCTTCCAAGGAAGGGTGCTGGCTAGCAACAGCTTTCAGTGCTGGCACTTTTCATCTCTGAGCAATTGCTCGACGTTTGCAATTTCTCAGCTCGTTTCTACGAGACGGAAAGAAAAGGACCGTGATGTTTGGTGGGTAGAGAAGCGCAAAGCCCCAGTGTTACTGCGCCTGTGAAAGCGCTTCCAAGGAAGGGTGCTGGCTAGCAACAGCTTTCAGTGCTGGCACTTTTCATCTCTGAGCAATTGCTGGACGTTTGCAATTTCTCACCTGAGCTCTCTTTAGAGTGCGCGAGAGGATGAGCAGAAGATTAGGTGGCTAGAGAAGCCCAGAGCCCCAGTGTTCTTAGGCCTACAAAGCGCTTCCAAGGAAGGGTGCTGGCTAGCAACAGCTTTCAGTGCTGGCACTTTTCTTCTCTGAGCAA
This sequence comes from Sarcoramphus papa, assembly GCA_037962945.1. Taxonomy (NCBI): domain Eukaryota; kingdom Metazoa; phylum Chordata; class Aves; order Accipitriformes; family Cathartidae; genus Sarcoramphus; species Sarcoramphus papa. The sequence goes on along the minus strand of CM075595.1, from coordinate 15,125,058 downwards.
TTGCTTGACGTTTGCAATTTCTCAGCTCGTGTCTACGAGACGGAAAGAGAATGTCCGTGATGTTTGGTGGCTAGAGAAGCGCAAAGCCCCAGTGTTGCTGCGCCTGTGAAAGCGCTTCCAAGGAAGGGTGCTGGCTAGCAAGAGCTTTCAGTGCTGGCACTTTTCATCTCTGAGCAATTGCTCGACGTTTGCAATTTCTCCCCTGAGCTCTCTTTAGAGTGCGCGAGAGGATGAGCAGAAGATTAGGTGGCTAGAGAAGCCCAGAGCCCCAGTGTTCTTAGGCCTACAAAAGCGCTTCCAAGGAAGGGTGCTGGCTAGCAACAGCTTTCAGTGCTGGCACTTTTCATCTCTGAGCAATTGCTTGAAGTTTGCAATTTCTCAGCTCGTGTCTAGGAGACGGAAAGAGAAGGACCGTGACGTTTGGTGGGTAGAGAAGCGCAAAGCCCCAGTGTTGCTGCGCCTGTGAAAGCGCTTCCAAGGAAGGGTGCTGGCTAGCAACAGCTTTCAGTGCTGGCACTTTTCATCTCTGAGCAATTGCTCAACGTTTGTAATTTCTCACCTGAGGTCTTTTTAGAGTGCGCGAGAGGATGAGCAGAAGATTAAGTGGCTAGAGAAGCCCAGAGCCCCAGTGTTCTTAGGCCTACAAAAGCGCTTCCAAGGAAGGGGGCTGGCTAGCAACAGCTTTCAGTGCTGGCACTTTTCATCTCTGAGCAATTGCTCGACGTTTGTAATTTCTCACCTGAGCTCTCTTTAGAGTGCGCGAGAGGATGAGCAGAAGATTAGGTGGCTAGAGAAGCCCAGAGCCCCAGTGTTCTTAGGCCTACAAAAGCGCTTCCAAGGAAGGGTGCTGGCTAGCAACAGCTTTCAGTGCTGGCACTTTTCATCTCTGAGCAATTGCTTGAAGTTTGCAATTTCTCAGCTCGTGTCTAGGAGACGGAAAGAGAAGGACCGTGACGTTTGGTGGGTAGAGAAGCGCAAAGCCCCAGTGTTGCTGCGCCTGTGAAAGCGCTTCCAAGGAAGGGTGCTGGCTAGCAACAGCTTTCAGTGCTGGCACTTTTCATCTCTGAGCAATTGCTCAACGTTTGTAATTTCTCACCTGAGGTCTTTTTAGAGTGCGCGAGAGGATGAGCAGAAGATTAAGTGGCTAGAGAAGCCCAGAGCCCCAGTGTTCTTAGGCCTACAAAAGCGCTTCCAAGGAAGGGTGCTGGCTAGCAACAGCTTTCAGTGCTGGCACTTTTCCTCTCTGAGCAATTGCTCGATGTTTGCAATTTCTCAGCTCGTGTCTACGAGACGGAAAGAGAAGGACCGTGATGTTTGGTGGGTAGAGAAGCGCAAAGCCCCACTGTTACTGCGCCTGTGAAAGCGCTTCCAAGGAAGGGTGCTGGCTAGCAACAGCTTTCAGTGCTGGCACTTTTCATCTCTGAGCAATTGCTCGACGTTTGCAATTTCTCAGCTCGTGTCTACGAGACGGAAAGAGAATGACCGTGACGTTTGGTGGCTAGAGAAGCGCAAAGCCCCAGTGTTACTGCGCCTGTGAAAGCGCTTCCAAGGAAGGGTGCTGGCTAGCAAGAGCTTTCAGTGCTGGCACTTTTCATCTCTGAGCAATTGCTCGACGTTTGCAATTTCTCAGCTCGTGTCTAGGAGACGGAAAGAGAAGGACCGTGACGTTTGGTGGCTAGAGAAGCGCAAAGCCCCAGTGTTGCTGCGCCTGTGAAAGCGCTTCCAAGGAAGGGTGCTGGCTAGCAACAGCTTTCAGTGCTGGCACTTTTCATCTGTGAGCAATTGCTCGACGTTTGCAATTTCTCACCTGAGCTCTCTTTAGAGTGCGCGAGAGGATGAGCAGAAGATTAGGTGGCTAGAGAAGCCCAGAGCCCCAGTGTTCTTAGGCCTACAAAAGCGCTTCCAAGGAAGGGTGCTGGCTAGCAACAGCTTTCAGTGCTGGCACTTTTCATCTCTGAGCAATTGCTCGACGTTTGCAATTTCTCACCTGAGCTCTCTTTAGAGTGCGCGAGAGGATGAGCAGAAGATTAGGTGGCTAGAGAAGCCCAGAGCCCCAGTGTTCTTAGGCCTACAAAAGCGCTTCCAAGGAAGGGTGCTGGCTAGCAACAGCTTTCAGTGCTGGCACTTTTCATCTCTGAGCAATTGCTCGACGTTTGCAATTTCTCAGCTCGTGTCTACGAGACGGAGAGATAGTGACCGTGACGTTTGGTGGCTAGAGAAGCGCAAAGCCCCAGTGTTGCTGCACCTGTGAAAGCTCTTCCAAGGAAGGGTGCTGGCTAGCAAGAGCTTTCAGTGCTGGCACTTTTCATCTCTGAGCAATTGCTCGACGTTTGCAATTTCTCACCTGAGCTCTCTTTAGAGTGCGCGAGAGGATGAGCAGAAGATTAGGTGGCTAGAGAAGCCCAGAGCCCCAGTGTTCTTAGGCCTACAAAAGCGCTTCCAAGGAAGGGTGCTGGCTAGCAACAGCTTTCAGTGCTGGCACTTTTCCTCTCTGAGCAATTGCTCGACGTTGGCAATTTCTCAGCTCGTGTCTAGGAGACGGAAAGAGAAGGACCGTGACGTTTGGTGGGTAGAGAAGCGCAAAGCCCCAGTGTTACTGCGCCTGTGAAAGCGCTTCCAAGGAAGGGTGCTGGCTAGCAACAGCTTTCAGTGCTGGCACTTTTCATCTCTGAGCAATTGCTGGACGTTTGCAATTTCTCACCTGAGCTCTCTTTAGAGTGCGCGAGAGGATGAGCAGAAGATTAGGTGGCTAGAGAAGCCCAGAGCCCCAGTGTGCTTAGGCCTACAAAGCGCTTCCAAGGAAGGGTGCTGGCTAGCAACAGCTTTCAGTGCTGGCACTTTTCTTCTCTGAGCAATTGCTCGACGTTTGCAATTTCTCAGCTCGTGTCTAGGAGACGGAAAGAGAATGACCGTGACGTTTGGTGGCTAGAGAAGCGCAAAGCCCCAGTGTTGCTGCGCCTGTGAAAGCGCTTCCAAGGAAGGGTGCTGGCTAGCAAGAGCTTTCAGTGCTGGCACTTTTCATCTCTGAGCAATTGCTCGATGTTTGCAATTTCTCAGCTCGTGTCCACGAGACGGAAAGAGAAGGACCGTGATGTTTGGTGGGTAGAGAAGCGCAAAGCCCCAGTGTTACTGCGCCTGTGAAAGCGCTTCCAAGGAAGGGTGCTGGCTAGCAACAGCTTTCAGTGCTGGCACTTTTCATCTCTGAGCAATTGCTCGACGTTTGCAATTTCTCAGCTCGTGTCTACGAGACGGAAAGAGAAGGACCGTGACGTTTGGTGGGTAGAGAAGCGCAAAGCCCCAGTGTTACTGCGCCTGTGAAAGCGCTTCCAAGGAAGGGTGCTGGCTAGCAACAGCTTTCAGTGCTGGCACTTTTCTTCTCTGAGCAATTGCTCGACGTTTGCAATTTCTCAGCTCGTGTCTAGGAGACGGAAAGAGAAGGACCGTGACGTTTGGTGGCTAGAGAAGCGCAAAGCCCCAGTGTTGCTGCGCCTGTGAAAGCGCTTCCAAGGAAGGGTGCTGGCTAGCAACAGCTTTCAGTGCTGGCACTTTTCATCTCTGAGCAATTGCTCGACGTTTGCAATTTCTCACCTGAGCTCTCTTTAGAGTGCGCGAGAGGATGAGCAGAAGATTAGGTGGCTAGAGAAGCCCAGAGCCCCAGTGTTCTTAGGCCTACAAAAGCGCTTCCAAGGAAGGGTGCTGGCTAGCAACAGCTTTCAGTGCTGGCACTTTTCATCTCTGAGCAATTGCTCGACGTTTGCAATTTCTCACCTGAGCTCTCTTTAGAGTGCGCGAGAGGATGAGCAGAAGATTAGGTGGCTAGAGAAGCCCAGAGCCCCAGTGTGCTTAGGCCTACAAAAGCGCTTCCAAGGAAGGGTGCTGGCTAGCAAGAGCTTTCAGTGCTGGCACTTTTCATCTCTGAGCAATTGCTCGACGTTTGCAATTTCTCACCTGAGCTCTCTTTAGACTGCGCGAGAGGATGAGCAGAAGATTAGGTGGCTAGAGAAGCCCAGAGCCCCAGTGTTGCTGCGCCTGAGAAAGCGCTTCCAAGGAAGGGTGCTGGCTAGCAACAGCTTTCAGTGCTGGCACTTTTCATCTCTGAGCAATTGCTCGACGTTTGCAATTTCTCAGCTCGTTTCTACGAGACGGAAAGAAAAGGACCGTGATGTTTGGTGGGTAGAGAAGCGCAAAGCCCCAGTGTTACTGCGCCTGTGAAAGCGCTTCCAAGGAAGGGTGCTGGCTAGCAAGAGCTTTCAGTGCTGGCACTTTTCATCTCTGAGCAATTGCTGGACGTTTGCAATTTCTCACCTGAGCTCTCTTTAGAGTGCGCGAGAGGATGAGCAGAAGATTAGGTGGCTAGAGAAGCCCAGAGCCCCAGTGTTCTTAGGCCTACAAAGCGCTTCCAAGGAAGGGTGCTGGCTAGCAACAGCTTTCAGTGCTGGCACTTTTCTTCTCTGAGCAATTGCTTGACGTTTGCAATTTCTCAGCTCGTGTCTACGAGACGGAAAGAGAATGTCCGTGATGTTTGGTGGCTAGAGAAGCGCAAAGCCCCAGTGTTACTGCGCCTGTGAAAGCGCTTCCAAGGAAGGGTGCTGGCTAGCAAGAGCTTTCAGTGCTGGCACTTTTCATCTCTGAGCAATTGCTCGACGTTTGCAATTTCTCACCTGAGCTCTCTTTAGAGTGCGCGAGAGGATGAGCAGAAGATTAGGTGGCTAGAGAAGCCCAGAGCCCCAGTGTTCTTAGGCCTACAAAAGCGCTTCCAAGGAAGGGTGCTGGCTAGCAACAGCTTTCAGTGCTGGCACTTTTCATCTCTGAGCAATTGCTTGAAGTTTGCAATTTCTCAGCTCGTGTCTACGAGACGGAAAGAGAAGGACCGTGACGTTTGGTGGGTAGAGAAGCGCAAAGCCCCAGTGTTACTGCGCCTGTGAAAGCGCTTCCAAGGAAGGGTGCTGGCTAGCAACAGCTTTCAGTGCTGGCACTTTTCATCTCTGAGCAATTGCTCGACGTTTGCAATTTCTCAGCTCGTGTCTACGAGACGGAAAGAGAAGGACCGTGACGTTTGGTGGGTAGAGAAGCGCAAAGCCCCACTGTTACTGCGCCTGTGAAAGCGCTTCCAAGGAAGGGTGCTGGCTAGCAAGAGCTTTCAGTGCTGGCACTTTTCATCTCTGAGCAATTGCTCGACGTTTGCAATTTCTCACCTGAGCTCTCTTTAGAGTGCGCGAGAGGATGAGCAGAAGATTAGGTGGCTAGAGAAGCCCAGAGCCCCAGTGTTCTTAGGCCTACAAAAGCGCTTCCAAGGAAGGGTGCTGGCTAGCAAGAGCTTTCAGTGCTGGCACTTTTCATCTCTGAGCAATTGCTCGACGTTTGCAATTTCTCACCTGAACTCTCTTTAGAGTGCGCGAGAGGATGAGCAGAAGATTAGGTGGCTAGAGAAGCCCAGAGCCCCAGTGTGCTTAGGCCTACAAAAGCGCTTCCAAGGAAGGGTGCTGGCTAGCAACAGCTTTCAGTGCTGGCACTTTTCATCTCTGAGCAATTCCTCGACGTTTGCAATTTCTCACCTGAGCTCTCTTTAGACTGCGCGAGAGGATGAGCAGAAGATTAGGTGGCTAGAGAAGCCCAGAGCCCCAGTGTTGCTGCGCCTGAGAAAGCGCTTCCAAGGAAGGGTGCTGGCTAGCAACAGCTTTC